>CM034409.1:13640000-15047500 GCA_019925095.2 Dendrolimus kikuchii | reverse complement strand
CACACACACACACACACACACACACACACACACACACACACACACACACACACACACACACACACACACACACACACACACACACACACACACACACACACACACACACACACACACACACACACACACACACACACACACACACACACACACACACACACACACACACACACACACACACACACACACACACACACACACACACACACACACACACACACACACACACACACACACACACACACACACACACACACACACACACACACACACACACACACACACACACACACACACACACACACACACACACACACACACACACACACACACACACACACACACACACACACACACACACACACACACACACACACACACACACACACACACACACACACACACACACACACACACACACACACACACACACACACACACACACACACACACACACACACACACACACACACACACACACACACACACACACACACACACACACACACACACACACACACACACACACACACACACACACACACACACACACACACACACACACACACACACACACACACACACACACACACACACACACACACACACACACACACACACACACACACACACACACACACACACACACACACACACACACACACACACACACACACACACACACACACACACACACACACACACACACACACACACACACACACACACACACACACACACACACACACACACACACACACACACACACACACACACACACACACACACACACACACACACACACACACACACACACACACACACACACACACACACACACACACACACACACACACACACACACACACACACACACACACACACACACACACACACACACACACACACACACACACACACACACACACACACACACACACACACACACACACACACACACACACACACACACACACACACACACACACACACACACACACACACACACACACACACACACACACACACACACACACACACACACACACACACACACACACACACACACACACACACACACACACACACACACACACACACACACACACACACACACACACACACACACACACACACACACACACACACACACACACACACACACACACACACACACACACACACACACACACACACACACACACACACACACACACACACACACACACACACACACACACACACACACACACACACACACACACACACACACACACACACACACACACACACACACACACACACACACACACACACACACACACACACACACACACACACACACACACACACACACACACACACACACACACACACACACACACACACACACACACACACACACACACACACACTTATACACAAAACACACGTCTGCCCGCTGTGGCTATAAACATCGGCTTTGGTTTTCAAAATACAGGCTTCGCCTAGTTTGGGACCAGTAGGTAATATAAATAATGTAATAAAACTACGTTTTAACGGTTTTAAGCGCGGTAATTTTATTTGATTTTGGTTTTTCCGACGTTTCGGCCACTTTTCAGTGGCCGTGATCACGGAAGACAAAGATGTCAAGTGTCAACGAGTATTGTTAAAGTTTTATTTAGCCTACCGCCAACTTATTAATTTTAATTAGTTAATTTTTAATTTTGTTTATGGTTATTATTTAATCTATGGGAGCCTAATCTAATTTACTACCGCTTCGCAACATGTTATGGCTTGAAGAGAAGAAGCGGCGCAAGAAACTCTTCAGCAAACATGCCTAGCTCTAATAATTTTATATAATATTAAAATGGGTGGAAGGAAAAATAAAAGTAATTATCAGTCAAGTTGGTTTGTGTTCCGTTGTACGCAGAAAGAGCTCACAGTGTCTTGAGGTCTGGCAGCTGGTTTTTGCTGGGTTTGGGTCTTAATAGTTTTGATAATTGGATCCCAAACAGGTGGTACTTGCCAACCATCTTCTCTATTGAAATTTGGGTGTTTTTTGATTTCAATAGCCTCACGCATCATTCTAGGTATGAAACGATTCTCTTTCGCGAGGATTTGTGGGTTATCGAATCTGATGTAGTGGTTGGGTTTATCCAGCGTGTGTTCACTGATCGCAGACTTCGTAGACCTTGTGTGTTTCATGTCGAAAACGTCGGAAAAACCAAAATCAAATAAAATTACCGCGCTTAAAACCGTTAAAACGTAGTTTTATTATGTATACAAGTCGCGAAAACTTAAGAAAATATTAAATAATGTAAATTTGACTTTCTGACAATAAAAAAAAAAAAAAAAAAAAAAAAAAAATATTTTTAACCTATGTAATATTCTGAACATTTTCGTAGATGCATCTCCGAAGGTTGTCTGTTTTCTGTATTGACAGATTTTGGCACGTACATGGACTTCTCAGTTATAACCTTGCTAATTCGTCGTCAGCCATTTGCAGTCCACTGCTGGACGTAGGCCTCCCCAAGACGGCGCCACTCATCCCTGTCCTTCGATTTCGTCAGCCATCGCCTACCGGCGACCTTGCATAGGTCGTCGGCCCATCGGGCTGGAGGGCGTCCGACACTACGTTTACCGAGACGCGGTCTCCACTCCAGGACTCGTTTGCTCCATCGGCCATCGGTCCTGCGGCAGATGTGACCGGCCCGCTGCCACTTCAACTTGCTAATTTTGCGAGCTATGTCGGTTACCTTCGTTCCCTTACGGATGTCATCATTTCTGATTTTATCCATAAGAGAAACACCCAACATAGCTCGCTCCATAGCCCGTTGAGCGACTTGGAACTTGTGGACCAATCCTGCCGTAAGTGTCCATGTCTCGGCCCCGTAGGTCAGGACGGGGAGGACCTTGCTAATTATGTAGCAATAAATAATTCCATATACGTGACTTAACACCCTACCACCTGGCTGTGGGTTGTTTTGTCACCACTCATGACGAGCCACCCCAAAGCGGGAAATTGTATTCTTATTCCGTTTCTGCACGGATAAAATTATTAGACCACTCCCTTCATCAATCTAGGACATTATGTTACATCTATATATTAATACGTGAAGCAAAAACTTTGTACCCCTTTTTACGAAAATTGCGCGGACGGAGGAGTATGAAATTTTGCACACTTATAGTTTATATAGAGATGAAGCGACGAATGCTAATATTTTTTTAATTATTCATAAAAAAAGCATTAAATCAATAAAAAAAACGTTACCCACACTACCATGTATTTGACACACACACGCATATATACTCTTTTGTCTATTGTTCAAGTCAAACTAACAGTGCAGCCTTGGCGAAATCTGTGATTATAGAAGTTATAGTCTTTGATATTAATTATTATGGTCGAATTTCGACCACGGGCGACCACTAGCTCAGTTAATTTACTTACATAGTAATGTTTTTTTAAGCTTTTCTAAACAACACAATCGGCCATTTCCTTAATCGAATAATAATTTTTGGTTTATTATTTCTTCAATGATTAACGCCTGTTTTGTATAGAGTGATTTTCAATAAGTTACCATAATTACATGTAACAACAATTATTTCTAATATGATGTGGTAGATGTGCAGATTATAATTTACAATATCTCAATAATCATTTCTTTTATTAAACTATATAGCTACCTCTGTATGGGAATCAGGACTTTGGTTGCAGGCCCTACCGTCACCTTCTATAGGAACGCTAATGGATGCAGCCACATTCAGGTCAGCAATCTGCCTTCGTCTTGGGGCAAATTGCTGTGAACCACACAACTGTCGCTGCGGCCGGGCTGTCGACCGGCTTGGCCACCATGGCCTATCGTGTGGTAGAAGCGCAGGCAGAATTCCGCGACATGCCGGCCTCAACGATATAATACGTCGGGCTCTTGTCAGCGCCGACGTGCCATCCGTTCTCGAACCGAACGGCCTGATCCGCGACGATGGCAAGAGGCCCGACGGTATGACTTTAATTCCCTGGAGCTTGGGAAGGCCGCTTGTGTGGGACGTTACCTGTGTCGATACACTGGCGCCTTCTCATCTCCAGGAGTCCAAAGTTGGGGCCGGCCGCACTGCCACTTCTGCCGAAAACCTCAAACGGCTCAAATATGTAACCCTTGGAACAGGTTACATATTTGAGCCGTTTGGGGTGGAGACTTTGGGCCCATGGGGGCCAAGTGCCCACAAATTATTTAAAATAATTAAAAAACGCTTAATGGACAAAACAGGAGACCGGAAGGCTGGAGCTTACTTCGCTCAAAGGATTAGCCTTTGTATCCAGCGAGGTAATGCTGCCAGCCTTCTAGGTACAATGCCCAGCGACAGTGGTCTGGTGGGGCTGGACGGGCTTTAATATAGGTTTTATTTTAATATTAGGTTTTTTTTTTTTACTATTGTATATATATTTTTAAGTTAGGTTTATTTATAGGATATTTTAGATTTTTAATTAATATTAATTTGTATATATAAAATTGTATATCTCAATTGTATATATCTTATCTTATATCTTATACTAGTCTTATACTAGTATGTAAAGCTGAAGAGTTTGTTTGTTTGAACGCGCTAATCTCAGGAACTACTGGTTTGATTTGAAAAATTCTTTCAGTGTTAGATAGCCCATTTATTGAGGAAGGCTATACGCTATATATCATTACGTTAAGACCAATAGGAGCGGAGCACCAATGAAGAACGTTTCAAAATCGGGGGGTTTTTTAACTTGCTTTTTTTTTACTATTCCACGCGGACGAAGTCGCGAGCAGAAGTTGGTCAAATATAAGATCAATTTGTGAACAGGAAGGGGTTGAAATTTCAATTACTATAATTGACCCATAAAAACAACAGACACGCTAAATAAAAGCATTTAAAAAATCAAGTACAATTTACATACATACATAACTTCACGCCAGTTCCCTTGCGGGGTAGGCACGAACAACAGAGCGCCATTTAGGCTTATTCTTACACACCTCACATTCTTTCATCATGCATTCTTCTCACATGCCCGAACCACTGGGGGCATTCCATACGTGAGCGTAGGTACCAGCACCGCGTTGTGTATGGCAAGCTGGGCCTTCTGGCTGAGGTTCTTAGCGCCTAGAAGTTTACCTGACGCTCCATTCACACTATTCCCCAAATTCACTCTTCTTTCTATATCAGCGGTGTACCTTCCATCCCTGCTAAAAGCACATCCAAGATATACAAACTCACTCACGTGCTCCAGCATAACATCATCTACCATTATCCTTGCATTCATTCTGGTTTCTTCTCTTAGTAAAATTTAGATAATTGATAATTCACATTTAACGATTTCTAATGTATTAATAAACATTATTATTTATCTAAATGATATAAATATCTATAACTTTCTCGTATTGGCCCTAATTTGGCCAATCGGAAACCAATCAAATTTGAAAATGAGTCAATTTAAACGCAAACATGCTCGTCTCATACATAATGTATGGAGGTTGTATGATGTATGACGTTCGAAAGCCTAAACGCATACAACGCACCCGACTAAGGTTTCACTTTGCATTTTACTAATTTTTAACATTTTCAAATAGAGTTGTGCCCACATAAAATACATGGGCTCATGAATTTGAATGGTTTTTAAAGTGACATGTGTGTAGTTTAGTAATATCATACATATAAATAATAACTATAGCCGCAATTGCTTCTTTTTTCGTTGCACCAATACATATTATCCGTGCAGGAACGGAGAAAGAATACTATAATAATATATTTAAAAATGTGTTAAATATCGCTAAAGTTGACATTATATTTTTTTATTGCAGGAGCTCAGCAGACAGACAAACGGCCCACTTGATGGAAAGCGGTTACCGTCGCCTATGAACATTTGCAACATCAAAGGTGCTACAAATGCGCTGCTGCCCTCTTAAGAGAGACTGGAACCTGGCCACTAATGCCGGAACATAACACAAGGTTGTTATGGCGGCATACTCTAGACCAGGGGTGGTCGCCATCCAGTCGAGCAAATACCCTACCACCTGGCTGTGGGTTGTTTTGTCGCCTCTCACGACAGGCCGCCTGGCCGCAGGAAATTGTATTCTTTCTCCGTTCCTGCACGTATGAGGATGAGGATGATCATTACACTGTTTGTTATCTCATCGCTTACATTGACCTCACATATACTTCTCAAAGCTCTCATTTCAACTGCGTTTATCCTAGTTTCATGCCTCTTCTGCCAAACAGACATTAAAACTCTAGAAATTGTTTTTTTCGGAATATACTAGTTCACATTAGCCCCCCTTATTCTTTCCTTTTCTTTAAATCATTGTACAAACCCTCTACAGATTTATTATGATAATTAATTATTAACTATTGCTAAAAAAATTTAACCCCCTAAGGGGTTGAATTTCCAAAAACGACGGTACACCTCTACACTTGTTTTTAATCAGAAGTAGTTATACAAATGACGGATTTTCATGCAAATTTGTATCCACGTTGTCACGCCCTTAAGGGTTGAATTTTTAAAAACCCTCTCTCAGTGCGCACTGTATAGACAGATCTACATGCAAATTTTCACGATCCTGACCCTAGTAGTTTGGGCTGTGCGTTCAAATGTAAGTCAGTTAGCCAGTTAGTTAGTGAGGTTAAGTAATTAATATAAATATGTATAGATAGATAGATTGCCATAAAGATCCATTAATCATATAAAAAATATTCTTCTTCAAACTAGTATAATATCTCCCTACTTGTCCTAACATGATATTGGAGAAATAACAATTCTGAAATAATTAATTATTATTTATTTTCGGCATTAAACAAACTAACGACCTCTTACAATAATATTTTATGCATTAACACGCGAAGTGGCCAGCATCACTTGACCCCTTTCTTGTTCTACTATTTATAACATTTACTCTAGCTTGATGTGTCAACTTTAATGGTCAGTATTGAATTATAATGGAATCGTATACGTCTAGTTTAAGTTGAACTATTAGATGTTCTAAGCTTCCGAACATTTATTAGTTTCTGCTGGGTCCATATTAAAATGGAATTGTATTCGTTATAACTCTTAAATGTCCAATTTAAATAAACCTCTACATATTTATGCTTATTGATACAAATTATACTCAAGTGATAGTTCTAATTCAGGTGGTTTGTTGTTTAGTTAAAAAAAATGCGTAGAAAGTTTTTTCCTAAATTAATGATATTAAGGGCATAGGTTGGCGATAGACGATAGCGTTAAGCTTGAAATATTATTTTGATAGTTTGTTTTCGTAACAAAAAAATATAGTGTGAACAGTGTGATAATGTTGCCAGTTTATTATTAATAAAGGCATTAATTACCTATACATTTTATGAATGTATGGTATAGTTTAATTAGAGCGCTTTTCGCAAAATCGCTCCGGAAGTCTAACATTTTTTTTGCATAATATTAACAGACGGACAGACGTGGCTTTACTATATTTTTACATGGTAGAACCATGCTGCAGTATTTGCTTGATTACAGCTCTTTCACGCTCTCACAGGATATCGTGATGAAATGGTTATTTGACCTAATCGAAAATAAAAAAATTCATTCAAATCGGTCCAGCCGTTTAGGAGGAGTTCACTGTCAACACACGTACAGAAGAATTATACATATAAAGACTAACTGTCCAGGCAGACTTTGTTCTGCCCTGAAGAAATAAAATTTAGAACCCGATTGCAGCGCCACTTACCGGGTCCAATTGTGAATCTAAACCATCCTCGAATCCACTTGAACACACAAAAAAAAAATCATTCAAATCGGTCCAGCCGTTTAGGAGGAGTTCACTGTCAACACACGTACAGAAGAAATATATATATAAAGATTTAAGCTTTAGAATACGAAATTTTTATCCGTGCAGGAACGTAGAAAGAATACAATTTCCTGCGGCCGGGCGGCCTGTCGCAAGAGGCGACTTAACAACCCACAGCCAGGAGGTAGGGCATTTGTCCGACTGGATGGCTACCACCCCTGGTCTAAAGTATGTCGCCATAACAACCTTGAGTTGTGTTCCGGCATTAGTGACCAGGTTCCAGTTTCCCTTAAGAGAGCAGCAGCGCATTTGCAGCAACTTGGTGTTGCAAATGTCCATAGGCGATGGTAACCGCTTTCCATCAAGTGGGCCGTCTGCCTGTCTGCTGATCTCCTGCAATAAAAAAAAAAAAAAATTTGAAGTATTAACGAAAAAAATCAAAACATCTCCAACTCTATTTCTTTGTGCAGTGTTTAAATTATTAAATATAATGCATTCGATCTCATTCTCTCGCAGGCTTAGTCCTATAGATTTATGTGTTTATCTCTTTTTAGTGTCGCTTTTTCGTTTCATCGAGTCTCAAATTACAGCGATTCAAAATAAGTTTCACTTCAAAAACCATTCAAGGCTTCGAATTGATAAAAGAAAACGAAGCGATGCCTTAGATAATATTACAGACGGATCGGACAGATGTTCTCAAATTTCGGGTGCGAAAAAAACTTCGTGAAACAGCCCAGAAATTAAATGAATTAAGCAATTGTTTGCAGCCCAGCAGTGGTACAACTTTGCGAAACGACGCCAGGTGTCGGACTGTAATGGGCCTACACTTAATGTAATTGTGAGAATTTTCACCCAACGTGTTTTCCTTGCTAACAAAAAAGGGACAAAATGACGGGTTTATTCGGGAACATGTGCACTTGAGGGCTACTGTCCTGTACACAGCGGAGTTAATTTAATTTTTAACCGACTTAAGAAAGGTGCCAGTTCTCAATTCATCGTGATCTTTGAAGTGAAACTTTTTCAGCCACGGTAGTGAATTCTTTCGATACGAACCGTTATAACCGTCCGTTGAAAGGAAATAACAAAAATATAAAGAAACATGATCCAAGGATCATGTTCCCATCCTGTTTTGCTCGGCAGATCTCGCCAACGGTTTCAACCGACAGTCAGTTCATCTCCATCCTCCGTCCTTTTTTTTTTTTTTTTTATTGCAGGAGTTCAGCAGACAGGCAGACGGCCCACTGGATGGAAAGCGGTTACCATCGCCTATGGACATTTGCAACACCAAAGGTGCTACAAATGCGCTGCTGCTCTCTTAAGTGAGTCTGGAACCTGGTCACTAATACCGGAACACAACTCAAAGTTGTTATGGCGGCATGCTCTAGACCTGGGGTGGTAGCCATCCAGTCGGGCAAATGCCCTACCACCTGGCTGTGGGTTGTTTAGTCGCCTCTTACGACAGGCCACCAGGCCGCAGGAAATTATATTCTTTCTCCGTTCCTGCACGGATAAAATGCACGTCCTGATCGGACACCTGTTCCTTGGACTCAATCTCTGTTCCAATTTTAATACCGTATTTAGATTTAATTGACAATTCTATTCAAAAGTATAAATTTTAAATGTATTAAAATTAAATTAGTGTTTATTTGGAAAAGTTTTTTTTAAAACGCTCTCCGGAGCTTCCGATGTAACAGATCGAAAAAGCATGACGCCGTGAATTTAATAATAATTTAAACACTATGTGTATACAGATAAAGTTGGAAATATTTTGAAGTTCATAAATCAAATTGAAACTAGATTTGTTTCCTATTTTAGTTATCATAAGCCTCTCGTGTCATTTGTTCAAAGAGGAATCGTGGAATCTGAATAATATGTGTTTACAGCCTATATATTAATATGTGAAACAAACTTTGTACGGATTTGGAGTATGAAATTTTGCACACTTATAGTTTATATATTTTTTTTATTGTTATAAAATGCAAGAAAACTTAACTTATTTGTATTGTATTCTACTCATAGACTATAAGTAGAATACTGAGCCCAGATCACCGTCTTCTATGGGTAAGGTGCCCAGAAGGCTGGCTACATTCCCTCGCTGGATCGCCATACTGATCCGTTGGCCGAGGTAAGCACCAGCCCTCTGATCACCCGAAGATTCAATGAGTCGTTTCGATAAATTTTGGTAAAGGCTCATGGCCTCAGTACCCCACGGTCCAAGCGTCTCGACAGCAAACGGCACAAACATATAACTCTCACAGAGGGTTGCATATTTGCGCCGCTTGAGTGATTCGACTGTTTCCGCCGCTGAACCGGCTGATTTAGAGGTTAGATTTATTTAGATTTATATTCTCTATATAAACTCTAGTTTATATAGAGAAGAAGCGAGGAATCCTAATATTTTTTTTAAATTATGCATAAAAAATACATTAAATCAATAAAAAAATATTACACACAATACCACCATGTATTTGACACACATACGCATATATACTCTTTTGTTTATTGTTAAAGTCAAATTAACAGTTTAGCCTTGGCGAAATCTGTGATTATAGAAGTATAGTATTTGACAACAGAACCCTAATAATGTCTAAACTTATAATTTAAATTAATTATCGTCGAATTTTGAGACCACTAGTATATCTTAATTATGTTGTAATATATGAAATGTAATAATTTGCTTTAAAATAGAAAATAACTTTTGAGCTTGGTAAAAATATTATAAAAATAATAAACCTTGTAATTATTCTAATACTCCTGATACTCTACATTTATCTCATTCTCTCGCAGGCGACTTTTCTGAAGTTTCACTTCTGCCGTGTGTGAATTGCACACACACACATCTTTTTTTACTTTTATGTATATTCATCCATAACCTTTTCCTTCTTCTATTCGTCATCCGTGATCAAGTTATTGAAAAGTGGCCGAAACGTCGGAATAAAATAAAATAAAATACCGCGCTTAAAGTCATTAAAATGCAGTTTTATGACATAACTTTATTGTTTCTCAACCGATTCCGATGATTCAGTAAAGCTCCAATTCCATATAAATTTTATCGCTAATGGACTTTGGGTTCCGAAGATATAGCAGAAAATCCATTCAAAAACGGACAGAAAATGTGTGTTTTTTTTAAGTCATAACTTTTTTATTTCTGAAAGGATTTTAATCAATCCTTTTTGCGTTGGGTTCAAAACCTCCATTGTGGTCTCATAGAAATTTTATAATTAGCATGTGCCAGCAAAACTTCGCTCGGGTTGGCATGATAACAACGCGACGTGTGCGTAGTGAACGGCATGACGGCATAGAAAAAGCGGCCGCGGCAATATCTTTTAGAATAGATACGTCTACCTTTCAGCTATGAAGTCATTTATAAGGATTAAAAGTATCCTAAGTTACGAACCAAGACGTAAGCCAGCTCTGCGTCGAGTTTCATTTAAATCCGTTTAGTAGTTTTCGCGTAATGCTTTGACTCTGAATACGCCCTTGAATCCAAAATTTTTTGAGGGCACTATGTGTTCCGTTCCGTTGTATATATATATCATTTTTAAATACTTTGTATAAATTCTACTCCGTCGACATATATTGTTTATCTCTCTTTCTCTTTTGTTTCACCATATCCCCGTTAATTGGGGGCGGCACAATATGTCTTTTCCTTCCATACCACAAATCATCATATCATCCTTCACACAATCCATCCACCTTTTTTTGGTCTACCTTTACATCTGTACCCATCCATCTTGTAGTTTAACATTCTTTTTGTCACGTGACTTTCATCCCTCCTCATTATATGCCCATACCAACTTAATCTTCTTCCTCTCAATATTTAGTCATGAGTGCAACTTTCAAAGATCCCCTTATGTACTCATTTCTTACCACATCCATTCTTGTAACACCACACATCCATCTCAACATTCTCATCTTAACTGAGTAGAGACGTTTGTGGTTTATTACTTTAGTGGCCCAACATTCGGACCCGTATAACATATATTATTTATATTTATACTAGCTGTCCCGGCAGACGTTGTTCTGCCCTGAAGAAATAAAATTTAGAACCCGATCTCAGCGCCACCTACCAGTTCCAACGGTTGTAAGCTATCCTATCTTTCAAGTTGGATCAAACTGCACACGGTGTGTAAATTTGATCAAAATCGGTCCAGTGGTTTAAGAGCCCATCGCGGATAAACAACGTGACACGTAATTTATATATATTAAGATTATAAATAAAATGAAATAAAAACAGCCTTTATTACTTGATCATTATACATATTTATTTTTTCAACTTTCTCCATTTCTGGAGTCAAGCCTCCTCCATCTTTTGCTATACAATTTTGTTTTGCGCGGTTGTTGTCCAGAGTCTCCCTGCGACCGACGCAGTATGGTCACCCTGTTTTATAATTGACCTTTTACGACCTCTTTTCTGCTCTCTGGGGTACCAGAACAGGATTCTTTGATTCCACCTATTGTCTCTGGCCCTTATTGTGTGACCTGCCCACATCCACTATAACTTCGCTGCTACTTGTACTACGTCTGCCAGTTTCGTTTCCTCTTATATGTACTTTTGTTCATTTATATTATAGGTAACAACAAAAAACTACTAGAAGAATATTTAGGCATTACAAAATTCCGTCAACACTCTGACCGCAGCCTAAAAGCGTGTGAAAACAAATTGCGTTTTATCTTATTGTAAAAGTTGTGATGTGGCCAGAACGCCGGCGGGCAATGAGTACAACTCAACTGTTTAAACGGCCGCCCGCCTTATTTCGGGACTATTTTTAAACAACCCAAATTCACCCTCTCATTATAGGGTTGAAAACTCGGCCAAGTTCTAGAATACTTTAACCCCTATTTGTTTGTATGTATATTTGCACACAAGGATTCTAAGGAAGTTTCACTTTAAAAAAAAGTAGATCATAGGAACTCTCACTCATCGCAGGAAACATGGTTAGATCAAGGCTAATCGTTTCACGCCAATATTCTGTGAGAGCGTGGTATCACACCAGTCGAGCCGGCTCTGACAGCTGTAATAAGATAATGATCCCAACATGGCTCTACCACGTCGAAGTTTTTGAAGTGATAACTTCTTATGGGAGGGTAAACTGCTTCGTTACGTAACGCGTTACGGCGCCAGTCTGGCTTCCCTTTCTCTCACGCATACGGCAGCGGTAGGCAGGCTCCTCCTCTCTCACTCTAACCCACAGCGATAGACGTATTTCGGTAATTAGATTAAATAATGATACTAATAATGTACATACACAAAATTCTAATATCATATTCAAGAATAATAGTACATTATGGTACTAGTGTGTAACATTGGTGATTACCGCCGAGGCGCCATTGCGACTCGAGCCGTAGGCGAGGGTCTTAAGAGAGCCGAGGACGGTAATCATCAATACACACGTGTATCATACGACGTTTTTCAACACACTTGTGAATAAAATAACAACAAAAACTCATTTTATTTAGTAGATAAAAAAAAGTTATATATGAGTCAAAGTTTTATTTATTAAACACGTACGAGTTAAAATTATCTATTTAAATAAGAAGTTGCATGAAATGAGCAAGCAATAGGAACATTAATTTATTTGTTTTATAGAACAAGATCTTTTTTTTTTTAATAAAAACTTTTTTAAGAACAAAGCAACTCAACCAATAAAATTTAAAAAAAAATCTATAACTCACTAGTGAGTTATAATGTTTTTTTACTCACAGTTTGGTTATGGGTGTCATTCTGTGCCTAATTGCGGTGACCATAGAGCCACTTTATGAGCAAGTGTGTTGAAAAATATATTTTATAATCAATAAAACATTGTATTAATAAATAACCTTTCCTTACATTATCATATTAATATACATAAAATTTAAGTAATAACCTAAGCTTTTTGCAAGTTAAACAATTTCAATATTAAATAGTTCAACTTGATTAGTTTAAGTTGTCACTTCTGTCGGGCGTCCCGAGACGCACACATTTTTTTTTATTTTTGTATTGCTGAAGCACAGCAGACAGGCTGACGGCTCAACTGTGATGGAAACAAGTTACCATCGGCTATGGGCAGTAGCAATACCAGAGGTGCTGCCAATGTGCTGCCGGTCTTGAAGGAAAATATATGAAAATGGAAATATATGAAAATATTTATTTCTTAGAAAACACAATTGCACAATTTGTAGACAATTGCTGGAATCTTCTTTTAAGCAAAATTTACTTGTACCAGAAGATGCCGCTCTTCCATACCTTAAATATTATTGTATTTAAAAGTTTCTAAAATATTTTCATGCTATAAATGACATGAAATTGATATTAAAAATTATTTTATTATAAATTGTATAATTGTATTTATTGTAAATAAAGTTAGTGTGCTTAATTTTCATTAAGTACAGAACATAAAATTATAATAGTATTTAATAAAAGAAAAATAAGAATACGAGAGTTTGTGTGTGTGTGAGAGTGTTTGTGTGTGTGTGTGTGTGTGCGCGCATAATTAATAATATATTCAATAAGGAATTTGTAAGAAAGATTCTACTTCGTCGTTGTCAAGTGACATTAGCCAATTTAGCAAAGAGCTTTTACACGCATGTGTGTTTATATGATATATATTTAACACCTGATTAATTTTATTGTACAAGTAGCTGGATTGATAAACGTATTGCCGCCGAAGCCGAAGGAGAAACTGGAGTTATATTAGACATTACCTTCAAACCTCAAATTCAAATTTCAACATACAAATCGAATATATAACAACAATAATAACCAATCCCAACGAAATTTACGACAAATTAAACCCAAAATAAATTTATTACACAAACATAATGATCTCATTCAATCAGAAACCATGTCAACGTTTTCGCAATGTCGTTTGCTAATGAAAAATGATTTATGACAAATATCAACAATAAATCAGTGATAAATAGATTATTTTTGTAATCAATTTTTATATGGTTTTGTAACAATAGTAATGTTTGACGTCATTTCACCGATGTTTTTGTATGACGCCATATTTGGTGACCAATAAGGTATCTATAGCAATCGAGATTGTCTCATTGATTATATCTGTGGCAATGAGCATTATAGCTAACTTTAATCAATATATATCTCGTTGGCTATATCTGGCACAAACAGCTTTATAGCTAGCACTAATCACTACAAGTCTCATCGACTATATCTGTGGCAATGAGCATTGTAGCTAATTTTAATCACTAAATATGTCTCGTTGGCTATATCTGACACAAACAGCTTTATAGCTAGCAGTAATCACTATATGTCTCCTTGGCTATATCTAATACAAACAGCTTTATAGCTAGCTGTAATCGCCACAAGTCTCATTTACTATATCTGTGGCAATGAGCATTTTAGCTAATTTTAATCACTATGTATCTCTTTGGCTATATCTGACACAACAGCCTTATAGCTAGCGGTCACCGCTATAAGTCTCATTTACTATATGTGTGGCAATGAGCATTATTGCTAACTTTAATCACTATATGTCTCGTTGGCTATATCTGACACAAACAGCCTTATAGCTAGCGGTAACCGCTACAAGTCTCATTGACTATATGTGTGGCTATGAGAATTGTTGCTAACTTTAAAGACTATATGTCTCGTTGGCTATATCTGACACAAACAGCCTTATAGCTAGCGGTAACCGCTACAAGTCTCATTGACTATATGTGTGGCAATGAGCATTATTGCTAACTTTAATCACTATATGTCTCGTTGGCTATATCTGACACAAACAGCCTTATAGCTAGCGGTAACCGCTACAAGTCTCATTGACTACATGTTTTTTATTTTTATTTTTTTATTGCAGGAGTTCAGCAGACAGGCAGACGACCCACTTGATGGAAAGCGGTTACCATCGCCTATGGACATTTGCAACATCAAATGTACTACAAATGCGCTGCTGCTCTCTTAAAGGAGTCTGAAACCTGGTCACTAATGCCGGAACACAACTCAAGGTTGTTATGGCGGCATACTCTAGACCAGGGGTGGTAGCCATCCAGTCGGACAAATGCCCTACCACCTGGCAAATATATGTCTCGTTGGCTATATCTGACACAAACAGCCTTATAGCTAGCGGTAATCACTACAAGGCTCATTGACTATATCTGAAAAAATGTCACTTATAATTAATGCTAATTGTTATATTTTTTTAGATCTGAGGTAATGAGACTTGTACCTAAAGCTTATCGCTACAAATCTCATTGATTGAATCTGATTGTATAACATCTGTATAAACTACATTCTTGCAAATAAAGATTGATTAAAACAATAAGACTTGTAGCTACTCCTAATCGCTACAAGTGTCGTTGACCATATCTAAAGAAATTATACTCACAGCTGGCACTAAACGGTATAAGTCCCATTGACTAGATCTGAGGCAATGAGGCTTGTAACTAACGCTAATCGCTACAAGTCACATTGACTAGATCTAAGACAACGGGCCTTGTAGCGAGCGCCATTCGCTACAAGTCACATTGACTGGACCTGAGGCAATAAGGCATTTTACACCAATCGCTATTAATAATTTTTATAAAATTTCCCACGACAAAAGCGCAAGGCTTTGCTAAATCTAGTTCAAAAGAAATATGTGAGCATGCTCCAGTGATTATGTTAATCGATTCAATAAATCGATAACAAATCGATTGTTATTGAAATTGATACTGACAGCTGTGCGACAGAAACGTCAATATATCACTTAAGCGGCAAAAAGATTCAATCAAATTATAATAATAGCTGTTTAATTAAGTGAGCCCAAGATCGGTTTCCATCAGTCAAAGTTATCGTATCGATACTGCATTTAAATCGATTAATTTACATTCGGGAATGATTTTTTAGGCAACATTTTTTGATTTAATTCACAAACAGAGTGTCAAAGATTAATATTTATTTCACACCTTCGACATATCAGAGGAGACTGGTTTGAAGTTAGGTTAATTGATTCGTTGAGAATAATACATACATACATACATACATAACTTCACGCCAGTTCCCTTGCGGGGTAGGCACGAACAACAGAGTGCCATTTAGGCTTATTCTTACACACCTCACTTGCCTCTTTGACATTCATAACTCTTGTCATGCACGCTCGTCTGTTCTTAAGGCTCCTGACATCACCTTCTGCTAGTACACGATCAATTTGATCATGGAAGGTGTCGTGGCCTTCCACGACTTCTGCATCCATCCACTTTTGCATTGTATATCTGTTTAGTCATTCTTTCATCATGCATTCTTTCCACATGCCCGAACCACCGGAGCATTCCTTTCCTTACCTTCACCCCGACACTCTCTTTCAGACCAACTCTCTTTCTTACTTCGGTATTACGAACGCGGTCCGCGAGCGTCACTCCGCAGATTTTGCGCAGTGCTCGCATCTCGACCGCGTTTACTCTACTTTCATGCTCTTTCTTCCATACCCAACTCTCGCTTCCATACGCAAGCGTAGGTACCAGTACCGCGTTGTGTACGGCGAGCTGGGCCTTCTGGCTGAGGTTCTTAGCGCCTATGAGAATAATCGATTGCGATATATAAAATGTTTTGTAACTAGGATGTTGCTGCTGTTAATTTTCACCTCAGATGAAATAAAGCATAGACGGAGCCTACAAAGCGACAAATAAAGTGAAGCATTTGTTTAAAAACTTGTGTGTGTAAATTTATCTATACTAATATTATAAAGCTGAAGAGTTTGTTTGTTAGTTTTTTTAAAGGCACTAATCTCAGGAACCGCTGGTCCGATTTGAAAAATTCTTTCAGTGTTGAATAGTACATTTATCGAGGAAGGCTATAGGTTATATTATATTTTCATAAAAATTAGGGATCCTTACTAAAAGTCCAATAATGTAACCCAAGGTGTAAAAAAATGACCCGAAAAAATCCTTACACGGCGTGCGCTGCGAAAACTATTGATTATAGAACAAAACAATGTACTACCACTTTGCAGAACATATAATTGTCTATAAAAAATATTGCGTAACTATTGTAGTTATCTCACAATGTTTTCTTTTATTTTTTGAAATAATTAAAATGCCGTCGCTTGAAAAACTCTTTATTTTGTACCTTGGTATTAATCCTTATCAAAATAAATTACTCCATATTCAAGACGAATTCAATACCTTTCTAGAACTTTTTGAATTATTCAATTCGGACGTTTCATTCAAAAGATATCGCGATATTTAAAATGTAAGTATTAGTGTTGTAGCCAAATATACTAATATTGTTTGATTTAACGCGCTAATCTCAGGAACTACTGGTCTGATTTGAAAATTTCTTTCAGTGTTAGATAGCCCATTTATCGAGGAAGGCTATAGGCTATATATAATCACGCTAAGACCAATAGGAGCGGAGCACCAATGAAGAATGTTTCAAAATCGGGGGGGCTTTGAAAACAAATTCCACGCGGACGACGTCGCGGGCACAGCTAGTATTATATAGAGGTACAGTTTATGAGTTTGTTGATAGGAAGTAATGTCTTGAACTACTGAAATGTTTTGAAAAAAAATTCTTGCTTGCTTTATCTGTTATCTTATACTAATATATAAAGCTGAAGAGTTTGTTTGTTTGTGTGTTTGTTTGTTTGATTGAACGCGCTAATCTCAGGAACTACTGGTCTGATTTGAAAAATTCTTTTAGGACCAAAAGGAGCGGAGCACCAATGAAGAATTTTTCAAAATCGGGGGGGCTTTGAAAACAAATTCCACGCGGACGACGTCGCGGTCACGTTGGCCTTTTTGAAAATTCAACTCCTTATTAAAAAACGTTGCAGAAGGTTTGTATGAAAATACCTCATTTTTAATGAGGAAATGATTGAAAGATGCATGAAATTTGATTTACCTGATTCTGGTTACAAATGTCGGTTAAATGTAACAGTTTTATCTTGAGCCTTCTCACCTTCCTATCTTCTTACTTTTTGAAGTGAAACTTCTTTAGAATCGAAAGATCGAAACGTAAAAGCGACACTAAAAAGAGATAAACACATAAATCTATAGGACTAAGCCGGCGAGAGAATGAGATAGAATACATTATACTTAATCATTTAAAGGTTATGTTCATACAGATAAAGTTGGAAATGTTTCTAAGTTTTTCGTTAATACTTCATATTTCGTGTTTTAAAGCTTAAATATATTATAACGATATAATATATGAAATGTGACGTCACGAAATTTATAATCCTTCCACCCCTTGTCACATTTTGTTTCACTTCTACTGCGTGTGAATTACAGAAAGAAAGAAAATATTTTATTTAGGACAAAAACTAAGTTAATCTAAATAGAAAAAGAAAATACAAAATAAGTCCTAAATTGGACCCATCTCAGCATAATGCTAGCCAACACGGACTAGCGCTGTTCTTCAGTCTGGGACCAGAAAGTGAACACATACACATTTTGTTTTTAACTGTGACTATTATTAAACTACTCGAGCGAAGCCGCGGGCTACAGCTAGTCTAACATAAGGGAAAAACTAAACCATATCCAAATACCTTTATCCAGGTACTTGCGAAAATTCGCACAGAATATTTCCACCCAAATGGAGTAATAATTGCTAAAATTTAACATGAACTGGTAATTAGCTTTTACTGCCTAAAATTAATATGACCTGGGTATAATAAGAACTAATTCTCATTTTACAGAGGTATTAAAGGTTTGTAAAATAGTATTCTATAGTAGTGTAGTATTCGCACTAGGCATAGGAATGATGTGAGGCGTATAAAGCGTAATCTTGGGAAGTCTAGCAGACTGACACATATCTTGGGACCGATAATATATAATGAACTCCCGATAATTCGTAATACCGAAGTAAGAAAGAGAGTTGATCTGAAAGAGAGTGTCGGGGTGAAGGTAAGGAAAGGAATGCTCCGGTGGTTCGGGCATGTGGAAAGAATGCATGATGAAAGAATGACTAAACAGATATACAATGCAAAAGTGGATGGATGCAGAAGTCGTGGAAGGCCACGACACACCTTCCATGATCAAATTGATCGTGTACTAGCAAAAGGTGATGTCAGGAGCCTTAAGAACAGACGAGCGTGCATGACAAGAGTAATGAATGTCAAAGAAGCAAGTGAGGTGTGTAAGAATAAGCCTGAATGGCGCTCTGTTGTTCGTGCCTACCCCGCAAGAGAACTGGCGTGAAGTTATGTAATGTAACTCCCGATAAATATAATGAACTCCCGGTGAATATAACGAACTCCCGATAAATATAACAGACTCACCATCTGACAATACAGCTCAAGAGTGGAGCACACTTTTTACAGGTAGGAATTTATGATACAAATTTAAATTATATAAAAAAATTCACGATGACGCGACTTTCAGAATCTGTGCCAGCATTCACCTCGGGGCAACCTGTGTGGTTTCACACCTCTGTCGATGCGGGGATATGGTAGAGCGCTTGGGACACCACGGACTATCCTGCAGCAGAAGTGCCGGTAGAATTTCCCGACGCGCGGCACTCAACGACATCATCCGCCGGGCTCTTGTCACCGTCGGGATACCTGCCGTTTTGGAACCAAACGGCTTGTGCCGCGACGATGGCAGGAGACCGGATGGGATGACGCTGATTCCCTGGAAGATGGACCGCTCCTTAGTGTGAGATGCTACTTGCGTTGACACTCTGGCGGCGTCCCATCTTTCAACTACGTGCACTACCGCCGGTTCTTTTGCAGCCGAACAAGAGGCCCTCAAGCGCCCCAAATATGTCACCATTTGAAATGGTTACACATTTGCGGCCTTTGGGGTGGAAGCTCTGGGTCCGTGGGGTCCTAACGCTCTAAAGGTCTACCGTGATGTCGCCAAACGTTTAGTAGACGTCGCACGCGACTCGAAGGCTGTCTGTCGTCTATTTTTCTCAAAGATTAAGCGTTGCTATAGAACTTGGTAACGCCGCCAGTCGTTTGGGAACGTTCCCGGTAAGTGACAGTGGTTTGGGGCCAATAACTTATCTTTAGGTATTTTTCCCTTTTTTATTTAGTTTGAGTTTTTATATAGTACAGTTTGTAGTTTATTTTTAAGTTTATATTTTTAGTCTTATGTATTTTTCTTCGAAAAGTTTTAACTGAATAATAATAACTCCTGGTACTAGAAATTCACGTGTAACAATGTTATCAATTAAATGTTTCATGATTTATTTCCAGGGTTACTTTAGCCATATTTGGTGAAAATTGAATCCTTGTGACACCGTCACGTCTAGTTCGTTTATCTGAGGGCCTAAAGAGGTCGCTTTCGCAGATTCGTATGGTGAACATGACAAGTAACAAAATAGAGTTGAATTTTATGCTATACCTAGCAACAACAAACAACCCACAACCAGGCGATAGGGTATTTGTTCATCTGGATGACCAAATACCCCTGGTCTAGAGTATGCCACCGTAACAACCTTGAGTTATGTTCATTAGTGGCCAGGTTCCATACTCTCTTTAGAGAGCGGCAGCATATTGGTAGTACCTTTGGTGTTACAAATGCCCATAAGCGATGGTAACTACTTTCCATCAGGTGGGCCGTCTGCCTGTCTGCTGAATTCATGTAATAATATTTTTTTTTAAATACCAGAAAATCTAGACACATGTCAATTTCACTAAACGATTCTCCAAAGACGACCGCTTTAGACCTGTCTTTGTTGGTCACAGTAACTTATCTCGGAAAATACTAGGTGCTTATTAAAAAATATTTGTAGTAATGTGTAGTCTATATGCCGCATATAATGCTCTAGTGATGTCGTGAAAATTGGGAATGTACGGCATGCAAGTAACTCAGACTGCGACATGCAAGTAACCCAGATTGCGACATGCCAGTAACTCAGACTGCGGCATGCAAGTAACTCAGACTGAGTAGAAAATATTACATCCGTGTATATATTTTTAAAAATCATAACTTTATGCATTTGTTTAAATGTAAACGTGTGTTCTCTTTCAGATTTTCAGCTATGCATTAGCAAACCCTGAAAAATAAAGCGGTAGAGCTCAAAACATACTCTCACCGTAAATTAATTTGAACAATACTTTACTGCAGACACGGCGTATGACGTCTGCACGTTGCACACAGCGTATGGGCGCCGCGTCTGAATGACATCATTATCGGCAGACAAACACACATATTGTATATCCCCATATCAAGCAAGTTACGTTTGTGTTATGGGTGATATACAACGGAATACTCTAGGGCCGTCCCAGACACCCAGACCATAGTAAATAGCGGAAAAAATTAATTTCCGCAATTTCCCATACCAGGAATCGAACCCAGAACCTCTGCGACGCAGTGAGGTATGCCGGCAAAGGCTTAGCCCGCTCAACCAAAAGGCCGCCATTCATGCAGTAAGTACATAAGGGGATCTTTGAAAGTTGTACCCGCGTCTGAAAAATTGAGAGGAAGAAGATTAAGTTGCTATGGGCATATAATGAGGAGGGATGAAAGTCACGTGACAAAAAGAATATTAACCTTCAAGATAGATGGGTACAAATGTAAAGGTAGACCAAAAAAAGATGGATGGATTGTGTGAAGGATGATATGATGATATGTGGTGTGACAGAAGATGTATGTCATAGTAGAGGAGTGTGGAAGGAAAAGACATATTGTGCCGACCCCAAATAATTGGGATATGGTGAAAGAAAAGAGATGCATGCAGAAGGCATCTTATCCGTGCAGGAACGGAGAAAGAATAGAATTTCCTGCGACCGGGCGGCCTGTCGTAAGAGGCGACTAAACAACCCATAGCCACGTGGTAGGGCATTTGGCCGACTGGATGGCTACTATCCCTCGTCTAAAGTATGTCGCCATAACAACCTTGAGTTGTGTTCCGGCATTAGTGACTAGGTTCCAGTGACCCTTAAGAGAGCAGCAGCGCATTTGTAGCACCTTCGGTGTTGCAAATGTCCATAGGCGATGGTTACCGCTTTCAATCAAGTGGGCCGTCTGCCTGTCTGCTGAACTCCTGCAATTAAAAAAAAAAAAAAGCAGCCTACAGTGCCTGTCACATTTCCAGCCGTGATTTAAACTCGCATCATTTGATATTGGAACCAGTATGTGTTCACCTCCACGGCTTCTGACGGACAAGTTCATAACCACGTGCGTTGACACAGAAAGTAAATCTTCATTTTCTCCCGAGCCCCGACCAACACCGTATCAACTTGTAAAACACTGCCATAAAAGTCACCCAAGACGACACATTAAAGCTCTCTTGAAGTTATCAAAAAAACACATTAACAAACATTTTATCTGATTTCGAAGTTAATCGCTACCGGTTTTTGATTTGATAACCGACTGTATCGTAGCATCAATGCTCAGGTTAAAGGGTAATTAAATGAAACAATTTTTATTGCGATAGGTGGCGTCTGCTTACAATATTTTTAGGGTTATGAAATTTCAAAGTCCAAGTTCCAATATCAATTAAAAATGGAACAATTTTTATTGTCAAAGGTGGCGTGTGGTTACAAAATTTTTAGGGTTGGGACTTTTAAAGTCGAATATCATTTAAAAATGGAACAATTTTTATTGTCAAAGGTGGCGTGTGGTTACAAAATTTTTAGGGTTGGGACTTTTAAAGTCGAATATCATTTAAAAATGGAACAATTTTTATTGTCAAAGGTGGCGTGTAGTTACAATATTTTTAGGGTTGTGAATTTTCAAAGTGCAAATTCCAGTATTAATTAAAAATGGAACAATTTTTATTGTCAGAGGTGGCGTGTGGTTTGTTACAATATTGTTAGGGTCGTGTATTTTTAAAGTGGAATATCAATTAAAAATGGACGAATTTTTGTTGTCAAAGGTGGCGTGTGGTTACAATATTTTTAGGGTCGTGTATTTTTAAAGTGGAATATCAATTAAAAATGGAACAATTTTTATTGTCAGAGGTGGCGTGTGGTTTTTTACAATATTGTTAGGGTCGTGTATTTTTAAAGTGGAATATCAATTAAAAATGGAACAATTTTTATTATCAGAGGTGGCGTGTGGTTGGTTACAATATTTTTAGGGTCGTGTATTTTTAAAGTGTAATATCAATTAAAAATGGACGAATTTTTGTTGTCAAAGGTGGCGTGTGGTTACAATATTTTTAGGGTCGTGTATTTTTAAAGTGGAATATCAATTAAAAATGGAACAATTTTTATTGTCAGAGGTGGCGTGTGGTTTGTTACAATATTGTTAGGGTCGTGTATTTTTAAAGTGGAATATCAATTAAAAATGGAACAATTTTTATTATCAGAGGTGGCGTGTGGTTGGTTACAATGTTTTTAGGGTCGTGTATTTTTAAAGTGGAATATCAATTAAAAATGGAACAATTTTTATTGTTAGAGGTGGCGTGTGGTTTGTTACAATATTGTTAGGTCGTGTATTTTTAAAGTGGAATATCAATATAAATGGAACAATTTTTATTATCAGAGGTGGCGTGTGGTTGGTTACAATATTTTTAGGGTCGTGTATTTTTAAAGTGTAATATCAATTAAAAATGGACGATTTTTTGTTGTCAAAGGTGGCGTGTGGTTACAATATTTTTAGAGTTGTGAATTTTTAAAGTCCAAATTCCAATATCAATTAAAAATGGAACAATTTTTATTGTCAAAAGTGGCGTCTACTTACAATATTTTTAGGCTTGTAAATTATTAAAGTCTAATATCAATTAATAATGGAACAATTTTTATTGTCAAAGGTGGCGGTGGTTACAATATTTTTATGATCTATCCTATCCCCTATTCCAATTCCACGTACGCATCCTCTCCATCCCATTCCTCTTTATCCCATCTTAAAGGTTGGCAACGTATTTTTTTGCCCCTGGTGTTGCCGAGCGTAAAAATACAAATGTCCTTTCTGTATTCGTTTTCAACAATGCATTCCTTAGTCTATGATTATTGTGGCAATTTTAATAAAGTTAAAGATATACTATTATGATAATGATCAGCCTACATGCATTAAACATGTGGACATTAATGGCAGTTATGGTAATTTGATATCTATTTATTGTTAGAGCGAGACGAAAAATGTCCCGAAGACCCGATTATGTATATATTATTTACTAGAGAATTTTTGAAGTGAAACTTCTATATAAACGGGGGTCTTAGGATTTTTCTGTCACGAAAAAGCGTTACGGCTGCGTGGACGTGGTGAGAGGCAGCATAATTTTAGACTATACTATGGATGCGTATTTTGGTTCAGAGTCGAATCCAGTTTTTTTGTTTGATAAAATAAAATATGTTTAAATAAAAAATGCATTCATTAAAATGTACCTAACCTAACCAAATCATAATTTGCAGTAAACCTGCGAAAAATCGAAATGTGTGCTGGGACACATATTAGAAGTGAAACTTCAACGGACAAGTGGAAAAACGAATGTCAGCGGATAAGTGGCAAAACGAATCGCAACAAAAATTTTACTTATCCAATTTAAAAACCTGCTCGTAAAACTTCAAGTTTTACGAGCAGCCTTCCTCGATAAATGAACTATCTAAAGCTCAAAAAAATTTTCAAATCAGACCAGTAGTTCTTGAGATTAGCGCGGTCAAACAAACAAAATCTTCAGCTTTATATATTAGTACAAATTTTATAGTGTAGGCGTGTAGTAGGTATAGATATGATGACATATGTTTGTATATTATCCAACATTAAAATCACAATACGACAAAAAACATTTTAAAAATCTTCGAACATTAATCGAATCTACCTACAAAAAAAAAAAATGTCTACACTATTTCTAAACGAACCAACTTCCTATCACAATATTTATGTTAATATCGTAAATGTCTATGTTTATTACGTCTGTTATATTTTTTTTTTGTTAATCGTCCGTTGTCGTCGTCCATAATTGATATGGGACCAGAAAAACATTGAAAATCAACATTTATGGTTGTTTATGGGGTACATTCATAAAGTAAACATAATAAACTGTTTTATGTCTTCAAAACAATTTTTTGTTATATAAAGTGGGTGTCGTGTCTTTTTTTTTTATTGCAGGAGTTCAGCAGACAGGCAGACGGCCCACTTGATGGAAAGCGGTTACCATCGCCTATGGATATTTGCAACACCAAAGGTGCTACAAATGCGCTGCTGCTCTCTTAAGGGAGACTGGAACCTGTACACTAATGCCGGAACACAACTCAAGGTTGTTATGGCGACATACTTTAGACCAGGGGTGGTAGCCATCCAGTCGGGCAAATGCCCTACCACCTGGCTATGGGTTGTTTTGTCGCCTCTTACGACAGGCCGCCCGGCCGCAGGAAATTGTATTCTTTATCCGTTCCTGCACGGATGCATACATAGAAGTAAAACAACTGGCCCATAATAGAGAAGATTGGAAGAGGCTCCACCGACAAGAGCATAGCCCTTAAATGATAGATAGATAGTGTTATCGGGTACTGTGAGAAATAAGTTCATAAGGGGGATCTTTGAAAGTTGCACCCGTTGGAGATGCAATCATCCCTTATTCCCCAATTAAGAACTGGTGCCCGGAGAATATAGAACCTTGCACTTACCTCGCAGTCAGCCACCAGCCCACGACAGCGCTGGTTCAGGGTTCTGCCGTTGCCTTCTCGCGTGGCGATAAAGATGGAAAAGTCCTTCTAGACGAGCCCCGGGGCGCAAGGGACGCAGATACATTGATCACTTAAGTTTATTTATGGTTGAGGCGAATGTCCTAGTAATTATATTTATATTAATTTTTATCCGTGCAGGAACGGAGAAAGAATACAATTTCCTGCGGCCCGGCGGCCTGTCGTAAGAGGCGACTAAACAACCCACAGCCAGGTGGTAGAGTATTTGCTCGACTGGATGGCGACCACCCCTGATCTAGAGTATGCCGCCATAACAACCTTGTGTTGTGTTCCGGCATTAATGACCAGGTTCCAGTCTCCTTTAAGAGAGCAGCAGCGCATTTGTAGCACCTTTGGTGTTGCAAATGTCCATAGGCGATGGTAACCGCTTTCCACCAAGTGGGCCGTCTGCCTGTCTGTTGAACTCCTGCAATAAAAAAATAAAAAAAAATTAACTACTGAACGCGGAAATCTTCGATAGCTAATATGTGTATTTTGCGGATGCGATACTAGCACGCGTGCGTTGCGGTAGCGTGGCGTTTGGCAACATACTGAACTCACGCGCCGAGCGAGCGGCGGCAACATACGGGGGTTGCAAGACGCTATAAACCCAAGAAACAATTGGTAATTGGGAAATAAGTGGCGCCAGCACCCGTGACTGAGAAATTGAGGGAAGAAGATTAAGTTGGTATGGGCATACAATGAGGAGGAATGAAAGTCACGTGACAAAAAGATTTTTAATCTACAAGAACGATGGCTTGTGTATAGGATGATATGATGACATGTGGTGTGACAGAGGATGTATGTTAGAATAGAGGAGTGTCACAACAATTAAACAATAAATTATAACACCACACAAAGTCACAAACACACAATTAACAACAAAACTTACACACATACCCACACCAACGCCCATTGCATTACACGAACACTTCACAAACAAACCAAGACACACAAAGAGCCTAAAAATTAATAACCTAGGCACAGAAAGGAAAAACAACACACATTGCACTATTTAAGATAATATATCCGTGGCTGGCGTGAATATGTTGACATGTTCAAAATGTCAATTTTACAGGGGCGCAATTTTAAAGTTTGACTAGTAATGATAAATCGTGTTATTCTATTATTACCAAAGGAAAAATCTTAAAAAGTTATGAATATTTCGGACTGTCAATTTTTTTCCTATAAAAACACAGGCGTAGGAAGCGTCTAAACGAATTAAAAAAAAAGATGTATGTCGAGATATCAATGTATTCCCGCCAGCCACGGATATATAGGTATAGACATAAGGCACACTGCACATGCATTTCCTCACAACACCAGCATGTAACAGATACACTCTACATTAGTATAAGTTTAGTATTAAAATTAGAATAAATTAATATAATAAGTTATTCTTAATGTACACCACAACACAAATGTCACACACAATAACAAAGTAACAAATAAGCGTGTACAACTTCCTAACTTCTTAAATTTAATTGTAAAAAAGGGTACGGAATTAGAGTCCGTAGTTGTTTTAAAATAAAAAATAAAAAACTACTGTGACACTCGGGGACTGCCGCGGTAAAGCTATTGCATAGCATTTTTTATCAACTTATGCAATTATAATATTTTCATCACTTTCTTCATTAATAAATGCACTTTGTTTATTCATAATTAAAACACTTAATACACAAATTTTACGCGTACAGCTATTCACCAGCAACTGCTATTCACTGTTGTACATAGGTACACCTACATATGTGCGTTCTCACGCTGCGCTAGTCAGTAGACGTGAGGAAAATCGTTCCTTTTCAGTCGCCGTGAGGAAAATCGTTCCTTTTCAGCCGCCGTGAGGAAAATCGTTCCTTTTCAGTTGCCGTGACTGATGTTCCAGTTACGAAAAAGTCACAGCGACAAATCAACGTGACTTTGTCACGACAGTCACTTACATCAGAATGTAGTATTCGATAATCGGTAAATAATATGTAATAAGTTATTACTAGTAGATAAATAATAATTGATTTGTTTATTCTTCTAAAAATAAATAACTTAGTTCTGTTTTTTAATGTTTGGAAATCTTGAAATTTTTTAATAAGTTATTAATTTAAACAAAACCATAGTACTGTAGTGATACAAACAATAATAATTATGCCCTTTCTAGCAGCTAAATAAGAGCGAGCCGTCCACCGCCTTACTCGAATCAACCCGATTATTGTATACATATATACCTACATGTATACTTACGGGGCGCACATGCGGTGAGTGTGGCTTTATAAAGCTATGATAGATACCTATACACCTATATACTTTCTCACAAACCGCTGCTTACGTATTCGTCCGATTTCGGAGCGGCTCGTCTCGATCCGTGCGAGCTTCGTACATTCGTACAGTCGTACCATATACACACGCGTTAAGCGAACGCTCGGCCGAGCTACTTGATAGGCGGAGTGGGGGGTGTTAGGTTTTATTCTCGATACGGACTTTCTTGATTCGGTCGCCGCGCTCAAAGCCCGCGATAAAGGATATGCAATAACTTAAAAAAAAACTTGAGAGGTGTCAAGGGACACCCGGATGGAACGAAGTTCCTTTCGATTAATTAGTGAAGGAATTGTAATAATTTTTTTTTTTTTTTAAGTTATAATAATATTTTTTTATTATTAACAACTATAATGTTATATAAACTTATTATTAACAAATATAACAAATTAAGTTGTCTCTCTCTCTCTATAAGAGAGAGAGAGACAGACAGACAGACAGAGAAACATGCGACGCCGCACAGCTTACAATAGCTTACTATAGCAAAAAGTGTCGTGACAACTTTTCGTAAGAATTTTTTCCGTCTAGCCCCCTTTCACAACGCGCGATAAGGAACTTCGTTCCAAAAAAAATAGAGGAGTGTTGAATGAAAAGACATAGTGTGCCGACCCCAATTAATTAGGATATGGTGCAAGAAAACAGAAGATACTAATATGTAATACTAGAAACTGCCCCGCTGCTACACCGCAAGTCAATCCCTAGTCAGTAGCTTTATTTTACTTACACAAAAACTTAATTCGCTTCTTTACATATAATAATAACAAAGAAACTAAGTCGATATATTATAGTCTACGCAACTGCCCAGAAAAACATGGAGGCGAGTCGAAGCCAACCTGATTTGAAGTTATAGAATTAATGACTTGTTTCCTGTGACAACGTATTTGTTAGTGAATTTAAAAACGCGATTGCGGCGCCATCTATTTAGCTAATCTATTTCATGAAAACGAGATCATGTGTCGGGATAAAATGTATTCTATGTGTTAACTAGTTACAAAAAAATGTGTGATAGCATCGTCATTTTTTTCAATAATTTCTTCTATCCCACGGAAACCACGTTATTTATCGGGATAAAAAGTATCCTAAGTTAAGTCCTGGGATATAAGCTAGCTCTATATCGAGTTTCATTTAAATCCGTTCAGTAGTTTTCACGTAATGCTTTATAACAGAAAATCGCTACCGATATTTAAAACTATGATAAAAAAAATACTACGTGTGGTTCGAATATAATATTTAAATTCATCTATAAATATTTTTTAGATATGTATTTGTATGGTATGTATATTAAGTATATATCTATTTAATATATAAAATTTCTGCATATATATATATATATATATATATATATATATATAATTTATGTATTTATTATTAAAAAGTAAGTAGTCCGTACTATATGTTACATATACCACCATCGCCATTATCCTTTTACAAACATTACAACTTCTTTTGTTATTTTGTTTGTTTAACATACATACAAGGCAGAGGGAAGAAGTGGCCTACAGGCTCTAGATAGTATGCGCTACTATATATATCTTATACTAATATATAAAGCTGAAGAGTTTTTTTGTTTGCTTGAACGCGCTAATCTCAGGAACTACTAGTCTGATTTGAAAAATTCTTTCAGTGTTAGATAGCCCATATATCGAGGAAGGCTACAGGCTATATATTATCACACTAAGACCAATAGGAACGGAGCACCAATGAAGAATGTTTCAAAATCAGAGTTTTATTTTTAACTATTCCACGCGAACGAAGTCGCGGGCAGAAGGTAGTTATAAATATATGGGCGATTGAGCTTAAAAAATATACCTAAGTATTGTTAATAACATTTGTTCCAAGTATCTGTTATTGTACTCATGTAATATTTGAGGGTAGTTGTAATTATTAGTCCACTCCACTTAAATATTAGTTATGTGAGATGGCCGTCAGAGGAAGTTTTAAAAACTAAATATAATAGTTAAACTTTAATTAAATCAATTATTACAATAATTACTTATAATTGATTAATTATAAGTCTGACCCGTCCATTCGTCGGCAGGATGGTCGCGGGGGGGCTTCCCAAGAAACTCCACTCAGCACTTTCTCACGTGCAAGCATGAGTCACTCACAGGTGGTTTGAAAGAGGTGTTTGTTGTTTGTTTGCTTGAACGCGCTAATCTCAGGAACTACTAGTCTGATTTGAAAAATTCTTTCAGTGTTAGATAGCCCATTTATCGAGGAAGGCTATAGGCTATATATCATCACGCTAAAACCAATAGAAGCGGAGCACCAATGAAGAATGTTTCAAAATCGGGGAGTTTTTTGTAACTTATTTTTTTTTTACTATTCCACGCGGACAGAGTCGCGGGCAGAAGCTAGTATATATATATATATATATATATATATATATATATATATATATATATATATATATATATACATATACCAGTGGTATGAGATCAGTACTCATTGTACAGGCAACCAATACCCATCCCTACCTTTTCAGTCTGGGTTATCGCTATTAATACCCACTGCTGCGACCTCATTCAGCTAATCGATTGAATTACAGTCTTTAGCTTGCTTTAATAGAATCCGACCTTGTTTTGAGGCAATAATGGTGGCCGCCACATATTGAAACTATGCCTTTTATACTGGTCATTAACGTCACCTAAATTGTTTTAGATAACACAAAATTGGAAATTAATCACAAAATTACGAAATTCGATTGTGTGTGGATCGAGATGTGTTACATACTTATTTTATAGATGAAATCTGATAAGATATCTTCTAACTATACTAACTAATATTATAAACGCGAATTAGTGTTTGTTTGTAACGGTTTCATGTCTTAACTACGCAGCAGATCGTCAAGAAATTTGCATACACGTTGTTAGGAATAAAGAGGAAAGATTCGTATGTTTGTAATGAATAAAATCAAAAACTACTGGACCGATTTCAAAAATTCTTTCACCATTCAAATGCTTTTTTTGTTTTGTTTTTGAGGCGAGGGAAAATGCTTTACGCACAAACTGGGTCGTTGCTAGGGGAACGACACGCGTCGGTCGGGGGCGATAACACTGCAGCAATAGTATGCTCTTGGCAGCGCTCCGTCCGCGATCGACGTCACAGAATAGTGTGGAAGACTCCGAACGTTGCTGCACGGGCGAGCAACCCCAATACCCACTAAAAACCCCCTCCTCCCTGACGACCCTGCGCTTTGAATGTGTTGGAAAAGCTGAGATTTAGAACATAGTTACGCCCAGGCGGCCATTCAAATGCTACATTATCCCTGATTAATACAGGCTATATAAAATTAGGGATCCCTACTAAAACTTCAATAATGTAACTTATCAATCTAAACAAAATACTTGGCGCTGGAATCGGGTTCTACGATTTTGATGAAATTCTATGCGTGTTTGAGTGGGTCTCGGAATGGTTTAGATTCATAATTAGACCCGGTAGGCGGCGCTGAAAACGGGTTCTAGAATTCTAAATTCTAGATTAGGGTTAGACGAATATAGCCGGAATAATGACGCACCAATCGCATTTTATTCATGACACGGTTGCAATTGAGTAACAATAATGTCTTGACGACATGACACACAACGACAATGATAATGTAATTTCAATCTGTTGCTCTCATGGTGAGTTAATTCCAACTTCGCCAATACGGGTATTATTTTGTATTTTAGTTTTCTTAACGCTGAACATTTGCGCACTATCTCTGGACCCGTTAGGAGATTATCGTAAGGTGTGAGGGACTCCCAAAGGCCGGTCCTCCACTCTGTCTATAAAATTTACATTAAAGCGAATGAAAAGCGCGGGCAAAAGCTACTAGAATAGAATAGAATATATTTATTGCATGTAAAAAGAAGTTACTTACGGTTTTTATAGTATCAATGTATTCGGCCCATAATACACATAAATATTTCATACAATTAATACAATTGAAAATAAAAATATATTTATTAATCAATAAAAAAAGTGTCGCGACAACTTATCTCTAACTATTATAGTTACGCCACAATAAGTGTTCTTTTATTTAAAAAAATTAATTACAATGGCGCAGCTAGAAAAGGCTTTTTATTTGTATCTTGGTATTCATCCTTATCAAAAAAAATTACTTCATATTCAAGACTGCTTCAATACCTTTATATAACTTTTTGAATTATTCAATTCGGACATCCCATTCGAAAGATATCACGAGTTTAAAAATGTAAGTATTAGAACACGCGGCCGTGATGCTTTTTCGTGAGCGAATAATCTATAAGTAATACATCTAAATAATAAAATGTCTACCATTACAGCATGTCAAATGTATTTATGTCTATTCATAATGTTTTATCGTCCATAAACGTGTTTATGTTATAATAACATTTAGTGGTCAAAAATTCTAACAATACAATCATACACCCTTTTTAGAAAACGTGTAAAAAAGATGTCAGGAGCCTTAAGAACAGACGAGCTTGCATGACAAGAGTTATGAATGTCAAAGAGGCAAGTGAGGTGTGTAAGAATAAGCCTAAATGGCACTCTGTTGTTCGTGCCTACCCCGCAAGGGAACTGGCGTGAAGTTATGTATGTATTTATGTATGTATGTGTAAAAAAAGATGTTAACCGATAAGGCATATATAGTACATACTTACATACATACATAACTTCACGCCAGTTCCCTTGCGGAGTAGGCACGAACAACAGAACGCCATTCAGGCTGATTCTTACACACCTCACTTGCTTCTTTGACATTCATAACTCTTGTCATGCACGCTCGTCTGTTCTTCAGGCTGCTGACATCACCTTCTGCTAGTACACGATCAATTTGATCATGGAAGGTGTGTCGTGGCCTTCCACGACTTCTGCATCCATCCAACTTTTCATTGTATATCTGTTTAGTCATTCTTTCATCATGCATTCTTTCCACATGCCCGAACATAAACGAATATTTAAATGACAAAATTATAATATACATTTTATTAATTAAGTACCTTATGTATATGTATGTATATGTACAAGATATTATGAATCTTGACTCTAAGTTAGGTTTGAAGTGAAACTTCTATATAGACGGGGGTCTTAGGATTTTTCTGTCACGAAAAAGCGTTACGGCCGCGTGGAAGAGCGGCATAAATTTAGATTAGACGTGGTGATAGGTGGCATAATTTTAAAGTAGGCTATTGATGCGTTTTTTGGTTCCGGATCGAGTTCAGTTTCTTTGTTTGATAAAATAAAATATGTTTAAACAAAAAATGCATTCACTAAAATGTACCTAACCTAACCAAATAATAATTTGCAGTAAACCTGCGAAAAACCAAAATGTGTGCTGGGAGGCATAGTAGAAGTGAAACTTCAACGGACAAGTGGAAAAATGAATGGCAACGGACAAGTGGCAAAACGAATCGCAACAAAATTTTAACTTGAAGTTTTACGGGCAGATTGTTAATGTACTTGTCCAATTTGAAAACCTGCAGGATACTTGTATATATGCATGTCGAAAGGTGGAATTCGGAGAACTGTACTAAGTTAAATTTAACACCTTTTTATGTACCCATTTTCGTATTAAATAAATTGAATTGAATTGTTGGTTTAGATTGGTAAACCAACTACTACTACTAGATCGTGTACTAGCAGAAGGTGATGTCAGGAGCCTTAAGAACAGACGAGCTTGCATGACAAGAGTTATGAATGTCAAAGAGGCAAGTGAGGTGTGTAAGAATAAGCCTAAATGGCACTCTGTTGTACGTGCCTACTCCGCAAGGGAACTGGCGTGAAGTTATGTATGTATGTATGAATTGAATTGTTTGTTGTAACCATAGAAGAAAAATATTATTATTTTTCCATGGTTGCAACTGAACAACCCATTGTATTTTTAATCTATAATATTATAAAATTCTTAACATGTCGTGTCTGTACATTAAAGCTATTTAAAAAAGCAACTGGAATAGACTATATAAACGATAGAGAAGAGGATGCATTTTTTAGATTTTTTGTCTGTTTGCTTGGGATTCACGTAAAAACTACAGGGCCGATTTTGATGTGATTTTCACTGATCGACAGTAAGTTCTCAGAATTAAAATTTGCGCTACTATTTACCCCGAGAATCTCCTAGAAATTTTTCTGAGAATGATTTAAAATGGCCAGATGGAAAAAAAAATTCAAATACCAATGTGATTCTTTTAATAATCGATAGAAAATTTTATATAATAAAATGTGTGATAGTTATTATCACGGAGAATCCTGCGGGAATTTTCCCGGAAGCGGTTTGTAGTTGTTGGGGTGCATTGAAAAATTAGCCTATTCCAATCCAGTTTTCACGCAGTTTCAACGCATTGCATTACACGCACACTTCACAAACAAACCAAGACACACAAAGAGCCTAAAAATTAATAACCCAGACACAGAAAAGAAAAAACCAACACACATGGCACTAGATAGGAGTATATATAAGTATAGATATAAGGCCAACACTGCACATGCACTTCCTCACAACACCAGCATGTAACAGATACACTCTACATTAGTATAAGTTTAGTATTAAAAATAGGATAAATTAATATAATAAGTTAATCTTAAGGTACACCGTAACATATAAATTAGTAAATTAATGTCACACACTAACAAAAATAAACAATAAGCGTACAATACTCTAAAAATGTTCATAGCAATTAAGTAGTAAAAAAAGGTACGGAACTCGAGTCCGTAGATATGTTAATAATAATAATTAAAAAAAACAGTTTTCACTAAAACGTAGCTTTCATTCTTTTTTACCTGCTGTGTCCCGGAAATCCCGTGGGAATTTCAACTCGAGAGTGGTCGAAGTCGCGGGCATTTTTTTTTTTTTTTTTATTGCAGGAGATCAGCAGACAGGCAGACGGCCCACTTGATGGAAAGCGGTTACCATCGCCTATGGACATTTGCAACACCAAAGTTGCTACAAATGTGCTGCTGCTCTCTTAAGGGAGACTGGAACCTGGTCACTAATGCCGGAATACAACTCAAGGTTGTTATGGCGACATGCTTTAGACCAGGGGTGGTAGCCATCCAGTCGGGCAAATGCCCTACCACCTGGCTGTGGGTTGTTAAGTCGCCTCTTACGACAGGCCGCCCGGCAGCAGGAAATTGTATTCTTTCTCCGTTCCTGCACGGATAAAATCGGGCAGGAACGGAGCATACCCTAGTGTAAATATGTTACAATGGAACGAGCCCTAGAGAGGCCGTTAGTAACACTAACAAATTATACATGAATGTTAGACTATAAAAAAACTAACAGAATTATATGAATAAAATTCTACGTTGAAAAACTTACAAGAGTTATTAAATACCTCGGAGAATGTTCTGTGAAGTTGCGGTTTGAGTAAAAATTAAAACACTGCGGAGAACGGGTGACAGTTGAAACCTTGTTTAAAGCATAGTTTATAAACTGTTGGAGCGGATGGAAAAAGTTTCCGCCTGCCTAATTGGGAGACAGTAGAAATGAAGTTTTTGCTGGGAAATTATTCGCTCAAGTATGTATATAATCTCTTTACTGCTTACAGGTTGATATTCCACCTGGTGGAAGGCGAAGCGAAGGCATCGCGTCGCTGAACCTTAAGATGGGATAAAATGGGTGGAACAAATTTCATGCCCCCTAAGATTTTTTGAAGTGAAACTTCTATATAGACGGGGTATTAGGATTTTTCTGTCACGAAAAAGCGTTACGGCCTTGGTGAAAGGCGGCATAATTTTAGAATAGCCGTGGTGAAAGGCGGCATAATGTTAGAGTAGACTATCGATGTTTTTATTGGTTCCGGATCGAATTCAGTTTTTTTGTTTGATAAAATAAAATATGTTTAAATAAAAAATGCATTAATTAAAATGTATCTAACCTAACCAAATCATGATTTGCAGGAAACCTGCGAAAAATCGAAATGTATGCTGGGACACATAGTAGAAGTGTAACTTCAACGGACAAGTGGAAAAATGAATCGCAACGATCTTTTGTTGCGATTCGTTTTGCCACTTGTCCATTGAAGTTTTTTTATTGCATGTGTTCAGTAGACAGGCAGACGGCCCATCTGATTGATGGAAAGCGGTTACCATCGCCAATGAACATTTGTAGCACCGAAGATGCTACCAATGATCATCCGCTCTCTAAAACGTAATTCAAGAACTCGGTGTTCTTTTGACTCCGCTTTTACATTCTGTTGAGGTCTCCTTTTCTTCTTTTTTTCTCTTTTGTTTTTACTTAACTTACGGTAGCTAGTATATTTTCAAATTATTCAATATATGACAAATTATGTTAGCGTTGTATTAATTCACACCACTTATGTATAAGACTAAATACTAAATTCTGAACAATATCTGTACAATATAATATAGATTGTTATGGGGGCATGCTCTAGACCAAGTGTGGTAGCCATCTAGACAGGTAAATGCGCTATCACCTGGCTGTGGGTTGTTTTGTCACCTCTTACGATAAGCCGCCCCAACGCAAGAAATTATATTCTTTCTCCGTTCCTGCGCGGATAAAAGAGTTAGAGGGATTAAACAAAAAGAATGGGTTATATATTATAGTATATGGGATACATTGGGTTGCTAGTCTATCGATTATTTATAGTATTTGATCTGATTCCCCCTACACCATACCATCTTCAGACGACAAGGTGATTTGATCTACGCCATCGTTTCGCAGTGGAAACTCCACCTTCCTTGTACGTACGGCAGAGTTGTGGAATGCACTACCAGAGTCTGTATTTCCCAAAAAGTACAATCCGGGGCATCTTCAATCTTCTCGTGTGAATAGGTACTATTTTTTTTTTTTGGCCAGGGGAAATCCGTTTGAGGACTAAGCCGCGACAGGCACAGAAGCCTGGGGGGATGTTCGCGACCCGTGTGAGTGTGTGGGATTCGCCAGATCGGGGGTGGCACTAGCGTGCACGGTCAGAACCGGTGCCACGCTATTGCCACTCCCCAGTTAGGGATACCCACTAAAACCCCTGGGTGTTCCGTCCTGCGCCTTATGCCAGGGCTACGTGAATGCGGGCTTCCCAACTCCGCGTGCCCTGGCAGGCGTGGGCCCCCCTCACTGGGCCTAATCCGTCTACCATCTAGGTCTAATCCGTGCGTGGGGGGGGCTGTAACGCGCCCCACGGGAAGAGAGATGAGTGCGCGCGGAACACTCGCGCTCTCATCTCGATGGCATGTGCGGGTGAGTGAGAACCCCTATACCCCCTCGTCGCCCGTGTCACAATGATGGCACCCTGACGTGGCCTCGCGGCCGAGGCGACACAGGTACCTTCCGAAGCAACCATGCCCCGTCAGGAAAATAGGTACTATCTAGGATCGTGGTCAAACGCGAACCAATTTATCATTAAAAAAATACATCTAAGTTCCAGTTTACACTATAGTTAATATATCTTAGTTAATATAAACTCTGCAGTATACCACTGCGTTGAGGTTAGTTCAAATAGCCCGCGGGGCGGCAGCTTGCCGTGGTTAGCTTTGCGTTAGCCGCGTTGACTTAACGCAAATTAGTTTTGTTGCAGCTATGTCGCTTTGAGAATTGTAAATATTGTTTCTACTATCTGTTAATCTAATAGAAAAGAGTAGTGTTCTAGTATTCATCTATATTTTTGAATTTATTTTCCAATATGTATATTCATATACATAGAAACCGGTGGCGTAGCTTGCCTTAGATGGGCCCTGTATCAAATTGTGTTGGAGGGTCCAAAGGTAAGACAAAGTTTTGAAGTGAAACTTGTATAATATAGACTTGGTATAGGGGGGGTATTACGATTTTTCTGTCACGAAAAAGCGTTACGGCCGCGTGGAGAGGCGGCATAAATTTAGACTAGACGTGGTGAGATGCGGCATAATTTTAGAGTAGACTATGGATGCTTTTTTTGGTTCCAGACCGAATTCAGTTTTTTTATTTGATAAAATAAAATATGTGTAAGTAAAAAACAAACAAACCAGGGCTTTAAATGACGGTAAAAAAATAAATCTATACTAATACTTATATATAAATCTGAAAAGTTTGTTTGTTTGCTTGAACGCGCTAATATCAGGAACTACTGGTCTGATTTCAAAAATTAATTCATTGTTAGATAGCACATTTATCGAGGAAGGCTATAGACTATGTATCATCACGCTAAGACCAATAGGAGCGGAGCACCAATGAAGAATGCTTCAAAATCGGGGTGTTTTTTTTCCTTTTGAGAGCTTCTGCTGCGTGCGCTGCGTAAACAGAATTATTCCCCTTTAAAAGTTCTAAAAAAATTCCGCGACAGCTTATGTCTATCTTTTAAGATTGGCTCACAATAACCTTTTTTATGCTAACCAAATTTGTTCTAAAATGATGCATTATTTGCGAAGGTGGTTTTATAAACATGATATAAATCTTTATCCAAATAAATACGTTATTCATCACAAGTATTTAATTTAAAACAAAATTGCCATGTACATCATACAATTTCAATGAATATCTTAGGAGATATCGCAGTTTTAAAATAACATCGCAGCAAAATAATGATCAAGTACTGCGCGCGCATTTATGATGCGCAAGGCCGGCGGGCAGTCATGAGGAGGAAGCGCGGCGGCCCCAGTTAGCTCTGCGAGATACCATGCCGCGCAGCTCAGATGCGTAGTCGGCTATACCTTACTCATCAGAATAGCACACAGGCTATAATTTAGTGTAAATTATCAGAAATATAACGATTTTCCATCACCACGCGGGTGAAACCGTGGGCGCAGCTAGTATCGTTATAAAAATTACCGACACGTATAACGTAATACATACGATTTTTAACGTTATATAGGTATTATGACGTTAAAATCGTAAAAGTTACCAATTCGCGATATTTTTTTTTAAGGTAATCCACAGTGATTCAAGATCCCTGAGATCATCAGAGAAGTTGCGGCTGAAGACACCTTTACATACCACGGAGATTTACCGTGCATCTTTGGAACGCATTGCCGGCAGACGTGCGCTCTGCTAAATCGATTCATAGTTTCAACAGACTTGTGAGGGAGCACTATCTAACTGCATAATATGTATTATTTGTTGTGTATGTATATGTATATATATATATATGTGTGTGTGTGTGTGTGTGTGTGTGTGTGTGTGTGTGTGTGTGTGTGTGTATGTATATATGTTTTTTTTTTATTGTGTGTATATATATATAAGTATATTATTGTACATTATATTATATATATTTTCATTAGTATAGTCTTAAGCTGCACGCCAACAATTTATCGTGCTTAAGATCCTTGTCCATCCAAAGGTTGCCTGGAAGAGATTGCTTTAAGCAATAAGGCCGCCCATTGTACTACTTCCTAATATTAAGATATGTATATATGTGTTACTGTTTTAAGTTGGTGTACAATAAAGAGTATTGTTGTTGTTGTTGTTGTAATTGATAACGTTTTCAAGCCCCGATTCAAACAATAACTCTGGCTTAAGAATCTAGCTGCCCTGTTAAAAAGATGATAATAAAAACTATTAATGACAATGTGTTAGTAACTGAATGTATGTACTGCAATATACTGAATATTATCTGAAAGAAAGAAAATATTTATTTCTAAAAATGCGACAGTTTAACAGTTTTGTGCTGTGCCGAAACATAGTCCGACACAGCACTGATTTTCAGTGCCCACCTCCTTAATTACAAAGACAAGTGACCCACGGTGAAAGCAAGTTAAATAAAATTATATTATAATCAACTTATAAGAAAAAAAAAGATAAAAAAATAAGTACCTAAAAAATTAAAGCAACCTAAATAGAGCACTATATATACACATGTTACATATGAAACAAACAAAAGTACGATGATCAAATCAAATTCAAGCCAATTAACATAATATTTACATAATATTTTGACAGTCGATGTTGCAGGTAAATAAATCACAAATACTTTTTAACTTTATAAATAATTAAATAATAATTAATTATCTAGTATTCTTACTGGCTCAGGTGGGTAGATTTAACTGCATCATAGTTTTTAAAGGTTTCTTTGCATATCAAAGTGTCGACATAAAAAATATAATGTCATAATCTTACCTTACTCAACAGACTTAGTTGAATTTGTAGATATCTAGGTGCTTACCTGTAAGAAAAGCAAAAAGTATTTAATTTTTAATTATTATTATTTATTTATTTTTTATTGCAGGAGCTCAGCAGACAGGCAGACGGCCCACTTGATGGAAAGCGGTTACCATCGCCTATAGACATTTGCAACGCCACAGGTGCTACAAATGCGCTGCTGCTCTCTTAAGGGATCTCTTAATTAATTGTAACTTTAGTCATATTTTAGTTTAACCATTATAAGGTTTTCTTAAGTTTTACTTCATTCATTGATTCATTCATTCATAAGTTTTGGCGACTAGTGCACGGAAGTAAAACTAAGTTTTAAAATACCACGCTTAAAATTGTGAAAGCGTAATTTTAATTAATCAAATCTTTTATGTATAGCTCATATTTGTTTGTTTTTTATTAATTGATATATGTGTGTGTTGATGAAGATGGCATTGGTGACAAAACCCCTAATAATAAATAAGTGTATATATGCAATTCACACACGGCTGAAGTGAAACTTCAAAAAAGTAGCCTACGAGAGAATGAGATAAATATAGAGTATCAGGAGATTTGAAATGAGGATATCCGTAAGAGAACCAAGGTAACCGACATAGCTCGCAAAATTAGCAAGTTGAAGTGGCAGTGGGCCGGTCACATCTGCCGCAGGACCGATGGCCGATGGAGCAAACGAGTCCTGGAGTGGAGACCGCGTCTCGGTAAACGTAGTGTCGGACGCCCTCCAGCCCGATGGACCGACGACCTATGCAAGGTCGCCGGTAGGCGCTGGCTGAGGAAATCTAAGGACAGGGATGAGTGGCGCCGTCTTGGGGAGACCTACGTCCAGCAGTGGACTGCAAATGGCTGACGACGAGGAGATTTGAATAATTATAAGGTTTATTATTTTTATGATATTATTGCCAAGCTCAAAAATTATTTCATATTTTAATGCAAAATATTACATACTAGCTGTGCCCGCGACGTCGTCCGCGTGGAATTTACTTTAAAAACCCTCCGATTTTGAAAAATTCTTCATTAGTGCTCCGCTCCTATTGGTCTTAGCGTGATGATATACAGCCTATAGCCTTCCTCGATAAATAGGCTATCCAACACTGAAAGAATTTTTCAAATCAGACCAGTAGTTTCTGAGATAAGCGCGTTCAATCAAACAATATTAGTATATTTGGCTACAACACTAACACTTACATTTTAAATATCGCGATATCTTTTGAATGAAATGTCCAAATTGAATAATTCAAAAAGTTCTAGAAAGGTATTGAATTTGTCTTGAATATGGAGTAATTTATTTTGATAAGGATTAGTATCAAGGTACAAAATAAAGAGTTTTTGAAGCGACGGCATTTTAATTATTAAAAAAATAAAAGAAAACACTTATTTTGAGATAACTACAATAGTTAAACATATGGTATTTTTTGTAGACAATTATATGTTCTGCAAAGTGGTAGTACATTGTTTTGTTCTATAATCAATAGTTTTCGCAGCGCACACCGTATAAGGATTTTTTCGGGTCATTTTTTTTACACCTTGGGTTACATTATTGGACTTGTAGTAAGGATGCCTAATTTTTTGAAAATATAATATAGCCTTTCTCGATAAATGTACTATTCAACATTAAAAGAATTTTTCAAATCGGACCAGCGGTTCCTGAGATTAGCGCGTTTAAACAAACAAACAAACAAACTCTTCAGCTTTATAATATTAGTATAGATTTAAGATATATTATAACACATATTATTCAGATTCCATGTTTTCACTTTGAACAAATGACACGAGAGGCTTATGATAACTAAAATAGGAAACAAATGCTCAAGTTTCAATTTGATTTATGTACTTCAAAACTTCAAAACATTTCCAACTCTATCTTTATGAGCATAGTGTTTAAATTATTATATATCTCTATTTAGAGTCGCTTTTTCTCGTTTCATCCAGTTTCAAATCACAACGATTCTAAAGAAGGTTCACTTCAAAATTATCTCAGTTTATTAAAATCTCCGCCCCCATATTGACATAAACTGAAACGTCAAATTATATCTCTACATCGAATGCTCGTCTTCTGTCCATAGATCGTTTCAATATACAACAACTGTCACAAATGGGAGAAGGGTAGATTGTTAATTGCGGAACGCACTTGGCGATACGCTCGTGCCGACCGAGTTGAGGAATGTTTTGTAAGGCTGCGGTCTGTTCTATAGCGGTAGGTAGAGTTACCGAGCTACATTTACAATTGTACATACATAATTATTATTTTATTTTTTTTCACTTTTGTAAATATGTATAAAAAATACTTATAGCCAGGTGGTAGGGAATTTGCGCGACTGGATGGCTTCCACCCCTGGTCTAGAGTATGCCGTCATAACAACTTTGAGTTGTAATATAACTACGTTTTAACGGTTTAAGCGCGGTAATTTTATTTGATTTTGGTTTTTCCGACGTTTCGGCCACTTTTCAGTGGCCGTGATCACGGAAGACAAAGATGTCAAGTGTCAACGAGTATTGTTAAAGTTTTATTTAGCCTACCGCCAACTTGTTAATTTTAATTAACGTCGGAAAAACCAAAATCAAATAAAATTACCGCGCTTAAAACCGTTAAAACGTGGTTTTATTATGTATACAAGTCGCGAAAACTTAAGAAAAAATTATGTGAACCAGTACGGTCTGGAAATCGCAAATGAAATTCGGCGGTGTGAGTGCCTAAAAACAAAATAATTAAAATGAACAAGTTGGCGGTAGGCTAAATAAAACTTGAACAATACTCGTTGACACTTGACATCTTTGTCTTCCGTGATCACGGCCACTGAAAAGTGGCCGAAACGTCGGAAAAACCAAAATCAAATAAAATTACCGCGCTTAAAACCGTTAAAACGTAGTTTTATTATGTATACAAGTCGTGAAAACTTAAGAAAATATTACGTGAACTTTGAGTTGTGTTCCGGCATTAGTAGGTTCTAGTTTCTCCTTCAAGGCCGGCAGCACATTGGCAGGTCCTCTGATATTGCTAATATCCTTAGGCGACGGTAACCACTTTCCATCCAGCTGGGCCGTCAAATTGTCTGCTGTGCTCCAGCAATAAAAATAAAAAATACTTACTGTGCAGTTGGAGGACAAAGAAGTATTATGACCTTCAATTGTACGACATTACAAAACTATTTATATAAGCTTATACACAGCGATACCATATTTTGTACGACTTTTTAAATGTTTTCTCAAGCACATTACTTCGGCAAATATCTCTAGTAATAAAATGGCGGCATGAACATTAATTTAAAAAACAATATCAATTTTTAAAACTAAAAAAGAAAAGAAAATAGGTGAAAGTTTTAAAAATTGTGAGTAAAACCTGCAAAAAATATATACGAAAAAGAAAGTTCCACGTGTAGTCGTGTATTTTCTAGACACTGGATAGATAATAGCACAAACATCAACAAATGTCTGATAAGACAATTACCGTACACACAATCATTGCAAAAATGTGCAGTACTAGGTTTTGAAAACAAAAAAATCGAAATGTGTGCTGGGATACATAGTAGAAGTGAAACTTAACGGACAAGTGGGAAAACGAATGGCAACGGACAAGTAGTAAAACAAATCGCAACAAAATTTTAACTTAAAGTTTTACGGGTAGATTGTTAATATACTTGTCTAATTTGAAAACCTGCCCATATTTATGTGTCCCAGCACACATTTCGATTTTTCGCACGTTTACTGCAAATTATGATTTGGCTAGGTTAGGTACATTTTAATTAATGCATTTTTTATTTAAACATATGTTATCAAACAAAAAAAAACTGAATTCGATCCGGAACCAAAAAATGCATCCATAGTCTACTCTAAAATTATTCCGCTTCTTCCCACGTCTAGTATAAATTTATGCCGCCTCTCTACGCGGCCGTAACGCTTTTTCATGACAGAAAAATCCCAAGACCCCCTTCTACATAGAAGTCTCTGCAAAAAGAAAAGATAAAAGGTCTGAAAAATAATGAGTGACCAGCGCGTAGAGAACACATAATGGTTGCGCCGAGGAATACCTCCTTGTAAATTCTTCCTCCCCATCCTAGCCATCAAGAAAAGAGTAAACTTTTAAAAGAAGAATGCGTAGAACAAGGAACATTAAATATTGTCACTGCTGTCACAGCAATAAAATAAATAATATATATATAGATAAAAATACGTAAATTGTTGGAACACGATAAAGGGAAATAAACTTATAATTTCGTTTAAAGCACATTAAACCAACATCCTAGTGAGTGTGAAACCCCCGGGGGACAAGTGCAGTGTGGCGGCGGACCGGTGGCGAGGTAAGTGCTTCCTTGCTTCTTCCTCCACGTCCCTTTGCCTCCTCCCGGCCATCGCATCGCGCCCGCACGTAATATACATAGTTCACTCCATTCAGTTCGTTTTGAGGTTAAGTACTTCGGCGAAATCATGAAACCCCGCCTGCACTCAGACCGCACCTCAAACACTTTTATTGCCAAAGTTTGTACAGTAGCGGCAGCGGGAATTCGCCGTCCAACTTCACCCATTCGTTCGGTACAAATACCGGATGAGAATTGAAAAATGCAAAATCATTCCCATCAACGCTTGTAATAATTCACGTTACTCGTGTATTACTTATAAGCGGGAATGTTCTTGTTGTATGAAAAACAACGCATTATTCCGGGTCCGTATTCATCTTCATGAAAATTGGATCCTTACAATATATGGAATTATATTATTTCGCATATTGTAAGTTTTTTATCCGTGCAGGAACGGAGAAAGAATACAATTTCCTGCGGCCTGGCGGCCTGTCGTAAGAGGCGACTAAACAACCCACAGCTAGGTGGTAGAGCATTTGCTCGGCTGGATGGCGACCACCCCTGGTCTAGAGCATGCCGCCATAACAACCTTGTGTTGTGTTCCGGCATTAGTGATCAGGTTCCAGTCTCCCTTAAGAGAGCAGCAGCGCATTTGTAACACCTTTGGTGTTGCAAATGTCCATAGGCGATGGTAACCGCTTTCTATCAAGTGGGCCGTCTGCCTGTCTGCTGAACTCTTGCAATAAAAAAAAAAAAAAACATCTTCATCTGTTCCATATTTACGTAATTCTACACATTATTAATATGATTATTATTTATGTATATATCAATATATGTATATTTTTGTCTTATTTCCATGTCTATTACACTTGCTATTTCAAAATTCTATGTATATAATTTTATTTTTATTTATTTTTTACTAGAGTTTACCCCGCGGCTGCGCCGCGGGTCAACCTCTGCTACGTGTCTCTTGTTTAAAGAGCAAGTAGTACAGGTCACATTGTATTAAATTTGTATGTATTTGCCCCCGAAAGATTCACTTCATTTTATATCGCAAACTATATCACCCCCGTCTATATGTAGACTACATAAATGACAAAACTTGACAAAAATGACAAAATAGATAACATGGACCAAGTGGACCAAGTGGACCCAGTGGACCAACTGGACCCAACGGACCTAGTGGACCAAGTGGACCCAGTGGGTCCAGTGGACCCAGTGAGTCCAGTGGACCAAATAGGCCCAGTGGACCCAGTGATTCAAGTGGACCCAGTGGACCCAGTAGTCTAAGTGGACCCAGTGAACCCAGTTGACCCAGTAGGCTAAGTGTTCCAAATGGACCCAGTGGACCCAGTAAACTCAGTGGACCAAGTGGACCCAGTGGACCAAGTGGACCCAGTGGACCAAGTGGACCCAGTTGACCAAGGGGACCAAGTGGACACAGTGATCCAAGTGGACCCATGGACCAAGTGGACCCAGTGGACCCAGTAGACCCAGTGGACGAAATGGACAAAATCACAAAACCAGTCCTAGTTTCCACAATAAACTTTACATAAATCTATCCCAAAATGTATCCCATTATCCGGGATAAAAGTATCCCTTGGCCACTCTCGGTATTCAAATTATATATGTACCGAGTATCAGCCAAATCGGTCCAATAGTCTTTCCATAAAAGGATAACAAACAAAAAGACAAATATATTTTTATCCCGGAAACTATCCCATTTTTCGGGATAAAAAATATCCTATGTTCATTCCCGGCATCGAAAATATATATATACTGGGTTTCAGCCAAATCGCTCCAGTAGTTTTTCCGTGAAAACGGAACAGACAGACAGACAGATAGACAGACAGACAGACAGATAGACAGACAGACAGACAGATAGACAGAGTTACTTTCGCATTTATAATATTAATAAGGATTAATAAGGATTCTAGTTATATTGCAAAACTTTTTTACTATTTTTCTCTAATCCATCCTAAGGTTGTCTGGAAGAAATTGCTTTTAGTGATAAGACCGCCTATTGTCTTCTGTACTTGAACTTCTTGAATGGTAATTTAATGTTATGCAATAAAGTATATTCTATTCTATGTAATTTATAGACAAGATGGGGAAGTCCGTCAGTGGAGGAACTCCGTATATCTCTCGTTATTTCCGTGTATGAACAGCTTTGACGATAACAAATCAGTCAGTCATGCTGACACCTTTTAACTTTATATTCGAACTGTATTAGGCGTTAAATTCCGTTTAAAAAAGGTAAAAAGTAAGAGGTAAACCAACTTACACCACTGACGGACTTGCCTACCTTACTATATTACTAAGTATATATTATTATAATTTATATAAATAATCTGCGGAGTGACGCTCGCGGACCGCGTTCGTAATACCGAAGTACGAAAGAGAGTTGGTCTGAAAGAGAGTGTCGGGGTGAAGGTAAGGAAAGGAATGCTCCGGTGGTTCGGGCATGTGGAAAGAATGCATGATGAAAGAATGACTAAACAGATATACAATGCAAAAGTGGATGGATGCAGAAGTCGTGGAAGGCCACGACACACCTTATATGATCAAATTGATCGTGTACTAGCAGAAGGTGATGTCAGGAGCCTTAAGAACAGACGAGCGTGCATGACAAGAGCTATGAATGTCAAAGAAGCAAGTGAGGTGTGTAAGAATAAGCCTAAATGGCGCTCTGTTGCTCGTGCCTACCCCGCAAGGGAACTGGCGTGAAGTTATGTATGTATGTATATTTTTTCAATAAATGATTTATCTTAGTGATACAACATTAAAATTAGAATCTAATCTAGGAAATAAGTCTAATGAGTAATTTAAATCTGACCTAAAATAACTAGATATAACTTAAACTAAGAATGTGTCCAAATAACACGTTTCCTATTGTCTTTATTAAGAAGAAGACACTTTGTTCATATATTCTTTGTTAATGTTTAGCACATAGCACTACACTTTATTATTATGAGAGTATTATAACACGAACTCAAATGGTTTCGTCCTTTTGAGTCTTCTTAATAAATCTGCATCATCAAGGAGCTCGATGGCCTCGACATTCACATGGCGATGAAGCCGTTGCTGGTGGGCTTCAGCGTATTTTTTTATTACGTTAATGACGAGGTCCACTTTTAAAATCCTACACGTTTCAGATCAGACAAACTGTTGGTGATGCACTTTTTCCGGCCAGATTTCATATACACTTCATTAGAACAAACGCAGATACCTTGGCCACTAAACTACCACGATTGTTACTAGAAAGTATTGTTACAACCTAGGCGCCGACAGAGACCAATTCCACGTACAGATCTGTAGAAGCACATTTTATTACCTGCCAGCATTTGAACTAATCGTTATAGTTTTATGATCGTCTTCTTGTGTTTAGTTATTGTGGAGCACAGCCTATTGTCATTAGCCAGGTGTTACGGATTATGAGTACAAGCTGATTCTAGGAAGTTATGTCGACGCTTGCCCGATGCAGAGAGGTGGGGGAGCCGAGCGAGAACCACGATCAAAGCGAGAGGTGTGTACTACAATTGGGAATCTAATAGTAACGGACTTTGCGCGTTTTATTGAATTACAACCTTCTGCATTACGTTTGGTATTGTTGTGTTCGGTTATATTTGTACCTGTGTTATACGTGTTCTAATAAACTCTACAGTAATTCTAACGGCATTTTAATTCGAGTCTCGCAACTCGTAACAGTATGTAATTATTTGTCTCTAATTAACTAGCAGCCTATCTTCACCGTTAGTATTTCTCGGAGTTGTCTGTCCGTCACGGCACGCGGCAATTACGCCAAACTCCAGATTTCAAATTCAAATTGCTACATTCATTATGATAATGGGCTTTAGTGGACATTTTTACTGTGTGATTGTTATCAACCCATGTCACTTGTGATAGTGTATTTTAATCACATTAATCTATCTATACTAATATTATAAAGAGGTAAAGTTTGTGACGTTGTAGGGGGTAATATGTGGATTTTTTTTTTTATTGCAGGAGATCAGCAGACAGGCAGACTGCCCACATTTGCAACAGCAAAGTTGCTACAAATGCGCTGCTGCTCTCTTAAGGGAAACTGGAACCTGGTCACTAATGCCGGTACACAACTCAAGGTTGTTATGGCGGCATACTTTAGACCAGGGGTTGTAGCCATCCAGTCGGGCAAATGCCCTACCACCTGGCTGTGGGTTGTTAAGTCGCCTCTTACGACAGGCCGCACGGCCGCAGGAAATTGAATTCTTTCTCCGTTCCTGCACGGATAGTAGATAGATCTACTAAGCCGATTTTAAAAATTCTTTTACTGTTCGAAAGCTACGTTAACAGGGAGTGTCATAAGCTATATAACATGACGCTATATACCATGGGAGCGGGACAGAGTGCGAGTGAAACCGCGCCGGGCCGCTAGTACTATAATAAATCTTTTAATGGCTCGAGTCTGTACAATTCGTGTAAACATTTTTTTTAATCTCCTGGTCCGAAGTACCTCCCTACTTCGGACCAGGAGATTTCGAAAATGCAATTTTTAGAATTTTTGTCCGTCTTTCTGTTAGAGCATCACGTGTAAACTACTAAACGGATTTAAATGAAACTCGACATAGAGCTAGCTTATATCCCGAGACGTAACGTAGGATACTTTTTATCCCGGTAAATAACGTCGTTTTCGTGGGATAGACGAAAATAGTGAAAAAGATGGCGCTGCGATCGCATTTTTTTTTACTGCTAAACGTATATGAATGAAACTCAATATAGTTGTGCGTATGCTGTGCTTTTTTTTGCTAATAGATGGATTACCAAAAAGATGGCGCTGCTATCGCGTTTTTTCAATTTATTAAGACGTTGTCATAGGAAACAAGTCATTCATTGTATTACTTCAAATCAGGTTGGCTTCGACTCCCCTCTATGTTTTGCTGGGCAGTTGTGTAGACTATAATATATGGACTTAGTTTCTTTGTTATTATAATATGTAAAAATTGAATTTAGTTTTTGTAAAATAAAGCTACTGCCTAGCGTTTGACACGCGGTACAGCCGCGGGGCAAACTCTAGTTATATATTTATTATACAGCCGGCCGAACTTATCCGTGAAATGGGAAAAGATTGGAACTATAGGTGCCATGTTGAAATTTCAACAAAAACGTCAATAATTTCAAAAACTCCTTATTCTGTCGAGGTTTTGTCATCTAGAATCATTCAATACATATATGATTTTTTAACCGATTTCCAAAAAGAGGAGGTTCTGAGACTATGTTTTTTTATGTTTCTACGCGATTGCTTCTTCGAATATAGACCGATTAAAAAAAAAAATAATCGAAAGATACCCCAGAGGTAGCACCATTGTCACCAAGTCAGGATCTGGTGAGTGGATCCCAGGGAAATCGAGAACTACCCTTGTTGAAGAGCGCCGGGAGCCTACAATCTTCGGAAGGCAAACTTGAGAACGAGTGCTAGTTGTTCAATATCTACAGGCGCTTAATATATATTTTCTAAAGCTATTTAAGTATTTGCGCAACTAAAAAGTAGAACATTAATACCTTCTAGAACATCTTGAAGTCGTTGCCAAGTAAAACACAAAAAACAAAAATTGCAAAATGCACTGACTTCAGGTTATTGTAGTTTTTTTTTCTATTTAGTTTATGTTTAGTTTTTTTTTATATAATACGGCCAAGTTAGCCCTTATATTTCCCTTGACATAGTCAAGGACTATATGAACGGTGATTTATTTAGTACAATTTTATATTATTTATTTATTACTAGCTGAGCCGGCAAACTTCGTACCGCCTCAGAATCAATAAATAAAAAAGCTGAATAATAATTGCAGAATGTTTCAACTTTAGTAAAAAATGTGGTCAAAACTTAACCGGAACAAAAAGAATTCGTAATAAAAAAAAAACATTTGATTTCTGAACGACGGGACAAACATCAAACGTTTGACATTTACAACATAAAAAAGAAAGAAAAACTTCACTTTTAAATTTAATTTGATTTCTGAACGACGGGACGAACATCAAATACTTGACAGGTAGGAATAGTTTCTAAGGGAAAGCGAAATTGTTGATTTTACTATATTCCAAGCATTTTTTTCATATTTACTCACCTTTTAAACCTTCCCTGGACTTCCACAAATAACTTAATACCAAAATTATCCAAATCAGTCCAGCTGTTCTCGAGTTTTAGCGAGACTAACGAACAGCAATCGATTTATCTTATACTAATACATAAAGCTGAAGAGTTTGCTTGTTTGAACGCGCTAATCTCAGGAACTACTGGTCTGATTGGAAAAAATCTTTCAGTGTTAGATAACCCATTTACCGAAGAAGGCTATGGGCTATATATCATCACGCTAAGACCAATAGGAGCGGAGCACCACTGAAGAATGTTTAAAAATTATCCGTGCAGGAACGGAGAAAGAATACAATTTCCTGCGGCCGGGTGGCCTGTCGTAAGAGGCGACAAAACAACCCACAGCTAAGTGGCAGGGCATTTGCCCGACTGGATGGCTACCACCCCTGGTCTAGAGTATGTCGCCATAACAACCTTGAGTTGTGTTCCGGCATTAGTGACCAGGTTCCAGTCTCCCTTAAGAGAGCAGCAGCGCATTTGTAGTACTTTTGGTGTTGCAAATGTCCATAGGCGATGGTAACCGCTTTCCATCAAGTGGGCCGTCTGCCTGTCTGCTGAACTCCTGCAATAAAAAAAAATAAAAAAAATCGGGGGGTTTTTTAACTTACTTTTTTTTACAATTCCACGCGGACAAAGTCGCGGGCAGAAGCGAGTATATATATATATATATATATATATATATATATGTATGAATAAACTTCAACATTATGTTTATACAGTTCTGTGTCTTATCCACTATATATAATGTTGTTGTGTCAGCCTGAATTTATCTTGTTTTATTCCTCTTAATAGATTTCTGTTCGGTTTGGTTTATGTTATAATATTTAAAAAGCAAGTTACAAACGAAAAAAGTGTGAATATACATATAAAGAATGAAATTCAGAAAGAGAAGTTCAGATAATCAACGTGACTGTTAAGAATTTTTATCTATCCAGCGCTGGGAGCAGCCTTCGAACTTTTCCAATAAAAACTCGCTTTTAATGGCATTCGTGATGTCTCGATAGCGGTAGTCGACCGTGTTCTATTGTTTGCGAATCGTTGTGGGTCGGCGCGAACTAGTGATGCGCGATGACGAGGTTTTCAACGTAATCGTTCAAAAATATCGATGACAATCGATCGTTCTCACTCGTAATCGATTACTTCAACAAAACGTAAAAGCAAAACGTAATTTTTCATCCGTAATATCCAAACAATACACTTATTATTATTACTTATGATGGCCTCAGTGGTTAAGCTTGCTAAGTCTTAGCCGGCCGAACACACTGGAACTCTCTGCGTTCCGGCTTTAATGTGCCGCCTTGGGTGACTTTTATGGCAGTGTTTCATAAGTTAATACGGTGGTTATGAACTGTCAGAAGCTGCGGTAGTGTATGATTACGTATACTGATTCCAAACTCAAACGATGCGAGCTCAAATCCCGGCTGGAAATGTTACAGGGACTGTAGGCTGCTTACTGTATGATTCGCGGCGGGAATCGACGGCCTCTGTGGTTTAGCGGGCTAAGCCTTTGCCGGCCTAGCTCACTGCAACGCAGAGGTCCAGGTTCGATTCCTAGGATGGTAAATTTCAGAAACGAACTTTCTGTTATTTGCTAAGGTCTGGATGTCTGGGATCAACCCCAGAGTGGTCAGTTGTATATCATCAATAACACAAACGTAATTTGCTTAGCTTGGGGATATACAATTTGTGTGATTGTTTGTCGATTATTATTCATTTTTTTTAATGGCAAAATATCCTCCAAATTCTTGTCAAAAAAATCAAGACGAAGAAGTTGATTGGAAAGAATTGAAAAACATTTCAATTGTTCACTAGAAAAGCGAGTCGATTGCGATTCATTCGATTGTTTGAACATTACGGAATCGCCCATCACTAGTGTGAACAGGCTGAGTTCGCCTGACGTCATCTGACATCAAAGAGAGAATGCTGAAGGGTTTCTAGCATCATTGACGAAAGGATGTGGCGTTTATGTACACTAGTACTGCAAAAACAAGTTGCTATATGAACACTGATTGATAAAAGTCTTTGTATTTCATTCTATCTATACTATGTGTATAATAAATCTGTAAATGGATTGAGTGTCTTTTCGTTTCATCTATTTTCAAATCACAACGATTCTAAAGAAGTTTCACTTCAAAAACTTAAGTTTTATGTAAGTAAAATAGAACCGTAGCACGTAGCTTCATAGTTTAACCCGTGCTATAGTCACGGGTTTACTCTACTATTTGTGTAAATAGTTTGCAAGCTGTCCGCTCGTGGACGGCGAGTCACCCATTCGATGACAAACCGCTGCTCGGAGTGATTCACCCATAGACACTAAACGCTGACAGAATAATCAGCAATTTGTGAATCAAGCGTCGTTCACTTTTTAACCACGTGAGGTTCACTGGTTGACAACCCGACGTCCACACGTGCAAATCGGTGCTAGTCGGGCGCTGAGTGGCTCTAATGATCTAAAACCCTTAACCCTCTAAGACGGAACCACCGTCACACATGCTAATTGGGAAGCACCACAAATTTGTGGTCAAATACAAATAATTGAAACGAATGTTGAACTCATGCCTTCTCCCTCTAATGGATGCCTCTCCCTCGACACATTGCGTTTAAAAATATGAAAAAAATCAGGGGCTCTAATTCGTACCAGGAGATTCCGATAGTTTAATTTTTTGAACTTGTGTCTGTCTGTCTGCTAGATCAACACGTGAAAATTACCGAACGAATTTAAATGAAACTCGATACAGAGGTAGCTTTTATCCCGGGTCGTAACTTAGGATACTTTTTATCCCGAGAAATAATGTCGTTTGCAAGGAATAAATGGATTAGCAAAGTAGAAGGCACTTCAATTTTCCAATTCACAAACAGCGCGTTCCTTTAGTAGCTCACAACGCCCAAATTGCTCCGTCAGCCTTTACACCTGGCGACCGCAGTCGTTATGGTCGTGGCGAAAACGTCACTAATGACGTTATAATTTTTGATCACACAACGCTCACAACGAGCCATATCAAGACGTGAAGCTAATAACTGTTCCACTAGAGTTTATGATTGTAACGCCCGCAAGCAAGCGGAACGGGAAAAATCGCAGTCGCACACTTCACAAACAAACCAAGACACACAAAGAGCCTAAAAATTAATAACCCAGGCACAGAAAAGAAAAAAACAACACACATGATACTAGATAGGACTATATAATATAGGTATAGATATAAGGCCAACACTGCACATGCACTTCCTCACAACACCAGCATGTAACAGATACACTTTACATTAGTATAAGTTTAGTATTAAAATTAGAATAAATTAATATAATAAGTTATTCTTAAGGTACACCACAACATAAAAATTACTAAATTAATGTCACACACAGTAACAAAAATAAACAATAAGCGTGTATGGACTCTAAAATCTTTCATAGAATTTAAGTAGTAAAAAAGGGTACGGAACTCGAGTCCGTAGAGATGTTAATAATAAAAAATAAAAAAAATAAAAAATCGTGGTCGTTGTGAGCCACTAATGGAACTTAGCCTAAGAACTACCTACATTGTCATAGGAAACAAGTCATTCGTTGTATTACTTCAAATCAGGTTGGCTGCGACTCGCCTCTATATTTCGCTATGCAGTTGTGTAGACTCTATGGACTTAGTTTCTTTGTTATTGTAGTAAACGTACGAACAAGAAACAGTAAGATTTTAGCTTATTAGGTAAAACACCTAATTAAATTTATACGTAACATAAAGCTATTACCGAGGGTATTTCAAGCGGCGTAGTCGTGGGAAAGCTCTCGTTAAATCTTATACTAATATATAAAGCTGAAGAGTTTGTTTGTTTGAACGCGCTAATCTCAGGAACTACTGGTTTGATTTGAAAAATTCTTTCAGTGTTAGATAGCGCATTTATCAAGGAAGGCTATAGGTTATATATTATCACGCTAACATTAATAGCAGCGGAGCACCAATGAAACATGTTTCAAAATCAGAGGTTTTTTTAAACTATTCCACGCGAATGAAGTCGCAGGCAGAAGCTAGTTATAAATATATGGGCGATTGAGCTTAAAAATATACCTAAGTATTGTTAATAACATTTATTCCAAGTATCTGTTATTGTACTCTTGTAATATTTGAGGGTAGTTGTAATTATTAGTCCACTCCACTTAAATATTAGTTATGTGAGATGGCCGTCAGAGGAAGTTTTGAAAACTAAATATAATAGTTAAACTTTAATTAAATCAATTATTACAATAATTACTTATAATTGATTAATTATAAGTCTGTCCCGTCCATCCGTCGGCAGGGTGGTCGCGGGGGGGCTTCGCAGGAAACTCCACTCAGCACTTTCTCACGCGCAAGCATGAGTCACTCACAGGTGGTTTGAATGAGGTGTTTTTGAAGTTTGTAAAGCTGTTGTGTGAGAAGTAATAGGGTTGCCTCGTATGTGTGGAAAACCATAGGGCTACCACGCATAACATATTAGATAGATAGATAACTCTTTATTGTACACCAATACAAACATGAACTTAAAGACTAAAATTATATCTAGTTATATACAAAAGACGGTCTTATCGCTAAAAAGTGATCTCTTCCAGACAACCCCAGGAATTAATTGAGATGATAATGGCGATGGTGGTATACGTAACATATAGTACAAACTACTTACATTTTAATAATAAATACATAAATGATATATATATACATACATACATACATAGCTTCACTCCAGTTCCCTTGCAGGGTAGGCACGAACAACAGAGTGCCATTTAGGCTTATTCTTACACACCTCACTTGCCTCTTTGACATTCATAACTCTTGTCATGCAAGCTCGTCTGTTCTTAAGGCTCCTGACATCACCTTCTGCTAGTACACGATCAATTTGATCATGGAAGGTGTGTCCTGGACTTCCACGACTTCTGTATCCATCCACTTTTGCATTGTATATCTGTTCAGTCATTCTTTCATCATGCATTCTTTCCACATGCCCGAACCACCGGAGCATTCCTTTCCTTACCTTCACCCCGACACTCTCTTTCAGACCAACTCTCTTTCTTACTTCGGTATTATGAACGCGGTTATATATATATATATATATATATATATATATATATATATATATATATATATATATTATATATATATATATATAAATTACGTGTGACGTTGTTTGTCCGCGATGGACTCCTAAACTACTTGACCGATTTTAATCAAATTTGCACACCGTGTGCAGTTTGATACGACTTGAAAGATAGGATAGCTGACATTTGGACCCGGTAGGTGGCACTGAAATCACAAGGATTCTGAAGAAGTTGCATTAAAAAAAAAATCGAAATGTGTGCTGGGACACATAGTCTTCTACTATAGACGACGATACTACTATTCTACTTAGACGTGGGAAGAGGCGGAATAATTTTAGAGTAGACTATGGATGCGTTTTTTGGTTCCGGATCGAATTCAGTTTCTTTTTGTTTGATAAAATAAAATATGTTTAAATAAAAAATGCATTCATTAAAATGTACCTAACCTAACCAAATTATAATCTGCATTAAACCTGCGAAAAATCGAAATGAGTGCTGGGACACATAGTAGAAGTGAAACTTCAACGGACAAGTGGAAAAACGAATGAAAATTGTAACTTGAAGTTTGACAGGCAGATTGTTAGTGTACTTGTCCAATTTGAAAACCTGATAAATTTTTCGTCTACATTCTCAGAAAACTATCAATAATAGTGTCTAGAAAAGGCTTAAACTATCTGAAGCTTAGACAATCTCATTAGATTACATAAGTCGTACATCGTGTGACGGATTAGTGTTGTAACTCATCCGGATAAAAGCCGTTAGATTAATCTATCATCGCCTCTGCGGAAATCAGAGCTGGACTAGAATACACAAATAAGAATTCACTGCGAAACGGGGTCTAAGTGGCCCCGAGCGTGTCTTACTTGCGGTGCCGTTAAGAAAAACATAAACATCTTTTCGTGTGAAGGGCGCATCTTCAATTGTGTAGAAAAAATATGAATATATAGACGTGCTATTAAACCGGAACTCCGTGGTGTATGTAATGTGTAAATTATTTTATAATTATACATACATACATAACTTCACGCCAGTTCCCTTGCGGGGTAGGAACAAACAACAGAGCGCGATTCAGGTTTATTCTTACACACCTCAATTGCTTCTTTGACATTCATAGCTCTTGTCATGCACGCTCGTCTGTTCTTAAGGCTCCTGACATCACCTTCTGCTATTTTATAATTATATAAGCCGAAAAAGGGTTTTAGTATTTAAAACGTTACGGGGCTCAATAGGCCTCGTGCTGCCACAATGGTAGGTTTAGTACAAGGTCTAAAACGCCCCGTATCGCAGAAATAGAAAGTACAGATAAATTAGTGATGGCGAGTGATTTGGAAAGGATTTTTGAATAAATATACTTTTTTAAAGCTTTTGCGACTAATACACATAATTTAAGCTAGGTTAAACTAACAGTTTTGATATTAGGCCCCCTAGAATAAAGAAGAACCATAAACAAAAATTATAATTAAAACTACGTTACAACGGTTTTAAGCGCGGCATTTATTGGATTTTTATTTAGACATTTCGGCCACTATTCAGTAGACTTTTAATTATCTATAATTAACAAGTTGATAGGTAGTTGGTAGACAGGAGTAGTAAATAATAACTTTAACATTTGCCATCTTGTCTTGCGTTATCATGGCTACTGAAAAGTGGTAGAAATGTCCAAATAAAAATGAAATACAAATCCGTGCTGAAAACCGTTAAAACATAGTTTTAATTATCTATATGAGTCGCGAAAACTTAAGAAAAATTCTACGAAAGATTTTTCAAATACAGGTTATGTCGATCTGAAGATTTCATCATGATGTTTTCCATCCCAGATAGCACTTGGTAATTGTAACAATTACCACGTGCTAACGGCAATACTACTAATGCAGCAAGACGGTACTTACCCACAATATTATAATCTACTAGCTGCGCCCGCGGCTTCACCCGCGTGGTGATAGAAAATCGTTATATTTTGGTTAATTCACACTATATCTTTATAAATTATGGCCTATGTGTTATTCTGATATGTAAGCTATATTACTACAAAGTTTCATCAAAATCCATTCAGTAGTTTTTACGTGAAACTGTAACAAATACACATGTATACATCCATACATCTATAAATCCATACATACATTACAAACTTTCGCGTTTATAATATTTATAGGATTATAGGATAGAGGATACACCTATACAGATAAATAAGATTGTAGTGTCTGTTTGTAATGTCATAACAAAAACGTGAAAAAATCTGGGGGGATAATTCGGACTAGAATATTCCGAAAATGCATTTTTAGAACTTTTGTCTGTGTCTGTTCTGTCTGGATGTTCCGGCTAATCTCTGAAATGGCTGAACCGATTTTGACGGTACTTTGACGGGCAGATAGCTAATGTTATAAGAAGTAACTTAGTATACATACGGTGGTGCACCAGGCAGCACCCATTTAATCATGACCATATCATATAATTCTCCATAGCAACAAACCGAAGGGGGCCCTGTGGCGAGTACGGTCCTGTGGAACGATGACTCACCTGTATAACAAGCTAAGCAATATATAAGGGCGCCCACGGCAGGCAGGAAGAGACGCAGCAAGATCACCATCGAGGCCACACGCTACTCAGTATCCGCGAAATCCAACGACGGCACGCCGCCCATTGAGGTTTATTTTATTTATTTTTTATTGCAGGAGATCAGCAGACGGCCCACTTGATGGATAGCGGTTACCATCTCCTATGGACATTTGCAACACCAAAGGTGCTACAAATGCGCTGCTGCTCTCTTAAGGGAAACTGGAACCTGGTCACTAATGCCGGAACACAACTAAAGGTTGTTATGGCGACATACTTTAGACCAGGGGTGGTAGCCATCCAGTTAGGCAAATACCCTACCACCCGGCTGTAGGTTGTTAAGTCGCCTTTTACGACAGGCCGCCCGGCCGCAGGAGATTGTATTCTTTCTCCGTTCCTGCACGGATTAAATTAGATTCGGTTCTCAAAGTCAAAGCAATTCACTATTTTAAACTATATCCTTTGGATAACGTTAGAATCAGTGAATATCAAAATATTGTAAATATCAGTAATACATACATACATACATAACTTCATGCCAGTTCCCTTGCGGGGTAGGCACGTACAACAGAGTGCCATTTAGGCTTATTCTTACACACCTCACTTGCCTCTTTGACATTCATAACTCTTGTTATGCAAGCTCGTCTGTTCTTAAGGCTCCTGACATCACCCTCCGCTAGTAAGCTAGTAATATCAGTAATAACTACTGTATTTAATTAATGGTACCTACGCTCACGTATGGAAGCGAGAGTTGGGTATGGAAGAAAGAGCATGAAAGTAGAGTAAACGCGGTCGAGATGCGAGCACTGCGCAAAATCTGCGGAGTGACGCTCGCGGACCGCGTTCGTAATACCGAAGTAAGAAAGAGAGTTGGTCTGAAAGAGAGTGTCGGGGTGAAGGTAAGGAAAGGAATGCTCCGGTGGTTCGGGCATGTGGAAAGAATGCATGATGAAAGAATGACTAAACAGATATACAATGCAAAAGTGGATGGATGCAGAAGTCGTGGAAGGCCACGACACACCTTCCATGATCAAATTGATCGTGTACTAGCAGAAGGTGATGTCAGGAGCCTTAAGAACAGACGAGCTTGCATGTCAAGAGTTATGAATGTCAAAGAGGCAAGTGAGGTGTGTAAGAATAAGCCTAAATGGCACTCTGTTGTTCGTGCCTACCCCGCAAGGGAACTGGCGTGAAGTTATGTATGTATGTATGTATGTATTTAATTAATCCACGTATATGATTGAACCTGGTACTGTTGAATAAGAAGACGCTTGTTACAACCGCGATACAGCTAAGTATATCATCACGCTGTGATGATATACTTAGTCACATTATCACAGACATACGTGTGGGTGTGATCAGAGGTTCCATACTTACATAATAACTCTGGTCACCACTACATATATTTAAAATTAGGTTTCCACGAAAAACAATTCCACGCGGACGGAGTCGCGGTCACAGCTAGTACGTGAGTAAATCTCAAACACTGAACAGAAAATTGAATTAGACTCTTTGAACAAAATCCTCTTAAGGCACACACTTTACGAGTCATAAAGAATGTCGCTACCTCCAACTCTTAAGATATAAATCCTGGCTTTACGTATAAAATGTATCCAAGAAGAGACGTGTAAAGTACGCCCTTAAGGACCCTGCAACGTGCGATTGTTACCATGTCGGCTTTATAACAAATTATCTTATACTAATATATAAAGCTGAAGAGTTTGTTTGCTTGAACGCGCTAATCCCAGGAACTACTGGTCTGATTTGAAAAATTATTTCAGTGTTTGATAACCCATTTATCAAGGAAGGCTATAGGCTATATATCATCCCGCTAAGACGAACAGAAGCGGAGCACCAATGAAGAATGTTTCAAAATCGGGGGTTTTTTAACTATTGCACGCGGACGAAGTCGCGGGCAGAAGCTAGTTGTATATATTTTTTTATGCAAAGTTCAGCTGGCATGCAGACAGCCCACTTAATGGAAAACGGTACCATCGCCTATGAACATTTGTAAAGGTGGTACCAACGTGCTGCTGCTCTTTAAAGGTAGACTGGAACCTGGCCACTAATGCCCAAACGCAGTTCAAGGTTGTTATGGCGGCACACTCAGTTTAGACCAATAATGGTAGCCATCCAGAAAGATACTCTGCCACCTGACTATGGGTTGTTCTATTTTGTTGCCTCTTACGACAGGCCGCCCGGCCGTCCTTCTGCGAAACCGTCATGTCCGTAAAGGAGGCGGCGGAGCGGGAGAGGGAGCAATCCGCTACGCTCCCCTCCCGCCAGAGCTGGCGGCGGCGTCGGAGGGTCGTCCATGGCGCCCTCCAGCCGCCGTAGGCTACGGCCGTGCGGGCGACCGGCGGGGAAACCGGGCCCGCCCGCACATAAAGGCCGTAGAGGAGGGACGCGCGCCGATCCGCGCGCCCCCTCTCAACTCGCGGTGAGGTAGAGTAGCCGGAGAGACCCAGATCTCCGGCTACCAAATGGTGAGGCCAGCCCGCAAAGGGGCCGGCCGCCGTCCGTCCGGGCTGGTGGTGAATGCGCGAGCGAGCCCACAGCTCGGACAAAGGACGCTTGGGATCGGACAGGGGTTTTAGTGGGTATCCCTAACCGCGGCGTGGCAATAGCATCTCACATCTCAACGTGGGGTGCTAGTGCCACCCCGACCTGGCGAATCCTACTCACGGGCCGCGACCTTTCCCCATCGCGTGGCCTACGGTCCTCAAACGGATTTCCCCTGTATAAAAAAAAGGCCGCCCGGCCGTGTTCCGTGCGCGCCCATCGCTCCTCTTGTGGGGCGCGTTACAGGCCGCCCCACGCCAAAGAGAGCATGATGATGCCGGGGGTTGAGTCCCCGGCAATGGAAGAGGCCTTGTGAGGGAGGCCCACGCCTGCCAGGGCTGCGGAGAGGCTAGGTCATATACTCGTAGCCCTGGCACAAGGCGAAGGACGGAACACCCAGGGGTTTTAGTGGGTATCCCTAACCGGGGGTGGCAATAGCATGGCACCAGTTCTGACTGGGCATGCTGGTGCCACCCCCGATCTGGCGAATCCTACACACGGGTCGCGAATATCCCCCAAGGTTCTGCGATTGTCGCGGCTTATGGTCCTCAAGCGGATTTCCCCTGGCTAAAAAAAAAGGCCGCCCGGCCGGAGGAAATGGTATTCTTTCTTCGTTCTTGCACGGATTAATAATTTAATTATTATTGCCTCAAACTATGGTAAAAGAACATTTCTTCCATGCTTAGAAGAACAAGGGATGTGAACCTAGCCTTAAGCTCTCAGAGTATCCGGCAGCCTTTCATTTTGAACACGTCATTAGCAACACATAAGTTAGTACTAACATCAGAAGATGCAAGAACAAGTTAAAGAGTTTGTATACCTAGGGTGCATGTTTACAAGAAATGGAAAGCATGATAATGATATTAAAAGGAGCGTAATAGCAGGTTGTGACGGCTAGCGGCAGTTGCAATTCAGCAAAAATTGTAATGTGTGGATGTTCGCGGCACTGCCGTTAGTCGCCCCACGCTACCTTCCGAGTCGAGTCGTACGTACAAAGTAAATTAAAGACAGTATATACTTTAATTATTTATTTTATTGTAAGGAATTTGTGGAGACATATTGCAGCATAACATTTTAGCACGTCATGTCATTATTATAACTATAATATCATTTTTCTTTCCTTTTATTGTCTTGGTCTTATTGAGTATGCATTGTTTGCTACAACTCCATTAATTCTTCAAAAAGTGTTTCTGTAACATACTTCTGTACAAAACTTATTAAAAAAAAAAGAATTTGAGATATAAATAGAATATGAAATATAAAGAAAACAATATTTAGCTAGACGTGTTGCTGGGGAGTTTCTTGCCGCTTCTTCTCCTTTACAGCATCAACACGTTGCGAAGCGGTGTACGTAGAATAGGAAGTTAACTTACATATATGACCTTCGAAAAGTGTTCTCCAGTACTACTTATTTTGAATAAATACTTTTGAATTTGAATTTGAATATTTAATCTCCATTGGAGATTTCTTCATTTTCAATTGGAGATTAAATAAAATAAATAATTAAAGTATATACTGTCTTTAACCCTTAAGACAATTATCGATATACCAAAAAGCCGCAAGACTAACACTATCACTATCTCGTAATATACCAAGAAAATATACCCATTTCATACAAATCATACAACTCCTATATAAAGAGAGTGAGACAACAACACAATTAACGATCACGTGCGCAAACGCGATCTGCACTCTCATCGCGGACACATATGTGCTAATAGTGAGCTAAAGAGTTAATTTACTTTGTACGTACGACTCGACTCGGAAGATAGCGTGGGGCGACTAACGGCAGTGCCGCGAATATCCACACATTACAATTTTTGCTGAATTGCAACTGTCGCTAGCCGTCACGCAGGTGATAAGGTGAATGGAGCGCTTAACTCTTTTATGAACAGCCCGAAGATATATGTAAGGGCACGCCTGGCTGTACATCAAGGAGTGTTAGTACCAACGCTAATATATTGGCAGTGAAAGTTGGGTATGGCAGAAGGAGCATGAAAGTGGCATAAACGTAGTTGAAATGAGAGCTTTGAGCAATATATGTAAGGTTAATGTAAATTATATGATATGAAACAGTGTGATAAGAGAACGTTGTGATTTGAAAGAGGATGTAGTGACACGAGTTAAAAAAGGAGTGTTAAGGTGGTTTGGACATGTAGACAGAATGAATGAAAGTAGAATTACAAAACAAGTATATGACAGTAATGTGAGTGGTAGAGTCGTTGCCGGTTGACCGCGACGTACTCACCATGATCAAATTGAAGATATTTTAAAGAGAAGTCATGTGAAAATTACAATTACCACGTGCTGACGCCGAAGGAAAACATCGTGATGAAACCTACACATCGACCAAGCAACACAGAAAGAAAGAAAATTGATGAATAATTTATAATAAAACTACGTTTTAACGGTTTTAAGCGCGGTAATTTTATTTGATTTTGGTTTTTCCGACGTTCCGACTCTTCAAGCCATAACATGTTGCGAAGCGGTAGTAAATTAGATTAGGCTCCCATAGAGTAAATAATAACCATAAACAAAATTAAAATTAAATAATTAAAATTAACAAGTTGGCGGTAGGCTAAATAAAACTTTAACAATACTCGTTGACACTTGACATCTTTGTCTTCCGTGATCACGGCCACTGAAAAGTGGCCGAAACGTCGGAAAAACCAAAATCAAATAAAATTACCACGCTTAAAACCGTTAAAACGTAGTTTTATTATGTATACAAGTCGCGAAAACTTAAGAAAATATTAGATGCATAATTTATTTCTTTTTAATCAAATTTTGTTTACGTTTTAGAAAACAGCAGTCCGAATCTAAACCAAGTACCAATTCTAAAAGAGAAGTCTAAAAGAAACATTTTTCTTTATTAGATACGGTAAAGAACATCTAGTTTGGATATCTTCAGAAAAAAATCAAGGAGCAACCCCTTGAAGGGGATAAAACAATCAACAAGTGCTCTTATTCCTTGATATATAGAGTTTATATTCATTTGATATAATTCAAGTAGTTCAGACGTTAAGCCCTGATAAAACATTTAAGAGATACTCATTAGGGAAACGACAGATTTTTGCGGTTTTTTTAAGTGAAACTTCTTTAGAGCCTTCTTAAGAAGAAAAAATGAAAGAGATACACACATAAATATATAGAACTTAGCCTGCGAGAGAATAAGATAGAATAGAATATTTAATAATTTAAACATTATGCTCATACAGACAGAGTTGGAAATGTTTTGAAGTTTTTCCTTAATACTTCAAATGTCATGTTTTAAATCTTGAATATAATATAACAATATAATATACTAGCTGATACCCGCCCGCTTCGCGTGCCGTAAAATCCGTTCTTAGATGACCTCTACTTAGCGAAAGGAAGGTCCATGCCAAATTTCAAGTCTATATGTATATGTATTATAGTTCCTCACATATAGTGATGAGGCACTATATAACTGGATTTCAATTATATATATATATATATATATATATATATATATATATATATATATATATATATATATATATATATATATATATATATATATATATATATATATATATGAAATGCGACGTCACGAAATTTAGAATCCCTCCCACCCCTTGTCACTTTTTTTTAGAAAATTTAATTTGAATTTATTGAAATTTACACCCTTACTTTAAAGACCACGGGCCACAAATATGTCCCGGACTTTTGGAGGGCTTGCGTGGGGCCATGGTGAGGCCAACACGTAGAGGCCTCTTGACAAATTTAATCTAAATATGGCGTGACATTGACCAACCATTATCCCTGTCCACACCATATAATAATGCACCAGAGGACAAGCCCCGGCCAGTGTAGGAGTATTGTAGGAAATAAGAACAAAAAGTACGTGGTTATTGGGGTGAACTGCTAGTAGTACTAGTGGTCTGTGAATATGGAGACTATGGGGTCTGCCCGTCACAATGTTCGGGGAACATGGAAAAATACACCCTTACTCATCATTATTTATCGTTGTGTGTGACATTTTTCTAAGTGTTATATTTGTGTTGAGGTGTACCTTAAGATTAGTTATATTAATGTTTTTATTTTATTTGGCTAACAGCTATCATTATTAATAACTAAAAATAAGATAGATTTAAAGAAACTATTAATAAGCCTCCACGGATAACAGTAAAAATAAGAAGAGAAAAAAGAATGAAAATTATACATAGAAACAATAATAAAAACGTGCATAGATAAGGCACTTAAACTGATAAATCCGAGTTTGAATAGAACTTGACCAACTTTGCGCTAAACAATGCTACACTATTAGTAAATAAGTCTAAGACCCGCTTGCACAACGATCGTCTTTAAATCAAATTTAGTTAATCATATTAAACTGCCTAACCACGTTTTACACAAAACGTATTTAATATGTCTTGCATGAGGCGGTCTCCCATGTTATTTAACTAAGTCTATATCTTCCAACTTACTTAACTTATTAAACCCATTTGCTGTTCTGATATAGAACTTATACTTATTCTAGTGTTGGTTGTTGCTATTACAATAGTGTAGTTGTGTAGTCATGATTTATTTTGGTGTACAATAAATATAACCTATCTATCCGTACTAGCGAAATCTATCGAGTAAGTGTATTTCACCCCTAACGCAAGCATTTAAAGATATCCCCTCGCAGATACTGTAAGTAACGTCTCAAGGGCTATTGATTTCCACTAGCCCCGGCAGTTTTATTAGCGAGGGCTCTTGCCTCCAGATGAGAGGCACGTACAAGCTTCCATCGACAATAGGTGCTTCTGCTTCACCCTTATCTGCAAAATTATAAAATTGCGGCAGATACGTATGTATAAGGAGTTTTATTTAGACCAGGGATGTGATGAAGCTCCTTGAATTACGATTTCTGTGGTTCAGTGGTACATCCGTAAGAGAACGAAGGTAACTGACATAGCTCGCAAAATTAGCAAGTTGAAGTGGCAGTGGGCCGGTCACGTCTGTCGCAGGACCGACGGCCGATGGAGCAAACGAGTCCTGGAGTGGAGACCACGTCTCGGCAAACGTAGCGTAGGACGACCTGCGCAAGATCGCCGGCAGGGGCTGGATGAGGAAGACGGGAGACCGGGATATGTGGCGCGTACTTGGGGAGGCCTACGTCCAGGGACTGAGAGTGGCTGAAGAAGAAGAAGAAGAAGTGGTTCAGTGGGCTAAGCTTTTGACGGCTTACCTCACTCCAGCACAGAGGCCTCGTGTTCGATTCCCGCTATGGTAAATTTCGTAAACGAACTTTCCGTTATTTAGTACGGGCTGGGTGTCTGGAATCCACTTCAGGGTGGTCCGGTGTACTTTACCCATAACACAAGCATAACTTGCTTAATTTGGGGACATGCAATGTGTGTGTTTGTCTGCCGATTTTTCTCTCCTTTCCTAAAATTCCAAGACCAGTAGGTATCATCTATCTATATATATAAAAGAATTTATAAGTCAAGAACGACAGTACCGATTTGGCTGAAAATTGGTGGGGAAGTAGCTTAGAACCAGGAGACGGACACAGGATACTTTTTACCCGTTGGAACTGGTAGGTGGCGCTGAGATCGGGTTCTAGAATCCTCCTAATCACCTGGACCGATTTTGGTGATTTTATTTTTGTGTGTTTGAGTGGGTCCCCGGATGATTTAAATCCACAATTGGAACCGGTAGGTGGCGCTGGGATCGGGTCCTACATTTTTTTTTCAGGGCAGACAACGTCTGCCGGGGCCGCTAGTATATATGTTACAGTCATAGTGATTAAACAGCTATTATACATAATAACTGGTCATTATATATAATAGCAAAATTGACTGAACAATGTGATAAATTAATCACTTTAGCCGCATATTATTTATAATAGCAGGTCAAAGTTAGCCAAAGTAATAAATACGGTCTAACTGACTTGCTACCCCTCCCGCTCTTCATCCCGCTTGTAAGAATAAATAATTATTATGACCCAGTTAATTCATGTCAGTTCTTTTTAAATATTTTATTATTGTAGTCTTTAAAGAGTGATACCAAATACTTGTATTGATCTCTGTGTTTTTTTTTTAATTTTGTTTTATGGCTAGTGAGCTTTAAATTTACTGTTAAATAACTTTATAACAATGTTAATTAACGTAGAATTATTATCTATGACAATGTTATTTTAATTCTTAGGCAAATTGAAATATAATTTTATAATCTTTACATAATAGACCTACTTGTTTTATTACATTATCCAAGTCTTCGAAGATATTATATAAAATTGCTAGTTAATGTGATTATTTCTGTGTCAATTATAACTTTATCTAACTTGAGTGGACATTATAAATAATGGCTAGATAATATATATAATATCCGGATTTATTACTTTGGCTGTAACATATATATAAAACAAAGTCGTGTTAATTACACCATTTATAACTCAAGAACGGCTGGACCAATTTTTATGATTTTTGTGTTTTTGGAATTTTCTTCGTCCGGAATAAGATAATAAGTATTAAAATATGATATTCATCAATAAAAGAAATATCATTAAAAAAACATCAGTCACAACCACAACATCAGTCTAGCCATTAATTTGTTATGATCTTTCCCGGCCGATTTCGGCAATGGTGAATTATTTTTGTGTGTGTTCAAGTGCGTCCAGGGATGGTTTAGATTCAAATTTGAACCAGGTAGATGGCGCTGCAATCGGTTTCTTGATTTTTATTTTTTAAGGGCAAGATAACGTCTACCGGTTACAGCTGGTCATCATATATATAAATATGGCCAAGGACTGAATTGATCTGGACTTAAACTAAGAACGCATATAACGGACCTTCTTAATGGCAAATTTTCACGTTCGAGTAGTATTTGTAGTGATTTTTGCTACCTTATTAAGCTCAAGGTTTGATAAAGACAACATGAGTACAATTTATTTTTGTAACTGTATACAAACATTTCCTTTATATTCTAATCCTTTTTAATCAGTACTATGTACATACGGGAGCTTAGTATTTTCTCAAAGCTCCTGCAAACGAGCGGCGTGTTATTTAACGGTATTCATTTATCAATATACTAGCTTAGCTAGTTTGTATATCTTGGATGTGCTTTTAGCAGGGATGGAAGGTACAACGCTGATATAGAAAGAAGAGTGAATTTGGGGAATAGTGCGAATGGAGCGTTAGGTAAACTTCTAGGCGCTAAGAACCTCAGCCAGAAGGCCCAGCTTGCCATACACAACGCGGTGCTGGTACCTACGCTCACGTATGGAAACGAGAGTTGGGTATGGAAGAGAGAGCATGAAAGTAGAGTAAACGCGGTCGAGATGCGAGCACTGCGCAAAATCTGCGGAGTGACGCTCGCGGACCGCGTTCGTAATACCGAAGTAAGAAAGAGAGTTGGTCTGACAGAGAGTGTCGGGGTGAAGGTAAGGAAAGGAATGCTCCGTTGGTTCTAGCAATGCATGATGAAAGAATGACTAAACAGATATACAATGCAAAAGTGGATGGATGCAGAAGTAGTGGAAGGCCACGACACACCTTCCATGATCAAATTGATCGTGTACTAGCAGAAGGTGATGTCAAGAGCCTTAAGAACAAACGAGCGTGCATGACAAAAGCTATGAATGTCAAAGAAGCAAGTGAGGTGTGTAAGAATAAGCCTAAATGGCGCTCTGTTGCTCGTGCCTACCCTGCAAGGGAACTGGTGTGAAGTTATGTATGTATGTAATATACTAGTCGAAACCCGCCCGCTTTGCGTGCCGTAAAATCCGTTCTTAGCTAACCTCTACTTGGCGAAAAGAAGGTCCATGCCAAATTTCAAGTCTATAGGTATTATAGGTCCCTGAGATATCGTGATGAGTCACTATATACGTGAATTTCAATTATTTATCAATGTATTAATACGTGAAGCAAAAACTTTGTACCCCTTTTTACGAAAATTGCGCGGACGGAGGAGTATGAAATTTCGCACACTTATAGTTTATATAGAGAAGAAGCGACGAATGCTAATATTTTTTTTAAATTATGCATAAAAAATACATTAAATCAATAAAAAAACATTTCACACACTACCATGTATTTGACACACACACGCATATATACCATTTTTTTTATTGTTCAAGTCAAATTAAAAGTGTAACCTGACGAAATCTGTGATTATAGAAAAGAGCCTAGTAAAATATGCGTACTACATATAAATATGATAAAATACCATATTAATCATGTAAAAGCCATTCAAAGAAATAACCTTTGTATCCAGGGAGGTAATGCTCTCCGCTTTTTAAGCACACTGCCCTATGACAAAGCGGCAGCGGTCTGATATGGCTGGATGGGTTTTTGTTTAGATTTATTTACTTCATTGTATATATTTGTAATTTAACTTTTATTACTATCTTCTCTTATACATAAAAACGAATCGTAGAAATGTATATACGCACATCACTTGAGAACGACTTTACCGATTTTGATTAAACTTTTGTGTGTTTGGGTGGGTCCCCAGATGGTTTAGATTTCACACTGGAATCGGTGGGTGGCGCTAGGATCGGATTCTGGGATCCTCCTAATCTCCTTAGCCAATGTTGATGATTTTGTTTTTGTGTGTTTAAGTGGGTCCACTGATGGTTTAGATTCACAATTGAAACCGGTAGGTGGCACTAGAATCGGAGTCTAGATTTTTATTTTTTCAAGGCAGGACTACGTCTGCCGGGATAGCTAGTTTAATTATAAAGTCACTTTTAAATTACTTTAATAAATAATTTGTAGATTTTACTTTTTGTCATAAATTGAAGAATAACTCATTATGTAAAATATATAATACATTTTTATTTAATTATTAATTATACGACTAATTACCTGTCACTTTTAAATGCGTCTCCATCTGCACTAAATGCGACCAAAAAATTTGACGCGTGTTATAACCGCCGATATAATTAAATGCCGCCCGTCTGCAACAACTCTACCCTGCGGCCGTATTTACATCTTTGGTACACAGAGCCCCTTACAAAGTCTTAATAACAACAAAACCAAACCATTATTTGTATATAATAACGTTAAACGTATTAATCTCTTAAATCGCTGTTCAGATTATTTAAATAGAACGAGTGTATGTTACGTAATTGTTTATTCATGTTTAGATGTAAATAATTTCTAAGGTTATCTATACTAATATTATAAAGCTGAAGAGTTTGTTTGTTTGTTTGTTTGAACGCGCTAATCTCAGGAACCGCTGGTCCGATTTGAAAAATTCTTTCAGTGTTGAATAGTACATTTATCGAGGAAGGCTATAGGCTATATTATATTTTCAAAAAAATTAGGGATCCTTACTAAAAGTCCAATAATGTAACCCAAGGTGTAAAAAAATGACCCGAAAAAGTCCTTACACGGCGTGCGCTGCGAAAAGTATTGATTATAGAACAAAACAATGTACTACCACTTTGCAGAACATATAATTGTCTACAAAAAATACCATATGTTTAACTATTGTAGTTATCTCAAAATAAGTGTTTTCTTTTATTTTTTTAATAATTAAAATGCCGTCGCTTCAAAAACTCTTTATTTTGTACCTTGATACTAATCCTTATCAAAATAAATTACTCCATATTCAAGACAAATTCAATACCTTTCTAGAACTTTTTGAATTATTCAATTCGGACATTTCATTCAAAAGATATCGCGATATTTAAAATGTAATTATTAGTGTTGTAGCCAAATATACTAATATTGTTTGATTGAACGCGCTAATCTCAGGAACTACTGGTCTGATTTGAAAAATTCTTTCAGTGTTGGATAGCCCATTTATCGAGGAAGACTATAAGGCTATATATCATCACGCTAAGACCAATAGGAGCGGCGCACCAATGAAGAATGTTTCAAAATCGGAGGGTTTTGAAAGCAAATTCCACGCGGACGACGTCGCGGGCACAGCTAGTATAAGATAAAGGAAGGATATATATAGAATAATATTCTACGTATGTTCAGCTGTAACTTTTTTTATTTCTGAACCAATTGTGATGATTCTTTTTGCGTTGGATGCAGTACAGCTTACAGTCAATCTGTGCAGGAACGGAGTAAGAATACAATTTCCCGCAGCCGGGCGGCCTATCGTAAGAGGCGGGTATTTGCCCGTCTGGATAGCTGGTCTAGAGTATGCCGCCATAACAACCTTGATTTGTGCTCCGGCATTAGTGGCCAGGTTCCAGTCTCCCTTTAGAGAGCGGCTGCACATTGGTAGCAGCTGTGATGTTTCAAATGTGCATAGGCGATGGTAACCGCTTTCCATCAGGTGGGCTGTCTGCCTGTCTGCTGAACTCGTGCAAGAAGAAAAAGTTTTAAAAAGTTGGACAGCTTGCATTGTGAATAATAATACACATCTGTCAATGAATAAGCTCCTGAATTAATACAACAGACCGGCAAAGCCTCCTGTCATCGCCTTCTCAAGCCATAAAAGCTATTAACACCAAATTACCTCGGTTTACGACCTACAACGTTGGGCGGATGACGAAATTATCAAATACATTTTTTGTCCTAAGGATCTTATTTTGTGAATTATCTATTTGTGGGGTCTACGATTCTTTTAAATGAATTTTTGGAACGAAGTTCCTTATCGCGCGTTGTGACAGGGGGCTAGACGGAAAAAATTCTTACGAAAAGTTGTCACGACACTATTTGCTATAGTAAGCTATTGCAAGCCGTGCGGCGTGCGCGTGTTTCTCTGTCTGTCTCTCTCTCTCTCATAGAAAGCAAGCCACTTATTTTCGTTTCGTCTTTCTATTTCACATTGAACAGTGTGGTGTCGCGACGATTATTTTTGTTGAGTGTATACAGGTTTTTTGTACATAATAAATAATAAAAAAAATATTATTATAACTTAAAAAAAATAAATTTTATTACAATTCCTTCACTAATTAATCGAAAGGAACTTCGTTCCATCCGGGTGTCCCTTGACACCTCTCAAGTTTTTTATTTAATTTTGATTCCATACAACAAATTCAATATACACAGTTTTCCGAAATACAGAATGACATCGAATTTGAACATACGCCGGTTTTTGATGGTTACGCGAAATATTAGAGGGCTCTCATCTATACTAATATATAAAGCTGAAGAGTTCGTTTGTTTGTTTGCTTGAACGCGCTAATCTCAGGAACTACTGATCTGATTTGAAAAATTCTTTCGTTGTTAGATAGCCCATTTATCGAGGAAGGCTATAGGTTATATATCATCACGCTAAGACCAATAGGAGCGGAGCATCAATGAAGAATGTTTTAAAATTGGGTTTTTTTTAAACGGTTAAATTTTCGCAAAAATCATATGTGACAGAATTGTTCCCCTTTAAAAGTTCTAAAAAAAAGTCCGCGATACTATTATATACATATTTACAAGTAAAAGATGTAGTCCAGATCGCTCTCGGTGGGGAGCGTTCCCAAAATGCTGGCCGCATTCCCGCGTTGTATGGCAACGCTAATACGTTGCCCTAAATATAGGCCAGCCCTTTGGTCACGCGAGACTTCTTTCAATCGCCTTGAAAGGTCTCGATAAAGTTGATGAGCCTCACGTCCCCATGGCCCCAAAGTCTCAACCCCAAAAGCCACAAATATGTATCCGTCACCGATGGATGCATATTTGCGGCGTTTCAGGGTTTCTTGAAGTGTGGCAGCTCCTCCGGCAGTGACGGCTGTATTTGGAAGATGGGAAGCCGCTAACGTATCGACACAAGTTGCGTCCCATACTAAGGGGCGTCCCATCTTCCAAGGTACCAACGACATTCCGTCTGGTCGCTTGCCATCGTCGCGGCACAGTCCGTTCGGTTCAAGAACAGCAGGTACCCCGACGGTGACAAGAGACCGGCGGATGATATCGTTGATTGCCGCATGTCGTGAAGTTCTACCAGCACTCCTCAAACACGACAAGCCATGATGACCAAGTCTATCAACTTTATCTCCGCACCGACAACGATGTGGGACTACGATGTCTGCCCCCAGGCGAATGCAGGCAGCAATCCTGAATGTAGTATCATCCAGGAGTGTACCTAGATTCGCCGAGGGCAGACTCTGAAGCCACAGACCAGACTCCCAGTTAGAAACAGCTAGGAGGCGAGCACGGTCAGTTTCGCCGGTGCAAGATGACATGAGATTGTCATACACCGACTTACTGAGCGGCCCATCCCACAGCCTCTGCATCTTTGGATCTAAAGGAAAATTTTCATTCGGGCAAGCCAAAGACCAGGCATTTCTGGCCTCAGTCAAATATGGGACCTCAAAATCACTGAGTGATGGATTTATTATATTACCGATGAGGTCCACAGTACTATGGACTGAGGACAGAAAGGCAGGTAGTGCTACGTCGGAAATTTTGCGTATCCCCAAGCCACCTAGCCGTATCGGTAAGGAAGCTTGGGTCCACGATCGGTCATCTAAAGAAATATTTAAGATGGAAGTTAATGTTTGCCGAATAATATTGTCTAAATTGTTTAAAATACTGGAATGTCTCCAAAGGGGGGAACAACGCAATACATACGTAAAGTTGGGAGTGAAAACGCAGTGCCTGATAATAAAATAAGCACTATGTGTGTTTAATTGTTTTAAATTTGACAATTTTGACTGAAAATTGACAATTTTGTCTTCTACGAAAGATGAGAAGGATTCATCAAAGATGGGAGACCCAAGGAGGTTTAAATTATTTTTATTAACAATTTTTAGATTGGGGGCCAAATCTGTAAAAGCGGAAATAGTGCTTATGTTATTTTTCGTCGAACAGGCAAGAAAAAGTTCGCATTTGGAAAAATTTAAAGATAAACCTATTTTTCCAAACTCTTCTATTAAAAAATTTAGATCCTTTTTCACTGCATCTATATTACCTCCTAAGGTCCCATTGTCGAGATACCACACGTTGAATTTAGAATTTAATTGTTTAATGATAGGGTGGATGGCAAGTGAAAAAATGGCTGGCCCGAGAGGGTCGCCCTGCTGACATCCCGTTGCCGAATGAATTAAGTTATTTTGATATAACAAATAATTAACCTTCAGTTGCACACCCGTGTAATATGATTCGTAATATGGGAGCTGCATACATCTAAAAATCACCTTCCATGATCAAATTGATCGTGTACTAGCAGAAGGTGATGTCAGGAGCCTTAAGAACAGACGAGCTTGCATGACAAGAGTTATGAATGTCAAAGAGGCAAGTGAGGTGTGTCAGAATAAGCCTAAATGGCACTCTGTTGTTCGTGCCTACCCCGCAAGGGAACTGGCGTGAAGTTATGTATGTATGTATGTATGCATACATCTAGACCGCGTCTCGGTAAACGTAGTGTCGGACGCCCTCCAGCCCGATGGACCGACGACCTATGCAAGGTCGCCGGTAGGCGCTGGAAGAGAAAATCGGAGGATAGGGATGAGTGGCGCCGTCTTGGGGAGGCCTACGTCCAGCAGTGGACTGTAAACGGCTGACAACGATACGTCTAGTCACCGCAGTGGACAACTAACTACTGGCTAACGCTATTTTTTTATTAGACTTGACTTTATGTTGTTGGTTCGAAGCAATTTTACCGGGGTCTTAGGCGCTCGAGCCCGGGGGGCAACTTGCTCGAGGGAGCTTCTTAAGGAGTTTAACCTCGGCTGGACTGTTGCTATGAGAGGGGGATGAATCTAATGATGCCCACCATAGGGCGACACAAAGCACTAATCGAGAACGGGCGACGGGTAATATAAAGCCCGAGGGGAAGGATCCCGGCGGGCCGGGATCGGTGGTTCGCGGCCGTTTCGCAACGTGTTATGGCTGGAAGAGAAAAAAACTGGCTAACGCAACGCTGGAGCGTACATATTAATACTTATAATAAATAATAATAATAATCGGCAGACGAACACACATATTGTATATCCCCAAATTAAGCAAGTTATGCTTGTGTTATGGGTAATATACAACGGACTACTCTAGAGCCGATCCCAGACACCCAGACCATAGTAAACAACGGAGAAAATACGTTTCCGAAATTTACTATACCAGATCTCAAAGAAGCAAGTGAGGTGTGTAAGAATAAGCCTAAATGGCGCTCTATTGTTCGTGCCTACCCCGCAAGGGAACTGGCGTGAAGTTATGTATGTACTATAGCAGGAATCGAACCCGGAACCTCTGCGTTGCAGTGAGATACGCCGGCAAAGGCTTAGCCCGCTCAACCACAGAGGCCGTCATAGTTGCTCTATCTCGCTCGTACATCATCCTTCCCGCTCACACACTGTGCTATATATTGTACTAGTTGTACGACTTGTTAATATTTGTACTTAAGGTTACCGTTTGCAAAATAGATCAGTTCACATCAGCACTCGACAGTGAATACTACACTCTGCCATCTGAAGTATCATTTAACCTCTACCTCTCGCTGCTACAGTAGTATCCACCAAGTGACCCGCAGCTCTCGACTTTGACGGATAAGGACGTGCTAGACAACCACAAAATTGGTGTCTTCGATACCTCTAGAGTTGCGACACTCGAACATCGATTATTCGAATAATAGTAAACATACCTATATGCAAACCAAACAGATTTAACGTCAAGAAATATGTAACATGATAGACGTGCAAACGTCAAAAGTAACATAAACTTTCCAGCCAGGCGGTAGGGCTTCTGCCCGACTGGATGGCTATCACCCCTGGTCTAGAGTATGCCGCCATAACAACTTCGAGTTGTGCTCCAGCACCAGTGGCCAGATTTCAGTTTCCTTCAAGACCGGCAGCACATTGGCAGCACCTCGGGTATTGCTAATGTCCATAGACGACGGTGACCACTTTCCATCACAGATGGGTCCGTAAGCCTGTCTGATATGCTCCAGCAATAAATTAAAAAAAATGTTTAGAAAAAGTATACATACATACATACATAACTTCACGCCAGTTCCCTTGCGGGGTAGGCACGAACAACAGAGTGCCATTTAGGCTTATGCTTACACACCTCACTTGCCTCTTTGACATTCATAACTCTTGTCATGCACACTCGTCTGTTCTTAAGGCTCCTGACATCACCCTCCGCTAGTACACGATCAATTTGATCATGGAAGGTGTGCCGTGGCCTTCCACGACTTCTGCATCCATCCACTTTTGCATTGTATATCTGTTTAGTCATTCTTTCCACATGCCCGAACCACCGGAGCATTCCTTTCCTTACCTTCACCCCGACACTCTCTTTCAGACCAACTCTCTTAAAGAAAAAGTATAATCTATACTAATATTATAAAGAGGTAAAGTTTGTGACGTTGTAGGGTGTATGTAATCTCTGGATCTAATAAACCGATTTTAAAAATTCTTTTACTGTTCGAAAGCTACGTCAACAGGGAGTGTCATAGGCTGTATAACATGACGCTATATACCACAGGAGCGGGACAGAGCGCGGGTGAAACCGCGCCGGGCCGCTAGTAACTTAATATACATACATGCCTTCATGAAATTGATCAAAACAATCCAGACCCATCTCGTTGAATGTACTCAAATATTAATTTAAAATATCATAAAAGTCCTGAATTCATTACCTTTTCAAACAGTCGACATATTCAATTGCAAAAACACGGACGGACAGCTTTCCTCGATGGGTTTTAAAGTACTTTTTATAACCATCAAAGGGTTTGTAACCCCCAGGGAAGATATTTTAATTATACTCTGTGATCAAAAAAATACGGTGAATGAATCCCTCTAGCAGTACCTGTTGACAATACATTATGTTTGAAATGTAAGTCCGTAAAATTTGGTAGGGAGTGTACAGGAACTTTATAGTTCACTATAGGTTTTTTTATGGCTTGGCAGCTAGGCCTTTAAGCCAGATCTTAGATTCAATGTAGTTACTTCATTTTCTTAAGATTATGTGTAGCACAGCTGCTGTAGGTTATCAGCTAGTGCCATTCAACGGAGTTCTTGTGACAACTCAAAAGGCCATATTTGACTTTACAGTTTACGTTTCTCACAAAACACATAATTACTACTCAAAAACTTGCAATATCCTACAACTATTGTTTATTTTAGGGTAATTTTACACATTTTTAGAAAATAAAACTGCACAGCACAACGTCTCCTTTCAGTTCCCGCCAAAAACTCCGTTCACTGTAGATTTTTTTTTGTGTTTAGGGCTTGGCAACTAGGCCTTTAAGCGAAAGAAAATAATTTTATTTAGGACAAATTATATAAATACAGTAAGCATAATTGCTAACAAATTTAAAACTAGTGTCATACAATCTTGTCCCAAAAGGGGCATCAGACTCAGCATAATGCCGGTCGGTTAAAACCAGCGCTGATCTTCCGCTGTGCCCATGAGGTATCGTCACGGTAGACATTACATCATTGTAATAGCATAAAATTAGAATCTTAAACTATATACAAATACATACATACATACTTGTGTATATATACACACACACACACACACATATATATATATATATATATATATATATATATATATATATATATATATATATATATATATATATATACACACACATATATATACACACACACATACATGCATAGTACATACACAATAGATAGAAATAGGGAAAGGTGTTATAGATACGTTCTTAAAAAATTAAAATTAATAAACTGAAAGGAAATTACAATTAAATTAAGTTAAATACCACTTGTATCGTGTTTTAAGTCGCGTTGTGAATGTTGGCGCTCTTTTAAAAATATCTTTAATTTAGTTCTGAACCCATTACGACATTGCAAATTTCGAATAGGTGGTGGAATATCATTCCAGCACCTTGATGCTGCGTAACGAAAACTCCCACGGAAGCCGGCTGTATAATGGCGCTCAGAGATCAGTTGTATCGCACACGTTCTGGAATTGACCATTCTACGGCTCGATACCCAGGAGAGCTTCTCATATAAGTAACGTGGGGTTGTGTACTTAATGACCCCGAAGAGAAGACACGCTAGGTGTAGCATTTTCATGATTGAATGCTTATTCAAGTATGGTATTACATGACCTCTTAATGGAATGTCGAAGCAGAATCGAGCACAAGCATTCTACGCTGAGCGAGCCTCTGTGTTTTAGCTAACAAGCGAGGGCCACAAACAATCAGCGTAATTTAATCGAGCTAAAACCAGGGATTCCACTAACTGCCAGGCGAAGGTCTCATCTTGTATTGTAGGCTACAATCCACACCATTCAACGGAGTTCTTGTGAAAACTCGAAGGGCCACATTTGATTATACAGTTCACATTTCTCACAAAACACATAATTACTACTCAAAAACTATCAATATCCTACAACTCTTATGCATTTTAGAGTAATTTTACACATTTTTAGAAAGTAAAACTGCACAACATCTCCTTTCAGTTCCCGCCAAAAACTCCGTTCATTGTAGATAATAATGACATTTTTCTAGTGATGTGACGCCACATATCAAGTAGTTGATATCGATATTTTTTTCGTTGCAACAAAATAAAAGTAAAAGTGACTACCATCTTTTTGGAATGAAGTTCCTTATCGCACGTTAATCGGCGGATGGGGGTTAGACAAAAAAGTGTTAGCGAAAGAAAACATGCTGATCACTGTATATTATTACACAATTTCGAACTGTAACGCAATGCAATAAGATCTAAGATAATACTAGTGTGATATACGCTGTTTTGAAAATAGACGGTCTTGTGATCGTGTGGTCTTGTTTTGGACCTAGAAATCCCTAGAAAGAAAAAATAAATAAATAATAAATGATAGATAATAAAAATCTCCATTTAATTACACATTGCAAGAGAAGGTGAAAATTAAAAAAAAAACAGTTATTTTCGTCAAAATTGGCTTATTGTGTATTATAGCGCGGCCAGTATGTAAAAGCGCTGGAAGTATATGTGTTAGGGACATCGTATCCCCGATGCGGGCCCCCGCTCCACCCTCGCGGCGTTCGGGTCGCCCGACCCGCCCGCCGGCCAAACTACTCAGTTAATCATGCAACCTTGTGACGTACGCATGTATATAGGAACTCACGCGCCGGCCTGCGCGCCGCGCGTTCGTGATAACCGTTCAGTAGGTTTATTCATTAAAACAAGTTTACCATAAAATCAAGCCTTATTATTTCAAGTGCCCGCTATAGTATTTGGCTATTTCGTTTAGTTTGGAATTTGACCCTGAAGGCCCACTTCAAATTCAGCCTGTATATGAGAAACTCCTACAATACAATATACAATCAAAAATTCAATTCAAGTTCAAGACGTAGTATTACATAATGGTAGAACTTTTGCCTGATTCAATACTGAAGTTAGAAATCAGAATAAAACACGTCTAAGAATTTTGTCAAGCCTCGGAGCCTAGAAAGCTCGAGCTACATACAATACACACACGTCGTTGCTTTTACTAACTTAAATTGGTTTTTAACCGACTTCATAAGAAGAAGCATGTTCTCATTTTGTCTGTACAATTATTTTAATTGTATATATGTTAATGTATAACTTTTTTGTTTATGAAACAATTTATTAATAACTAGCGGCCCCGGCAGACGTTGTCCTGCCTTTAAAAAATAAAATTCTAGAACCCGATCTGAGCGCCACCTACCGGTTTTAATTGTGAATCTAAAAGAGTAATATATTTTTTTTTATTCTAAGTCATGACAAAATAAGATTAGAAATCTTGCCAAAAAATTAAAGTTTATAATTAACAAATAAAAAATAGGGGTTGGTGATAGAAGGGTGAAAAATTAAGGTTATATGTATTTTTAATGTAACATTATAAAAAAATAAAAATAAAAAATGTTGTCCAAAAAATTAAAAAAAAAATGTTAGGGGTGGACAACCGTTATCACTTAGGGGTATGAAAAATAGATAATAGCCGATTCTCAGATCTACTGAATATGCATATAAAATTTCATAAAAATCGGTCAAGCCGTTTCGGAGGAGTATGGTAACTAACACTGTGACACGAGAATTTTATATATAAGATTATTTTGGGCTGGAATTAATATTACTCCATAGTTCCAAACAAAACGAGTTTATTTTTTTATTTTGGGCTGTCTTCATAATTGTTTAAAACCATAAAGTTTTAAATTGTTTTATGTACAATATTTATTTCCTGTTACAATATTTAGTTACTTTTCTATTTATTTTTATGTCAGTTGAATTATTATATATATATATATATATATATATATATATATACACACATATGTATATATATATATATATATATATGTGTGTGTGTGTGTGTGTGTGTGTGTGTGTGTGTGTGTGTGTGTGTGTGTGTGTGTGTGTGTGTGTGTGTGTATATATATATATATATATATATACTAGCTGTCCCGGCAGTCGTTCTGCCCTGAAGAAATAAAATTTAGAACCTGATTCCAGTGGCATCTACCGGGTCTAAATGTAAGCTATCCTATCTTTCAAGTCGGATCAATCTGCATACGGTGTGAAAATTTGATTAAAATCGGTCAAGTAGTTTAGTGGTCCATCGCGGACAAACAACGTCACACGTAATTTATATACATTAAGATATATATCGAGTATAAATTTATTTATTCTACATCTTTCCTGGACTGGGGACTGGGTTTTTTGATTTTAATGCGTTATTTAATATGTGACTGTGGGTGATGACGTGCGCAATGAATACAGTTACAAAAAAAGGGCGAAACAAAATGTCCGCCGTCAGTGATGTTAGACGTACCAATTTCTTAGTATGCGTACCATTTTTTAGGGTTAGTACCATGTACCAACTAAAAGTTGAGTTCGTATGTATGTATAAATAGTGTATCAATTTTTTTTTATTGCAGGAGATCAGCAGACAGACAGACGGCCCACTCGATGGAAAGCGATTACCATCGTCTATGGACATTTGCAACACTAAATGTGCTAAAAATGCGCTGCTGCTCTCTTAAGGGAGACTGGAACCTGGTCACTAATGCCGGAACACAACTCAAGGTTGTTATGGCGACATACTGTAGACCAGGGGTGGTAGCCATCCAGTCGGGCAAATGCCCTACCACCTGGCTGTGGGTTGTTAAGTCGCCTCTTACGACAGGCCGCCCCAACGCAGGAAATTGTATTCTTTCTCCGTTCCTGCACGGATAAATATATTTTTGTATTCTAAAAATTTTATGTCTAAAGAATCTATTCTTTATATACAAATTACATATAATCGAATACAATGCAAGGAAACTTGACTTATTTATATTGTATTCTACTCATAGTCCCTCAAGACTATAAGTAGAATACTGAGCCCAGATCACCATCTTCTATGGGTAAGGTGCCCAGAAGGCTGGCTACGTTTCCTCGCTGGATCGCCATACTGATTCGTTGGCCGAGGTAAGCACCAGCCCTCTGATCACCCGAAGAGTCAATGAGTCGTTTCGATAAATTTTGGTAGAGGCTCATGGCCTCAGGACCCCACGGTCCAAGCGTCTCGACAGCAAACGGCACATACGTATAACTCTCACTGAGGGTTGCATATTTGCGCCGCTTGAGTGATTCGGCTGTTTCCGCCGCTGAACCGGCTGATTTCGACGTGTTTGGTAAATGGGATGCGGCCAACGTGTCTACGCAAGTCGCATCCCACACCAAAGGCTTGACACGCTGCCAGGGAATTAGAGTCAAAACTTTATTAGTTCTTGATATACCTGATATGTACAAATATTGATTAATGTCATAATTTATTAACCATAACGATATTGATGTTTCAACAATTATCTATCTATTCTGATACGTACTACGATTTATTGAAAAATGTGATAGTAATAATTAAATGTCTATTTGTCAGTGTCATTTAATTAAGTAGTATAACATTCTATTATAGCTATATATAATACAGAGAAATGATATTGCGTAAATGTACCAACTTTTTTTTCGAAATACCAGCTTTTAGCGACATCTGTACCAGGTTTGTTGGGCTATTATCTAACATCAGTGGCTGCAATACGTCTCGCGCGCTGAATGTTTTTTTTTTGGAGCTGGACCCAGCTGAATAGCCGCAGATGGCTGTTTCAGCGATATCGGGCTTTAGAGGCTTCCCGACTCCGTGGGAGCGTAGGCGTTCAGCCCGGAAGCAGCGCGCTCGAGGAGGCACCTCCTGTGAGGTTCGACCTCGGCTCGACCGCTGCGGGGGATTGACTCTATATTGAGATTTAGCCGTAAAAGGCTAAATGAGCTAAGCCAACAGGCTGAAGTGATTATTTGGGGACTCGTTATCGACTCCGCCGGCGGAGCCGATCCTAGTCTATCATTACTACCGCCTCGCAACGTATTATAGCTGGAGAAGAAAAAGCGGCGGAAGAAACTCTGCTCCTACACCGTGCTTTATAAATGCGTGCTTTCGCACGCATCCCTCATTTCACCACAATAATTAGGAAAATATAATTTCATTGCTCACAGTATCTCTCGTAAAACAAACGCAAACAATTAAGATGCTCGCACTAAGCACGCAATAACTCATAATGGCAAAAAGCCAAGGCATGATGATAAGCCCCCAAATTGTAAGAGCGAAGACTAATTCAGTTTTCGGCATGACTAACTTGGGCACAATTTACCTCGTTAGCGAAACTAAGAAACGTAATTAGGATTGCGGTCGAACGTAGAACTGTTTAGCAAACTTGATTTTGGCAATTCCTTACTTGTTACTCGGGACATTTCATTAATGGTTCCAAGGTGCGTTCGCCTTTGGTTAACTGATGTCTTTTAAACTTATCTCTCTCCCAGACGAATAAAGCGGTTTTTGCATTTGTACATTTAGGATGATCCAATACACCTCTCAGATTTTTGAAGTGAAACTTTCTTAGCCACGGTAGTGATGCTTTCGATGGGAACGAAAAAGTGACGGCGTAAATTTAAGAATTTAAACACTATGCTTATAAAGATAGAGTTGGAAATATTTTGAAATTTTGAAGTTACATACATACATACATAACTTCACGCCAGTTCCCTTGCGTAGTGGGCACGAACAACAGAGCGTCATTTAGGCTTATTCTTACACACCTCACTTGCTTCTTTGACATTCATAGATTCATCCATTCATTCATAAATTTTGAAGTTCATAGATTAAATTGAAACTATAGTACTCGTTTCCTATTTTAGTTATCATAAGCCTCTCGTGTCATTTGTTAATTCAAATTGAAATTGAACACTGATACAACTCAGTCTTCAACCAGATCAGGCAACTACCATCGAAGTAGTTTAGAAAACTAGCATTCGAAATTATTGGTACCATATTTTAGCTATCATACATATCTGTTTTAGATCCTGTAGTAATGAAACTTGAATAATTAATAAAACTAGTGGTCGCCCGTGGTCGAAATTCGACCATAATCATTTGTTTTCAAGGACTTGTTATCCGTGCAGGAACGGAGAAAGAATACAATTTCCTGCGGCCGGGCGGCCTGTCGTAAGAGGCAACTTAACAACCCACAGCCAGGTGGTAGGGCATTTGCCTGACTGGATGGCTACCACCCACGGTCTAAAGTATGTCGCCATAACAACCTTGAGTTGTGTTCCGGCATTAGTGACCAGGTTTCAGTTTCCCTTAAGAGAGCAGCAGCGCATTTCTAGCAACTTTGCTGTTGCAAATGTCCATAGGCGATGGTAACCGCCTTCCATCAAGTGAGCCGTCTGCCTGTCTGCTGATCTCCTGTAATAAAAAAATTAAAAAAAACTTCTATAATCACAGATTTTGCCAAGCTTACACTGTTGATTTGACATTAACAATAAATAAAAGAGTATATATGCGTGTGTGTGTCGAATACATGGTAGTGTGTGTAATGTTTTTTTTTATTGATTTAATGTATTTTTTATGCATAATTTTAAAATAGTACATTATGGGACTAGTGTGTAACATTGGTGATTACCGCCGAGGCGCCATTGAGACTCGAGCCGTAGGCGAGGGTCTTGAGAGAGCCGAGGACGGTAATCATCAATACACACGTGTATCATACGACGTTTTTCAACACACTTGTGAATAAAATAAGAGCACGCAATAGGAACATTAATTTATTTGTTCTATAGAACACGATCTTTTTTTTTGATTAAAAACTTTTTTAAGAACAAAGCAACTCAACCAATAAAATTTAAAAAAAAAATGATAACTCACTAGTGAGTTATAATGTTTTTTACTCACAGTTTGATAATGGGTGTCATTCTGTGCCTAATTGCGGTGACCATAGAGCCACTTTATGAGCAAGTGTGTTGAAAAAATATTAGCATTCTGCACGCCTTCTCCGTCCGCGCAATTTGCGTAAAAAGGGGTACATAGTTTTTGCTGTGTTTTTGCTTCACGTATTAATATATAGATACTGGTGTGCAAATCACGTAAACGATAAGGTTTCTGTATATAGACGAAGTCAAATTAGGAACGAAAAAGAAATCAATATACCACAAGTGTACAACAACTCGTCGTCTTATTTTGAACTCCCCTCTCGGGCGATTGAGCCATGGGCTCTCGCCAGTGGTGCATCACCCTATCCGACGGGGTAACCATCACAATCATCGACGCAGTTGATCAACCCGCAGACCGTAAAACGGGGAATTGCGGCCAGTATTTTGGGAACGCTCACCACCGGCAGCGATCTGGACTACATTTTTTATCTGTCAATAATATTTTTTATAATATATAGTGGAATTTGCTTTCAAAACCCTCCGATTTTGAAACATTCTTCATTGGTGCTCCGCTCCTATTGGTCTTAGCGTGATGATATATAGCCTTCCTCGATAAATGGGCTATCCAACACTGAAAGAATTTTTCAAATCAGACCAGTAGTTCCTGAGATTAGCGCGTTCAATCAAACAATATTAGTATATTTGACTACAACAATAATACTTACATTTTAAATATCGCGATATCTTTTGAATGAAACGTCCGAATTGAATAATTCAAAAAGTTCTAGAAAGGTATTGAATTCGTCTTGAATATGGAATAATTTATTTTGATAAGGATTAATACCAAGGTAAAAGATAAAGAGTTTTTGAAGCGACGGCATTTTAATTATTTAAAAAAATAAAAGAAAACACTTATTGTGGGATAACTACAATAGTTAGACATATGGTTACGCGATATTTTTTGTAGACAATTATATGTTCTGCAAAGTGGTAGTACATTGTTTTGTTCTATAATCAATAGTTTTCGCAGCGCACGCCGTGTAAGGAATTTTTTCGGGTCATTTTTTTACACCTTGGGTTACATTATTGGACTTTTAGTAAGGATCCCTAATTTTTTTGAAAATATAATATAGCCTTTAGCCTTCCTCGATAAATGTACTATTCAACACTGAAAGAATTTTTCAAATCGAACCGCGGTTCTTGAGATTGGCGCGTTTAAACATACAAAGAAACTCTTCAGCTTTATAATATTAGTATAGATAATAATAACAGTCCATAAATATCCTACTGCTGGGCTCGGACCTCCTATTATAGGGGGAACGGACAGAAAACTGCCAAAGGGGTGCATGCGTTACGACCAGCCATTACGTTGCCACGACTTGTGTTGTTTATAATACTTTTTATTATTTAAGTTTTTCATTTTATTTTTTACATACATACATAAATAACTTCACGCCCGTTCCCTTGCGGGGTAGGCACGAACAACAGAGTGCCATTTAGGCTTATTCTTACACATCTCACTTGCCTCTTTGACATTCATAACTCTTGTCATGCAAGCTCGTCTGTACTTAAGGCTCCTGACATCACCTTCTGCTAGTACACGATTTTATTTTTTAGTTTAGTTTAATCTTTAAGGTAGACTAGTTCATAATTTTATTGTATTACTAGCTGACGCGGCAAACTTTGTACCGCCTCAGAATCAATAAATAAAAAAAATATTTCTGAAAAACGGGACAAACATCAAACGTTTGACATTCAAAACCAAAAAAATGAAAAATAAACTTCCCTATTAAATTTAATTTGATTTGTAAACGACTTTTAAATTCGGTTGATTTCTAAACGACGGGACGAACATCAAATGTTTGACAGGTAGGAATAGCTTCTAAGAGAAAGTGAAATTGTTGTTTCTTTTTATTGCAGGAGTTCAGCAGACAAGCAGGCGGCCCACTTGATGGAAAGCGGTTACCATCGCCTATGGACATTTGCAACACCAAAGGTGCTACAAATTCGCCGCTGCTCTCTTAAAGGAGACTGGAACCTGGTCACTAATGCCGGTACACAACTCAAGGTTGTTATGGCGACATACTCTAGACGAGGGGTGGTAGTCATCCAGTTGGGCAAATTCCCGACCACCTGGCTGTGGGTTGTTTTGTCGCCTCTTACGACAGGCCGCCCGGCCGCAGGAAATTGTATTCTTTCTCCGTTCCTGCACGGACTTTACTATATTGCAAGCATTTTTTTTTCATATTTACTAACCTTTTAAACCTTCCCTGGCCTTCCGTAAATAATTCAAAACCAAAATTAGCCAAATCAGTCCAGCCGATCTCGAGTTTTAGCGAGACTAACGAACAGCAATTGATTTATATATATATTGTATTATAAGTTACAAATGTAAAAAAAATCGGTGAAATTAAATAAATCAAATATATATAAGTTGAGGTAAGTTCATACGCTGAGATGAGAATGTTGAGATGGATGTGTGGTGTTACAAGAATGGATAAGGTGAGAAATGAGTACATAAGGGGATCTTTGAAAGTTGCACCTGTGACAGAAAAATTGAGAGGAAGAAGATTAAGTTGGTATGGGCATATAATGAGGAGGGATGAAAGTCACGTGACAAAAAGAATGTTATACTACAAGATCGATGGGTACAAATTTAAAGGTAGACCAAAAAGAAGATGGATGGATTGTGTGAAGGATGACATGATGATATGCGGTGTGACAGAAGAGGTATGTCAGAATAGAAGAGTGTGGAAGGAAAAAACATATTGTGCCGACCCCAAGTAATTGGGATATGGTGAAAGAAAAGAGAGAGGTAAGTTCATACGGCAAAGAGCCGAGAATAAAACAAAAATACCTAACAAATACATACTATAAAAACTCTAAGCTAAATTCGGTACAGGCCGACCAGACAAACAAAAACTTTCTAGGAGTGTATGAGATGTCCTTAGCATGTCATTCAATTCCGTATTATTGGGTAAAAGTTAGAATTGTTCAGAAATAATGCTCGACTTTATATCGTTTATGGTGGGACGGGACCTTTTACGACCTCTATAGCGTAGGGCAAAGGTCATTCCAGTTTTTATCAGCTGTAAAAATAGACTTTGGGCCATTAAAACTTTATTTCTCGCTTTTGAATATTTTCTTCTTCAGGAAAATGGTATGTTTTGAACATATTTAGATTTTTCAAGTTGGCGTCTATGGTGTAATCCCAAATTACATGCCCCTAAGAGACGATGACGTCGTGGTAGCGTAACGGCTAGCGCACGCGTCCTAGACTCAAAGGGCGCGGGTTCGATCCCGGCCGGAACGCATGCACCACTTAGACAGTTTTCTGACCTAATGTGCATATTGTTACAATTACCACGTGCTAAGAACGATGTAGGAAAATATCGTGTCGAACCTGCCAATCCGCCTTGGGCAAGCGTGGCGGGTATACAGTCCGTTCCTCTACAGTGGGAGGCCTGAGCCCAGCAGTGGAACAGTTATGGGCTGTTAATATTCTTATAAGAGACGACAAATAAATAGAAAAGCCAAAAACATAGAAGAAGACAAGAACCTCCGCCCTGAAGTAAGACAGATAGAAGGCAATTATTATGAAAAACTTCAACGGACAAGTAGAAAAACGAATGGCAACGGACAAGTGGCAAAACGAATCGCAACATAATTTTAACTTGAAGTTTTACGGGCAGGTTTTCAAATCGGACAAGTACATTAACAAACTGCCCGTAAAACTTCAAGTTAAAATTTTGTTGCGATTCGTTTTGCCACTTGTCCGTTGCCATTCGTTTTGCCACTTGTCCGTTGCCATTCGTTTTTCCACTTGTCCGTTGAAGTTTCACTTCTACTATTTGTCCCAGCACACATTTCGATTTTTCGCAGTGTTACTGCAAATTATGATTTGGTTAGGTTACGTACATTTTAATTAATGCATTTCTAATTTAAACATATTTTATTTTATCAAACAAAAGAACTAAATTCGATCCGGAACCAATAACAACATCGATAGTCTACTCTAAAATTATGCCGCCTCTCACCACGTCTAGTCTAAATTTATGCCGCTCTTCTACGCGGCCGTAACGCTTTTTCGTGACAGAAAAATCCTAAGACCCCGTCTATATAGAAGTTTCACTTCAACAAGAACCTCTGCCTTGAAGTAAGACGGATAGAACTTATTATGAGAAAAAAACCCGAAATGATATGAAATGGCGTACAATCAACGGAGTCCCGAGAAGATTACCATGAAAACTCATTAGCTTAGTAAAAAATCAATTAACCTACCTGAGATTTAATTTGGAATATTATATCATCATCATTTATTTTATCATGAGCAGATTCGGTTGTTAATTACGGTCTAAGTAGTCATGGTCAAACATACAAAACATATTTAATGGATATATTATATACAAACTTCAGTTATCTTTATTGAAAACCATAGTACCTAAGAATATTGAATCCAAACAAAGACAATTATAAATAATTATTCAAATATGTTATGAGTATATTTGACAGTTCGCACGCAAGAAATGAAACTTCAGAAAAGTAGCCTACGAGAGAATGAGATAAATATAGAGCATAGTATTAGGATAATTATAGAGTCAAAAAATATTTCATATTTTAATGCTAAATATTACATTTCCTATATTACATACTAGCTGTGCCCGCGACGCCGTCCGCGTGAAATCTGTTTTCAAAGCGACCCCGATTTTGAAACATTTTTCATTGCTGCTCCGCTCCTATTGGTCTTAGCGTGATGATATATAAAGCCTAAAGCCTTCCTCGATAAATGGGCTATCCAACACTGAAAGAATTTTTCAAATCAGACCAGTACTTCCAGAGATTAGCGCGTTTAAACAAACAAACAAACTGTTCAGCTTTATATATTAGTATAAGATTTAAGATATATTATGACACATATTATTCAGATTTCATGTTTTCAATTTGAACAAATGACACGAGAACGAAACAAACCAAGACACACAAAGAGCCTAAAAATAAATAACCCAGGCACAGAAAAGAAAAAAAACAACACACATGGCACTAGATACGACTATATATAAGTATAGATATAAGGCCCACACTGCACATGCACTTCCTCACAACACCAGCATGTAACAGATACACTCTACATTAGTATAAGTTTAGTATTAAAATTAGAATAAATTAATATAATAAGTTATTCTTAAGGTACACCAAAACAGAAAAATTACTACATATAATGTCACATACACTAACAAAAACAAACAATAAGCGTGTACAGAGTCTCAAATTTTTCATAGAAATTAAGTATTAAAAAAGGGTACGGAACTCGAGTCCGTAGAGATATATATAATAAAAATAAAATGACACGAGAGGCTTATGATAACTAAAATAGGAAACAAATGATTAAGTTTCAATTTGATTTGTGAACTTCAAAACTTCAAAATATTTCCAACTCTATCTTTATGAGCATAGTGTTTAAATTATTATATATCTCTTTTTAGTGTCGATTTCTGTTTCATTAGGTTTCAAATCACAACGATTGTAAAGAAGTTTTTCAACAAGAATATGACATTAGGTCGGAAAAGGGAGACACGTGCGCTAACCATTACGCTACCAGGATTTTTTTTTCGTGCAGGAATGGAGAAAGAATACAATTTCCTGCGGCCGGGCGGCCTGTCGTAAGAGGCGACTAAACAACCCACAGCCAGGTGGTAGGGCATTTGCCCGACTGGATCGCTACCACCCCTGGTCTTAAATATGTCGCCATAACAACCTTGCGTTGTGTTCCGGCATTAGTGACCAGGTTCCAATCTCCCTTAAGAGAGCAGCAGCGCATTTGTAGGACCTTTGGTGTGACAAATGTCCATAGGCGATAGTAACCGCTTTTCATCAAGTGGGCCGTCTGCCTGTCTGCTGAACTCCTGCAATAAAAATAAATAAAAAAGTAGTAAGTTAGTGATAATAAACACAACAACCCTACTTGTTATATACCGCTTAGCTAGACGGTCACCGGTCAATTCGGGGTGACCTACGATTATTACCCTCAAGTACCTGTTCACGTTATAGAGGGATGCGATGTTAAAACGCACTATCACCTCTACCGACAAGTCCTAGGTCTAATATTTCTGCGAGGGTATCACGCGGCCAGTTATTATCCCGTGAGCGACTACTCACAATCGGCAGCAGGCGTAGAAGCTAGTTTTTACAGAGACTTTGTGCATTAGTAGTTTTGAAATTGAATGTAATCTAAATTTACTTGTTTGAAACATGCAGCATAAAATTTTATTACGTCATTATTATATATATAATAATATTTTTCTTTCCTTCTATTGCGTCTTTGTCTTATTGAGTATAGCTGTTTGTTACAACTCCATTAATTAATTCATCAAAAGTAATTCTGTAACATACTTCTATATAAAACTTATAAAAAGAAGAACTTGAGATATAAATAGAATAAGAAATATAAATAAACAATTTCTAACTAGACATGTTGCTGGCGAGTTTTTTACCGCTTCTTCTCCTTAACAGAAATAACACGTTGCGAACGTACATACAATATGAAGTAAAATTAAATTTTAACTTATGTGTATGACCTTCAAAAAGTGTTCTCCATTAAAACTTATTTTGAATAAAAACTTTTGAACTTGAATTTGGATACAACAAGGTTTTATACGATTGTGAGAACACTATTTTCTGACATATACATTTTTCTTAAACATATATACTTAAGTATCATTTAATACAATTATTCTGAGTTACAATAACATTTTACAAACAGAACATCTTAAATTCACGGTTGAGACTTAAAAATTGACGCACGCGGCTACTCAAGCCAAAGTGTTATTTTCAGTCTAACAGCACCGGGGTCGCGTCAGTTGGTATGGTACATGACTTCTTCAAATAGATAGTAAACGCATGATCAGCCGCCCATGCTTTATTATTTATTTCATAAAGAACACACAATATTGTTTTAGTACATGCATATCAGTGACGTGGCACACAGAATGTGGTAATACTCGGCAAGCACTCTAGCGAATTGTATTCGAATAAATGATTCGATACAAATTGTTACACCAGTATTTATTTTAATTTTGAAGTAACGTATTTGTTGTTGATTTTATTAAAAAAAAATTAATACGTATAATAAAACTACGTTTTAACGGTTTTAAGCGCGGTAATTTTATTTGATTTTGGTTTTTCCGACGTTTCGGCCACTTTTCAGTGGCCGTGATCACGGAAGACAAAGATGTCAAGTGTCAACGAGTATTGTTAAAGTTTTATTTAGCCTACCGCCAACTTATTAATTTTAATTATTTAATTTTTAATTTTGTTTATGGTTATTACTTAATCTATGGGAGCCTAATCTAAGGTTTTACCGCTACGCAACATGTTGTGGCTTGAACAGTATTTTCTGCGCATATACATTTTTCAGCAAACATATATAGCTCTAATAGTATCATATAATATTAAATTAGGTCTGAGTTACAATAACATTTTACAAACAGAACAGCTTAAATTCACGGTTGAGGCTTAAAAATTGACGCACGCGGCTACTCGAGCCAAGGTGTTATTTTCAGTCTAACAGCTCCGGGGTCGCGTCAGTTGGTATGGTACATGACTTCTTCAAATAGATAGTAACCACGTGATCAGCCACCTATGCTTTATTATTTATTTAATAAAGAACACACAATATTGTTTTAATACATGCATATCAGTGACGTGGCACACAGAATGTGGTAATACTCGGCAAGCACTCTAGCGAATTGTATTCGAATAAATGATTCGATACAAGTTGTTACACCAGTATTTATTTTAATTTTGAAGTAACGTATTTGTTGTTGGTTTTATTAAAAAAAATGAATACGTAATTAAATATTACTTAAGTAGAATTAGTTTTATTACTTATTATTATTATTTATTAACAAAATTGGGGCCTTTTGGTCTTACGCCAAAAGGAATGTTTGTACTGAAAATCAGCGCTGTGTCCGATATAATTCCGGAGCAGCAATATGCAGAGTGCAAACTTTGTTTGCTGAAAATGCAGCGTACAAATTCTCAAAATTTGCTCTGTGTATAAAAATATATAAGGAATGTAATCACGTCGCTATTTTTACAAATAAAGTCTTTCTTTCTTACATTTAACCAACTGTATCTACAATTTATATAATAACCGTATACGTACATGCGTGTAATAGATCATATATTTTAAATGTCTGTTACACAAAGGAGTACCTTCTTACGTGAATATTTTAATAATAGTCACATATATGGTTGATATTTCGCGACCTCACTCGCCAACGCGCTCGCGCGTCATCGTGAACGGGCATTAAGTGCTTTGTAAATACACATTCAACATAAATGCGGACTAACTTTCATTGTTACAGGCAAACGTTTTACAACAATAATTGTTCAAGTAAATTAATTGAGACTTAAAACGAATCCTTTAAGTATAAGTACTGTTCAACAAACAATATAATTTGTCATATATCTATACATCTATACAGACAAATGAAATTGAAGTGTCTGTTTGTAAAGTTAAAATAAAAATGTGAAAAAAAATCAAGAGAGATAATTCGGACCAGGGTATTCCCAAAATGCAATTTTTAGAATTTTGTTTGTCTGTTTGGATGTTGCGGCTAATCTCTGAAACGGCTGGACCGATTTTGACGGCTTTCACTGGCAGATATCTGATGTTATACATAAGGAATAACTTAGGCTACTTTTTTTTACAGTACCGCGAAAAACAATCCACGCCAACGAAATCACGGGCACAGCTAATAATGTAATAAATCAATAGAAGACTCGAGCTAATTCAGACCAGCACATTTTTTATCCGTATATCCCACAAAAACGTCGTCATTTATCGGGATAAAAAGTATCCTAAGTGTTGACCCGGGATATAAGCTAGCTGTATGTCGAGTTTCATTTAAATCTGTTTAGTAGGTTTCACGTGATGCTTTAACAAACGAGACAAAAATTCTAAAGTAGCCTCCGATGCAGTTTTAAGTTTTAAAATTCACTGTACAAATTTGAACGCTCTAAAAATTTATTATACAAATAGATACTAGTGCTTTTATCCGTGCAGGAACGGAGAAAGAATACAATTTCCTGCGGCCGGGCGGCCTGTCGTAAGAGGCGACTTAACAACCCACAGCCAGGTGGTAGGGCATTTGCCCCACTGGATGGCTACCACCCCTGTTCTAAAGTATGTCTCCATAACAACCTTGAGTTATGTTCCGGCATTAGTGACCAGGTTCCAGACTCCCTTAAGAGAGCAGCAGCGCACTTGTAGCACCTTTGGTGTTGCAAATGTCCATAGGCGATGGTAACCGCTTTTCATCAAGTAGGCCGTCTGCCTGTCTGCTGATCTCCTGCAATAAAAAAAAAAAAAAAAAGTGCGCGCAGCGGATTAAAATATAGAACCCGATTACAGCGCCACTTACCGGCTCCAATTGTACATCTAAACCGTCTCGAGACGCATTGGACACAAATAAAAATTTCATCAATATTGGTCCAGCCGTTTAGGAGTTTAAGAAGGTGTAATTTATAACTACGCCACCACACAATGATTTAGTGAAATTGAGAAAAATCGAAATGTGTGCTGGGACGCATAGTAGAAGTGAAACTTCAACGGGGACAATTGGCAAATCGAATTGCAACAAAATTTTAAACTTAAGTTTTACGGACAGATTGTTAATGTACTATCCAATTTGAAAACCTACCCGTGAAACTACAAGTTAAAATTTAGTTGTCATTCGTTTTGCCGCTTATCCGTTGCCATTTGTTTTTCCACTTGTCCGTTGAAGTTTCACTTCTACTATGTGTCCCAGCACACATTTCGATTTTTCGCAGGTTTACTGCAAATTGTGATTTGGTTAGGTTAGCTACATTTTAATGAATGCATTTTTTATTTAAACATATTTTATTTTATCTAACAAAAAAATGAATGCGATCCGGAACCAAAAAACGCATCCATTGTCTACTCTAAAATTATGCCGCCTCTCACCACGTCTAGTCTAAAATTATGCCGCTCCTCCGCGCAGCCGTAACGCGTTTTCGTGACAGAAAAATTCAAAGACCCCCCGTCTATATAGATGGTTCACTTCAAAAATTATTAAGTATAACTTTAAAATAATCCTTACTCCCAAAAGCGTCATTAATACCCAGGAAATCAAATTAAGTATCCTTGTTAAGTGGGAGTACATTTCTCTTTCTGTCTGGGAGTCGAATTCCGAACTTAACAAATGACTGTTAACTCGCTCGCCCCCACCGCCCTTTGAAGGGCGTCTCGAAAAACATCGCTACCCCACATTTTTTCATCAATAGTGATGTATATACTTTACGTAAATGAATATCGATGTAATTTAACTTTCAATTTGGTAACGAAAAAGTACCTCAAGGATGCACGGCCTATGCCAAAGTTCTGAATCCACGTCATTTATTTTACTTTAAGGATTTACATACATACATACATACATAACTTCACGCCAGTTCCCTTGCGGGGTAGGCACGAACAACAGAGTGCCATTTAGGCTTATTCTTACACACCTCACTTGCCTCTTTGACATTCATTTAAGGATTTAAGATGTAAAAACTCCCATTCGACTTTATTTGCACGATTCACGACCTTTCTCTTTGTCTTGGAATGATCTTCTTTTGCTTTCTCAGTGCTTGCAATAAGAAAAGTTCAATCTGAATTTAGATGTGACCAAACTTTTTTTTTTTTATTTCGGCAGCCAAACACACACATTGTATATCCCCAAATTAAGCAAGTTACGCTTGTGTTATGGGTAATATACAACGGACTACTCTGGGGCCGATCCCAGACACCCAGACCATAGTAAATAACGGAGAAAAGACGTTTTCCGAAATTTTCTATACCAGGAATCGAACCCGGAGCCTCTGCGTTGCAGTGAGGTAGGCCGGCAAAGGCTTAGCCCGCTCAACCACAGAGGCCGTCATCGCCAGCTTCCCTTGGTGGTTTTCGGATAATGCTACATATTGTATCATCTCACAAAATTTTGATTTTTGTTGTTGTTGTACTGCAAATATTTACTAGATGGCGCTGACAGATAGGCTCTAATGATTAATTATAAAAATGTATTTTTTTGTAAATTTGCATTTTTTTTTTGCAGCGATGACACTTATATAGATAAACTTAGTAAGCAAACATTCTTAATTAAACATGGGTATAAAACAGTTATTTTCTTTCCTTATTCAAAAAAAAATATTGAATCCCCAACACTAAATAAAGACATTAAAAATAGTTAATACATGAATCATCATCAAAACAAACTATAGTTACTCATACAAATGGACAGAAAAGCCTTTGAAATGGGCGTGCAATAAATCAAGTACTTAATAACACACACAAAGATTTACGACTTAAGTATGTCTAATTTGTCAAACATTTTCTAACGATTCATCTTTTGTGGCCATTATTTATTTTAACACTTTGTTATCTGCTTTCCACGAGTTCGCAGTAAAAGAGTTAAAAGCTTTAAAAGTCACTTTTGTTTTTTTTATTTGTCGATACTCAACACACTTATAGCACTTGTGCTTTTTATCGACGTTACATAAACATCGATATACGCCCACCCCTACTTAGCCTCGTTTCGTTGCAAACAACTGCTAAGCGCAAGCCACTCGTGTTTTCGTGTTATTTCACAGTTTTTCCCACGCTTTTCTAGGGTTCAGTAGGTATTTAGAAATACTTAACATGTCAACTTGTGAGCATTAAGCACTATTAATAACACAGATCAACGTAGTACCAGTTTAATAAGTAGTTTAGAATTAGAGATGTGCCGGGTCGTTAAAAATGTACCTATATCCGAGGATACAGACCCTAACTTTCTTACTAATACTTGGCAAGAAATTGCTGTAATTGTCACGGTTTTTTTTTAAATTATTTCTCTCATTATAAAATTAATTTAATTAATACTTATCTTATATAATATTTATAAAGCAAAAACTTTGTACACATTTTTACGAAAATTTCGCAGACGGAGGAGTATGAAATATCGCACACTTATCTTAATATATATAAATTACGTGTCACGTTGTTTGTCCGCGATGGACTCCTAAACTACTTGAGCGATTTTAATCAGATTTGCATACCGTGTGCAGTTTGATCCGACTTGAAAGATAGGATAGGTTACATTTGGACCCGGTGGGTGGCGCTGCAATCGGGTTCTAAATTTTATTTATTCAGGGCAGAACAACGTCTGCCGGGACAACTAGTAGTTTATATAGAGAAGAAGCTAATGCTAATATATTTTTTTATTATGCATAAAAATACATTAAATCAATAAAAAAAACATTACACACACTACCATGTATTTGACACACACACGCATATATACTCTTTGGTTTATTGTTCAAGACAAATTAACAGTGTAGCCTTGGCGAAACTGTGAGTATAGAAGTATAGTCTTTGACTACAATTTATTATGGTCGAATTTCGACCACGGGCGACCACCAGTTATTTTAATTAGCGTATCACAAAGATCTGTGATTAATCTCGTTATAAAGATGATTAAGTTTCTTCGAGGTACGTATTAGTAATTCACTACAATAAATATATATATATATATATATATATATATATATATATATATATATATATATATATATTTTTTTTATTGCAGGAGTTCAGCAGACAGGCAGACGGCCCACGTGATTGAAAGCGGTTACCATCGCCTATAGACATTTGCAACACCGAAGGTGCTACAAATGCGCTGCTGCTCTCTTAAAGGGGACTGGAACCTGGTCACTAATGCCGGAACACAACTCAAGGTTGTTATGGCGACATGCTTTAGACCAGGAGTGGTAGCCATCCAGTCGGGCAAATGCCCTACCACCTGGCTGTGGGTTGTTTAGTCACCTCTTACAACAGGCCGCCCGGCTGCAGGAAATTGTATGAAAACTTAAGAAAATATTACATTATTACTGTTATACAATAAAATAAGTAATTGGTATAAGTAATAATGTATATAAATGGAATAAGAAATATAAAGAAAAACAATTTTTAGCTAGACGTGTTATTGGGGAGCTCCTTGCCGCTTCTTCTCCTTAACAGCAATAACACGTTGCGAAGCGGTGTAAATAGAATAGGAACATAGCCAACAATCTCATCTCAGCTAAGTCAAGAATGTTGAGATAATACCGTCAATTCCTCTATAAAAATAAGACCTTAGCCCAGCAGTGGGACTTTTATGAGATACTCAGTACCCAAATCGTAGCATGTGGGTACTGTAACATCATAGTAATTGTGACCCATTAATCAACCAAAATATTAACTAAAATTCCTAGTAGTAATTGCAATTACTGTCAGTAATTGGAATACCTAACCAATTTCAGCAGTTTCAATCGTTTTAGTCATTATTTTCAGCCTCATGTGGTATCACCAAGCTTTCATGAGCACAGCATATTAATTGAAATAAACCTATAGTAGCTTCTCAGAAAGCTTTTGTGCCTTTGACAGCGAAACAATTATAACCAATTATCATTTCATAATTACAGTAATTACTATTGAAACATGTTCGGGCATGTGGTAAGAATGCATGATGAAAGAACGACTAAACAGATATACAATGCAAAAGTGGATGGATGCAGAAGTCGTGGAAGGCCACGACACACCTTCCATGATCTAATTGATCGTGTACTAGCAGAAGGTGATGTCAGGAGCGTTAATAACAGACGGGCGTGCATGACACGAGTTATGAATGTGAAAGAAGCAAGAGAGGTGTGTAAGAATAAGCCTAAATGGCGCTCTGTTGTTCGTGCCTACCCCGCAAGGGAACTGGCGTGAAGCTATGTATGTATGTATGTACTATCGAAAGATTTTCACTTGATAATTACAATGGTTACTATAAATTGAACGTACTGTTCAATTTTTTTAAATATATTATTTAAGATTCTAGTTTCGTGTTTTTTTTAAAGCTCAAGTATAGCAAACAGACAGACGGCCCACCTGCTAGAAAGCGGTTACCGTCGCCCATGAACGTTTGCAACAGCAGAGATGTCAACAACGCGCTGCCGGCCTCGAAGAAATGTTATGACACCCTTTTTAAAGAACCCCATATTGTAGCGCTGTGGGAAAACCACGGTGCGCAAGAGGAACGTTCTAAAGAACCGTTGCGTACAAGAGCGAAGCGGCTCTGGGAAGTGGGGATGAACGCCCAGCCGATGGCGTGCGGTGCGGTGGTAAAAGAAAGACGAAGGCACCAATCTGTTCCTCGGAACACTCCTCATTGTAGTCGGTAGAATACGAGAGACGCGAAGTCTCTTCAAAGGCCAAACGTATCTAAGCCGTCTGTGAGTGTGGGGTCGTCGACAGTGCGAACGGCACGACGTTGAATACAGTCCAGGGAATTTACCTGGTAGGCGGGTGCCCCGGCCCACAAGTGTGAGCAGTACTCCATATGCGGCCTCACTTGGGCTTTGTAAAGCATAAGGCGTTGCCGCGGAGTGAAATACTGCTTGGATCGGTTTAGCACTCCCAGCTTCTTGGAGGCAAGTTTTGCCTTGCCTTCAAGTTGGCCCTTGAACTGTACATCGTTTGCAATGTCGACACCAAGAATCCCAATACTCTTAGAGGTGTTAAGGGATGTTCCTTGGATCTGAATTCAGTTTTCTCGGCAGAAAATACGCAGACCTGTGTCTCTGTGGGATTGAATTGGACAAGGTGATTTCATGTTTTGTAATGATGTAATGTCTGCCATGACGATGCCTTAAGGGCTCAACGGAACCTCAGCTCTAGTCTTAACAGACCAGCTCTATGCTGACACTGATGCCCCCCCCCCCCCCCCCTCCCTGTTAGGACAAGATTAGGTATGTTACTATAGTATTTAAATTTGTTGACAATTATACAGTATCTAATGTAATTTGTTTTGAATAAAATGATTATCTTTCTTTCTTATTTCTAATAACATATAAGTTCAGACCAAGCCTTATTTTTTTCAGGCTAAAGGAATTCAATTTTAGGATAGGAAACCGATTGCCCGGCAATGCGTTAGGAGAACTTAATACTGTTTTCAAGCGTTCACTTTTGACGTTTGCACGTTTATCAAGTGACATATTTCTCGACTGTAAAGCCCACATGAAATAAATGTCGTACTTCATTGACATAAATAGTGATGTTCTGTGAGTCTTCTAACACACAAACTTTACTATACGTAAATAAACCGAAAGTAATCGATTTGCAAATAAAAGAGTTCTACTGTAAAAAAAAATTGATTGAAACTTATTTATAACTGAAGTTGTTTTTTATAACGAATCGAACGCATTTGGACGTTATTAATTCGTCATCGATCTGTCAAAAGTAAAATAAATGCTTGGAAAGGGTATAAGTATTTAATTAAACAAATTAGTATGGATAAAGTTGAAATAATATCTAGTGAATACATTACTATTAACCACACAGACGCAAGGCACGTATACCTACGCAAGTTACTCACACAAGTTTCTAAAAACTACTTTACTTCATTTGACGCCTTTTTCACATAGTCTCCGCTTATACTTGTATTTCTTCTGAGCTAACAAAGAAGAAAAGCAGCAATAATTAATATAAAAACTTCTACCTTAAAACAGACAGAACAGAACCAGTTTTCTCGTATCCTGTGCGGGCTTGTCCAACATTTCTTTCTTGTCGCAAATTTCTTCCGTCTAAAACGCTTTCCTTTGTGTAGTGAGAGATCGTTTCAAACATACATACGTGAAGTTAGACACGGACCCATTCTAAACCCTGATTGAGACGCGTAAAAGGGACGCAGGATTTTTGCTCGGACGAACTTAAAGAGTGATTTTTTACTTGAGTGACGCAATCAAAAGCTACATGTCACGGAAATGAATATGCTACGGTGGATGTGTGGAGTTACACGGAAGAACTGCATCAGGAAATCCCGCATCCGCGATAGTCTTCATGTCCGTGACATAATATTCAAAATGCAAGACAGTCGTTTACGCTGGTAGAGCCGGCTAGTTACGTGGGGATCAAATATCTAGACTATACCACCAGGTCCTAGTCGAAGGGGAAAGCCCAAGAAATGGTGTTGTGAAGGATGACATGCGTACTAATGGTCTCAAAATAGAAGTGCAAGGACCGCGTGAAATGGAGAAGAAAAGTAGGAAAACGGACCCCGGAATTCAAAGCAGAGATGATATAAAAATCAATTGCTGTTCGTTAGTCTCGCTAAAACTCGAGAACGGCTGGACTGATTTGGCTAATTTTGCTTTTGAATTATTTGTGGAAGTCCAGGAAAGGTTTAAAAGGTAAGTAAATATGAAAAAAATGCTTGGAATATAGTAAAAACAACAATTTTGCTTTCCCTTAGAAAATATTCCTACTTGTCAAACGTTTGATGTTCGTCCCTTCGTTCAAAAATCAACATTTTTTATTTATTGATTCTGAGGCGGTACGAAGTTTGCCGGGTCAGCTAGTATTATAATAAATCTTCTAAAGGTGTCGAATTTGTAAATGGAAACTAAACTAACTTAAAAAAGTAAAATTAAATACAAAAAAGAAACGAATTTATAAATAATAAAAATTATATATAATATATGTACATACATACATACATAATTTCACGCCAGTACCCTTGCGAGGTAAGCACGAGCAACAGAGCGCCATTCGGGCTTATTCTTACACACCTCACTTGCTTCTTTGACATTCATAACTCTTGTCATGCACGCTCGTCTGTTCTTAAGGCTCCTGACAACACCTTCTGCTAGTATACGATCAATTTGATCATGGAAGGTGTGTCGTGGCGTTCCACGACTTCTGCATACATCCACTTTTGCGTTGTATATCTGTTTAGTCATTCTTTTATCATGCATTCTTTCCACATGCCCGAACCACCGGAGCATTCCTTTCCTTACCTTCACCCCGACACTCTCTTTAATATGTGTAATAACTAAAGTATATTAGACTTAGTAACTTACCTTGATATGAGTACAAGTCCTTGCACAGAAAGCTGAGTACAGAGCAATGTCGCAAAAATTACGTCTTCAACTCTTCCGAAAACTACATTTTATATTTTTATTGTCATTACATAATAAATTTACATACATACATACATACATAACTTCACGCCAGTTCCCTTGCGGGGTAGGCACGAACAACAGAGCGCCATTTAGGCCCATTCTTACACACCTCACTTGCTTCTTTGACATTCATAACTCTTGTCATATACACTCGTCTGTTCTTAAGGCTCCTGACATAAATAAATTTACAAGAAATAAATAATCAAAACCCGATAACTTACCTGTAAAACAAATCATTTCGGAACATGGCCTGTTTATATAGTGGGAAAGTAGAATAAAATAACAATTTACAATGTTTATGGTACAGTAAGATATCATATGAAACATTTATAGGTTATACCAAAGAGATTTATTGCCTCATGTCAGTGACGTGGTAATAGTAGACAATCGCTGTATCCGATTATATTCGATGAGATGAATCGATACATTTTGTTATGCGCAATATACATACAAGTATGTAACAACATAGTGTTACTAATATGATTTTTTTTTTTTATTGCAGGAGATCAGCAGACAGGCAAATGGCTCACTTGATGAAAAGCGGTTACCATCGCCTATGGACATTTGCAACACCAAAGGTGCTACAAATGCGCTGCTGCTCTCTTAAGGGAGACTGGAACCTGGTCACTAATGCCGGAACACAACTCGAAGGTTGTTATGGCGACATACTCTAAACCAGAGATGGTAGCCATCCAGTCGGGCAAACACCCTACCAACTGGCTGTGGGTTGTTTTGTCGCCTCTTACAACAGGCCGCAGCCAGCCGCAGGAAATTGTATTCTTTCTCCGCTCCTGCACGGATAATGCCTCGTGCCCCCCACTTTGCTCTGGACTACGAGTAGCTCCACCGACGCGTCCTCTCGTCGTGTAATATGTCCAAAGAACGATGAACGATGGAAGAGAGACGTCGTTCGTTATAATGTATACGAAACTGAATATAATATAAGATAATGCAATTTGGTAAAGAAATCCAAGCAATCCCCTAACTAATACACACTCGTTACACAAACAGGACAATAACCCGGCGAAATATATATAGACACATTTATTTTAGCATCACAATTTCCATATATTCCGCCTTCTATTTGTAAAAGTGATACAATTTAAATTTGCGTCGGAATTGCGTTCGGCGTTGTCTGTGAAAATGAGCCGCCTCTGCTGTGGGACATTTGCCTCGCTTTAGTTCAACGCAGACGAGCAACTATATATAACGTTCATATTAAACGAAGGTATCAATTTGGCTTGTTTTGAAGTGATAACTTCTTCTGGGAGGGTAAACCGCTTCGTTACGTAACGCGTTACGGCGCCAGTCTTTCTGGCTTCCCTTGCTCTCACGCATACGGCAGCGGTAGGCAGGCTCCTGAAGCGATAACATCTTATGGGAGGGTAAATCGCTTCGTTGCGTAACGCGTTACGATGCCAGTCTGTCTGGCTTCTTTTGCTCTCACGCATACGACAGCGGTAGACAGGCTCCTGAAGTGATAACTTCTTATGGGAGGGTAAACCGCTTCGTTACGTAACGTGTTATAGCGCCAGTCTGTCTGGCCTCTTTTGCTCTCACGTATACGGCAGCGCTCGGCAGTCTTTTTCTCCCTTATTCTATCCCACAGCGCTAGCCGTATTTCGGTAATTAGATTAAATAATGATAGGTACTAATAATGTACTCGTACATACATTAAATATTTTAGTAATAAATAACCTTTCCTTACATTATCATATTAATATACATAAAACTTAAGTAATAACCTAAGCTTTTTTCAAGTTAAACAATTTCAATATTAAATAGTTCAACATACATTAGTTTAAGTTATCATGTCTGTCGGGTGTCCCGAGACGCACACTTTTTTTTTAACCGACTTCAAAAAAAGGAGAAGGTTCTCAATTCGGATCTTTTTTTTTGTTTTTTTTATGTATGTTCACCGATTACTCCGAGATTTAGGATCCGATTTACGTAATTCTTTCTTTGTTCGACGCGTAATAGCTTCTATTTGGTTTCCTAAAAATTTGACATAGTTTGGCTCAGTAGTTTTCATTTTGTGATCATTTTTTATGAAACTATTTGTTTCCTATTTTAGTTATCATAAGCCTCTCGTGTCATTTGTTCAAAGTGAAAACATGGAATCTGAATAATATGTGTTATAATATATCTTAAATATGTAACATATGAAATCTAATATTTTGCATCAAAATATAAATTAATTTTTGAGCTTGGTAATAATATTATAAAAATAATAAATCTTATAATTATACTAATACTCCATATTTATCTCATTCTCTTGTAGGCTACTTTCCTGAAATTTCACTTCTGCTGTGTGTGCAATTCACAATTTTTTTATGATAAATAAGTTCGCGTTTGATCAGCATCACGCCTAAAGTCGGACCATGATGCGGTTTGATTTGAATCGAATTTTAATAATATTAAAATTGTTGTATTATGGATATTATACAACGGACCACTCTGCAGGGTTGCCACCTTTTTTGGAAAATTTCGGGGAAAAAAAATCACATTGAATTTTAATTATTTATTTTATTTATTTCATTATTAAATTTTTGAGGTCTTTTTATTTTTATTACTTTTACATTTATTACTACTTTATGACTTATGTTTAATCATTGGTCTTATTGTCTCTGTAATCTGTACTACACAATGTAAAACTCATTCTCTCGCAGGCTTAGTCCTATATATTTACGTGTTTACCTCTTTTTAGTGTCGTTTTTTCGTTTCATCGAGTTTCAAATCACGATGATATTAAAGAAGTTTCACATCAAAAATTAAAATATGTCTACAATGCCTGAAAATGTTATATAGGAATAATAATCGCAGCTATATTATCGCTCTAAAGTCGCAAGTCTGAACGCCCCGAGGGCTTGTTATCGAGGGAATATCAGTCTTTTGCTCTTTCAGAATTTTAAGGTGAACGTATTTGAAAGTGCTCTTTTGACGACTTAAGGTAATGAATGTGTTTTTTCGTAGAGCGATAAAGTTATTTAAATGAGATATAAGGAATCTTATACTAATCTTATACTAATATATAAAGCTGAACAGTTTGTTTGTTTGTTTAAACGCGTTAATCTCAGGAACTACTGGTCTGGTTTGAAAAATTCTTTCAGTGTTGGACAGCCCATTTATCGAATTTGTTTTCAAAGCCCCCCGATTTTGAAACATTTTTCATTGCTGCTCCGCTCCTATTGGTCTTAGCGTGATGATATATAGCCTATAGCCTTCCTCGATAAATGCGCTATCTAACACTGAAAGAATTTTTCAAATCAGACCAGTAGTTCCCGAGATTAGCACGTTCAAGCAAACAAACAAATTCTCCAGCTTTTTATATTAGTATAAGATAAGCTGTAAGTAGAAAAATAAATGCGAACGAAGCGAGGATAACAAGGTAGTTGTAAGTTTTCCTTTCCAACATCTTAGACTAGAGAAAAGTCTGGTCAGAGATGAGGAAAGATTATGTATATTATTTTCAGCAATATTAAATGCGAAGGCACAGTTAACTAAAATCATTTATTCCAAACTCGTAAATAGAATCTGATGGGAATCGAAGAATGTGCTTAGTTAATAATTGAGCGTATGAATCGGGACCCCGGGGTTCCTTTGGTAGAGGGCTCGATTGTGCGCTAATCGTCGGCTTGTTTACTAAAGTGCGTTTGAGCCTCCGAAACGATGTGGTGCCAGTTACAGCGGAAAATGGTTTATTTTCTAAAGTAAATGAATGACGACGTAGTATCTAGTCGACGTTTCAACAGTTGTAGCGTCGACGTTTAATCCGCTAACTGTTTAAGTCTTAATGCCATAGTAATAATCAGAATTTTGTGATTGGTTATTTTCCACGTGAAAAATGATGGAAACTTTCGCTAAAACAGTGTTCTTTATTCATTATCTTCTTTTTTAATATTTCTTATATATTTATGTACTTTTCCAATTTTTTTTGAATGCACGCCCATCGCGTCATCGACACTTATTGCAAAAGTCCATAGAAAAGGGTAACTACTTTCAATCAGGTAAGTCGCAAGCATCAGGCTTGCTGATGCTGTGGTCTAGCAAAAAATCACACTTAAGTAAATAATGTTGTTGCTTGAAATCAGTTATGTTGTTTGGTTACAAACTTTATTTGGAGTTACCAAAGCGGCCTGGTTTCTTAAGCAATAAAGCCTTTAATTATGAATAAAAATAATATTGCAGCCCGTCCACCTTATCTAACATGTCTATATGGCCCTTATAAAAAAAAGTTGACTATGACTGATGTAGACTATGTGGCAGATATACATACATACATAACTTCACGCCAGTTCACTTGCGGGGTAGGCACGAACAACAGAGCGCCATTTAGGCTTATTCTTACACACCTCACTTGCTTCTTTGACATTCATAACTCTTGTCATGCACACTCGTCTGTTATTAAGGCTCCTGACATCACCCTCCGCTAGTACACGATCAATTTGATCATGGAAGGTGTGTCGTGGCCTTCCACGACTTCTGCATCCCTCCACTTTTGCATTGTATATCTGTTTAGTCATTCTTTCATCATGCATTCTTTCCACATGCCCGAACCACCGGAGCATTCCTTTCCTTACCTTCACCCCGACACTCTCTTTCAGACCAACTCTCTTTCTTACTTCGATATTACGAACGCGGTCCGCGAGCGTCACTCCGCAGATATAATACAGTAAATAATCTACTAAGAGGGTCATCGTCTCTACCTATGTTGCCAGAGCAGGTATGGGGCCTCCAGTTTGCACTTTTTGCCCCGGACTAAATTTCGCAGGGGGCAATCACCCCCTGGTGACGAGTGACGGGAGCCGCCTGACAATCACGGGCTTCGCGTTGGCTCCGCCTGCGGCATGGTTGTTTAAAACTTATAGTTCAGCAGACCGTAATTTGCTTAGCTGGTGTATGCGCGTACATCTATACAAAATGGAAACTGCACTTCACTTGGACTATTTTTATAATTATTGAATAGCAGACAATATTTCACATCAATAGTTCAATAGCAACTGACAATATTATTAGACACATGGGTTTATTATAAAATAATTATGCTTCCATACAGCCAGTGTGTATGTAGGTTTCCTACAATGGTTGGTAAATAATCTGCCGCTGTATATAGCACCACACCCAAAATCGACATCGCCTTGTCATCCGCTTCCTGGCAAATGTACTGGGGGCCGTTGAGTCAGCAACTTTGCTCTTTTTGCCCATAACCACTCCGTTACATAACAATGACGACGCGTTTGTGAGCCTCCTTTTATTGCAGTACCTTCATGATTATTTGCGCGATGTACAGACTTCATATTTTCCACTTAAAGACTACACTTTATTTTAACATACATATTTTATTTATTTATTTTTTTATTGCAGGAGTTCAGCAGACAGGCAGACGGCCCACTGGATGGAAAGCGGTTACCATCGCCTATGGACATTTGCAACACCAAAAGTGCTACAAATGCGCTGCTGCTCTCTTTAGGGAGTCTGGAACCTGGTCACTAATGCCGGAATACAACTCAAGGTTGTTATGGCGACATACTTTAGACCAGGGGTGGTAGCCATCCAGTCGGGCAAATGCCCTACCACCTGGCTGTGGGTTGTTTAGTCGCCTCTTACGACAGGCCGCCCGGCCGCAGGAAATTGTATTCTTTCTCCGTTCCTGCACGGATAGATACACATATACATACAGATATACAATGCAGAAGTCGTGGAAGGCCACGACACACCTTCCATGATCAAATTGATCGTGTACTAGCAGAAGGTGATGTCAGGAGCCTTAAGAACAGACGAGCGTGCATGACAAGAGCTATGAATGTCAAAGAAGCAAGTGAGGTGTGTAAGAATAAGCCTGAATGGCGCTCTGTTGTTCGTGCCTACCCCGCAAGGGAACTGGCGTGAAGTTATGTATGTATATACATACCATAGGAGTAACAATACCTAGAGAGATAGTTTCACACCAATTGATGTGTGCGTGAGCGCCATGTAATTAATTTAGCTGACACGCACACAAAGGCCCAAATAATGTTCCAAGTAAATAGTCTTCAACGACTTGGTGGTTTAATTAGGGTCCTTCACCAATGATTGCTTTTGTTTTTATAATATAATGTATGTAGAGTAAATTAGATTAGGGTACGATGGGGTTGACATATCCGTGTGGATAACACCCCCCCCCCCCCCAAAAAAAATAATAATTAAAAAGTAGTAAATAGTAATATTTTCTTAAGTTTTCGCGACTTGTATACATAATAAAACTACGTTTTAACGGTTTTAAGCGCGGTAATTTTATTTGATTTTGGTTTTTCAAGACAAAGATGTCACAAGTGACAACTTGTAACAAGTTGGCGGTAGGTTAAATGAAACTTTAACAATACTCGTTGACACTTGACATCTTTGTCTTCCGTGATCCCGGCCACTGAAAAGTGGCCGAAACGTCGGAAAAACCAAAATCAAATAAAATTACCGCGCTTAAAACCGTTAAAACGTAGTTTTATTAAAAGTAAATAGTCTTTCTAAAAATTAGGACAACGGAACTATTGGAGCTCGTCACACTAAGACTGTCTTGCGGACTGACGGGACCTACACGTCGATAAGCGAACTGAGACTTTTAGGTCCTATTTAAAAGTGCTTCACTTTACAAGCACCTACTCAAGTTCTAAACGTATTAACTCTATGTGTTGGAAAATAAAATTGAAAAGACTAAGAAAAGAATGTAAGCTACAACCGAACAACTACAAACCGCTCCCGGATATATTCCCACGGGATTCCCAGCATAAAAGATATCACACATTTTATTACATTAAATTTTCTATCGATCAGTGAAAAACATCACTTTGGAATTTATTTATTTTTTATCTAGCCATTTTAAATCATTTCCAAAAAAAAACTACAGGGTTACTAGGATCAAAAGTAGCGCAGATTTTAAGTCTAAAAATTTGCTGTCGATCAACGAAAACCGCATCACAATCAGCGCAGTAGTTTTTACGTGAATCTAAAAAAATCTAAAAAAAATGCATGGTGGTCTCCGTCGTTTATATAGGTATTCAATTTTTTTTAATAGCTACAATGTACAGACACGGCATGTTGTTTTTTTTTTAATTTTGATCGCAAACTGTCCAACTCAGCTTACTTTTAAACAAAACTAGAGCACAGATAATATGGTTGCTGACTGGCCTTCTTGGTGCGAACACAGCATGCATTCTATAAAGACATTGAGTACATAGTAATTTAGAAAAAAAATATAGAATTTATTAATATTCGGAAGCAGTCTTTCATATACCAGCCTTCAGAGTACCTAGCTTCTAAAACCTGGGATGTCCCGAATTAAATTAATACGCTACCCGCAATTTTGTTGTGTAATACATAATTGGGAAAATTGCCTACCTGCAAATTTTTGGCAAGCAAGCCGAATCTTTATCAACAAACATTCCAGCACTCGTTGTTACGAGAAACCAAACAACGTTTGAAAATTTTGGAATCAAATTACTTCGGTCAGCAAACTAAGGTTTGCTGATTCAATACGAGTGGACGTATTTGATTATACTTTTTAATCCACTAAATTGATATTGTTGGCAACACCAACAAACAATTGATTTTTTGTTTTGGCACATAAAAAGTTTCCTGCAACATTTGACGGCCTCTGTGGTTGAGCGGGCTAAGGCTTTGCCGGCCTACCTTACTGAGAGGCTCCGGGTTCGATTCCTGGTATAGTAAATTTCGGAAACGTATTTTCTCCGTTATTTACTATGGTCTGGGTGTCTGGGATCGGCCCCAGAGGTAGTCCGTTGTATATTACCCATAACACAAGCATAACTTGCTTAATTTGAGGGTATACAATGTGTGTGTTTGTCTGCCGATTATAAAAAAAAAACATGTAATGGTGCAAATTAAATATGTTATTTAAATATCTCTCGTGTTGCAATTTCTACCCTTTTCATTACTAGTTTTGAGTTAATCATATTGGTGTTGCCAACACGTAATGGTGCTTTAGCAAATTAATTAAATATCTCTCATGGTGAAATTTCTAGTTTTCCTTACTAGTTTTGATTTAATCAATGTATTTTTTTTTTAAATGGCAGTTATAGAGACTGCCGATAGAAGTGAAAACTTAGAAGTACATACATACATAGCTTCACGCCAGTTCCCTTGCGGGGTAGGCACGAACAACAGAGCGCCATTCAGGCTTGTTCTACACACCTCACTCGCTTCTTTGACATTCATAGCTCATGTCATGCACGCTCGTCTGTTCTTAAGGCTCCTGACATCACCTTCTGCTAGTATACGATCAATTTGACAATGGAAGGTGTGTCGTTTTCTTTATACGACCAATAATATAATCATAATATATATATATGTAGTCATACATACATACATAACTTCACGCCAGTTCCCTTGCGGGGTAGGCACGAACAACAGAGCGCCATTCGGGCTTGTTCTTACACACCTCACTCGCTTCTTTGACATTCATAGCTCATGTCATGCACGCTCGTCTGTTCTTAAGGCTCCTGACATCACCTTCTGCTAGTACACGATCAGTTTGATCATGGGAGGTGTGTCGTGACTTTCGACGGCTTCTGCATCTGCCATCATGCATTCTTTCCACATGCCCGAACCACCGGAGCATTCCTTTCCTTACCTTCACCCCGACACTATCTTTCAGACCAACTCTCTTTCTTACTTCGGCATTACGAAGTAAGTAATTAAAACACTATTCCAACAACGCACAGTATATACACATTGAACTTTTCACTAAATCCATTCAGTTTCACTTATAAGATACTAGCGGCCCCAGCAGACGTTGTCCTGCTCTGAAAAAATAAAAATCTATGACCCGATCCCAGCGCCGCCTACCGGTTCCAACGGGATAAAAAGTATCCTATGTCCGTCTCCTGGTTCTAAGCTACCTCCCCACCAATTTTCAGCCAAATCGGTACAGCCGTTCTTAAGTTATAAATAGTGTAACTAACACGACTTTCTTTTATAGATAATGTTGTGCACTAATGTTGCACAAAAGTGGATGGATGCAGAAGTCGTGGAAGGCCACGACACACCTTCTATGATCAAATCTATCGTGTACTAGCAGAAGGTGATGTCAGGAGCCTTAAGAACAGACGAGCGTGCATGACAAGAGCTATGAATGTCAAAGAAGCAAGTGAGGTGTGTAAGAATAAGCCTGAATGGCGCTCTGTTGTTCGTGTCTACCCCGCAAGGGAACTGGCGTGAAGTTATGTATGTATGTATGTTTCATATTATTTATTGTCTTCATTGCCACTGTTGTTTTAATATTTTCCTAAGTTTAGGGGGTTGCCTGGAAGAGATTGCTTTAAGCGATAAGGCCGCCCTTTGTTCAACATTTACTGTACCTAGTTTTAAGAACGTTGTTTTACCGACGGCGTCTGTGGTTGAGCGGGCTAAGCCTTTGCCGGCCTACCTCACTGCAACGCAGAGGCTCCGGGTTCGACTCCTGGTACAGTAAATTTCGGAAACGTATTTTCTCCGTTATTTACTATGGTCTGGGTGTCTGGGATCGGCCCCAGAGTAGTCCGTTGTATATTATCTATAACACGTGTATAATACGTGTGTTTGTCTGCCGATTATTATTATTATAAAATTTTTGGTGAACAATAAAGTGTTTTAATTCATTCATTTTTGAATGAATTCATGAATTCGGAAACGCCTCTTTTTGGAAGTCGGTTTCCACGGCAATATTGTGTGTTGCCACCGTGTCCATTCCAGCATGGCTCTACCACTAAAACTCATTTAACAAAAATGGGGAAACATAATACGAGTTCTTATAAATGTCTAATCTTAAGACGTCTCCAAAGTCCTACAAATCACCTGTCGCCTCTAATATGCCACACAAAGGGCGTGATACATCCAATCTCGTTACGGGAATCGCTCCAGTGGTTCCGTGCGAGCGATTGGTTCTTTTCAAAGTACCGGACGTGCTCTGGACAAGAACATTTTCCTTCACAACAATTGCGGATGATTTATATGGGTGATTGATTACTTGGACTCTGTTTAAGACTTGCCGACAAAATGGAGAGAAAAATTTACTTCATAGTTTATAGAAATGCGGATATAATTTACAATAAAAGTCTAATATTACATACTAGCGTGTGCTAGATGTAAGAACAAGCCTGAATGGCGCTCTCTTTCCCGTACCTACCCCGCTAGGGAACTGGCGTGAAGCTATGTATATTGAGAATTTGTACGTCGCATTTTCAGTAAACAAGGTTTGCATTCAGCATATTGCTGTGTCGGAACAATATCCGACACAACGCTGATTTTATGTATGTATGTATAGCGTGTGCTGACGAAACTTCACTCGCGTTGTATCACGATGTATTATGTGTCAAAAATTCGTATTCTACTAAATGTACAATATCTTCTCAATATTGTCGCGGCAAAATAAAAATAGAAAAATTCTAAACATTATTTCGCGGGTTTTCACTCGTAAATATTTACATTACATACGTAACTTTTGCCCGTGGTACGCCATCGGAGTTAACAGAATATCGAGACGAGATACCATTTGACGAGATAGTAGTAGCAAAATTGGGGCCCTGATGGTGAGTGACGACGCGGTCTAGGATGGAGCATGCTTACCTAGAAGATACCTCCAAGATTCACTCGTGACTTGAAGAGCCCTAGATTGTATTTATCAGAAAAAACAGGCTCCGACAAATGATTCTACTCTTCGGCAGTGCGTAACAGAAAAAATGAAACGCAGCACTTGGTTCTGACTGATACTGTTTCTAGCATGTAAACACCATTTGTTAATGGTTTGCAACGCAGGCGTCAATAAAAACGTGACTGCAGCAACACCTTATATAATACTAGCTGTCCCGGCAGACGTTGTTATGCCCTGAAGAAATAAAATTTAGAACCCGATTGCAGCGCCACCTACCGGGTCCAATGTGAATCTAAACCATCCTCGAATCCACTTGAACACACACAAAAAAAATCATTCAAATCGGTCCAGCCGTTTAGGAGGAGTTCACGTCTATCTCGTCTATCCAACAAAAACGACCTTAGATCATATAAACATCTAGATAACGCATGAATTGCACAAAAACGGCCATAAAAATGTGCATTTAATTTGGTGCACTTGCTCCCTCGCCTTTTAGTGTTGTTTCCACTACTTTACTGCATAGAGATCATTTAAACTTTTCACTTAGGTAAAAAATATTTAATTATAAAAAGTAGGGTAATATTTTTTTTGCTAATATCCCCAAAACACGCACACATTGATAGTTTTTGCAGAGTGAATATAGCAACGCTTAACGTTTATGGTGCCTTTTTCGTGAAGTTGTTTGTTGGCAATGCTCTCTCTAGACATGTTATCCGTGCAGGAACGGAGAAAGAATACAATTTCCTGCGGCCGGGCGGCCTGTCGTAAGAGGCGACTTAACAACCCACAGCCAGGTGGTAGGGCATTTGCCCGACTGGACGGCTACCACGCCTGGTCTAAAGTATGTCGCCATAACAACCTTGAGTTGTTCCGGCATTAGTGACCAGGGTCCAGTGTCCCTTAACAGAGCAGCAGCGCATTTGTAGCACCTTTAGGGTTGCAAATGTCCATAGGCAATGGTAACCGCTTTCCATCAAGTGGGCCGTCAGCCAGTCTGCTGAAGTCCTCCATAAAAAAAAATGTTATATCTCAACGAAAACGACTTAATTTATCGGGATACACCGTTACAGAAAATTTGTAAACTAGTATTAGTCTATAATTGTGTACAAGGGGCGGTCTTATCTCTAAAAAGCGATCTCTTCCAGACAACCCGTGGCAGGAATATTATATTAGGAGTGGCGATAGTGGTAAACATAATTGTATGATTACTTACATTTTAATAATGAATATAATAACTATACTATGTATATAATTATATACATAAGTCATATATAAACAAGATATAGTAATAAAATTTTACAATTTCCATATAATAAACATATAGCTATATGCAATATCATTATATTAGTACGTGAAGCAAAAACTTTGTACCCATTTTTACGAAAATTGCGCGGACGGACGAGTATGAAATTTCGCACACTTATAGTTTATATAGAGAAGGAGTGCAGAATGCTAATATTAAAAAAAAATATGCATAAAAAATACATTAAATTTAAAAAAAAAAACATTACACACACTACCATGTATTTGACACACACACGCATGTATACTTTTTTGTTTATTGTTAAAGTCAAATTAACAGTGTAGCCTTGACGAAATCTGTGATTATAGAAGTTATAGTCTTTGACAACAGACCCTTAATAATGTTCAAACTTATAATTTAAATTAATTATGATCGAATTTCGACCACTTGGCGACTAGTAGTAATACATACATACATACATAACTTCACGCCAGTTCGCTTGCGGGGTAGGCGCGAACAACAGAGCGCCATTTAGGCCCATTCTTACACACCTCACTTGCTTCTTTGACATTCATAACTCTTGTCATGCACACTCGTCTGTTCTTAAGGCTCCTGACATCACCTTCTGCTAGTACACGATCAATTTGATCACGGAAGGTGTGTCGTGGCCTTCCACGACTTCTGCATCCATCCACTTTTGCATTGTATATCTGTTTAGTCATTCTTTCATCATGCAATCTTTCCACATGCCCGAACCACGGGAGCATTCCTTTCCTTACCTTCACCCCGACACTCTCTTTCAAACCAACTCTCTTTCTTACTTCGGTATTACGAACGCGGTCCGCGAGCGTCACTCCGCAGATTTTGCGCAGTGCTCGCATCTCAACCGCGTTTACTCTACTTTCATGCTCTCTCTTCCATACCCAACTCTCGCATCCATACGTGAGCGTAGGTACCAGCACCGCGTTGTGTATGGCGAGCTGGGCCTTCTGGCTGAGATTCTTAGCACCTAGAAGTTTACCTAACGCTCCATTCAAACTAGTAGTAATAATTACATAAAATTACTTACATATCATTATATTGCAGATAGTATTTCTTGACCGTGTTTTTATAAGTATCCTTAGTATTGACTTATGCTCTAAAAGAGAAACAGATAAAAATTCTAACAGTTGCATTTTCAAAATCTGAGCCGAATTAGGCCCCCTGATATTTTATCATTTTTGAATTAATTATACAAACACGTCCTTTCTACACATTTGTTATACTTATTACATATATACACATACATCGCAAATATACGTTATTACAGTAATAACTTCCTTTGAATACATAAATGCGAATAAAAAATAAATAATTATCCACCAAAAAAATACGCGCAGCTTAATTCAAAGTAAAATCTCATTAAAATATAAATTTGTGTTATAAACGCGTTGAGTACTTTCGAGTAATAAACTACACAATAATACGTAAAAACTTTAAGAGCAACGTACATGACGCACAGTCTGAAATTAAGTGTCATACAATTTTTTTTTTTCATTATTGCAGGAGTTCATCACACAGGCAGACGGCTCACTTAATGGAAAGCGGTTACCACCGCCTAAGGACATTTGCAACACCAAACGTGCTACAAATGCGCTGCTGCTCTCTTAAGGGAGACTGGAACCTGGTCACTAATGCCGGAACGCAACTCAAGGGTGTTATGGCGGCATACTCTAGACCAGCGGTGGTAGCCATCCAGTCGGGCAAATGCCCTACCACCTGGCTGTGGGTTGTTTTGTCGCCTCTTACGACAGGCCGCCCGGTCGCAGGAAATTGTATTCTTTCTCCGTTACTGCACAGATAATTCGGTTAACAATAACAAGCCACTAATAATAACTGGTAATAACTGGGCTCAGGCCTCTCAATTCTAGGGGGGAATGAATAGCATAACCATCACACTTCTCCAACGCGGATTGCTGGGTTTATCATATCGATTGTCTCGATGTGTAGGTTTCATCTCGATGCTTTCCTTAAATGAAACTTGACTGAAAGCTATTTTTATCAGATTTTGTTTAGTTTTGTGTCCAAAACCTAGTTCCATTAAGACGATATTAAAGATTCATCTCTGGTTTTCTTTCATTTGGATGAAGGAGGACTATTAATCCTTGTCGGAATGGAGAAAGAATATAATTTTCTGCGACTGGGCGGCCTATCGTAAGACGCAACAAAACAACCCACGGCCAGGTGCTAGGATATTTCCCGTCTGTATGGCTACCACTCTTGGTCTAGAATAAGCCGTCATAACAACCATGAGTTGTGTTCCGGCAACCGTGGCCAGGTTCCAATCTCCCTTCAGAGAGCGGCAGTACATTGCTAGCAGCTTTGGTGTAAAAAAATTGCAACGCCATGACTTTGTAATACCATGTAACAACATGAATCGCTTTCCCTGCTTTTTTATTGCATGAGGCAATAGACGATGGTAACCGCTTCCATTGGGTAGGCCGGTAATGCTTGTCTGCTGAACTTATGCAATAAAAAAACAGGGAAAGAAATTTATGTAGAGAGATATATTGAATTCGTCGTGTCATTTTAATTCTGTGCCTTTTAGCCAAACTGATTCAATTTAGTTAATCTTTCTAATACCAGCAATTCGACTAACTTCACAATTCATAAAGAAATATTGTTTTATCGCGAACAAATGCACGTCGTATAAGCATTGTATAATCTCATTCTCTTTGGGAGAGAAATGTTTTCTGGCACATTGAAAACTTAATGGAAATTATATTTATAGGTCATTAGCCGTACTTAAAATGACCCCCAAGGAATAAAGAATAGTCAACGTTTTCATCTTAAAGTAAGAAGAAGCTGTCAGTTGTGGGACTGCAAGTCAGAAGTGAAAACTATACTGAGCGTGACGGTCATGCGAGTTCAATGCTTTTGGCCCATCTCAAAATAGCTATGTCTATATACACAGACATTAGTGTATATGTATGCAAGCGTGACGGTCACGCGAGTTCAGTGCGGTTGCTCCATCTCAAAATAGCTATGTCTATATACACACACATCAGTATATATGTATCCAATCGTGACGGTCACGCTAGTTCAATGCTTTTGCTCCATCTCAAAATAGCTATGTCTATATACACACACATCAGTATATATGTATCTTAGCGCGACGGTCACGAGAGTCCGATGCTTTCGCCCCATCCCCAAAATAGTTATGTCTATATACACACACATCAGTATATATGTATTCGAGCGTAACGGTCACGCGAGTTCAGTGCTTTTGGCCCATCCCAAAATTGCTATGTCTATATACACACACATCAGTGTATATGTATCCGAGCGTGACGGTCACGCGAGTTCAGTGCTTTTGGTCCATCTCAAAATAGCTACCTATATACACACACATCAGTGTATATGTATGCGAGCGTGACGGTCACGCGAGTTCAGTGCTTTTGGCCCATCCCAAAATTGCTATGTCTATATACACACACATCAGTGTATATGTATGCGAGCGTGACAGTCACGCGAGTTCAGTACTTTTAGCCCATCCCAAAATAGCTATGTCTATATACACACACATCAGTATATATGTATCCAAGCGTGACGGTCACGCGAGTTCAGTGCTGTTGGTCCATCTCAAAATAGCTATGTCTATATACACACACATCAGTGTATATGTATCCAAGCGTGACGGTCACGCGACTTCAGTGCTTTTGCTCCATCTCAAAATAGCTGTCTATATACATACACATCAGTATATATGTATATTAGCGCGACGGTCACGAGAGTCCGGTGCTTTCGCCCCATCCCCAAAATAGTTATGTCTATATACACACACATCTGTACATATGTGTCCGAGAGTCACGGTCACGCGAGTTCAGTGCTTTTGCCTCATCCCAAAATAGTTATGGCTATATACACACACATCTTTATATACGTATCTTATCATGACGGTCCCGTGAGTTCGTTGATTTTCCCCATACCAAAATAATTATGTATATATACACACACATCTATATAAGTGTACCTTAGCGTGACCGTCACGCGAACTTCTGAACTCAAGTAAGAAAAATACTACACTTTGTTATTTCTACTTGGTGTCTGTAACCTTCGTGTCGTTCCTAGTAATAATTAGTATTTATAAGCTTATACTTAATGTTACAAGCCACCTGTTTCAAACGTTTTCTATTGCTATTGAATTTCTTAATAAATTCAATGGAACGTAATTTAAGCGATTTCTTTATCCCTAACTGAAATATATATTTTATATTGATTTGTACTAAATCGTACGAATGCTCTGAGCTGGAAGTATCGACAAGGCCTAGTTCTCTCGGAAAATATGATTATTGTTAGGTCATTTCCCATTTCCGACTCCATCCATCGCAGGACGGCAATAAAGCCTATATAGCTGAACCACAGTATAAATAATCATATCAGCAGTTGCACGATGACGTCTGCAAAAACAATAGTACGGATTATAAAACTACGTTGTAATGGTTATATGCGTGGTATTTTATTTCATTTTTATTCCGAGGATTCGGCCTCTTTATAACGCTTAAAACGGTTAAAACGTTTTATTACATGTAATAGTTGCGTAAAGTTAAGAAAATACTAATCGAACGGATTTTTCTGAACCGAGAGAGTAGTGTTTAAAACTTATATTTCAGCCGACCGTAACTTGCCTAGCTGGTGTATGCGCGTATCTATACTAATATTATAAAGCTGAAGAGTTTGTTTGTTTGTTTGAACGCGCTAATCTCAGGAACCGCTGGTCCGATTTGAAAAATTCTTTCAGTATTGAATAGTACATTTATCGAGGAATGCTATAGGCTATATTATATTTTCAAAAAATTAGGGATCCTTACTAAAAGTCCAATAATGTAACCCAAGGTGTAAAAAAATGACCCGAAAAAATCCTTATACGGCGTGCGCTGCGAAAACTATTGATTATAGAACAAAACAATGTACTACCACTTTGCAGAACATATAATTGTCTACAAAAAATATCGCGTAACCATATATCTAACTATTGCAGTTATCTCACAATAAGTGATTTCTTTTATTTTTTTAAATAATTAAAATGCCGTCGCTTCGAAAACTCTTTATTTTGTGCCTTGGTATTAATCCTTATCAAAATAACTCCATATTCAAGACGAATTCAATACCTTTCTAGAACTTTTTGAATTATTCAATTCGGACGTTTCATTCAAAAGATATCGCGATATTTAAAATGTAAGTATTAGTGTTGTAGCCAAATATACTAATATTGTTTGATTGAACGCGCTAATCTCAGGAACTACTGGTCTGATTTGAAAAATTCTTTCAGTGTTAGATAGCCCATTTATCGAGGAAAGCTATAGGCTATATATCATCACGTTAACACCAATAGGAGCGGAGCACCAATGAAGAATGTTCCAAAATCGGAGGGTTGAAAGCAAATTCCACGCGTACGACGTCGCGGGCACAGCTAGTATCTATATAAAATGAAAATTGCACTACACTTGGACTATATTTTGTATTAATTAAATACCATATAATATTTCACATCAACAGTTCAATAACAACTGACAATATTACTAGATACATGGTTTTGTTATAAAATAATAATAATTAGGCTTCTATAGAGCCAGTGTCTATGTAGGTTTCCTACAAGAAGCAGTCTGTTTATTGCGCCGTAATCTGAATTAGTTATTCGATATGTGTACCTACGAATATTTCTAACGAGTTTCATATTTAATTATAGTTATGTTGTTGACGTAGAGACGTGTTGAAAGTTTTAAGTGTGTTTAGCTCTATTTTATGTATTTTAATTGCAATTAGTAGGTAAAAAAGAATTGATAACTGAATATAAACTGAAAATATTATTTGTTAGGTTATGTTTATGGAACGTGTTGCGTATTAGTACTGTGTCAGTTTCGTAGTGTTGTGATACTATCGATTTGATGCATCAATAACTATTATAATGTTAATATTTCCATTGTTTCATTAAATATTATTGTATTATCTCCATAATTGTATGCAAACAATTAGAGCACAAATCCATTAGAATAGGGTCAGTTATGAATATACATTATAAAGAAAGCTTGTTTTTAATAGAAGAAGCAAAGACGTTACGATCATAGCTTACATCTCTCAAAAAAATCCTTCAACTAATTTGTTTAACCTTTTAATATATGCAACGTTATGTGACGTGCTATTTACCTAATTTAGTAAGGTAATTGGGGCTTTTATCTTCCATGTACATTTACGCTTAAACACCTCATTTATTTAAGAATTGTTATCTGTTCTCTCGTATGCCAAAAGTGCCATAATATTTGTTTTTCGTATTTTGTGATTACATCTTTTAAGCCAAGTAATAGACAGTTACTTTTTCTTTTTTAGACATTTATATATTCTAAAACTAAATATTAACTTTATACACTAAAAGAAACTTGATCCTAATTACATAATTATGCATGTGGGAATGATGATATTTGAACGCACGATGTAATGAATGTAAGACGATGTTTCTGAACTGAACTGAACTCTCTGAACTCAATCCGGCTCGAAGGACCACGTAGAAGAGTATGCCTGCTTAGGAGACACACTGATGAGGTGGTTATATTACTGTGGACTGTATAAAAGATAGTTGTCTAGATAGATGCAGGTGTATTCGAAGTTATGGTATGGTATATACAATTTATTGTCGTCCGTCGCACTAGCCGTCGTGCGGGCGAGTGTTCCGCGATCCCACGGCAGCCGCCGCCTGCGGCCCAGCCGTGGTCGTGGGGTGGCCCCTCATCCTTCGCGCGTCTCCCCCGCGCGTGCTCCAACATGCTCATTATGTGAAAGAGATGAGAGTCTACAAATGCCGAAGACGACATACACGAGAGAAGACGCTCTCATATGTTCAATTTATTCAAGTTGTAAAGTTGATAGTATTTAAATTATACTCCATTTTTTTTTAAATACAATATGTGTGTTTGGCTGGCAATTATTATTATAATTAAAGCTTACTATATTTTAAATCCTTTGCAATGCCTATATATTAATAAACTCAATTGTACATACATTTACGATGAGAACATATTAATGAGTTTTACATTTATTGCATGTTTGGCGTGCATATTTACAACCTAATTTTCATTTTTAACATTTTTTATAGCTTGAATTCAGCAGACAGGCAGACGGCCCACTTGATGGAAAGCGGTTACCATCGCCTATGGACATTTGCAACACCAAAAGTGCTATAAATGCGCTGCTGCTCTCTTAAGGGAGCCGAAAACCTGGTCACTAATGCCGAAACACAACTCAAGGTTGTTATGGCGACATACTTTAAACCAGGGGTGGTAGCCACCCAGTCGGGCAAATGCCCTACCACCTGGCCGTTGGTTGTTTTGTCGCCTCTTGCGACAGGCCGCCCGGCCGCAGAAAATTGTGTTTTTTCTCCGTTCCTGCATGGATAAGAGAATCTTACTAGAATAGATTGTTTTATTTGCCTGCCCTTATCCTCACAGTTTAAAGCCTTCCTTCTTATTACGTACCGTAAAGTGGGGTTTTTTGGATATCACGGGGTTATTTGGAATTTTGGAAATAAAAGTTTTGATCACATGTATTTGTTTATCTGCTAATAGTAGGAAATTTATTTTGCCACCTGGCAATAGAACGACATTTAATGTCATTGTCAAACTAGAATTTTCACAGACAGCATCGATGTCCGGTGAGTAGTGTGTTATTTAAAAATAGCTAAAATTTTGGTGTATTTCATTTTTCAAAAACTTTGATCTGATACTCTAAATCTAGAAAGATATGTATAGAGTGAAATATATTGCGAAATACTGTGTTTCATCGACATTACAGTGATTCAACGTGCTTTTTTCTATGTCTTTTGGCCTGCCGTGTTCTTCGATTTTTCTAAATGGGGCTTTTTGGTTTCGGTTTTGGGGCTAATTGAAACTTAGTTTTAAATAGCCCCTTTAAAGCTTGTCAAACATTGCTATGGCTTTTATTCATCGTTTCAAATAGCCCCAATTGATGATTTTAACTGAATTAAGGGTAAGTTGTTTCTAAATTTATTAACACCTACATAGGTACGTACATAAAGTCACGCCTATTTCCCACTGGGGTAAGCAAAACCGAAGGATTGCCTTTTGCTATGAATCTGTAGGAATGACATACCTACTTGTCTTTTTTCATCCTTGTCCATTATTCACGCGTATGCGCATCGGAAGTAGACCGTACTTGACCTTTTTAAGGATGACTCTAATTTCGTAAAAATATGTTTAGGTTTTCCTCTATGGGTAGGATCGGGTTCCTTTCTTATTCTATTAATCAGTTACTACTTTCATGCTTATTTTGCGATACCTAACATTCACCGCCATACATCAGTGAAGATACCAGTAAAACCACTCTTGCATCTGGGGACACCCATTTTCTACTGATCACGGCAGGCATGGCCCCATTTAATGAGTTTCCCACAAAAAAAATTCTCTACATCTTCACCACACTTGTCGTCATTTGCAAACACACAACCCAAACGTAGGTAATCATACATTCAGAAACGTCCTCTTGTTTTTCTCCCTCACATTTACTTTCACTTCTTTTTTCTTTTATTTATAACATTTTATTTTATATCTACTACAGAGACGAAACCATGGTTCGGACATACCTAAGGAAATTCACAAATTCGCGCAATGGCAAAAATCATTCTCCTTACTTAAGTTATTCGAATGAGGACTTACAAGAAGCCATCGAAGCAATTCAAAATGGTTCACTACGGCTAAAAGATGCGGCTGAAAAGTACAATATCCCAAAAAGTACGTTAAGCAGAAAAAGCCGAAATTTAAACTGCACACAACAGAAGGCCGGCCATCCGACTCTTTTTTCAAAAGACGAAGAAATGGTATTCTTGGAATATATAAAAATTTTGAGTGCTTGGGGATTTCCTCTAGATTCCACTGACCTTAGAGTATTTGCACAAAATTATCTGAACAAAATAGGAAAAACTCTTTATAGCCTTAAAGATAATATGCCTGGAGTAGACTGGGCACGAAATTTCATAAATAGGCATAAGTCAGAAATTTCAAACCGTCAAGCGTCAAATATATCCAGCGAGTGCGCTAAAGTCACACCAACTGTGATAGAAGATTTTTTTTGTTATTATGAAAAATCTGTTAACGGAGTGACTCCAGACTGTATTATAAATTATGACGAGACCAACCTGACAGATGATCCAGGCAACAAAAAATATTTATTTAAGAGAGGTTGTAAATACCCCGAAAGGGTAATCAACAATACAAAGACATCTATTTCTTTGATGTTTACCGGCACTGCTGACGGCCAGTTATTGCCCATATACGTTGTATATAAAGCTGATCATTTATGGGATCAATGGCTGGAGGGTGGGCCTACAGGGACTAGGTACAACCGGTCAAAAAGTGGCTGGTTTGATTCGACCTGTTTTGAGGATTGGTTTAATACAATCATAGTACCTTATGCAAAAACGAAAATAGGTCGAAAGTTGATAATAGGAGATAATTTATCTTCCCATTTTTCCCAATCCGTATTACGGACTTGTCAAAAACTGAATATTATATTTGTTTGCCTGCCTCCAAAAACCACACATTTACTCCAGCCGTTAGACGTTGCAATTTACGCACCTTTAAAAAAATATTGGCGTGACGTGTTAACACAGTGGAAGAAGACTGATGGGTTTAAACATAAAACTCTAGCAAAAAATTCATTTCCAATGTTGTTATGCAAATTACATAACAAGTTAACAGAAAAGGGTTCAGGCTCCAGCAACATCATTGCCGGGTTCAGTAAATCTGGCTTATATCCCGTTAATTCAGAGCGACCTAAGTCACGTTTGCCTCAAACAAATTCTATCTCTGAAGAAATTATTCAAAACGCAGCGTTTACAGCGGTTAAAGAAATTTTGCAAGAAATAAGAAATCCCCCCACGACCCTCGAACAACCTAAACGTAAAAAAAAATGCAACGTTCCACCTGGTAAGAGTATTACAGCAGAAGACTTAGGGCTGAAACAAATACAACCGATTGAATCTCAGCAGAATAAAAAAAAAAGTACTGTAAAATCTCAGCAGAATAAAAGAAAATATAAAAAAAGCACCTTAATTTCAGCTCAAAGAAACAGGAGTTATAGCATCGATTCTGATGTGATCAGAGACATTGCACGTGAAAAGGAATATAATTTTAGTCAGCCCATAGCAGGTCCTTCTGGACTATGCAAAATGAAAACACAGATAACACATAATAAAGAAAATATGAAGAGAGGCAGTGAATCCGACTCTACATTTGTGAGCTCACAGGACGAATTTCTAGATAACCAATCCACATTAATACAAAAAAATAAAGAAAACACTCTGCAACCAATTTCAAGTTTCATATCAATCAAAGGCAAGGTTAAGTGCCAAAAAAGTAAACAATATACGGATGGTTCAGAAACAAGTAAAAGACAGGCTGCTACTACAAGCGCAAAATTCATAAAAAAAAAAAATTCAAGAAAGTCCAGCGGTTCCACCACTAGTGTCTCAGACTCCATGAGTATGCACAGTGATTTGGACCTACTCGATGTTGACTTCGCGGAACACAGCTCTGATGTACACAATTACAATTATTGTGTGACTGAAATTAAAAATAATTTTGATGACAAAAATCAAACAACAAAAAATGACAACGAACCTGTTAACAGTTTTCCACTTTTCTTCTTTGACAACGAGAGTGGTGCAGATGAGGAAATTGTAGTTGGAGAGGATTTCAATGCAACGCTGATATCAACTGATGAGAAAGTAATCGATATTGCAAATAATATAGTTGAGAATACAGAAAACAATATTAGAGTGGAAAAAAAAATTACTATAATTAAAGATGAAAATATAAAAAATGTATTACAGAAGAAGAAAGTTATATTTAAAAATCTAAAACCGATCAGTCTCAATCATCCTATTAATACTCGGAAGACAAAGAATTATTATAATAACAGTCAAGAAATTTTAAAAGTATTAATTGATAGTGAATAGGAATTCTGTCCTAGTCAATATCGATTAAACTTAGTTTAGATATTTTCATACGTTATTTCCGGAAATTTCTTATTCGAGTAGTTTAGTATAGACACAAAACAGAAGACTTATGATTGTTGATTTTTGATTGACAGTTTTGTTTCAAATGTTTATAGATCGCTATAAGCGATAAGGCCGCCCATTGTTCTAATGCAAATGTATCCATATCAATTGTCTAGATTTAAGATTATGGTGAACAATAAAGAGTTTTCATTCATTCATTCATACATATGTAGTTTTATTTTTATAGATACTTAATACACGTAAAATTTACATTCCTATTTAATTTGACTGACTACCTATTCCAACACATACTTTTTTATTTCAATAATATTTTTATCTGCTCTTGTAATTTTCTCTTATAACCGGTAAACCAACTATAATCATTTAGGTACTTTTTTTATTTATCAACTTTAACTGTTGACTTCGCCTTAAATATTCCAAATATTGCTTCATCTTTAGTAGGAACACATTTATTATTTAACTTCAGATTCCAAATAACCCCAAAGAAGCGATAGACTTTCATTACCATAAATTTCCAATGGTATATTTTCACATTTTTAGTAGGTAATAAAAAAGTGACATTGAGGAAAACTCAAGACAGTCTTTCAATTTAATTTTTCCAAATATCGCCTAATGGTTTATTTTCGAAACTGTTACAAGAATTGAGAAAATTCTAAGCAGTCAGGTCAGATACCAAATAACCCCATCAATGTGATATTTGGAACGATACATTTAAAGTTATATATCTATAGATCTATTCCTAGAAAACGTACATTTATAGTAGCTATTTAGAGACAAATATGAAAACTACCAAAACTAATATTCTAAATGTTGATACAATAACTTTCGTTTTTGTAAACATCTATTTCAAGAAATATATGTTCCAATTAGCCCCACTGTACGGTATCATCATCGTGAAAGCCGTGGACTTTTTGATATTAATTTTTATACTGTGTCCGATCACACACAACCTCGACATATTTCGCAGGATCAGGCATATCGAGCGGAACTATTTAGAAGGAATGTGTTCTAATAGTGTAACGTAGTGTATTTCATAGCACTGTTCATTTCGATAGCTATTCGGATCAAGAGATTTGTATTTTAGGAATGTTTTATTCGTTGTAGTCAATACAGCCTGCGAAGCCTGTGGTTTTTTATTGCTTGAGTACAGGAATCAAGCTGAAGTTCTACCTGAAGGAAAGGAGTAACAGACATTTACAATAACAGAGGTGCTGATGACTGTGAAGGAATTTTATATATATACTAGCTAACCCGGCAAACTTCGTACCGCCTCAGAATATAAATAAAAAACGTTGATTTCTGAACGACGGGACGAACATCAAACGTTTGACATTTAAAACCAAAAAAAAATCACTTTTAAATTTAATTGTTTTCTAAACGACGGAACGAACGTCAAATATTTGACAGGTAGGAATAGTTTCTAAAGGACAGCGAAATTGTTGTTTTTACTACATTCCAAGCATTTTTTCATATTTACTCACCTTTTAAACCTTCCCTGGACTTTCACAAATAATTCTAAACCAAAATTAGCCAAATCAGTCCAGCCGTTCTCGAGTTTTAGTGAGACTAACGAACAGCAATTGATTTTTATATATGTAGATTTTTGTAATCAATATATTTCGTGAATCCTGAAGACAGATCTACAGAGCCAGATCTATTATAAAAAATATGTCTGTGTGTGGGTGTGTGTGTATGTGTGTGCTGTTCACACGCAGTAGAAATGAAACTTCAGAAAATATGCTCACAGATAATTCTTTTCTAACTTATATTAATACTAGCGGCCCCGGCAAACGTTGTCCTGCCTTTAAAAAATAGAATTCTAGAACCCGATCCCAGAGCCACCTACCGGTTCTAATTGCGAATCTAAACCATCCGGGTACCCACTCGGTCACACAAAAACAAAATCACCAAAATCGCTCCAGGTGATTAGGAGGATTACAGAACCAGATCTCAGCGCCACCTACCGGTTCCAATTGTGAATCTAAACCATCCGGGAACCCACTCATCCCTACTCCGTGATGTTTGCTGGATGAGAGGTGACAACGGTAGACATCTAGCGGGGATAACTGATCGATTGATAGTTAAAAAAAAATCGCGGTGGAAAAATAGGGGTTGATAGTAGAGAGATGGAAAATTAAGAGTAATATAATTTTTTTATTCTAAGTCATTGACAAAATAAGTTAAAAATCTTGCCAAAAAATTAAAGTTTATAATTAACAAATAAAAAATAGGGGTTGATCGTAGAGGGGTGAAAATTTAGGGTTGTATATATTCTTAATGCTGTATCCTAAAAAATTAAAAATTAACTAAAAATTTGGGGTGGACTACACTTAACATTTAGGGGGATGAAAAATAGATGTTGTCCGATTCTCAGACCTACCCAATATCAAGCCGTTTCGGAGGAGTATGGGAACGAACATTGTGACATGAGAATTTTATATATTAATATAAATATAAATTCCTTTAGCCTACATCCGTCATGACATTATAATTCAAAATAAACTTCTTAAGTATCACTTTCAATTTTTTACTGTTTCAGTCTAAAAAATATTATTATCAGTTTTAATTCGGTCCGAATTGGACTTATATTTAAATATCGGTCTTATTGACTCTCTAATCTGTGCTGCACAATGTAAAACTCGTATCTCATTCTCTCGCAGGCTTAGTCCTATTTATATGTTTATCTCTTTTTAATGTCGCTTTTGCGTTTCATCGAGTTTCAAATCACAACAATTCAAAGTTTCACTTCAAAAAACAGTAATTGTTCCCGAAGAAATTTTACAGCAGAACAAAAAAGCTTTGTTGTATCGAACTTTTACCACATGCCATTTAATACTATAATGTTAGATCATTAGAGCCGACAGCATGTTTTTTGACACAGTTATTACATGTTTCGACAAGCACAATACATTCACAAATTCACAGCAAAACAATCAAAGTACAAATACCTTTGTACTGGCCAGTTTAGTAGATCTATCGGAAAACCGAGTAATCACAATTGTCACAACACTCAGGTCTATGATTGTCTATGAAAAATAATAATAATCTGCAGACAAACACACATATTGTATATCCCCAAATTAAGCAAGTTACGCTTGTGTTATAGGTAATATACAACGGACTACTCTGGGGCCGATCCCAGACACCCAGACCATAGTAAATAACGGAGAAAATACGTTTCCGAAATTTACTATACCAGGAATCGAACCCGGAGCCTCTGCGTTGTAGTGAGGTAGGCCGGCAAAGGCTTAGCCCGCTCAACCACAGAGGCCGTCATAAAATAGTCTACAATTCTTATATTCAAGGTTCGATTTTAATTGGTAGAAACAATCAAACGAATTTATTATACGCGCAAAAATTACCAAATTTTAAAGGCTAGAATTAATAAAGATGGGTATTTTAACAAAATATACATTAGTGCTTGTTTAATATGTTTTTGATTGTTTTTGTTATTTGTGGTGAAATGCAAATGTTGTGCGAGTACAGTCCACATGAGTTTAAAAAAGAGAGTAAAAATATACATTTTGAGAGTGAGACGTGCTTGGTTTCAATTAAATAAAAATCCCACAAAAAACCGTTGGAACTTATTGATTAATAATAGAAAACAGTGTTTATCGTGTAAACAGTACTAGTGCACCGTGAAGAACACTTAACGTATATTGGAATGAAGTTCTGTATCGCGCGTTGCGAAAGGGGGCTAGACGGAAAAAATGAAGAGCAAAAGTTGTAACGACACTTTTTGCTATAGTTTTAAGCCGTGCGGCGTGCGCGTGTTTCTCTGTCTGTCTCTCTCTCTCTCATAGAAAGCAAGCCAGTTATTTTCGTTTCGTCTTTCTATTTCGCATTGAACAGTGTGGTGTCGCGACGATTATTTTTGTTGAGTGTATACAGGTTTTTTGTACATAATAAAAAATAATAATAATGAATCCTGACAGTGTTTCTGCACAAGTTCCGGATATTGCTGTTGGAGTTAGGTAAGTAGAGATTTTATACAGACAATAATAAATTTATCCGTGCAGGAACGGAGAAAGAATACAATTTCCTACGGCCCGGCGGCTTGTCGTAAGAGGCGACTAAACAACCCACAGCCAGGTGGTAGAGTATTTGCTCGACTGGATGGCGACCACCCCTGGTCTAGAGTATGCCGCCATAACAACCTTGTGTTGTGTTCCGGCATTAATGACCAGGTTCCAGTCTCCTTTAAGAGAGCAGCAGCGCATTTGTAGCACCTTTGGTGTTGCAAATATCCATAGGCGATGGTAACCGCTTTCCACCAAGTGGGCCGTCTGCCTGTCCGCTGAACTACTGCAATAAAAATTAAAAAAATGCTTATGTTTTTTTAGCAAGTACGCATTATAACCTCTCTTTACTATTGTGCTAACCAAGTCATACGCTTTATAATCTCTCTATTATTGTGTGTTTAGCAAGTGTACACGTCATAACTTTAATAAATTTAAAAGCAACTTCGTTCCATCCGGGTGTCCCTTGACACCTCTCAAGTTTTTGTATTCTATGTATAATCCCTTAAGGCTGTACCATTCACGATGGGATCGTGAACCCGACGGTCCAAACCCACAAGGTAATTCAAGTACTTACCTGGCACTCCAGCCAGCGTGGGAAGAGGTTGCAGGAGGAACAGTATTCCGTCAGTATCATAAATCCCCTTGAGAGGTAATATTATATAAAATATCCTACTTATCTACTGCAAGAGTAACATTGCAGAGGGTGAAGAAAATGTCCATCCAAATGCACCCACGCCTCGCCTTTTAATCCGATACAACCACTTGTGATCTACATTGTATGTATATATACTAGCGGCCCCGGCAGACGTTGTCCTGCCTTTAAAAATAAAATTCTAGAACCCGATCCCAGAGCCACGTACCGGTTCTAATTGCGAATCTAAACCATCCGGTTACCACTCAAACACACAAAATCACCAAAATCGCTCCAGGAGGACTCCAGAACCCGATCTGAGCGCCACCTACCGGTTTTAATTGTAAATCTAAGAGTAATATATTTTTTTTATTCTAAGTCATGACAAAATAAGATTAAAAATCTTGTCAAAAAATTAAAGTTTATAATTAACAAATAAAAAATAGGGATTGATCGTAGAGGGGTGAAAATTTAGGGTTGTATGTATTTTTAATGCTGTATCCTAAAAAAATAAAAAATTGTCCAAAAAATAAAAATTTTTTTTTTGGGGTGGACACCCCTTTAAGGGTTTCAAAAATAGATAGTAGCCGATTCAGATTTACTGAATATGCATAAAAAATTTCATAAGAATCGGTCAAGCCGTTTCGGAGGAGTATGGGAACGAACATTGTGACACGAGAATTTTATATATAAGATATATATGTTCAGTAATATAATGTTCTATCACTAATAAATACGTGAAATTCTCAATAAATAACGATATATTAATCAAAATCACGCAACAGGAGCAACTCGTGAGTCTTTAACGAAATTCCGCGGTATACCGCCATTTTGACGCGATAAAATAAGCGCATACATTTGAGTGGCGTTAAAAGCGACGCCGGCGTATCTTCTTTGATGCAATTCATTTCTTTTGTCTGTATTCCGAACATAGACTATAAACAGACAAGTCAGCCTACGAAGTCCATGGGTAATCAAATAATGGGTTCCTAGAGGACTGAAAGAATGAATAAACAGATATACAATGCAAAAGTGGATGGATGCAGAAGTCGTGGAAGGCCACGACACACCTTCCATGATCAAATTGATCGTGTACTAGCAGAAGGTGATGTCAGGAGCCTTAAGAACAGACGAGCGTGCATGACAAGAGTTATGAATGTCAAAGAAGCAAGTGAGGTGTGTAAGAATAAGCCTAAATGGCGCTCTGTTGTTCATGCCTACCCCGCAAGGGAACTGGCGTGAAGTTATGTATGTATGTATGTATGTAGAGGACTGGTTACGTTAGCTCACTGGATTGCCGTACTGATCCGTTGTTTGAGGTAGGAACCAGCCCAATTGTCATATAAAGAGTCGTTTAGGCGTTATGAGAGCTCTTTGTAGAGGCTCATGGCCTCAGGACCCCATGGTCCAAACGTCTCAACAGCAAACACCACAATCTGATAACTCTTACTCAGGGTAAACATAGGCAATTTAGTCGAATTTGGTGATTTGTTGAAGTCGCCTACAGTAGGAAAAACATGCTCCTTGGGGCGGGATATTGGAAAAGGAACTAGAATGTACAAGAGGTCTCTTCATACAAAACGCCATACCAAAAGTTGCTGAACCAACAGCAATCATTTACACATCAATTTTACAGAAACAGAAGAGTGGCGAGGTAATTAGGCAGCGCGAGTATCAAATGTTCCAATAACTTGCGTTTACATTCTCGCGTTGCCCAGTGGCTTCGCATTTTTCTTGCTTGCACTCGTGGAGGTGGACATAATTTAAACAAGGCTTTTGAGCAATCCGGTAAACCCTTAACAACACATGGATCTGTTAATACAATTTTTTTATTATTATTGACAACTCTACGGACTCGAGTTCCGTACCCTTTTTTAAAAATTAATTTCTAGAATTAATTTTTTGAATTTAACACGCTTATTAGTTATTTTGGTTCTTGTGTGTGACATTAATTTATTGATTTTCGTGTTGAGGTGTATGTATCTTACGAATAACTTATTGTATTAATTTATTCTAGTTTTACTACTAAACTTATACTAATGTAGAGTGTACCTGTTACATGCTGATATTGTGAGGAAGTGCATGTGCAGTGTGGGCCTTTATATATATTGTCCTATCAGCCAAAAGGCCCAGCTCGCCATACACAACGCGGTGCTGGTACCTACGCTCACGTATGGAAGCGAGAGTTGGGTATGGAAGAGAGAGCATGAAAGTAGAGTAAACGCGGTTGAGATAGTGCAATGTGTGTTGTTTTTTTCTTTTCTGTGCCTGGGTAATAAATTTTAGGCTCTTTGTGTGTCTTGGTTTGTTTGTAAAGTGTGCGTGTAATGCAATGCGGTGGTAGTGCGCGTTGGTTGCAGTAAGTGTATAAGTTTGTTGTTAGTTTATTTATTGTTTAATTGTTGTGTATATAATGTAATACAATTATTTTATAACCGGTCCCTAACGCTCAAATCTCATAACTCGCTCTTGCGTTACCAATACCCGGTGAAATGTGTGCGGAATAACAAATCCGCCTCGAGCGTAACCTGGCCAAACCACATTATCCCTTTAGCAGAACTCGGATGGAGATATGTGTTTATCGTGACAATTTCTTAAACACGCAGACACAGTGTTAAGTTATGGATTGAAGTAGTTTTTTGACCTAAAACAGATACACGTTTGAATATGAATGAAAATCTTGTTAAAGAAATCTAAATACACTAGCTGTGGAATTTGTTTTCAAAACCCCCTGATTTTGAAACATTCTTCGTTGGCACTCCGCTCCTATTGGTCTAAGCGTGATGATATATAGCCTATAGCCTTCCTCGATAAACGGGCTATCTATCACTAAAATATTGTTTTAAATCGGACCAGTAGTTCCTGAGATTAGCGCGTTCAAAAAAACCAACTCTTCAGTTTTATATATTAGTATAAGATTATAGTTTTCCGTGAATTCTCTGATCTTCCACTAGTTATGTTATTAGGCTACAAAACTGCAAAGAAAGTATTTAATTAAAAATCTTTTGTATTGAAAATATTGTGTGTATGCGCAATTCACACACGGCAGAAGTGAAACTTCAGAAAGGTAGTCTACGAGAGAATGAGACAAATATAGAGTATCAGGAGTATTAGGATAATTATAAGGATTATTATTATTATAATATTTTTACCAAACTCAAATATTTTTTTATAAGTTAATGCAAAATATTACATTTCATATATTACATTTCGTGAAGTTATGTATGTATGTATGTATGTATGTATGTATGTATGTACATATTTAAGGTATATTATATAACACATATTAATCAGATTCCACGTTTTCACTTTGAACAAATGACACGAGAGGCTTATGATAACTAAAATAGGAAACAAATGCTCTAGTTTCAATTTGATTTATGAACTTCAAAACTTCAAAATATTTCCAACTCTATCTTTATGAGCATAGTGTTTAAATTATTAAATATCTCTTTTTAGTGTCACTTTTTTTCCGTTTCATTGAGTTTCAAATCACAAAGATTCTAAAGAAGTTTCACTTCAAAATACAATTGCCGTTCGTTAATCTTGCTAAATCTAAAAAATAGCTTGTACGAATTTGATGAAATTCTATGTTTATGTTCGAGTGCGGTCCCTGGATGGTTCCGATTCACTATTAGTCCCGATAGATGGCGTTACAATTTTATTCTAGATTTTCATTTTTTCCAAGCAGACACGTTTGCCGGGTCCACTATTATCTCATTCATCAAAAACTATTTAACGGTCCTAAAACGTCTTAAGATTTTTTAAATATTTTAAATTTTTTTGCTTCATGTTTTAATACTTTGGAAGCGATTAGCTCGCCACTTAAATAATAAACAATACTATGTACACTAACTACAACATAGTACTCAGTTCACTATACAGCAGTCGCCTCTACGCTTTATTATTTTGTTTATTTTCGTACAGCATACCAGTGCGGTGTATATAAATTACATTTTATTACTAAACTAGAGATTGCAGCGCAACTACGCCTCGTGTGAAGCCCTAGACAGAAGCTTTATTTTATTTAAGTACATAAAAACTTAATTCGGTTTTTAACATATATTGCAAACTATTAAAAAATATTCTTAAATAATGCTTTACAGTTAATGATACAATCGATTTAATTATATAGTACCGTGTGTGTGTGCGTGAGTGCGTATGTATGTACATACATACAAACATACATACATACACAACTTCATGCCAGTTCCCTTGCGGTGTAGGCACGAACAACAGAGTGCCATTTAGGCTTATTCTTACACACCTCACTTGCTTCTTTGACATTCATAACTCTTGTCATGCACGCTCGTCTGTTCTTAAGGCTCCTGACATCACCTTCTGCTAGTACACGATCAATTTGATCATGGAAGGTGTGTCGTGGCCTTCCACGACTTCTGCATCCATCCGCTTTTGCATTGTATATCTGTTTAGTCATTCTTTCCACATGCCCGAACCACCGGAGCATTCCTTTCCTTACCTTCACCCCGACACTCTCTTTCAGACCAACTCTCTTTCTTACTTCGGTATTACGAACGCGGTCCGCGAGCGTCACTCCGCAGATTTTGCGCAGTGCTCGCATCTCGACCGCGTTTACTCTACTTTCATGCTCTCTCTTCCATACCCAACTCTCGCTTCCATACGTTAGCGTAGGTACCAGCACCGCGTTGTGTACGGCGAGCTGGGCCTTCTGGCTGAGGGTGTATGTGTATATGTATATATACACAAAAGCGTTTACACCTGTTTAGTTTTATGAGTTTTCTGTATGCACCTATTTAGAATTGCAATCCAGATTGTTATGTTAGTAATGTAATCTTTTAATTTGTTTTGGTTGTAATTTGTTTTGTGCATCAATAAATTTAAAAAAATATATATAATTGCATATAGTAATACTAAAACTAAACTAAGCTTCATATAGTCGAAACAACTGCCCAGCAAAACATAGAGGTGAGTCGAAGCAAACCTGATTTGAAATAATATAATGAATGACATATTATTTATGATAATGTAGATATTTATTAGTGTATTGAAATCCGTCCATTCTAAAGTCAAAGTCAAAGTAATTTATTTGTTTGAAATATGGACATTTTTGCAGATGGTATGCTAAGTGTATGCATTATGTATTAAATTAGGGTGGCGCCACTTTGGCATCAGAGTGAAGTTTAAAAAAAGCGCCAAAAGTTATTAGAGTAGTATTATAGTGTTTTAGTTTTATAAAATTAAATATTACAAAATCACTAAGCGTATTATTCAAAATTCACGAAATAAAATCACTATTCACGTTTTCACATAACAATTCTTTGAGGTTATATTTAGTAAATTACTTTGTACTACGTAAATAGTTGACGTTTTATAACAGTGTACTGTCACCAACTACTCTAGTCGCCAAAGATATTATTTTTTTTAATTCGTCATACTTCGATTCGTCTACAATAGCTACATTCAGAGCATACCCTTTGTCTACATCAGCGTCATTGTGGTCGGTTTTTGAACTGTTATTTACAACTTACAACTGGACACTTCTTCAACTATTTTCCTATATGAGATGATTCTCCTTATCTCTTCCACAGCTAAGTGATAAAAGTTACATGTTACTACTTGACAGGCATACAATTTTTTGGAGTTTCGGTTACAAGCCATTTGTGGTCCTTATGACTACATATATATCTATTATGATTATATTATTGGTCGTATAAAGAAAACGACACACCTTCCATGATCAAATTGATCGTGTACTAGCTGAAGGTGATGTCAAGAGCCTTAAGAACAGACGAGCGTGCATGACAAGAGTTATGAATCTCAAAGAAGCAAGTGAGGTGTGTAAGAATAAGCCTAAATGGCGCTCTTATGTTCGTGCCTACCCCGCAAGGGAACTGGCGTGAAGTTATATATGTATGTAAAGAAAACGATGTCATTTATCGGGATGAAAAGTATCCTTAATTACGCCCCGGGATATAAGCTAGCTATACGTCGAGTTTCATTGAAATCAATCAAAAGAAAATGATGCTCATCCGGGCGAATCACTAAAAGCAACGGTACGTTTTGAAGCTGATACAGAAGTGACTTCCTTTCATTACGTAGGCTTATACTGTATAGCTCGATGGTTTCACTAGATACCAATCTGAACGACTTTTAAAAACATTGGAAGCCAGGTTTTGTACAGCCCAGGCCCTATCTGTAGGCTCGATTCCATTCAACGTTTTGTAAGGGAACATCACGGGAAAATGCTTTTTAGTCCCTTTGCGTTTAATTTCCAATAATCTAAGTAAAGTGCGTTTGGACTAGCGAGCATTTTTGGAAGTTGACTTTCTTATCTTCAAAATAATTTGATAATAATATTCACGAGGGAGGCCGTACTTAATTATTATAATGTAACTAATATCTGTAGCGACTATAGACAAAGAATCTCTAGAAATTTTAATAAAGGTTTATTTCATCGTACGTAATATTGATCGTGTACTAGCAGAAGGTGATGTCAGGAGCCTTAAGAACAGACGAGCTTGCATGACAAGAGTTATGAATGTCAAAGAGGCAAGTGAGGTGTGTAAGAATAAGCCTAAATGGCACTCTGTTGTTCGTGCCTACCCCGCAAGGGAACTGGCGTGAAGTTATGTATGTATGTATGTAATATTAGAAATGCAAATGTTTGTTATGACGCTATTACGCCAACTACGGAAGTGCTAGCCGGAGGTTTTTTTTTTATTGCAGGAGATCAGCAGACAGGCAGACGGCCTACTTGATGGAAAGCGGTTACCATCGCCTATAGACATTTGCAACACCAAAGTTGCTACAAATGCGCCGCTGTGCTCTTAAAGTTAAAAAAAAACAATTTATAATTATAATATTTTCTTAAGTTTTCGCGACTTGTATACATAATAAAACTACGTTTTAACGGTTTTAAGCGCGGTAATTTTATTTGATTTTGGTTTTTCCGACGTTTCGGCCACTTTTCAGTGGCCGTGATCACGGAAGACAAAGATGTCAAGTGTCAACGAGTATTGTTAAAGTTTTGTTTAGCCTACCGCCAACTTATTAATTTTAATTATTTAATTTTTAATTTTGTTTATGGTTATTATTTAATCTATGGGAGCCTAATCTAATTTACTACCGCTTCGCAACATGTTATGGCTTGAAGAGAAGAAGCGGCGCAAGAAACTCTTCAGCAAACATGCCTAGCTCTAATAATTTTATATAATATTAAAATGGGTGGAAGGAAAAATAAAAGTAATTATCAGTCAAGTTGGTTTGTGTTCCGTTGTACGCAGAAAGAGCTCACAGTGTCTTGAGGTCTGGCAGCTGGTTTTTGCTGGGTTTGGGTCTTAATAGTTCCGCTCAACTGAAGGTGGCTTGGGGCCTTTGTGACGTTGGTGTGGAGTCTTCAGCTGATTGCGTTGTAGAACTCGCTTGACATGCTGAAGCTCTCCAGCTATGTGGTTCTCATCACAAATTTTCCGTGAAATAGCCAGATGTGAGGCAATGTTTTAGTAGATCTGCATATTCCTCAGGCATGTTATTATCTATTAGCTTCCTTTTGACAATCTCAATGCAGTCTTCCACTGGTAAACTGGTAAATAAGGACTGGACATCAAAACTGACTAGTACTTCATCCTCAGCCAATGTCAAATTTTCAATTGCGCTGATGAAGTCGAAGGAATCCTTGACATGGTAGGGTGTGTTGCCGCGGAGATTGTTGAGTGTCTTCGCGAGATGTTGTGCCAGTCTGTATGTTGGTGAGTCAAGCTGGCTAACTATAGGGCGCAAGGGGATGTTGTTTTTGTGAATTTTAGGTAACCCATACAGTTTAGGCGCTTTGGCGCAAGATGGTGTGAGTGCGGATACGTCTAAGCTTAATTTTTCGGAGTGTTTTTTCATAACCGCGATTGTTTGTTTGGTTACTTTATCCGTGGGGTCAGTTTTGACCTTTTTATAAGTGCTTTCGTCCGATAAAAGATCTTGTATTTTACTATTGTAATCAGACGTATCCATGACGACAGTCGCGTTACCTTTATCTGCACGGAGCACGGTTATTTCTGGTTTATTGCGAATGTTTTTTAAGGCAATATATTCAGCACGAGTGAGATTCGGTTTGGGTAGACGACTACGGCGTAAAACCGATGAGATATCTTGTCGTATAGCTTCCGCATCCTCTTTCTGCATGCTGTTCCTTACCAGACATTCCTCTACGTTGCAGATTATGTTTTCAAAAGGTATTTTTCGCGGGGTTATTGCGTAATTAAGGCCTTTTTCTAATACCGAAACGGTGTTTTTATCGAATGTTTGTTTTGACAGGTTAACCACCGACAGTGACATATGATTAGTGGTCGCGTTTCCGTGCACATCAACAATTGCTTCACAATGGAGCTCAGGTATATTTTTTTGCGCGTTCCTTGTACCAAGATGTTTGTTTTGGTTTGTTAGCATTTGGTTGTATTTTGAAATTTGGCGGTTTTTTAGTTGTTGAAAATATTATGTGAACCAGTACGGTCTGGAAATCGCAAATAAAATTCGGCGGTGTGAGTGCCTAAAAACAAAACATGCGCGTTTAGTGACATCGTTAAATTTCTTAAAAAGGTGTCGCGATAATAATATTATACCGGTATGTGTAAAATTAACATCTAAAAAAGACATATCGGGAAGCGCCAGCATTCTACGCCAGGCTAGTTTAAAGTTATTAAGATGCCTTATCCGCCAACACCGTTTAAATTTGAACCACGTAGATAGAGCTATCGAGACGCAAAACAATGAAATACAGGTAATACTATCGACAGAAGATTTCCAAAACTACATTGATATTGTTAACAAGAGAGCAAAGGTCAAATATGAACAACTAAAAAACCGCCAAATTTCAAAATACAACCAAATGCTAACAAACCAAAACAAACATCTTGGTACAAGGAACGCGCAAAAAAATATACCTGAGCTCCATTGTGAAGCAATTGTTGATGTGCACGGAAACGCGACCACTAATCATATGTCACTGTCGGTGGTTAACCTGTCAAAACAAACATTCGATAAAAACACCGTTTCGGTATTAGAAAAAGGCCTTAATTACGCAATAACCCCGCGAAAAATACCTTTTGAAAACATAATCTGCAACGTAGAGGAATGTCTGGTAAGGAACAGCATGCAGAAAGAGGATGCGGAAGCTATACGACAAGATATCTCATCGGTTTTACGCCGTAGTCGTCTACCCAAACCGAATCTCACTCGTGCTGAATATATTGCCTTAAAAAACATTCGCAATAAACCAGAAATAACCGTGCTCCGTGCAGATAAAGGTAACGCGACTGTCGTCATGGATACGTCTGATTACAATAGTAAAATACAAGATCTTTTATCGGACGAAAGCACTTATAAAAAGGTCAAAACTGACCCCACGGATAAAGTAACCAAACAAACAATCGCGGTTATGAAAAAACACTCCGAAAAATTAAGCTTAGACGTATCCGCACTCACACCATCTTGCGCCAAAGCGCCTAAACTGTATGGGTTACCTAAAATTCACAAAAACAACATCCCCTTGCGCGAAGTACTAGTCAGTTTTGATGTCCAGTCCTTATTTACCAGTTTACCAGTGGAAGACTGCATTGAGATTGTCAAAAGGAAGCTAATAGATAATAACATGCCTGAGGAATATGCAGATCTACTAAAACATTGCCTCACATCTGGCTATTTCGTGTGGGACTACGGCTTCTACGACCAAATCAACGGTGTAGCCATGGGCTCACCGGTGTCTCCTGTCGTAGCTGACATTTTTATGGAAGACTTCGAGCAGAAGGCACTGGATACCGCTCCGGCTAAGCCGAAGATGTATAAAAGGTACGTAGACGATACTTTTGCCGTCCTCCCAAACGATAAAGTCTCTGCATTTCTAGATCATCTCAATTCCATTAGCAGTAATATTAAATTTACTATGGAACTAGAGGCAAATAATAAATTAGCTTTTCTGGATGTGCTCATCCTAAGGAACCCTGACAATACTCTTGGTCATACGGTGTATAGGAAACCTACCCATACAGATAAATACCTTAATGGTTCGTCTCACCACCATCCTAGTCAGTTAGCTACCGTGGGCAAATCTTTGTTTCAGAGAGCACGGAAAATTTGTGATGAGAACCACATAGCTGGAGAGCTTCAGCATGTCAAGCGAGTTCTACAACGCAATCAGCTGAAGACTCCACACCAACGTCACAAAGGCCCCAAGGTTTAGCCCGCTCAACCACAAAGACCGTCAACGTCGTTCTGTGTCACAATAGGATATTAGAATTTATTTATAGAAGCAAGTGAGGTGTGTAAGAATAAGCCTAAATGGCACTCTGTTGTTCGTGCCTTTAGATTAGTTCTCCTCTCGATATATGGCTTTAGGGGTATTATCAATAGGTATTTGGATATAGAAGTTTGCATTTTCCGGGTCCCGGACGATGTTACCGGAGAGCGTGTGGAACCCCAACGGCCGGTCCACTCTGCCTTCAAAATTTACAATAACACGAGCGAAGCTGCGACTAAAAACTGGTAATATATAATTTGTAACTCAATATTCAACGATTAGTCGAACAAATCGACACACCTTCCATGATCAAATTAATCGTGTACCAGCAGAAGGTGGTGTCAGGAGCCTTAAGAACAGACGAGCGTGCATGACAAGAGTTATGAATGTCTACTAAGTCAAGTGAGGTAAGGAGATTCCTAGAGGACTGACATTTGCAACACCAAAGGTGCCTGCTGATACCTTGCTGCCGGAATTGCCATAGGGGTCATCCAGTCCATGTGTCTAAGATGGAAATTCTTTCTCCGTTCCTGCACGGATGAAAATGACGATGATGATGATGATGACGGATGAGGTGTGTAAGAATAAGCCTGAATGGCGCTCTGTTGCTCGTGCCTACCCCGCAAGGGAACTGGCGTGAAGTTATGTATTTGTGTGTGTGGAATAAGATAATAAGTATTAAAATATGATATTCATCAATAAAAGAAATATCATAAAAAAAAACATCAGTCACAACCACAACATCAGTCTAGCCATTCATTTGTTGTGATCTTTCCCGGCCGATTATGGTGAATTATTTTTGTGTATGTTCAAGTGCGTCCAGGGATGGTTTAGATTCAAATTTGAACCAGGTAGATGGCGCTGCAATCGGTTTCTAGATTTTTATTTTTTAAGGGCAAGATAACGTCTGCCGGTTACAGCTAGTCATCATATGATGATATGACGTGAAGTTATGTATGTGTGTATGTATGTAGTCGAACAAAAATATATATTCAATAAAATCTCAGCTGAAAGATAAATTTTCCGGATGAAGGTAGTAACGTGTAATTTCTCTGACAGGCTCACGTAAGCGGTGTCACGTCCGGTTATTCGTGAACAACCGGGTATAACACTACCCGTGTACAGTTCGCCCGGTTTTCTGCCCGAGGATATACTAACCGGGACAAACATGACCGTTACATTCGGATGAATATTTCCAGAATTATTTGCTACTTCTAGTAACTCACTGATGATTGCCTTCAGACTGTTTATTAGGAATTTTGCTCGTCGAGTTCTTGCATTAACTATTGAGTGTCTGCGACTTTGTTTACGTATAGTGCAGTAATTTATTCAATGAAACATCATTAGACTTATATATTGATTTATCCGTGAAGGAACGAATACTAATTCCTGCGGCCGGGTGGCCTGTCGTAAGAGGCGACAAAACAACCCACAGCCAGATGGTAGGGTATTTGCCCGTTTGGATGGCTACCATAACAACCATGATTTGTGCTCCGGTATTAGTGGCCGGGTTCCAATTTCCCTTAAGAGAGCGGTAGCGCATTGGTATCATCATATTTATATTAATTCATTAACAAAAAACATTTTTGTCTGAAATACGTAGTCATAATTTTATGTTCACAGACGACGGTAACCACTTTCCACCACAGTTGCGCCATTAGTCTGTTTGCTGTACTCCAGCAATAAAAAAATATGACGTTCTAAATACTTAAATAATCCGCATACAAACACATACATTGTATGTCCCCAAATTAAGCAAGTTACGCTTGTAACATACGAACTACTCTGAAGCCGATCTTAGACACTCAGATCATAGTAAATAAAGGAGAAAATTAGTTCCCGAAATTAACATACCAGGAATTGAACCCAGAGCCTCTACGTTGCAGTGAGGAAGGCCGGCAAAGGTTTAGCCCGCTCAACCACAAAGACCGTCAACGTCGTTCTGTGTCACAATAGGATATTAGAATTTATTTATAGAGGCAAGTGAAGTGTGTAAGAATAAGCCTAAATGGCACTCTGTTGTTCGTGCCTACCCCGCACGGGAACTGGCGTGAAGTTATGTATGTATGTATATATGTATTTATATCGAAGTATACATAAATCATAAACTAGTACAAGAAAGAAAACTTAACTTATATATTATTCTATCTATAATCCCTTAAGACGATACCTAGAGTACTGAGTCTACTAAGTCAACAGGTAAAGTTCCTAGAGGACTGGCTAAGATACCTCGCTGAATTGCCATATCGTTCCATTGTCTAAGATGGAAACCAGTCCACTAATCAATTAGGCATTTTGAAAGCTCTTTAGAGAGGCTCATGGTCTCAGACCCCCCCGGTCTAAAGATCTCAACGGCAAAACAGCAAACAGCACAAGCAAGTAACTCTCATTGAGGGTTGCATACATACATACATAATATCCCGCTTATTTCCCATGGGGGTAGGCAGAGACTATGGATCTCCAATTGCGACGATCCTGATAAACAACTTTCGCTTCACCTACTTTCAGTAACCTCTACATACATGCACGTTTATTTGAGATGCTTTTTACCTGACCTCTCTTTAACACTTCTGATATTTGATCATGGTGTGTTGGTCGCGGTCTACCGGCAACAAATCTACCATTCACAATACTGTCATACACCTGTTTTGTGATTCCACTTTTATCCATTCTCTCTATATGTCCAAACCACCTTAACATTCCTTTTACAACTCTTGTTATTACATCTTCTTTCAATCCACAACGTTCCCTTATCACACTGTTTCTTATCAAATAATTTGTATATATTGGGTTCGTATAGACCAACGATCAATGCTTGGAACCGGTTTAAAATTAACCGGTTTTAATCTGTTATAAACGGTTTTATCAATTATTTCGTTGGGAGCGTGAACCTTAAAGATAATGTTATATAAACCTGAATTAAGCGCTTGTTTCTGTGAGAAGAGGAAGTATCATTCTATCTCTCTCAACATGTGTTTGTCTACTATTGAAAACATGCTGTACTACATAGCTGCGCATTGGTGGTGTACGGCAAGAACCGCTCGAAACCGGTTTATTCAACAAACCTATTTAAAGTATTTTCTCTTCATAAGAACCGTTTAATTGAGTTTAAAGTGAGAACAAAACCGAAACCTTCCCATATACTTAGGCTGTAATAGGTTTGCCTTTTTTTACCAGTTTCCAAGCGTTGCCAACGATATATTATGTGTGTGCTTTCAAGAAAGCAAATGACCATAGACTAAATGGGTATTTGACACATACAACTATAAATTCTAAAATAGTATTCATATACAATGCAAAAGTGGATGGATGCAGAAGTCGTGGAAGGTCACGACACACCTTCCATGATCAAATTGATCGTGTACTAGCAGAAGGTGATGTCAGGAGCGTTAAGAACAGACGAGCGTGCATGACAAGAGCTATGAATGTCAAAGAAGCAAGTGAGGTGTGTAAGAATAAGACTGAATGGCTCTCTGTTGTTCGTGCCTACCCCGCAAGGGATCTGGCGTGAAGTTATGTATGTAAGTATGCAATCATATAAAAGAGTACGTGTCAAAATGTTTTATTATCATATTCCTATCAACAGTTAATTATACCAATAATTACTTTAAACAACAATTAATAAGCTATTTGACTCGTTAAAATTGTGACGTCATAAATCAGTATTCTCATACAAAATCAAGGAAACTGTGACGTTATGTGCGATAATAAATTTAAAAAAATGTGTGAATTTGTGTATGCAGTTCACACGCAGTAGAAGTGAAACTTCAGAGAATATACGGACAGATAATTGTTCTCTAACTTTTATTAATATAAATATAATTCCTTTAGCCTACAACCGTCAACATGTTATAATTAAAAAAACTTAATCTAAATTACACTTTAACTCACTAGCATAAAGTTCAAAATTCAATGCACTGTTACGTATAATTTCCTCTGATCTACGTATAAAAGAATATCTGCCTTAAGAATATACACATAGAGCTAAAATTCATTTGAAATCTTTTAAGTTTTATTTAAATTGAAAATTAATACTAACGGGTAGAGAGAAATGTGTTTTATTTGAATTTTTAATTGTCACTTTTTCATTTCATCGATTTTCAAAACAGAATGATTCTAAAGAAGTTTCACTTCAAGTGTCTCAGTTGATGTGGGTGTCAAATACCCAATTTTAACCCGGTAAACGGCGACACGTTCCGCGAAATATAGGAACCAAAGTTAACCCAAGCGGAGCTGGATGAAAAGCACTAGTAAATAAAGAAAACAAACTAAAGTTGCAAAAGGGAAACCAAGTTGGCTTGTATCATTTGTAGAACTACGTAACGAGAGCAGAGTTGTTTGCGAAAGTTTTTTTGCTGTCCTGCTGTGTATTCGGTTTGGTTTTCTTACAAACATGGAGTTTATAGCAGTTGAACTGTTATAGTTAACACGTTCACTGCGACACGGGGTCTAAGTGGCCCCGACCGTATCTCACTTGGGGTGTTGTTAAGAAAAATATAGACATCTCTTGATGTGAACAGCGCATCTTCTATTGTGTAGAAAAAAGATGAATATATAGGTACATATATCTAAGATGAGATCTTCTTAATACGGGGATACCTTGACTTAATATCGCACAACACAAAACTAAAATTCATAAATTATTTTATTTATATAAGCCGAAAAAGGGTTTTAGTTTTTTAAACGTTACGGGGCTCAATAGGCCTCGTGATGTCATAATTATAGATTTAGTACAAGGTCTAAAACGCCCCGTATCGCAGAAATAGAAAGTACAGATAAATTAGTGCCGCTATGAACGTGTTTATGCTTCCTACTGTCGGGAGCCAACCCTGATGAGGCTGCGATGCTTCCTTCTGCAAGGTAGGTAAGGCAATCTTACAACACAGAATATCGACGTGAAACGATTTTGTGCGACGACTAGGAGATCCAAGGTCCCACTTACCCCTCCGCTATCCCATTTTCCCTATCTCATCCCCCTTTTAACTTAATCTTTGTACTTTTTTTTATTGCTGTAGCACAGCAAACAGGCTGACGGCCCAACTGTGATGTAAAGTGGACGTTAGAAATATCAAATGTTCCACCAATGTGTTGCTGTTGTTATGGTGGCATACTCTAGACCAGGGGTGGTTGCCATCAAGTCGAGCAAATGCATTTGGCTTTGGGTTGTTTTGTCGCCTCTTCTCCTTATTGAATCCAATACGTAATCAAAACAGTTAACAGTCCTCCTGGTATATCCAAAAAATCTTGAAGGATGATCTCTCAAATTACTATATAAAGTATGAATTTCACCATACCGTTCTTTTTCTTTATTAATTTCGTGCACACCAATTCTAATTTTTATCATTTCCCACTTTAGATATGAATTTTCAGTTAAAAATAAAAGATCGTCGTCCATATTTTCTATCTCTGAAAATGCAAAAACTCGCGCAAACGCCTGGCGGCCAATGTGGGCACGAACTCACTACGTCTACCGCGCCCGCGCCCGCGAGTCAACGCGAATGAACACTTAGTATTATATAATAATTATATTTAGCATGGGTCGCATGGTATATGTGACTTAGGAGCTGGCTCTGTAAATCAGCGCTGTGTCGGACTACGTTTCGGCGCAGCAAAATGCTGAGTGCCAATGTCATTTCCAAAATACGGCATACAATTTCTGTATAATTTTATCTATACTTTGTGTCTACGGCAAGGTGGCGCGAGATAGCACAAAACCATTATTTAAATGGCAACACTAAACTGTTGTGCAATTATCGTCTTCTTAGAGTAGCAACACTAAAAGGTTGCGCAATTTATATTCCTTAGACTGATAACACCAAAAAGGGTCACGCAAATTATATTTGTAAGAGTGGTAACTGTTGGCAACACCAACATAAAATATTTTATATTAGCAACATTGTAGTTGCATTTTTGTGCCTCTTCCGTTTTGGTTATAGTTGAGGGCAGACGCTCTCATATGTAAAGTTTACTATCACAAGTTTTCACCATCTAACAGTGTTTAACTTCCACAAATACATCATCAACCTGGGTATCCTAGAACCACCACCATCAGCGTGCAACACAGATATATATATTACAGGCGCGACGAGCTGCGCGCAGTAACACCAAATAAATAAAGGCTTCTTGAATCCGCATCGGTGTAGACATTTTCTCCAACAACCTCTTATCTCTCTCTCGAGAAAGAATACAATTTTCTGCGGCCGGGCGGCCTGTCGTAAGAGGCGACAAAACAACCCACAGCCAGGTGGTAGGGCATTTGCCCGACTGGATGGCTACTACCCTTAGTCTAGAGTATGCCACCATAACAACCTTGAATTGTGTTCCGACATTAGTAACCAAGTTCCAGTTTCCCTTAAGAGAGCAGCGCACTTGTAGCACCTTTGGTATTGCAGATGTCTATAGGCGATGGTAACCACTTTCCATCAAGTGGGCCGTCTGCATGTCTGCTGAACTCCTGCAATAAAAATAAACCTAAATTCACATGAATCTATTTAATCGCTAAACCAAGCTTCTGAATAATTGAAGCAAACACTTTGTTATTTTAGTACTATTGTGTGTTGTATGTCGCTATTAGACATAAATCTTTTTCATTCTATTCCGTCCTTTCTAAAACTAAGAGACGTATATCATCGGTAAATAATCCACCATTATTCGTGTTTTTTTTAAGGCGGGGGAAATGCTATTTACGCACAATACCGGGTCCTTTGCAAGCGATTAGACCATAGTTGATCATGGAGGCCTTCCCTTTTTAAGGGCAATCCGAACACTAATCAAGCCAGCTTGTGTGAAGACTCCGAGAAGTTGCACGGGCAACAACCACTACCCACTAAAACTACCCTTCTCCCATTTGCCCCGCATTTTTTGTAGGAAAGGCTGAGACTTTGAACGTAGTTACGCCCAGTCCGATCCAGCGCAAAAAGTGCCTGAATGTGCCCCGGAAATCAGAAGACATCCACTTCGTCGTCGGGGGTGGTGAATCCTTTGCTCCCTTGATAGCTAAAGGCCCCCCGAAGACAATTATTCGTGCTTGCCACAACCTGGTTCAATTTAATTTCCCTCAAAAATAAAATAAGATTTTCTTTTCAAAATAATTACTTCGGTTTATGTAATAAAAGAAGAATAATAAAAGATACTTTGTATTAAAACGGTAATTTTCTTCGAACGGTATGAAGGAGAAAATTGGATTGAAAGAAAATAATCTGTGCTTTGCAGGTACAGAGCAATTAAATTAAAACAATCCCCTCGAAATATTTATTACATTACGACAGTAATGAGTTGTTTCTTCTTAATTGAACCGGTAAATGTTGCGTAAGGCATGTCTTGGATCTATCTTTTTATCGCGCGTTGCGAAAGGGGGCTAGACAGAAAAAATTAAGACCAAAAGTTGTAACGACACTTTTTGCTATAGTTGTAAGCCGTGCGGCGTGCGCGTGTTTCTCTGTCTGTCTCTCTCTCTCTCATAGAAAGCAAGCCAGTTATTTTCGTTTCGTCTTCCTATTTCACATTGAACAGTGTGGTGTCGCGACGATTATTTTTGTTGAGTGTATAGAGGTTTTGTGTACATAATAAATAATAATAAAAATATTATTACGACTTAAAAACAAAAATAATTACAATTCCTTCACTAATTAATCGAAAGGAACTTCGTTCCATCCGGGTGTTCCTTGACATCTCTCAAGTTTTTTTATATTTTACTAGCGGTTCCGGCAGACGTTGCCCTTAAAAAAATCTAGAACCCTATTCCAGCGTCACCTACCGGGCGTAATTGTGTGTCGAAATAAACCGGGGACCAACTCAATCAATATTTTTTTAAACCTTGGGTTACATTATTGAAGTTTTAGTAGGGATCCCTATTTCTTTCTAATATTAATTATAACCTATATTTATCTGGGATAATGTAGTATTATAATGGTGAAAGAATTTTTGAAATCGGTTCCGTAGTTGAGTTTATTCGTTACAAACATACAAAAACACAAATCTTTCCTCTTTATAAATATTAAGTATAGATATAGATGTATCACACACCCGCAAACGCACGCATGCGCGCGCACACACACACACACACACACACACACACACACACACACACACACACACACACTCACTCTCTCTCTCTCACACACACATACACACACACACACACACGCACACGCACACGCACACGCGGTCACGCACACGCGGACGGACACACACACACACACACATCTATATATATAAAAATCAATGCCACTTTTCGTTGTAGTTTTATAACTTGAGAACGACTTTACCGATTTTGATGAAATTTTGTGTGTGTGTTTGAGTGGGTCCCGGGATGGTTTAGATCCACAATTGGAACCGGTAGGTGGCGCTGAGATCGGGTTCTACAATTCTCCTTATCACCTGGAGCGATTTTGGTGATTTTGTTTTTTGTGTTTGTGTGGGTTCCCGGATGGTTTAGATTCGCAAAAATAACCGGTAGGTGGCGCTGGGATCGAGTCCTAGAATCCTCCGGCGAAAGGTTCTCGTACGACGACCGCGTAACGTCCTCACGGACAGGGTCGACGTTATCACAAAACGGCTGGCCCGGATCAGCCCGCCCGCGGTTAGGACGGCAGGCTGGCAGGCACGGACAGACAGACACAGACGGCGGCGTCTCAGGCGCCGCCAATCAAGATCTCTCCACGTCCCTGCGAGGGACGTTAGGAGACATAGCCCCCCCACAGGATAGACTAGGCGTGTTGCTGGGAAGTTTCTTTCGCCGTTTCTTCTCTCCCAGCCATAACACGTTACGAAACGGCAGTAAGATAGCGTAGGCCGCCGCGAACCGCCGATCCCGGATGACACCACTCTAGTTTTCAGTAAAATCATCAGTTTCATTAGATTTTTGAAAAATCAGTTATCCTAGTCAGGTACCGAGTTTGGTGATTTTAAAAAACACAACTGTGTAATTACACAAATTCATAATGTAGCTTGTAAGAATCGATTTCTGTTAAGGCATATTAAACTTAAAACTAAGTGACAAAGAGTTTATTACAGTTCCATATTTTGCCAAAATGACTACGGTAACCTCAAAAAGGAGTTTTCAGGTGTTCAGATGGATCGTTTGCCTGTCTACTGAACTCATGCAATAATAAAAATATGAGTCCTTTTTGGCCGGCGCCTGACTGACTGATTGACTACAGGTGACTGTAACGAACATGGGGAGTTTTAGTAGATGTATCCAGCAGTAGGCTGGCGAGTCTCCACACACCCTCACTGTTGCGGATAGAGAGCACCCCCCTGACCCGCCCACCGGAGCATAACTACTCTCCGCGCCCCGCATACCGCCGACGCCAATAGCTCGCGCAATTAGCAGCTAGGCGTCGGACGGAACGCGGGATATAGAAGCGGCCTTAGAGGACACACTTACTACTCTCACTCGATTCTCTCGCGCAATTACTTATTCGTAATAGCACCAATACGTGCTTCTTCTATGTATAATTTGATAGTAAATAACGTTAATAATAATCATACAGTCCAGTCTATATCAAGTTTCATTTTAAAAGAAGCAACTGCCACCAATACTCACCGTGATCCCTACAAAGTGAGATGTACAGTGGATTTCACCTCTTTAATAAATAAAAAAACTTCGTCTAAAAAAACCGACTTCAAAAACTAAAACGTATAAAATAATTTAATAAAGATTTTTGACTAAGAATTTATTTAGTTTATTAGGAGACAAATAATACAACATTTTCTACATCTTGAAGTCGGTGCCGAGCAAACCATAAAAATTAACATATACACTGTTATAACAACAAAATGTTGCAAAATATGTATGTAATTTTTATGCTTGATTTGGCACCGGCTTCAAGATAGTTATGCATCCTGCCCCGGGCCGCGTTATCATTATGAGAACCTGAATGTTGACACTGCCCACTCCCGGTCAAACAGATGTTTTTGTCTAGAGCCCACACAGGTGGCCGGGGATGGTATGATGTCACCGCGGGATGATGCATGGCCTAGGCAGTTTCGACTGGGCGTAACTATGTTCTAAATCTCAGCCTTTCCAACACAAACAAAAGCGCAGGGTCGACAGGGAGGAGGGGGTTTTTAGTGGGTATTGGGGTTGCTCGCTCGTGTAGCAACACTCGGAGTCTTCCACACTATTCTGTGACGTCGATCGCGGACGGAGCACCGCCAAGAGCATACTATTGCTGCAGTGTTATCGCCCCCGACCGACGCGTGTCGTTCCCCTAGCAACGACCCAGTTTGTGCGTAAATCGGTTAAGCATTTTCCCTCGCCTCAAAACAAAAAAAAAAAAATGGCCTAGGCAGTGTACATCGGACCTGCCTAGACTCATAATTATTAATTTTAGAATTATCGTTAATTATAAATCGTGTTTCAATTAATTAAAATTGAATAATAAATTTCTTAATTAAATTAATCTTTTTATTAATATCGCTCCCCCGATCTTGACTAGATGTAGAAAATTTTATATTATTTGTCTTATAATAAACTAAATAAATTCTTAGTCAAAAATCTTTATTAAGTTATTTTATACTTTTAAGTTTTTGAAGTCTTTTTTTTTAAACGAAGTTTTTTTATTTGTTACTTTTTAGTGTCTAGCTACGAAAGGTGCCGCGCGTCTTAAAAAATATAGGTCCCAAGAAACGGGAACAGAAATATTTCATTAAAAAAAAATGTTCATAAAATGAAAACTACTCGGCCAAACTATGTTAAATTTTTAAAGGACCAAATGGCAACTATTCCGCATCAAACTAAACAAGAATCACGTAAATCGAATCGTAACCCTCAGCGTAATCGGTGTACATACATTTAATAAAAACAATCAAATTGAGAACCTCCTTTTTTAAAGTCGGTTAAAAAAACAGGCTCCCTCTATACTTTTATGTCGTCTGAGATTCCAGCCTACTTTTAAGGGCCTCTTTTCGTCAGCTACGCATTAGACCATTACGTCTACACCGAGCGCAATAAAAACGCCCTTTTCCTTCCTTATCCCTTATATACCATTTTCTCCGGTAACGAAATACATTACATTCTCCATTCGAGATACAAATTATACGTAACGCTAATAAATAAGATCACGCTAAAACAATTAGCAATGGTCCAAGTGAAGGAGCCTCTAATAAATTTCTTTGGTGGCCCATTTATTTAAATATATATATTTAATTTATAATAATAATATATATTTATATTATTAGAATAATACTATCACAAATAATATAATATAATGTACCATACACACAACACACCACATAATATAAAAAAACCAACACATGCATAATATAAACACCAACTACTATCACATCACTTACCTACATATATAACATAAAACATGGATTTTAACATTATGACTAGCCGTCCCCCCTATAGTATCATCCTATCGGAGTCCAGTATGCTGTTTCTCCTTAACACAGGTTATTTTATAACCTAGCTAGGAAGACAGCGCTACTTTCAACAACTCGGGCAATACAAAGAACATATTAAAAAATTGTTATTGTCGATTTAAATAGCTATTTATAATCATGATATAGTCAACATAATTTAGTTATTTATGTTTATGTGTATGCTGTAATGTTTAGTTTATTAAGTATTATTGTAACTGCAAGTATAATTTGTAACATTTTTCAGTTCAATAAATTCAATTCAATTCAATTCATTTAACCGTCAATCTATCGTCAATACTGTTATCCACAGTACCAAGTTTAATGGGTTCGCAATAGAAAAAATCGAAATGTGTGCTGGGAGATATAGTAGAAGTGAAACTCAACGAATTTCAAATTGGACAATTACATTATCATAACATTGATGGGCAGATTCCCGTAAAACTTCAAGTTTTTTATCCGTGCAGGAACGGCGAAAGAATAGAATTCCCTGCGGCCGGGCGGCCTATCGTAAGAGGCGACTTAACAACCCACAGCCAGGTGGTAGGGCATTTGCCCTATGATGACTAGCACCCCAGGTTTAAAGTATGTCGCCATAACAACCTTGAGTTGTGTTCCGGCATTAATGACCAGGTTCCAGTTTCCCTTAAGATAGCAGCAGCGCATTTGTAGCAACTTTGATGTTGCAAATGTCCATAGGCGATGGTAACCGCTTTCCATCAAATGGGCCATCTGCTTGTCTGCTGATCTCCTGCAATAAAAAAAAGTTAAAATTTTGTTGCCATTCCTTTTTTCCACTTGTCCGTTGACGTTTCACTTCTAATATGTGTCCCAGCACACATTTCGATTTATCGCAGGTTTACTGCAAATTATGATTTGGTTAGGTTAGGTACATTTTAATTAACGCATTTTTTATTTAAACATATTCTTACAACTTAGCCAAAATTCCACGAAGCACACCGGCCTACCATAAAGCAGGGTTTTATTACCCCCCGCATTTGGAGTTCTTTTGTGTTTAAAATTTGCAATTAGACATTAGCCTATTGTTCTTATAAGAATTATGTTTCCTGGGAATTGCGCCGACAGAGGCGCAGGTGTGATTCGTGGAAATCATTGTTTACCCGGTCGTGACACATTGTAAGCCGAGTATAAAGTGATGCCCGAACGGAGAGATCGGCAGTCAAGCGACGATTACGATACTAGCAAGACGTGTGTTCATTCGACAAGCGATATAGTAAAGGACTTTGCGCGTGTTATTGAATTGTGCAGTTTGTACTGGCTGTGTGCCTCTTTTATACGTGTTTGTACAGTTCTAATAAACTCTATAGTAATTCCAACGGCATTTTATTTCGAGTCCTGCGTAACTCGTAACAATATTTTATTTTATCAAACAAAAAAACAAAATTCGATCCGGAACCAAAAAACGCATCCATAGTCTACTCTAAAATTATGCCGCCTCTCACCACGTCTAGTCTAAATTTATGCCGCTCCTCCACGCGGCCGTAACGCTTTTTCGTCACAGAAAAATCCTAAGACCCGCCGTCTATATAGAAGTTTCACTTCAAGAACTATGTAATATTTACGAACACAATTATCTATTTCCTTTACCATAATACGTAACAAAACACTTAGCATGGCTTTTACTTACATTTTAATAAGCGGTTCACAATGTAATTCTCGCAACTTAGTCGTGGACACTTTATTCTGATTCCTTCTTATCCAATTTGACTGCTACGTAAATTTTTAGGACACTGCAGCGTTCCGAACAGGATAATGTCACTTTTTAGGTTTTTTAAGTAGAAGCACCAATGAAAACATATAACTGACGTCGTCTGCCATTTGCAGTCCACTGCTGGACGTAGGTCTTCCGATTTCCTCAGCCAGCGCCTACCGGCGACCTTGCATAGGTCGTCGGTCCATCGGGCTGGAGGGCGTCCGACACTACGTTTACCAAGACGCGGTCTCCACTCCAGGACTCGTTTGCTCCATCGGCCATCGGTCCTGCGGCAGATGTGACCGGCCCACTGCCACTTCAACTTGCTAATTTTGCGAGCTATGTCGGTTACCTTGGTTCTCTTACGGATATCCTCATTTCTAATTTTATCCATAAGAGAAACACCCAACATAGCTCACTTCATAGCCCGTTGCGACTTGGAACTTGTGGACCAATCCTGCCGTAAGTTTCCATGTTTCAGCCCTGTAGGTCAGGACTGTATCCGTTGATCCGGGAATGTAACTGACGGTATCCTTTAAATTATATTTTTTGCTACCCTCTATTAAAAATAAAAACAGGGTTACCAGCCGTCAAACACTGGCTATTATTTAGTGATAAAAGAAAATGTAGACTGTTGTTGGGTGCAAACTAACAATACTGCCGGTTGGCGCTTATAGCATTTCATTGTACCTATAAATGTTTAAATGGGATCGGCTCCCAGAGTGGTCCGTTGTATATTACACAGAATAAAAGCGTTTGCTTAGCTTGCAAATATAAAAAAAATAACAACAGTGCTAATTCGTCTTCATTTTGGAATCGTATTACCCCATTGTATTAACTAGTGGTCGAAATTCGACCACAATTAATTTAAATTACAAGTTTGAAGATTATTAAGGTTCTGTTGTCAAAGACTATACTTCTATAATCACAGATTTCGTCAAGGCCTGTTAATTTGACTTTAACAATAAACAAAAGAGTATATATGCGTGTGTGTGTCAAATATATGTGTTGCGGACAGAGAGCACCCCCCTGACCCGCCCGCCGGAGCACATCTACACTCCGCGCCCCGCATACCGCCGACGCCCATAGCTGGCGCGATTAGCAATTAGACGTCGGACGGAATGCGGGATATAGAAGGCTGAAAAAGCCTGAAGGGAATACTACATACTACATCAAGAACAACTATGAATTCAGCTACTCAGCTATTCATATATTGTACTCGACTCTCTTGCATACTTTGTTCTACTCTTTAAATGTACATTTATAACTTAATAATAATCATACAGTGCATTATTACGTCGAATTTTCATTTACAAACCCGAGGTGCAACTGCCACCAATAATATGGTAGTGTCTGTTAAGGTTTTTTTTTATTAATTTAATGCATTTCTATGCATAATTTTTTTTAAATATTAGCATTCTGCACTCCTTCTCTATATAGCCTATAAGTGTGCGAAATTTCATACTCTTCCGTCCGCGCAATTTTTATGAAAGGGGGTACAAAGTTTTTGCTTCACGTATTAATATAATGATGTACTGTGTGATATTAACATTTCAAATGTCTATAATTTACGCGATATCCGACTAAACAACAAAAAGCGACAAGTATTGTTGTAAAACGATTTTTAAAATCTGTGTATCGTGAATTAGACCGCTGATGTTCAGTATGTCTAATTTTTGACAACTAGTCGGCCATGATCAGTTAATTCAAATATTGCAAAATTTTACCTTAAGCTTTGCTTAAATTCGTATAGGTCACGGTATTGTTTAACATTGTCAGGTATTTAAAGATTAATAAGTCCCCTCATCTATTTGAAGCGTTTATAAGTAACATTTCTACTAGTCACTAGCTAAGCAACCGTTTAAAATTTAAGAATAATTTATTAAAACTTATTGAAAAAAACTTAATTTGTTTCGAAGTTTTTTTTATTGAACTTGACTTTATGTTGTTAGTCCAAAGACCTCACAACTTTACCAAAGTGTTCGGGGCGAGCGCCTTCGCGAGGCAATTGCGCTCGAGCCCGGGGGCGACTTGCTCGAGGGAGCTCCCTAGGGGGTTTTACCTCGGCTGGACCGTTGCCATGAAAGGGGGATAAATCTAACAATCCAGACTAGAGGGCAACACTATGTACTAATTGAGAACGGGTGACGGGTAATGTAAAGCCCGAGGGGAAGAATCCCGGCGGACCGAGATCGGCTGTTCGCGGCGGCCTACGCTACCCTACCGCCGTTTCGCAACGTGTTATGGCTGGGAGAGAAGAAACGACGAAAGAAACTTCCCAGCAACATGCCTGGTCTATCCTATTGGGGGACTATGTCTCCTAGGGTCCCTCGCGGGAACCTGGAGATGTCGTGATTAGCGGCGTCTGGGACGCCGCCGTCTGTGGCTGTCTAGCGGTACCTGCCAGCCTACCGTCCTAACCGCGGGCGGGCTGATCTGGGTCTGCCGTTTTGTAATAACGTCGACCCTGTCCGTAAGGACATTACGCGGTCGTCGCACGAGAGCCTTTCGACGAGGCTTATAATCGGACGCGGACACGACGAGCGGATTTTAATGGTTTTTTGCAGGAGATCAGCAGACAGGCAGACGGCCCACTTGATGGAAAGCGGTTACCATCGCCTATGGACATTTGCATCACCAAAGTTGCTACAAATGCGCTGCTGCTCTCTTAAGGGAGACTGGAACCTGGTCACTAATGCCGGAACACAACTCAAGGTTGTTATGGCGACATACTTTAGACCAGGGGTGGTAGCCATCCAGTCGGGCAAATGCCCTACCACCTGGCTGTGGGTTGTTAAGTTGCCTCTTACGACAGGCCGCCCGGCCGCAGGAAATTGTATTCTTTCTCCGTTCCTGCATGGATAAATGGTGCGGCGCGAAATCGAAATACTTACGCGAAAGCGACGTAATAGAGTTTTTGATGGAGCGAAGCTCCAGATCATGGTGGAGGTCGACGTTACACAAATAAAAGGGAGCACCGACGACTCATAAATTTATTCTGCATGATTTGCAGTTTCTTTAAAAAGGCAAGCTTGGCATGGCCGAATACCACACTCGCGTATGTCATGATCGGGCGGATGCATGTTTTATATGGAGTAAGCTTGTGTCTGAGGGACATTTTGCTTCGTTTACCTATCATGGGTGCTAGACGACCCATCACAAATCGCGCTCTATTCGGACTATAGTGATATGCTCTCCAAAGCGAAGCTCTGATCTAGGGTGACACCCAGGTATTTGGTGTACTTTGCCCAGGAGATTTGTTGGTCGTAGAGCGAGATGGCTTTTCGGCGAAGGCAAACGCGTTTGGGGGAGCGAAGCGTGTCCGTAGAAAAGAACAATACTGCGCTTTTCTCCGGGTTCACCTCTATCCTCCATTTGCGAAACCATTCGCCTAGCTTTGTGAGAGCTGCCTGTAGCCGGACGCAAGTCATTTGTCAGTTGTGATCTGATGTATAGAGTGCGGTGTCATCCGCGAAGAGGGCCAACTCCATATCTGGAGTTTTTGGTATGTCGCTAGTACAGCATGAAGAGTAGTGGGGACACGGCCGAGCCCTGTGGTACACCGGCTGTGAATGGGTGAGGGGACGAGCGCGTTCCCTCCACTCGAAAACGGAAGCTACGGCTTAGAAGGAAGTCACAAGATGAGCACAAGTCTGTCCGGCACATCGGACTGATACAGCTTGTAAATCAAGCCGTTGTGCAAGACCTCGTCGAAGGCCTTAGCTACGTCCAAGAACAGTGCGGCTGTTTCTATAGGGCGGGGCTAGCACGCGCAATGCGCGAACGCACATATTAATAATTGCTCTATCTCGCTCGCACATCATCCGTCCCGCTCACACATTGCGCTATATATTGTTCTAGCTGTACGACTTGTTAATATTCGTACTTAAGGTTACCGTTTTCAAAATAAATTAGTTCACTTCTGTTTATATTAGCACTTCACGTTGAATACTGCTGAAGTATCATTTAACCTCTACCTCTCGCTGCTACAATATAGCTAATTTATAAGATTGTTTGTCTGTAAGCCATTCATTTCTTTTTTTATTTAATAAAGGTATTTAGCCATAAATTTAATTCTAAACTTATTAGAAATTTCATTTTAAATGTATTACTCGTTGTATCGACAGCAACGACGAGATTAAATACCTACTGCTTTCGCAGTGTCATAAACTGACGATAAATTGATCGTGCTCCCAGCTCCAAAGGCCAATACTGTTTGGATCCTTAATTTTATGAAAGTTTGAACCCTTCGCCCAATTGTAAAGTCCAACGCTTTAATAACCTAAGCAAACTTGACAACATTTCCAATGGAAAGCTAAAAGTTCTCAATATAAGAAACCCGTATTTCGATAAATTAATAACTTAATTGCTAAGTAAATAATTACTTGAGCAAAATTGCTTGTTCTACTTAATCTAACTAATATTATGAATCATATTGTAAGTTTGTTTGTTTCTCACGCTTTCACGCCTTAACTACACAACAGATCGTTGCGAAATTTTACGCATTTATTTTATTTATTTAGTTTTATGGCTTAGCAGCTAGGCCTTTAAGCCAGATCTTAGTTTACGATACAGTTTCTTCATTTTCTTAAGCCTATGTATAGCTCAGTTGAACTGTAGGTTATCAACTAAAGCCATTCAACGGAGTTCTTGTGACAACTCGAAAGGCCACACTCGACTATACAGTTCACATTTCTCACAAAAACACATAAATTGCTACTCAAAAACTATCAATACCCCACAACTTTTGTTCATTTTAGAGTAATTTTACACATTTTTAGAAAATAAAACTGCACAGCACAACATCTCCTTTCAGTCCCGCCAAAATTGATCCCAATTTTGCTCATAAGTTGTCAAGAGTATAGAAAAGGACATAAGGTATCTGACATCCAGAAAAAATTACTGTGCCTGATGGATAGACGATTAAAGCCAAAAGGAAGGCGCTTTGATCGCGTTATATTAGACCCAGTGTTGCAATTCATTAACAAATTCAACGTCATGGCAACGACTAATCCAGTAAGGAAACGTACCCAGCCTTCTTGGTACTTAGAAATATAGATAGATACCTAGGATAGGGAACATGCAAAAAGAAGGAACTACCAACTGATAGCGCAAAGTACATTGACACTTCGCGTTATAAAATAAACACATTAAACAATGAAAAAGAATATAAGAATAACATGTCAAGTAACAGAGTATAATAAAATTCAAAAATGATTGCACTAAAATTAATGTGTGAGTGCTTCAACGCCTAAAACTACGTAAGAACCTGTATTGTATTAGGTGTCAGTGCTCAGTGATGAAAGAATGACTAAACAGATATACAATGCAAAAGTGGATGGATGCAGAAGTCGTGGAAGGCCACGACACACCTTCCATGATCAAATTGATCGTGTACTAGCGGAGGGTGATGTCAGGAGGCTTAAGAACAGACGAGCGTGCATGACAAGAGTTATGAATGTCAAAGAAGCAAGTGAGGTGTGTAAGAATGGGCCTAAATGGCGCTCTGTTGTTCGTGCCTACCCCGCAAGGGAACTGGCGTGAAGTTATGTATGTATGTATGTCAGTGCTCTTCCAATGATCATTTTTTTGACATTAATACAAAACATTATTAACCTTGCATGCATATGCATGTGTGTATCTGTATGTGAGTGTGTGTGTTTGTGTGTTTTTATGTAATTATTACTTATTTATTGCAGGAGTTCAGCAGACAGGCAGACGGCCCACCTGATGGAAAGCGGTTACCATCGCCTATGGACATTTGCAACACCAAAGGTGCTACAAATGCGCTGCTGCTCTCTTAAGGGAGACTGGAACCTGGTCACTAATGCCGAAACACAAGTCAAGGTTGTTATGGCGGTATACTCTAGACCAGGGGTGGTCGCCATCCAGTCGGGTAAATACCCTACCACCTGGCTGTGGGTTGTTTTGTCGCCTCTTACGACAGGCCGCCCGGCCGCAGGAAATTGTGTTCTTTCTCCGTTCCTGCCCGGATAAAAAATCGCCATTTTGAATAGATTCTCAATTTCATTATAGTCTTGTATTTGTAGCTAATTATAAATTTTAGATTTAAACTCACGATTATTTAAAGAATCAAAAGTTAGTATTAATGTTAGTTGTGCCGGAGTTATATTCGACACAACGCTGATTTTCAATGGAAACTAAAACGACCCAATTTCGTTAAACTAATTCTACTTGTCTCATATTTAATTTGTAAACCAAATAAATAAATTTAAGTAAAATCAACAATAAAATACTTTGTTACTTTAAAATTAAAATAATTACATAGCCATATAATGGCTTAGATCTATTGGCACATCCCTACTTATATATCTGTGTAACAACTTGTATCGAATCATCTATTCGAATACAATTCGATAGTGTTACCACATTCTGTGTGCCACGTCACTGATATAAGGCAACAATTGACGTTTTACTTCATAACCTATAAATATTTAAGGTGTTATTTTACTGTAAATATATGAGTATTAACTCAAAGCTTACCGTTTCACGCTTATATCCTGTGTTTGCGTAGTATTCCACTGAGCTGGCCCTAAGATCAATCAATATAGTAATTCCATCATGGCTCTACCACGTCACATACAACCCACAGCCCGGTGGTAGGGCATTTGCCCGACTGGATGGCTACCACCCCTGGTTTAAAGTATGTCGCCATAACAACCTTGAGTTGTGTTCCGGCATTAGTGACCAGGTTCCAATCTCTCTTAAGAGAGCAGCAGCGCATTTGTAGCACCTTTGGTGTTGCAAATGTCCATAGGCGATGGTAACCGCTTTCCATCAAGTGGGCCGTATGCCTGTCTGCTGAACTCCTGGAAGAAAAAAAATTCATATGAAGTTCAAATCACGCTCAAGCAATATCCTGGGCAAGTGCTTTTTATTATAATGCCCTTGGACAGCATCCTCGGGGGCAGAGCCAAAATGCAGGCATAAGGCCTGGGTGGCCTAAGGGTGTGTGGGACTCTCAGTGACCTGTTCTCCACGCTCGCTTCTATAACGAGGCTGTCGCCAGAAACGGCCGCCGAACTACCCACTAAACCTAAACCTGCTCCCCATTTATAGTATGCCTTTACTAACCAACTAACTAACTGCACCATGACGCCCCTACGCCCTGTAACTGGGCAAGTCCTAAACCAAACGTGTATCAACAGCTGTATCTAAATTATCTAAAAACTAATTACTTACAACCTTTTAATCAGTTGCCATCAGAATTGTGCGTAGTCTTTTGAGCCATTTATTAACACCGCTTTGCCGTAAGTTTCAAACAAAGACGTTGAATATTAGTGAAATATCAAGAAAATTTAATTAAACTCTCAAATATTTGACTGCGGGCCTTAATATGATTTTGTTACAAATTAAAATCTACAGGTAACCAAAGCTAGGCAATCTTTAACAGCTTTATTAAAAAAAAAATATTTTGCTCCAAAATATACTTTTAATATAGGTTTTGATTAGGTCCCGTTGGTATTTGGATAAAAATTAGACCCTTATACAATCGTCATGTCAGTTTGTATATCATACTCTTTTTCTTCAAAATCACTAGTTTTATCTAAACTCGCTGACCCGTGCCCACTACGCCTGGCGCTACTCAAGATAATCCAACATATTATTTAAATCATAAGTCATTTATTGGTAACACTGTTACACGTCATTTGTTTGTATAATTTAAATGTATCTCATAAACTCATTGTTTTTTTTTTCTTATTGTTATACAATGCGAGAAAACTTAACTTATTTGTATTGTATTCTACTCATTGTCCCTCAAGACTATAAGTAGAATACTGAGCCCAGATCACCGTCTTCTATGGGTAAGGTGCCCAGAAGGCTGGCCACGTTTCCTCGCTGGATCGCCATACTGATCCGTTGGCCGAGGTAAGCACCAGCCCTCTGATCACCCGAAGAGTCAATGAGTCGTTTCGATAAATTTTGGTAGAGGCTCATGGCCTCAGGATAAACTCATTATATGTGTAAAAGGTGCGCTCCACTAGTCATCTCTTGAGCAGAATTGAACAAATTGATAGATGGCTACGTTCCATTAGAGACTCACAACGACCACGTTCAAGACCGCAATTTTTACTCGTTTCACTTACGTGTCGCGTTACAATCGTAAACCCAAGTGGAATGGTGATTCGACCCACCCCTTGACCTGGGTCGTTGTGAGCGTTGTGTGATCGAAAATGATTACGTCAGTAGTGACGTTTTCGCCACGACCACAACGAGCGCGGTCGCCTTGTGGAACGGCTAACGGAGCATTTTAGGCGCTGTGAGCTACTAATGGATCGCGTTGTATGTACTGATGACATGTGTCAATCGACCTGACGACGAAGTGCGAATGCACAATGTAATGTTTCTCTGTAAAGGTTTTATTACTTTAATGTATTTTTAGAAGTTTTCACATAAGTTGTCATTCCGTTATTAAAATTGTGAAAAACTATAATGGTATTATTCCCGAATATTATACTGGCGACGAGTTTAATGAATTTGGTTTGTATTGTGGACTTTAATACAAGTAAATTTAACTAAATACAACATAATGGCATTGCATGGAAAGATTGGGGAATTCTCATTAAAAATGGGTAACTGGTCTACGTACGTCGAAAGGCTAGACATGTATTTTCTAGTCAATAATATAAAAGATGATTTACGTTTACCAACCCTGATCACTGTTGTCGGGGAAGAAACATATGAATTGCTATCAAATTTAGCCTGCCCCAAGAAGCCGGCTGATCTTAAATATGAAGAGGCAATTCAAATTTTAGCTAAACATCTGCAACCAGCACCTTCCATACTAGCTGAGAGATATATATTTAGACAGCGAAGGCAAAGCGAAGGGGAAGACATAGCTATTTACGTATCAGAACTGAAGAAACTTGCACGGAACTGTAAATTTGAAGGAAGCTTATGCGAAAATCTTCGCGATCAGTTTGTTTGTGGCCTAAAAAGTGATGTTTTAAGGCAGCGACTATTCTTGGAAGAAGATTCATTGACTTTCACAGCGGCAGTTAGGATTGCAACTAATCTGGAAACGGCTGAACGGAATGCATCCATAGTGGAGGCATCTACTTCGAAAACATGTGTGGAAAGTCCAATGCAAAATAATTTGCATGCAATTGCGCAAAATAGCAATTACAATAATAAAAGGGAACACAATCTTGCGTCCGAGCGGTAGCCTTGTCCCATTTAGTGATATGGCAGAAGGAAGTAGAAGCCGAATTCCTTATGACCTCCCTCAGCCTAAACACCATAATAGGGAACCGGTCGAATCGAGCGATGACCCTACTCCAATAAACAATCCAAGTGAGCCACAACCAGAACCCAGTGGTTTGGCCCAAGTCCATGAACAGACTTCTTCAATTTCTCAACAGCCATCTGATCCATCAGCCAACTCGTTGGGCCCTATACGACCCGTCAGACTATGTCGTCTAAATAGACCTCCGATTTATAAATATTGATTATTCAGTTTACTAATAGTTGTATTACAAGTGGTTCCTAATTTAGTTGGAAGGAATGTAATGTTTCTCTGTAAAGGTTTTATTACTTTAATGTATTTTTAGAAGTTTTCACATAAGTTGTCATTCCGTTATTAAAATTGTGAAAAACTATAATGGTATTATTCCCGAATATTATACACGTCACTCTGCTTGGCATAGGAATTTGCATTGAGTCGTGCATACATGGCGGACCTGGTTGGTACACTAGTGTGCAAGGTAGAGTAAATATACTTAGTTTCTTAAAGTGCGGTCGTGCGAACTCCTTGCTGCGTGCATGCACTATTGCGCGCACGGTTCTTTTGCATGTGGGATACCCGTAACCAGTTGGCAGCGCGCGCCCACAGCTCCGCACTGTACTGCAATGTACAGTGGCAAAGTAGCACGTCCGAGCCACATCCATCGACATTACACGCGACACCCTACCTATCACAGCAACTTGCCTGCAAAAACCTTGGTGTGCTAAACAGTACTTCACTCCGCGGCAAAGACTTGCACTGTACAAAGCGCAAATCAGACCGCATATGGAGTATTGCTCAGATCTATGGGCCGGAGCACCCGCTTACCAGACTGACCCTCTCGACTCCATTCAGCGTCGCGCCGTTCGTATCGTCAATGATCCCATGCTAACAGGCGGTTTAGAAACGCTGAGCCTTCGAGGAGACTTTGCGTCCCTCTGTGTATTTTACCGCCTGTATAACGGGGAGTGTTCTGAGAAACTGTTTGATCTGGTGCTAGCCAACGCCTCATTTTTACAACTGCTCTGCTCGCCATCGGCGGGGTGTTCACCCCCATTTCCTGGAGCTCCCACGCTCAACCACGCAACAGTTCTCTAGAACATTTATTCCGTGTACAACAATGATCTGGAGAGAATATCCCACCGCAGTTTTCCCTTTGCGCTATGACAAGGGGTTCTTTAAGAAGGGCGTTATAAATTTTTTTACAGGTCGGCAGCGCGTTGGTGACATCCCTGGTGTTGCAAACGTCCATAAGCGACGGTAACCACTTTCCATTAGGTAGGCCGTCTGTCTGTCTGCTGATCTCCTGCAAAAACCATTAAAATCCGCTCATCATGTCTGCGTCCGATTACAAGCCTCGTCGAAAAGCTCTCGTGCGACGACCGCGTAATGTCCTTACGGACAGGGTCGACGTTATTACAAAACGGCTGACCCAGATCAGCCCGCCCGCGGTTAGGACGGTAGGCTGGCAGGTACCGTTAGACAGCCACAGACGGCGGCGTCCCAGACGCCGCTAATCACGATATCTCCACGTCCCCGCGAGGGACCCCAGGAGACATAGCCCCCCAATAGGATAGACTAGGCGTGTTGCTGGGAAGTTTCTTTCGCCGTTTCTTCTCTCCCAGCCATAACACGTTGCGAAACGGCAGTAAGATAGCGTAGGCCGCCGCGAACAGCCGATCTCGGTCCGCCGGGATTCTTCCCCTCGGGATTTACATTACCCGTCACCCGTTCTTAATTAGTACATAGTGTTGCCCTCTAGTCTGGATTGTTAGATTTATCCCCCTTTCATGGCAACGGCCCAGCCGAGGTAAAGCCCCCTAGGGAGCTCCCTCGAGCAAGTCGCCCCCGGGCTCGAGCGCAATTGCCTCGCGAAGGCGCTCGCCCCGAACACCTTGGTAAAGTTGTGAGGTCTTTGGACTAACAACATAAAGTCAAGTCCAGCTTCAGTCTATAAACAAAAAAAAAACATAGCACTATCTAGTTTTAAGACATGAAAATGTGTTACTGTTTTCATGTTGGTGTACAATAAAGAGTATTGTTGTTATTATATATAGTACGACTGCCAATTATTTTTAAGGTTTTATAGCCAAATGACAAAAAGCAGTGGATGTTCGTCTCTTCTACGGAACACATTATGCAATATGTGTGTAATTGCATATGCGTCAAGCAGTTTTTTTTATTGCAGGAGTTCATCAAACAAGCAGACGGCCCACTTGATGGAAAGCAGTTACCATGCAAAGATGCTCTCTTAAGGGAGACTGGAACCTGGTCACTAATGCCGGAACACAACTCAAGGTTGTTATGGCGACATGATCTAGACCAGGGGTGGTAGCCATTCAGTTGCGCCAATGCCCTACCACCTGGCTGTGGGTTGTTTTGTCGCGTCTTACGACAGGCCGCCCCAACGCAGGAATGTATTCTTTCTCCGTTCCTGCACGGATAGAATTGGTTGGCTGATTTCATCTTGTTCATCTGAAATCTACAAGGAAACAAGGTATCAATATGCACTTAAGTTAACAAAAGCACTTCGAGTCGCTTAATAAAACCGCTAATAAAACCATCAGGAGTCATCGAGCTCAAACAAACCCCCTTAAGGATTAGCTTTCATTTTTAGTGTTGCCAGTTTTTGAGATTAAATTCAATCCGAATTTTTCAATACGTAAATGGGTACGTCCATAGGATACAAAAATAAATAAATAAAACAGGTAAATCAATATAAATAACTACACCGTTGTCATCATCATAGGAAAGATAATTTAATTACAAAAATAACCGTATCGGCCTGCCTGAAAAAAACCGTTCATGGGATATTATTACCATGCTTTGAAGACTTCACAAATAGCCGTGAACACTTTTCGATTGGCAATCTATCATAGGCGTGTTTACAATTTTTTTTAAGAGCTTAAATTATTTAATTACCTATAAACGAATACAATGCAAGAAAACTTAACTTATTTGTATTGTATTCTACTCATGAATTTGGGGAATAGTTTGAATGGAGCGTTAGGTAAACTTCTAGGCGCTAAGAACCTCAGCCAGAAGGCCCAGCTCGCCATACACAACGCGGTGCTGGTACCTACGCTCACGTATGGATGCGAGAGTTGGGTATGGAAGAGAGAGCATGAAAGTAGAGTAAACGCGGTCGAGATGCGAGCACTGCGCAAAATCTGCAGAGTGACGCTCGCGGACCGCGTTCGTAATACCGAAGTAAGAAAGAGAGTTGGTCTGAAAGAGAGTGTCGGGGTGAAGGTAAGGAAAGGAATGCTCCGGTGGTTCGGGCATGTGGAAAGAATGACTAAACAGATATACAATGCAAAAGTGGATGAATGCAGAAGTCGTGGAAGGCCACGACACACCTTCCATGATCAAATTGATCGTGTACTAGTGGAGGGTGATATCAGAAGCCTTAAGAACAGACGAGTGTGCATGACAAGAGTTATGAATGTCAAAGAAGCAAGTGAGGTGTGTAAGAATGGGCCTAAATGGCACTCTGTTGTTCGTGCCTACCCCGCAACGGAACTGGCGTGAAGTTATGTATGTATGTATGTATGTATTCTACTCATAGTCCCTCAAGACTATTAGTAGAATACTGAGCCTAGATCACCGTTTACAAATTAATATAATTTGAAAAAAAATATGACTCATCTGGTTATCAGATGCGATCGGTAGGTCGAAGGTCGATCTTCAGCGTTTCTTAGATTAGTATATATGCTATTTTTTATCTCGAAAAAATGTACGGTTCCCGGACATCATTAACGCGATCGTAGCATTGGGAAAAAGCTAGCAGCGGTCTTTATATATTTGAACGACCAATAATGGCTCAGTTTCCTCGTAATTTAATATTAAGAAGCCACAGTGAGTTTTCCTTCTTTATAAGTAAGATTGAGATACTTTAGATTATACTTTCTATTAACGGACCACTCCCTAAGTATTTTATTGTTTTTTTATTGCAGGAGATCAGCAGACAGGCAAACGGCCCATTTGATGGAAAGCGCTTACCATCGCCTATGGACATTTGCAACAGCAAAGTTGCTACAAATGCGCTGCTGCTCTCTTAAGGGAAACTGGAACCTGGTCACTAATGCCGGAACACAACTCAAGGTTGTTATGGCGACATACTTTAGACCAGGGTGGTAGCCATCCAGTCCGGTAAACGCCCTAACCACCTGACTGTGGGTTATTAAGTCGCCTCTTACGACAGACCGCACGGCCGCAGGAAATTGTATTCTTTCTCCGTTCCTGCGCGGATAAAATTGTGAAGTTATTTGATATTATTTAAATTTCTCTTATGTTTTAATTTTATATTCCTTCCCGAAGGTTAGCGACACCTGGTAACACTAGCATATCCCACGAGCCGGTGAGCCAGCGCTTATTGCTGTTAAAGTTATATGAAAATTTTCTGAAGAAAGCCTTTTATATGAGACGAGTTGCAAACTCGCTGTGATTTAATGTGTGGTCACAGTGGGAGAGTGTTTATACGCGCTATATTAATATTACTCAATTAATGAAGAATTGTCTAGATAAGAAAAGCATATAAATGATTTGAACAGTCTATCGAAACACATTCTATTGATTTTACAATTTCATAGCCATTTTAGCCATTACGAAACATCTCTCCGTCTGCTTCTAAATTACTGTGTTGATATGGATAAAATTTGACAGTAAATTTTAATATTGCTATGCACAATGGTGTAGTAAGATTAGTAAACAACTATGAGTCAGAGATGATCGACTCATGCAAATGAAGATTAATTTATCTGGAATAAAGTTAGGCAGATAATGAAAAGTATGACGATTTTTTATAATGACTTTTATTCAAAGGAAGGAAGCTAAATGCCCCCACATTTAGCTTCCAAAGGTAAAAAGATATTTCGGACAATAAAAAGGAAAATTCAGAAAGAAATTAGATTATGGTAGAGCTTTATATTTACTTTCTACAAAAATTAATTCAATTAATATCCGTTGATCAGTTTTTGAGCTATGAGGTATTTCCGATTAAATTAAATATGTAGTAGACGTTTTTCTTCATAGTTTGTGTGACGAGGGTAGAAGCTTCTACGTCTTTATTATTTTCTTCAAAAAAGATATTATGTACATAGCATTTCTTTAGGTATAGTAAACCCGCTCGCAATGGGACCACACGCTTCTGAAACAAAGTTTGCCGGTGTGCGGTGGAATTACCAAAGCATTTGTGTTTAGAACGCTTTGTCGCACAACTCGGCCCCGACACGCGATGCGGGCCATACTCACGCTTGTTTGGTGGCCTTAAAATAACATATTTCTGTTAGTAAACAGCTTCAATGGCCCAACAAATTATGAAACGGAAATATAAACCTTGTGACGTGTTTATAATAAACTTAACAATGTTGTATAATATTGTACTTTTTATAGCTTCAGTATTGCTTGGTTTACAACGGTATTATAGGCGAAATTACTAAGTGTTTTCAATTCGTTTCGTTATCAATAGTTAAAGAAGTCCTTACACTATTCGATAGCTCCTCTATAACTTTTGTGTTGAACTCTGAGAGGTCGAGTCGAGTACAAGACTTACAATTTCGCTTACTCCATACTCCTTTGGAAAGTCGACTTTGAAACTAGTTCTCATTAGGTTAATCGTTTAGTTCGAGTCAGAACTGATCGAGTTAGGGTTGATGATGGGAGTGACAGAACAAAAAAAAAATTAAATACATATTTCTTCTTCTTTTTTTTCTTATGTTTAAGGCTTGGCAACTAGGCCTTTAAGCCAGGAGCCGTTGTATTGTAGGCTACAACGACATCATTCAACGGAGTTCTTGTGAAAACTCAAAAAGCCACATTTGGCTATATAGTTCCCATTTCTCGCAAAAACACATAATTACTACTCAAAAACTATCAATATCCTACAACTATTGTTCATTTTAGAGTAATTTTACTCATTTTTAGAAAATAAAACTGCACAGCACAACGTCTCCTTTCAGTTCCCGCCAAAAACTCTTTTAAATACATAATAACCTTAGGGACCGTCCACAAATTACGTCACACGAATTTCAAGATTCTTTCACCACTCCCCCTTCCTCGTCACAACTGGTCACATACAAGACTACTCCCTCCCTATTGTGATATCACATATTATGCAATTTTACATCAAATTTTATATAAATGAAAACAGCATTTCCGTAATTAGTTTCATTTCCATATCAATTATTTGTTATTAATTATAACACTATGATTATACAGATAGAGTTGGAAATGTTTTGAGATTTTTCGTTAATAGTTCAAGTTTCGTGTTTTAAAGCTTAAATATATTAAACTAGTGGCCCCGGCAGACGTTGTCCTGCTCTGAAAAAATAAAAATCTAGGACCCGATCCCAGCGCCACCTACTGGTTTTAATTGTGGATTTAAACCATCCGGGGACCCACTCAAACACACAAAAACAAAATCACTAAAATCGCTCTAGGTGATTAGAAGGATTCTAGAACCCGATCTCAGCGCCACCTACCGGTTCCAATGGGATAAAAAGTCCTATGCTATCCTATGTCCGTCTCCTGATTCTAAGCTACCTACCTACCAATTTTCAGCCAAATCGGTACAGCCGTTCTTGAGTTATAAATAGTGTAACTAACACGACTTTCTTTTACATATATAGATTTTGAAATGTGACGTCACAGAATTTAGGACCCCCTCCCACCCCTTGTAACACAATGCCACGTTTCGTCGATGCCATCCCATTAGCTCATTACCTACCCCTTAAAACAGATAGGTAACGGTGACCACTTTCCACGAAGTCGTCTGTCTATTTACTTGTTTGTGACAATTTAAAAAAAATCTAGAAAAGGCATTTATTATACACTACCTTTTATTCACGGCTTCGCTAGAGTACATTAAAAACATTCATATAAGCCACGTGCAGAAGGTTTGCCGATAACTACTTACTATTATTATATTGATTATAGAAGTATAGTCTTTGACAACAGAACCTTAATAATCTTCAAACTTACAATTTAAATTAATTATGGTCGAATATCGACAATTGGGCGACCACTAGTAATTGTAACAAAAGTCCAACTGTGCTCGTATTATCGTATTTGCTCGGTTCTGGAGGACTCGATCGTTGTCGGTCGGACATGCGGATCGTTCCAATAGTGGACATAGTTCCTGGAACTATTACGACCCGGAACTACACACCTCTATCCTCCATCCATTAAAGCATAGATAATACACATCCATACAAACATAACTTCACGCCAGTTCCCTTGCGGGGAGGCACGAACAACAGAGCGCCAATCATGCTTATTCTTACACACCTCACTTGCTTCTTTGACATTCATAGCTCTTGTCATCCACGCTCGTCTATTCTTAAGGCTCCTGACATCACCTTCTGCTAGTACACGATCAATTTGATCATGGAAGGTGTCTCGTGGCCTTCCACGACTTCTGCATCCATCCACTTTTGCATTGTATATCTGTTTAGTCATTCTTTCCACATGCCCGAAACCACCGGAGCATTCCTTTCCTTACCTTCACCCCGACACTCTCTTTCAGACCAACTCTCTTTCTTACTTCGGTATTACGAACGCGGTCCGCGAGCGTCACTCCGCAGATTTTGCGCAGTGCTCGCATCTTGATCGCGTTTACTCTACTTTCATTGGTGTGCAGTTGAAATAGATATTAATATAATAATAAAATAATTATTATACATATATTATAGCTATAAAAATATATATGTATGTACATAGACATATTATATTGTATTACTTACTATTATTGTATATACTTATGTAATGTATATACAACTAGCGGCCCGCCCCGGCTTTGCATGGATATCTAAAAATAACTTTTTTGTTGAGTTTAATTACCTACTGAGCGAATTCAAAATATTTTATAATATAGCCTATGTCACCCGGGGATAGTGTAGCTTTCCAACAGTGAAAGAATTTTTCAAACCGGTTCAGTGGCTTCGGAGCCTATTCAATGCAAACAAACAAACAAATCTTTCCTCTTTATAGTATTAGTATAGATAATAAATAATAATAATAAATTTATTACAACAACTATTTATGTAACTTTTTTTGTCAACCCTACTGACGTGTGACGTCATGAGGCTATCGGAAAACCTGCGCACTGGTAATAGTTTGAGCAATCTTTCTAATACTTTTTAACTCCCTTAGGGGTTAAATTTCCAAAAACGCCGATACAAGTGTACAGTCAGCGTCTTATAGTAAGGAGCAGCCAAGATGGTCAAATAGATAAGAACATCGAAAGTGATCATTAGTATCGATACAACCAAAGCAGTCTAATAGTTCGCATCAGCCTTCTTGACCAAAAACATCAGTACACCGACAACGCCAAATATATGAGTACATTCAAGTCATCATCGTTATGTTAACAATCACCTCGCCAAAACAAAGACACTTACAAAGACATCACTTTCGATGTTCTTATCTATTTGACCATCTTGGCCGCTCCTTTCTATAAGACGCTGACTGTACATTTATTTCTAAGCAAAAGCAGATTTATAAAATTACGTGCTACTTATTTTGAAAATGACGGATTATTATATTAACTTTCATCTCACTTCTCACTCGTTTACAATACAATACAATACTCTTTATTGTTCACCAACACTACATAGAAAAAATACACAATAAACCTACACACTAAAAGGTAGTAACAATGGGCGGCCATATTGCTAAAAGCAATCTCTTACTGGATCGACAAGATCTAATCGCATAGATAGCGTTGGTGTGCAGTTGAAATAGATATTAATACAATAATAAAATAATTATTATACATATACTAGCGGCCCCGACAGACGATGTCCTGCCTTTAAAAAAATAAAATTCTAGAACCCGATCTCAGAGCCACGCACCGGTTCTAATTGCGAATCTAAACCATCCGGGTACCCACTCAAACACACAAAAACAAAATCACCAAAATCGCTTCAGATGATTAGGAGGATTCCAGAACACGATCTCAGCGCCACCTACCAGTTCTAATTGTGAATCCAAAAGAGTAATATAATTTTTTTAAATCTAAGTCATGACAAAATAAGATTAAAAATCTTGCCAAAACAAAAAGTTTATAATTAACAAATAAAAAATAGGGGTTGATCGTAGAGGGGTGAAATTTAGGGTTGTATGTATTTTTAATGCTGTATCCTAAAAATATAAAAAAAATATCTAAAATGTAAAAAAAAAATTAGGGTTGGTCTACCCTTAACATTTAGGGGGATGAAAAATAGATGTTGTCCGATTCTCAGACCTACCCAATATGAATACAAAATTTCATGAGAATCGGTCAAGCTGTTGCGGCGGAGTATGGGAACGAACATTGTGACATGAGAATTTTATATACATATAAGATTATAGCTATAAAAATATATATGTACATAGACATACAAAACAAACAATAAACACATTATATAGTTAGATAGTGCTCCTTCACAAGTCTGTTAGTCCGTTTAGGGGTTGAATTATCAAAAGTTTTCTTAATACGCAAATATGTCTATACTAATATTATAAAGAGGTAAAGTTTGTGAGTTTGAGACGTTGTAGGGGGTAATCTCTGGATCTACTAAACCGATTTTAATAATTCTTTTAGTGTTGGAAAGCTACGTTAACACGGAGTGTCATAGGCTATATAACATGACGATATATACCACGGTAGCGGGACAGAGCGCGAGTGAAACTGCGCCGGGTCGCTAGTAGTATATTGTTACAACTCAGATCCCGACAAAAACAAAATCCACCTGCAGCTCTGAAACAAAGCACATTTATTACCCGTCGGCATTTGAACTAATAACATTGAAATTCTTTTATGATCGTCTTATTTTGTTTATTTTTGGCATACGACCTATTGTAGTATTGTAATCATTAGCTAGGTGTTACGGATTTTAAAGTAAAAGCTAATTCTAGGAAATTCGGTTCACGCTATTCACGTATAAAGAATAACCTGATGGAGGGGGGTGGCAGTCGAGCGAGAACCACGAGCGATGCGAGACGTATGTACTACAATCGGGAATCTAATAAGTGACGGACTTTGCGCGTTTTATTGAATTACGACCATCTGCATTACGTTTGGAATTGTTGTGTTCGGTTATATTTGTACCTGTGTTATACGCGTTTGTACAATTCTAATAAACTCTATAATAATTCCAACGGCATTTTAATTCAAGTCCCGCTAAACTCGTAATATTATAGAAAGAACTCACATGCAAATTTTCATAACAATTTAGGCTGTGCGTTGATATGTCAGTTAGTCAATGAGATCAACTAATGATATATGTATAGGCGATATTATATTAAACTTCTTAAGTTACGTAATATTTTCTTAAGTTTTCGCGACTTGTATACATAATAAAACTACGTTACGTACGTTAATCAAAAAACACCCAAATTTCAATAGAGAAGATGGTTGGCAAGTACCACCTGTTTGGGATCCAATTATCAAAACTATTAAGACCCAAACCCAGCAAAAACCAGCTGCCAGACCTCAAGACACTGTGAGCTCTTTCTGCGTACAACGTGAACACAAACCAACTTGACTGATAATTACTTTTATTTTTCCTTCCACCCATTTTAATATTATATAAAATTATTAGAGCTAGGCATGTTTGCTGAAGAGTTTCTTGCGCCGCTTCTTCTCTTCAAGCCATAACATGTTGCGAAGCTGTAGTAAATTAGATTAGGCTCCCATAGAGTAAATAATAAACAAAATTAAAAATTAAATTAAATAATTAAAATTTATAAGTTGGCGGTAGGCTAAATAAAACTTTAACAATACTCGTTGACACTTGACATCTTTGTCTTCCGTGATCACGGCCACTGAAAAGTGGCCGAAACGTCGGAAAAACCAAAATCAAATAAAATTACCGCACTTAAAACCGTTAAAACGTAGTTTTATTCTTAAGTTACTTTGTAATTTTAAATTAATTATAATAAGTAGCAGTAAAGAAAAGTAGTCTGTTACGAATTTTCATAATAAAAACATCTCTTTTACAAAATCAGAGAGTTTCTAGCTTAAAAGCATTGAAATTAAAATTCATAAACCCTCAGCTAGTTCGACTTCGTCGGCTGTAGAGGTAGTTCTATATTCTTTGCATAAAATACGGGTCAAGTGTGAGTTGGACTTGCCAAGTAGGCATCTAATAATGTTACAATTTTTCTGTAAACTATCTTTATATACAGGTGATCTTCTCAAGTGGATCTTCAGGGCCAAATCTAAACTATACGAAATAACGATAAACAGTCAAAGAGTCTAGAGGCCAATTTTGACGAAAATTGAACGCCTGCTACTAAACTTAATGCTGGGATATTTAATTTAGGCTTTCAACTCACACAGTAGTTCAGTACACGCAGACCTTTATTGTTGAAAATTTGTATATATACTTTGTATGTTTCTGGAAACATTTGTGACCTCTATTATTACACAGCGCCATCTATTGGCTTGTAAGTGTTCCCACTACATTCTAATGAGTTTTATATTGTGGCGAGCCGATACTAATCCTTTACAGATGTTTTATTACCCCCTTCGAATTTGACTGATCTAGTATTCTCGCTGATCCTTTCTTTGTATTATTTGTGTTTCATGCGCATTCTTAGAAGCCATTACGTTGACAAGTTAAAACTCCAACGACGGTAGGAATAGTGAAGTAGTAAAATATTACAAATATATAAGGTCGGTCAGTCGGGGACTGAGTAAGTCCTGTTTCAACTGCGATCGAGGTGTTACCTAGTGTACTTTCGAAGCGAGTATCTTATAACGATGGACTGCGCGATTTATGTGTTGAAGATTTTCTGCACTACGGTTTGGAGTTGTTTAATTAGCTTATACTTGTAAGAACTATGAATTACGTGTGTGTACTTCTAATAAACTTTGTGATAATTCCAACGGCATTTTAATTCAGATCCCACACATTCGTAACAATATTATAGTATTTCTATTATTACCTTCTTTCTTACAGAACCCCAAAATTGTTGAATTAGGTTATACTTGTAAGCACTATGAATTACGTGTGTACTTCTAATAAATTTTGTAATAATTCCAACGGCATTTTAATTTAGATTCAGATCCCACACATTCGTAACAATATTATAGTTTTTCCATTATTACCTTCTTTCTACAGACTTACAGAACTCCAAAAGCCCCCAGTACTCCGTCAGTCACTTCACAAGCCTAAGGCGTTTCGAAATCGGGACAAAACGGACGAACTAATTTAATTTTCATAATAGACCAGCTAACTAGCAAGTTCCATTGAAACGTTTGAGGGCTTTCGTTTGTTGTGCCATTTGTACGTGTTGCCGTATAATTGTTGGTAATTAATTTGGCGCGGGGATGAAGCCGACTAATGTATGACGCGGTAACAAGTTTGCGAACGTAAACTTTGAACGAGGGTAACTAAGTAAGAATTCATTACAACAAAACTTCTGTAAAGAAAGATTGTTTCAGATTAAAATCTTTTGAGACAGATTCTTTTTGAAGTGATGCTTCTTTAGAATCGTTGTGATTTGAAACTCGATGAAACGACAAAGCTACACTGAAAAGAGATAAACACATTATGGGATTAATCCTGCGGGAGAATGAGACAGAATATATTATATCTATTAATTTAAACACTATGCTCATACTATCCTACTAATATTGTTACGAGTTGCAGGACTCGAATTAAAATGCCGTTGGAATTATTATAGAGTTTATTAGAACTATACAAACACGACGTATAACAAAGTCAAACGTAATGCAGAAGATCGTAATTCCATAAAACGCGCAAAGTCCATCACTAAATAGATTACCGAATGTAGTACACACGTCTTGCTTCGCTCGTGGTTATCGCTATACTGCCTCATCCCTCCATTGGGGCATTACTTTATACTGTACAAATACAATATGTCTGCTCGACCGCGTGGACTGAATTTCCTAGAATCACACCTGGCTAATGACCACCATAAAATATTACAATACACAATGGGCTGTTTTTCTAATCACAAATTTTAAACACAAAGTCGACAAAAGAAGTCCGAATGGCGCAAAGGTAATAAAACGTCTACAGGTATGCAGGTGTGAATTTTTCTTTTGTCGGCACTTAGGTCGTAACAATATTATAAACGCGAAAGTTTGTAAGAATGTATGTATGGATGTATGATGTTTGTTACTCTTTCACGCAAAAACTACTGAATGTATTTTGATGAAACTTTACAATAATATAGCTTACACGTCAGAATAACACATAGGCTATAATTTATAAAGATATAGTGTGAATTATCCAAAATATAACGATTTCCTATCACCACGAGGCTGAGACCGCGAGGCGCAGCCAGTGTGGTGTGGTACTCTTCATTGGCCGTATACCAATCGTGACCTCCAAGCGGAGGACAGGGAATATCAGCCATCAAACTACCCACTAAACTTAACATAAGCTACGCCCTTATCCTATACGCCGCTACGGGTCGCCACAGAAACTAATTCTGAAACACTAGATCTGTAGCGACCGCACGCTTTGCTTCTCACTAAGGGTGTCCTGCGGGGAAAGACACCTTCTTCATCTACAGGGGGGCAGTCCATGGGCTCCTGCGGTTCCCGCGATCGGAGTATTACGCATAGCGGTGCCTAGTCCGCTTTTTCCTCTATACATCCTATCCTCTTTATCTCACCCCGAGGCTGGCAATGTGTTGGTTTCACCATTGCTGTTGCAAACGCCTATAAGCGACCGACGGTGACCACTTTGCATGAGCCCAGGGCCTACTCTCAAACATCTTTCATTGTTCGTTTTCGGTTTAGCACTTTTTTGCTTGTCTTTTTTATATTTAATTATATTTTCCATTGTATGTTCCATTTATTTTTCTATTATATAGACTACTAGCGGCCCCGGCAGACGTTGTCCTGCTCTGAAAAAATAAAAATCTATGACCCGATCCCAGCGCCACCTACCGGTTTCATTTGTGACTTCTTTAAACCATCCCCCACTCAAACACACAAAAACAAAATCGCCAAAATCGCTCCAGGTGATTAGGAGGATTCTAGAACCCGATCTCAGCGCCACCTACCGGTTCTAATTGCGAATCTAAACCATCCGGGAACCCACTCAAACACACAAAAACAACGTCAACAAAATCGGTCCAGGTGATTAGAAGGATTCTAGAACTCGATCTCAGCGCCACCTACCGGTTCCAACGGGATACAAATATCATATGTCCGTTTCCTGGTTCTAAGCTACCTCCCCGCCAATTTTCACCCAAATCGATACAGCCGTTCTTGAGTTATAAATAGTGTAACTAACACGACTCTTGTCTATATATAGATATTATTGTAGTTTCAAAGAAATCTTAGTTCTTTCTTTCTTCAATCTTAAATTAATTTCACCGAAATTTTCGAGCAGATCGGACGAAAAGGAACAACAAAAGGAGTTTGAGAGTAGGCCCTCTGAGCCGTCTTCTGCCCGTATACCAACTTCGCAATAAAAAAACATAAATTATTTAATTTAAAACAAATCCCAAGAAATATACAAAACAAAGAGCGAGTTTAATATTTAATCCTATTTTAATATTAATGCAAAGAACCGAATCTTCGTTTCGAATTTGACTTCACAGTCGGTTTCGCTTTGTTCAAAACTTGGATGGCCTAATTAATTTTGTTTATATCGTCGTTGTATTAGCAGGTATGGTGTTAATCGCAACTTCTTAACATGTTTTTGACATTTGGAACTTAAGGGAAGATCATCCAACAATCCAACTTGAATAAGGAAATCAGATATTTCCCGCTTAGCCCGCTCAACCACAGACGGCCTCTGTGGTTGAGCAGGCTAAGCGTTTGCCGGCCTACCTCACTGCAACGCAGAGGCTCCGGGTTCGATTCCTGGTATAGTAAATTTCGGAAAGGTATTTTCTCTGTTATTTACTATGGTCTGGGTGTCTGGGATCGGCCCCAGAGTAGTCCGTTGTATATTACCCATAACACAAGCGTAACTTGCTTAATTTGGGGATATACAATATGTGTGTTTGTCTGCCGATTATTTATTTATTTATAGATATTGAAACACTCGTAACTTTCATAAATGTACTCCATTTATGAAGGTTACGCACGCTATCTTACTCAGGCATTAAGTACGACATTGTCTTATCTTATACTAATACTAGTTGTGCCCGCGACGTCGTCCGCGTGGAATTTGTTTTCAAAACCACATTTGATTTAGAAACATTCTTCATTAATGCTCCGCTCCTATTGGTCTTAGCGTGATGATATATATATATATATATATATATATATATATAGCCTATAGCCTTCCTCGATAAATGGGCTATCTAACACTGAAATAATTTTTCAAATCAGACCAGTAGTTCCTGAGATTTTCTGAAAGATTGATTGAACGCGCTAATCTCAGTAACTATTGGTCTGATTTGAAAAATTATTTCAGTGTTAGATAGCCCATTTATCGAGGAAGGCTATAGGCTATATATCATCACGCTAAGACCAATAGGAGCGGAGCACCAATGAAGAATGTTTCTAAATCAATGGGGGGTTTTTTACTTACTTTTTTTTAACTATTCCACGCGGACGAAGTCGCGGGCAGAAGCTAGTTCAAGATATAAATTGACAGCATTTACTTACGATTAATCCGTATTACACAAATGTTTTATATAAAATTCATTTTAATACATATTTAGGACCCAAACCTTTTGGTTTCAAAAGCCGAGCAGTCTTTTTTTTACCAAAAATCGATTTATCTATATATTAATATGTGAAACAAAAACACAGCAAAAGCTTTGTACCCCTTTTTACGAAACTTGCGCGGACGGGGGAGTATGAAATTTCGCACACTTATAGTTTACTAGCGGCCCCGGCAGACGTTGTCCTGCTCTGAAAAAATAAAAAACTAGGACCCGATCCCAGCGTCATCTACCGGTTCCAACGGGATAAAAAGTATCCTTTGTCCGTCTCCTGTTTCTAAGCTACCTCCCCACCAATTTTCAGCCAAATCGGTACAGCCGTTCTTGAGTTATAAATAATGTAACTAACACGACTTTCTGTTATATATATAGTTTATATCAGAAGAAGCGACGAATGCTAATATTTTTTTAAAATTGTGCATAAAGAATACATTAAATCAATAAAAAAAAACATTACACACACTACCATGTGTTTGACACACACACGCGTAATATACTCTTTTGTTTATTGTTAAAGTCAAATTAACAGTGTAGCCTTGGCGACCTCTGTGATTATAGAAGTATAGTCTTTGACAACAGAACCTTAATAATCTTCAAACTTACAATTTAAATTAATTATGGTCGAATTTCGACAATTGAGCGACCACTAGTTTATATAACAAAAGACGGAACGTTCCAACTATGCTCGTATTATCGTATTTGCTCGGTTCTGGAGGACTCGGTCGTTGTCGGTCGGACATGCGGATCGTCCCAATAGTGGACATAGTTCCTGGAACTATTACGACCCGGAACTACACACCTCTATCCTCCATCCATTATAGCATAGATAATACACATACATACATACATAACTTCACGCCAGTTCCCTTGCGGGGTAGGCACGAACAACAGTGCGCCATTCAGGCTTATTCTTACACACCTCACTTGCTTCTTTGACATTCATAACTCTTGTCATGCACGCTCGTCTATTCTTAAGGCTCCTGACATCACCTTCCGCTAGTACACGATCAATTTGATCATGGAAGGTGTGTCGTGGCCTTCCACGACTTCTGCATCCATCCACTTTTGCATTGTATATCTGTTTAGTCATTCTTTCCACATGCCCGAACCACCGGAGCATTCCTTTCCTTACCTTCACCCCGACACTCTCTTTCAGACCAACTCTCTTTCTTACTTCGGTATTACGAACGCGGTCCGCGAGCGTCACTCCGCAGAGTTTGCGCAGTGCTCGTATCTCGACCGCGTTTACTCTACTTTCATGCTCTCTCTTCCATACCCAACTCTCGATACCATACGTGAGCGATGGTACCATAGATAATACACTATATATAAAACATTAGGGCCATTACTATCGTAAATATTAAATCAAATTTATGTGAAATAGCGAGGTTAGGATGATTCATCCGTGCCCAACCACTCGCATCATTGGCTGCATCTAGGTTTTTATTTTATTGAAACGATGTTCGTTATCAGAGATGAGATTTAAAATAATATCCATTAGTGTGATATACGTCGTTTTGAAATTAGAAGGTCTCCGATGGCCTTCGATGGCCTGCGATAGCCTCGGACGTCCTTCAATGACCTTCGATGGCCTCTGATGGCCTTCGATGCCGATTGGTAGTCTACGATAGTCTTCGAAACTTCGTTCCAAGTAGGGGTCTCAAAGAAACCTCATTAGAAAGAAAGAAAGAAAGAAAGAAAGAAAAACCTTTATTTGAAGAAATAGCGACGTAAGTACATTCCTTATACATTTTTATACACAGAGCATATTTTGAAAAATTGGTCGCCGCATTTTCAGCAAACAAGGTTTGCACTCAGTATATTGCTGTGCCGGAATTATATCCGACACAACGCTGATTTTCAGTGCAAACCTTCCTTTTGGCGTAAGACCAAAACGACCAAATTTTGTTAATTAAATAATAAATAATAATAATTAATAACACTATTTTTTCATGAATTTTTTTATTTTATTATTATAGCTTATTTCATTTTTTATTAGTTTTTTATTATAGCTTTTTAAGAATCTTTCCGGACCGCGTTCGTAATAAAGAAGTAAAAAAGAGAGTTGGTCTGAAAGAGAGTGTCGGGGTGAAGGTACGGAAAGGAATGCTCCGGTGGTTCGCGCATGTGGAAAGAATGCATGATAAGAGAATGACTAAACAGATATACAATGCAAAAGTGGATGGATGCAGAAGTCGTGGAGGGCCACGACACACCTTCCATGATCAAATTGATCGTATACTAGCAGAAGGTGATGTCAGGAGCCTTAAGAACAGACGAGCGTGCATGACAAGAGTTATGAATGTCAAAGAAGCAAGTGAGGTGTGTAAGAATAAGCCTGAATGGCGCTCTGTTGTTCGTGCCTACCCCGCAAGGGAACTGGCATGAAGTTATGTATGTATGTAAGAATCTTTCCGTTTCAAGTGCTTTGTTTAAAACAATAATGAACACTAATCAGTTAATAATAGTCAAACGAATGATCTAGAACTAGTTTTAAAAAATCTAGTTGCGGCTAATGATGCGCGTTGGATAAACAAGGAGAATTGCCCGGTGACCACTTTCCATCAGGAGAGCCGTGTGCCTGTCTGCTGTACTCCTGGTTTAAATGAATAAAACTTCTAGCAATAAAAAAAACACTTTGAAATATTGCTTTCCGGTCAAAGGAGACCGTGTCCCGGTTAGTTAATTTAACTAAAACTTTATCAACACCCGAAACGAGTAAGTATGGTGATTTCCCGATAGCGCGTATCGATTTGTCTTGTAAGCAATATCATTTAAATAATTTCCCAAAGACGGTATGTATGTATCGCTATGGAATCTTGAAAGTATGGCAGCAGTTAAAACGAGGTAGACACATGTTTGGACGCGTGGAAGAATTTGAAAATTTGTATTTGACCTTTTGCTATGGGCCAAATTCTTGTGTATACGTACATGTGGGATTGTAAGGAGCTACCTAAATAGAGTTCACAATCTGGCTAGCGCATTACAACGTTTTTGAAGATATAATTGATAGATTTTGAATTGAAACTTCTTTAGAATCGTTATGATTTGACACTCGATGAAACGAAAAAGCGAACGTAAAGAGATTAACACACAAATCTACAGGACTAATCCTGCGAGAGAATGAGATAGAGTACATTATATTTAATAATTTAAACACTATGCTCACACAGATAGAGTTGGAAACGTTTTGAAGTGAAATTTCTTTAGAATCGTTGTCATTTGACACTCGATGAAACGAAAAAGCGAACGTAAAGAGATAAACACATAAATCGATAGGACTAACCCTACGAGAGAATGAGATAAAGTACATTATATTTAATAATTTAAACACTATTCTCACACAGATAGAGTTGGAAACGCTTTGAAGTGAAACTTCTTTAGAATCGTTGTGATTTGACACTCGATGAAACGAAAAAGCGAACGTAAAGAGATAAACACATAAATCTATAGGACTAACCCTACGAGAGAATGAGATAAAGTACATTATATTTAATAATTTAAACACTATGCTCACACAGATAGAGTTGGAAACGCTTTGAAGTGAAACTTCTTTAGAATCGTTGTGATTTGACACTCGATGAAACGAAAAAGCGAACGTAAAGAGATAAACACAAAAATCTATAGGACTAATCCTGCGAGAGAATGAGATAAAGTACATTATATTTAATAATTTAAACACTATTCTCACACAGATAGAGTTGGAAACGCTTTGAAGTGAAACTTCTTTAGAATCGTTGTGATTTGACACTCGATGAAACGAAAAAGCGAACGTAAAGAGATAAACACATAAATCTATAGGACTAACCCTACGAGAGAATGAGATAAAGTACATTATATTTAATCATTTAAACACTATGCTCACACAGATAGAGTTGGAAACGCTTTGAAGTGAAACTTCTTTAGAATCGTTGTGATTTGACACTCGATGAAACGAAAAAGCGAACGTAAAGAGATAAACACAAAAATCTATAGGACTAATCCTGCGAGAGAATGAGATAAAGTACATTATATTTAATAATTTAAACACTATTCTCACACAGATAGAGTTGGAAACGCTTTGAAGTGAAACTTCTTTAGAATCGTTGTGATTTGACACTCGATGAAACGAAAAAGCGAACGTAAAGAGATAAACACATAAATCTATAGGACTAACCCTACGAGAGAATGAGATAAAGTACATTATATTTAATAATTTAAACACTATGCTCACACAGATAGAGTTGGAAACGCTTTGAAGTGAAACTTCTTTAGAATCGTTGTGATTTGACACTCGATGAAACGAAAAAGCGAACGTAAAGAGATAAACACATAAATCTATAGGACTAACCCTACGAGAGAATGAGATAAAGTACATTATATTTAATAATTTAAACACTATGCTCACACAGATAGAGTTGGAAACGCTTTGAAGTGAAACTTCTTTAGAATCGTTGTGATTTGACACTCGATGAAACGTAAAAGCGAAAGTAAAGAGATAAACACATAAATCTATAGAACTAATCCTGCGAGAGAATGAGATAAAGTACATTATATTTAATAATTTAAGCATTTTGCTCACACAGATAGAGTTGGAAAAGTTTGGAAGTGAAACTTCTTTAGAATCGTTGTGATATGAAACTCGATGAAATGAAAAAGCGACACTGAAAAGAGATAAACATATAAATTTATAAGACTAATCCTGCGAGAGAAAGAGACACAAGTTTTAAATTGTGCAGCACATATTAGAGTCAATAAGATCGCTTATTAAACATAGGTCCAATTTGAACCGAAATAAAACAGATAATAATATTAATATTTTCTTAAGTTTTCGCGACTTGTATACATAATAAAACTACGTTTTATTATGTATACAAGTCGCGTTGTTATGCATGTGCATGTTAAATTAGATTAGGCTCCCATAGATTAAATAATAACCATAAACAAAATTAAAAATTAAATAATTAAAATTAATAAGTTGGCGGTAGGCTAAATAAAACTTTAACAATACTCGTTGACACTTGACATCTTTGTCTTCCGTGATCACGGCCACTGAAAAGTGGCCGAAACGTCGGAAAAACCAAAATCAAATAAAATTACCGCGCTTAAAACCGTTAAAACGTAGTTTTATTAGATAATAATATTTTTTATACTAAAACAGTGAACATTTTAAAGTGATACTTAGAAGTGTACTTTGAATTATAAAATGTTGACAGATGGTAGGCTAAAGGAATTATATTGTTACATGCCGACAAAAGTGAAAGCACACCTGCCTGCCATAAAGCACCGTTTATTACCTTCCCGCATTTGGACTTCTTTTGAATACTTAGAAATACAGTATATTGTGTATTGTACTAGTTTATGGCCGTTCGCAGGAATAATTAAGCAGGTGTGCGGATTACGTTTTCTGGGAAATTGCGTCGACGCTTGGCAGGTAGACATATTGTATTTGTATAGTTGAGTATAAAACAACGCCCGAACAGAGGGGTGAGGCAGTAAAGCGACATTCGATGAGCAATATAATAACGGACTTTGTGTGTGTTATTGAATCGTGCAGTTTGTACTGGTTGTGTCCAGTTATATTTGTACCTGTGTTATACGTGTTTGTATAGTTCTAATAAATTCTATAGTAATTCCAACGGCATTTTTAATTCGAGTCTTGCAACTCGTAACAATATTTATATTAATAAAAGTTATAGAATTATCCTAGAGTATATTCTCTGAAGTTTCACTTCTCCTGCGTGTGAACTGCATACACACACAATTTTTTATTTTTTTAAGACAAATCAATATTGCACAAATCTATACAATCAATAAATCTATACTAATATTATAAAGCTGAAGAGTTTGTTTGTTTCTTTAAATGCGCTAATCTCAGGAACCGCTGGTCCGATTTGAAAAATTCTTTCAGTGTTGAATAGTACATTTATCGAGGAAGGCTATAGGCTATATTATATTTTCAAAACAATTAGGAATCCTTACTAAAAGTCCAATAATGTAACCCAAGGTGTAAAAAATGACCCGAAAAAATCCATACACAGCGTGCGCTGCGAAAACTATTGACTATAGAACAAAATAATTTACTACCACTTTGCAGAACATATAATTGTCTACAAAAAATATCGCCTAACCATATGTCTAACTATTGTAATTATCTCACAATAAGTGTTTTCTTTTATTTTTTGAAATAATTAAAATGCCGTCGCTTCAAAAACTCTTTATTTTGTACCTTGGTATTAATCCTTATCAAAATAAATTACTCCATATTCAATACCTTTCTAAAACTTTTTGAATTATTCAAATCGGATGTTTCATTCAAAAGATATCGCGATATTTAAAATGTAAGTATTAATGTTGTAGCCAAATATACTAATATATTGTTTGATTGAGCGTCCTAATCTCAGGAACTACTGGTCTGATTTGAAAAATTCTTTCACTGTTAGATAGCCCATTTATCAAGGAAGGCTATAGGCTATATATCATCACGCTAAGACCAATAAGAGCGGAGCACGAATGTAGAATGTTTCAAAATCGGAGGGTTTTAAAAGCAAATTCCACGCGGACACAGCTAGTATACAATAATTACTAGAATATGCCAAGACTTCGTTCAAGCTAGACTTGGAATACCTGCAGGATTCCCGGGACAAAGTATAGCAGCATTTAAAAAGAATGTAAGCTATCGTTGTAGTGAAAATTGTATTGGAATAAGTCAATTCTTATGCACCCGAACAACTTCAAAGCGCTCCCGGGTAATTACCCGCGCGGGATTACCGATATGAAAGATATCACACATGGTATCAATAAAAATTTGCTACCGATCAGGGAAAAATCTAAATCGGCCTAGTAGTTGTTACGTAGTGGCTTTACGTGAATCCCGAACAAAGAGACAAGAAATCTAGAAAAAATTGCTTTGTGTTCTCCATCGTTTGCATAGTGCATTCCCGTTTTTTTTTAAGTAAAACTTCTGTGTATACGGGGGGGGGGGGGATTAGGAATTTTTCTGTCACGAAAAAGCGTTACGGCTGCGTGGAGAGGCGGCAATATTTTAGAGTAGACTATGGATGTTTTTTTTGGTTCCGGATCGAATACAGATTTTTTGAACTAAAATATGATTAAATAAAAAATGCATTCATTGAAATTTATCTAACCTAACCAAATCATAATTTGTACTAAACCTGCGAAAAATCGAAAGACCCATAGTAGAAGTAAAACTTCAACGGACAAGTGGAAAAACGAATGGCAACGGACAAGTGGCAAAACGAATCGCAACAAAATTTGAACTTAAAGTTTTACGAGCAGGTTTTCAAATTGTACAAGTACATTAACAATCTCTCAACAACAATCAAGAAAGAACATGTAATAACAAGAGTTGAAAAACGTAGGTAAGGTAGTTTGGACAAGTAGAGAGAATGGATACAAGTAGAATCACAAACAGTAGAGTTGCTGCTGGTAGACCTAGACGAACACTCCATGATCAAATATCAGAAGTGTTTAAGAGAGGTCAGGTAAAAAGCATGTCAAATAAACGTGCATGTATGAAGAGATTAATGAAAGTAGATGAAGCGAAAATTGTTTTGTCAGGATCGTCGCAAGTAAAGATTCATAGTATCTGCCTACCCCATGACACAGACGTGATATTAAATATGTATGTACAAGTTAGTAGTTTATTGTTACCTGATAATCAAACTTCGTAACGGAACTGAGTTTCTGAACAAATTGTATTTAATAAATCAATTAAACTTCCATAACAGAATATACAAATTTATCGTATGTTAATTATTTTCATACTAAAATATGAAAATAATTAACCTTTTCATAAACAATTATAATTACTTTAAGGGCTTGTGGGGTACCAAGTTAGTTAGGAACATACGTGAAACTCCACACGTTCGGTTTGTTTGAGTTGAGAAACTGAGTTTCATGTTTGGAGTGGAATCACACTCAAACTGCAGGCGGTTTGCCATTACGAGTATGCAATATGTACAAAGAACAGATATAGTCGTTTGTTGGGGACAATATAACTAGAATACGCCAGCGACTTCATGTTGGACAGGTAGCAATTTTTGAAGTGAAACTTCTTTAGAATTGTTTTGATTTGAAACTCGATGAAACGTAAAAGAGAAATGAAAAAGAGACAAACACGTAAAATTCAACCTTATTTAATTCGTAATAAAACATATTTCTCTCTACCCGTTAATATCAATTTTCGCTTTAAATAAAACTCAAAAGACTTGAAATTAATCTGCATATACTTAAGGCATTGAATTTTAAACTTTATGCTAGTGGTTTCAAGTGTAATCTAGATTGAATTTTTACGATTAAAGGTCAAAATACCTAAGAATAAAGACTTCTATAATAGAATAGAAATGCTAAAATGTGTGTGTGCAGTTCACACTTGTCTACTAAGCGTTGTATGTATAATTCTGTTCGCCTGTATGTTCTCTGAAGTTCCACACAATTTTGTTTTTATTTTTATATCAAAAGTGTTTTGCTAATACTTAAAATCAAAGGATGGTTCCAGCAGGATACTAGATTGTCTAGTATTAAAATACATGAAACCTGGGAATTCGTGTAAACACCCAGCATAAGTGATGTTACTAAAATCTTACTCAACTAGATACAAGTATTCTACTGAATATTTCTAATATATACTAATGTCATGGAATCACGAAACGTCAAAAGTACGTAAGTTATCGGTCTTGAGAAATTGGAATCAACTAATTTGGGTCCTAACTACTGTAAAGCACTCTCGAGAAAATTTTCACACAATTCTCAGGACATAGAGTATGGTAGCATTAGAAAAAGAGCGTAAGCTATCATTTACTGGAAAATCATATCTGATAAGATATGAATGGCACTTAGCCGGAGCAAACCCTGATTCTGTGTTAGACCTGATGCCGTCTCGCAAATCCTAGTGAACCAAGTAGAAAAAAAATGAACGCTTATCGTCACTGGACCCGTGTAAGGAATGATGTAGGATTTCGGCCGGTTTTGAGAGTCCTGGTTTTGCACAAACACTACACCAGATGTCCTGGACACGGCACTTCAAGGAACGGTTTTAGGGCACAATACAATAGTTTTCTGAAGCTTTTGGACTATTTGTCAGCGAGCGTGGCGTCGTGACGATACTAAAGCAGCCATTGAAGGTTTGGCTCGGCCAATGAAACGCATGTGTGTGCGCAGCGCCCTCTGGTTAGAACCGACCGAATGAAGGTGAAAATGTTGCCGGAAAAGGGATGCTTTCCAGGAATGTGACGGGATGTAGTAACAATATCGGAATCATCATTTTTCAAGGTCTACAAGCTCATTCTTTTTTCAAAAATTTGTACACTCTAGGTTATTTTTTTCTATATAATAAATAGGTTCGCTTTTGACTGACATTGCTCCTGATGTCAGGTGGAAATGCAGTGTAAGGTGGAACACGCTTACTTAGAAAATACCTGGTCACGCGAGACTTGAAGACACCTAGATTATATTCGTCAGGAAAGACAGACGACGGTAAAGAGTTCCACTCTTCAGCGGTGCGTATGATAAAAGTGAAAGCATAGCGTTTCGTCCGCTTTGTTGGTATTTCCACCATATATCGGTGGCGTGAGCGCGTACGTCTGCTTCTCCGATGGTAAAATAGTGAGGGAGGAACCAATTCATGTAATTCCGTGGCACACTCCCCGAAGTGTATCCTATAGAATACCGATACTAGTTAAAGGCTAACTTTTAAACTGTTCAAAGTGGCTAAGGTACCTAAAAAAAGTAAATTGCTACGTTTTAAAAAGGAACAGTCCAGAATATACGTTAATTAAGATGCGTAATACTTCATACTAACTACCGTTTCATGACTTTTCATTTCCTACCAGTAATTTAAAAGACCCCATCTAACGTTCACCCCAAATGGTCTTTCAATTTCAAAGTAATTTATTCCAAAAGTATAATGGCTTACAATACTGACGTCAAAATTATGAATGGACGTAATATGGTAATTAACGACACAATGAAATATTTATATTTTCTTACTTGACATTGACGACAAAACAACTCATAGCCAGGTGGTAGGGTATTTGCCCGTCTGGATGGCTACCATCCTTGTTCTAGAGTATGCCCCCATAACAACCTTAAGTTGCGTTCCGGCATTAGTGGCCAGGTTCCAGTTTTTTTTTTTGAGAGCAGCACATTAGTAGCAATTTTGGTGTTACAAATGTCCATAGGCGATGGTAACCGCTTTCCATCAGGTGGGACATCTGTGGATCTTCAGAGAACATCTAACAAAAAAAAAGTTGTAATTTAGAATGACCAAATGACTTTTAGAATAATGACATAAACTGTTTTTTTTTTAACTTATTTTTTTTTTAATTTCTATTTTATTAGTAATTATTGTGACATTTTTTTCGATTTTATTCAATATTGACCTAATGTAAATTAAATTGACATTTTATTTATGTAATTTTCGTATAATTGTATATATTTTTTTGTAATTAACTATTTGAGCCAATTTTGATTTTTATTATATAAATTATTTTTTAGTGGAAACTTGATTGATATATGTATTAATTTTGTGTTTTATATTTAAGAATATTAATTATTGTATGTTTCCCAAACAAATGAAATAAATAAATAAACATACAGGCGATCATAATTATATATGCAACGCTTAGTAGACAAGTGTGAACTGCACACACACATTTTCGCATTTCTATTCTATTATAGACGTCTTTATTCTTAGGTGTTTTGATCTTTATTGGTAATAAATAATAATTCAATCTAAATTACACTTTAAATCGCTAGCATAAAGTTCAAAATTCAATGCACTCTTACGCACGTATATGTATCTACGTATCTGTTGATCTATGTTTAAAACAATATCTGCCTTAGGAATATAGAGATAGAGCTAACATTCATTTCAAACCTTTTAAGTTTTATTTCAAGTGAATATTAATGCTAACGGGTAAAGAGAAAAGTGTTTTATTTCGAATTTTTATGTGTTTATCTTTTTATAGTGTCGCTCTTTCGTTTCATCGAGTTTCAAATCGCAACGATTCTAAAGAAGTTTCACTTCAAACACAGAAATTTCTGACAACAACCGAAAACAATACTTGCCAGGTACAAAACTAGTAATTAGGTTTATTGTTCAACATAAACTCGGTGCAATATAAAGTGAAACAAAAAGTAAATATATTTGCATGTAATGGGGAAGTTAAAGTAATGCCCGGTGCCGGGAGCTGTCCGAAATTCATCTGATTAACTTTGAACATCATAATGAAGCTGGTTTTATCAAAATTCCAACCGGCCGCATCGTTACGTGCTAGTGATGTCTACACATAATGTCGATATTGTTACAACTCATGTCCCGACAAACACAAAATCCACCTGCATATCTGAAACAAAGCACATTTATTACCCGTCGTCATTTGAACTAATAACATTGAAATTGTTTTATAGTCGTCTTCTTTTGTTAATTTATTGGCATACGGCCTATTTTTGTATTGTAATCATTAGCCAGGTGTTACGGATTTAAAGTACAAGGTGATTCTAGGAAATTCGGTCCACGCTGCCGGGCGCACATATTGCATTTGTGTAGTATAAAGCAATGGCCCGATTGAGGGAGGTGTGAGCGAGAACCACGATCAAGGCGAGACTTGTGTACATTCGGTAATCTATTAGTGACGGACTTTGCGCGTTTTATAGAATTACGACCTTTTGCATTGCGTTTGGATTTGTTGTGTTCAATTATATTTGTACCTGTGTTATAAGTGTTTGTATAGTTCTAATTAACTCTAAAATAATTCCGACGGCATTTTAATTCGAGTCCCGCTAAACTCGTAACAATATTAAGAAATCATTTGTTTTATATCAGAATTTTCTTATAAGTGTAACGACACATCTTCCCAAGAAACGGTGTCGACACTTCGACGATTGAATTATCGGTCTTACTATTCAGTTGGCATGATACACCAAAGGTGCAAAAGGGTCCGAATCACGCGGCGTGTAGGTCAGCAAGTCAGCGCGTTACACGATTTAAGATAGTACGACTCGAAAATTCCCCATATTCGCCAAAATATGTTCCCAAAATGTAGTATCATTACAATGTTATTATGAACTAGTGTTATAAATAAAACCAAAGTTTAGTGTAATGTGCTAGCTGTTAATAAAGAACACATGAACAAAGTGTCTTCGCCTTAATAGAGACAATAAGAAATGTGTTATAATGGACACTTTCTTAGTAAGAATACTTTTATTTAATTTAGGTTATATTTAAATTACTTATTAATCTTTTTAGATTAGATGGTAATATTAATGAGGTATTCCTTTCTTATATACCTTATTTATAAATGTGTAATATTATTCCAAATTAACCTATTCGTAATTATGTACTTTGGGGCCTTAGAAGTATCGGACTAATATATCAAAAATCATTTAATTTATGCTACTTGATATTTTTCTTATTGATATAGACTATAATTACGTCCAGCTTTAGGAGCATAAGGCTTTTTAATATACTTTTTAAATTAAATAATAATCAATCAATAATAAATCATTGAAAACATCACAAAATCTATTTCATCATTTAATTACGCTCTTCGGTGTTTTACACAAACATTCATCATTGTATAGTACTCATAGATATTTAAAATTATTTTAACTTAGTTATTTTCTTCTATGATGCTTTTTATTAAACATTCTTTACAGTTACAAAGTATATTATAAATTAAACTAAATAAAGCTAAGCTATTATAATAAATACAATTAAAAACTAAAAATAAATCGGTACGCCACAATTCATTAAAAAAGTGAGATTTTATGAACAAGTGATTAAATTTAGCCTAAAAACAAGCAATATTCTACAGTTATTGTTAATGTTAAGCAAACATTATAAGTATTTGAAAAAACAAATAAATTTTAGGTTTGGAAAAATATATATGGATTACATTTTTTACCTGGAAATATGTTTATAATAGTTTTTAACTACAACATGTTTTTAACTACAAAAATAAATTAAGTTGTAAATAGTATAAATCGTAATAGACTGTGTAACAAATCGCTGCCAGATGGGAGCGTGCCCAGAAGGCTGGCTGCATTACCGCGCTGTATGGCGATGCTTATTTGTTAAGCGAAATATGAGCCAGCCTTCTGATCACGGGTGGCATCAAAGAGTTTCTTGCAAATCTCTTTGAAGAAACTCTTTGCCGATGGACCCCACGGACCTAATATTTCAACTCCTTTTCTTCTAATAGTTCATAAATTAATTTGAACGGAAATGTTCAACGTCGATTTCGATAACAAAGTTTATCGATACTCCCCATCTCTAAAGTCAACAGTGGCCTTTAATAAAGACCCCTTCCATTTCGTAGCGTAATGCTATATTTAAATTATTATTTCTCAGCCAAATGTACCGTGTACAGAGTCCGAACGAAAATTGTATTATTTCATATCTTTTGTTCAACAGAAACCTGAAATTCTCCTTTGAACTTCCACTCTGAAATTCCTTATCGTGTGGAAAGTTATTTCTCGTCGAATTCAAATATTTTATTAATCATTTTATTACTTACATTTTTAAAGCAATATTTTTTCCTTTAAGGCTACCTTAGCCATTTTTTTTAAAGCCTGAGTGTAGCAGACAAGCAGAGGTCCATCTGATGGAAAGCGGTTACTTTCGCCTATGGATATTTGTAACACTAACACCAAACATGTGCTGCCGTTCTCTAAAGGGAGACTGGAACCTGGCAACTAATGCCGGAACACAACTAAAGATTGTTATGGACCAGGGGTAACAGCTATCCAGACAGACAAATACCCTACTACGGGACAAAGTTTTGCAAAAACGGAAAGCTCGTGTAGTCAAGTGTCCTAAAGTCCGTCTGCCTGTATATGTCACAGTCATTTGTCACGGAATCTACCGGATCGACATGAATAAATTTAACAGGAGAGTGTAGCCTATATAGCACTACAAAGTTACGTAGTAAAATCGAGTAAAAACTAAAGGCCAAAAACTGCCAAGTGATGATCATAAAACTCTTTAACTCCATACCAATATCAATAAGAGAATTGTCAAAAAGAAAATTAAAATTACATGCATGGCTGATTAGTTGTGTTCTGGCATTAGTGGCCAGGTTCCAGCCTCCCTTAAGAGAGCAGCAGCGCATTTGTAGGACATTTGGTGTTTTAAATGTCCATAGACGATGGTAACCGTTTTCCATCAAGTCTGCCTGTCTGCTGAACTCATGCAATAAAAAAATATATAATCCCAGCCGGGATCTGAATGTTTAACCACTCAACAACAACGACTTTTATCTACGAGATCTTGATAAAAACTTTTTAAAGTATTTGTCGCGTTTCGTAACAAAGCGTTATAAAAGGTTTTCACGTGTTTTCAAATAAAAAACAGAGTTAATTATAATATATTCGCTCGTAAAAAGAAGATTGGTATTTGGTAATAACGCGAAAGTATGATTCCATTGTGATATTAATCTTTAGAGAACTGGCCGAGAGCTTTTATATTTCCATATTTATTTATTGTTTAGAAAAATATTGAATTTCTGAATTATGATACGTTACGTTTAACTGTGTAATTAAATTGCTTATATCTATGATAGTTTTAATTAAACTATTATGTTTATTTAACTATAGCCTATACAAATTAATATTAATTAAAAATCTAAAATATCCTATAAATAAACCTAACTTAAAAATATATATACAATAGTAAAAAAACTGATTATGTTTAAATTTTATTTATTTATTTATAACTTACAAACATCGCTCTCATTACATTTTTCACCAATACGATAGCGTGGTACACATAATACATTATATAAACATATTCCAGTCGTCATAACGTATAATATAATATGCAGTTCTTATGAATTCAGTCACAGTACAAATATAAATGTCTTTTTGTTAACATATCTTCTTCAATGTTCGCAAGACGTCAAGGCAAGGCAATGTCATCGGCGCCTTATTAAGTGTTGGTCCTGCCGTATGGTACTACGATTAAATGAATATAAATAGTATTTCTATTGCCTATTGTATTACTAGTTACTATGTTTTTCTGTGGTGATATACAATAAGGAGTTATCTATTTTTCTCTAAGCTAATATTTGGATAGTTTAAACATATAGTTCGAAAAATCACACCCCGATTTTATACGAAAGTATGAATGAAATACTTTATTGTTCCCTATAAATTAATATAGAGGTCGGTGGTGTGGATCAATGAAATATATCTCACAATTTAATAGTTTAATCAGAATATTCTTTTACTTTTATCACGTGCATACAGTACAATACCGAAACCATTTTCTATAAGACAATAGCGCTGCCATCGCACAATAGTGATGTGCAACGTATCTATTCAACTCGACTTATATGAACTGAGGTGCGCGGCAGACAAGTGCCAGGATACCGTGACATATGATATATTCACTTTGTATACAATGGTATGAAAAACATGTAGATCATGAGACAGAGACTAATGACCGTGACAGGCTGCGAAAATGATTACTGTCGCATATACCGGAGATGCTACAAATGTGCTGTCAGACGCGAAGGAATTTTATTAAGAGATAAAAAGCTATTCGTTTAGAAAGAAATATTTTCTTTCTTTCTTTCTAAAATGCATAATTAATAAACGATATACTTGAAAAAGAAGAACATCCATATATTTCGATTGGACACCAAGTAATTTATATTTCTTTGAGTTTGAGACATTAAGAAGAAAAAAGCACAATATGTTAATTTGGTTACAAAATGTCGCTTAAAACAATCAACCTTTCACCCTTCAGCATAATAATGTTTTAAAAACCCACATCGTAACGCTGTGGGAAAACGTCAGCTAAGAGTTCATTCAAAATTTCTAAAGTGTGAAAGAGATACGTTCTGGAGTTCGTGAGAAGTAGTGATACAATAAATTAGAAACTAATAGAATGAAGAAAGCTTAATTTGTATTGTATTCTACATACAATCTCTTAAGACGATAATTAGAATAATGAGCCTAGGTCATTGAAGTCAATGGCTAAGGTTCCCAAAGGCTGGCTACGTTACCTCGCTGAATCGCCATACTGATCCGTTGTCCGAGGTAGAAACCAACCCTCCGGTCACCGGAAGAGCCGATTTTGGGAGCTCTTTGTAGAGACTCGTGGCCTCACAATTATGCAGAGTATATATATCATGTCGTGGAAGGCCACGACACACCTTCCATGATCAAATTGATCGTATACTAGCAGAAGGTGATGTCAGGAGCCTTAAGAACAGACGAGCTTGCATGACAAGAGTTATGAATGTCAAAGAAGCAAGTGAGGTGTGTAAGAATAAGCCTAAATGGCACTCTGTTGTTCGTGCCTACCCCGCAAGGGAACTGGCCTGAAGTTATGTATGTATGTATGTATGTATATCATGTGTATATATAATCATATCATCACTGTCTTTTGTCTCTTGTGTCTGTAAACTGTCGCGGTCGCATTTCTGTTTGTATAACATATGGTTGAAACTTATCATATAGTAAAGGAGTGTTCTAATGACGGTTGAATAAACCTGTAATTTTCACGTAGTATACAATATTCGTGAGTTCAATTCGTACTGAATAGTAAAACGGTCATAACTACGGTTCCATGGTTTAATTGTTTCAGGGCACGCGATATATTTTCACGTTTACATAGTTATTTTTAGGAATTGTTCCAAATTATAATACAATACTTGTTAAACTACAATAAATATAAACTAAAAATATCTAAAGTTAAAATATTGGTCCCGAACCACTGTCACTTACCGGAAACGTTCCCAAAAGGCTGGTAGCGTTGCCGCGTTGTATAGTGACGCTTAATCTTTGAGTAAAATAGAAGCCAGCCTTCTGGTCGCGTGTGACATCTACTAAACGTTTGGCGACATCACGGTAGATCTTTAGAGCGTTAGGACCCCACGGACCCAGAGCTTCCACCCCAAACGCCACAAATGTGTAACCATTTTCAATGGCGGCACATTTGCGGCACTTGAGGGCCCTCTGTTTGGCTGCAGCAGAACCGGCGGTAGCGCAAGTACTTGAAAGATGGGACGCCGCCAGAGTATCAACGCAAGTAGCATTCTACACTGAGGAGCGGCCCATCTTCCAGGAAATCAGCGTCATCCCATCCGGTCTCCTGCCATCGTCGCGGCACAAGCCGTTTGGTTCCAAAACGGCAAGTGCCCCGGCGGTGACAAGAGCCCGGCGGATGATGTCGTTGAGTGCCGCGTGTCGGGAAATTCTACGGACGCTTCTGCTGCAGGATAGTCCGTGAGGTCCCAAGCGGTCCACCCTATCCCTGCATTGACAGAGGTCTGGGACCACACAGGTTGCCCTGAAGTCACTGACAATATTTACAGCCACAAAATGCACATATTGCCTAATGTCTACTAAGTACTGTAAATTCAAGGGTCTTGATGATCAGTCTAGGATGAAGCACGCTTACCTAGAAGATACCTAGGTAAGCGTGATAGAGCAGCAGCGCATTTGTAGCACCTTTGGTGTTGCAAATGTCCATAGGCGATGGTAACCGCTTTCCATCAAGTGGGCCGTCTGCCTGTCTGCTGAACTCCTGCAATAAAAAATATAAAAAAAATACCTATTCACTCGTGACTTGAAGACTTCAAGATTGTATTTGTCAGGAAAAATAGACTCCGGCAAATTATCCCACTCTTCGGCAGTGCGCACCAAAAAAGATGAAGCGAAACGCTTGGTTCTGACTGGTAGTGTTTCCACCATGTATCGGTGGCGCAAACCGGTGCGTCTGGTTGTCCGGTGGTAAAATGTGGATGGAGGAATGAGCTCGTGCAAATCTAAGGAAGACTTCCCGAAATGTATCTGATAGAAGACAGTCAGCCCCGCGACCTTGCGTCTATGCTCTAGACTCTGAAGTCGAGTATAATAAGATTTTTAGATACAATATTTTGAGATCGTGGATATCATGTAGCAAGTAAAACGAGCCCAAACACGATGGGTCTATCTTGTTTAGTACAGGAGTTCCTACGGCCACCTTCCGACTCCATCATCAGATCAGCTCCATGATACCATATTATTGCATTGTCACGCGATATACATATGCATGCAAAATTTCAGCTCAATCGGAAACCGGGAAGTTGGTCAAATTTAACTAGCAAGATTCCACTCGAACTTACATACATAGGTACATCCATTGCAAGTTAATAAAAAGCTTGTAAAAAAGACGTACATTGCTGACCAGCTTCTTGGCTCTCTTCTCAATTGATTCCAACGCCTCCAACTTGTATTTGGCTGAGCCGTCCCGAAGATGGGAATAGTACTCCATGCAGAACTGAACTTGTGCTTGGTATAATAAGTTCAGCAGTTGTTCCGACGGACGGACTGAAGTGTTACATCGGTATAAACATAAGGTCGTTACAAGTTAAACCCACTGCAGTTTATAATCGAATGTTTTCAATTAAATAATATCATACAAAATATATACACCAAACCTGGTATCGTAATACTTAATCTAACTTTTACAAAAGATGGCCGTTTAAACTTTTGGTTAAATTTCAATAACGTCACGGCCAATGGGCTTAAGAAACGCTGCTTTGAAGTAAGACATCAATAGCTCCTTTTCCTCTGTTCAGATATTTTAATACATTTTGGGGCCGGGTTGCCAGGTACAACTGTTATCTTAATATTATTTCTATTATGTAGCCATACAATGATAATAATAATAATAATTTATACCCGCAGGGGGGCTTTGTGGCGAAGCCTTAGATGAGTAGCGACACCTCCGTGCTTGCCTTAGCCAGCCGGCACGGAGTGGAGATCGCTAGAGCTAAGACTCAAGCTCCAGGGGTGGAAGTGATAAATGGCATCACGTCAGAAGTAGCTTCTGTGAACCTGCAGCCCACCTCTCTACACCCCTTAGCCACTCACACCCATGTTGCCCCTGCCTTCTATGGTATTTTTTGGGGCCCATGCAGGGAGTGGCGAGTCACCGTCTGCCCATTTCTCCATGTTCTCCGAACATTGCGACGGGCAGACGCCATAGTCCCCATATTCCCAGACCTCTAGTACCACTAGCAGTTCACCCCAATAGCCTGGTATTTTTTGTCTTCATTTCCCACAATAGTCCTACACTGGCCGGGGCTTGTCCTTGGGTGCATTACTATATGGTGTAGACAGGGATAATCGCCGGTCAGTGTCACGCCACATTTACATTAAATTTGCCAAAGGGCCTCTACGTGTTGGCCTTCCCATGGCCCCACGCAAGCCCTCCCTAAAGTCCGGGCCATTTTTATGGCCCGTGGTCCACAAAGAATAATAATTTGTACGAAATTTTTTATATTACTAGGATATGCCTGCGACTTCGTCCACGCTTGACTCGAAAATCCCGCGGGATTTCCAGGAGACATAGTATCGCAGTATTTAAAGAATGTAAGGTATCGTCTTAATGAAAACTATCTCGGATAAGCTCATTTTTATGGACCCAACAACTACAAACCGCTCCTGGGAAAATTCTCGCGGGATTCCCGCAATAAAAAATATCACACATATTATTAGATAATATTTGCTGTCGATCAGTGAAAACCGCATTGAAATCGGCCCAGTAGTTTTATGTGAATCTTGAACGAACAGACAAGTAATGTAAAAAAACATCATCGTGTTCTTCAGCGTTTACATAGTGTATTCTAGTTACCGGTTTTTTTGAAGTGAAACTTCTATATAGACACGGGGTCTTACGATTTTTCGCTCACGAAAAAGCGTCACGGCCGCGTGTTCTAATACTTACATTTTTAAACTCGTGATATCTTTCGAATGGGATGTCCGAATTGAATCATTGAAAAAGTTATATAAAGGTATTGAAGCAGTCTTGAATATAAAGTAATTTATTTTGATTAGGATGAATACCAAGATACAAATAAAGAGCCTTTTCTAGCGGCCGCTTTTTTTTTGCTTCAATATACAGACGGCATGTTTAGAATTTTATAATATTACTAGCTGACCGGTATACGATGTTCTGCCATAAAAAATCACCATAGGCGGGTGGAAAATACTTTAAGCCCTATTTCATAATATACTATTAAAATCGGTTAAGCAGTGTCGGAGGAGTGTGAATACATTTGTTTTATTGCGTGAGTTTAGCAGACAGATAGACGGTCCACTTGATGGAAAGCGGTTACCATCGCCTGTGGACATTTACAACACCAAAGGTACTACAAATGCGCTGCTGCTCTCTTAAGGAAGACTGTAACCTGGTCACTTGACACTTTATCCGTGCAGGAACGGAGAAAGAATACAATTTCCTGCGGCCTGGCGGCCTGTCGTAAGAGGCGACTAAACAACCTACAGCCAGGTGGTAGGGTATTTGCTCGACTGGATGGCGACCACCCCTGGTCTAGAGTATGCCGCCATAACTACCTTGTGTTGTGTTCCGGCATTAGTAACCAGGTTCCAGTCTCCTTTAAAAGAGCAGCAGCGCATTTGTAGCACCTTTGGTGTTGAAAATGTCCATAGGCGATGGTAACCGCTTTCCATCAAGTGGGCCGTCTGCCTGTCTGCTGAGCTCCTGCAATAAAAAAAAAATCTAATGCCGAAACACAACTCAAGGTTGTTATGGCGGCATACCCCAGACAAAAGGTGATAGCCATCCAGACGGGCAAAGGCCCTACCACCTGGCTATGGGTTGTTAAGTCGCCTCTTACGACAGGCCGCCCGGCCGCAGGAAATTGTATTATTTCTCCATTCCTGATTTAATCTTCAATTTTCGTTGAAGTATTTATATTTTTTTTTAAGTATTCAATCTGCCTTCTTCCTCGGAAACCTGGCAACCCGCGCCTTTTTCCCAAATCCCCAGCCGGTTCCCGTATAACCCAAACAAATTCGAAACACGTACACCCGTTGTTAGTATAAACCTATCACATTATATACGTCTTAACGTGTTTCACATTCAAAGTATCGATTAAACCACGACACGTATAATTTATGTGGATATAATTAGTTTGTGTTATTGTATTAATTAAGATAGAAGTGGCGCCAAGAAATTTACATTTGCTACAAGCTAAGAAATCTAATAATCACAAGTTAAATAATCGTAAGAGGTGACAAAAGTACTCACAGCCATATGGTAGGGTATTTGTCCGTATGGATGGCTACCACCCCTGGTTTAGAGCATGCCGCCTTAACAAGCGGCCAGGTTCCAGTACCAGCTACGAGTACGGCAGCACATTGGTAATACCTAGTGTTGCAAATATTTATAGGCGATGGTAACCACTTTCCATCACGGTTGGGTCATCAGACTGTCTGCCGTGCTCCAGCAATAAAAAATTGTGTGTGTGTGCAGTCAAACACAGTAGAAGTGAAATAAAGTGTGACAAGGAGTGGGAGAATTCTAAATTTCGTGACCTCACATTTCATATATCACATCGTTATAATATATCATATCGTTATAATATATCATATCTTTATAATATATCATATCGTTATAATATATTTAAGCTGTAAAACACGAAATATGAAGTGTTAACGAAAAACTTCAAAACATTTCCAGCTCTATCTATATGAGTATATGATGTGATTGACTGATGATGAATGAATGATTAAATATGATGTATTTTATCTCATTCTCACGCAGGCTTAGTCCTATAGATTTATGTGTTTATCCCGTTTTAGTGTCGCTTTTTTAACCGACTTCAAAAAAAGGAGGAGATTCTCAATTCGTCGAGATCTTTTTTTTTGTTTTTTTTTTTATGTATGTTCACCGATTATTCCGAGATTTATGATCCGATTACGTGATTTTTTTTTTGTTCGACGCGGAATAGCTTCCATTTGGTCCCCTAAAAATTTAACATAGCTTGGCTCAGTAGTTTTCATTTTACGAACATTTTTTATTCCCGTTTCTTGGGACCTAAATATTTTAAGGAGCGCGGCACCTTTCGTGTGTCTACCCATACATAGCTAGACACTAAAAAGTAACAAATAAAATAAAAAAACTTCGTTTAAAAAAACCGACTTCAAAAACTAAAAAGTATAAAATAACTTATTTCTAAAGCCAGTATTTTTTTGAAAATTACTAAGCACCGACTTTAAGATGTTTTAGATAATATATATTAATAATAATGGCTTTAGAAATAAGTTATTTTATACTTTTTAGTTTTTGAAGTCGGTTTTTTTAAACGAAGTTTTTTTTATTTTTTGTTTCCTCGAGTTTCAAATCACAACGATTTTAAAGAAGTTTCACTTCGAAAATTGAGGATTTGATTGATCTGGTGCCAACGCCTCATTTTTACAACCGCGCCGCTCGCCATCGACGGGATTTTCACCCTCATTTCCTGGACTACGCTCAACTAAGGAACGGTTGTCTATATAGAACGTTTGTTCCGCGGACGACAATTATTTAGAGGGAACTTCTCGCCGAGGTTTTCCCTCTGCATTACGACAGGGGGTTGTTTAAGAAGGGCGCTATAAAATTTCTTAGAAGCCAGCAACGCAACGCCGGTATTGCAAGCATCCATAGGCGACGTTAACCAGCTTATTTTAACTTGTGTCATGGGATTATTACAAAATCAGGTTTTTGAACAAAAATCTAGGCCCTTGATTAATAATGGACGATTAAAAATTGTTAAAAAAAGAAAGAAAGAAACGTTTTTCGTGTATTTATTTGATGTCATTATATAACAATTTTTAAATTTTATCATAATCCTTGAGAAAATCCAAAACAAGACATTGCAAATGTTGCTATTATATATAGCGCGGACGCGATGCGATGGCCGGGAGAAGGCAAAGGTACGTGGAAGAAGGAGCAAGAGATGAGTAACTTACCTCGACACCAGTCCACCGCCACACTCAATCGTCCCCCGAGGGTTCACACACTCACTAGGATTTGCTTAGGAGAATTAAATTAAATTATAATGGTTTATTTCTGTATTGTGTTTTTTTTTATTGCAGATCAACAGACAGGCAGACGGCCCACTTGATGGAAAGCGGTTACCGTCGCCTATGGACATTTGCAACAGCAAGGTTGCTACAAATGCGCTGCTGCTCTCTTAAGGGAAACTGGAACCTAGTCACTAATGCCGGAACACAATTCAAGGTTGATATTGCGACATACTTTAGACCAGGGGTGGTAGCCATCCAGTCGGGCAAATGCCCTACCACCTGGCTGTGGGTTGTTAAGTCGCCTCTTACGACAGGCCGCCCGGCCGCAGGAAATTGTATTCTTTCTCCGTTCCTGCACGGATAAACTGTGTTCCAACAATCATTCCACTATCTATTGCGGTGACAGCCCTGACAAGAAGTTGAATGTTTGTCTTGTATTGCGCATTCTTTATTTGAAAGTTTATTCTTTTTTTGATTGCGAGGATGGGGAGAAAGAATTTATAAAGTGGTGTTCCTCGGCGCAACCGTATAAATTAGATTTTTTATCAAAAACCCGATTTTAACAAAGACCTGCGACATAATATTTTGTACAATGCTGTACATAATTTAATACCTCTACAGGTACCGCTGCTCTTTATACCAGATCACGGAAACAAAGTCGATCCTAATTTGACGAAAAAGGTCAATCAATTTTCAATATTATTTAATTAAAGTTAGCCGAAATTATAATTTTCGGTTCAGATAAAACCGACTTGCGCCTTTGTTAATAATATTTGATGTTGATGGACGAAGGACGATATTAATTTTATAGGTTCCTCGCTTTCAGGACGCTCATTTGTCTTCCTCTTCTCAAATATTCAATGTTTAAAGTTTGTCTTGGGCCGATATTGTTAAATTTATACTATAATACTCGGGCATAATTTGAGATAATGTTACATGCACGGATTGACCGCAGCTTAAGGAGAGTATCGTGTGGTAGATAAGCCGGCGCAAACCCTTTCTCTCATGCAACTTACGCGCTGAGAACTATTTTTCTAATCTAATACAATATATGTTATTCATTGAGCTTAGTTGTTTTCTTTTTATGCTTCAAGCTCAACGGCTCAGTTTTTAACGCTCGCTGTCACTTTTTATAACGTCGTATTAGCGGCCCAATGTTGCCGCGACAAATATAAAATACTTTTCAACACACTTGCTCATAAAGTGGTGATTATGGTCGAGGCGCAATTGAGGCACGAGCCGTAGACACCCATTATCAAACTGCCGAGTAAAAAACATTATCAACTCACTAGTGAGTTATACGATTTTTTTTTTAATTTTATTGGTTGAGTTGCTTTGTTCAACAAAAAGTCATTTTATTTAAAAAATAAAAAATCGTGTTCTATAGAACAAATAAATTAATGTTCCTAATTGCTTGCTCATTTCATGCAACTTCTCTATTTAAATAAGATAATTGCATGACTCGTGCGTGCAATAATAACATAAAACTATTCACTCATATAGAACACTTTTTTTTATCTACTAAATAAAATGACTTTTTTAAGAACAATTTTATTCAACCAAGTGTGTTAAAAAAAACGTCGTATGATACACGTGTGTATTGATGATTACCGTCCTCGGCTCTCTTAAGACCCTCGCCTACGGCTCGAGTCTCAATGGCGCCTCGGCGGTAATCACCAATGTTACACACTAGTACCATAATGTACTATTATTTAACCGTACGCAAAGTCTGATATTCTCTTACGCAATATTGAATATCAAACGATTATTTAATATTGCGGGTAGGTAATTTAGAATTGTCAAAGTCAAATGCGTTTACTGTCTTCTGTAATGACTTAAGACAATTAGGCAATCAATACAATGTTTACATTATGTGTTTATATAATTTGTAATTAATTTTTATGATAATGTGGTATTTTATAAGTGTGAAGAAAAATCATATAAGTACACGGTGTAACAAGTTATTGACCGACGGCCGATGGAGCAAATGTGTCCTGGAGTGGAGACTACGTCTCGGCAAACGTAGCGTAGGTCGCCCTCGAGGCCGGTGGACTGACTGATTGGGGGCTGGTTGAGGAAGACGGGAGACCGGGATATGTGGCGCAAACTTGGGGAGGCCTACGTCCAGCATTGGACAGAGACTGGATTAAGAAGAAAACAGACATTATATCACTCTGTCTTTTTTCTTTTTAACCGACTTCAAAAAAGGAGGAGGTTCTCAATTCATAGGGATCTTTTTTTGTTTTTGTTTTTTTTATGTATGTTCACCGATTACTCCGAGATTTATGATCCGATTTACGTAATTCTTTTTTTGTTCGACGCGGAATAGCTGCCATTTGGTCCCCTAATACTTTAACATAGTTTGGCCCAGTAGTTTTCATTATACGAACATTTTTCGTTCCCGTTTCTTGGGACCTATATTTTTTAAGGAGCAAGCACCTTTCATAGGTCCACCCATACATAGCTAGACACTAATAAGTAACAAAAAAATAAAAAAAACTTCTTTTAAAAAAACCGACTTCAAAAATTAAAAAACTAAAAAGTATAAAATAACTTATTTCTAAAGCTATTATTATTAATATATATTATCTAAAACATCTTGAAGTCGGTGCAAAGTAAAACATAAAAATTACTATATTTTTTTGAAAATTACTAAGCACCGATTTAAATTTTTTTTAGATAATATATATTAATAATAATAGCTTTAGAAATAAGTTATTTTATACTTTTTAGTTTTTTAAGTCGGTTTTTTTTATCTAGCTTTCCCTTCTCTTCTTTCTTTCTAATAAATCTGTTAGGTGTGTCGAGTTTTAACAATGGCTGTAAAAAGAGATGCTAATTCGGACAGGTATAGACAGAAGATAGAAAATAATTTATTGCTCACATATACATACAGTAAATAATTTACAGTCATTTCGTGTCGAGGCAGGAACAAAGGCCTTATCGCTTAAGAGCGATCATCTCTTCCAGACAACCCTGGCTGTAGATTGTGTGAAAGGAATCGAGAGTGTATGACGGTGGTGTGCAAATCAATTACATGTAATACAGGCATGGTTCTACTACGTAAAAATGTTAACTTATTTTCATCAACTTTTTCTAACTCGCTTGGTTGGCTCAGCGACCCAAAGTGAGTCTTGGCCTCCGAAACCAGAGCACGCCACTTTCCTCTGTCCTGCGCAGTGTCATGCCAGTTGTGGGCTTTTACTGCGGTTAGGGCAGCTTCCACTCTATCCTTCCAGCGATACTTGGGGCGACCAACCGGTCGCTGACCGACTGGTCGCTTAAGTATGCTTTCTTCTCTCCCCGATCCTCCTCCATCCGTTCTACTTCCTACATCCAATTTGCTCTATATCTTAATACTAGCTTCTGCCCGTGCAATAGTTAAAAGAAGTTTGGTCTTAGCGTGATGATATATAGCCTATAGCCTTCCTCGATAAATGGGCTATCTAACACTGAAAGAATTTTTCAAATCAGACCAGTAGTTCCTGAGATTAGCGCGTTCAAGCAAACAAACTCTTCAGCTTTATATAATGTTAGCGGCCCGGCGCGGTTTCACACACGCTTTGTCCCGCTCTCGTGGTATATAGCCTATGACACTTCCTGTTAACGTAGTTTTCTAACAGTAAAAAAATTCTAAAAATCGGTTTAGTAGGTCCAGAGATTACCCCCTACAACGTCACAAACTCACAAAGTTTAACTGTTTATAATATTAATAGTATAGATATAAGATAAATTTAGCATAGCGTGGTTAATTTTAGCCAAGTTCACGCAATTATGCATGAGTATGCAGTGTTAACGTCGGTATAATTAACCGGTAAGTCTCGAGGGAAATGATCGACCGGCGTGGGACACGCGATTCTGAAGCGGCAGTACCAATGTTATATGTAGAATACGACATCCATGATCTATATCAATTAGATTCAAATGTAGGTAAGAAAGAAAAAGATTTTATTTGCAAAAAAATTAACAAAAGCCTCACCGACTTCAAACTAAAAAGCCAAAAATAAATATTTAACCAAATTCTTTCTACAACATCTAAAAGTCGGTACGAAGCAAAAAATAATTGTTTTTGTAAAAAAAAATGTTTTTAACGTTTTATTTGCGCAAATACTTGAATAGCTTTAGAAACATATATTAAGCGCCTGTAGAAATTGTAATACTGAAACGTGTGTACAAGGTTGCTACCTAACTCTCCGGTGTACACGCTCGTCAACAAACATGGGTTGTTCTCGATTTCCATAGGATCCATTTATCAAATCCTGAATTGTTGACCATGGTACCACCTCAGGAGTATAGACTTACAAGTGAAAATAAAATGAAAATCGGTTTAGAATTGACGGAGATGTCGTGTTACGAAGAAGTCTGTTAACAATTTTCGCGAGTTTCTCTAATTCCTTGGAATCCACTCATCAGATCCTGACATGGTGACAATGGGACTAATTCGAATGTATACCGTTTCGATTAAAAGAAAAGTTTTGAAAATCGGTTTACAATTGACGGAGAAATCGAGTAACGAACTTACAACAAAAAACATGCCGATAATAAAAATAGCTACGCACTACATTAATTACATATTTCATTATGTAAACCAAACTATATCAACAAACAGACTCACTCACTTTCGCATTTAGTACATTAGCTAGAATTACGTTTACTTTTCAGCATATATTACCTATGTAAAGTATCTAGATTGTAGGTGTACAAATATAAAGTTGTTTGCCAAAGGAATTTGCTATGTAAACACACTCGTGTAATTAAAATCAAGTGTATAAATAGTCGCAACACGCTTTGCCAAATACTGTATTAGGCACCCTATTCTATACGACACGGTAAATTACCAGGAGAGTAGGCACAACAAGTCGGACAACCCAGATTTTCACAGGACACGTAGAATTCTCCTAATATTTGATCGCTTCAAATTGAAGGCGTATCCTTCGTGTGCCTGTGCACTAGAAACCGTTTTTATCCGTGCAGGAACGGAGAAAGAATACAATTTCCTGCGGCCGGGCGGCCTGTCGTAAGAGGCGACAAAATAACCCACAGCCAGGTGGTAGGGCATTTGCCCGGCTGGATGGCTACCACCCCTGGTCTAAAGTATGTCGCCATAACGACCTCGAGTTGTGTTCCGGCATTAGTGACCAGGTTCCTGTCTCCCTTGAGAGAGCAGCAGCGCATTTGTAGCACCTTTGTTGTGTTGCAAATGTCCATAGGCGGTGGTAACCGCTTTCCATCAAGTGAACCGTCTGCCTGTCTGCTGAACTCCTGCAATAAAAAAAAATTAAAAACCAGCTTAACTGTGATATTTGAGTGCCCTGGCTTTGCCCTGGAACGTCATAATGTCGAAAGTGCCCTGAGAGTCAACATCGAGCGTGAGAATATACAGGATCTTCTTGGGAAGCTATGGGAAAGATTTAAGGTAAACACAAAAAACCGTTCAGCAAGCAACACTATAAACATATTAAAATTAGTACATGTTTAAGTAGCTTTAAATAATCTTATAAATAAAAATCAATGTTTGTATGTTTGTCCAATATGCGTTCCTAAACCATTGATCAGATTGTGATGAAACTTTGGTAGGGTGTTCTGAGGACGCTCGTGAGCGTTTCTGGCCCAAAAATCTATCTTTATAGATAAGATTCTTCTGTGCGTGTGTATGTGACTGAACTCCTAAACGGCTGGACCGATTTTGATGAATTTTTTTGTGTGTATTCAAGTGGATTCGAGAATGGTTTAGATTTACAATTGGACCCGGTTTTTCAAGGCAGGACAACGTTTACCTAGACAGCTAGTAGATCATAAAAACTATCTAATCCTAGAGATTAGATGGAAACAAACCGCGTAAACAAACCGTGAATGGATAGATATGGTGTTAAAATAGTGATATGTATGGAATATACATAGTAAAGTAGATAGTAAAGATGATAAATGTGTAGTACATAACATAAACGTGATTCATGTTAAGCCATTGATATAAGAAAAAAATAAAGAGAATAAAAAATTGTTACCCCCTTATTTTCCCTAAGAATTATAAAAAAATCTATACAGATGAATAAAATTGAAGTGTCTGTTTGTAATGTATAAATAACAGCTTTTTTTGTTTATGTTTTGTCCATAAGATTACAAAAGGTGTTTGCAAACGATTCCGATTAATATCCTACCTTTTTTTAAATATTCCAACACCTGTCACTTTATACTCTTCACTATGTCATTGGCAAAATCAATGCTTGTGCGTTGGCCCCATTCCCGGTCAAAAATAGAATAGAACGTCATGTATCATCAAAAACAAAATGGCGCTATATCCTCCTATATAAGCGTCTATTAACACCTGACTTTGAATGCGAAGAAAACAAAGGTTATGGTGTTTAAAAGAGAAGAAACCAGAACGAATGCAAGAATAATGGTCGATGATGTTATGCTGGAGCAAGTGAGTGAGTTTGTATATCTTGGATGTGCTTTTAGCAGGGATGGAAGGTACACCGCTGATATAGAAAGAAGAGTGAATTTGGAGAATAGTGTGAATGAAGCGTTAGGTAAACTTCTAGGCGCTAAAAACCTCAGCCAGAAGGCCCAGCTTGCCATACACAACGCGGTGCTGGTACCTACGCTCACGTATGGAAACGAGAGTTGGGTATGGAAGAGAGAGCATGAAAGTAGAGTAAACGCGGTCGAGATGCGAGCACTGCGCAAAATCTGCGGAGTGACGCTCGCGGACCGCGTTCGTAATACCGAAGTAAGAAAGAGAGTTGGTCTGAAAGAGACTGTTCGGGGTGAAGGTAAGAAAAGGACTGCTCCGGTGGTTCGGGCATGTGGAAAGAATGCATGATAAAAGAATGACTAAACAGATATACAATGCAAAAGTGGATGGATGCAGAAGTCGTGGAAGGCCACGACACACCTTCCATGATCAAATTGATCGTGTACTAGCAGAAGGTGATGTCAGGAGCCTTAATAACAGACGAGCGTGCATGACAAGAGTTATGAATGTCAAAGAAGCAAGTGAGGTGTGTAAGAATAAGCCTAAATGGCGCTCTGTTGTTCGTGTCTACCCCGCAAGGGAACTGGCGTGAAGCTATGTATGTATGTATGTATGTATGTATGTATGTATGTATGTATGTATGTAACACCTGACTCTTTTACATTGGCAAAATCAATTCCAAAGTCGTTGGAGCCAGCAACAACAAAGATAGAATAGAATAAATGCATATGAAAATATATAAGATACTTTAGCAAAAAATCTAATTATAACATTTTTGTCCGTCTGGATGTTCCGGCTAATCTCTAACAATTAATTCCACGCGGACGAAGTCGTGGGCACAGCTAGTTAACTACAAAATTATCTCAGATGGAGCAGTAACATTACATATGATTCACAAGCGAATCAAAACGCGCGTAAAACGCGAGTCTGAAATATTCCATAACGAATAGCACAAGCCGTTAATACAATTACGAACGCCTTAACGTTTGAGTGTAAATATTTAATTGAATAAGAAATATCTCAAATAAAAAGCTTCTACTTTCAGTATTCCATTTCTATTAATTACACCGTCTGGTTTTACTCGTTATTAAATAACGGCTAGTGTATTCATTAGTAATTGATATTGTCCAAAAAATCTTAATAAAACTACGTTTTAACGGTTTTAAGCGCGGTAATTTTATTTGATTTTGGTTTTTCCGACGTTTCGGCCACTTTTGAGTGGCCGTGACCACGGAAGACAAAGATGTCAAGTGTCAACGAGTATTGTTAAAGTTTTATTTAGCCTACCGCCAACTTGTTAATTTTAATTTTGTTTATGGTTATTATTTACTCTATGGGAGCCTAATCTAATTTACTATCAATATATAATCAAATAAAATTACCGCGCTTAAAACCGTTAAAACGTAGTTTTATTATGTATACTAATTGATCGTGTACTAGCGGAGGGTGATGTCAGGAGCCTTAAGAACAGACGAGCGTGCATGACAAGAGTTATGAATGTCAAAGAAGCAAGTGAGGTGTGTAAGAATGGGCCTAAATGGCGCTCTGTTGTTCGTGCCTACCCCGCAAGGGAACTGGCCTGAAGTTATGTATGTATGTATTATGTATACAAGTCGCGAAAACTTAAGAAAATATTACAAAAAATCTTAGTTCTACATTTTTATATACTCATAGTAGAGATTGTGGATTTACACTATTTACGAACGTTTATTCTCCGAGAGAAAGGAAAACAACATTTGTTTGCCGAAGGCGACACGTAGCACAGAATATATGGGAAACAAGATTAATATCAAATGTCTAACATTTTTCCAAGTATCTACATTAGGTACAGTCTATTAACTCTTCAGGTTATCAGAGGGCTGGTGCTCACCTCGGCCAACGGGTCAGTATGGCGATCCAGCGAGGAAACGTAGCCAGCCTTCTGCGCACCTTACCCATAGAAGACGGTGATCAAGGCTCAGTATTCTACTTATAATCTTGAGGGACTATGAGTAGAATACAATACAAATAAGTTAAGTTTTCTTGCATTGTATTCGATTATATGTAATTTTAATATACTTCTGTGATTTTATATCAATTTAACTTATTATATATAATAACTAGCGGCCCCGGCAGACGTTGTCCTGCCTTTACAAAATAAAATTCTAGAACGCGATCCCAGAGCCACGTACCGGTTCTAATTGTGAATCTAAACCATCCGGGTACCCACTCAAACACACAAAAACAAAATCACCAAAATCGCTCCAGGTGATTAGGAGGATTCCAGAACCCGATCTCAGCGCCACCCACCGGTTCTAATTGTGAATCTAAAACAATAATATATTTTTTTTTCATTCTAAGTCATGACAAAATAAGATTAAAAATCTTGCCAAAAAATTTAACTTTATAATTAACAAATAAAAAATAGGGGTTGATCGTAGAGGGGTGAAAATTTAGGGTTGTATGTATTTTTGTATGTTGTATCATAAAAAAATTGAAATTAAAAATTTTGTCTAAAAAATAAATAAAAAAATTTAGGGGTGGACTACCCCTAACATTTAGGGGGATGTAAAATAGATGTTGGCCGATTCTCATAGATACCGGATAAGCAAAAAAAATTTCATCAAAATCGGTCAAGCCGTTTCGGAGGAGTATGGCAACGAAAACTGTGACACGAGAATTTTATATTAATAATAATTATATGAAATTAAATATACAATTAGAAATTGTTACGCAGTGAACGCAAACATAAATGTTGAATAAAACAGTATGTGAAAATTCAAGTGGAACGCGACCTAAGTGACATAGTTAAATCTGCGAATGACGGTGGATAAGTACAAAAATAATTTTTGAAAAGTGATTAGTGTTATAAGCCGCGCAGGAGGTATGCCGATGACTACTCACTTACTACTATTGGATATACTTATGTAAAGTACAAACAATAAAAAAAAAATTATTGCAACAAATTTTTTTCAACCCTCCTGACATTCGACGCATGACATTATGAGGCTATCGGCAAACCTGCGCACGGGTACTAAATAACCTAATGCATATAATGTTAGGTATTTAGCCTACATTTAAGTACCTAATTGTAAGTACTAAAATGAATAAAACTCTGTCTTTTCAGAGAAACACATTGTTTTATTCCTTAAATTCCTGAAGTAATAAAGAGTTGTCTTACATTTATATCCTAAGCATGTAGGGATGCCATTCAAATAGTGTTTTTATAAAATACTAGCTGTGTCCGCGACGTCGTCCGCGTGGTATTTACTTTCAAAGCCCTCCGATTTTGAAACATTCTTCATTGGTGCTTCGCTCCTATTGGTCTTAGCGTGATGATATAATAGCCTATAGCCTTCCTCGATAAATGGGCTATCTAACATTGAAAGAATTTTTCAAATCAGACGAGTAGTTCCTGAGATTAGGGCGTTCAATCAAACAATATATTAGTGTATTTGGCTACAACACTAGTTAGGTTACGTGATATTTTCTGCAAAGTGGTAGTACATTGTTTTGTTCTATAATCAATAGTTTCCGCAGCGCACGCCGTGTAAGGATTTTTTCGGGTCATTTGTTTACACCTTGGGTTACATTATTGGACTTTTAGTAAAGATCCCTAATTATTTTTAAAATATAATATAGTCTATAGCCTTCCTCGATAAATGTACTATTCAACACTGAAAGAATTTTTCAAATCGTACCAGCGGTTCCTGAGATTAGCGCGTTTAAACAAACAAACAAACTCTTCATCTTTATAATATTAGTATAGATTCTTGACAAGGCAGTTTAAACTTATATCGTAGTATTCATAATATTTAAGAGTCCGTCACTGGTCACATAATTATGATCGTAATACATACATATTATTCAACGGAATGTGTCTTATATAAATTAATCTAAAACTAGTTATATGTTTGTGCCGTTTGCTGTCGAGACGCTTGGACCGTGGGTTCCTGAAGCCATGGCCCTCTACCAAAATTTATTCAAAACGACTCATTAACTTAATATTTTCTTAAGTTTTCGCGACTTGTATACATAATAAAACTACGTTTTAACGGTTTTAACCGCGGTAAATTTATTTGATTTTGGTTTTTCCTTCCACCCATTTTAATATTATATAAAATTATTAGAGCTAGGCATGTTTGCTGAAGAGTTTCTTGCGCCGCTTCTTCTCTTCAAGCCATAACATGTTGCGAAGCGGTAGTAAATTAGATTAGGCTCCCATAGAGTAAATAATAACCATAAACAAAATTAAAAATAAAATTAAATAATTAAAATTAATAAGTTAGCGGTAGGCTAAATAAAACTTTAACAATACTCGTTGACACTTGACATCTTTGTCTTCCGTGATCACGGCCACTGAAAAGTGGCCGAAACGTCGGAAAAACCAAAATCAAATAAAATTACCGCGCTTAAAACCGTTAAAACGTAGACTCATTAACTGTTCAGGTGATCAGAGGGCTGGTACTTTCGTAGCCAGCCTTCTGGGCACCTTACCCACAGAAGACGGTGACTTAGGCTCAGTATTCTACTTATAGTCTTGAGGGTCTATGGGTAGAATACAATACAAACAAGTTCAGTTTTCTTTTATTGTATTCGATTATTTATAAATTTCTTCATTGTACTAGCTCGTAATATATACATAAAATATATTATGTATATATTACGATAATTTATATTTAGATTTAAGTCTCATTTCTCATGTATCTAAAATTTAACCACAAATTATTGATGTGTTAAAGTTTGATTGTATGGATATTGTGTAACAATCTAATGCGTACAATATTTTGAATCTTTTGCAATGCTTATATATTCATGAACTCGACCCTTTTAGTGGTAGTCATGCCCCCGATACACCTGCGTCGTAATGCTTTAACTAACGCATTAAAAATACACGACGGATATGTAACCAATGTTATTTGAGTTGCGACATTATGAAAAACGTATAACATTAAGCGATAACTCTATACTCTATATATACTCGATATTCTATATATACTCGATATTCTATATATACTCGATATTATATATATACTCGATATTCTATATATACACAATATAAGTCGTGATAGCGTAATGGCTAGCGCACGCGTTGAAGCTTAGAGGGTGCGGGTTCGAATCCTGGCCAAAACGCATGCACTACTTAGGCAGTTTTCTGACCTAGTGTGCATATTGTTACAATTACCACATGCTAACAACGGTGAAGGAAAACATCGTGATGAAACCTCCACCGCGAGATAACCGATGTGTCAATCCTAGCAAGCCGCCTTGGACAAGCGTGGCGGGTATACTAACCGTTCCATTATAAACAGAGGCCCGAGCAGAATAGTGGGATGTTTACGGGCCATTATCATTATAAAAAAATAATAATAAAAGAGATTATTATTATATTATTATTAATCGACAGCGCGTTATTAACGCTATAAACAAGGCATGTTTGGACTCTGTCACTACCAGTAACATTAATGCAGGTGGAGCAGGAGCACCGGTTGTTTAAAATGGATAACATGTGTTCTATTTATTTTGTTATTGTAACTAACTATTTGAAGTTGTATAAGTATGTCTGAAATTAAAAAAAAATATATTATAGTAGTATATACTTAGTTTTTTTTTTATTACATGAGTTCAGCAGACAGGCAAACGGCCCATTTGTTGGAAAGCGGTTACCATCGCCTATGGACATTTGCAACATCAAAGGTGCTACAAGTGCGCTGCTGCTCTCTTAAGGGAGACTGGAGCCTGATCACTAATGCCGGAACATAACTCAAGGTTATTATGGCGGCATACTCTAGACCAGGGGTGGTAGCCATGCAGTCGGGCAAATACCCTACCACCTGGCTGTGGGTTATTTTGTCGCCTCTTACGACAGGCCGCCGTTCCTGCACGGCTGAATATAGTATAGTATATTATTAAGCTAAACGCGTTACAGATATATGAATAATATATTACGAACAACTCTGGGCCGCTCCCAAAGACCCAGACCAGAGTAAATTGATAAAAATATTTTTATTTACACACTTTAACCTGACGCGAATCGAAACTGAGTCCTCTACGTTTTGGTAAAGTAGACGGGAAAACGTTTAGTCCACTAAATCACAGAGGCAATCAAATTATTTGAAAAAATATTGGATTTTCAAAACTAATATTAACTCCTCTGAGTAATGCGACTTCTTCGGTGATACTATTAATTAATCGTTATATTAAAAATAATAATTTAATGTAAAACTAAATATTATTTCTCTGTGAATAAAATGCCAAAATGACTTACCTATTAATGTCAGCAAAATATAGTTCCTCGTATAAATAACACAATGCACAACTTTGTCGTCAAAATACACAAAAGAAACCCCTATCTCTAAGTACACTACAAATCACAGATTAGTCACTAAAAATTTCAAACACAAAACAAATTGCACTGAAAAAATACACTGAAAATTAATGACAAATTTTAATATTTTTTTATTCGAGATTTGTTATGTTTTTTTTTTTAATTTAGAGTTCGGAAAATAAATAATTCGATTAAATAATACTGGCCACTTCAATTTTATTCGAATCGTAATCGCACGCAAAACTGTTATAATTCAAAAATGGAATACAATTCGAAAAATATTCACAAGAATTCAAATTCGGAATGCATCGATATCGTATAGACGCGTATCGGTCGAGATATTAGGCCGTGGCTACACGCGGCCAGCCTGCCTCGCAGCTAACACGACAGTGCCTTATGCGCATGGTTCAGACTACAGAACGAAACGACGTACGTCGCAATGCGTTATATCGTTCAAAACTAGCCTTATATCGATAATATACGAGCCCTTTTCACAGAATTAAAAAAATAGATAAGATAGTTACTACGTTCAAACGGTCGCAAAAATCTAAGCCTGTATCGAAAACACGGTACTGTATTTAAGCCGGGTGTTTAATAAAACTTAGTATCTATTGACCTTTATCATTAATGGTGCGGTTTCATCTACGTTAGTATTACAGATATAGGCAGTTTCACGCAGATATTGCGATGGATTTAGTACGTTATTTGAAATGCTACATCGTTAATCACGTTAAATATTGACAGATAACGTATGTATATACACTAATATGGCTATGCGTTGACGGCGTTATTTGTCACGCTTTATATAAAACACATTTGGTCTTGGTCTAAATCTTTAACAATAACGCAGATGAAGCCGCATCATGATAGAAAATTACAATACTTGCATAGATTGTGTCGAACCTTAAGTAGTGGTAAGCCAAATTAATTAATGGTTAGATAAAGGAAGGATTACATGATATGTTGGTGTGATATGTGCCAGAATAGAGGAGTATGGAAAGAAAGATTAGAGAACTAGCTGTTAGTCTATTCGATAATGAATTGCATTGTAATATATTTTTTATATCCGAAGTAGAGTATGCACGTCTGCAACAACAAATGTTATGGGGTAAGGTAATTCATGGCACCTTTTAAAAAAACATCTATATTAAGATATGGATGTTTTTATACATTTTTTTTTTAACATCTCTACGGACTCGAGTTCCGTACAGGTTTTTTTACTACCTAATTTCTATGAAAAATTTTAGAGTCTATACACGCTTACTGTTTACTGTTGTTACTGTGTGTGACATTAATTTAGTGATGTATGTTATGGTGTACCTTAAGATTAACTTATTATATTAATTTATCCTATTTTTAATACTAAACTTATACTAATGTAGAGTGTATCTGTTACATGCTGGTGTTGTGAGGAAGTGCATGTGCAGTGTTGGCCTTATATCTGTTTTTATACAAAAAATATTATGTACCTATAAGTGTTATATATACTCTAATGAGCGGGGGTACGCACTTGGTATTGGAAGGAAACACCAGCTTTTTTTAACTAAATGCTTTTATTAACTTATACAGCCCTACATAATTCTTCTTCGCAGGGTTGCCCCTATACGCATAACTAACGACGCACTGTCCCGACGATAATATGTCTCACTCACAATACCATTCCCGGACGGCATCCGTGCGAAGCAGTCGCAAATGCCCGTGCTCTTTGCGGAAAATTGCAATTTTTTACGCTTTTTCGCTCTCAAAAAGCGACAAATTGCGACAACAGTTGTGTAGTGATAGTGTACAGTGTTATTTAGTTTGATTCCGGCGCGAATCAGTTGTTTTTCGACTGGGGTGAGTTGTTAAGCTCTATTCGCTTGTTTATTTCGGCGCGCCTAAGCGCATTACGCAATAACGGTCGTTTGTGTCGATAGTTATTCACACGCGTCGACTGGTCTCGGCAAAGGAACGGGCCTCCAGTAATGGATGGCCCAGGCCCCCAGAAGGCCCCGAGGCCTTCGAGTGTCCCGCGAAAGCGGGACCACGCGAAGGCCAAGGATGGCTGGTTAATGCCTGAGATCGGGGAGACGCGGGTGAAAAAGGCGTCTTCTTCATCGGCCCGTCGCAGCAGGTCGGTTGCCGGGCCGCGTCACGGGCATGCGGATAGTGCCGTTTTCACGGCTGCCGATATGCCCGGCTCGGTAGGGGATGCGTCGGCGGTGGTAGACCTCACCGCCGCCACGCATGAGGATAGGTGCGGCGCGATGGGACCGCCTCCGGTTCCCATGGCGCCTAGGGCCCCATCCGGGCGTGCCGCGCGCAGGAGCGCAGCACACCCGGAGATAGATAGGAACGTACTGCTTGCAGCGAACTCGGCCGTTTGCCTGGCCGTGAGCGCTGCAAGCACCATAGTTCAATATGCCTACATGGCGCCACCCACCTCTGCGCGAGCCTCACTCGTGCAAGGGAGCGGCGCCTACGTAGAGCATGATCACATCCCACCGTCCGGCAGCGTCCCAGACTCGCTGGAGCACGCGCTCTACGGTGCGATTCGCGACCATAGTTATTCCCGCCCTGAAGCGCCTGCCTGTAGTCCGGTATACACGGCGGCCGGTTCAGCGACGGCAGGGGATGGGTGCCCTACGACGACGGTGTCGTATAGCGCACGGGCTTCACCTGTGCCTACGACATCGACTTGCAACCTTTCGGGCTGCAACGTCGAGAGCAGCCGTCCCACGACACCGGTTGTCGCGCGAGCCTCACTCGCGCCCTCGGCCGGGGTCGTGAATAGGGACCTCGTAGGCGCGGCAGCGGCGACCCCCTCGTCTTCCTTCCCTAATGGGATGGGAGCCGCTGTTGCGATGTCGGCGCCTGCGTCTTCGGCTGCGGCGGTGTCCACGTCCTCGTCTTCAGCGGCAGCGGCGGCGGGCACGACGACGTCGTCATGTTCATTCACAGCCTCATCGTCTTCGGCATCGGGTTCGGCGGCGCCGTCAACGTCTTCAACGGCAACGGTGCCGATTTCGTGTGCCCCGATGCTCGTTCCCGGATCGAGGTCGCGCTTCTGGGACCGGTCCCAGAGCAGCGGCGCCGATTCGGACGGCACGTCGGGTGCTTCTTCCCCAGCGCGCGCGCGCTCGCCTCTGCGCCCCACGGGGGGCGCACCCGCGGCGTCTACCAGCATTCTCGCGGGTGCGGAGGCCTACCTCCGCACCGAGGGGGGTGAAAAGGGGCGCAAGGCGCGCAAGGCAACCGCCGCCAAAGTGGCCGCGGCTAGCCAGTGCGCCGCCCTCGTCGGGAATATATCGGCTCTCGGCCCTGGGGAGCTCCGCCTAGCGGCGTGCGCCCAGGTCGCCGAGATAATTCAAATTGCCCAAACGTCGGGCAATTTGAAGGGGGTTTACGTGCGCCGGCTGAAGGAGGCCGCGTCCAGGGTGTCGGACATCGTCGACACACTGGTCACGCGAAATCCGGAATCCGAGGCCTGGAAGCTCGGTAACGAGAACGCCAGGCTACGCATGGAGTTAAGCTCGCTGCGGGAGGAAAACCGCTCCTACCGCAGGGAGTTTGAAGACATGCGTAAGGCCCTAAAGGCCTCCGCTTCGGTTGCGGAGCCGGCGCCTGCTGTAATGGCGGCGCCGACCCCCGTACCCGTCAAGCGAAAGGCCCAAGCCGCCACGGCGGAGGCGGCGGCGGTACCGGAACCGCCCGCCGCACCCGCTGCGGTTAAAAAATCGCGTCCGGCCCGTGCTGCGGTAGCAGGGCCGACACCGGCTCCCGTCGTCGGGACGGAGCGAGCTCCAGCGGCCGCCAACGGGGTGGCGCCGACACCCGCTCCAACGGGGCCCGGCGGCATCGATCACGACGCGTTTGTGCGGGCCGTGATCGACGTTGTCGCCCCCATACTCGATGCCCGGTTCGCCGGAATCGAGGACCGGCTGAATGCCGCGCCGACCCTCCGTCCACCGCTAGCGGCCGACCGAGGCAAGGCGCCGGCAATCAAACCGGCACCAAAAGTGGCCGTTAGGCCGAAAACGGCCACGGCTGCCGCTGCCGTCCGGCGGAATGCGGGGGAAGTAAGTACCCCGGTTCCGATGGAGGTGGTGGCGACCCCGGCTGTCGGGGTGACGGACTCCCCACCGTCACCGGCCCCCCCCCCCTAAAAAAAAGACGAATAGAGGGGGGGTGAAGTGGAGGCTGAAAATGCAGCGGAGAGCGGCACGCGATGCCGCCGTTGCATTAACGGCCCCCGCCACGGCACCCGTGCCTGTGGTGTCGGCTCCTAGGCCGGCCCCTAGGCAACGGACGGCGCCCGCGGCCGCGACATCGGTCGTCGCGGCGCCCGCCCTCCGCGCTCGCATCGCGCACGTCGCGCCGCCGCCCGCGCCCGTGGCCCCCGCCCCCGCCCCGGAGGGGGGGGCGTGGACGACGGTCGTCAAGCGGAAAAAGGGTAAGGGGGCGAGGGCCGATGGGCCCCCTCCCCCCACCCAGGCGCAAGCTGCTCCCCTGCCGTCGGGGCGGGGGCAGCAACAACGGAAACAGGCTGCGAAGCCTGCGGTAGTATTCCGTGAGCCGAAGTCGGCCGCAGTTATCATCAAACTGCTGCCGGCAGCGGCCGCGAAGGGTGTCGGTTATCGCGAGGTCTTCGCGAAGGCCTCGACGGTGGTCGACATCGCGGCCATGGGCCTCCGCGAGGGGCTGAAGGTGGTGCGGACCGTCAGGGACGCGCGCCTTCTCGAGTTCCAGCCGGGACCCGAGAGCGCGGCCAAGGCGGACCGCGTCGCCGAGGCTCTGCGCGGAGCCCTTGCAGGGATGGCCGAGGTCGTCCGCCCCGTAAAGCGTGGGGAGCTTTACGTCTCTGGGCTGGACGAATCGGTCACGGTCGATGGGCTGCGTGACGCGATCGCGCGCGCCGGCAAATGCCGGCGCGACGACGTGCGCACGAAGCACATCGGTGCAGGACCGGGCGGTTTGGGCGCATCGTACGTGATGTGCCCCGTCGCTGCTGCCAAAGTCATCGTCGAGATGGGCTACCTCGTGGTAGGCTTCACCTCGGCGAGGGTAGAGGCACTGGAAGCCAGACCGATACGTTGTTACCGGTGTTACAACGTCGGCCATGGCGCCCAGACCTGTCCGGACACGTGCCCGGACCGGACTAACTTGTGTCTCCGCTGCGGTAAGAGCGGACACAAGATGCCGGACTGCACGGCCCGGAACCCCCACTGCGCGGCGTGTGCGGCGGGGGGACTCAACGCTGCCCACCCCACGTTGGCGAGGTTCTGCCAGCCTCCCTACGTGAAGGGCAAATTCGTCCATCCGAGGACGAAACAACGCACGGGTGTTACGGGAGTACGCGCAATGGACACCTCCAATGCCTAGTACGCCCGTAACAATACTATTTCAGGCGAACGTAAACCACTCCCCCACCGCTCAGGATTTGTGCCTGCAGGCGATGGCGGAGTGGCAAGCGAACTTGGCCGTAATAAGCGAACCTTATTACGTGCCGCCTTGCGGCAATTGGGTGGGCGACCTCGACGACGTGGTAGCGGTGGTGGCCAGAGCCGGTTCTGGCACACCGCTTACATGTCTTGAAAGAGGAAAGGGCTATGCGGTGGCGGAGAGCGGGAGTATCGTCGTCATAGGCGTTTACTTTTCGCGCAGCCGCCCCCTGGCGGAGTTCGAGCTTCACTTGGACGCCATCAGGGCTGCCATAGACAGATTGTCGCCTAAAACGATCTTCGTGATGGGCGACTTTAACGCAAAACACTGTTCCTGGGGAAATACGTTCACGGAACCTAGGGGCCGGACGGTTGAGGAATGGGCTCTTCAATCCGGCCTGACCATATTGAACCAGGGATCGGTCCAGACCTGCGTGCGCGCGCGGGGTGGATCGGTCATCGACCTGTCATTCGCCACTCATGCGGCCGCCCGCAGAGTTGTCGGATGGAGGGTGCTGGAGGAGGTGGAGTCGCTCTCTGATCATCGGTACATCAGATTTGAGCTTACCCCCTCCTCCGGTCCGAGCCCTGTTCATCGCCCCCCTCTCTTCCCGCGTTGGGCCCTTACCAAGCTCGATCCGGAGCAGGCTGAGGAGTGGGCACTCACGGAAAGCTGGGCCTACCCAGTCGAATTCGAGAACCTGGAGTCGCAGGCAGAGCACATGCGCAAGACCCTGACGAGGGTTTGCGACGCGGCGATGCCTCGCGTCTCCAAGCGGCAGCCTCCGTGCAAGCAGGTCCACTGGTGGACCGAGGAGCTGGGCGAGATGCGAAAGGCAGTTCGCATCATCAGCCACAGGCTCAAACGCTGCAGGGCGCGCCGTCCTCCGGACTACGTCGCGGAAAATGGACTCGTGGGAGAGTTTAGGGAGGCCAGAAAGGCCCTTTCGATTGCAATACTGCAAGCGAAAGCCCGGGCTCGGGCCGAGCTCCTCGAGACGCTCGATCGGGACCCTTGGGGGCGTCCGTACCGTGGGGCTCGCAACACGTTGCGGCCTTGCACATCCACGGTCACGGAAACGCTCGAACCCGAGGTGCTCCGGTCGGTTATCGACGGGCTCTTCCCGGATCCGGGAAACTTCACTCCCCCCAGTATGGGTCCACCCGTTCCCGACACTCCCACGGACGAGGAGCCTCACTCCATCTCCGAGGGGGAACTAGACGTTGCCCTGGACCGGCTCCGGGGCAGGAAGACGGCACCGGGACCCGACGGGGTTCCAGGTCGACTCCTCTTCCTGGCCGCTAAACATCTACGCGGCCAGCTGCGGGAACTGTTCGAAGCCTGTATTCGCGCAGGTCGGCTCCCGTCGCAATGGAAGGAGGGTCGTTTGTGCCTGATTCCCAAGGGAGGTCGGCCTCCCAACGATCCGTCCGCCTTCAGGCCCATAGTGCTGCTGAACGAGGTCGCTAAGGTCTTCGAAAAGATCTTGGCGGAGCGGCTCGTGAAGCATCTCGACACTGTGGAGCCGGGGCTTTCAGAAACGCAGTTCGGGTTTCGGCGGAGGCGCTCCACGATGGACGCCTTCGAGACGCTGCGAACGTCAACGGACGAAGCCGTCCAAGCGAAGGATGTCGTTCTTGCGGTGTCGCTAGACATAGCGAACGCCTTTAACAGCCTCCCTCATGAGACGATCAGGGAGGGGCTCCGCGCGCATGGAGTCCCCCCGTACCTCACGAGGCTGTTGGGCGCGTACCTGCAGGATCGACATATCCTTTGGGAGGGCGGTGAGTCCGGCAATCCCGAGGTAGGTCGTCGACGCGTCGCGTGCGGCGTTCCACAGGGGTCGGTCCTCGGGCCGATTCTTTGGAACGTAGGTTATGACTGGATCCTTCGGGTTCCGGTCCTACCCGGGGTAGGGCTGATTCCTGAGGAGTATGGCACTGTACGGTGCACCCGTCTGGCCCATTGCACTTCACCGCCACAACAGAACCCTGCTGCAACGGGCGCAGCAGGTTCTGGCCGTGAGGACCATACGGGGGTATCGCACAGTGTCGCGGACGGCGGCCACCCTCCTGGCAGGCGATCCGCCCTGGCATCTCCAGGCGGACGTCCTGACAGTGGTGCGCCGCACCCGGCAGGATGCCCTAGCTAGAGGCCTGACCTTCTGTCAGGTCGAAATCGAGGCGATCAGGAAGCGGGAAACCGCCTCCATGATCGCCGTCTGGTCTCAAGAGCTCGACAACCCTGCGGCCTATGGCGGCTACACGGTGGAAGCAATCAGGCCACAACTTGAGACGCACGTAGGTCCAGTCGACTCGCTCTGCGACTTGGTCAAGGCCATGCTGCAGAGCAGCGACAATTGGGGGGCTGCGGTTACTTTTTGCGAGACAGTAATGTCACTCAAGGAGGCCGCAGAACGAGACAGGGAAAGAAGTCCTGCAGCGCGTGCCAATGCGTCTTCTCGAGGTCGCCGGCCTTCAGCTGGCACCCGGAGAGGCAGGTACGCGCATTACTTCCCTCCCTGAGTTAGGTTCCGTTTACCGCGGGGGGCCTTTAGCTTGCTAGGAAGAGCAAAGGACCTTCTACCCCCGCACAACGAAGTGGGGTGTGTTCTCCCAGGGCACACTCCAGGCACTTTATTGCGCTGGATCGGCTGGGCGTAACTATGTTCTAAATCTCAGCCTTTCCAACACATTCAAAGCGCAGGGTCGTCAGGGAGGAGGGGGTTTTTAGTGGGTATTGGGGTTGCTCGCCCGTGCAGCAACGCTCGGAGTCTTCCACACTATTCTGTGACGTCGATCGCGGACGGAGCGCTGCCAAGAGCATACTATTGCTGCAGTGTTATCGCCCCCGACCGACGCGTGTCGTTCCCCTAGCAACGACCCAGTTTGTGCGTAAATCGGTTAAGCATTTTCCCTCGCCTCAAAACCAAAAAAAAAAAAAAATACAGGTTAAATATAGCCAGGTGGGGTCGCGTTAACCTTTGCTCTTTTGGCGCCAAACGCAACCATCTTGTTCATGTTCGCTAGTTGTCACTGTCAGTAGAAGTAGTGTTTACCACATTGGCAGGTTAAGGAACTTAGTCCATACAGCTTTGTCTGATGTATTAAGTTTTTATTACAGCTTAAACTTTTAGGTCGTTGACTGACGTCGGTCAACACAGGTCTTGCGCTAACTCAACTATGGTCTAATCCCTTGCAAAGGACCCAGTATTGTGCGTAAATAGCATTTCCCCCGCCTTAAAAAAAAAGTTCTTGCGCTAACTAGAAAGGCTACAATTAACGACACAGTTTACATATTTAAAAAAAATATTATATATAGTAGTTATTACTCACACTGTCAATATCCTACAATTATTGTTCATTTCAGAATAATATTACACATACAGTTTTAGAAAATAAAACTGCACAGTAGTTACCGTCAAAAACTGCTCGCTACCTGTCAGATTAAAAATAAACGATTGTCCGTGGAATCGATATCATAGACAAGTGGAGTTTTTCTTTAAAAATATTATATATTTATAAAGTACTTCATCTAAATGGCCGATATTTAGTTTAAATATGTAATCTATATCCAACAACAGGCTGGTCAAATGATATATACTTAAATAATAATGACTATAATTTCGTAAACAACTGCTTTAATCCTCGTGATAATTAATAGAGCAAAAAGAAGCGAAACGAACCAGTATACTCTTATGTTTTAATAACTTGGACTAAAATGACAGCTGTGATTGTTTCTTTTTTTATTCCTAAGTGATTTGTGTGAGTTGAATCAACAACTTACCACTGTGAGTTAAAGCCTACAGCATTTCTATTAAAGTGCTATAGTATTCAACTATCTGTGGTGAGTCGTTCCAAGCTTGCAACATAAAAAAAAGAATGATCGCATGATGTCATTTTAGTCCAGGTAATTAAAAATAACAAGTACAGTAGAAAGTATAGTAACACACCTGCGGAAGGTTCCGCGCGGAAAGTTCGGCGACGGAAGGATCGATGCTAATCTGTATGTGGTGAAACGAGGCGGAAATTCCGCTGATGTGTCATAGGTTATTTAAAAAATATTGGGAGCCTGTTTAGCCGAATTGTTCGCGACCAAACGTTCCGCAGGTATGTCGTTAGGTTAACATCGTAAATGTTCATAGTAAACTCATTACTATAAGCTTAGTTACGTCATCAGGTATTTAGTAAAAAGTATAAACACACGAAACAAAATTAACAAAATTTAAATTCTCATAAAAGTCGAATTGATTTCCTGAACACATCGTAAAAACCTAAAGAGACTCCTCGTTTTGTTTTAATTTACCAAGAATATTGGACTTTTATTGAAGCTCAGTAAATTATATCCCTGTAGAGTACACAAAGAGAAACTATAAATTACTATAAAACTGTATTAAAGCTTGAAAAGGTGTATCGTATTACTTGTTAAATTTTATGATCGAAACTAGCCGGGATAGAGTAATATAGGATTTTTACTGGAACATATTTTATAGGGCAACCAGAGTTGGTGTTGCCAGGAGAGCTACAGTAAACAGCATGAATTCGTATTTTTTTTTTTGGATAAATTTACTTTTTTTTTATTGCACGAGTTCAGCAGACAGGCAGACGGCCCACCTAATGGAAACTTTACCATAGCCTATAGATATTTGCAACAACAAAGGTGCTACAAATGCGCTACTGCTCTCTTAAGGGAGTCTGGAACCTGGCCCTTAATGCCCGAACACAACTCAAGGTTGTTATGGCGACATACTCTAGACCAGGTGTGGTAGCCATCCAGACGGGCAAATGCCCTACCACCTGGCTGAGGGTTGTTTCCTCTTACGTCAGGCCACTTAGCCGCAGGAACTTGTATCTATCTTCATATAAATTACTAGCTGTGCCCGCGACGTCGTCCGCGTGGAATTTGTTTTCAAAACCCCCCGATTTTGAAACATTCTTCATTGGTACTCCGCTGTTATTGGTGTTAGCGTGATGATATATAGCCTATAGCCTTCCTCAATAAATGGGCTATCTAACACTGGAAGAATTTTTCAAATCAGACCAGTAGTTCCTGAGATTAGCGCGTTCAAACAAACAAAATGTTCAGCTTTATATATTAGTATAAGATTTTCTTATTGCCAAATTGCATTAAATACACCGAGTAGTTTTGGACAAAAGTTACTGTGACACATATAAGCAGACGAACAGACGAGACGTTGATATAATGATTCCGTTTGTTGCTTTCGTTTCTCCACACTTGGCAACACTGGCAACAGTACAAAGCTCAGTGAACTTGCTAGGATATTTAAATTTAAAAATAATTTGTACACCAGACTGGGTTAAAAAATAAACTTTCACCGACATCCGAGTATTCTGGTACCTTTAAAGGATTTATATATTACATAACTAGCTATGATCGTTACTTCATTCACCCCAGACTGGGCTTTATACTTAAATCTTCTGAACTTTAAGTTATACAAAAAATATATCTCAAAATAAATAATTGTTTAAACCAAGGAATCGACTTATTTAGACTGTCCAACGATTTATTTTACTTTTGACGTTTGTATGTCCGTCAAGTTGCACGTTTTTGATAATATAGTTACGAGTAGCGGGACTCGAATTAAAATGCCGTTAGAATTACTATAGAATTTATTAGAACTACACAAACACGTATAACACAGGTACAAATATAACCGAACACAACAAATCCAAACGTAATGCAGAAGATCGTAATTCAATAAAATGCGCAAAGTCCGTCACTACTAGATTCCCGATTGTACACACGTCACGCCTTGATCGTGGTTCTCGCTTGACTGGCCCCTCTGCCCATCAGACCGTCGTTTTATACCTCACAAACACCAATGTGCCCGTATCGTAGTCGACGTAATCCGCAACACCTGGCTACATAAACAAGTACAATAAAACAATGAGCTGTTCTCTAGAAACGTATGCGAATAAATAAGTAAACAAAAGAAGACTATCATAAAAGAATTACAATTAGTTCAAATGCCTACAAGTAATAAAATGTATTTTTACAGATATGCAGGTGGATTTTGTTTTTGTTGGGACCTGAGTTGTAACAATATTGTTAGTCAGTCACACACGTACTTGGTGTTTCGCGATACAGGCTAGTCCTAGTGGGGAACCTATGGAATCATTATTTCTGTATCATTGTTTTACAATAAATTGATTTCGATTTGATTGGTTTTGATTCTATCTAATTCTCCCACAGGCTTAGTTTTTTTTTATTGCAGGAGATCAGTAGACAGGCAGAGGGCCCACTAGGTGGAAAGCGGTTACCATCGCCTATGGACATTTGCAACACCAAAGTTGCTACAAATGCGCTGCTGCTCTCTTAAGGGAGACTGGAACCTGGTCACTAATGCCGAACACAACTCAAGGTTGTTATGGCGACATACTTTAGACCAGGGGTGGTAGCCATCCAGTCGGGCAAATGCCCTACCACCTGGCTGTGGGTTGTTTTATCGCCTCATACGACAGGCCGCCCGGCCGCAGGAAATTGTATTCTTTCTCCGTTTCTCCGACCTATAGACTTATGTGTTTATCTCTTTTTAGTGTCGCTTTTTCGTTTCACCGAGTTTCAAATCAAAACGATTCTAAAGAGGCTTCACTTCAACAAATACTTTCTGCAATTATAGCACTTAAACAGACATATATAATGGCGAATTGCGAAGCTCCTTTCAAATCGTCTTGGACACCGGGTTGCTAGCAAGACGGTCGCTATGACGATAAGACTGCCGAAGTCGAAGTGTACACATAGAATATCTGTTTAACTTTTATTTATTTTTCGCGCGCTCTATAAGCTTTATATCGTTGAGCACCACACTCGTTTAATTTCACGTCCAACGGCGCCTGGTCTGCAACAATACATGCTTAAACTGCGAAGTAATCTGATTAAAACAGTTGAGAGGATACTGAATGAACATACTATGTTTGAAGGAATGTTGTTTTATTTTAACTAGTGGTCGCCCGTGGTCGAAATTCGATCATAATAATTAATGTCAAAGACTACTTCTATAATCACTGATTTCGCCAAGGCTACACTGTTAATCTGACTTGAACAATAAACAAAAGAGTATATATGCGTGTTTGTGTCAAATACATGGTAGTATGTGTAATGTTTTTTTTTTATCCGTGCAAGAACGGAGAAAGAATACAATTTCCTGCGGTCGGGCGGCCTGTCGTAAGAGGCGACTAAACAACCCACAGCCAGGTGATAGGGTATTTACTCGACTGGATGGCGACCACGCGTAGTCTAGAGTATGCCGCCATAACAACGTTGTGTTGTGTTCCGGCATTAGTGACCAGGTTCCGGTCTCCCTTAAGAGAGCAGCAGCGCATTTGCACCTTTGGTGTTGCAAATGTTCATAGGCGATGGTAACCGCTTTCCATCAAGTGGGCCGTCTGTTTATCTTTTGCAATCCTGAAATAAAAAAAATATAAAACATTTATATAATGTATTTTTTATGCATAATTTACAAAAATATATTAGCATTCGTCGCTTCTTCTCTATATAAACTATAAGTGTGCGAAATTTCATACTCCTCCGTTCGCGCAATTTTCGTAAAAAGGGGTACAAAGTTTTTGCTTCACCTATTAATATATAGATCTATATAATGATAGTCTACTAGTTACATGATAAGATAATATTTTAACGTGTGTTATTGAAGTGAAACTTCTTCAGAATTGTTGTGATTCGAAACTCGATGAAACGAGAAAGCGACCTTAAAAAGAGATAAATATATAAATCTATAGGACTAAGCCTGCGAGAAAATGGGATAGAATACATACAGCATTTCATACTACTCGGTCTCCTTTTTGTGCGGTGTTTCTATACTGTCCAACGTAGTGTTTTGCTGACGCTGCGGCCTACTTTAATATTACTATAAATAATGGAGTTTTTGGCAGGAACTGAAAGGAGATGTTGTGCTGTGCAGTTTTATTTTCTAAAAATGTGTAAAATTACTCTAAAATGAACAATAATTGTAGGATATTGATAGTTTTCGAGTAGTAATTATGTGTTTTGTGAGAAATGTGAACTGTAAAGTCAAATGTGGCCTTTTGAGTTGTCACAAGAACTCCGTTGAATGGCACTAGCTGATAACCTACAGTTCAGCTGTGCTACATATAGGTTTATGAAAATGAAGAAACTACATTGAATTTAAGATCATGCTCAAAGTCCTAGCTGCCAAGCCATAAAATCCAAAAAAAAAGCTATAAATAATGATCACAAATACTCTGTGGTTGAGTCGCTACTGAGTCGCTACGAGTTGTTATTAGTCGTAACATACGACTTCAACTACCACTAAGTTGAACTCAGGGACCAGCATCCAAGCCCAACAACTACGAGAATAAATCCCTGTAAGCAACAATGTGTATCTTCTTCACCCTACTACAAGAAAGCACCAGCACTTTTTTTTTTAAGGCGGGGGAAATGCTATTTACGCACAATACTGGGTCCTTTGCAAGGGATTAGACCATTGTTGGTCATGGAGGCTTTACCCTTTAATAAGAGGCAATCCAAACAGTAATCAACCAGCATGTGTGGAGACTCAGAGAAGTTGCACGGGCAACAACCACTACCCACTAAAACCACCCTCCTCCCATGTGCCCCGCGCTTTCTATGTAGGAAATGCTGAGACTTAGAACGTAGTTACGCCCAATCCGATCCAGCGCAAAAAGTGCCTGAATGTGCCCCGGGAATCAGAACACATCCACTTCGTCAGCGGGGGTGATGAATCCTTTGCTCCCTTGTCCCCTAACCACTGCCTGCATTCCCCACTACAAGCAAAAGCAAGTGTACAAACTATAATGCGATCTAAATAAGAATAGGAATGTCAATAACCTCTATCTGTCAAATGTCACTTGAAAAGTATGGTTTGCAAAAAACTTATTTGCATATCAATAATAATAGTCGAAGTGACAGGTGTGATCGTAGAGTCTATACGTGTTTGGCAATTTTCTTTCGGTTTTTCAGTTTTTCTGTTTTCCTCGTTCTTGTATTGTCTTTTTTATATTGGTGGTGGTTACTAAATCACAACTATTTACTGGTTAACCGAAAACATTATGAATACTGACCAAATTTCTCCTATATAAGCATATTAATGCTTCTTCTTCACCTGTCGTTTCTAACCTAACTGTGACGTTGGCAAAATCAATGCCGGATGCGTTGAAGCCATAAAACTTTAAAAAAAATAGTCTTACATCAAATTTAAATAAAAAGGTTAAATTAGTAGTAAATTGTCTTAATATAATATTTAATTATTTAATATATATAATATATATAATAATATACTTCTGGACAACACTACATTCCGATTAGCCGCGAGTTTACGCCTGCGGGCACCATGTTGCGTACCACATCACTGTCAATGTGGAGTTATGGTAGACCGATTTGGACACCACGGGTTGTCATGTTTAAAAAGCGCAGGAAGAAGATCTCGTCATGCCAGCCTCAACGACATCATTCGCCGAGCTCTTGTCAGCGTCGGCGTCCCGGCCATTCTGGAACCGAATGGCCTGGTGCGTGACGATGGCAAGAGACCGGACAGAATGTCACTCGTCCTTTGGAAGATGGGGCGGCCGCTAGTGTGGCCCCGCTGGCCCCGTCACATCTTCCAATGACCGAGTCAGGGGCTGGCAACGCTGCCGCTTCAGCTGCGGACGTCAAACGGCGCAAATATGGAGCCTTAGGAAGAGGTTACATATTTGTGCCGTTTGGGGTTGAAACATTAGGCCCGTGGGGTCCGTCGGCAAAGAGTTTCTTTAAAGACATATGTAAGAAACTCTTTCACACTACCCGTGATCAGAAGGCTGGCTCATATTTTGCACAACAAATAAGTATTGCCATACAGCGTGACAATGCAGCCAGCCTTCTGGGCACGCTCCCCGTTGGCAATGATCTGCTACATAATGTATTTTAGTTTAAATGTCTTGGGTTTTTTATTTTTAATTATTATTAAATAGTACATTATTTAAAGTCATAATTCGCAGCTATGACGTCACCATATGGCGGAAAGTCGATCCTATTCTCATTTGAATCGCATAGCACAGTTTGATTACCTCCTCTCTCTTATCTACTAAGCGTTGTAGATATAATTATGTACGCTTGTATATTCCGTGAAGTTTCACTTCTACTGCGTGTGAACTGCACACACACACATTTTTTTTCAAAGTAGGTCAAATAACATTGAGCAGAAATCCTCGCAACGAAAACAGGAAATATTCCTTGTAGATTTGTATCAAGGAAATAAGAAAAGTAAAGCGTCGGTATGTCCGAGGAGTATCATCACAATTTGGGATATATTAGGGTATTCGTATTCAAGTATTATAAGGCCTTACGCGGACCAGAGTAAGCCGGGGAAATAAGGCTGTTCGCATATTTAGTTGCTCAAATGAGATCAGGTCTTTTCTCCATACATCGCAATAGCTATTTACTGTAAAACTAGCTATGTTATAAAATTTTACATTTTTCTGTGAATAAACGAAACAGAATTGCATACCTTCACTGAATTACATAACTTCACGCCAGGTCCCTTGCGGGGTAGGCACGAGCAACAGAGCGCCATTTAGGCTTATTCTTACACACCTCACTTGCTTCTTTGACATTCATAACTCTTGTCATACACACTCGTCTGTTCTTAAGGCTCCTGACATCACCTTCTGCTAGTATACGATCAATTTGATCATGGAAGGTGTGTCGTGGCCTTCCACGACTTCTGTATCCATCCACTTTTGCATTGTATATCTGTTTAGTCGTTCTTTCATCATGCATTCTTTCCACATGCCCGAACCACCGGAGAATTCCTTTCCTTACCTTCACCCCGAGACTCTCTTTCAGACCAACTCTCTTTCTTACTTCGGTATTACGAACGCGGTCCGCGAGCGTCACTCCGCAGATTTTGCGCAGTGCTCGCATCTCGACCACGTTTACTCCTCTACTTTCATGCTCATCCCCATTTTCAATCCGTTCTAATTTAACTTTTGCGATAAAAAGTAGTAGCCTTTTTTTTGAGGCGGGGGAAATGCATTTCGCACACTACCGGGTCCTTTACTAGGGATTAGACCAAAGCGACGAGAGGAGAGACCACGAATTGGCACCGGAGTCAAATCGCCGGCTTGTGTGGAGACTCGACTATTCAATACTCCACTAAAACCATGGGAGGAGGTCCCATGTGAAAAAGTAGTAGCCTGTGTCAAGTCTCATCTATCATTTGTAAACGGTCAAAATGACCAAAATAACAAAAATGACATCACAAAATAACAAAACCTATTCTACTTTCTGATATAACCTTTACATAAATCTGTCCCAAAATCTATCCCATTATCCAGGATGAAAAGTATGTTCATCCTCGGCATCGAAAATATATATACTGCGTTTCAGCCAAATCGTTCCAGTAGTTTTTCCGTTAAAGGGTAACAGACAGACAGACAGATCTGCTATCATACATACATACATACATACATAACTTCACGCCAGTTCCCTTGCGGGGTAGGCACGAACAACAGAGCGCCATTTAGGCCCATTCTTACACACCTCACTTGCTTCTTTGACATTCATAACTCTTGTCATGCACACTCGTCTGTTCCCAAGGCTCCTGACATCACCCTCCGCTAGCACACGATCAATTTGATCATGGAAGGTGTGTATTGGAAGGAGGAGGAAGGAGCTGCTATCGCATTTATAATATTAATAGAGAAACATATTATTATTCTAGGTTTACGTTTATGGTAAAAATTAAAAAGATTTCATTCATTCATGAACATCTCTATCCTAAATTACATCTTTGTAACGTTGTCCAGTGACCTTCGCTTGCGCACAAGTGAAATTTCGTTTTTTGAAGTGAAACTTCTAAAAGACTTTTCTGTCACGAAAAAGCGTTACGGCCGCGAACCAAATCATAATTTGCAGTAAACCTGCGAAAAATTTAAATGTATGCTAGGACACATAGTAGAAGTGAAACTTTAACATGACATTAACAATCTGCCCGTAAAACTTTAAGTAAAAATTTTGGTTACGATTCGATTTGCCACTTATCCGTTGATATTCGTTTTTCCACTTGTCCGTTGAAGTTTTTTTCTTTCAAGTATTATCCTGTTCGAGCAAAGGGGCAAAAACATATATTATTGATATATCGATAAATAACGAAGCGATTCTTAACATTTCGCCAACCGCTCAAGATCCGTGTCGGGAAATATAAAAAACATATGAACCTGCTGCGGAACTATAAGGAAGTATTGAAGCTTCTCAAACGCATACTCATCGTTACCTACGGTTGCTCTAATGAAATTAGTTCATAATGCTTGCATTAATCTTGACGTGAGTGACTGAAACACACGCTGAGGTGAAACGAAAGCATTTATCAAACAAAATACGTATTACAATTTACGATTCGACCATGATTATGCCAAAGATCAATGGCAGCAGGAGGTGAGCAATACATCTGCTCTCTTGATATTGCAGATGTACATGGGCAACAGTACTAGTATGCTTACTTGTAAACACATCTTAAAATTTACCTTTTTTATGATAAACTAGCTGTTATCCGCGACTTCTTCCACGTGGAATTTAATTTACTTTTCCTTCCGATGTGGTGATGGCGGCGTGCGCGTGGGCCCTTCAATTGTTATTTTTTTCTAAAATAAAAGTAACCTAGTTAATAATAAAACTACGTTTTAACGGTTTTAAGCGCGGTAATTTTAACAATACTTGTTGACACTTGACATCTTTGTCTTCCGTGATCACGGCCACTGAAAAGTGGCCGAAACGTCGGAAAACCCAAAATCAAATAAAATTACCGCGCTTAAAACCGTTAAAACGTAGTTTTATTATGTATACAAGTCGCGAAAACTTAAGAAAATATAACCTAGTTAAAATAAAAGTAACCTAGTTACTCTTTATAATATCAACTATTTGCCAGTGAAACTGTCATCAAAATCGGCCCAACCGTTTCAGAGATTAACTGGAACAAACAGACGGATAGACAATAATTTAAAAAAATATTTTTTGTTATAGGTACTGTATATACTTTTATATGCATTTAGTAAAAAAACTGTTATTTTGACGTTACAAACGGACAGTTCATTTTATTTATTTGTATGTATGTATAGATAAGTTTGCGTTTCATCGTGATTATGCCTAAATACGATGATGCGGTCAATGGCGAAGCACGCTTACCCAAAAAATACCCACTCACGAGACTTGAAGTCACCCGGATTGCATTTTACAGGAAACACGGACTCTGGTAGCGCATTTTACAGCTCTGCCATCTACAGAACGAACATGCAGGCAAAAGGTTTCAATCGCACTGTTACTGTTTCCATTAGGAAACGATTGCGTAGAGAGAGTACCTTGTCGTCCGAAGATGGAATGGTGTAGAAGGAATCAGGTCGAACAGTTTGACCGCACACTCTCCAATATTAATCCTTACCTAAATAACACTAATAGAACCGCAATCCGGCGTGGATGCTCTAGGCATTGAAGCGTTGTATTGAAAGCCTTGATTAATATTTTAAGGAAAAGCTTACAACTTGCGGTTGAGAGCACATGTCATTCAGAGTAATTGTTGTAGCATACAAATACGGGGAGCTTCGTTCTCTCCACATAGGGCGAGTCACTACTTGCCAGAGCCCGCAGTGGCCACATACCCGTGCACTAGCATATCGCAAAGGATGGAATTCCAAGGGATTTTGGAGGCGATGCTATTACTACCCCAATGTGTTGAAGCTCAAACACAATCATCTCTCCCTCGCAGTGGTAAGTTTTCAATCAGGCTTCCCCTCGCTATTAAAAGTACCGATAGACGGCAACATACACTGTTGATCAAATAGCAGAAGTTTTAATGAAATGTCAAGTAAAAAACACCTCCAACGAGCATGTATGAAGAGCTTAATGAAAGTACATGCAGCGAAATCGGATCGGTCCCGTCACTTCAAGACTAAAGAGCTCCACAGAGTGGCATATTAATTATTTTCTCTTAACGCGGCGCTATTGAAAGACGCGTGCCACAAGAGGTGAATAATGTTTTTTGCTCTTGGAACGGACGGTTTTGTATCATCCGACAATCCATACTTGTGCACTGCTATTTATCAAGTCGCTTTTTATACCTGTGAACAAAATATAAAATGAAATCAGTGTAGTAGAAGTTTACAAGTTACTTTTATACAAGTCTAGTCTTACGCGATTTCAGTAACTATATTGTACAAAATTAACAATACGATCTGTCTAGCAATTTTTTTTTATTGCAGGAGTTCAGCAGACAGGCAGACGGCTTACTTGATGGAAAGCGGTTACCATCGCCTATGGACATTTGCAACACCAAAGGTGCTACAAATTCGCTGCTGCTCTCTTAAGGGAGGCTGGAACCTGGTCACTAATGCCGGAATACAAAACAAGGTTGTTATGTCGACATGCTTTAGACCAGGGGTGTCCTCAGAGGGTGCCTCCTGTAATATGCCTGTCCGACATTTTATAGTGCACACGGGTACGCAAGCCCGAGGTCCTCCACGCGGCCACTGTTACTTTCCCTTTGATCCGTGACAGTGGTGTCCCCCCCTTCTCCTCATCCTAGTATCCTTCATCTTTACTCCTTTCCACATACTACTATCCATTGCTGGTTTCCCTATACGGGTTGTGTAGGTCGGGCGGCAGCCGCTACACTTAAAATCATAATTCGCCGTATCATTTATGGAGAAATTTAAAACGGGGGATGCTGAAGACCGCGCAAAGTAGAGTAGAAAAAGTAGGAAAGCGGACCCTGGGCGTCGGAGTGAACGCTCCGAACGCAACCGGGAATTAACGCTCGGATGATGATGATGATGATGCTTTAGACCAGGGGTGGTAGCCATCCAGTCGGGCAAATGCCCTACCACCTGGCTGTGGGTTGTTTTATCGCCTCTTACGACAGGCCGCCCAGCCCCAGGAAATTGTATTCTTTCTCTGTTCCTGCACGGATAATAGCTAACAATTATTGTATCTAACGCAGAACTCCATAGTGTAGGGGTGATACCTGGTCCACCACCATATTAGTACATTTAATTTTGTCTAAGATTGTATTGTTGTTATATGTCATCTCTCTCTTTTCTTTCACCATATCCCAATTAATTGGGGTCGGCACAATACACAGCCGGGTGGTAGGGCATTTGCCCGACTGGATGGCTACCACCCCTGGTCTAAAGTATGTCGCCATAACAACTATAAGTTGTGTTCCGGCATTAGTGATCAGGTTCCAGTCTCCCTTAAGAGAGCAGCAGCGCATTTGTAGCGCCTTTTGTGCTGCAAATGTCTATAGGCAATGGTAACCGCTTAACATCAAGTGGGCCGTCTGCCTGTCTGCTGAGCTCCTGGAATTAAAAAAAAAATCCTTCCACACTCGTCTATTTTGACATACATGTTCTGTCACACCACACATCACCATATCATCCTTCACACCATCCATCCATCTTTTTTTGGTCTACCTTTACATCTGTACCCATCCATCTTGTAGTTAAACAATCTTTTTGTCACGTGACTTTCATCTCTCCTCTTTATATGCCCATACCAACTTAATCTTCTTCCTCTCAATTCTTCAATCACGGGTGCAACTTTCAAAGATCCCCTTATGTACTAATTTCTCACTGTATCGTTGCCATATCGAATTAATTTTGATTTTGATCGATGCTCAAGTGTCGTAGCTCTCTAGCAATATCGAGACGTCATTTTTTGACTGTCAACACTACGTACTGATCAAAGCGGAGAGTGGCAACACCAGTGCAAGAACGGCGGCCGAACGATTAACACAAAATATGAGCGGGCACGCGAAATTCAAGTGACATCCCACCAAAATCTCTAAATTCAAAAAAGGTGCTAGCTGCAGACTCAGGTGCGTACAGTGTTTATATCGTTACTGCTAGATATGGAACCTTGAGCGTCGAGAAGGATCAAAATTTTATCCAGAGTGGTGTTCGATCGCCTCTCCTGGTCAATCGAATGCTACACTCACCTTATCCATTCTTGTAACACCACACATCCATCTCAACATTCTCGTCTCCACATTTTATGTAATGGTGTAATGTCTGCCGTGATGATATCAGCGCTGGTCGAAAGTACAGCATTATGCTGAGATTCGAAGTCGTGGTAGCGTAATAGGTAGCGCACGCGTCCCAGACTCAAAGGGCGCGGGTTCGATCCTGACCGGAACGCATGCACCACTTAGTCAGTTTTCTGATCTAATGTGCATATTGTTACAATTACCACGTGCTAACAACGGTGAAGGAAAACATCGTGATGAAACCTGCACATCGAGATAACCGATGTGTCAAACCTCCCAAGCCGCCTTGGACAAGCGTGGCGGGTGAACTGTCCTTCCCCCCCCCCCCCCTCCCCCCCTGTAATGGGAGGCCCTAGCCCCAGCATACATACATACATACATACATAACTTCACGCCAGTTCCCTTGCGGGGTAGGCACGAACAACAGAGTGCCATTTAGGCTTATTCTTACACACCTCACTTGCCTCTTTGACATTCATAACTCTTGTCATGCACACTCGTCTGTTCTTAAGGCTCCTGACACTGGGACATTTATGGGCTGATATTATTATATATTAGATATGCTGAGATTAATGGCCGTTTTAGGACGGCTTCTGTGGCCTTGCCGCGTGAGCGGGCTAAGCCTTTGCCGGCCTACCTCACTGCAACGCAGAGGCTCCGGGTTCGATTCCTGGTATAGTAAATTTCGGAAACGTATTTTCTCCGTTATTTACTATGGTCTGGGTGTCTGGGATCGGCCCCAGAGTAGTCCGTTGTATATTATCCATAACACAAGCGTAACTTGCTTAATTTGGGGATATACATATAATGTATATTACCACGGCTGTTTTCCAAAAGGGTAAGCAATGGACTTCTTACTTATTACAACACCAACTTTCACTCCAATTCCTTTGGAAATTTGGTATTCTTTAAATTAATTTGATTTGATACAAGTTCACTTGGGCTTCCTACATCTCTGACAGAACTAATCTCTTAACTAATTGATTTAAATCCAAAATACCAAAGTAATCTCTTATTAAGAATCTAAAACTTACGGCCGAGGGTAATAAAACGAATAGATATTAATTAAATTGTCAATCTATCATCAGTCAACTCACAAGGTCAATCTAATATTGATCCGACATGGAAATCAGTTGTACCTTTATAAAGTGTATGTATTATATCGGTATTATATATTCTTGGTGTACATCTGACTTCTGACAGGCTAAAAGAAAATTCAATAAAAAATCATTAAGCATTCAATATTAAAGATGACGCATCGCCGCAAGTTACATCTAGCTTGTCTCCTTTTTGGAGTAATCAAGCACAGATTGCCTTCGTACCTGTACGACAAATTAACTTGGATGTCAAGTCGCAGCGGATGCAGCGGTACTCCTCAGCCTCTTTCAAAGGTAGTTTTAAATATGCTGCTTCAAACAACATTCCCCCACCAATAAGGAACCTGCAGTCAGTTCAAGGGGTTAGAGTCACACTCAAGAAGTTTCTTGTTGACCACCAAAAATCACAGGCGGGCCAAAGACACGACACCAGCATTTTATAATTCTGGTATTGCTTTAAGGCTGTTTTTTTTATTTATTTACTTTGTCTATCGAATAATATGTTGTGTATAATATCATTAAATTTATTATATGTTTATGTGTTGTATATGATTGATTTTATCTTATAAATATTTGTAAATTTATTGATTTCAGTATAATTATTATACATTATTATATATATGAGTTCACACACACAGTTATAACTCAGTATTAATATTTGTCTTTATTACAACTATAATATAATTATTTATTAATAATATAATATATAGTTTGCCGTGACGTCGCTCTAGGGTCAAGCGGAAGATCAGCGTTGGTCTAACAGATCGACATTTTTGCTGAGCTTGATCCAATTTTTAGGACTTAATATGTATATTATCAGATACTTTGTGGTTGTTTTCTCTTTTTTTATTGTATTTAATTTTTACTTTTAATGTGTTTGTTGTATATGTCCTAAAAATAAACTTGTTTTCTTTCTTTCGAAATTAAAACAAAAAAAAAGGCTTAAATAGTAAAAAGTGGTTAAAATCATTGGGAAATAATTGCAACACCAAAGGTAGATTGGAATCTGGCCACTGATACCTAAACAAACAAAACCTTTTCAACTTCTGATTTATAACATCTGTAATATTTAACAAAGATTGATTGATTGCCAAAGTAATTCCAGCTTTAAATAACAGTGCTGTTAATTTCTGCCGATTCTTGGACTATTATCCGCGCGCTAATCATTTTTAACTGACACTCGAATGAAGATATATTGACTATGTATACCATAAAGCCCAACGTTTGGAATTAGATCAGGGATCGAGGTAATAAAGATTGACAACGTCATAAATTTATCCTTGTAAAAGGATATTTGATTATGTTTGTCACAAACATTTGGAGTGATGAAAAACGGTCTTAATATTCATGACAAATATTTGACAAATTTTATAAAATAACTAGGACTCCAGAACATAAATCAAGTTTATAGAATAGAATGTTATATATTGCGTAAACTGTATCATGTGTATATATAATTTAAAAAAAAAAACAAAGTCTTTCTTATAAGTAAAACAGGTTGTCCTTTCAGACGTACAATACACAGGCAATATATAATGTTGCTTGGCCATTATGTATTTGTTTATTTAAAAATGTTTTTTTTAAACAAATACTAAAAAACATTAGTACCTATACAGATAAATATATTTTTTCTTTTTTTTTATTGCAGGAGATCAGCAGACGTAGCGTAGGACGACCCACTTGGTGGAAAGCTCGTTACCATCGCTGGATGAGGAACATTTGCAGTCTTATTGTCAAAGGTCTTATTGAAATGCGCTGTTTGCAACTCCATTAATTCTAGAACTGTAATTCTGGTAACATACTGCCTGAACAAAACTGAATGTTATGGCGAAATACTTTGAGACCAGGGATAGAATATGCCATGCAGAAAAACAAATTAGCTACCACCTGTTGCTGTGGAGTTGTCTTGTCGCCTCTTACGACTTTACAGCAAGCCGCAGGAAATTGTATTCGGTGTCCGTTAGAATACGGATATTAACTTGAAGCGTCTGACCTTCAGTAAGTGTTCTAATTTGGAATATTTTTTTCTTTTCTTTCTATTATAACTATATATATAGCATGTTACATAAAATTTTAGGTACTCTAATTAGAAATTTAGTATTTACAATATATTTATCTACAATTGTAGTATCTAGACAATACTAAAAGCCTTACCAAACGGCAAAGGCGTCCTGGCGAAATTAAAACAAAAAAAAGGCTTAAATGAAAATGTGAAAAAAATCATGGGAAATAATTCGGTACAAGTGATTACGAAAATGCAATTTTTAAAATTTTTGTCTCTGGATATTTCGGATAATCTCTGAAGCGGCTGGACCGATTTTAACGCGACTTTCGCTGCCAGATAGCTGATGTTATAAGGAGTAACTATATAATATACTAAATATACCAAAACTATTATTTTATTTAAACAATAACTCAAAATACTTATAAAAAAAATTAAATATATTGATATTCGCCCGCAGCGAGGCTTAGGGGCCAAGCTCATAATAGGAGCCGAGTCCAGTGTTGCCTTCTGTATCTGACCCTTCACCCAACATCCTAGCAAGAGCCTCTCAAGATGTCGGTCAAAGATCTTCGCTGTAAGACCAGTGACAACTACATACACAATGATCATTGACTCCAGACGCTACATGGGGGTAACCTCATGAGCAAGATTTAAGTATTTACTTAACTTTTTATTTTTTCATGAGATCATCATCATTTTTTATTGCCTGAGTTCAGCAGACAGGTAGACGGTCCAACTGATGGAAACCGGTTACCATCGCCTATGGACATTATTTTTTTTATATTGAATATTAGCAAACTTGAAGTGGCAGTAGGCCGGTCACGTCTGTCGTAGGACCGACGGTGGAGCAACCGAGTCTTGGAGTGGAGACCACGTCTCGGCAAACGTAGCGTAGGACGCCCGCAGGCCGGTGGAAAGCTCGCCGACAGGGCTGGATGAGGAAGACGGGAGTCTTATTGTCTTGGTCTTATTGAGTATGCATTGTTTGCTACAATTCCATTAATTCTTCAAAAAGTAATTCTGTAACATACTTCTGTACAAAACTTATAAAAAAGAAAAGAATTTGAGATATAAATAGAATATGAAATATAAAGAAAAACAATATTTAGCTAGACGTGTTGCTGGGGAGTTTCTTGCCGCTTCTTCTCCTTTACAGCATCAACACGTCGCGAAGCGGTGTACATAGAATAGGAAGTTAACTTACATGTATGACCTTCAAAAAGTGTTCTCCAGTGGAACTTTTTTTTTTTTAAATATCCACTATTATACCTTTTTTTTTTTATTAATGAGTGCTCTCCATTGAGAACACTACTCTTCGTTTTATGGAGAAGTCCTCTCCTGTAACTTTTGGATATCATGCCTTTTCAGCGAACGTATTTTGAATAAAAACTTTTGAATTTGAATTTGGAGACCGGGATATGTGGCGCGTACTTGGGGGAGGCCTACGTCCAGCAGTGAACTGAGATTGGCTGAAGAAGAAGAAAAGGTTCGCGTTTGACTGACATTGCGCCTGATGTCAGGTGGAGCAAGCTTACCTAGGCGATACCTCTTCACGCGAGACTTGTTGACACTTAGACTGTATTTTTCAGCAAAAACAGACGGTAAAGAATTCCACTCTTCAGCGGCACGTACGTACATTTACAACATCGAAGGTGCTACAAATGCGCTGCTGCTCTCTATAAGCCAGACTGGAACCTGGCATACTCTAGACCAGGGATGGTAGTCACACAGGCAAATACTCTGTCACTTGGCTGTGGGTTGTTTTGCCGCCTTTTACGACAGGCCGCCCGGCCACAGGAAATTGTATTCTTTCCCCGTTCCTGCACGGATATCATCATGAGGGATGCTGATATCCACGAGCGTTAATCTTCGCATAGATCGATCTACTATCACGATGTCAGGATTGGCTACTATAGTCTTGTCTATGATAATTGATCGATCCCAGTAGAGCATGGCACGACTGTTTTCAAGAACTAGCTCCGTTGAGCACTAGTAATAATAAGATACCTCCGCTTCCACAAGATCATGATAATGTACATATAGATAGATAGATAACACTTTATTGCTTATATACAGTTTCAAAAGTACACAATTACAATATTGTCATGGTAGAAACAATAGGCGGTCTTATCGCTTAAAGCAATCTCTTCCAGGCAACCTAACTTAAGGAATAGTTTGACCTAATCTGGCGATGTAGGTGGTGCAGATTATTAGGTATATCATAAACAAACATACTTAGACTACATATTTTATAAATTAAATACACATACTTAAATTTTATTTTATAATATAGTATATACTATAAGAATTAGTCATAATTATTTAAGGAAAAGTAATGTTTTCTGAGTGCGTTCTTAAATGTAGGCGATGTTTTGGCCTCTCTGACAGTAAGAGGCAGCGCATTCCAAAGTTTGAGAGCTTGTCCTGTAAAAGAGTTATCATAAAAGGATGAAGCACATATACATGCCTGATCAAAGAATGACTAAACAGATATACAATGCAAAAGTGGATGGATGCAGAAGTCGTGGAAGGCCACGGCACACCTTCCATGATCAAATTGATCGTGCACTAGCAGAAGGTGATGTCAGGAGCCTTAAGAACAGACGAGCGTGCATGACAAGAGTTATGAATGTCAAAGAAGCAAGTGAGGTGTGTAAGAATAAGCCTAAATGGCGCTCTGATGTTTGTGCCTACCCCGCAGGGGAACTGGCGTGAAGTTATGTATGTACAATATTGTCATGGTAGAAACAATAGGCGGTCTTATCGCTTCAAGCAATCTCTTCCAGGCAACCTAACTTAAGGAATAGTTTGACCTAATCTGGCGATGTAGGTGGTGCAGATTATTAGGTATATCATAAACAAGCATACTTAGACTACATATTTTATAAATTAAATACACATACTTAAATTTCTTTATAAATTAAATACATACACATATAATATAGTATATACTATAAGAATTAGGCATAATTATTTAAGGAAAAGTAATGTTTTCTGAGTGCGTTCTTAAATGTAGGCGATGTTTTGGCCTCTCTGACAGTAAGAGGCAGCGCATTCCAAAGTTTGACAGCTTGTCCTGTAAAAGAGTTATCATAAAAGGATGAAGCACATATACATGCATGATCAAAGAATGACTATACAGATATACAATGCAAAAGTGGATGGATGCAGAAGTCGTGGAAGGCCACGACACGCCTTCTATGATCAAATTGATCGTGTACTAGCAGAAGGTGATGTCAGGAGCCTTAAGAACAGACGAGCGTGCATGACAAGAGTTATGAATGTCAATGAAGCAAGTGAGGTGTGTAATAATAAGCCTAAATGGCGCTCTGATGTTTGTGCCTACCCCGCAAGGGAACTGGCGTGAAGTTATGTATGTACAATATTGTCATGGTAGAAACAATAGACGGTCTTATCGCTTAAAGCAATCTCTTCCAGGCAACCTAACTTAAGGAATAGTTTGACCTAATCTGGCGATGTAGGTGGTGTAGATTATTAGGTATATCATAAACAAACATACTTAGACTACATATTTTATAAATTAAATACACATACTTAAATTAGTTTATAAATTAAATACATACATATATTAAATAGTCTATACTATAAGAATTAGGCGTAATTATTTAAGGTAAATTAATGTTTTCTGAGTGCGTTCTTAAATGTAGGCGATTTTTTGGCCTCTCTGACAGTAAGAGGCAGCGCATTCCAAAACTTGACAGCTTGCACTGTAAAAGAATTATCATATTAAAAAGATGAAGTACATATATAAGTATGTACAATCATTATGGTCATGATCTATGGTTTTAAGAAAAAACCATTGAAGCTAGAGTTTTTGGCGGGAACTGAAAGGAGATGTTGTGCTGTGCAATTTTATTTTCTAAAAATGTGTAAAATTACTCTAAAATGAACAATATTTATAGGGTATTGATAGTTTTTGAGTAGTAATTATGTGTTTTGTGAGAAATGTGAACTGTATAGTCAAATGTGGCCTTTCGAGTTGTCACAAGAACTCCATGGAATGGCACTAGCTGATAGATAACCTACAGTTCAGCTGTGCTACACATAGGTATAAGAAAATGAAGAAACTACATTGAATCCAAGATCTGGCTGAAAGGCCCAGCTGCCAAGCCATAAAAAAATGTACCATTGAAGCTAATTCTTGGCCTTAAACATCGTACTGAGGCGTCCTAAAAACAAATTTAATAATTTCCAATAAATAATTAAGTAAATTATATTGGATCCAATATTCCTTCCAACATTAGGGACGGTTATACACGCGACGATTTAACACAGGCAATTGATCCGGTGTCCTGTGACTGCCCTATAAAGTTTTATAACTGCATTTAAAATTCTCTATTCATATACAGCGTGATTACTATTGTTTTTTATTGAATTATAGAAGCAGATTAGTAAAATTTAAAATTTCCTAGTAAATAACTTCACGCCAGTTCCCTTGCGGGGTAGGCACGAACAACAGATAGTAGTAGTTCCTAGTAAATAATGTAAATTTTAAAACTTCTAAATTTAGATAAGCAGATGGCCCCAAAAGCAGTTTACAATCTTAATTCTATAAAATAACTAATTTTCGTCGCGGACTTGCCGCGTGTCAAACTTATTTAGTTACTCTAGTTTATTTATGGTCGGTTTCTGCATCTTGTAAACATTCCCTTGCCTTACCATAGGTTGAGTTTTAACGTTACATATATGGAGCTTATGTCAAATTTTAATCGAAAGTAAGGCAAATAAACAATCGCTAAGACATAGGAACCGGCCATTAAAGAGCAATCATTCATACAGGTTAAATTTCATCTGTTTTTATCTAGGCGCAGTTCACTCCCAAAAAATTTGACTTCATTTCACCCCAACAAATTTTCCGGGATGAAAAATATCCAAGCAAGCCTTCGAGCTAAATATAAATAGAAACCATAGGGGTATCCGAAATTATCCGAAACTTTTGTATTAGATTCGTTACGGATATCAGATCGGTTACATTTTGGAATAGATTTTTATTTTGGATATCTGATATTTTCGATTACTGTTAATAAGCTCTATAGCAAGGATTCCCAAACTATTTAGGGCAAGAGTGGTTTCTTTTCCAAAATGAACTGTCAGCTCAGACTCCCATAGCCAAATTACTTTAAAAATACGATCTCTAGTTTCTTCCGTATTGATACAAAATACTTACCCATTTAAAAACTTTGCGGTTGGTTAGGTGAGTAAACTTGACACCATGTTCCCATCAAAATCTAACAAAATAAATACAGATAAATTCAGTAAATATCAAGTGCAATTAATAATATTTTTTAAAATGTAAACGTAAAAAAACTTAAGTAAGAAAGAAAGAAAGAAAAAATATTTATTTAAGACAAGATACAAAAAGTCTTACATGATAATAGAACTAACAATTAATTGTGGTGTCCTAAAAAGGCTCTTGCTCAGCAATAATGCTACTTTAAAGTAGGTATTTATTTTATGAAAAAACACATTTGTACATGTAACATAACTTATACAGTATTAACGCCGAACTATTTGATCACTTAAGAACAGACGAGCTTGCATGACAAGAGTCTGTTTATTAAAAGCGGTCGATTTTCAAACCTCGTCAACCCCTAAAATCAGTTATTTTTATATCGACCCCTGAAAGTTCTTAGAAAATCAAAAACTGAGCAAACTAGCAAGTTATTATTTTTATTATATCTTTTCAAAATAGTTTCCGTTCACATCAATACATCGCTGCATTCGATAGAACCACCGAGAAAAGCACTTTGCCCACTCGTCCTTAGGGGTCTCTTCGATGGCCTTCTGGAACGCAGCCACTGCTTCCTTGGCGTCCATAAAATGTTTTCCTCGAAGTTTTTCTTTTATTTTCGGGAATAAATAAAAATCGCAAGGTGTGAGGTCGGGGCTATATGGCGGGTGACCCAGCAATTCCACGTCTGATGAGGCCAAATAGTCGATCGTTCGCCCGGCGGTGTGCGAGGAGGCGTTGTCGTGGTGAAGGAGGATCCTACTACGAGGTCGTTTATCTCGAACTTTTTCCAAGACAAGTGGCAAACATTTGTTAGTATACCACTCTGCAGTAACTGACTTTTGATCTTCTAAAACAATTGTCGCATAATGACCGGTCCTTCCGAAGAATGAGGCCACCATACTTTTTCCTACATTTCGATCTCTCTTCAATTTAGTTGGCAACTCCTCGGAAGGAAACACCCACTGAGCAGATTATCTTTTGGTTTCCGGATCATAGCAATAAATCCAGCTTTCGTCACCCGTAAGTATGTCGAACACAGCTTTTGAGTCACCTCCGTTAAATCTTTGTATCATTTCACGGTACCAATCAACACGAAGGAGTTTTTGGGCCTCAGTCAAATAATAAGGTATCCACCGGGCACAAAGCTTCCTAACGGCTAAATGTTTGTGGAGGATTTTGTGCACTTGAGTCATACCGATGCCTAAACTTGTCCGAATCTGCTGATAGGTTACTCTTGGATCAGTCTCTATCATACACCGCACAACACTGATGTTGTCTTCAGTCGTCGCCGTAGAAGGCCGTCCCTCACGCAGAGCATCATTGAGATTGGTGCGACCACGTTTAAACTCATTAAACCAGTTATAAACAGTGGCCCGAGAAGGGGCTTCACCGACAAAGGCCAATCGAAGTCTGTCATAACATTCTTGTTGACTTAAATGACATCGAAAGTCATAAAAAATCATAGTACGAAAATTTTCTCGCGTTAAATTCATACTGGCGTGACACAGACAAATTTCAATTTGCCGCCAAATCGTAAAACCAATGACAAATCAATGAAATTAGTACTCAATAATATTAGCAAAGAGTTCTATTTTCAAAATTTAAACTTATTTTTTTATTATATTCTTTAAAAGTGGCCCGTTCTAAAAACTATCAGTGTCGCCCTTATGTACCTATGTCATAAAAGAGTATGTTCTCTCTCTTTTACTTCATCTTCTCCCAATTATTTGGGGTTGGCACAATATATTTTTTCCTTCCACACTCCTCTATTCTGACATACATCCACTGTGGCACCACAAATCATCCTTCACACAATCAATCGATCTCTTTGCTTTACCTTTACATTTGGACCTACTTATGCAAAATGGAACCAACCCACAAACTGAAAGTTTTGAGAAAAAGCCGTTTTTATAAAAAATTTGCGTACAAAAAATATGTCTATATTTTGGAAAAAACATTTAGAATATTGTATATTATATTTTCTCGTTATGATTTTTATTGAGTCGATAGAAGGTGCATTTTGTAAGTCATTTGCATCCTTAACCCAATTTTGGCATGTTTGTGGATTGGTTCTGTTTTGCATAAGTAGGTCCATTTGGACCCGTCAATCTTGCAGTTTAAAATTCTTTTTGTCACGTAACTTTCATCTCTCCTCATTACATGCCCATACCACCTCGGTCTACTTCCTCTCAATTTGTCAGTCACGGGTGCAACTTTCAAATATCCCCTTATGTATTTTATAACACCACACACTCATCTCAACATTCTCATCTCAGCTGAGGCGAGACGTTTATGGTCTATCACTTTCAGTAACATGACCGGTCGTATGATAGATTTATATATCTGACTTTTTAGTTTCAGTGGCATTAGTTTGTCGCACTTCACACCGGTTACTTTTTTTTTTTTTTTGTTTTGAGGCGAGGGAAAATGCTTAACCGATTTACGCACAAACTGGGTCATTGCTAGGGGAACGACACGCGTCGGTCGGGGGCGATAACACTGCAGCAATAGTATGCTCTTGGCAGCGCTCCGTCCGCGATCGACGTCACAGCATAGTGTGGAAGACTCCGAGCGTTGCTGCACGGGCGAGCAACCCCAATACCTACTAAAAACCCCCTCCTCCCTGACGACCCTGCGCTTTGTATGTGTTGGAAAGGCTAAGATTTAGAACATAGTTACGCCCAGCCGATCCAGCGCAATAAAGTGCCTGGAGTGTGCCCTGGGAGAACACACCCCACTTCGTTGTGCGGGGGGAAACACCGGTTACCTGTCTCTACTTAAGCCAAGCTACATTTATTCTTCTCCTTACATCCTCCTCTATATCAAATTACTCTGCAGTAGTGAACCGAGGTGTCTATTAATGTCGACCTTAATTGTTAATTTAAAGTCATAGATACCCGTAACGCCATCTAGCGACGGTAAAACTTGCTAACATAAGATATTGTTAGGGTTGCCAGATGTGTTCGAAAAAAAATCGGACAATCTTTAAATGTTTTTTATTAACATATAAATTTACTAAAAATTACTAAATTGCATCGAATGCTAAGTTAAGCCAGTCTACTTTTTTATATATTTAGTAGACGATGCTACTGCTTTTAATAAAGTTTTATTGCCTGTGATGGCATCTTTGAAATCAGTGCAGTTTTTTTTTTTTAATAATCGGCAGACAAACACACATATTGTATATCCCCAAATTAAGCAAGTTACGCTTGTGTTATGGATGATATACAACGGACTACTCTGGGGCCGATCCCAGACACCCAGACCATAGTAAATAACGGAGAAAATACGTTTCCGAAATTTACTATACCAGGAATCGAACCCGGAGTCTCTGCGTTGCAGTGAGGTAAGCCGGCAAAGGCTTAGCCCGCTCAACCACAGAGGCCGTTATGTTAAAGAAGACGCATAATTCACTTTTTTTATGATTGCAGGAGATCAGCAGACAGGCAGACGGCTTGTTTTGTCGCCTCTTACGACAGGCCGCCTGGCGAGAAGAATAATTTGTATCTTTCCTTCGTTCCAGCACGGATAAACTAAGTTATCAAGCCAAAACCTCAGACGATTGAAAGTATAGACGGAGCCTAAGTGCACAAGTGTTTTAAACCTTCCCTGGACTTCCATAAATAATTCAAAACCAATTTTAGCCAAATCAGTCCAGCGGTTCTCGGGTTTTAGCAAGACTAACGAACAGCAATTGATTTTTATATTTATATATTTAAACACTGCTCATACAGACAGAGCTGGAAATGTTTTGAAGTTTTTCGTTAACACTTCAAATTTGGTCTTAAAGATTAAATGTATTTAATAACGACGTAATATATGAAATGTGCCGTCACGAAATTTAGATTCCCTACCACCCCTTGTTACATATTGTTACACTTCTATTGCATCTGAACTACACACACACACACAATTTATTTTATATATATTTTATACATAAGTATATTACTTTTCGAAGAATTAATGGAGCTGTAACAAACAGCGCATACTCAGTAAGACAAGACATAATGTATCCATTAGAATAATAACAATGACAACTGGTTCGATTGTTTAATACTAAATTCTTGTGAGGCACTGCAGCAAGATCGGCTTCCTTTCGCCGGCTTCACTCTGAAAGCTCAGGGCTCGGTCTATCTATTTTGTTCTTCTAAGTCCAGAATATAGCTTTATTTAAATAAACATCAGCCTGTAGTACAAGGACAGTTTATCCCGCTAGCTGGGATAATAGTGTTGTAATGAAATTGGATCTGCGTTTTTTTGGTCGTCAAAAGGAGCGTGCGCTAGACGATATATCCAAGGTGCAGTGTGGTACAAGTCATAAGTCAATTGTCCAAGGATGTAAAAATCTTTTTGTTCTAATTTTACTATAATATATTTACCAAGCCTTAAGAACAGACGAGTGTGCATGACAAGAGTTATGAATGTCAAAGAAGCAAGTGAGGTGTGTAAGAATGGGCCTAAGTGGCGCTCTGTTGTTGGTGCCTACCCCGCAAGGAAACTGGCGTGAAGTTATGTATGTATGTATATTTACCAAAGAGCAGCCGACATGATAGGTTCGTTTAGCTATATTGTTTGGGCCACTTCGTAATTTTCCCTGATTTAAAGAAGGGTGGACAAACATGCTCCGGTATTGTTCTCACCCCGCACCACACCGTGGTCGCCTACACCCGCTGCTTAGACGCGTTGCACGCCGCCACCCAGTTAGTGACGATTACAACCTTATCATACCAGGCCTGTTGAAACAACGTGGCGACGAACAATAATGAGTACCATTTTGCTCTGCTAATTTTTAGATCGTAGACAATCACGAAGTGGCTGCACTATTCCACCACCTATTCGCATTTTTAATTCAGTACCTTTTTGGCCTCTACGCTTCCACATTACTACACATATTAATCAAATAATCGTTGTATTAATTATCACAACGTGTTGCAATTCTTGCTTACAAAATTATTGTCATTATTGTTAATGTAAACATCGTAGGTTATGTTGATAAAATGTGTATGTCGTAAATAAAGCAGGTAGTTTTCCCGGTGGTAGGGTATTTTCCCGACTGGATGTCGACCACCCCTGGTCTAGAGTATACCGCCATAACAACCTTGTGTTGTGTTCCGGCATTGGTGACCAGGTTCCAGTCTCCCTTAAGAGAGCAGCAGCGCATTTGTAGCACCTTTGGTGTTGCAAATGTCTATAGGCGATGGTAACCGCTTTCCATAAAGTAGGCCGTCTGTCTGTCTGCTGAACTCCTGCAATAAGAAAAAAAACAACTTGGTACTTGTACTTTGTTTGATGTAGTACTAAAAATCACTAGTAAGTGTCATTGACATAATGTTGGAATTGCTATAGATTTCCAAAGTGGTCGATGTCGACCCCCTAGGTTCGAAATCGGTTTCTCAGTGATAAACGAAAGCTGATTTTCCGAGTCGACGAGATCTAAAAATCGACCCCTATTAATTAACACAAATTCTCATTTGAAACTTTCAAGATACTGTATAAGCTGTGTTACGTGTACCAACTTGTTATAAGAATGACTAATATTCTAGTAGGAAGTTTTGTTAAATTTTGATGAGAAAATTATGTAAAGTTTTTAAATTAGTAAGTATTTTGTATCAAAACGAAAAAAAACTAGGTAGGATTTCTAAAGTACGTTGACTATGGGGGTCTGAGGTGTTATTTCGTTTTCAAAAACGGATTCTTGCTCAAAATAGTTTGGGAATCCCTGGTTTAGACAAATATGCTCATTCTGTGTTTTATATTGTATTCAGGATTGCAGAAAATGATATAGAAGATCACCGGCAAAAAAATTCTCTTTGTACTTATATTTTTATATGCACCTGAAATTTTACCACCTACTATGACATAGGCGAAATCAATTCAAATCGCGTTGGTGCCATAATTTTTTCAATAAAGAATAGAAATTGCGAAAGTGGCGCCCTATTATTTTCTATTTTATTTTGCCACCCTATAATTTGTATTTTCCATAATTATGGAATTGTATTACGACTTCTGGACAATATTCTACTTATAGTCTTATGACTGGTTCCTTTATCTTACCGACTATTCAGTTGCCTGACTGTCGCTTAAAATTTGACATAAGCTAATGTCATAATTTAAGGGCCAGTGAATGAATGATAAGATCTATGGAGCGGCCATTAAAGAATTATATGTAGAATCTATATATTAATACGTTCAGCAAAAACTTTGTACCCCTTTTTACGAATATTGCGCGGACAGAGGAGTATGAAATTTTGCACACTTATAGTTTATATAGAGAAGAAGCGACGAAAGCTAAATTTTTTAAAAAATTATACATAAAAAATACATTATACCAATAAAAAAAACATTACACACACTACCATTTATTTGAAACACGCGCATATATACTCTTTTGTTTATTGTTAGTCAAATTAACAGTGTAGCCTTGGCAAAATCTGTGATAGTAAAAGTGTAGTCTTTGACAATAAATTATTATGGTCGAATTTCGACCACGGGCGATCAACTAGTACAATATTACTAAGTTAAATATTCTCTATTATACATACATACATACATAACTTCACGCCAGTTCCCTTGCGGGGTAGGCACGAACAACAGAGCGCCATTTAGGCTTATTCTTACACACCTCACTTGCTTCTTGCATTCTCTATTATAGTAGTCATATTTCACTTTAACAAATTGTGTAACAAAATACGTAGATTATTATCTACGTATTTTGTTTGTAATAATAATAATAATAAATCTTTATTAGCCTTTAGTGTTTTACAATTAATCAAAAAAGAGTCACAGAAAGATAATTAGGAGACAGTAAAAATATACATATATATATATCTGCGGAGTGACGCTCGCAGACCGCGTTTGTAATACCGAAGTAAGAAAGAGAGTTGGTCTGAAAGAGAGTGTCGGGATGAAGGTAAGGAAAAAAATGCTCCGGTGGTTCGGGCATGTGGAAAGAATCCATGATGAAAGAATGACTAAACAGATATACAATGCAAAAGTGGATGGATGCAGAAGTTGTGGAAGGCCACGACACACCTTCCATGATCAAATTGATCATGTACTAGCCTTCAGGAGCCTTAAGAACAGACGAGTGTGCATGACAAGGTTATGAATGTCAAAGAAGCAAGTGAGGTGCTAAGAATGTTATATAATAAAAATAAAAATTGGCTCAAATAGTTAATTACAAAAAATAAATATACAATTATACGAAAATTACATAAATAAAATGTCAATTTAATTTACATTAGGTCAATATTGAATAAAATTGAAAAAAAAAATGTCACAACAATTAATAACAAAATAGAGATTAAAAAAAAAATTTGAAAAAAAAAGTTTATGTCTTTATTCTAAAAGTCATTGGATTATTTTAAATTACAACATTGCCCATGCAGGGAGTGGCGGGTATAGTTAGTAGATATTAAAGAAAAAATATTTTAATGTAGCTTTTGCTTCACCGTCTGCCCATTTTTCCATGTTCCCTGAACATTGCGACGGGCAGACGCCATAGTCCTCATATTCCCAGACCCCTAGTACCATTTGCAGTTCACCACAATAGCCCGGTACTTTTTGTCCTCATTTCCCACAATTGTAACGCCGACAAGCAAGTGGAACGGGAAAAATCCGGTCGCGAACGTGGCCTTGTGAGTTCCTGGGATTGTCCTTGGGTGCATTGTTATATGGTGCAGACAGGGATAATCGCCGGTCAGTGTCACGCCACATTTACATTAAATTTGTCAAAGGCCCTCTACGTGTTGGCCTTTCCATGGCCCTACGCAAGCCCTCCAAATGTCCGGGCCATTTTCACGGCCCGTGATCTTGAAAGACATACAAATAATAATAATAAATCTTTATTAGCCTTTAGTGTTTTACAATTTATCAAAAAAGAGACACAGAAACATAATTAGGAGACAGTAAAAATATGTTACTTTAAAATACGGCTATGGAATTTAAGACAAGTAAGTATACCTTCGACTCTCAAACTAGATAATATTGATATTCCGCTTATATCTTTAAACTTGTACCACAGTAACAAGGCATCAAAAGAGTACTGTTAGGTTAAAATGTAAAAGTGACTCCTCAACATAAATATCAACATACAGATGCGCTTTACGGCCGACGCAGGTGAAATCAGACGACACCACTAGTTTAGTAGGCAGATACATACATACTGGGATATGTCCAGCTTTATTAATCTTTGTTATTTATTTTATTTATCTTTTATTTATATATATATTTTATCTTATATTTTTTTTGTCTTTTCTGCATTTTCTTTTTTATGCGTTTCTATTTTGTTCTCTTTTTTATTTTTTTATTTTTATTTTCTTTTCTTTATTTCTACTATCGAATTATACATTTAGGTCCTTATCTATTACATATTTTACTTCTACTATTATTCACTTTTGCCTTATTACTATCTATCTATTTTATGCTACATTTTTGTTTTTATTATTTTTAGGTTTTTTATCTTTTTATTTTTTACATTATTTCTTATATACTAATTTATATATTAATAATGTAAACTTATTTATCTACTTATTTCTTTTTACTACCCTACTTATAATTACTATACAATATGCAATAAAATTTTCAACTTTACTTTTAGACATCAGTTCTGGCATGTTTTTGTAGCTGATTTTCATATTTACTTTGCATTCCAGGTTTAATATTTTTGGAATTGTCTTCGTCCGGAATAGGATACATACATAACTTCACGCCAGTTCCCTTGCGGGTAGGCGCGAACAACAGAGCGCCATTTAGGCTTATTCTTACACGCCACACTTGCTTCTTTGACATTCATAACTCTTGTCATGCACGCTCGTCTGTTCTTAAGGCTCCTGTCATCACCTTCTGCTAGTACACGATCAATTTGATCATGGAAAGTGTGTCGTGGCCTTCCACGACTTCTGCATCCATCCACTTTTGCATTGTATATCTGTTTAGTCATTCTTTCCACATGCCCGAACCACCGGAGCATTCCTTTCCTCACCTTCACCCCGACACTCTCTTTCAGAACAACTCTATTTCTTACTTCGGTTTTACGAACGCGGTCCGCGAGCGTCACTCCGCAGATTACCAACTTATGTCTAGGTATAATTAAATTAAAAAGAAGTAAATTAAAAAAGGAAGAACAGAACAGAACAAAATTACTATTCTTTAGTCATAAAATTGTTTTCAAAGAATATAGTATTGGGTGAAGTTGCATAATATCTCTGCCCAGCCCACAAACCTTTGGTACCAGCACGTTTATCAGCAAGGAACAATGCAAAACTGGTTCAGCGGTCAGTGGAACTTAAATGGCTATCAGCTAACACAAAGTTTGTCGACTCTGAGAGCCAGTTCGTGGTTAATTTGACCTGATTTGAGAATTTGTACGTGTCACTTGTAATAATAGTTTTACGACCTCTCTGTGGTTAAGTGTTCGAAGTTTTTGTCCGCCTAACTCAAGCGCAGAGGTTTCAAGTTCAATTCCTGGCATGGTAGATTTTGTAAACAAGATTTTCAATATATGTATCATACATAGCATGGCTCATATACTGGTCACCCTGTTACGGACAAAATTGATGCCATTTTTGAAAAAGTGGAACAAGATCGGCATATTAGTAGTTACGATGTAGCTGGAGAACTGGGAATTAACCACAAAACGGTTTTGGCCCATTTAAAAAAAACTGCGTACATAAAAAAGCTCGATATTTGGGTGCCTCATGAGCACACTGAAAGAAACCTAATGAACCGTGTATTCATTTGTGATTCTTTATTACGACGTAATGAAACCGAACCATTTTTGTAGAAGCTGATAACTGGTGATGAAAAGTGGATCACGTACGACAAGAACGTGCGAAAAAGATCGTGGTCAAAGGTCGGTCAGGCTTCATAGACTGTGGAGAAACCCGGGTTAACTCGCAACAAGCTGCTGCTGTGTGTATGGTGGGATTGGAAGGGCATTATTCATTATAAGCTGTTACCGCCAGGCAGGACCATCGATTCTGAACTGTACTGCGAACAACTGATGAGATTAAGCAAAAAGTTGAGAGAAAGCGGCCGGAATTAATCAACAGAAGGGGTGTGGTTTTTCACCATGATAACGCTAGACCTCACACATCTTTAGCCACTCAACAAAAATCACCAGTGTTTGGCTGGGAGGTGTTAATGGATCCGCCGTATAGTTCTGACCTTGCACCTTCAGATTTTCACCTGTTTCGGTCTCTGCAGAAGTCCTTAGGCAGTGTCAGGTTAACATCACAAGAGGACTGCCAAAAGCACTTGTCGCAGTTTTTTGATCAGAAGCCCCAAAATATTTATAGCAATGGAATCACGTCCCAACCTACAAGATGACAAAAAGTTATCCAACAAAATAGCACCTACATACTTTAGTCAAATGTAAATAAACTTTATAAAAAAACCTTTTGAATTTTTATATAAAATGCGAAGAAACTTTATCCCCAACCTAATAATTGAAAGCAATAGTAACGTATGTACACATAATATTTTCTTAAGGCTGTCGCACTTAAAACTGTTAAAACGTAGTTTTATAACTTACCAGTGGCCCCGGCAGACGTTGTCCTACTCTGAAAAAATAAAAATCTAGGATCCGATCCCACCGCCACCTACTGGTTCCAATTGTGGATTTAAACCATCCGGGAACCCACTCAAACACAAAAACAAAATCACCAAAATCGCTCCAGGTGATTAGGAGGATTCTAGAACCCGATCTCAGCGCCACCTACCGGTTCCGGATAAAAAGTATCCTATGTCCGTCTCCTGGTTCTAAGCTACCTCCCCATCAATTTTCAGCCAAATCGGTACAGCCGTTCTTGAATTATAAATTAATGTAACTAACACGACTTTCTTTTATATATAAAGATGTTGTACAATCTGATAATCGTAGATTTTAATACGTATTTTTATGACGACGTTTTTCTCAATAATGTCTGCGACAGTTAGCAATCCAATATATGATATATGAAAACTGGCCTGCCACTATTCGCCACAAGTATTCGTTAGGATGTATTCATATTTTACCACGCAATAGTTCAACAATTATTAGGAAAGCACAACTTTGTTTGCCTTCGAAAATTAACAACTCTCCAAGTATTTAACTAAGATTAACAAAATGTCATTAAAGAGAAGTAAATTTATGTTTACCCGACTCCGCAATGCCCTGGCAGGCGTGGGCCCCCCTCACTGGGCCTCTTCCTATGCCAGGGGACGTATCCCCCGGCTACTACTGTGTCTCATTCTTGCGTGGGGCGGTCTGTAACGCGCCCCACGGGAAGAGAGATGAGCGCGCGCGGAACACTCGCGCTCTCATCTCGACGGCATGTGCGGGTGAGTGAGAACCCCTATACCCCTAAGGGCCCCACCCGCGCCGCCCGCTTACGGTGGCCGAAGGTCGAGTTCCGACCTCCGGCGTCGGCGCGTCCTCCTTTGGCGGGAGCGGAGCAAGGACGTACGCTCACGCTCCCGCTCCGCCTCCTCCTTCGCAAACATGACGTGCTCGCAGAAGGAGGAGACGGCGTCCCATCCGGTGCGGCTCCCGACCATGGTGCGCACCACGGCCGGGAGCGAAAGGTCTAGTCCGGTGAAGGCGACGAGCTCTCGGCGCTGCTCCGTCCATGCAGGACATTCCTGCAGGGTATGCAGCGCCGTATCCTCGTCGCCTGTGTCGCAATGATGGCACCCTGACGTCGGCTCGCGGCCGAGGCGACACAGGTACCTCCCGAAGCAACCGTGCCCCGAGAGGACCTGCGTCAGCCTGAACGTCAGGGTGCCGTATGTTCGTCCAATCCAATCCGGCAGGACGGGCCTCACCGCCTCGATGGTGATGGGGCCCGCGCTGGGGCGTCTAAGGCGATCTTCCCAGACTCCCACGGCGACCTGGCGGAGCTCCGACCTGCACGCCTCGATTTCGCGAGGCGCGGGTCTGGTGCCCCTGGCCAGGGCCTCTTTGCGCCACACATACAGTGACGCCAGGACCCTGGCTTCCAGGTCCCATGGGAGGGATCCGGCGAGTAGCGAGGCCACTTCAAAGGACACCGTACGGTATCCCCTTATCGCCCTGACGGCCATTATGCGCTGTGCTTGACGCAATAGCGGTGCGTTTTTGGCTGTCAGGCGATCCGCCCATACAGGGGCTCCGTAGAGGGCCATCGACCGTACGATGCCTTCGAAGAGTTTTCGGCACGTGGCGTTCGGCCCCCCGACATTGGGGAGCAAGCGCGACAGCGCACCCGCTGCCCCCTTGAGTCTGGGGAGCAGCTGCCGAAAATGTGCCGAAAAATCCCACCGGCTATCGAGGACCAATCCAAGGTATTTCATGGTCACCCCAATGCCGATGCGGATGCCTCCTACTATAATAGCGGTGTCTGGAGGTGGACGGTTCCGAGGGCCGTGGAAGAACACGGCCTCAGTCTTCTGAAGCGCCACCTCCAGTCCAAGACGCCGGATCCTGCCTACTACTAAGGACACCCCAGCCGTGCCTAGAAGGCACGCCTGCCGGTGGGTCCTCCCTCGTGCTGCGATCAAAGTATCATCCGCGTAGCATATGATACTGACGCCGGGGAGGACCCTGCTGCGTAACGTCCAGTCGTATGCGATGTTCCACAGGAGGGGACCCAGAACCGACCCCTGTGGAACACCGCACACCATGGCTCGCCGATTCCATCCCTCGTGGACCGGGTAAATGACGGCTCGTTCATTTAGATAGTCCCCGACTATACGGCGGAGGTAGGACGGCACCCCGAAATACCGGAGTGCCTCCATGATGCACGGCCAGGGCAAGGAATTAAAAGCGTTGGCGATGTCTAGAGACACCGCCAGTAATACCTCGCCCTGGGAAACTGCTTCCTCCGCCAGGCCTCTCAGGCGCATGACGGCGTCGATCGTGGAGCGCCCTGTGCGGAAACCGAACTGGTTGTCCGCCAGGTCCGGCCCCGTCGTCGATAGGTACTGGACGAGGCGGTCGACGATGATACGCTCAAAGAGCTTGCCGACCTCGTCCAGCAACACAATGGGCCGGTAGGCGGACGGTGAGTCCGCGGGGCGCCCCTCCTTACGCAGCAGGACCAGTTTTCCGGTCTTCCACCGTTGAGGGAACTGGCCCTGCTCCAGACATGCGCCGAAAAGCCTCATCAGTCGGGGCTCGAGGGCGTCGTAGGACAAAACCCACGCACGCCCTGGAATGCCGTCGAGGCCGGGGGCGGCGTTCTTGGCCTTTAGCCGTAGCATAGCCACTCCCAGCTCTACCCGGTCCACGGTGGGCACAGGGTCTCTATCCGCGCTGGGCTCCGCCTCTGGCGGGGCCATTGCAGGAGGCACGTGCTCAGCCCGTGAAGGGAACAGAGCGCCAACCACGTCGCGTACTACATTCCTGGGGAGAGACTCGGTTAGCGGGGGCGCCCAGGCACGGAGCTTGTTCCGTGCCATCCTGAAAGGGCGCCCCCAAGGGTCTTGGTTTAGGCTTTCCAAGAGCTCCCCCCAGGCCGCGTTCTTCGCATCGCGGATCGCAACGCGCAGGTTCTTCCTGGCGCTTCTGTACCCCTCGTACAGCTGAGCCTCTACGACCGCTGCGTCTGCTGGGCGGCGTAGCCGTCGTCTGTGTCGGGTGTACTGGCGGTGCGCGGAATTGCACGCGCGCCTTAGTCCCTCGAGTACGGGGCTCCACCAGTACACCTTTCGGTAGGGCCGGAATCGGCCCCTCCTCGGCATCGCCGCATCGCAGACGCCTGTGACGAGCGACCGTAGGTATTCTGCCTCCTGCTCAACATTTACATCGGGAGGGTTCGTCTGGGGCCCTGATGCCCAGGTGGCGACGATCAGGGCCTCTTTGAACGCCTCCCGATTCAGCTTTTTCAATGCCCAGCGCGGACAGTCTCCTACCGGGGGCTCTCGGGACGGCGGGTGCGGATTTCGGGCGGAGACGCTGAACCGAATATATCGGTGGTCGGAGAGCGTCTCCACGCCCGTGACGACCCTCCAGTCCCGCACACGGTGCGCCAATTCAGGGCTGGCAAATGAGACGTCGACAATTGAGCCGCCCTGCTGGCGCACACACGTGTGTACGGAGCCCCGGTTGAGAACTACGAGACCCTTTTCGATGACCCATTCTTCGAGCGCCTCGCCGCGCGCGCACGTACTCGGAGATCCCCAAGCCACGGATTTTGCATTGAGGTCCCCGAGCACGAGCACGGGGCGGGGTCGGCTGCGGGCCACCACAGTGCCCACTTCCTCTATCCAACCTTCGAAATCGGCGAGCCTTCGGTTCGGGGAGAAGTAGCCCCCAAGGACCACCATCTCCCCGATCGTTGCCGCCACATAGCCCCGTCCCCTTACCACATCGGCTAGAGGAGGGCATGCGGCGGCGGTCCGGACGATGATAGCCACCAAGCCATCAAGATCCCCCGCCCAGTCAGAACGAGGGGGGACGTAGTATGGCTCGGCGACTACGGCCAGCTGGATGCCCCACTGCGCCAAACTCTGCACCAACAAGTCCTGGGCAGCGGCGCAGTGGTTCAAATTTCCCTGGACCACTAGGAGAGCCATTGGGATGACTGTTTATTCCTCCATCCTAGTGGTCCCGGGCGCTGGCAACGGTGACGGCTGCAGCGAGCGTGGTAACGGCTGCGGCGGCCGCGGCGGCAGCGGATGTGACTTGTTTGTGGCCGCGGCCTGCTTGGGACCTTTCCTGTTGCGTTTCCTTTTCGATTTGGTTTTTTGTTGGTTGTCAGTTCGGTTTTGTTGGTCTACCTTCCTACCGGTGGACCTGGTGTTGGTGGGGGGGCCCGCGCTTTTACGCGCGGCCGGCACTCCCCTGCACATCCAATGACCCGCCGCTCGGCCTGCTGCACTGCAGATGCTGCAGTGCGGCGGATTCTGGCACGTAGCGGCGGGATGACCTGGTTGACCGCAGCGATAACAATCCTTGCTGCGGTCGACAGGGGAGGAGCAGGTGCAGGCGACGTGTCCTGCCACGAGGCAGCGCCAGCACCGCTCGGACCGGCTCGGCAGAACTTTTATGTCCGCCGAAGCCCAACCCACCATAAGCCTTTTCCTGTCCTTTAGTTTAATGGCCGCCGCCACTGGGCAGGCCATAATGACGTATCCCAGCTTGTCCGGGCCCAGACGTACGACGCTGGAATTGATCCGCCCAGCGGCGACATCCGTGACCCGGGCGACGGCGGCCACTACCTCCTCGACTGTTGTGCAGTCGTCCAGACCCGAGATACGCACGTTGAGACACCTCTCGGGCCTGGACACCTTCACCTCATCCTCAGGTAAGACTTCCTTTAGCCGCGCGGCGAGGGCATCGGCCTTCTCCCCGCTATCTTTCCCAGGGAGGAGGAGCATGCGGGCCCCCGTCCGCGCGGTTTTCAACTTAACCCCGGCAATGCCGAGGTCGCCAAGCTTAATATTGGCTTTGGCTTTCTGCATTAGGTCCGCGTAACTGGTGCCTTTTTCCACCGCTGCGGGTAGCAGTGTGAGAATCACCGCAGTGGTGTTTGGCACCCGCATACGCGGACCCTTATTCGCCGGAGGCTTTTTGGTCTTCGGCTTCGCCTGGGGCTGAGAAGCCCGGTTGGCAGCGTTTGATTGGGCCGGTGGCTTCTTCTTTTTCGCCTTACGGGCCACCACCGACCATACTTCGTTGGTTCCTGGGGGCGGCTCTGAAGCCGACGTACTAGCCCTGGCTGGCTTCATTGCCTTGGGAGTACTCGTCGCACTTTTAGGCTCGACGTCACCTCGTCTTCGTTTAGCGGGCAGCGGAGGAAAGTCTGCAGGGGAGTCCACGGGAGGGTGGTTGGCCTGCCCTCTCCGGGATGCCGGAGTCTGCTGCGTACCTGCTCGTCGGGCATCTACAGCCAGCGGCGGGCGGACTCGCCTTTCCGGGAGAAGGCGGTCGTCCAGGGCGGCCAGCTTGGCGTCCATCATGGCCCCAAGTGATAGAGTCAGATGGCGCAACAGCTCGTCCTGGTCTTTGAACCGCCCTCCCATTACAGACAACGAAGACGTTGGTGGAGGGGGCGGCGGGGGCGGAGGCTTCGGCATCGGTGATGATCTAGAGGCTGGTACAAGCCGGGGTCGGGCGAACTCGGCACGGAGGCTAGCCATCTCCTTCTTCATTTGAGACATCTCGGCCTCGAGGCGTCTATTGGCCGCTTCGAGCCGTCTGATTTCCTCAGACTCGGTGCGGCCACGCAACACCTCGAAGGCGTCACTGATGATGGAGACCGAGTCGTTAAGGGACTTCATAAAAGTCCCTTTTAACCCCCTGGGAACCTTTGCCACATGGCGTATGACCCCCAGGGCGTTTCGGACGTCGGTCTCTATGGCCTGGGCGGTTCTAGCTCCGGCCTCGTCCGTGACTGAGACCGACCTTGAGCGACTCAAGAGTTCTAGGGCCCGTCGAGCGATACGCGCCTCTTCGGCCGCTCTAATCAGCACGACGGTGCTCTCCTCGTGGTCCAGCTCAAGGTCGGTGGCCCGACCCGCTTTGGCAACGGCTTCCCTAGCCCTTGCCATACTGGCGGCCTCTGCTGTAGCTCCTGTAGAGGGTGGAGACACCCTACGGGAGGTTTTTGACGCCACCGTCTCTTCGTCACTCGACACGAGTGATATTTTTTTTTTGGGGCCGCGATATGGTGCTGGCCTCCTCCTCTTTTTTTGGACGCGCCACTGGCTCAACGGATTCGAGGGCCCGGCCTCCGGTTCGGTGCGTATGCCGGGTCCTGATCCGGAGCAAGAGCGCGTCGGTGAACGCGATCGCATCGGTGAGCGCGACCGCGAACGCGAACCTGTCCTAGAGCGGGACCGAATGGAGAACATTGAGAGGTTGCTGTCCGACTCATCAACAGCTCCACTCAAGGCCCCGCTCATATTACCGCTTTTGGCGCCACTAGCAGCAGAAGTGCGGCCGCTCATTCTGCTGCTGCTTCGCGCGAATGTAACTTCTCCGCCCATCGCGGGCAACTTCTCCTTGGACAAAGTCCAGACAGATGTAGAGCGCAAGGACGTTCCCCCCCCAGAATACGATGGGGAACAGCTGGCCTTACCACAGGTATCGGCATCGGCGTGGGATTTGCCTCCCTTTTTTTTGTGGCGGAAGATCGACCCACCTGGGGTAGTTGCTCTTGTTCTTGTGCTTCCATTTTGATTTCGAACCCCTTTCGGGGTTATTAAAACTAAAGTTGTCTCCTCTACGGGAGACCATCTAAATGACTTATAAACTAAAAATCTGTGGGCGGCGTGCGAAATGACTGTAAACAGCACACCCCACACGCCGCCCACAGGGCGCTAGCAGCCGGGATAACCCGCCCGGCATGTAGCTACTGGCACGCCGACCAAGCTTCGGGTAGGTGGGGGGGTAGATCTGTCCAAAGGGCAAGCAGACCAAACAACCCTCCACCCAGAAACATCTGGATGTCTTCTCTACTTCCGCGGTGCGGGTGCGGTCGGGTGGAACCGCCGCCACCACACCCCACATCGCGCGACGGTGGCGAAGTTTGAAAAGGGGCGGACCGCCCTTAGGCCCACTCCGTCGCCGGCCCGGGGATTGGCAAAGCGCCCGGCCGCCGGACCCGTCGCCGCCACATCGCGTGGAGCCTCTCCGCTGAACGGAGAGGTGCGAGTGGCTCGTCAAACATGGAAGGGATAGGTAACTGTGAAGGAGGGACACAAGGGAACCTTTTAAGGATAGGAACGTAGGTGGGACACCACTGTCACGGAGAGAAAGGAGGAATGTGACAGTGGTCGCTGGGGCCCCGGGGACGCTTCCCCGTGTGCCAACCGCGGTCGGAGGGGATGAGGACCGCAGGTGGCACCCCCTGGGGGGCTTACGACAGGCCGCCCCAACGCAGGAAATTGTATTCTTTCTCCGTTCCTGCACGGATAAAAATGTTAAAATAGCGACGAAACACTAGAAACACCATGAGGTGAGGGTGAACAGAGATCATTGATAGGTGAAATCCACTAATGCGCCTGTCGTAGGCTATTTATAGAATATAAATAGAGGAGAATTCTAAAGGCTTTTCTTATTACTTTCAAAAAGTTACAAAGTTGACAATTCAATTTTAATAATCTGTTTGATCTAAAAATATCATGACCCAACACTAAGTTTAAGCTCGATTCAAAATAAGCCGATTACAAAATTTTTGATATCGGATAAATACGTTTGAAGTACTTTTTTTAATCTAAAGTTTCTAATAAAAATGTACTACCAAAAACAAATCTTATATAATAGTGAGTTAAGAACTTTTATAAATGTTCAATATTTTATTAAAATCAAAACATAAATAAATTATAAACTTAAATAAGTCCTGACTGAATCAAAGACGTTGAGAGGCACGTAACTGAAAGGATATTATTACGACTGACAAAAGTGGATCCACACCTGCATACCATAAAAGTATACTTTATTACCTTTCCGCATTTGGACTTCTTTTGTAACCTTTGTGTTTAAAATTTGTGATTAAAAAATTGTGTATTGTAATCTTTTATGGCCGTCATTAGCCAGGTGTGTCGAAGTGATTCTAAGAAATTCGGTCTACGCGGTCAGGCAGCCATATTGTATCGGTGTAGTATAAAGCAATGGCCCAATGGAGAGATCGGCAGTCTAGCGATAGCCACAAGCGAAGCAGGACGTTAGTGACGGACTTTGCGCGTGTTATTGAATCGTGCATTACGTTTGCACTGGTTGTGTTCAGTTATATTTGTACCTGTGTTATACGTGTTTGTAGTTCGAATAAGTTCTATAGTAATTCTAACGGCATTTTAATTCGAGTCCTGCAACTCGTAACAATATGAAGAGATTCAACCACATCATTATCATTATCCTGATTGCAGCTGTTACGGCTCGATCGGTGTGATACTACGCTCTCACAGAGTATCGCCGTGAAACGGTGCTGCCGCTCTCTAAACGGAGACTGGAACCTGGCCAATAATGCCGGGACACAACTCGAGGTTGTTATGGCGGCATACTCTAGACCAGTGTTCCGCAAAGTATGTACCGCGGCACAATGGTGTACCGTTATCATAAATTGGTGTGCCTCGTAAAAATAAGGTTATACTGCAATTAAAAATTCAGGTTTGTTGATTAATAATAATAAATACATACATACATAACTTCACGCCAGTTCCCTTGCGGGGTAGGCACGAACAACAGAGCGCCATTCAGGCTTATTCTTACACACCTCACTTGCTTACTATTTAGTGACGGACTTTACGCGTGTTATTGACTCACTCACTTGCTCAATAATAAATACCTTTGCTGCAATTTAAACTTTAGGTTTGTTGATTAATAATAAAAATTATTTTGATGAATAAATAAATGTTGATTAATACTGCTTAAAAAATTATCTTTTGTGGTGTGCCTCCAAAAATTTTTGTTTTCCTAGATGTACCTTGAATACAAAAAGTTTGCGGAACACTGCTCTAGACCAGGGGTGGTAGTCATCCAGATGGGCATATGCCCTACCAGTTGGCTAAGGGTTTTTTTATTACCTCTTACGACTGGCCGCCCGTCCGCAGGAAATTGTATTCTTTCTCCATTCTTCGAATAAAAGCTCGTTAACCTCATCTGGGTTAAATTTAGGATTCTCATCCCGTACTTAAGGTGTAATATAATAATTCCTTCCCAACCTAAACCGGGGTCCATTTTCAATCAGCTTTAATCAGCAATAACCATCGCTATAAGACAATAACCATGTTTAACACACCATTAATCGCGGCTCCATCCTCAACATTCTCGATAACAAAATTGAATCTTCATAACATTAACCGAATTATGGGCTGCTCGATTTTATATTCCAAGTAAGCACTTACCATAAAGAGGCTGGGTAAAGTGGTGTTTATGTTGTTATTATGAAAGGGCATTGGGAAAAGTGGAAACGAATAGAAGCAGTGTCACGGCACATTGCTTTAGCCCGCGGTCAGACGCTGAAAGCGAGGTGTTTAAAAAATAAAAATGTGTGTGTGTGTGTGTGTGTGTGTGTGTGTGTGTGTGTGTGTGTGTGTGTGTGTGTGTGTGTGTGTGTGTGTGTGTCTGTGTCTGTGTCTGTGTGTGTGTGTGTGTGTGTGTGTCTGTGTCTGTGTCTGTGGCTGTGGCTGTGTCTGTGTCTGTGTCTGTGTCTGTGTCTGTGCGTGCGTGCGTGCGTGCGTGCGTGCGTGCGTGCGTGCGTGCGTGCGTGCGTGCGTGCGTGCGTGCGTGCGTGCGTGCGTGCGTGCGTGCGTGCGTGCGTGCGTGCGTGCGTGCGTGCGTGCGTGCGTGCGTGTCTGTGTCTGTGTGTCTGTGTGTCTGTGTGTCTGTGTGTCTGTGTGTCTGTGTGTCTGTGTGTCTGTGCGTGCGTGCGTGCGTGCGTGCGTGCGTGCGTGCGTGCGTGCGTGCGTGCGTGCGTGCGTGCGTGCGTGCGTGCGTGCGTGCGTGCGTGTGTGTGTGCGTGTGTGTGTGTGTGTGTGTGTGTGTGTGTGTGTGTGTGTGTGCTGTTCACACGCAATAGAAGACACACAGAAGCGAAGCCTCAGAGAATACACTCACAGATAATTTTTCTTTATTAATATAAACTTTTATTAATATAAATATAATTCGTTTAGTCTACATCCGTCGATATAGTATAATACAAAAAATCAATCTAAATTACTCTTTAAATCACTGTTGTTAAGAGTTGCAGGACTCGAATTAAAATATATACATACATAACTTCACGCCAGTTCCCTTGCGGGGTAGGCACGAACAACAGAGCGCCATTCAGACCTATTCTTACACACCTCACTTGCTTCTTTGATATTCATAGCTCTTGTCATGCACGCTCGTCTGTTTTTAAGGCTCCTGACATCACCTTCTGCTAGTACACGATCAATTTGACAATGGAAGGTGTGTCGTGGCCTTCCACGACTTCTGTATCCATCCACTTTTGCATTGTATATCTGTTTAGTCATTCTTGCATCATGCATTCTTTCGACATGCCCGAACCACCGGAGCATTCCTTTCCTTACCTTCACCCCGACACTCTCTTTCAGACTACTCGAATTAAAATGCCGTTGGAATTATTATAGAGTTTATTAGGACTATACAAACACGTATAACACAGGTATAACCGAACGCAGCAAGTCCAAACGTAATGCAGAAGATCGTAATTCAATAACACGCGTAAAGTCCGATTACCGAATTTACAAGTCTTGCTTCGCTCGACTGCCTCGTCCCTCCATCGAGGCATTGCTTTATACTGCACAGATGCAATATGTCTTCCCGGACGCGTGGACCGATTTTCCTAGAATCAGTTTGTACTTTAAATCCGACACACCTGGCTAATGACTGCCATAAAAGATCAAAATACACAATGGGCTGTTTTCTAATCGCAAATTTTAAACACAAAGTAAACAAAAGAAGTCCAGATGCGAAAATGTGTTTCTACAGGTATGCAGGTGTGGATTTATCTTTGTCGGCGTCTAGGTCGGAACACTATCATAAAGTTTCAAATTTCAATGCACTGTTACGAACAATTTCCCTTGATCTACGTATAAAAGAACATCTGCCTTAAGTATTTATGATAGAGCTAAAATTCATTTGAAATGTTTTAGGTTTTGTTTAAATTGAAAATTAATACTAAATGGTGAAGAGAAATGTGTTTTATTTCGAATTAAATAAGGTCGAAGTTTATGTGTCTAACTTTTTTTAGTGTCTTTTCGTTCCATCGATTTTCAAATCACAACATACACATACATACATAACTTCACGCCAGTTCCCTTGCGGGGTAGGCACGAACAACAGAGCGCCATTTAGGCCCATTCTTACACACCTCACTTGCTTCTTTGACATTCATAACTCTTGTCATGCACACTCGTCTGTTCTTAAGGCTCCTGACATCACCCTCATCATCACCATCCACCAAATCACAACGATTCTAAAAAAGTTTCACTTCAATAGTTATTTATGATACTGCTGCGGTAAGTTGGTTTTTACAAACGAGTAGACAAATGTAACCACAGTCACGAGTTTGTATAAACCAACATCCGCACCTGTGTCATACAACGTTTTTCAATACATTTGCCAGAAAACAGTACTATAGGTAATGAAACAAACATATTTGGAAAGTCGCAACAATCTTTGACGTTTGTAATATGAAAATGGCGCGCATTTGCAAATGGCGTCACGCGCGTGTGGTGAAAATTAGAACTACAGTCAAGGTGGCGAAGTCCGTCAGTAGAGGAACTCCATACAGCTCTCATTATTTCGGTGTTTGAATAGTTACCACGATAACAGATCAGTTAGTGAAGCAAAGACACCATTGAATTCTGTCTTCGAATTGTAGTTGGCGTTAAATTTCGTTTCAAAAAGTTTAAAAACGAGCTGTGAATGAACTTACTGATTGACGGACTTCGCCACCTTGACTATACATTGTTCGTCACATTTTCTCTTTAGTATTAAAGTGAGACAAATGTATTGATCAAAAGCGCTTCCAAGGAAGTTCAATCATTCAGCTTATTTATTGTCGTAATGTAATGTTCTTCTTGGTGGAATTCTTTTTTTTTTAATGAAGAAGTAACAAAGAAAAAGACTTTATTTGAAGAAATAGCGACGTAATTACATTCCTTATACATTATTATATACATAGCATATTTTGAGAATTTGTATTTTTATTCACCAATAATAATTGGAACCATAATATAATAGAGAACATATTTAAATTCCTATGTAATTATAGGTTTAAACTTAACGCGGGTGAATCAACAAGAAAAGCCCTAGTCGTGTACTTTTATCTCTTGCTTACTCCGTCGGGTTTTAAGCCTATCTAAAGCATTTCACTTTTTACATACAAAATTAATTCCCACGCGATAATGTAGAGATAGCAGAAACACATTAAATATAAAAATAATTTGAAAAAATGGCAATTTCAAGACACTAATAAATATTACTATATGCTAAGGACCAATTTTAAGTCATTCGATAAAAGTTATCTATCAACTCAATTTTAGCCTTAATGTAAATTCTTAATTATTTCGTGTTGTATTCTAACCTATGAAAACTATTATTTCTCGATTAAATCGATCGATCGATGATATAAAAGTTTATTTGTTCATTTTTCTTATGGCTGTGGATATCAACCGCTTTTTTAAGAAATTTGACGTGTAATAAATTTAGTTTACTTAGACTAATATAAGATTATATCCCAGAAAGAGAATGACTTACATCGAAACACGTTACCATTGTATTTCATACCCTAATAGTAAGACTTTATTTTTAGCGTAAATACACAAACAAGACGTTTTTGGTGGAATTTTACTTTGATTTTATTTAAAAAAAAAACTATCGTTTTGATGTGGTATAGCCATGCTGGAATAATTATCATGATTTCAGCTCTTATGGCCGACTCGATCGATATCAAGCTCTCACAGAATATCGGCGTGAGACGATTAGCCTTGAGCTAATCATATTTCGTGCGATGAGTATGATTTCTGATGGTCCACTTCCCTTTCTCCCTATCTATTCCATATCCAATTCCATCCTTTTTATCCCATCCCACCCATCTATCCCTTATTAGAGACTGGTAACACGTTGGCTTCGCATCTGGTGCTTCAAACGTCTATAGGCGATGGTAAGCACTTTACAGTACGTGGGTCGTTTGCCCGTTGCCAGCTTATGGCAATAAAAAAAAATTTGACAGATATCGTTTATACAAGTATTAGGACAAGTATTTATAATTATAATATTCATTTGTAACATTCTTTTTTTTTAAGTAAATAAAAATATTATTATAGTTATTAACTAGAAGTTAATTTTAAAAATAAATAAACTAAACTATAAACTTAAAAACAAACTATACAATATAAAAACTAAAACTAAATAAAAAAGGGGGAAAATATCTAAAGATAAGTTATTGGTCCCATACCACTGTCACAGATATCGTATGTATAATTATACTAATAGTATAATTATATACTAATTAATATTATATTGCATATAACTATATATTTATTTTAAATAGTTGCATTTTATTGCTATATTCTGTGTATTAATATATATATATATATATATATATATATATATATATATATATATATATATATATATATATATATATATATATATATATATAATTAAAATTTAAGTAATCGTACAATAATTATATATACCACCATCGCCACTCCTAATCAGCAATATTCTTGCCACAGGTTGCCTGGAAGCATATCGCTCTTTAGCGATAAGACCGGACTTTTATGTAATGTTGTACATTAAAGTATTATCTATCTATCTAATATAGCTATTCCTTTGCAATAAAAAATGTGGTTAATAATTTATAATGATTGGTTTTTTTTTTGTTTTTAAACAGCAGGCTAGGGCATGCGTCCTAAACTCAAAGGGCGCGGGTTCGATCCTAGCCGGAACGCATGCACCACTTAGGCAGTATTCTGATCTAATGTGTTTATTGTTACAACTGTAACAATACTACGTAGTAATTACCACGTTCTAACAACCGTGAAGGAAAACATCGTGATGCAACTTGCACTTCGAGGTAACCGATGTGTCAAACTTGCCAAGCCGCTTTGGACAACCCGAACGCAGAGTATACCCTCGTGGCGGGTATACTGTCCTTTCCCCCCTATAATAGGAGGCTCGAGCCCAACAGTGGAACATTTATGGGCTGTTATTATTATTTCTATATTATTGTTTCTAGCCAAGAATTGTTTGTGTTAAAAATCTCAACTGCTTATTGAAATGCGCCTCTTCAAGCTTACAGTCTCTCGTTTCGATATCAAATTGGAAAAATAAATAAACTTTATGAAAACATATTAAAAAATATTAATAAATTAATTAATTAATTAATAAACCTTATCCCATGTTTCTGTTGACGCTACATCAAGTTGTTTGGGATTAAATCGGATAGCTTTAATTGTTTGGAACCGAGGCGTTTGGGGATTAAGAAAAAAAAACATTTCGTCCCGTCAGACGCCGTAATCTTTTAACCATTATATCAAACCATATCCAGCCTTCGTATGAGGGATGAATTACCAAACAGGTTTAAATGCCTTTTCGTTTAAATCTTAAGCTAATAATTGAGTAAAACTTTCGTCTGTTTCTCTTAACTTTGGAATACAAATTAATTTTGTATTTACATCGAAATTCTGTTCCGAGGGTTCGTTTAAGTCATTTAATTTTGATGAATCGAAAAAAATAATCCATATAAACATACACTTGATGTGGAAAAGTATGCAAAAAAAAAACGTGTGGCACTCGGGGACTGCCGCGCTAAAGCTATTGAATAGCATTTTTTATCAACTTATGCAATTATAATTATTTATTTATTTTTTATTTATGCAGTATTTTTTTTTCTTTGATATTTTCATCACTTTCTTCATTAATAAATTTACTTTGTTTATTCATATTTAAAACATTATACACAAATTTCACGCGTACAGCTATTCACCAGCAACTGCTATTCACTGTTGTACATAGGTACACCTATGTATACATATATACCTACATGTATACTTATGGGGCACACATGCGGTGAGTGTGGCTTTATAAAGATATGATAGATACCTATACACCTATATACTTTCTCACAAACAGCTGCTTACGTATTCGTCCGATTTCGGAGCAACTCGTCTCGATCCGTGCGAGCTTCGTACAGTCGTACCATATACATACACGTTAAGCGAACGCTCGGCCGAGCCACATGGTAGGCGGAGGGCTTTATTTCCGTTACGGACTTTCTTGATTCGATCGCCGCGCTCAAAGCCCGCGATAAAAGCTATGCAATAGCTTAAAATCAAGATAGTAACGTAAGGCTTCAAAAATACTTGAAACAATTCAAGACGAGACGTGACATTGAGTCTAAAATTTAGGCTAATTTTGACACCAAAATACTGCCTAAGACATATTCCTTAAAACTGACTAAATTAATTAAATTATATATTTAGAATATAACCAGTGTAAATTATGTTACAAATGATTAAATTACATATTATTGACATTTTATAATAAAAAAATATAACATCTGTAAAAATAATATGCTATATTGTAGTGAATTATTAACCTGTGACATAATTATTAATTGTAATTATGTAGGTAACAAATGTTATTGTACGCTGTCATCGGGCCAACTGTCAACTGTTGCTTCTTCATTCTATTCATATATTTTTTTAAGTTTAAGGCTTGGCAACTGGGCCTTTAAGCCAGGCGCAGTTGTATTGTAGGCTACAATCCACACCATTCAACGGAGTTCTTGTGAAAACTCGAAAGGCCACATTTGACTATACAGTTCACATTTCTCACAAAAACACATAATTACTACAAAAACTATCAATATCCTACAACTATTGTTCATTTTAGAGTAATTTTACCCATTTTTAGAAAATAAAACTGCACAGCACAACATCTCCTTCAGTTCCCGCCAAAAACTCCCATTCTATTCATACCACCTTTATGTACACAGTTTAACAATAAAGGATTAAATTCTATTTTTTTTAAATGTTTTTTTTTTGTAACATAAGTATGTATCTACAATCTGTCTATCTATATTATAACAAATCTATAAATTCTAAAAAAATATCTGTTAGTACAACACTCTACCTAGTTGTACTAACAGTTTATTTATTAGAATTTTTGTCCATCTGTCGGTCTGTCTGTTAGAGCATCACGTGAAAACTACTGAACGGATTTAAATGAAATTATGAGAGAATGAGACGGAAGGCCAAGGAGAGCATTCATGGATCAAATAAAGGAAAAAGTGGGTCGTGTCGGAGAAAGAAGTAAAGCAACTGGCCCTTAATAGAGAAGATTGGAGGAGGCTTCACCGACAAGAGCACAGCTCTTAAACGATGAATTAAAATGTGTCCGTTAACCCTTTACACTTTCTTAGAGTAGTAAATATTAATTATTTGGTATCGATAGTAGGGTTCAAAAGTGGTTAGTCGAGGGAATGGCTATTACAAATTCATGAGTGATAAATCCGTTTTAAACTGATGGATTATCCATTGGTTTCAATATAGGTATTATGTTTTATTAGTTTTTGAGTATTAGAAATCATCAGTGCCGTAAATAGGGTTTAGACTACACTACTAGATACAACGCGTAGACTCTGGGGGGCGCAAGAATGGCCAGACCAGGCAGGATCATTATTTTTTCGGTTTGCTCGTGATAAGTTCCCGCTGCGCCCTTAGTGCTCGATTCCAACACACACGTTTTATCCGTGCAGGAGCGGAGAAATAATACAATTTCGTGCGGCCGGGTGGCCTGTCGTAAGAGGCGACAGATCCACCCACAGCCAGGTGGTAGGGCATTTGCCCTACTGGATGACTACCACGCCTGGTCTAAAGTATGTCACCATAACAACCTTGAGCTGTGTTCCGTCATCAGTGACCAGGTTCCAGTCTCCCTTAAGAGAGCAGCAGCGCAGTTGTAGCACCTTTGGTGTAACCACTTTCCATCAAGTGAGCCGTCTGCCTGTCTGCTGAACTCCTGCAATAAAAAAAAAATACGTACCTACATGCCAGTATCATCAAAAATTCATCACATCACATCATTTTTTTGGCAGCGCACGAGTGTATTTGTGTTCTAGTTCTTTAAAAAAAATAGATTTTTCTCCCAAAATATTAGATAATTGGTCCACCAACACCAAGGTCCTTGTGCGTTATTTTATCACCCTGAATGAAATAAAGTAGACCTATACATAGCATTGCTCTAGCTAGGGTACCTGTAATATCTAAAAAAAACAAAGGCGCAGTTATACAAGCTCGCATAGGGCGCATAAAAGGCTATTTACGGCACTGGAAATCATTTATTCCCACTAAGAATTTTATTTTAAACAAACCGTGGGTGATAGTTTGTCGCATGTGGAGGTTACAACTCACAGACACCTCAGAGCCGCTGTTGCAGGTGAAAAGAAACTCAAATATCGAACACGCTTTTTTATGTTTAAGTCTTGGCAACTAGGCCTTTAAACCAGGCGCAGTTGTATTGTAGGCTACAATCCACACCATTCAACGGAGTTTTTGTGAAAACTCGAAAGGCCACATTTGACTATACAGTTCACATTTCTCACAAAAACACATAATTACTGCTCAAAAACTATCGATATCCTACAACTATTGTTCATTTTAGAGTAATTTTACACATTTTTAGAAAATAAAACTGAACAGCACAACGTCCCCTTTCAGTTCCCGCCAAAAACACCTATCGAACACGCTTATTAATTCCAGATGTAGAATAATAAGATATTAACCAATGGGTCTTCAACGTATTTATTTTTCTGAAATATTGCGTGGCATTGCAATCTTATCTATGAAGCAGCCAGCCTTCTGGACACGCTATCCGTTGGCAGTGATCTGCTACATAATGTATTTTACTTTTAATTATTTAATTGATATTTCAATGTTTAATGTGTATATATTTTTTTGGTATGCAATCTGTTTAAAATATTCAAAAACTAAGACTTTAAATATTGTTTATATAGTTCGTCTAGATTTTTTAAGCCCCTTTGAAGTATTCACGACATCCAAATCTTTGGAGTTGAGCGTATTTTTTTATTGACTCCATTTTGTGTTGAACGATTTTATTGTTGACTTCATAAATATTTTAACGAGATTTGGTACAGGGGTAAGGTCACTTATACTGCCATACTCAGAGTCGAATAATGATCTGTTATTACAAATAGCGACGATTGATAAATTCGTATTTCATTCTAATTGAAGTTTACTCATAAGGATCGATTTTCATTTAATTTGATCAGGATTGAAATAGTACAAAGATTATGCAAATTCGTTATGTTTTTTTTTCTTTTAAAACACTCCTGTATTAGAGCGAACAAATTAAAGAAAAAAAATTCAAATTGGTCAAGTCCTTTTTGTTAATTAATTTTGGTGTAAATGTGTATGACATGATAATGTGTCGCCTTTTTTATAGCTCGCTTACCAAGACGAGTTTTGGTGAAACTATTATTATATTTCTGTCAGGCGTTTGTGAGCGAACGCAATATGTTTGTGAGTGTGTTTTGTGCTTATATATGTATTTTCTACTGGCTAAATAGTTGCTGATTTTATGTTTTTTTTATTATTTTATAACCGCTCTTATTTGTCCGCATTCGGCCGCTATCGCCACGCACGTGTACTTGTTTTTTAATATGGGAATAAACTATAGTCATGCCGTCATGCAGTCATGCATGTATTAGCTTCGGAGCTAAAAGTTTTTTTAATAGAAAGTCGATCGCATCGCAGTGCGTTACGAGAACTTAGTATTAAATCATTCAAATTAGTAGTACGAATAAAGATGGAATAATTTCTAATGAATACATTGCTGTTAACACACTGACCAAACCGCGTGTATACTATATTTTACGCACACAAGTTTTAAATAAATACTTCACTTCATTTTACGCTTTTGCTTACGCATTCATCGCCTATACTTTTATTCGTTAATTATTTGTCTGAAATACGTATTCATTTTGAACTATCAATAAAATCAGCCAATTGTGTGGCGTTTCACTGACTATAGCTATGTATACAAACACGTGCATTGAGTTATTTAATTCACTCAGTAATTTATGCAAGAAATGACTGACATAGAAAGATATATCTATAGAGTAAACCCTAAAACAGTTCTACAACATAACTCACGTCTCACTCGTATACTAGTAAAGGTTACGAACACATTTTTAAAAGAAGTCAAGTTAGTACGAAGAGTTATGATTTGTAGTATGGCGCCAGAATGTCGGCCGATTTTTCACCCGCATTTTCCGAAGCGCAGCTAAAGTTCCAAGCCAAAGGGATCTAGAATATTACTGGAAGGGACTGTAGCCCTTATTATAATCGGTAATTATTTATCAGTATATATGAACTAAAGATGAGTGGCTTGAGTGGCTGTTGTAAAAATCGACAATTATACTTATTTTTAGTTTTTAATTCTCTTTTTAACTTTATTTTAAGCATTCATTTCAATTTTTTTCTCATTGTTTATATTTACTGCTGTTAGCCCCCCAAATAACATAACAGAAAAACGAGTCAAATGGCGGTTGTTCTCCACAAAATAGCTCTAATTTGTAGAGATTACCATTTGTTCGCCAACTCGCCATAAGCCATTGCCGATTATACGCATATATATCCTACATGGCAGTCCGCCGGGTAATGTAGGATTGTTAACGTTGTTGCGGCCTGTATTGCGTCCGGTAACCTTAGACCATCTAAGCCGGCAACACATAGCAGAATGCCTCTTGAGTCCTGCAAGCTTCGCCCACTGCAGGACTGCGCTACAGGATAGTGAATGGTCCTCTTAATCCTTCAATATTTTGTTTTTCATTATTTGAAGAACAGGCAAAGATTGTAGACCATGACCATTTGTTTCTCTTATATACAAACAACAATACGCTTCGAATTCCCGCTAATATATTGGCTCAGATTATAATTATAATAATAGTATTTTAAATATGTTGAAAAGTTTGCTCAAAAAATCTTGTAACCAGAACCGTTTATATCAACGATATTAAAACAGAAATAAAAATCACGGTATGTCAAAATGTCCTTTTTTAGTTTTTTTACCGAGAACTCAAGGGTAATGTTGTACTGTGCTGTTTTGTTCACTAAAAATGTGTACTACTACTATAAAATAAACATTACTCGTAGAATATTGAGTTTTTGAGTAATAATGATGTGTTTTTGTGATAAATGTGAACTATGTAGTGTAATGTTGTCTTTTGAGTTGTCTCATGAATTCCGTAGAAGGCTGTTTGTACAACCTTCTTTTGCCTGCCATTGTGGCGAACAAATAAGAACAACCCTTTTTTTTAACGTTGGCTACACTGATAATAATTTTTTCAAGTTTTGAATTTCAAACCGTTTTCTCGGTTTTATTGTGTAGATTTCCACAAAAATCTCTCGAAATTGGATTATTCCATAAAACTATGTCAATTTTTAATGAAATACTTATAAAAATAAATACAATATCAAATGAATATAAAAAAGGTTTTGACGATGAGTTGGAGGTAAACAATTCCGCGAGTGCATCTTGTTGATTTCAAGTGTGGCTTTCATTCTTTATAATTTCTTAGTTTTACATACTAAAATAGATTAAACCAGTGGTGGAAGTAGATGTGTAATATGTGCTTGATTGTAAAACAGCATAAACTTTCAGGCCGCGTATTCAAGATTTGATAAATACGAGGAAGAATATTTCAAGGACAGAAGCCATAGGGACAAGACTCTAAAAGACAGAAAAGCGTTGACGACCCTTCAAAGTATTAACGAGGACGAAGGTATGTGCTTCCTAAAATTATTATATATGTATTATTTTAGTGACAAGTTTCAAGTCTTTGTTTACCTAATGATATTTTCAGTGTCTACTTATTGACAGTATTCATTATTATAAGATAGTTTCTATCACCCATGAATCTGTATGAAGGTGGCCTATTTTTTAAGCTAATTGAACATACCATATCCATAGAAGAAAAAGTTATTAATGTGCCAAACTAATATTTTAATCTAATGCCTCTACTGCATCTAGATTAGTGTTAGTGACTGTGTCACCCCGATGTGGCTATAGGTTTAATGCGTTATTTGAGATGTGACATTGGTAAACAGGATTGGAGTAGGGTTTGTTTCTTAAGCATATTGAAAGTAGAAGAAGAAGGATATTGGCCACCAGGGTGTGAAAATCAGTTTACGCCCGACTCTATCCATCTATTTTTTTTATGTCACAGTAATTTCTCTCATACTACTAAGTTTATATGCATAAAATTTAGTTTGGGTAGGGATATGTAGTACTTGAATTTAATATGAAATTTTATATGAATTTAATGGTCATATGAGTTTAGGGATATACTTATGACTTATTCATAACCACTAAAGTTTCACAGCTCTGAATTTTTGATATAGGTTACAACTTACAAGGGTAATCCTTAGCCTTAGTGGTTATTTTTGAAGTAAAATTTCTATATAAACGGGGGGTCTTAGGATTTTTCTGTCATGAAAAACTGTTACAGCCGTGTGGAGGAGTGCCATAAATTTAGACTAGATGTGGTGAGAGATGGCATAATTTTAGAGTATACTATGGATGCGTTTTTTGGTTCCGGATTGAATTCAGTTTTTTTGTTTGATAAAATAAAACATGTTTAAATAAAAAATGCATTAATTAAAATGTACCTAATCTAACCAAATCATAATTTGCAGTAAACCTGCGAAAAATCTACATGTGTGTGGGACATAGTAGAAGTGAAACTTCAATGGACTAGTGAAAAACAAATGGCAATGGATAAGTGGCAAAACACATCGCAACAAAATTTTAACTTGAAGTTTTACAGGCAGATTGTTAATGTACTTGTCCAATTTGAAAACCTGCCCGTAAAATGTCAAGTTAAAATTTTGTTGCGATTCGTTTTTCTATTTGTCCGTTGAAGTTTCACTTCTACTATGTGTCCCAGCACACATATGCGTTTTTGTATTTAAAGACTATAAATATGGTTTGCTATGGTGTAATAAGGACACTAAAATTATCGGAAACCCGTCATTTAGGTAAAAAATTAAAAAAGAATACAATTAATTACGTTAAAAACCTGCATCATATAAATAAAAATAATGTTCAATTTTAGCGTCACGACTCACCTAGTTGTGATAAAAACACAATCACTTATTTAATTTCGGGATTAATCTGCAAATGTAACATATATGACATGACCAAAATAATTAATCATTATAAAATCAACTATTACGGCATTGCTAAAAAACCACCATATTTTGTAATTGGTAGGTGAAACCTCAGATTAATAATATTAAGAGACAAAGTTTTTACTTCACTTTGCTACTTGTTAGGCAAAGACACTAAATCCATACAGCATGAATATCAATATTATTCAATCAATCTGAAGATCATTGAATGACATGAAAGTATGGAATTTTAGATTTTTCACATTATTGTAACTAAGATAATTAATATATTTTTCTAGTTTGTATATATAAATACCGACTACATGCAATACCAATGTAAGCAGAACAAAGTATAGGTGTAAGGGGTGGTCGAAGGTGTAACCAGTGACAAGGACAGTGGGTTAGGTTAGGTTATCTTTAGACCAAAGCCCAGGAGCCGACCGAGCGAAGCGAGCGTGCCGCGGTAGCGCCCGGCGAGTGGCAGAACCAACTGGTTTCCATTTAATCGTTGATAATTTTGATAAAAGTTAAAGTCGGTTCTGCCACTCGCCGGCCGCTGCCGCGGCACGCTCGCATCGCTCGCTCGGCTCGTGGGCTTTGGTCTAAAGATAACCTAACCTAACCCACTGTCCTTGCCATAACCTTCGAACACCCCTCACACCTATATATTGTTTGTCTAACATTAGTATTGCATGTTGTCGTTAATTATATATACAAACTACAAAAATATAATAATGATCTTAATCACAATAATGTGAAAAATCTAAAATTCCGTATTTTTATGTCATTCAAAGATGTTCAGTTTGATTGAATAATATTGATATTCATGCTGTACGGATTTAGTTCCTTTGCCTGACATTTAGCAAAGTGAGGTAAAAACTTTGTCTCTCAATATTATTAATCTGAGGTTTTACTTACATATTACAAAATGTCGTGATTTTTTAGCAATGCCGTAATATTTGATTTTATAATTATTAATTATTTTGATCATGTCATACATGTTACATTTGCAGATTAATCCCAAAATTAAAGTAATTGTGTTTTTATTATAATTAGTAGGTAAGTCGTCACGCTAAAATTGAACATTATTTCTATCGATATAATGCACGTATTTCGTAATTAATTGTAATGTGTATTAATTTTTTGTCTAAATGATGGCTTACCGATGATTTTAGTGTCGTTATTAAACCATAGCAAACCATATGTAAAGTCTTTGAATACAAAAAAATGCGTAATTTTCAGGTTCCGCGTTTATGCTTTTAAAGGGGATCCCGTTCATTTTTAAAGGGGGTCTCATTCGTTTTTAAAGGGGGTCTCGTTCGTTTTTAAAGGGGGTCGCCTTCGTTTTTAAAGGGGGTCATGTTCGTTTTTAAAGGGGGTCATGTTCGTTTTTAAAGGGGGTCATGTTTGGTATTAAAGGGGGATGCAGTTTGTTTCTCGAAAGTATGAACTATTAACTAAAATATTGTTATGTCATAGTGAAGAGGTCGCAAGACTTTTTACTTAACATTTTTGTTTTTTCGTTTGTCTTGACATAAAAACAGTTGAGAACCAATGTTCTATTGCATACAATTCACTTAGTGTGCAATGGAATTGTATAAATTAATTCCTTCCTCACCTTTTTACTGCCAGAGAAGTAGACCTACGAGCTCACACCACTGAGATATCTTGGCAATACCAACAAAACAGATTGCATTAGTGGCCAGCTTCCAGTCTCCTTTTAAAGAATGGCAGCACATTGGTAGCACCTTTGGTGTTGCAAATATCTATAGGCGATGGTAACTGCTTCCCATCAGGTGGACCGTCTGCCTGTGTGCTAAACTCGTGCAATATAAAAAAGTTCTACATGTGTGTGTGTAACATAATATCAAATAACCTTTTTTCTTTTTATTTAATTAATCTGTTCTCATAGGTTAACCTCAATCTCAATCAAAAACTACGTAGAGAGGTAGCTTCTGATAAAACAGAAAAAGTATCACAATCCTCTAAGAGTTCGAAGCCAGAGGAAGATGACAAGGAGAACTTCGAGCCAATAATACCCCTTGCACAAAGTGAGTTTTTTACATATTTTTTTTATTTAACAATTTTAAGTGTACATAATAATAATAAAATGCACGTAACAAAACTACGTTTTAACGTTTTTAACCGCGATATTTTCTTTGATTTTTATTATTCCGAAGTTGCGGCCACTTTTTAGTGGCTGTGATCATGGTAATCGACAGACAAACACACATTTTGTATATCCTCAAATTAAGCAAGTTAAGCTTGTGTTATGGGTAATATATAACGGACTTATCTGGGACCGATCCAAGTCACCCAGACCATAGTAAATTATGGAGAAAATTTCCCGAATTTGGCCACACTAGGAATAGAACCCAGAACCTCTGCATTGCAGTAAGGTAAGCTCAGGAAATGCTTAGCCCGCTCACAGAGGCCATCCAGAGTAAAAAACTTACAGTGGATTTCACTTACAACCTCGGTTGTAACGACTTTGGTCTTAGCGACATAACACTTCAGCTCCTTGTATTTAGAGTATACTTTTAGAGGAAAATAATTTGGCTATAGCCACTTCGGATGTTTTGGTTTGGATGGTGGTTAGTTTCTCTTGTGTGTTAGTTACATGTGCAATGTCTATGGAAACTTATTGAATTAGTTTTAATACTCTGAGTATGAAAAATTAAAAAGTAAGTTATTAATACCTTCAATAATTGACTCTCTGTTCTAAAAACTGAAGATGAAAGACTGGAACTTCTTCACTGTATGGACAGGACATGCTTGTTTGAAACTGCAACAGTATAGAATATTTTTGGAACAAAGTTCCTTATCGCACGTTACTAGGCGGATGGGAGCTAGATTGAAAAAAATGTATCCGAAACAAAAAATGCTGACCGCTTTGTATTGTTATTATACAATTTCGAACTTTAACACAATGAAAAATAAGGATTTAAAAAAAATGTCTGATTGTCTTTGCTAGTTTTCGATGATCTTTAAACTTTGTTCCAATCAGTTGTCCTAAAGACATGTTAACAGTCTTTTTCTTTTAAATCATTTACAGTAAAACAGGAGAAGCTATCCGTGCCCCCTGAACCAATGGAGCAGGACTCATTGCCACTCAATACAGAATTGGTGCAGAAGGTGAAAGAAGACACTATCGCCATGCCTCCGCCTGTCGCACCCATGCCCAGTATGTATTTTTCATTATTCAATAATCACTTGGGCAGCATTCGGTAAGCTTCGACAGGTCTTCTTGTCGACCATTCCGCAATGCTTGAAGACGAAAGTCTTCGAGCAGTGCGTCCTACCCATCATGACATATGGTGCCGAGACATGGACACTGACAGCGGGACTGGTCCACAAATTCAAAGTCGCTCAACGGGCTATGGAGCGAGCTATGTTAGGTGTTTCTCTTATGGATAAAATCAGAAATGAGGACATCCGTAAGAGAACTAAAGTAACTGACATAGCTCGCAAAATTAGCAAGTTGGACGTGGCAGTGGGCCGGTCACGTCTGTCGCAGGACCGACGGCCGATGGAGCAAACGAGTCCTGGAGTGGAGACCACGTCTCGGCAAACGTAGCGTAGGACGCCCGCCAGCCCGGTGGTCTGACGACCTGCGCAAGATCGCCGGTAGGGGCTAGATGAGGAAGACGGGAGACCGGGATATGTGGCGCGTACTTGGGGAGGCCTACGTCCAGCAGTAGACTGAGAGTGGCTGAAGAAGAAGAAGCGTCTCTTATGGATGGACAAAATCCGAAATGCTAACTATATATCGAGTTTCATTATGTGATGCTTTAACAGACAGACAGACAGACAAAAATTTTAAAAATTATAATTTCAAAATCAGCTGGTCGATTTTTTCCAAATTTTTAAATGCATTGGACGAAGACGAACTCGAAGCATTTACAGATTTATTATAGTACAGATAGATAGATAAGTCGATAAATCTCGTGACATTGGCTACGCTTATTACGTCAAGCGATTGCTACTATTCCGCCGACCGCTCAAGATCCGTGCCGAGAACTATACCTGGTTACGTTTTTACTGGGTGAATAATAGTAATTAGTATTATATTGCATACAGCTATATGTTTATTATGTTTAAATAGTTGCATCTTATCACCATATCTTGTATATGTATACAACTTATGTGTATATTTGTATATATATTATAGTTATATATTTATTATTAAAATGTAAGTAATCATACAATAATTATGTATACCACCATTGCCACTCCTAATCAGCAATATTCTTGCCACGGGTTGTCAGGAAGAGATCGCTTTTTAGCGATAAGACCGCCCTTTGTACACAATTAGTTCATAAGTTTTCTGTAAAGATGTAAGTACATTAAAGTGTTATCTATCTAAATAAACCGCTAAATCCTATAAGTTCGCAAACAGGTTGACATAGCAATTTTCTAGTGATGTAATGCAGGTAGTAGTTATAAATATTTTTTGGTATATAGTATAACCACTGGCGGAAAGAGAGCACCTCCCTGACCCGCCCGCCGACACAGCTTCTCTCCACGCCCCGCATACCGCCGACGTCCATAGCTCGCACAGTTAGCAGCTAGGCGTCGGACGGAACGGGGGATAAAAGAAGCGGCCTTGAAGGCCAAAAACTATTCACATTGCTTACATACATATGACACCAATACCCACTACTTGCTCTTTGCCATTCATCATTCTCTCTGTAACTTGTCTTTGTATAATTTTAATTTAATTGTAAATAACTAGCTGTACCCGGCAGACTTTGTCTTGCCCTTAATAAATAAAAATTTAGAACCCGATTGCAGTGCCATCGAACTGGACCAATTATTAATTTAAATCATTCTAGAATCCACTTGAACAAATCGAGCCTTTACCGCCATTTTATTGTAAGCGACAATTGGACCTAAGTATATTTTTGCTTGTATAAGTGTTTCAAACTATTATTAAACAAAATAATCGTTTGAATCACCTGTACAAGCAAAAATATACTTAGGTCCAAATGTCGCTTACAATAAAATGGCGGTAAAGGCTCGAAATACAAAAAAAAACCATCAAAATTGGTCCCACCGTTTAGGAGTTCAGCGGCGCCATTTACCGGGCGGCATTTATCAAATCTTGAAACTAAACCACCCTGGACCCACTTGAACACGTACATAAAAAATAATTTCACCTAAATCCTGAACCCCGATTGCAGCGCCACCTACCTGGTTTAAATTTGTATCTAAACGACCACAACAACGCCAATAATAAGTCATACAGTCCATGTCGAGTTTTATTTGCAAGATGCAACTGCCACTAATAAACACTATACTGCAATAACTGTTTCTTCATCATCATCATCATCCGAGCGTTAAATCCCGGTTGCGTTCGGAGCGTTCACTCCGACGCCCAGGGTTCGCTTTCCTACTCTTGCTACTCCACTTCGCGCGGTCTTCTGCATCCCCCGTTTTGAGATCATTGGTACGCATGTCATCCTTCACAATGTCAAGCCAACATTTCTTGGGCCTTTCCCTTCGACCGGGACCTGGCGGAGGCGGCATGGCTAGATATTTGTTCCCCACATAATTAGCCGGTCTCCGTAAAACGTGGCCGCACCAGCGTAAGCGACACTCTTGCAGTTCGTCTGCTATGTCACAGACATGAAAACTGGAGTTCCTTATCTGGTATTTCCGAGTCACTCCACACATCCATCGCAGCATATTCATCTCCGTGACACGCAGTTGTTGCTTGTGTCGCTCAAGTACATACCACGCTCCACTGCCATACAAAAGGACAGGTCTAATGATGGATTTATAGACTTGTCCTTTTAATTTGACCGGCATTTTGGGGTCACAAATGTCACCTGTCACCTCACGCCACTTGGCCCAAACTGCTGTGATACGGGCCTTGACGTCGTGGTCGATATCCTCATCCCTACTGCAATAACTGTTTCTTCTGTTAATATTATCCGTGCAAGAACGGAGAAAGAATACATTTCCTGTGGCCGGGCGGCCTGTCGTAAGAGGCGACTAAACAACCTACAGCCAGGTGGTATTGCATTTGCCCGACTGGATGGCTACCACCCCTGGTCTAGAGCATGGCGCCATAACAACCTTGAGTTGTGTTCCGGCATTAGTGACCATGTTCTAGTCTCCCTTAAGAGAGCAGCAGCGCTTTGGTGTTGCAAATGTTCATAGGCGATGGTAACCGCTTTCCATCTAGTGGGCCGTCTGCCTGTCTGCTGAACTCCTGCAATAAAAAAATATAAAAAAAAACATTTTTCCTCTTTATTATGTTTCTGTCAACAGTTTGTCATTGAACAATGTAGGCCTTTTCCAAGTTTTTCCATGTTAGTTGGTTTCTTGCTTTTCGCGACTATAATTTCCCTGCAGTATTTGTGCTAGACGAAGTATTTTTTTTGTCATGATGGCAGATTTCTAAGAAATTCAATGAAAATTATTGATGCTTAATATTATGAAAGCATGAATTTGAACGACATTTCAAAACATTTTGTGATACCCCCTTATAAACTTATTTACAGAACCCCGGAAACTTTTGAAAGAGAAGTCTCAAGAGGAGACGACTGCGGATGAAACTGCCAACGGACGGAGAAGCACTCGTACAAGAAAACAAACTAAGAATAGCACATCGGGTAAGCATATCTTAGTGGTGTTAAGTTTTCTTATTCATCTATACAGATATATACGGAGAGCAACTTTTTACTAAATGTATATATGGTATTTATATCATAAAATCAATTTTTAAACTTTTTGTCTTGCTGTCTGGATGTTTGGATATGTTTACACAATATACTCTGTTTTCTAACATTAATCAATAAGTTCCAACTATTTTTTGTGGGATTTTTATTTAATTGAAACCACGCACGTCTCACTCTCAAAATGTATATTTTTACTCTCTTTTTAAACTCATGTGGACTGTACTCGCACAACATTTCTATTTCACCACAAATAACAAAAACAATCAAAAACATATTAAACAGGATGTTTCAGCTAATCTCTGAAACGGCTGGACCGATTTGGACGGGACTTTCACTGACAGATAGCTGATGTTATAAGGAGTAACTTGGCTACTTTTTTTCTGTTTTTTGGGTCCGCGAAAAAAAATCCACGCACATCAAGTCGCGGGCACAGCTTGTGTATTTAATAATATAGCCTTTAATCTGAGATGAGAGGTGTTTTTCAATGTTTCCCTGTAAATCAAGTCTCGCCTTTGAAAGTGTCTATCTACTATTAGTAGATAGACACTTTCAAAGTGTCTAGACTATCATTAGTAGATAGATATTATTACAACGTCCCGGCAGACATTGTTCTGCCCTAAAGAAATAAAATTTAGAACCCGATTCCAGCGCCACCTACCGGGTGCAAATGTAAGCTGTCCTATCTTTCAAGTCAGATCAAACTGCACACAGTGTGCAAATTTGATTAAAATCGGTCAAGTAGTTTAGGAGTCCATTGCGGACAAACAACGTGACACGTAATTTATATATATTAAGATAATACAGCATGTTCTATTTTTTTCAAAATCAGCTGATTTCATTCCTGACTAGAGTAATTGGTTTTTCAAAAATCTATGGTGTTAGTTTTCATTAAAATCGGCCCCAAGTGCCCCCGAGACTCCTTTGAGTAAAGTTCGTTAGATCTTATTGTTTATTACTCATGGAACCGCCATCTCTTGTTCAAACCACAACACACATCCTTGATACATACAAATTCCTTCTCTTCTTGTATAACGGTATGTAAGTATATCTGTCTATGTCCCCCTCAATTTTGCCTTGGTACATGGAAGACGTCGCCATTTTGTCGTCGGATTCGTTTGCGGTGTTAAATGGAGAGATAAATAAAATATAATCAAATAAAATAAAACTAATGACGTTCTACTAATTTCATATATACTCATATACTTTATTTTTATTATTTTGACTTTGATTTCATTAATATTATTATTTTGTTTTTTTTCTTTAATATTTGACTTTTATTTTTAACATGTATCACGATTTTTTTTATGACATGATAATTATGACTTAAGAATGATATAGGTAAATAAACAAACTGTAGTTTTTGTTTTGTGTTGTATTGTACTAATTAATTCCTTTTTTTTTATTTTATATCTAATTTTCCAATATTGCATCAAATTGATTATAATTAATTCTCTTATAGTTGTATGAGCCAAATGCGTAACAAGAATTATATTTTTAGTGGAAACTTAGTTGATATGTGTATTAAGTTATGTGTTTTATATTGTAAGAATTATAATGATTGTATGAATCCCAAATAAATTAAATAAATAAATAAGTAAGATTTTTAGTAAGTGCTGTGGGTTGTTGAAACCAACTAAAAGGCGGCCGCTCTGAGAAGTGATTGTTATGGTTTTAATGATTGGTTAAGGTGGTTTCAGTTACCATGTGTGAGTTATCTACTTTTAAAGCCAAAGTTTTTTTTTTTTTTTTTTCTAAATATAAATATCCACAATCAGTCGCAACCCGACTAAATTAATGGTTTGTGCAAATTTTTTATTAATGAGTGTGTTCTCCGTTGAGAACACTACTCTTTGTTTTATAGAGAAGTCCTCTCCTGTAACTTTTGGATATCATGCCTTTTCAGCCGAGATGGGTACGTAAAAGCCAAGGTGGACGATCTTAGTCGATGGGGTTTAGGATGAGTCTATATAATAGTCTATTCTATTTATTTACTGTTATTCGACAATCATTTACACAACAACTGAAGGCACTGTCATCTTCAGCGGCTTCGTATGTTCAGTATAACCAGGGTTTTTTTTACCTGTGGATTCCGCACACGCACTTATAATTTCAGATGTGGCCATGTAGAACCACTTGAATAATCCATTCTGTATATATTTTATTATGCAGTTTTTTCTTGTAGCCACTGAAACAAGATCAACGCGCTCGATTAATCATTCCAAGCCATCACAAGCTGAAGAAGAGCAGCCTGTAGAGACTGAAACTCGACCTAAGAGGACACGAGCCAAGAAGGTGATATTTTTTTCAAGACATTTGCTCAAAAAATGCATAATAGTAGGGCGTTGACAAATACCTCTTGGTTATTACAGAAAGTGTCAGATCCAAAGGTGACAGCTGACGCTGAAGAGGCTCAACTCTCGCAGGAGAGCTTGCCTGCATCACCCGCTGAGAAGCCGAGGCCCAAAAGAACCAGACGTGTCCAGAAGACAGTGTGAGTAACTTATAGAAGCACTAGAGTTTTCCTTCTGGGTCGTACCCGAGTGTGTACTTCTTGTATAAAGAGCAGGCGTTAATACAGGATACATTGGACTTAAGTTTTATGTTAGTGCTATTTTCCCCCGGAAAATTCACTTCATTTTATATTGCAACGTTCCTATCTCCCGGGATGTAAAGTATTTGTCAATTTTCACCATTAAAACTACATTTAAACAAAATTACAGCAAAACCGATTCGTTGGTCCTAGTAGTTTTTTCGTGAAAGCGTAACAGACAGACAGATCGAGTTACTGTTGCATTCTTTTTTATAGATGATTTGGTCCTCCTGTATGAACTTTCATCCTCTTTTTCAACCCGTTCTAGTTTTATTTATCTATATTCTCCGTCTATCTATGTGTAAACTGCATAAATGACAAAGATTACCAAAATGACAAAAAAACCAAACCCCTATCTTACTTTCTGGGATATAATCGTTACATAAATCTATCCCATTATCCGCATGAAAAGTATCCCTTGTCTACCCTCGGTATTAAAATTACATATATACGAAATTTCAGCCAAATTGGTCTAATAGTTTTTCTGTAAAAGCATAACAAAAAGAGAGACAAATATATTCTTATTCCGGAAGCTATCCCATTTTTTAGGATAAAAAGTATCCTATATTCATCTTCTTTAGAAACGTTCTGATTTGAAACTCGATGAAACAAAAAAGCGACACTAAAAAGAGTGTAGTAGAATAAGCCAATAGATATGAATGTGTAATAATTGAGGTCATAAATGATTCCTGAAATGTACAAAGAATATATACAAATTTTCAACAATAACGGGGTCTGTGGGGAACGACATTAGGAGGATCATTCCATCTCGCTCCTCCACCATTTACTGGGGTACTCTCTCCAAGAGATTAACACATAAATCTGTAGGACTAAGCCTGCAAGAGAATGAGATATAATACATACATACATAACTTCACACAAGTTCCCTTGCGGGGTAGGCACGAACAACAGAGCGCCATTCAGGCTTATTCTTACACACCTCACTCGCTTCTTTGACATTCATAACTCTTGTCATGCACGCTCGTCTGTTCTTAAGGCTCCTGACATCACCCTCCGCTAGTACACGATCGATTTGATCATGGAAGGTGTGTCGTGGCCTTCCACGACTTCTGCATCCATCCACTTTTGCATTGTATATCTGTTTAGTCATTCTTTCATCATGCATTCTTTCCACATGCCCGAACCACCGGAGCATTCCTTTCCTTACCTTCACCCCGACACTCTCTTTCAGACCAACTCGCTTTCTTACTTCGGTATTACGAACGCGGTCCGCGAGATGTAATACATTATATTTAATAATGTAAACACTATGTTCATACAGATAGAGTTGGAAAGGTTTTCGTTAATACTTCAAATTTCGTGTTTTAAAGCCTAAAGGTATTATAATGATATAATATATGAAATGTGACGTCACGAAATTTAGAATCCCTCCCACCCCTTGTCACACTTAGTTTCACTTCTTCTGCATGTGAACTGCACACATCACACATTTTTTTTTAATGTTGCCCACTGAACGAGACATGTCAGCTAGTGGTTGACAGACGGCCTCTGTGGTTGAGCGGGCTAAGCCTTTGCCGACCTACCTCACTCCAACGCAGAGGCTCCGGGTTCGATTCCTGGTATAGTAAATTTCGGAAACGTATTTTCTCCGTTATTTACTATGGTCTGGGTGTCTGGGATCGGCCCCAGAGTAGTCCGTCGTATATTACCCATAACACAAGCGTAACTTGCTTAATTTGGGGATATATAATATGTGTGTTTGTCTGCCGATTATTATTATTATTATTATATATTTGATTGTTCTAGGGTAAAAGAAGACGCGAAGCCAGCGGAGAAACCATTATCACCAAAGAAAGAGAAGATATCCTTGCCGGAGGTCACGTCGCCCATATTGCAGAAGGACAAGAGGACAAACAAGAAAACTGAGAAACCTGTCGAAACTGAAGTAGACGAGGTTGATTTACTATCACCAAATACTATTAACGAAGGTAATGAGGACTAATGAAATTATTTTTTTTGTCTCTTTGTCATCTGCAATCGGCTGGAGAGCCATAATCAGATAGGTTCAATGTATCACTTTGTTGGTCTATACTCCAGTGAGTATTTAACCCTTACAATAAATCAGGCGGATTATTAAGTCCTAAAAAGTTGGATCAAGTTCAGCAAAAATGTTGATTTGTTAACCAACGCTGATCTTCCGCTTGACCCTAGAGCGACGTCACGGCAAACTATATATTATATTATTAATAAATAATTATATCTGCCAGGTGGTAGGGCATTTGCCCGACTGGATGGCTACCACCACCTGGTCTAAAGCATGTCGCCATAACAACCTTGAGTTGTGTTCCGGCATTAGTGACCAGGTTCCAGTCTCCTTTAAGAGAGCAGCAGCGCATTTGTAGCACTTTTGGTGATGCAAATGTCCATAGGCGAGTGGTAACCGCTTTCCATTAAGTGGGCCGTCTGCCTGTCTGCTGAACTCCTGCAATAAAAAAAAAGTAAGATTAGATGTGATTCGGTCTCCCTTAGACGCCTCACGTAATTTAGACGCCTCCTAATTTTGTCCGTGCAGGAACGGAAAAAGAATATAATTTCCTGCGGCCGGGCGGCCTGTCGTAAGAGGCGAAAAAATAACCGACAGCCAGGTGGTAGGGTATTTGCTCGACTGAATGGCTACCACCCCTGGTCTAGAGTATGCCGCCATAACAACCTTGAGTTGTGTTCCGGCATTAGTGACCAGGTTCCAGTCTCCCTTAAGAGAGCAGCAGCGCATTTGTAGCACTTTTGGTGTTGCAAATGTCCATAGGCGATGTAATTAAAAAAATAGGAGTTCATTGGGGGAATAGTGGGGGGGGGGGGGGGGGGGAGAACTGACCCATCGCCAATCGTCTCACGAAGCACGATTAGCTCGAGACCTGGTGTTCATTCATTCATATCATTCACCTCACATCCCGATTGCCATGTCGACTTGTCCTGAACTATATGTTTTTGAATGAGCAATAACACACTCCCTTCGCTCGCTCGGCTCGTGCACTATTATGATTCTTCATGCTAATTTTTAACATTTTAGTTCCAGCTGCTTCGGAAAATATAGATTTAGAAATGACAAAGGTGATAGCTACACAGCTGAATGCAACGGTGACTATATCAAATAATCAAATGGACCAAACCATGGTACTGTCAAATGGGGTTTACAATCATGCACCTGTCACTCCCGTGGACAACAGCAGTAAGATTGTGGTAAGTTGGTTTTGAAGTGAAAGTTCTTTAGAATCATTGTGTTTAATGCCGGAACACAATGCAAGGCTGTTATGGCGACATACTTTAGACCAGGGGTGGTAGCCATCCAGTCGGGCGAATGCCCTACCACCTTTTCGTTAATACTTCAAATTTCGTGTTTTAAAGTTTAAATATATTAGAACGATATAATATATGAAATGTGACATCACGAAATTTAGAATCCCTCCCACCCCTTGTCACACTTTGTTTCTCTTCTACTGCCTGTAAACTGCACACACACACACACACACACAATTGTTTATTTATTTATGTTAATAGTTGAGGAGACATTAGCTCCCAAACTAGTATAAATAGTGTGTCCCGACCTTGGACATTCGGAATATGTCTACTAACACATTCCTTTTGTCTTAGTCTATGTTCTTCCCCGGGATATAATCAGTCTCGTTGTTTAATTTGATGTAAGTGTGATTCATCCATTTAGGACCAGAAAGGTAACCTGGTTAGGCGCCTTATATCACCTACCTTTCCCCTCCTTTCCGCAAATCCGCATGCTGGATAGAGACAGGTGGTGCCACCTGTCGGCTAACCACGACTCGTGCCGGCGGGCGGCCCCAGTACGTCGACGGCCTCGCGAGCACCGCACGCGCATCTGTGATTTGCATAGAACGCTTTTACCTTAAACCTGCTCCTGTTGTTGGTGTGATATACGCAACCCCTGAAGACGTGCTTTACGACGAGGATTCGGGATCCGCAGGTGAGTGCCGCTTAAATCTACCCGGCTGTGGATTTTGCCTCCTTCCACCACCAACAAATTCTACCTTTGTCACCCGCACCACCATAACCAAAGCAGTTAGTTTGGCAGTCATAAAATCGTTTTAATATTTTCAGACGAACATGAATGAAACAATCGTACTGGAGAAACGTAGTGATGATAATGCGTCGGAGAAACCGCAGAACGTCATTATGAATGCCACAGTTGTCATCGAGAAGCGTAAGTGTATAATTATTGTCTATACCAATGGTCCCCAACCTATTTTGTCTCGTAGACCCCTTACCAATTTTTACTGCATTCAGTAGACACCCTATCTTTAAAAAAAATATCAAACAAAAAGACGTTCTGAATTTGTCGAAGTCAGTAGAAATTCTTTATGTCTAAGCTTGATAAGTCAAAAACCTCCCTAACTCGAAAAAATTGTGTTCTCTTCCCATTGACCTCAAAATCTTCGTTGCTCGAAATCTAAACCCTCTATAAGTCGAAATCATTAGTGACTCCATATAAGCAAATTCTGTACTTATTTTCCTTGTATAACTCGATAAAATAAATTCGACCTCTATATCTCGAACATAGCATTATTTGATTTTACAGCCTTTGCAACTCAATTATTTGAATAAATCTTATGCTTTCTTATAAAATTCGCTAAATCGAAATCTTCCAAAGTCAAAACTATAATTCGTATTTTTTGGCGTCTCCCTTCAAGTTTGACTGAAAGGGGTCTACCTAATATATATATATATTGTATATGTTCAGCCATAACTTTTTGTTTCTAAAGGATTTTCACAATTATTTTTGTTTTGGTTTCAGTATAATATATATAGTTGGTCCTATATGAAATTTTTAGTTTGTAAGCAGAAACACCGACTATAATATTATATATTATTATTCTATTTATAACAGAAAGTTAAAAATTTCATGATGACTTGCCTAAATGGAATTTACTATTATGGACTCCTATTTACAGCTCGCAGACTCCGAGTTTTTGTTTTCGCTGACGTGGTCCCTCGAAGTTCGACGTGGACCCCCTAAGGGTTCATACAGACCACTTTGGGGACCAATGGTCTATGTGAATAGAACTAATCTTTTTGTTACCTTGCGAAAATTTGACTGTTTAAGATTAATTCGAGCTTTTAGTTTTTTAATATTTTTTTTCTTTTTTATTGTAGGAGATCAGCAGACAGGCAGACGGCCCACTTGATGGAAAACGGTTACCATCGCCTATGGACATTTGCAACACCAAAGGTGCTACAAATGCGCTGCTGCTCTCTTAAGGGAGACTGGAACCTGGTCACTAATGCCGGAACACAATGCAAGGTCGTTATGGCGACATACTTTAGAGCAGGGGTAGTAAACTTTTTGTCACACAGTTGCTATAGACGCGAGTGCTCCGGAGACGACTGACGACAACTCGTTGCTGACGAACGACAGTGACCCCGACTTCGTGCCCTGCACGCCGCCGAGGCGAGCCGACGACCCGGCCAAACAACCCACGTGAGTTTGTCAAATAGTTGTATGTTGCCATAAATTCTAATGTCTATATGTATAACTAGCTTCTGCCCGCGACGTCGTCCGCGTGGAATTTGCTTTCAAAACCCTCCGATTTTGAAATAGTCTTCATTGGTGCTCCGCTCCTATTGGTCTTAGCGTGATGATATATAGCTTATAGCCTTCCTCGATAAATGGGCTATCTAACACTGAAAGAATTTTTCAAATCACACAGTAGTTCCTGAGATTAGCGCGTTTAAACAAACAATATATTAGTATATTTGGCTACAACACTAATACTTACATTTTAAATAGCGCGATATCTTTTGAATGAAACGTCCGAATTGAGTAATCCAAAAAGTTCTAGAAAGGTATTGAATTCGTCTTGAATATGGAGTAATTTATTTTGATAAGGACTATTACCAAGGTACAAAATAAAGATTAATTTAAGCGACGGCATTTTAATTATTTATAAAAATTAAAGAAAACACTTATTGTGAGATAATTACAATAGTTAGACATATGGTTACGCGATATTTTTTGTAGACAATTATATGTTCTGCTAAGTGGTAGTACATTGTTTTGTTCTATAGTTAGTAGTTTTCGCAGCGCACGTCGTGTGAGGATTTTTTCGGGTCAATTTTTACACCTTGGGTTACATTATTGGACTTTTAGGAAGGATCCCTAATTTTTTTTGAAAATATAATATAGCCTATAGCCTTCCTCGATAAATGTACTATTCAACACTGAAAGAATTTTTCTAATCGGACTAGCGGTTCCTGAGATTAACGCGTTTAAACAAACAAACAAACTAACAAACTCTTTAGCTTTATAATATTAGTATAGATAAACTTTGTTGTGCTTACTGTATACATTGTTACTATTACATGTATTATTTTCTTTATTTAGTTGCACATACTTCTTGACTTATATATATTTGTTTTTATCTGGTGGGCCCGGACGAACAAGATATGTCTGGGACTCATTACAGTTTTTAGTCTTATACTATGACTTATATATTACAGATCAGCAGTGAAAGAGAAAGTGCAGCAATTCGAAGAGTTGGCCTCCAGAGTGACGAGGACCAAGACGAGAGCCATGGCTAAGAAGGTATTTGTGCAGTTGTTTGAGTTCACTCCATAAGAATCGATCTTAATATAAGGCAGTTGGCAGTCTCTATAACTGCCATTTTTTTTTTAAATAGCTTTACTGTACGTATGTTTAGAATTTTCTAATATTATAAATTGTATTACCAGTACTACTGAGATGACACCCGTCCTTCTCCGATCAAGGTCGCGAGAGACTGTTGCCACGGCGCAAGACTCGCCTGCTTCTATCGGTACTACCAATATCCGAATAACAATGTCGCAGGAAAATGAAGATTCAATAAGAAAGTAATTCGTTTCAGGAACAAGAGAAGGAAGATGACACTCAGACTCCGCCGGACAAAGTGTACAAGGCTGTGATATCAGCGGAGACACTCACCAAGATGAACTCCATGATATTCAACGGGAAACCACTGCAGGTGAGATGGTTGTTAGTTGAGAAAAAGCATATTAGTATTATTTAATATATAAAGACATTTTTTATTAAAAAATAGATAACATTATTCTTTTATAAAAATACATAGAAATAAAATATTTAATAAAAACAATCGAAATATGTGCTAGGACACATAGTAGAAGTGAAACTTCAACAGACAAGTGGAGAAACGAATCGCAACATACAAGTCGAAAAGCGAATGGCAATGGATAAGTGGAAAAACGAATTGCAACAGACAAGTGGAAAAACGAATGGCAATGGATAAGTGGAAAACGAATTGCAACAGACAAGTGGAAAAATGAATGGCAATGGATAAGTGGAAAAATGAATTGCAACAGACAAGTGGAAAAACTAATGGCAATGGATAAGTGGAAAAACGAATTGCAACAGACAAGTGGAAAAACTAATGGCAATGGATAAGTGGAAAAACGAATTGCAACAGACAAGTGGAAAAACTAATGGCAATGGATAAGTGGAAAAACGAATTGCAACAGACAAGTGGAAAAAAGAATGGCAATGGATAAGTGGAAAACGAATTGCAACAGACAAGTGGAAAAATTAATGGCAATGGATAAGTGGAAAAACGAATTGCAACAGACAAGTGGAAAAACTAATGGCAATGGATAAGTGGAAAACGAATTGCAACAGACAAGTGGAAAAATTAATGGCAATGGATAAGTGGAAAAACTAATTGCAACGGATAAGTGGAAAAACGAATTGCAACAGACAAGTGGAAAAACGAATGGCAATGGACAAGTGCAAAATCGAATCGAAACAAAATTTTAACTTGCAGTTTTACAGGCAGATTTTGAAATTGAACAAGTACATTAACAATCTGCCCATATAACTTCAAGTTAAAATTTTGTTGCTGTTCGTTTTGCCACTTGTCCGTTGAAGTTTCACTTCTACTATCAGTCCCAGCACACATTTCGGTTTTTCTCAAGTTTACTACAAATTATACTGTATATTTTATTTTATCAAACAAAAAAACTGAATTCGACCCGGAACCAAAAAAACATCCATAATTTACTCTAAAGTATGCCGCCTCTCACCACGCGATATACCTTCTACCCCCTCCACGCGGCCGTAACGCCTTTTCGTGACAGAAAAAATCCTAATACTCCCCTGTCTACCCGTAGAAGTTTCACTTCAAAAAATACAAATTATTAATATTACTGTTATTTACTAAGGACGCAGATACATGTTAAAATAAATTCTAATATTTTACATGTCTAAAACAGGTCCTAAACTAACATCTTATCATCTAACATTTAAAATAATCATAGGAATAATTGCAATTATTTTTCAAACAATAATGAATCAATGAGTGAATGATAATATAGTCGTGGTAGCATAATGGCTTGCGCTTGCGCATGCAGTCGGTGCCAAGTATATGAATTACTTGTCACCGATTTCAAGATGTAAAAAAAAAAATTATTTGCTTTCTACATGAAAGTCGATTTTGTTTAAGAAAAAAATTCACACCCAGTAGAAGTGAAACTTATTATTTATTTAGGTTTATGGCTTGGCAGCTAGGCCTTTAAGCCAGATCTTAGATTACAATATAGTTTCTTCATTTTTTTTAAGCCTATGTATTCATTCAGCTGAACTGTAGGTTATCAACGGAGTTCTTGTGACAACTCGAAAGGCCACATTTGACTTTACAGTTCACATTTCTCACAAAACACATAATTACTACTCAAAAACTATCAATGCCCTACAACTATTGTTCATTTTAGAGTAATATTACACATTTTTAGAAAATAAAACTGCACAGCACAACGTACACCACGTACAACGTGGACCTATGTTTAACCATCGGTCTTAATGACTCTAATCTGTGCTGCACAATGTAAAACTCGTATCTCAGTCTTTTTTTTATTGCTAGAGTTCAGCAGACAGGCAACCCCAAAGTTGCTACAAATGCGCTGCTGCTCTCTTAAGGGAGACTGGAACCTGGTCACCAATGCCGGAACACAACTCAATGTTGTTATGGCGGAATACTTTAGACCAGGGTTGGTAGCTATCCAGTCGGGCAAATACCCTACCACCTGGCTATGGGTTGTTTTATCACCTCTTACGAAAGCCGCAGGAAATTGTATTCTTTCTCCGTTGCACGGATAAAAAGTCTCTCGCAGGCATAGTCCTGTAGATTTATGTGTTGTATCTCTTTTTAGTGTCGCTTTTTCGTTTCATCGAGTTTCGAATCACAACGATTATAAACAAGTTTCACTAAGCGGACGAACAATGCGTTACAGCAGTCCAGTTCGGCGACGAAGCCCCGCGCGGCGGTGCCGGTGGCGAAGGCGGCCTCGTCGGCCTCCAAGCTGAGCGCCATCAACAGGGCGCGGGAGGCCGAGGAGGGCGCCAAGAGGGAGAAGGAGGACGCCAGGAGGAAGAAGGAGGCCATGCTCGAGGCCAAGCGGGAGATGCACAGGAAGTTAGTGACAAAAATATATTTCATACTAGGATATGCTTGCGGCTTTGTTCACGCTTGACTTGAAATTCTCGCGGGATTCCCGGTATAAAAAATATCACACACCTTGTTAAAATTTGGAATTGGGTTTTTTTTAAATTCGGCCCTTTAAAGTCATTCCCAGAAAAATTCCCGCGGGAATCGCAGAATAAAAAGTAGCGCGGATTTTAAGTCTAAGAATTGGCTGTCGATCAGCGAAAACCTCATCGAAATAGACCCAGTAGTTTTCCATCGTTTATATAGTCTACTCCAGTTGTTTTTTTTTTAATAGCAATAAGGCATGCTTAGAATTCTATAATATTATAGATTTTATTCCAGGAATCCGTGTCCTATAGTCATATACACAATTACATTAGAATGATTAAAATTATAAAAAGTTAGACATATTCACATACATACATACACACTTAAAGCTTTGGCTACATCTTTCTTACTTATACAATTAACATTGGAAATCATTTTTTCTATATTAAATCAAAAACTAAATTCTCAAAAGAGATTCTACTCCTAGTATTACTATTCTTTGGTTTTGGGTAATATTTCTTTATGCAATTTGCGATATATTTACAGAAAGCGCGAGGAGAAAATGGCCGCCGCAGCGGCTGCGCGCGTCGCCGCAGAAAGGGAGCGTCGGTTGGCCGTCGAGGCGATCGAGAAGGGGAGGAGGGAGAAGCAGGCGCAGGCCGACCAGGGCAGGGTGGACAGGCTCAAGGAGGCCGAGAGGGTGAGGGCCGCTACGTACATGTACACAGTACACGAATGCACGCGATCACATATACACACTGACACAGCACACAAACGCACACGATCGCTTACACACACTTACACAGCACACAAATGCACACAATCACATATACACACTCACACAGCACACAAATGCACACGATCGCTTACACACTTACACAGCACACAAATGCACACAATCACATATACACACGCACACAGTACACAAATGCACACGATCGCTTACACACACTTACACAGCACACAAATGCACACAATCACATATACACACTCACACAGCACACAAATGCACACGATCGCTTACACACACTTACACAGCACACAAATGCACACAATCACATATACACACTCACACAGCACACAAATGCACACGATCGCTTACACACTTACACAGCACACAAATGCACACAATCACATATACACACGCACACAGTACACAAATGCACACGATCGCTTACACACACTTACACAGCACACAAATGCACACAATCACATATACACACTCACACAGCACACAAATGCACACGATCGCTTACACACACTTATACAGCACACAAATGCACACAATCACATATACACACGCACACAGCACACAAATGCACACGATCGCTTACACAGCACACAAATGCACACAACCACATATACACACGCACACAGCACACAAATGCACACGATCGCTTACACACACTTATACAGCACACAAATGCACACAATCACATATACACACGCACACAGCACACAAATGCACACGATCGCTTACACAGCACACAAATGCACACAACCACATATACACACGCATACAGCACACAAATGCACGCGATCGCTTACACACACTTATACAGCACACAAATGCACACAATCTCATATACTCACGCACACAGCACACAAATGCACACGATCGCTTACACACTTACACAGCACACAAATGCACACAATCACATATACACACGCACACAGTACACAAATGCACACGATCGCTTACACACACTTACACAGCACACAAATGCACACAATCACATATACACACTCACACAGCACACAAATGCACACAATCACATATATACACTCACACAGCACACGATCGCTTACACACACTTACACAGCACACAAATGCACACAATCACATATACACACTCACATAGCACACAAATGCACACAATCACATATATACACTCACACAGCACACGATCGCTTACACACACTTACACAGCACACAAATGCACACAATCACATATACACACGCACACAGCACACAAATGCACACGATCGCTTACACACACTTACACAGCACACAAACACATATACACACTCACAGAGCACACTATTGCATACAAACACTCACACAGCACGCTTTCGCCACGACCACAAACACAGCGACCGCGGTCACCTTGTGGCATTTTGGGCGTTGTGAGTTACTAATGGAACGCACTGAGAGTCATTTGTTATTAAAACCAACAACATATGCCTTACTTTAAGAATATGCAGAGTATGTCTGTGTCTCTCTCTGTCTGTCTCTCTCTCACTCCCCCCCCCCCCCCCCCTCTCTGAGAGTGTGTGTGTTGCCTGTTGAATGATTTGTATGACGATGCGCACCGCAGAAGAAGCTCGAGCTGGCGCGCAAGGTGGCCGAGACGGAGGAGCGGCGGCGGGCCGAGGAGCAGGCGCGGCAGGCGCGGCTGGCCGACGAGCAGCGGCGCGCCGACGCGCTGCGCCGCAAGCAGATCGAGGAGGCCGAGGCGTATGTATATAATATATGCTAGAGTTCAAGGAGCAAGCATTAATACAGAATAGAATAGAATATATTCATTGTGTAATGCATATACAAAGACTAGCGGCCCCGGCAGACGTTGTCCTGCCTTTAAAAAATAAAATTACCCGATCCCAGAGCCACGTAGCGGTTCTAATTGCGAATCTAAACCATTATTATTAACAAATAAAAAATAGGGGTTGATCGTAGAGGGGTGAAAATTTAGGATTGTATGTATTTTTGTATGTTGTATCATAAAAAAATAGAAATTAAAAATTTTGTCTAAAAAATAAAAATAAAAATTTAGGGGTGGACTACCCCTAACATTTAGGGGGATGAAAAATAGATGTTGGCCGATTCTCATAGATACCGGATAAGCACAAAAAATTTCATCAAAATCGGTCAAGCCGTTTCGGAGGAGTATGGCAACGAAAACTGTGACACGAGAATTTTATATATTAGATGTTACGGTTTTTACACTATCAATGCATTCGGCCCATAATTGGGCTTACATTATTGATTTATAAACTTATTTTTACAAACAATGTATCGATACAATTAAAATTAAAAATTAATAATACTAATCAATAAAATCAATAAAAAATAACATACAATATAATAATAATGTATAAATAATCTTAAATAATAAAATGTCTACTATAAAAGCGTGTCAAAAATATATTTATGTCAGTTGATAGTGTTTAACCGTCCATAAACATGTTTATATTATAATAGCATTTAGTGGTTAATAGCAAATTTAACTATTATTTTTTACAGGTTACATTGTATTCAATGTTTATCTTAGTGCTATTTGCCCCTGGTTAGATCCACTTCGTTTTATATCGCAAACTCAAAAATCAAACTTTGGAATGCGCTGCACCAACTATCAAAATGACTTAAATGACCAAATTGTCCAAAATGGCTATAATGACTAAAATGACCAAATGACCAAAATGGTCAAAATTACTATAATTACACACTGGTTTTTTGATCGTCTCGTCGCGTTGGCAAAAATGGCAGAATGGATCATGCAATAAATATAAGTAACCCTCTATTGACAGAGGATAGGATATAAGAGAGGACTCACCGATTTTTTTGTCTCGATGCCGATGACGGAAGCCAGGAAACACAGCACTTCTTGATTTTTATAGTTTATGAATAATTTGCACAGCACTTTTGGTAAGGGTAGCAAGAGGGTGGCGCACGCGCACGTAGTTGTTCCGCCGTAACAGATCGACGAGTGGGCCGTCCGCTAGGTGGCGCGGCATTCATAATTTTGGCGAATTATGAGATAAGGAAAGGGTTATTAGGAGCTGCAAAGGTGTGAAGGAAAGGCACTCGAATTATTACGTGATCCAATTCCTTAACGTATAGCCAATACAGACTAAAATGACCAAAATGACGTAAATGGCAAATCACAAAAACCTATCCTAATTTCTAGAATAACCTTTATATAAATCTATCCCATTATCCGGAATAAAAAGTATCCTATGTCCATCCTCGGTATCGAAAATATATATATACCGAGTTTCAGCCAAATTGGTCCAATAGTTTTCCGTGAATTTCCGTAACAGACAGACCAGAGTTATTTTCGCATTTTTGATATTAATAGGGTTCTTTACCAGCATATTTTCGTGAATATAAAATCAAAGGTTATTTTCTGCAGTATGATTAATGGGTTTTATTAGTATGAAAATATATGAATCCCGGAAATTCCCGTAAAATTTCGGGATAAATAATGTCACTAAAGGGATACACAACTACAATTGTTGTACTAAAAAAATATACAGATCAGTAAAAATTTCGCACCGATTTTTTTTTACTGGCCACTTTAAACCGCACCCAAGAAAATTGCCGTGAGATTCTTGGGATATGAAATACCGCAGATTTTAATACCGGGAATTTACTATCGATCAGCGAAAACGGCCCAATAGTTTTCACGTGAATCCCTAACAAACAGTCAAACGCATATAATGTCAGAAACAAAAGAGTACATACTTTTACAATTTAACCTACTTTGAGGGCCTTTAATATTATTTTATTTCACAAGCTGCCATCAAAATTGCCCAGCCAAAACCAAGAGAATTATATCGTCTCTTTTATTCTCATACAAATTCTATGTAGTTAGAGGGAGAAAGCATCAGTTTCAACGTTCATCTCAATTATCTGCATTTGACCACAAATTTGTGGGACTTACCAATGAGACGCGTGTAACAGTTCGGCAACAAAGTGGTGGTTCCGTCTTACAAGTTATCAAGTCGTCTTTTATCTACAACTAATATGTGCCAGATTTGTATTCCTGCACTCGTGAACTGCTAAACCTTCTTTCGGCCATATTTGCTAAACCTTCTTTCGGCCATATTTGCCAAACACTTCTTTCGGCCATATTTGCTAAACCTTCTTTCGGCCATATTTGCCAAATACTTCTTTCGGCCATATTTGCTAAACCTTCTTTCGGCCATATTTGCCAAATACTTCTTTCGGCCATATTTGCTAAACCTTCTTTCGGCCATATTTGCCAAATACTTCTTTCGGCCATATTTGCTAAACCTTCTTTCGGCCATATTTGCCAAATACTTCTTTCGGCCATATTTGCTAAACCTTCTTTCGGCCATATTTGCCAAATACTTCTTTCGGCCATATTTGCTAAACCTTCTTTCGTCCATATTTGCCAAATACTTCTTTCGACCATATTTGCTAAACTTTCTCTGGGCCATATTTGCCAAATACTTCTTTCGGCCATATTTGCTAAACCTTCTTTCGGCCATATTTGCCAAATACTTCTTTCGGCCATATTTGCTAAACCTTCTTTCGGCCATATTCGTCTATACCACGGAAACGACTTCAATTATCAGAATGAAAAGTACCCTAAGTAATTACTTGTGATATAAGCTAACTCTGTGTCGAAGTTTCATTCAAATCTATTCAGTAGTTTTCACGTGATGCTCGAACAGGCAGACAGACAAACATCCTAAAAGTTATATTTTCGAAATCTCCTGTTTTTTTTCCATTTTAAATTCAGTGCTCAAACCCTACTAGGATTTGAAATTCCTGGGGCACAAATTACCGCAGCATTTAAAAAAGAATGCTTGTCATGGTTTTAGTGAAAACTGTGTCGTAATAAGCTAATTTTTATGCACCCCTTAGACTTCGAATCGCTCCCGGGAAAATTATCGCGGGATTCCCAGGACAGAAAGTAGAGCAAATTTTAAGTCTAAAAATTTGCTGTCGATCAGCAAAAACCGCATTGAAATCAAAAACAGACAGTCTAAAAAAATGCAGTCAAATTGATCGTGTACTAGCGGAGGGTGATGTCAGCAGCCTTAAGAACAGACGAGTGTGCATGACAAGAGTTATGTCAAAAAAGCAAGTGAGGTGTGTAAGAATGGGCCTAAATGGCGCTCTGTTTTTCGTGCCTACCCCGCAAGGGAACTGGCGTGAAGTTATGTATGTATGTAAAAAAATGCATCGTGTTACCCATCGTTCATATATTCCAATTTTTTTTTAGTAGATTCAATATACAGACAGACACAGACAGCACGTTTCGAATTTTGTAATATTATAGATAAATAATAATAATAATCGGCAGACAAACGCACACATTGTATATCCCCAAATCAAGCAAGTTAACGCTTGTGTTATGAATAATATACAACGGACTACTCTGGGGCCGATCCCAGACACCCAGACCATAGTAAATAACGGAGAAAATACGTTTCCGAAATTTACTATACCAGGAATCGAACCGGGAACCTCTGCGTTGCAGTGAGGTACGCCGGCAAAGCCTTAGCCCGCTCAACCACAGAGGCCGTCAATAAACATACATATCGAGGGGTGAAAGGCTATTTGTTTTAAGCGACATTTTGTGACAGAATTGACTTGATGGTTTTCTTGCATCCTAATGTCACAAACTTAAGGAATTATAATGAACCCGGTTTCCAACTAAAAACTACAGTTTTTTTTCTTTTGTAAATATAATATGTAGTTTACTAATGAAGTCTTTTTGTGGGTCATTGAAACTTCAAACTCCTCTATCGACACAATTTCGCAAATGTCGCTTAAAACAAATAACCTTGGAGCCCTCATATTAATTCATGTATCATTGATAAGTAATTGTACAATATATCGAGGGCTTCATAATAAATGGATGTATACGCAAGAATGCCATTTTTTTGTTGTTCACTAAAATCTATGCATGTTACAATTTGGAAAGTCTTACCAGTATGCAAGTGTACCTAAATAAAGAAGGGTATTCCAAATTTCAGCCTTACACGATCAACAGTCGAGGGGTGAAAGGCTATTTGTTTTAAGCGACATTTTGTGACAGAATTGACTTGATGGTTTTCTTGCGTCCTAATGTCTCAAACTTGAGGAATTATAATGAACCTGGTTCCAACTAAAAACTACAGATTTTTTTCTTTTTTAAATATCTGTAGTTTTTTTTTTTTTTTTTTTATTGCAGGAGATCAGCATACAGGCAGACGGCCCACTTGATGAAAAGCGGTTACCATCGCCTATGGACATTTGCAACATCGAAGTTGCTACAAATGCGCTGCTGCTCTCTTAAGGGAGACTGGAACCTGGTCACTAATGCCGGAATACAACTCAAGGTTGTTATGGCGACATGCTTTAGACCAGGGTTGGTAGCCATCCAGTCGGGCAAATGCCCTACCACCTGGCTGTGGGTTGTTTTGTCGCCTCTTACGACAGGCCGTCCGGCCGCAGGAAATTGTATTCTTTCTCCGTTCCTGCACGGATGAAATTTATTAATGAAGTCTTTTCGTGGGTCATTGAAACTTCAAACTCCTCTATCGAACACGATTTCGCAAATGTCGCTTAAAACAAATAACCTTGGAGCCCTCGAACTAGTTTTGTTTTACGCACGTCGGTTTTCTATCGGACACATTTGGGAGAGTGTGCATTGGAGCTTTTCAATCTCATCCCGCCGTCTCCCTTCCATCATCGGACAACCAGACGCACTGGCATGCGGCACCGCTATATGGTAGACATACCACCTATACGAACAAAGCGCTTTGAGTCCACCTTCATTATGCGCACCGCAAACGAGTGGAACTCACTGCCGGAGTCTGTTCTTCCCGAAACCTACAACCTGGGTGTCTTCAAGTCTCGTGTGAATGGTACCTTGTAGATAAACCTGCTCGATCTTAGACCATAACTCCGCTCAAATCGAGCGAGATAATGCTCAAACGCGAACCTATACGGAATTTGACGGCCTCTGTGGTTGAGCGGGCTAAGCCTTTGCGTACCTCACTGCAACGCAGAGGTTCCGGGTTCGATTCCTGGTATAGTAAATTTCGGAAACGTATTTTCTCCGTTATTTACTATGGTCTGGGTGTCTGGGATCGGCCCCAGAGTAGTCCGTTGTATGTTACCCATAACACAAGAGTAACTTGCTTAATTTGGGGATATACAATGTGTGTGTTTGTCTGCCGATTATTATTATTATTATTATTATTATTTGCACTTTTGTCTGTACGTCCATTCGTTATGAAGCCCTCGATATATACATATCACCATCGCTGCATCTCCAACCTGCTTTATTCCTGTCAGGGGTTGTCGAGAATATATAATAAAAAAACTGAAGTGTCCTTGTTTGTTTATTTTTGCAGTATGAAAAAAGAGGCTGCCATAATGGCGAAGGAGATCGAGAAGAGAAAGAAAGAGTACTTTGAAAAGCAGAAGATGAAACACAACAGACACGACGATAAAAGTGAGTGGTGTACATTATATTTCCCACTATTTTTTTTTTTTCCATGCAGGAACGGAGAAAGAATACAATTTCCTGCGTTGGGGCGGCCTGTCGTAAGAGGCGACGAAACAACTCACAGCCAGGTGGTAGGGCATTTGCCCGACTGGATGGCTACCACCCCTGGTCTAAAGTATGTCGCGATAACAACCTTGAGTTGTGTTTCCGGCATTAGTGACCAGGTTCCAGTTTCCCTTAAGAGAAGCAGCAGCGCATTTGTAGCAACTTTGATGTTGCAAATGTCCATAGGCGATGGTAACCGCTTTCCATCAAGTGGGCCGTCTGCCTGTTTGCTGAAATCCTGCAATAAAAAAATATTACTTTTACCACTTGTACAATAAAAAAACTCTAGAAAAAATAAACTGATTTCAAGATGCTGTAGAAAATATTAATTTTTTGATTTTTAGTTACGTATATGGTATCCAATAACAATGAAAGTATGAAATTAACGCAAAAAGAATGAACAAAATCCGTTCAGAAACAAAAATAATATGGCCGATATAAAAAAAATATTAACCCAACAAATTGAGAATCTCCCCCTTTTTTAAGTCGGTTAAAAATCAAGCAAAAGTGCGTGGCAGTTCACAAACTATGAGGAATTCAGTAGAGATGACACAAGTGTCTAGTTTTTTCGATATTTGAATATGGAATCAAGAAGTTGAAGATATTTTTGAAGTACCACCATCTTAAATTTTTTCAAAATTTTCCAACTCGTTTAAAAGTTAATGGACGGGAGGCGGAGTGGGGGTTGGGGACCTACATAGTTTTTCCATTTTAGAAGCTAACAAACCCCGCATATTGCCTTATTAAAATTCTTTTTTTAAATCATCAATTTCAAGCAATACTTGATTTATTATTATTATTCTTCCATCCTTCTCTATATCATCGTTACACTGTAATAATGAATCAAGATACCTGTATGTATATACAGAAGCTTAAATCCAGCAAAAACTGTAGATGGGATTGGTTGATGTAACATGAATAAGATATTAGTCAATGTATTATTATCTAATATTTTCTTAAGTTTTCGCGACTTGTATACATAATAAAACTACGTTTTAACGGTTTTAAGCGCGGTAATTTTATTTGATTTTGGTTTTTCCGACGTTTCGGCCACTTTTCAGTGGCCGTGATCACGGAAGACAAAGATGTGAAGTGTCAACGAGTATTGTTAAAGTTTTATTTAGCCTACCGCCAACTTATTAATTTTAATTATTTAATTTTTTATTTTTTTATTTTTAGATTAAATAATAACCATAAACAAAATTAAAAATTAAATAATTAAAATTAATAAGTTGGCGGTAGGCTAAATAAAACTTTAACAATACTCGTTGACACTTGACATCTTTGTCTTCCGTGATCACGGCCACTGAAAAGTGGCCGAAACGTCGGAAAAACCAAAATCAAATAAAATTACCGCGCTTAAAACCGTTAAAACGTAGTTTTATTATGTATTATTATACATACATACATACATACATAACTTCACGCCAGTTCCCTTGCGGGGTAGGCACGAAAAACAGAGCGCCATTTAGGCTTATTCTTACATACCTCACTTGCTTCTTTGACATTCATAACTCTTGTCATGCACGCTCGTCTGTATTATTATCTTCTTATAAAATGATATTAAAGTAAGGGAACAATAAAAAATACACAATGAGTGTGTTGTTTACTCAGTGCACACCCCACTGAAGACGCACGGCACCCCCGGAGCACCGGTTCACGTGATGGAGCCCGTGTACATGTTGGACGGGTTTCAGTACCTGAACTCGGACGAGGATGAAGATGAGCCCGTATCCAGGCCGGTGCCTGAGTGGAGTACATCCAAGGTGAGGAATGCACAAACATACGCACTCACTCACACACATGCACATACTCACCCAACATTTGCACATACTCACTCACCCTCTCGCACATACTCACTCACCCTCTCGCACATACTCACTCACCCTCTCAGTGATACTTATTCACCTTCTTGCATACAGTCACTCATACTCGTGCACTCATTTACGTCTATAGGTGATGATAACGACTTTCTATGAGTTGGGTCTACCTTAACACGAGATTAACTACCATCCGTATACTATACCGCATATAATCCATACAACTGTGTGTAAGTGAATGTGCGTATGTAAGTGAATGTGCGTATGTAAGTGAATGTGCGTATGTAAGTGAATGTGCATGTGTCAGTGAGTGAATTATCATGCAAGAGCGTAGATTGAGTGTGTGCAAGAGTGTAGAGTGAGTGTGTGCAAGAGTGTAGAGTGAGTGTGTGCAAGAGTGTAGAGTGAGTGTGTGCAAGAGTGTAGAGTGAGTGTGTGCAAGAGTGTAGAGTGAATGTGTGCAAGAGTGTAGAGTGTGTGCAAGATTGTAGAGTGAGTGTGTGCAAGAGTGTAGAGTGAGTGTGTGCAAAAGTGTAGAGTGAGTGTGTACAAGAGAGCACAGTGTGTGCCAGAGTGTAGAGTGAGTGTGTGCAAGAGTGAGAATGTGTGGTCTGCCCATTTGCCAGCTTTGCATAGAATGACGCCGTGTGTGTGTCTGTCCGTCAGGCCCGCCACCTGCAGCTGGCCGTGCAGACGCAGGTGGGCGCGGTGCACGTGGACCGGCTGTTCAGCGTGCGCGTGCACAGCCCCGACCTGCGCGAGATCTTCCCCAACATCGACCGCTCGCGGCTCAAGCGCACCTCGTCGGCCGTGTGGCGGACGCCGCCCAACCGGCTGCCCGCGCTCGCCGAGTGAACGTGCGTACCCTTATTTTCAGCACATTGTTCGAAAGTTAAAAATTACGCATCACACAATGGAACGTGCGGTAAAATAGGTACTTGGTGAAAAAAATATACATGGTGAATTTTTCAACGGGTATTCAAGGCGAAATCCTAAACTGCGAAATATCTAAAAACACTCAAAAGGAGTTTCGAGGTCGATTTTGATAAAAACTAAAGTCGTATAATTAGATTTTTGAAAAATCAATTACCTTTATCAGGAGTTGAATCTGCTGATATGGAAAAAATAGTATACACACCCTGTATTATTATGGCAAGTCACAGTATAGCTTACAAGGCTCAGTTTCTGTGAAGGATTGTCAAACGGCAATGGGGATTTAAAAATTCTTAATATTTTGTACCCATGCAATAATATTTTTTTCAACACACTTGCTCATACAGTGGCTCTATGGTCACCGCAATTAGGCACAGAATGACACCCATAACCAAACTGTGAGTAAAAAACATTATAACTCACTAGTGAGTTATAGATTTTTTTTAATTTTTTATTGGTTGAGTTGCTTTGTTCTTAAAAAAGTTTTTATTAAAAAAAAAAAGATCGTGTTCTATAGAACAAATAAATTAATGTTCCTATTGCTTGCTCATTTCATGCAACTTCTTATTTAAATAGATAATTTTAACTCGTACGTGTTTAATAAATAAAACTTTCACTCATATATAACTTTTTTATCTACTAAAAATAAAATGAGTTTTTGTTGTTATTTTATTCACAAGTGTGTTGAAAAACGTCGTATGATACACGTGTGTATTGATGATTACCGTCCTCGGCTCTCTTAAGACCCTCGCCTACGGCTCGAGTCTCAATGGCGCCTCGGCGGTAATCACCAATGTTACACACTAGTACCATAATGTACTATTATCATTGTGGTATTTTGAGTAAGCTGTGTGGTGCGTTGGTTATGGTTACTCCGTCGGGTGACGCCCCACCGGCGAGATCCCATGGCTCTATCGGCGTCTGGGGGCTACAGTATAAAACAACGACTTGTTGTTGCACTCTTGTAGTATATTGCTTTCTTGTTTGTTCCTAATTTAACTTAAACTATATATACAGAAACCTCATCGTTTATTTATTAAATATTATATTTACACGTTAATGAGATTGGGACATTTTTGATGATTTAAACAAATGCCCAATCTTATCGGCAGCCCTAACAGCCATATCTGTTATCTATATTCACATAACATCGCGTTCGTGCATCGGCCATAGTCTTTAATTGCGCTAAATTATACATCAATACGTGACGTAACAATTATTATTGTACGGCTACAAAAGATGTCTTAAGGTTTTGAATGCAATAATAGGTTGCCGATGATTGTAGTGAGATGCCAACGATGGTATGTTTTGTATATACACCACAAATTCGGTTCTGGTCCTTCGAGCCGGATATCTCACCTTTATTTTTGTTTTGTTTTTACAGATCCAAAAGACGTAAATTTAGTAAAATGACAAAGTAGGTGTCGCTGGAGGCGTCATTATTTAAATATGAATAATTATGTTAATGTAATATAATCATTAATTCTGTTTGTCCTATGTTTAATTAATTGTTTTTACATTATATGTATTTTTAGTGAACTGTCGTTTGAAATAAATATAATGCCTCTGCTCCATCTGGGATTATGTCTTAGTGACTGTGTCACGCAGACGTAGCTAAGGATTTAATGCGTTATTTGTGATGCGACATTGTTATTAATTGTTAATGACGTTAAGCATTGACTAACGTATGTATATACACTAATGTAGCTAATCGTTAACGGCGTTGTTTTTAACGCTACAAACAAGACGCATTTGGCCTCATTCACTAACATTATCCCAGATGGAGCAGGGACTTGAAAGCTTAGTTTAAGGCACAAAATGACTTATGTGCTAAATAATAATATAATTCTTAATTATAAGTTGACAAAAATAAATATATAAATAGTAAATATCATTTGTATGTTTATAAGCTAACCAATATAAACTTGTGTTGCGATATAAAATCGATAAGATTGAGTTTTGGTCTTAGTGACATCCAGACCGAAGTACCTATATGAATAACTTCAGAAATTAGATACTTTTTTTTTAGTAATTAAAATTGTAAGCCGTGGTAGCTCAGTATTTAGCGTACGTATCCCACACTCAGGGCTCAAGTTCGAATCCTGACTGGAAAGCATGCACCACTTGACATTATTCTGACCTAATGTGCATATTGTCATTTACCCCATAAAATTCGCTATCCAATGAATTCCAAAACAATTTTTTAATCTAGCTATTTTAAATCATTCTCAGAAAAAAATCCGCGGGATACCCAGGATTAAAAGTAGAGTAGATTTAAAATCTAGAGAATTTGCGGTCGATCAGCGAAAACCGCATCGAAAATCGGCTCAGTAGCTTTTACATGAATCCCGTACAAACAGACAGGAAATCTTAAAAAAATTGTATCGTGTTTTTTTTATTATTGCAGGACATCAGCAGACAGGCAAGACGGCCCACTTGATGGAAAGCGGTTACCATCGCCTATGGACATCTGCAACACCAAAGTTGCTACAAATGCGCTGCTGCTCTCTTAAGGGAGACTGGAACTTGGAACGATAGTTTAAAAAAATACGCTTTTATAGAAAATCCAACTAAAAAATAGAAAATAAATTTGAATTAAAAATAGTGTAAGAAAAAATGATTTTATTGTAACGCTTTTTGCGTGGGGTGCATGGTATCAAGTTGTAAATATTTTATGAACAGATATGAGTAGAAGGGTTATTTTGATAATACCTTGAAAAGCACCCCACGCTTTTATACAATAAAATAATTTTTTCTTACACTATTTTTAATTCTAATTTATTTTCTATTTTTTAGTTGGATTTTCTATAAAAGCGTATTTTTTTAGGTTTTTTTTTTTAATTATACATACAGAACTGTGTTATAAACATATTTCGAATAATTATTGGAGTTGTAGTTTTGTTTTTTAATAAAACACAATGTCTAAACAACACTTTATTACTAACCACCACTGTATCCTTACAAACGAGTGTACTGGAAAGAGGAACATACAGAACCACCGATGAAAGGTATCCGGAGCCAGTGTAGTGAATGATTTGCGTGGTTTCCATCGATGATAACGAACGTTCGAGAATGTCGGTGTAGAAATGCACATTTCGCTATTGTATATGAGAATGGCAGTCGAATAAATAAATACAAGGTTATGGTTTCAAAGTCCTTTGGCAGATTATAAACGTTTATGGGTTGGATTATCATAGACAAAATTTTGCAATTTTTTATGTCGAGTTGGATCGTTTTGTTTACTTTTAGGATGCTTGGTTTATTAAATACTCGTTCGTTGAATAAAAACAGTTCGTGCACATTCCTTTGTTGTAAAATATTTTTTATATAGCAAAAAAAAAAAACAAAAATAATTTAACTGTGATCTTTAAGGTATGTGCATATTATAAGTCGCGGCTGAGGGGCGTGGCTTACAAGATATTTGAATAAGGAAAGTCCATTGAACTGTGTGCATTATAAGTCGAAAGTGAACTGTGTGCATTATAAGTCGGAAAGTGAACTGTGTGCATTATAAGTCGGAAAGTGAACTGTGTGCATTATAAGTCGGAAAGTGAACTGTGTGCATTATAAGTCGGAAAGTGAACTGTGTGCATTATAAGTCGAAAGTGAACTGTGTGCATTATAAATCGAAAGTGAACTGTGTGCATTATAAGTCGAAAGTGAACTGTGTGCATTATAAGTCGAAAGTGAACTGTGTGCATTATAAGTCGAAAGTCGCGGACATGACCCTGAGCGTTCGGACGTCCTAAAGCAATCTCGACTGTGTTACGGTTCTGGTGTGCACATTATTCGGACGCGTCACTTAATGTGTGGGCACTTTTACGCGCTATTTAATTTTTAGCCTACATCGCAAAAAAACGTATTCAAATCGATTGTACCTGTATTATTTTCAATACATACCTATATACTTCAATTTCAATATGAACTTTCAACCACTTCTGTGTGACCAACAAAATATGTCAAATATTTAATAAATAACGTTTTTCTTTAAATTTGAACAGTCATGAAAACTATATACATTTGAACTGTAAAAAAATCCAACCCAATACACATTAAGACCTTATATATAAAAATTGCCAAAACACTTTGAACCACCTCCCAACGAGCTTAATCCAAAGCAGCGGCACCGGAGATGATCTCGATCAGCTCCCTGGTGATGACAGCCTGCCTGGTCCTGTTGAACGTCAACGTCAGTTTGTCTATCATCTCTCCAGCGTTCTTGGAGGCGTTGTCCATGGCCGTCATACGGGAGGACTGTTCGGAGCAGGCTCCTTCCTTCATGGCGTAGAAGAGCATAGAGGCAAGTGAGAACTCCATGTACGACTGGATCACATCAGAGTCGAGGGAGTCGTATGTGGCCAGTTTTGGTGCACCCTGCAATAGTCAAAGTATAATACTAATAATGGTTGGAGAACTTCGTTCGCGTTTTGCTATGGCGACGAAGTATGCGTCACGTAGATGTATGTAGATGATGTAGCCAAGGGTTTAATGCGTTATTTGAAATGCGGCATTGTTAATGACATTGACAGATGTCATATAAAATATACTTATATACACTAATGTAACAACTATTAACGGCGTTATTTTTAAAGCTATAATTAAATCACATTTGGTCAACAGGTGAAGAAGGGGCATAATGCCTTATAACGGCTGCATATTTAGTGAAAGGCAAATCTAATATTTCATCTTATTGAAGAAGTGTATACCAACCTCTAAGGAGGACAATACTTTTGTAATCTAAAAGATCTAGAACAGATGTATGTACCTGTACGGCCTTCTGGCTGTAGAGTGGCAGATCGGACTGCTGGTAGGAGACCACAGACCGGAACTTGTTGTATACGATCTTGCCGCTCCCAAACTCGTAGCCGGAAGTCAGGATGGCCTCCGCCAGTTTGGCGGCGTCCGAGAACGTCGGGGGCAGACGACCGATCTGAAACAAAAAAGTTCGGAGACAGTATTAACTACTGTAGCAAAGTATTTTTGAAGTGATAACTTCTTATGGGAGGGCAAATCGCTCCGTTACGTAACGCGTTACGGCGCCAGCCTGTCTGGCTTCCCTTTCTCTCACGCATACGGCAGCGGTAGGCAGGCTCCTCCTCTCTCACTCTAACCCACAGTACTAGCTGTATTTCGGTAATTTTATTTTTAAAATTGTAATTAAATTATAATTTACATTTCGAAATTGAACTGATAATTAAATATATTTTATAATCAATAAAAGATTTTATTCATAAATAACCTTTCCTTACATTATCATTTTAATATACTTTAATATACATAAAATTACGAGGGCGACACTGATAGTTTTTAGAACGGGCCACTTTTAAAGAATATAATAAAAAAATAAGTTTAAATTTTGAAAATATAACTCTTTGCTAATATTATTGAGTACTAATTTCATTCATTTGTCATGTGTTTTACGATTTGGCGGCAAATTGAAATTTGTCTGTGGCACGCCAGTATGAATTTAACGCGAGAAAATTTTCGTACTATGATTTTTTATGACTTTCGATATCATTTAAGTCAACAAGAATGTTATGACAGACTTCGATTGGCCTTTCACGATGAAGCCCCTTCTCGGGCCACTGTTTATAACTGGTTTAATGAGTTTAAACGTGGTCGCACCAATCTCAATGATGCTCTGCGTGAGGGACGGCCTTCTACGGCGACGACTGAAGATAACATCAGTGTTGTGCGGTGTATGATAGAGACTGATCCAAGAGTAACCTATCAGCAGATTCGGACAAGTTTAGGCATCGGTATGACTCAAGTGTACAAAATCTTCCACAAAAATTTAGCCGTTAGGAAGCTTTGTGCCCGGTGGATACCTCATTATTTGACTGAGGCCCAAAAACTCCGTCATGTTGATTGGTGCCGTGAAATGATACAAAGATTTAACGGAGGTGACTCAAAAGCTGTGTTCGACATACTTACGGGTGACGAAAGCTGGATTTATTGCTATGATCCGGAAACCAAAAGACAATCTTCTCAGTGGGTGTTTCCTTCCGAGGAGTTGCCAACAAAATTGAAGAGAGGTCGAAGTGTAGGAAAAAATATGATGGCCTCATTCTTCGGAAGGACCGGTCATTATGCGACAATTGTTTTAGAAGATCAAAAGTCAGTTACTGCAGAGTGGTATACTAACAAATGTTTGCCACTTGTCTTGGAAATAGTTCGAGAGTAACGACCTCGCAGTAGGATCCTCCTTCACCACGACAACGCCTCCTCGCACACCGCCGGGCGAACGATCGACTATTTGGCGTCGTCAGACGTGGAATTGCTGGGTCACCCGCCATATAGCCCCGACCTCGCACCTTGCGATTTTTATTTATTCCCGAAAATAAAAGAAAAACGTCGAGGAAAACATTTTATGGACGCCAAGGAAGCAGTGGCTGCGTTCCAGAAGGCCATCGAAGAGACCCCTAAGGATGAATGGGCAAAGTGCTTTTCTCGGTGGTTCTATCGAATGCAGCGATGTATTGATGTGAACGGAAACTATTTTGAAAAGATATAATAAAAATAATAACTTGCTAGTTTGCTCAGTTTTTGATTTTCTAAGAACTTTCAAAACTGAGAAATCAAACAGGGAAACGGCTTATTGTTGGAAAACAGATTGCCATGAAGCAGAAACATCAAAAAAATAAAAAATAAGTAGGGACCCCTAATTTTTATATAGCCTATATTAATCGGAGATAATGTAGCATTTGAATGATTTCCCACCCTGAATAATACCGCTTCGGGGGGTCTTTAGCTATCAAGGGAGCAAAGGATTCATCACCCCCGCTGACGAAGTGAATGTGTTCTGATTCCCGGGGCACATTCAGGCACTTTTTGCGCTGGATCGGACTGGGCGTAACTACGTTCCAAGTCTCAGCCTTTCCTTCATAAAAAGCGCGGGGCACATGGGAGGAGGGTGGTTTTAGTGGGTAGTGGGTGTTGCCCGTGCAACTTCTCTGAGTCTCCACACAAGCTGGCTTGATTATTGTTCGGATTGCCCCTTGTCAAAGGGTAAAGCCTTCATGATCAACTATGGTCTAATCCCTTGCAAAGGACCCAGTATTGTGCGTAAATAGCATTTCCCCCGCCTTAAAAAAAAAAAAGTATTCGAATGGTGAAAGAATTTTTGAAATCAATCCAGTAGGTTTTGAGTTTATTCGTTACAAACATACAAGAATACAAATCTTTCCTCTTTATAACATTAGTATAGATTGTAATAATTGGTTTATGCGGATGATTATTGATTATTTGGGCTACGTTCCATTAGGGACTCACAACGACCACGTTCACAACCGCGATTTTTCCCATTCCACTTGTTTGCCGGCGTTACAATCGTAAACCCAAGTGGAACGGGTATTCGATCCACATTTTGGCATGGGTCGTTGTGAGCGTTGTGTGATCGAAAATGATGACGTCATTAGTGACATTTTCGCCACGACCATAACGACCGTGGTCGCCCTGTGGAACGGCTAACGGAGGATTTTGGGCGTTGTGAGCTACTAGTGGAACGCTCTGTTGGAATATTAAATTAAAGATAGCGCTTAGAAATAATTTTAAGGCAGTTTTTTTTTATTTATATTTTGAGCTCACCAACAGATCGAGGTCCGAAAATGCATTATAAAAAAGTTCGCAGTAAACGATAATTGTATTTTACAAATTATCAAAGGCTATATAGGGTAACACATAACCTGATAGAATCACTAAATTATCTCTATAACGATTCCAGCGCTAGTATTAGGATCAACGGCGCCTCCTCCGAATGATATCGAAAAAGGAGTTAGACAAGGATGCGTAGCATTGCCTTAGCTGTTCAACCTTTTTATGGACAGTTGATTGGATGGTTTGAAAGAAAATTAAAGTAGTTTAAGAATGCTAGGATGATAATGTGTAAGTAGAGTTGGGACTGAATCGTTTTGGTGTAGGTATTTTTATCCAGATTTTGGCGGAGCCCCAGACTCATAAAAGGTTAGTTTGTTAACCAACTCATTATTTAAATAATAATATATAAGTTATTGTATGATTAGGAGATGATGGGGCTGACGTGTTTATGTGTCAAAAGTCCCAAATAAATGAACAGGGAAAAAAACTAAGCTGTGTACATACATACATACATAACTTCACGCCAGTTCCCTTGCGGGGTAGGCACGAACAACAGAGTGCCATTTAGGCTTATTCTTACACACCTCACTTGCTGTGTAATTACTTTCTATTAAGTGGATTTTATGGTATATTACCTCTGTCCGAGGTTATGGCGACATACAACTGCTTAGGATCATCTTCAGGGGGAGCAACCTGTAAAAGAAAATTTAAAACAATCTGTTTTAGTAAAGCACTGCAAGATATTGTTACGAGTTTAGCGGGACTCCAATTAAAATACCGTTAGAATTATTATAGAGTTTATTAGAACAATACAAATACATATAATACAGGTACAAATATAACCGAACACAACAAATCCAAACGTAATGCAGCAGGTTGTAATTCAATAAAACGCGCAAAGTCCGTCACTATTAGATTCCCGAATGTACACACGTCACGCCCGTGTCGTAATCGTCGCTCAACTGCCCTCTCTCTCCATCAGGCCGTCGTTTTATACTTCAAGAAAAAGAATCCGCAACACTTGGCTAATGATGCTAATGAGCGAGTACAATAGGACAATAGTCTATTCTCCACAGTAAATGCCGACAGGTAATAAAATGTGCTTCTACAGATCTGTATGTGGAATTTGTCTTTGTCGGCACCTAGGTTGTAACCATATAAATACAATTTAATTCAATACTCTTCATTGTACACCAGCACTATAAAAGTAACACACTTTATTTTCTGAAGAAGCTAACTTTTTTTATAGCTGGAGTACAGCAGACGGGCTAATGGTCCACCTGATGCTAATGCTGGTTACCATCGTCTATGACGCTATGACTTATGCAACACGAGAGATGTCACCAACGTGCTGTCAACCTCAAAGAAATTTTATGACATCCTTTTGGCAAAACTCAATATCATAGGGTTGTGGGAAAACCCAAGCTGGGAGCAGCTCATTCCAAATCCTCATGGTGTGCAAGAGAAACATTCTAAAACCCGTTGCATACATGACCGACACAGCTCAAGGAAGTGGGGATGAACGCCCAGCTGGTGGTAAGCAGTGTGATGGTTCAAAGAAGACAAATGCAACATTTTAAACCGCACCACAGAACACTCCCTGTTATATAGGTGATTGTGGTTTTGGGATTGTAAGAGTAATATGTATGTACTGAACCAGTACAATGTACCACTTCAAATTCGGCGAGGAATTTTGTATTGTTTAAACGGTTTGTGCAGCGGCAATACATTTGAAGAGATGAGGCCAGTGAGGTGGTGAGCGTTATTCCCCATTTGTCCCATTCAAAATGTATAATCCGGAAATGTTTGTTATGAGTGGGATGTGATCGGCCTCAGTCATCTCATTCTACTAGCAGTCGTACTGACATTGTGATGTTGTCCCTCTTTGTTATGTCAATATCCATAGAGGCGTTATTGTACTGTTGTAGTATAAGCTTCCTTCCATCTTTCCGTTTATGTTTGAGTAGTAGGGTGACAAAAATTTTGTAGTGGTGCATTTTAAATTTTGAGCCTTATCAATACAAACGTATTTTATATGGGATAAATATATTAGCTCACACCTGCTCATCGCTAGTTGATTGAATACACAGATAGATGCAAAATCTCTCTGAAGGCAAAGCATATTTAAACAGTCTGGAATCACAGACGGCTAAATGAAGTTGACTGACTTGCTCACACATTAACACATTTTTTAAGAAATTTATTAATTGAATTTACTAATGGTAAATCTATATTCCACAAATCTAACTAACAAACACTATATTTTCTTAAGTTTTCGCGACTTGTATACATAATAAAACTACGTTTTAACGGTTTTAAGCGCGGTAATTTTAGCGCCGCTTCTTCTCTTCAAGCCATAACATGTTGCGAAGCGGTAGTAAATTAGATTAGGCTCCCATAGATTAAATAATAACCATAAACAAAATTAAAAATAATAAGTTGGCGGTAGGCTAAATAAAACTTTAACAATACTCGTTGACACCTGACATCTTTGTCTTCCGTGATCACGGCCACTGAAAAGTGGCCGAAACGTCGGAAAAACCAAAATCAAATAAAATTACCGCGCTTAAAACCGTTAAAACGTAGTTTTATTAACAAACACTATCTAATAAACACTAATGTTAGTAATATTTAAAAAAATATTTTGATTCAGACAAGGTTTCATATAATGAAACTTTTTTATACATGGAAATGTATATGAAATTATAACCAGTGTGTCAAAAGTTAGCACTTAAATAGACAGCACCGCCTACATGCCAGCACCGAATTGCTTTCTGTGAATTTCAATGGATATGCAACAAAAGTGATGGTGGTGAGCTGGCAACTAGTTTATATAGTTAGGCGGCGCAGGAGCAGGGTGATGGCGGTATAGTGTACACACACATTTTTACTGGATGATTCCTCATTATTGTTCTTTCATGATAATATACAAATAAATAACACTTTATGGCTCACAAAATAAACTGCATTATTATGCATTACTTTTTACTACATCTTAATAAGTTCAAATAATCACCTCAGCTCTTTCGTAGAAGAGTATAGATCCTTCACCATAAGGACGAGCAGCCTTCAACTCACGTTCAGCACGGGTGTACCTGAGTAATTTAATTAAACAGAACATTTCATATAAAACAATATATAAAGATGTTTTCATATGTAGGAGAAATCATACCATCCTCGGCACCACCCGGCAGTTATTGGCACTCTGTCAATTTATTCAAAATATAATATGTTTATGATTACTTATATTCTGAATAAATTAATAGTGACAATCATAGAGGGAATGTCATTCAACAATATAGTTTACCCTATAAACTCTTGAATATTTTGATTGATTTGAAAAATATATATATATGTATGGAAGTATTATAATAAAACTAAACAATACATATACAAACATATTGTGACACCCGTTTCCCATTGGGGTAGGCAGAGTCAATGGATCTCCACCTGCTACAATAGTGACACACACTTTCCTCTTCATCAACTTACATTAAAACTCAAACTAAATGATAATAACATAATACTCTGAAACCTAGGAATCAACCGAATATAACTCAACCATGCAACATTTCTACGAATTCCTACATTTATTGGATCTTTTATCAAAATACATAGTCATGAGAAGGGTTTTGTACATGTACTCACTTGGCAGCTGATACCATCTTCATAGATTGGGTAATTTTCTGGATGTTCTTCACAGACTTGAGACGGATAGAAATGGCTTTTAAAGTAGCCATATTTCTATTTGGCTGGTGGTTTACCACCGCCACAACCTGGCAGACACCCGGCGCAACACGGCCCAGCATCTTTACAGCTCTGGAAGGAGAAAATTTACCAAAAAGTCAGGTTATGTCCTTAGAACTCAAGTTATGTAAGACCGAAACTACACATCTCATTTGCACTGTTTTATACCGTTAAGTACAACAAGTAGTTATGTTCTAATTTTATTACATAATTATAACTATTTTTTTGTTTTAAATCAATAAATACTAACTTTTACGGGCGTATATAAGAAAAATTAACCAACGAACGGAAAGTATCGCTGGTCGAAAACGTATTGCACTGGGATGCCAGTTGATAAAAACAAAGTTAATTAAAAATAATTTAAAATTGATTATTTTATATTATCAAGTCATACTTTACAAAAAATCCCAGAAAATAGTGGCTATTATTATCATATTAATCTCTTCAAAAACCCTGCAAACGTATTTAAACTTAAAATTCATAAAATGTGAACTGTGAAGAAAACAATCAAAAAATTGCATTTAAGTCAATGTCACATTTCACACAAACTTTTCATTTTGACGTTCTGTGGTGGTAGTGTTCAGTTTATTCAGTTTATTGATTCATTATTCATATCAAAGGTCAAAGAATACGTAGTATCCATAGTAGTTTGTGGTAGTATCCATACATAGTAGTTTGTGGTCAAAGAGTACATTGAATTATTAAAAATATTAAATAATTAGCAAATTTTATTTAAATCTAGTTTGGATCTATGAATTTAATTAACAGAATTGTAAATATTGTAATAGTTGTTTTGTAGGTCTGAAGTGCTTATTTTCGTTATATTTAAGTTACCGAAAACTACATACATAATTGTTCGTTATAGCAAAATGCCTACGCCAGAAAACAAAATAGCAGACAATCCCGAACAAATATTGGAGCAACCTACAAGAGAAACAACACAAACAGATCATTTAAACAAGAAACTATTGACTTCGTTATTCAAAAGGATGGATGAAGGCGGAGATTCCCCGTTATCAAAAATGTTGGAGCCTGACAACAAGGCTGAAGAAGATGACGATTGGAAAGACTGACATTTCTTTGTTTAATAGGATTAAGACGTAAATTAAGTGTATTAAATGAGTTTTATACGTCTTTATGGATTTTATTCAAGTATTGTTCATGAATTACAAAGTTATAGAACTGGAACCCTATTGAGTGCATCAGGGATGTAGCCTGTAAGTAAAAAATATAAAACCAAGTTTAAAGACGGGTTGGCTATATAGATATCCAGTGCCTGAATTTAATGGTAATTTGTGTTTCTAATAAATTATTTACTTAGTAAGGAATTCTGTAATTTTAATTGAAGATATCTCACAATAATACTAAAAACAATGTGTATTTTTAGGTTTAGGAGGTTTTTAGTACATACATACATAACTTCACGCAAGTTCCCTTGCGGGGTAGGCATGAACTACAGAGCGCCATTTAGGCTTATTCTTACACACCTCACTTGCTTCTTTGACATTCATAACTCTTGTCTTTGAGATTTTTAGTGATGTTAAAAAGCAAGAAATATCTATGAGCTGGTTTAGCTTATTTGTGCAGGGGAGGAGGAACAATATAATTTCCTCTAGCCAGGTGGCCTGTCGTTAGAGGCAACAAAACAACCTATAGCCGGGTGGTAGGATATTTGTCCATCTGGATGGCCACCACCCCTGGTCTACAGTGTGCTTCCATAACAACCTTGAGTTGTGTTCTGGCATTAGTGGCCAGCTTCCAGTCTCCCTTTAGAGTGTGGCAGCTTGTTGGTAGTACCTTTGGTGTTTTTTTTTTAATTTAATTCTCCCTCTCCGGACGAGCTAGATTGTCCGGGCTGTTCACTATTTTTATTTCTTTTTTTACTGGTTGTGCTTTATTTTAAAAAAGAAAAGAAAATATTACATGGTCCTTAATACTACTACAATGTTACTTTAGAGTCTTATACTTTCATGTTATTACATCTTATGTTATTCTTAAATTTACGGTTTTATTATCTATGATATCTTTTATATATTTTCCTATTTATTTATTTGTCTATCTTACTATTACACTTTCTTAATTCTATTTTTATATCTATATTTTCTATCTCGTACATTACTTCTATATATACTTAAATATACGTATTAATGTACATTTATGTAACTGTCTTGTTTTTATTTACAACCTTTTTAAGCACCTTTGGTGTTACAAATGTCAATCTGTGATGGCTACCACTTTCCAACAGGTGGGCTATCTCCCTGTCTGCTGAACTTTGCAATAAATAGAAGCTAAAGTAACCTGTTATCCATTCTTGCAAACAAGTTTATTAAACCACCACCTGTACTGGAGGATTGAGTGATAATATTGCAGTGCCCTTTTCTGAGCAAATATGTAGATAAATTATGTTTCTCTAACTACAGCACTGCAATTTATTTTGTCCACTTGGTTGAACACACATGGTTCACATAATAAATTGTAAGAATATATTAATATTCTTGAATACTCTCTTTCCAAATTCAAAGTACCAGTCTTGTCTACATTAATTGAGTCAGATAGATCTGAAATAATTTGTTTTGCAATGTTTCTTATTTTTATAAATGATACCACTACCTTAGTGTAAATCTATGTTTTTATCTGTGGGAAATGAAATATCAGACAAACACATATTGTATATCTCCGAACTTAGCTTATTCTTATATTATGGGTAATATACAAAGGCAACGGTAACTCCAGACCTTAATGGACAGTTTGTTTACTGGGAATCAAAACTGAGACATCTATGTTGCAGTAAGCTAAGCAGGCAAGGGCATAGACTACTCAACTACAACAGCCATCAATGTGAAATGTCTTGGGTTTTAATATTAATACCTAATTTATTATACTTTTCTATTATATTACTAGCAGTGTCAGCAGAACTTAGTTCACATTGCTATGATGACGGTTTATTTGTTTGTAAATTGTAACAGGCATCCAAAAAAAAAACCTAGCCACAGTCCCACTTTATTGGCTTTAGTCCTCTATCCCATGGAAACTGTCATATATCAGGATAAAAATACAGTAAGTACTGACTTGAGATACAAGCTCTCTTTAACTCTGTGTTGACTTTCATTTATATTCAATCAGTCGTTTTTATACTAAGTTTATACAATTTTCTGCATTAACCCAGCCTGGGGCCTAATTCTACTATTACTATCTCATCGTTCCAATAGCTCTTATCTACTAGATCCAATTGTGAATCTGAAGTATTTTAAACCAATTTAGGAACCACTCCAACAAAAACTTCTATCAAAATGCAGCCACTTGGGACTGCAGTGACATACACATACTGTAAAATTATATACATAAATACTTGTGTATTGTGATTTTTAATTACTTGGACTAAAATGACAACCTTTACCTTTTTAGTTACATACATACATACATAACTTCACGCCAGTTCCCTTGCGGGGTAGGCACCAACAACAGAGCGCCATTTAGGCTTATTCTTACACACATCAATTGCTTCTTTGACATTCATAACTCTTGTCATGTCATAAATGAGTTATGTCAGTATAATCAACAACTCAGCACTGTGAGTTGAATCCTACAGAAATTCTATAGGATTCAACTTACAGTGGTGAGTTGCTTCAATCTTGCAACATAAAAAAGGTTTATCCATGCAGGAACAGAGAAAGAATACAATTTCTTACGGCCGGGCGGCCTGTCGTAAGAGGAGACTAAATAACCCATAGCTCAGTGGGTAATTGGGTATTTGCTCCTCTGGATGGCTACCACCCCTGGTCTAGAATATGCCGCCATAACAGCCTGAAGTTGTGTTCCGGCAAAAGTGGCTAGGTTCCAGTCTCCCTTTAGAGTGGAGCACCGCATTTGTAACGCCTTTGGTGTTGAAAATGTCTACAGGCGATGGTAACCGCTTTCCATCAGGTGAGCCATTTGCCTGTCTGTTACTCGTGCAATAAAAAAATAAAGGTTGATCGTAATTCGCAGCTGTCATTTTAGTCCAGGTAATTAAAAATCTTAGTGTTTTAGAAAATACTTCGACTAGATGTTCATTTAAAATCCTCACATACCTAGGGCAACATTATCTTGAAATGAAACAACAAAAAACAGTAACTTGAATAATATTTTTATTATGTACTACGCGATTTTAATGAGGAATGTTCTTATTTACATAGCTTTGCATTATTTAATCCAATATTAATCATTGTATCATTTATTTACTGAACTTTTTACGTTTATACAAGACACGACAGGCGTAATCGCGCTACACTACGCCTGCACCAAATTGTAATACTGCGACACTGTATATTGATTCATAAATCTTCCTTTTAGGAGATATTTCTTTATAAATATATATTGATTATTATATAATAATATATTTCCCATATGCAACATAATGTCAATCAAATCTAAAAAAAAAAACTTCAAGCAGCTGCATCCACATTTCGACTTTGTCTCACGAAAGAAGTCCCAGAGACGGTGCTACGGAATGTTAGAAAGATAAAATAATTTCAAGAAATTCAGATTTATCCTTTAAGAGGGAACCACCACTGATTTATTGCCCGAACTGAACACACGGCTAATTGGGAAGCACCACAAATTTGTGGTCAATAACAGATAATCGAGATGAACGTTGAACTGATGCTTTCTCCCTCTAACTAAATAGAATTTGTATTAGAGTAAAAGAGACGATATAATTCTCTTCGTTTTGGCGCGGCAATTTTGATGGCAGCTAGCAGGTTGTGGATTTTTTTTTTTTATTAAATTTGGCCCTTATTTGTTATATAATAGTAATATAATGTAATATTTACAATTAAAACACTTAATAAAAACAAAATAGTGTGGTTATGCTCATCTGTTATCATTAGTTCCATTTTTTTCCACAGGACTTTTTTCATGAGACATACTTTAATTTTGTTATTTCGGAAAGTGACAGTTATCTGTGTGTGCTTTATGCTTGGCTTAAGTTCACCCAGTATTAAAACTAGACTTGCTGCCACATCCAGAGAGGGTAATAGGCCAGGAAGTTAATGCACAATTAAATTTTATACAAACCAGTAAGGAAGTTTCGAAGGAGTTTGTAGGATTCTTTACGGTTCATAAAGAAGCCTACAAACTCAATCTAACTCAATATGAATAAGACCGTTAAGCTCCACTTTCCAACTAACCAAACAAAACTGCATACTCAAACGATGTAAAAATCCTTTTTGTCCATATTAAAATTAATGTGCATTAACTAACTTTGAGTGTGACAAGTTCTTGATTTAAAACTTAAAAACATTCAAAAATTTTAAGGTAACTAAACTTGTAAACATTTATATTTGTTATTTTATCCATATATCCCAGTTTATATAAAATAACAATGTCTTCTGCTTGAAATTTTAAAACCAATAAATTTATATCTCTACTTCTATTCAATTGTGGTTTAGCACGATTCGTGCATCCAACCAATGTCATGTGACTTATCTCAATTATAAATCAATAAACAGTTTTTAATGTCACGCGAACAGAAAAGCAGCCATTATAGTATTATCTCATTCAAAATTATAAATAACAATACATAAATACACATTTCTAATAGCAACGACCTGTAAATCGAAATAAGTTGATTTCATCTCAAAATAACAAAAAAAAAAACTTTCAAAAAAACACTGTACACATAGAAAAATATACTGAAATTATTAAACATTTTTGATTGGATATGGGATTTTGTAAATCAATTATACATTGTAAATAAATTAATTTTTTTTAATATTTCCTTTTGACTATTGCTGTGACCAAACACTAGTCCGGTGCGACGTACGAGACAGCAGTATCTGGTAACATTACCTGGAAAAAAATATATATATACAGAATGAATTTTTCAAATGGGCCTTTAAGGCTAAATCATTAGATTTTGAAAAATCAATTGCCGTTATCAAAAATAGAATCAGCTGATTTTCGAAAAACGCTCAAAGGAGTTTCGAGGCCAATTTAGACGAAAAATGAACAGCGCGTTCCATTAGTAGCTCACAACGCCCGAAATGCTCCGTTAGCCGTTCCACAAGGCGACCGCGGTCGTTGTGGTCGTGGCGAAAACGTCACTAATGACCTCATCGATCACACAATGCTCACAACGACTCATGTCAAGAGGTGGGTCGAATAACCGTTGCACTCGGATTTACGATTGTACCGCCAAGGATCAATTATCATTGTCAAAAATCTAATCGACTGATTTCGAAAAAAAAAAACCACTATTATAGCACCAAATCATAGTATGGCTTGTAAGAATCAATTTATGTGAAGGAATATCAGGCAGCAAACTAAGAGAAAGGGTTGAAAATGTTCCCCATCCCGCCTGGATAGCTACCACCTCTGGTCTAAAGTATGTCGCCATAACACCCTTGTGTTGTGTTCCGGCATTAGTGACCAGGTTCCAGTCTCCCTTAGGAGAGCAGCAGCGCATTTGTAGCACCTTTGGTGTTGCAAATGTCCATAGGCGATGGTAACCGCTTTCCATCAAGTGGGTCGTCAGCCTGTCTGCTGAACTCATGCCATAAAAAAAATGTATGAAGTTTTTAGTTTCTTACATTCTTTGCGTTTGTTTGTTCGGGATTCACGTAAAAACTACTAAGCCGATTACGATGCGGTTTTCGCTGATCGTTAGTAAATTTCCGAACTTAAAGTCTGCGGTATTTTATATTTCGAGACTCTTACGAGAATTTCCTTGGGAGAGGTTTAACACAGGTCGAGGTTTTGCCAGGTGGTAGGGCATTTGCTACCACCCCTGGTCTAAAGTATGCCGCCATAACAACTTTGTGTTGTGTTCCGGCATCAGTGACCAGGTTCCAGTCTCCCTTAAGAGAGCAGCAACGCATTTGTAGCAGCTTTGGTGTTGCAAATATCCATAGGCGATGGTAACCGCTTTCCATCAAGTGGGCCGTCTGCCTATCTGCTGAACTCATGCAATAAAAAAAATAAAAAAAAAACAATTTTGATAAGAAATTTTCACTGGTCAATAAAATCTTCAGTAAAACAATTGTACTTCCTTCCTCCTCTTCCAATTAGTAATGTCTTAAGTAAAATTACTTATCCCAAGTTCATACGGGAACTTCCGGGATTCGTGTATTACCACGACCTTTATCCGTGCAGGAACGGAGAAAGAATACAATTTCCTGCGTTGGGGCGACCTGTCGTAAGAGGCGACAATACAACCCACAGCCAGGTGGTAGGGCATTTGCCAGACTGGATGGATACCACCCCTGGTCTAAAGTATGTCGCCATAACAACCTTGAGTTGTGTTCCGGCATTAGTGACCAGGCTCCGGTCTCCCTTAAGAGAGCAGCAGCGGATTTGTAGCAACTTTGATGTTGCAAATGTCCATAGGCGATGGTAACCGCTTTCCATCAAGTGGGCCGTCTGCCTGTCTGCTGATCTCCTGCAATAAAAAAAAAACAATTTTGATAAGAAATTTTCACTGGTCAATAAAATCTTCAGTAAAATTACTTATCCCAAGTTTTCACGGGAACTTCCGGGACTCGTGTATTACCACGAGCTGACCGTGGCACGTGGACAAAGTCGCCGGTGGACGCTAGCGAAGACGTAATAGTCAGACTCACCTAAGACAATAGAATACATGTGGCGCTTTGTGCGCTTGGTGCGAGCCCGCGGCGCCCCCTATGCGGCCTTCTCGATCATGTCGATGTTGACCTTGTACGACACGTACGGGAAGTACTCCGACTGCCCGAAGCCCAGCCCGGCCAGCTCGGCCGTCTGCAAGTACACTCACGGAATGAAAATGTTCGCCGTCCTAAAGTCGACCTTTGCTTGAGCGAGTACGAGAAATCAAAACTGGCAACATCTTAATAAATGTTGCTGTATAATATATATTCATTCACTCGTTTTTGTTTATGATACATATCTATACGTGAAGCAAAAACTTCGTACGCGTTTTTACGAAAATTGCGCGGACGGAGGAGTATTAAATTTCGCACACTTATAGTTTATATAGAGAAGGAATGCAGAATGCTAATATTTTTTTTTAAATTATGCATAAAAAATACATTAAATCAATTAAAAAATATTGCACACGCATATATACTCTTTTGTTTATTGTTAAAGTCAAATAAACAGTGTAGACTTGGCGAAATCTGTGATTATACAAGTATAGTCTTTGACATTAATTATTATGGTCGAGTTTCGACCACGGGCGACCCCTAGTAACATACACACAAAAAAAAGTATGCGCTGCGTAAACGGTTAAAGTTTCGCAAAAATCATGTGTGACAGAATTGTTCCCCTTTAAAAGTTCTAAAAAAAAGTCCGCGACAGCATATGTCTATCTTTTAAGGTTGGCTCACTATAACCTTTTTTATGCTAACCAAATTTGTTCTAAAATAATGCATTATTTGCGAAGGTGTTTTTATAAACATGATATTAATCCTTATCCAAATAAATACGTTATTCATCACAAGTATTTAATTTAAAACAAAATTGCCATTTACATCATTCGATTTCAATGAATATCTTAGGAGATATCGCAGTTTTAAAATAACATCGCAGCAAAATAATGATCAAGTACTGCGCGCGCATTTATGATGTGCAAGGCCGGCGGGCAGTCATTAAGATTTAAAAATATTTTCACCTACGTAAACAAAGTCGCGGGTTAAAGTTAGCGTTAGCCCCAAGTTACTATTCCACGCGGGCAGAAGCTAGTATAAATATAATTCCTTTATTAAAAATAGTAAACAAAGTCGCGGGTTCAAAGTTAGAGGCTTTACTCGACCTTTACTAATGCAAGTGTAAATCAGGATTTACTCGATATTTAACATAATGCAAGTGTAAATCAGGTTTTACTCAGTCCTTAACCCTTAAGCTCACTATTAGCACATATGTGTCCGCGATGAGAGTGCAGATCGCGTTTGTGCACGTGATCGTGAATTGTGTTGTCGTCTCGCTCTGTTTATATAGGAGTTGTATGATTTGTATGAAATGGGTATATTTTCTTGGTATATTACGAGATAGTGATAGTGTTAATCTTGCGGCTTTTTGGTAATATTGAAAAAATAAAGGTGAAGGGTTAACTAATGCAAGTGTAAATCAGGCTTTACTCAATCCGTAACTAATGCAAACGTTTACCACGATTTACAAAAATATTCTATACAAATGGAAAGTATAGTTCAAGTAGAATATTAAATTTACCTTAGCACCGATTCGACGAATACGCGCAACGCCTTGACGTGTATCCAAGCGCAGAAGCACTCGGAGAAGTTCACCTTCAGCCACCTCACCAACGGACCCTGGAAGGAAATATCACAGTATTGTCACACATACAATAATACAAATCTATTAGTGGTTATATCAGTCTAAGCACAGTCAAGGATTTTGTAAATGACCAACATTAATATTTTTCATTTAGCTATGGACCTATAAAAATAATAGAGCACATGTCTCAACAGATATTGTACAAACCGACTTTAGTAGAGTTTGTACAGAAAACTGGTGATGATAGTAGGAAAATAGACTATAGTAAATATACCTCGGGGAGTGTTATGTGTAATGGTAGAGTAGAGTGTGTTGCTGATGATGATGAGGGGGATGTTGTTAATGATGAAGAGAGTGGCGATAATGACGAAGTGGGCGATGATAATGATGATATTAATGCTTATGATTAAAATGAAGATACTTATGATGAAGAACTTGACGCTATTGATGAAAAGAGTGATGGCAATTATGAAGGAGATAATAATGATAGAGAGAATGATAACAATGATGAAGCCTGTGATGATTAAGGATATGATGCTAATGACGGAAATGGTGATGATAAGTAAATTGATGATAACTCACGAACTGCTTCTTCTTGTCGGTGACGAGCCTGGTGATCTCGTTCTTGCCCGCGACGAGGTCCGCCTCGTTGTAAGAGAACTCGCGCACCACGAACTTGCGCTCGCGCGCGTGCAGCTTGAACTCGTCCACGACCTAAATACACAGACAACATATTGACATAAGTATTACTTTAATTGTATAAAAAAGTAGGTGTCATTTATTAATAACAATTCTAAATGAATTCTGATGGTATTACTGGGAACTTCTCCTTAAAACAGCAATAGCATGTTGCGAAGCGATATACATAGAGTAGGAAGTAAACATCATTCTTTATGGTATGACTTTTTAAAAAAACAATCTGCAGTAAAACTTAATTTGAACAAAAACTTGAATTTAGCAATACGGATCTTCAGGCCGGAAATAAAGAATAGAATAGATATTTTTCATTAAACATACAAAACAATCAGAAAAGTAATATTTTATGAGAAGTACTGTGGGCGATCTTATCACTATAGGCGACTTCCTCCAGTCAAAATTTGAGTGAACGGAAAAATAGTAAGAAAAGCAGTTGGTATGCAAGTGTTATATAATAATTAGGTTTTAGCTGATCGACAGCAAATTCCCGGACTTAAAATCTGCGGTACTGTATATCCCGGACTGCCGGAATTTTCCCGAAAATGGTTTAAAATGGCCCGTTTGAAAATAATTCGGATTCCGATGTAATATTTTCACTGAACGATAGCAAATTCATCCGGGAATCCCGGGAGTGGTTACAAGTTCAACGTGGACGAGATCACGGACTAATCCCAGTTTCATGATTTGGTCCTTCGAGCCGGATAAAGTGTACACAACAGAGGTACCTTCTTGAAGAGCGTGACGGTGAATAGGCCGTAGTCGTTGTCCTGGTGGATGAGCTGCGTAGAGCGAGGCACGATCATGTCCGTTATCTTCTCGTAGTTGGCGTTCCAGTCGTTGAACATCGACCTTCAACAATTAGCAAGGGAACAACAGACTTAATGGCTGACGTGCTAGAGCGTAATATACCTACTAGGGTGACGCAAAAAAACCAACTTATTTTTTTGAATCTCGAGTGAATTTTTTTTAGTTTTTGATGTTTTAAGAACGTCCTCCAAAGGATAGCTCAAAAAAAAATTTAAGAGGTCGCTCCAAATTTTTTAAGATTTCAAAAATCACCAAAAACGGATGGGTTTTTTACGCTAACCTATAATACTTACATATATATTACTTGACGTCAGTGATTGGCTGACATATCAACGCACTGCCCAAACTACTGGGGCTAGGATTTTGAAAATTCGCATACAAATTTTTTCTGTGGTAGGTGCGCATTAAGAAAGCATTTTTGAAAATTCACCTCCTAAGGGGATCTGAGTTTGTATGAAAATCCGTCATTTTCTGAGAAGCACTAAATTTTATATACCTGCTTTTGGTTATAAACGCATACGGGTAGGAGAGTCTTTGGAAATTCAACCCCTAAGGGGGTAGAGAGTTCCGAAGCCGCGAACAACACCTACTCCAACTCTATTTTCTGGAAACGGATGGTAAGTCTTTAGACTTGTCTAAGGCAGATAAAACATTGAAAATATCGATGTAACTGTTATTGCAGTGTTTTAACCCTTCAGCTCACTATTAGCACATATGTGTCCGCGATGAGAGTGCAGATCGCGTTTGTGCACGTGATCATTAATTGTGTTGTTGTCTCACTCTGTTTATATAGGATTTGTATGAAATGGGTATATTTTCTTGGTATATTACGAGACGGTGATAGTGTTAGTCTTGCGGCTTTTGGAAGAGCTGAAGGGTTAAGAAGTATTCAGTCAAGTCAGTGTTGATACTCACTTTGGCACGATGACGAGCAAGGTGGTCAGGTATTCGCTGTCCAGGATGAAGTGCTCCTTCTTCACCAGATCGGCCAGGTTGCGGGTCAAGAGGCTGCCGCTGCATATTAGGATTAAAGTAAAAACGTTTGTACAGTCGCGGTATGAAAAGGTTCGTCACCATTTTAAGGTGGGCACCGAAAATCAGTGCTGTGTCGGCCTATGTTTCGGCACAGCAAAATACTAAGTGCCACTTTCATTTCGCAAATTGCGGGACATGTTTTCATTATTATTCTTATTATTATTAATTATTGTTAAGTGTCGCTTTTTTAGAAATAAATATTTTCTTCTTTTTTCTTTTCTTTCTTTCAACCTAACGTCGACATATGATTGCACGAGTAGAAGAAACAGTACCGCCAACAGAAAGGTGAAAAAAAATATTGCAATATTTACAATGACAAACACTGAAATTAACAATAGTTTGACTTATCACAAACAAAGGGGATATAATCATTACGCCTATCATAAATATTAAAACCAATAAAAAGGTTTTGACATCTCTATAATTTTTTTTAGACAAGACAGAAAATCAAACAACTTTGATCTAAGTAATTTTAAACTTTATTGTCAAACAGTTAAACACATTTTTTGTGGAATAGTCTGTTCTATGACTTAGCTTGAAAAGGTAACATATTCTTGCAGAACGTTAAATGAATCAATTTAAAAACTGGTAAACCTTTTCATACCGCGACTGTCATTTCAACCCAACAATCGAAAAAAACACACTAGAGTTACGAAGAATGAACCTTTATTTGTAAAAAAAGCTTTTTTAAATACAAGCTTTGAGATCCTGGATATCATGTAGCAGCAGAACGCTAGTCAAGACAAGTAAAACGAGCCCAAACACGACGGGTCTGTCTTGTTTAGTACAGGAGGTTCTATGGCCACCTTCCGACTCCATCATCAGACCAGCTCCATGGTACCATATTATTGCATTGTCACGCGATATACATATGCGTGCAAAATTTCAGCTCAATCGGAAACCGGGAAGTTGGTTAAACTTAACTTGCAAGATTCCACCCGAACTTACATACATACATACATAGGTACATCCATTGCTAGTTAAATAAAAGCTTGTAAAAATACAGGTAATTGTTATACATAATGACGGCGCCTAACTTGGCTTACGAGTATTTGTCACTGTATTTGACAAACATCTTGAAAAATATAATCTAGGTGTCTTTAAGTCTCGCGTGAACAGGTATCTTCTAGGTAAGCGTGCTCCACCTTAGACTGCATTTCCACCTGACGTCAGGTGCATTGTCAGTCAAACGCGAACCTATTCAATATAAAAAAAAAAAACATTTGACGTATTCGCAAATATCACAAACATGCCATCTATGCATGGACTGAATGACCAGAAAACTCAAACATATTTGTCTTTCACAATGACGCGAAACGGTATAATATGGACGCGTCGACAGCAGCAACTGCTTATTTTTACTTTAATGCAAAACATATCAATACTCGATATATTTAAACAAACAACAAAGTTACCAAAAGATCTTGGCAAATAAGACGCTGGTAAAATTTACTCTAAATCAGCGAAAAAATTACATTGGAATTCGATTTGTTTTAGTCTGGCCATTTTAAATCATTCCCAGTAAAAATCCCGCGGTATTTTCGGGATAAAAAGTAGCGCAGATTTTGAGTCGTAAGAATTTGTAATGTATTATGTATTTGTAAATGTAGTTTTTACATGAATCTCGAACAAACAGAGAAGAAATCTAAAAAAATCATTTATATAGTCTACACCAGTCGTCTTTTTTTTTTAATAGCTTAATTGCACAGACACAGTATGACTAGAATTTTATAATACTATAGATTTTTACAACTAATGCGTTTCTTACGTTTGTTTCTTTTCCAGATTCTGCAGGTTGCCCTTGAGTGCGTTGTAGGCGGCCGACTTCACCTTCAAATCTGCGTCAATCTGGCCAACCTGTAAAACAATTAAAATAATAATTTCCTTTATGACGGTCGCCTGAACGACATCGCTAGAGGCGATTAGGACGTCTATGCGTTCATAAAATAACTACACTAGTGTGATATTGTGTGAGAAGAGACGGAGAGTCCTAAAATTCATGACACCACATCTCTATAAATATTATAAACGCGAAAGGTTGTAACAATATATGGATGTATGTTTGTTACTCTTTCACGCAAAAACTACTGAATGGATTTTGATGAAACTTTACAATAATATAGCTTACACATCAGAATAACACATAGGCTATAATTTATAAAGATATAGTGTGAATTATCCAAAATATTTTAACTTCAAGTTAAAATTTTGTTGCGATCCGTTTTTCCACTTGTCCGCTGCGATCCGTTTTTCCACTTGTCCGTTGCTTCTTTCTTTATTTACAATTCTTATTACTAACTAGCTGTGCCAGAGACTTCGTCCGCGTGGATTTTTTTCTGCGGAACCCTAATTTTAAAAGTAGCCTAGGTTACTGCTTATAATATTAGCTCTCTTTCAGTGAAACTCCCGTCAAAATCAGTTTAGCCCATTCAGAAATTAGCCAGAACATCCAGAGAGACAAAAAAAATCTAAAAATTGCATTTTCGGAATCTCCTGGTCCAAATTATCCCCCCTAATTTTTTTCACATTTTTATTTTGACATTACAAACAGACACTTCAATTTTAGTTATCCGTATAGGTCAATTGTTGCTTCACTTTTCAAATATATCAGTCACTTCTGCCAGATCTTATTTGTCTTAATATTTTATACTATATTCTGATTTTAAGCTAAGCTTGAAGCAACTCACCAATGTTAGTTGAATCCTATAGAAATTCTGTAGCATTCAACTCACAGTCTCAATATGAATCAAAAAAAGCTCAATCGCAGCTTTCGTCCAGGTAATTTAAAATCAAAAGATATAGTACGGTCAACCAAATTCCCCCTTAATCAGTTCTCTAATACTTTGAACGGCTCTATAAAGTTTCGACATCCACGCAAACACTCTAAAATTTCATATAAACCAATCAGGAGGGTTTCTGAAGTGTTTAAACTAAAGGTAACTGTCTACGACAAGGTGTGTTGGCATAATACCAATATGTAAGTGGCAACACTAGAGGTTGCGCAAATTGGGTTTGTTTGCCTGGTAACACAAACAGGTCATGAAAATTGTAATATATGTGTGGCAACACCAATAAAGTCTTCTTGAATACGCATCCGTGTAGACAATTTCGCAGCACAACCTAATCCACAAATATATATACAATCGCATAATTTAGCGATCAAATAATTAAACCAAATAGTAACAATTAATCGTGTTTAGTTGCAATATGCACTTTGCCGATTGACGACGCCCTTTTTATTTTTTTATTATGCTCTGGCTTGGTTTACGGACTTCGATTTTATTGCGTTCTTAAAACTGATGTTTTACTTGTGTGCATGTGCTGGCGTTGTTAACAAAAGTTCTTGCCAAGCCATTTTAGTCTTATGTCTGGTTCAACGCGTCTTTTGCGAATTGTACATATTTATTTCCCATTAGCGACCCGGCAAACTTCGTATCGCCTCAGAATCAATAAATAAAATAGCTGAATGATAATTGCAAAATGTTTCAACTTTTTACTAAAAAATGTTGTCAAAACTTAACCGAAACGAAGATCAAACGTTTGACATTCAAAACAAAAATTAAACACCTCACGTTTAAATTTAATTTGATTTCTGAACGACTTTTAAATTTAATTGATTTCTAAACGACGGGACGAACATCAAATGTTTGACAGGTAGGAATAGTTTCTAAGGGAAAGCGAAATTGTTGTTTTTACTATATTCTAAGCATTTTTTTCATATTTACTCACCTTTTAAACCTTCCCTGGACTTCCACAAATAATTCAAAACCAAAATTAGCCAAATCAGTCCAGCCGTTTTCGAGTTTTAGCGAGACTAACGAACAGCAATTGATTTTTATATATATAGATAGATATTGAGTTTGTAGGCTTCTTTAAGGTTAGTCAAAAACTTACTGTAACTCAATAGGAATAAGACCGCAAATCTTTAACATGAACTCGGATGAAGCACCATTATACATGTCTATAACACCCACCTGTTTACTGATGATATCGGCGATGTTACGCAGGCTCTGCTTGATGGGATATTTGGCCATATCCCACTGGAAGCGGGTGAGATAGGACGGCAGGTCACCTGGAACGTATCAGACGCGTTTCAAATGCGCAAAAGGACAAAAATAGTTACCCAAAAGTACCGCTGCTTAACAACAGATGGCGTTATAAACAATAAATTCACATTTAATCTATACCGGTAAATAAAATTGTAAAATTAAGAGATTCTAAGACTTAAAAGTATGATATAAAAATTGTAGTCTAATTTTCGCTTAATTTTGAACTAACTAAAAATACGTGATTTTTTTGTATTCATCATTTTCAATCAGAATATAACTTTGTTACTTCACACACCACGTTTTTGCAATCAATTATAGTTCTCCGCACGAATCTTGAGCGGTCGGTGGAATAGTAGAAATCGTTTTACGCAATGAACGTAGCCAATGTGACGGGATTTATCGACATATCGATAATATTATGAGTTTACCCCTCTTCTTGTAATGTACAATACTTCATGATTCCTAAAAGAACAGAAATATCACTGTGTGTAGGCCAACGTGACCGCTCAAGAATCGTGCCGGAGACTAAACACAATTTAATCATTTTAAATGTTTTATTCAAAATGTGCCCGAGAGCATTGCAAAGGGTATAAGAAAGATACGTGTGAATTTATTTATTACAATTCCATCGAGATGAGGCATTATGTATTCAAGACATAATCTGTAAAGATCGCGCGGTGTGCAGGCGGCCGGTTCGCATATATTATGGACAAATGAGCTTTGACACGAGACGATTTAATTAGTACGACCGCGTCAGTGTAACCACATTTACTACAATCCTAAGATTTATTTAATATTATGCTCAGATTGTGTTTATCGTGCTTAAGACTGGTAAACCCAATACCTGCCTTAATCACGACCAATAACTCTATCAGGACAGTAAATATTAGACGAGTCATAAGATATAATTTATAGTGTATTAAAATTATATCAGCACAATTTTCATAGAACCGAAAATAGATTATTGACTTCATTCCGGTCACACTTGCCGATCACTACTAGAAAATCACTACGTGTCAAACTAAACAACGACGTTCTAACTGGAATAAAGATGGCGGCCACTTTCGTTCTCTACCCTCAATTTCTACCTAATTCCAAGTTCATATACAAGTTATATTCTCTATTTAAAATATTTCCGTCCGCGTTTTTATTATTTTATTGAAATATCAATATCAGATATATATTTTTATTTTATATATATATATATATATATATATATATATATATATATATATATTTTTTTTGATATACACATTTCAATAAAATAAAACGTAATATTCTAATCTTCTCCGATATATTGGAGATTAGATTTTCATCTACTCGATATATGTTGCTTGTGTATTGAATATAATGAGCATAATTTAGTTTCCATAACAAAATAAAATTTCATATCTAAAAGAAAGACGTATTTTAGATATCACAACCAATCCAAAGTAGTTATACGGAATATTCATTTCAATGTAATAGATAGCAAAAATTGAAATTAGTGAATTTCAATTTTTATGTTTGTAACACATTTGGATAATTAACATCGGTCTATTAAACTACATCTGTTGGCAACACCGGCTCGAAGGACCATATGATTAAATCAATCTATTAAGGAAAGGTAAAAATAGCACTGCGAGAGATATTTTATTAATATACTAAATTTGCACCATTTCATTTCGAAGGGAAAATCTTTCTATTGTATTTTCCAAAAAAGTAAATATCCTACTAAGAGCTGACTTAACATAGCCTCGAGCCGTTATTAATTTTTTAAGGTGTTCCATTATGATTATTTAAATCTAAACTAAAATATATAATTAACACTGATAAAATAAATATTGTCTGACGTTGAAGTCTATCAAGAAATTATAAATAAAGTGTCACTAAAAAAGAAAACCCTGTCAAAGTCCTGTTTAAATCTTCTCTGGAAAAAGAAATGTCCGTAAAACAGCATGCACTGTTATCCTGAAATAACTGTAGACGTCGCTATCTTCTATGAAGTGAAATTTTCCTTGACTTCCTTGAAATTTGAAATGTAATGGTGTAAATTTAGTATATCAATAAAATATCTCTCGCAGTGCTATTTTTACCTTACCTTAATAGATTGATTTAATCATATGGTTAATTATCACATCTATTTGGATTAACTTATCTAACATTGCAACATGCAACATATTGTTAAATATTATATTAGCAAGTGTCGTCGTTTCCTAAAACTTACAAATAAGAAACAAAATAAAATAAGCAGAAGTTTTCATAACTGAACAAAAAAAACCACTAGCTATAAGTACGCATGCATTTATAAATATATGTACATATACTTAATTTATTAATATATAACTTAGCATCCAACATAAAATTTTGATAATATATGTCCTTCCTTCGTTAATGTCTTTGAAAGTACTTTCAGTATGCGTCCGAATTTTCAAAGAACACTAAGAAAGTTTTCGGGCATCCGAATATTAATCACTGGTTGACAAGAGTTATGAATGTCAAAGAGGCAAGTGAGGTGTGTAAGAATAAGCCTAAATGGCACTCTGTTGTTCGTGCCTGCCCCTCAAGGGAACTGGCGTGAAGTTATGTATGTATGTATGTATGGTTGACTTTTACCAAATAGTTCAACTTTGCTTGCGTCCGTTGTTGTATTCAAACAGTCAATAAATATGAATACTTATAACTTACAATAACACTTTCAATTTTTAACTGTTTTAGTCTAAAATATATTATCAGTTTTATTTCGGTCCAAATTGGACCTATGTTTAATACATACATACATACATAACTTCACGCCAGTTCCCTTGCGGGGTAGGCACGAACAACAGAGTGCCATTTAGGCTTATTCTTACACACCTCACTTGCCTCTTTGACATTCATAACTCTTGTCATGCACGCTCGTCTGTTCTTAAGACTCCTGACATCACCTTCTGCTAGTACACGATCAATTTGATCATGGAAGGTGTGTCGTGGCCTTCCACGACTTCTGCATCCATCCACTTTTGCATTGTATATCTGTTTAGTCATTCTTTCATCATGCATTCTTTCCACATGCCCGAACCACCGGAGCATTCCTTTCCTTACCTTCACCCCGACACCCTCTTTCTATCAAATCATCGCTCTTATTGACTCTCTAATAGATGCACAGTGTAAAACTCACATATTCTTTATCGTTTCATCGAGTTTCAAATCACAACGATTCTAAAGAAGTACATACATACATACATACATAACTTCACGCCAGTTCCCTTGCGGGGTAGGCACGAACAACAGAGTGCCATTTAGGCTTATTCTTTCACACCTCACTTGCCTCTTTGACATTCATAACTCTTGTCATGCAAGCTCGTCTGTTCTTAAGGCTCCTGACATCACCTTCTGCTAGTATAAGTATAAGAATTTTATATATAGATATATAGGCATTTGTCCTTTAATCTTGTAGCAAGTATAAAAAGAAACCACAGTAAACTAAACAGAATTAATCTTATAATCTATGTGTTTTCGATTCCAGCCAAATTTAATAGCGGGGCCATCACTGCAAATGGCTACACCAATCATTCTATAAGCAATAAATCGTTTCTCCCATTAAGCATAGACTATAAGCAGATCAGCACTTTGTTCACGCCATGTTTATTTATTTTCCAAAAATACAAATAGGTGGTGGTTTGTGTTATAAAACCTGCAATTCCTACATTGTCTTTTCGAAACGGTCTGCTTGAAAGAATTATAGTTAACCAAACGCGTGTTCTATAAGATATTAATGCTAATAATTCAGCTAAGCTTTATAACTCTGTTGAATATTTGAGCACCTTCTGGATAAAATAATTTGGTTTATTTTATTTTTTATTGCAGGAGTTCAGCAGACAGGCAGACGGCCCACTTGATGGAAAGCGGTTACCATCGCCTATGGACATTTGCAACACCAAAGGTGCTACAAATGCGCTGCTGCTCTCTTAAAGGAGACTGGAACCTGGTCACTAATGCCGGAACACAACTCACGGTTGTTACGAAGACATACTTTAGACCAGGGGTGGTAGCCGTCTAGTCGGGCAAACGCCCTACCACCTGGCAAACTTGGTTACAAACATCTTTTCAAATTTGAATTTCACAGCCAAAACATTACCTGCATGTAATATCTAACTGAAAAAGCACTTACATGTCCTTAAATAATTATGCCTAAACTGATATACTAATAATTAACTAATTAATATTTACTAGTGGTGGTCGCCCGTGGTCGAAATTCGACCATAATAATTAATGTCAAAGACTATACTTCTATAATCACAGATTTCGCCAAGGCTACACTGTTAATTTGGCTTTAACATTAAACATAAGAGAATATATATATATATATATATATATATATATATATATATATATATATATATATATATGTGTGTGTGTGTGTGTGTGTGTGTGTGTTTGTGTGTGTGTGTGTCAAATATATAGTAGTGTGTGTAATGTTTTTTTTTATTGATTTAATGTATTTTTATGTATAATTTAAAAAAAATATTAGCATTCTGCACTCTTTCTCTATATAAAGTATAAGTGTGCAAAATTTCACGTATTCACGTATTAATATATAGATATTTTATCAGTATGTATGTGTTTTTAATAGACTTCAAAAAGGATGAAGTTCGAAAATCGACTGTTTTTTTGTGTTTGTTGCACGATTTCTCCGTCAATTGTAGACCGATTTCCAACTTTTTTTTCTGCGATAGAGTATACTCCTGAAATGGTCGCATTATCACCAAGCCAAATACAAATATTTCCTATAACATCTTGAAGTTGCTGCCAAGCACAACATAACTGAACAATAACAAATTTATTAAATATAGTAATTTTTTGAAGTGATAACTTCTTATGGGAGGGTAAACCGCTTCGTTACGTAACGAGTTACAGCCGCCTGTCTGTCTGGCTTCCCTTTCTCTCACGCATACGGCAGCGGTAGGCAGGCTCCTCCTCTCTCACTCTAACCCACAGCGCTAGCCGTATTTCGGTAATTATATTAAATAATGATACTAGTAATGTACATACACAAAATTCTATAGTATTTTATTTTATAATCAATAAAAGATTTTGTTAATAAATACCCTTTCCTTACATTATCATATTAATATACATAAAATTTAACTAATAACCTAAGCTTTTCTCGAGTTAAATAATTTCAATATTAAATAGTTCAACTTAGATTAGTTTAAGTTATCACTTCTGTCGGGTGTACCGAGACGCACACGTTTTTTTATATATTATTGAGCACCGACTTTGAGTAGTCGTAGAAAACATTTATTTTTGCTTTTAAGTACTGTTGAAGTCGGTTTTGTATATGTTGATTTTTTATTTTTTTTATTGTCTACTTTTAATTCATAAATTAGTTTAGTATATGTAATAAACTTTTATAGGTCCCATCTCAATTTATGCATCACTTACATCTCCGGACGATATTAGCGCCATCTAGCGAATACCACGATCAAAAGAGCTATAAAGATTTCTCTTCATATTAATATGTATTGACACTAACGTTGGATGCTAAGACAACAATACATTTTATATAAAACAGAACATGCGTATCTAACATATCATGCAGGAATACAAACATGCACACGATGCGCTTAAAACTAACAAACATAAATTATTTTATATATTGTATAAAACATAATTTATACATCATACATATATATTTTATAATTATAACTAAACTATTAATTTTGGGTACTTTTGTCATCTTACAAAACGTCGCAGCCTCATAGATATTGTGCGAGCGTACCAAGATATGACGTCATAAATTTGTACATGTCTAAGGAGTCAAGTAGCGCATTCATTATTTTTTAAACAGGTGTTCCTACCACATTGTATACGGTATAGCAGTTTTCCGCGGCGTTGATCGGAGAAGGACGTGTACCTCATTAGGGTGGCGGTAATAAAACACTTGTTAAAGGGGACGTGTGTGTTATATGGAGTTTACCCTGCGGCTACGCAGCGTGAGGAACCCTAGGTAGGTAGTTACTCTCATAAAAATTTAATAAGGTGTTTTATATATACAAACCTTCAATACATTAGTTTCTTGTTGAATTCACTACAATTACAAAGAAACTAAGTCAATATAGTGTAAGCAAAATATAAAGAAAAGTCACAGCCAACCTGATTTGAAGTACCTAATACGTATGTATGATATGTGGGCAAGCTGAGAACGTATTTGTTACTGAATTACACCGATGGTTGTCTACATTTCAATTGCGGCGCCATCTATTTAACTAATCTATCTATTTTATGGAAACGATATCATTTATCGGGATAAAAAGCATCCTAAGTGTTGACTTTGGATATAAGCCAGCTCTGTGTCGAGTTTCATTCATATACGTTCAGTAGTTTGCAAAAAAAGGATGCGATCGCAGCGCCATCTTTTTCGATATTATTATCTATCCCGCAGAAACGACGCCACTTACCGGGATAAAAAGTATCCTAAGTTACGCCCCGAGATATGAGCTAGGTCTGTTTAGAGTTTCATTTATATCCATTCAGCATTTTTCACATGGTGACTTGGAACAGATAGACAGACAGTAAAAAATTATAAAAATAATATTTTCGAAGCCCCCTGTTTTTTTTCATATTTTTTAACGCAATGTACAACCTTAACTTATAGTATATAGATAGATAAATGAACATTGTTTTAGAATTTATTGCAAAATATGAATCTATAGAGTAAATTTGACTGTCATATAGCCTGTGTATAATGTCTGTGTTAACTCCGGCGTATGGCTGGAGTTTACTCCTTAAATGCGATTGTCTTTCAATACGCACTAATGATTACTATTTTAGGTCTTTATTTCATTGCATTAAAGTTCAAAATCTATCTGTAATAATATAGAATTGTAAAAGTATATTCTTTTGTTTCTTAGATTTTTGTGTTTGTCTGTTTGTTCGAGATTCACGTAAAAACTATTGGTCCGATTTCGATGCCGTTTTCGCTGATCGATAGCAAATTCACGGAAATAACATCTTCGGTATTCCTGGAATCCTGCGGGAATTCATGGAAATAGTTTCAGTGACCAAAGTGAAAAAATTCCGACGCGATATTTTCACTGATCAATAGCAGATTTTACTTGTCCAACGTGGACAAAGACGCGGGCCAATGCTAATTGTAAATAAAAAAATTAAACGGTTTTGAGTTGAGGTTTGTATTATTTCACTCCTTATAAAGTTATATGTAATGAGGAGGGATGAAAGTCACGTGACAAAAACAATGTTAAACTGCAAGATTGATGAATACAAATGTAAGAAGACCGAAAAAGAGAGGGATGGATTGTGTGAGGGAAGATATGATGATAATTTGTGGTGTGACAGAGGACGTATGTCAGAATAGAGGAGTATGAAAAAAAAACATATTGTACCGATCCCAAATAATTGGACCAAAGTGAAAGAAATGAAAGAGCTGGGGTGCCTTATATGACAATTGATTTTTAAGGAGTAAACTCCAAAAATCTCTGATTCCAAAAATTCGTCAAACTATCTTAAACATGTATTGGTAGTAAATCTAAGGGCTCGGGTCCGAATCCTGGCCGGAACGCATACGCCACTTAGGCAGTTTTCTGACCTAATGTGTATATTATTACACGTGCTAACAACGGTGAAGGAAAACATCGTAATGAAACCTGCACATCGTCTTAACCGATGTGTGTAACCTGCCAAGCCGCCTAGGACAAGCTTGGCGGGTATACTGTCCGTTCCCCTATTGTGGAGGCCCGAGCCCAGCAGTGGGACTTTTATGGGCTGTTATTATAACATCTTAAACTACCAATAAGTTCATGTCGACAAGTCTCGACAAGCACTATTTCTCCCTAACAAAACAGTTCAGCGCATAAAGGTGCTTGCTATTCTTTTTATAGCTGCAGTACAGCAGACAGGCTGAGGGTCCACCTGATGGAAAGCCGTTACCGTCGGCTTTGGATGTTTGCAACACCAGAGGTGTTACCAACGCGCTTCCGGTCTCGAAGAAATTTTATGACACCCTTTTTGAAAAACTCCATATCGTAGCGCTGTGGGAAGACCTCAGTTGGGAGCCCATTCCAAATCCCTACGGTACGCAAGAGAAACATTCTAGAGAACCGTTGTGTACATGAGGGAAAGGACTCGAGGAAGTGGGGAATGAATGCCCAGCCGATGGCGAGCGGTGCGGTGGTAGAAAGAAGATGAAGGCACTATTTTAAACAGTTCCTCGGAACACTCCCCGTTATATAGTCGGTAGAATACGCAGAGAGACGCGAAGTCTATCCTGCTATCACACGAGCAATTAAAATTGCTCAATCCCGGTCGATTCTCGTCAACTTCGACGTCATGACGACAACAAGTGACTTAGGGACATGGCAATATGTAGCAAGCTGTTGCCGAGATGCGGCCACACAATACCATGCCATATGGCACGACTTAAAAAATTAGGCACATCCCGCCCCACCAGCGGCCTGTTCCTCTCGCGAAAATGAGATGCAGTTATACGTACAAACGACTAAGAAAGAAAATTGCCAAAAAAATTCCAAACTGATTGGACATTCGGCAACTATTATATTATGGCGACGTTGAGAATTGTGAAATTCAAATTCGAGTTTTTATTCAAAATAAGTTCCACTGGAGAACACTTTTTGAAGGTCTGTAAGTTAAAATTTAATTTTACGTTTATTCTATGTACACCGTCAAGGAGAAGTAGTAGCAAGAAACTCCCCAGCAACACGTCGAGCTAAAAATTGCTTTTCTTTATATTTCTATAAACTTTAAATCCGTATAAACGGATTCAATACCGGTTCAACGGATAAGTAGTAAAACGAATCGCAACAAAATTTTAACTTAAACTTTTACGGGCAGATTTTTAATGTCAAGTACATTCCAATTTAAAATCTGCCCGTAAAACTTCAAAGTTAAAATTTTGTTGCGATTCGTTTTGCCACTTGTCCGTTGCGATTCGTTTTGCCACTTGTCCGTTGCCATTCGTTTTCCACTTGTCCGTTGCGATTCGTTTTTCCACTTGTCCGTTGAAGTTTAACTTCTACTATGTGTCTCAGCACACATTGCTCCAGATTGATCCATTACTGTTGCCAAGCAATAATTGTTCAAAAAAACTGCCCGTGTAAGAGCACCTTTACATCAAGGTTGCTTAATACTTTGTTACTAATAAAGATTTATTAATAGACGTTTACAATAACTAGCGTCCGACCTAGACAGTTTCCGGAGAGCGTTACATCAAAACCATATGAAAATATCGCGATGTTTTGATGGTGTAATTATTTCAAATTTTCGTATATTTCAAGTGGTTTTCTTTTAAGATCAAAGCGCAAGATTTCGCTAACTGTATATTCAGCATGTAACTCTGCTAATAAATGTAATAACAGCCCATAAACGACCTACTGAAGAAAGAAAATATGCATTTCCAATTGCGAGTCACACAATACAAACTGATAATAAAATATACATACAAAAAATGAAAGCCACAATTTAAGAAATGAGATTGGCACTTAGTCTTTTGCTGTGCCGAAACAATGTTCTGACACAGCACTGGTTTTCCGTGCCCACCTCCAAAATGTCATATGTCCTAAGACCCCAAGTAGGTATGTGGGTTAACCTTAGACTATTACATTAATAAAAAAAATAATTACCTACAACTAACTGTTTGTGAATTTATCTAATATATAAAATTCTCGTGTCACAGTTTTCGTTGCCATACTCCTCCGAAACGGCTTGACCGATTTTGATGAAATTTTTTGTGCTTATCCGGTATCTATGAGAATCGGCCAACATCTATTTTTCATCCCCCTAAATGTTAGGGGTAGTCCACCCCTAAATTTATTTTTTTATTTTTTAGGCAAAATTTTTAATTTCTATTTTTTTATGATACAACATACAAAAATACATACAACCCTAAATTTTCACCCCTCTACGATCAACCCCTATTTTTTATTTGTTAATTATAAATTTTAATTTTAGAGCAAGATTTTTAGTCTTAATTTGTCATGACTTAGAATAAAAAAAAATATATTACTCTTTTAGATTCACAATTAGAACCGGTAGGTGGCGCTGAGATCGGATTCTGGAATCCTCCTAATCACCTGGAGCGATTTTGGTGATTTTGTTTTTGTGTGTTTGAGTGGGTACCCGGATGGGTTTAGATTCGCAATTAGAACCGGTACGTGGCTCTGGGATCGGGTTCTAGAATTTTATTTTTTAAAGGCAGGACAAAGTCTGCCGGGGCCGCTAGTATATTATAACTGTAAACAACTTTTAGATATCTCAAGTATTACTTGAACTTTCAAATCATTGATATAAAACTAATTACAAACTTCATAAATTCCGATATATTTCGTTTACATAGAAGATTAATTATTAATTAAGATACTGCTTGGCTCATGTCTCCCATTTATAGAAACTAGTGGTCGAAATTCGACCATGATAAATTGTTGTCAAAGACTACTTCTATAATCACAGATTTCGCCAAGGCTACACTATTAATTTGACTTTAACAATAAACAAGATTATATATGCGCGTGTGTGTCAAACACATGGTTAGTATGTGTAATGTTTTTTTTATTGATTTAATGTGCTTTTCGCTTCTTCTTTATATAAGCTATATAAGTGTGCGAAATTTCATACTCCTCCGTCCGCGCAATTTTCATAAAAAGGAGTATACAAAGTTTTTGCTTCACGTATTAATATATATATAAACCGTTTAATGCAGGTTTACATAACACTCTTTAGAAGATTTAAACTCCTTACGAAATAGTCGACTAAGATCGATTATAACCGATTAATTGTAAACCGTTTCCAAGCCTTGATTTGACGTGAAACACTCCTTCGCAAGAATCAATCCTTACAGTCTATACACTATATATTAGTTTAATATGTTAGCTACACGTTGTGGTTTTTTTTCTTCAAAATCAGCCGATATGATTTCTGAAAAGAGTAATTAATTTTTCAAAAATCTAATCACATCTCAAACGTTTTCATCAAAATCGGCTCTGATACTCATTGGAATATTTTTAACTATACCTTGTAGTTTCGGTAGGGGCGTAGCTACTCCCGTATCAGCCGTATCAATGATACGGGGCCCCAAGACTACAGTGGCCTCGAAAATGTGTAAGCAAATATATATATTTTTTTTTATTGCGGGAGTTCAACAGACAGATGGCCCACTTGATGGAAAGCGGTTACCATCGCCTATGGACATTTGCAAACCAGAGGTGCTACAAATGCGCTGCTGCTCTCTTAAGGGAGACTGGAACCTGGTAACTAATGCCGGAACACAACTCAAGGTTGTTATAGCGACATACTTAAGACCAGGTGTGGTAGCCATCCAGTCGGGCAAATGCCCTACCACCAGGCTGTGGGTTGTTTAGTCGCCTCTTACGACAGACCGCCCGGCCGCAGGAAATTGTATTCTTTCTCCGTTCCTGCACGGATGAATATCTAAAATGTTATCCACAATCTTTTATAGATTAATACCATTGTTAGGAATAACTGCTAGGCCAACAGAAACGGCTATCAGACTTGTCATTAACGTCTATAGAGACAGAAAATCTAGAAAAACTGAAATCGCCTTCAGCTATTAATGATTTGATAAATAAATTTGCCGAAAAAAAGTGAGAAAAGTGTATCTATGTCTTTGAATTGTTTGTCTAACTTAGCTCCTAGAAGCATTAAGTATAAGTAATAACTTATAATTAACTAGCTGTCCCGGTAGACGTTGTTCTGATCTGAAGAAATAAAATTTAGAACCCGATTGCAGCGCCACCTACCGGGTCCAAATGTAAGCTATCCTATCTTTCAAGTTGGATCAAACTGCATGCGGTGTGAAAATTTGATTAACATCGGTCAAGTAGTTTAGGAGTCCATCGCGGACAAACAACGTGACACGTAATTTATATATATTAAGAAGATATAGAATTATTTTCATTTAATTCGAGTGTTTTTTGTTTATTTTATAAAAAATCCCCTTATCTTGGGGGGCCCCCCAACACATTTTGATACAGGGCCTTACTAAGGCAAGCTACGCCACTGAGTTTCCGATTTAGTAATAGAAAAAGCCCACTTGAAAAATTCCACCTGTATACATTAAATTCATGCCGAATAAATGGTACCTGTCAAACACGCTATGTGTAAGTCGCGTATTCATGTGCGAGTCGTAACTCTGCCCTACTAATAACACTTGCAGTAATCGACATTTTTAGGTTTTGAATTTTTTGCAATGTTTTTTTGATACACTAAAAAGTTACATAACATGTAGTTTAGATATTCACAAATATGTTTACCGCGTTTTTCTCGAAATCGCCATTTGCAAGCATTGCGTTCGCTATAAGGAGGTGAGAACTGTAAGCTAGCGGATACAGTAACGAGCTGTAATGTGGACGCGCCGCGTGCCGCTCGCGAGCTACATCCACACTATGATTTGTGATTACAAAGTACAACGGCCACGGTTAGGCTCGCAGGTGAGTACTCGGCTTAAAATATGTTAAACAATTTACCTTTATATTAAACGAATAATTAGACCGAGAGATTATGAATGTGATCTGTATCTCAAATGTATTTGTAATCATAATTACAAATGTAAATAAATTAATATATAAATGTAATGTTAACAATTTACATCTATATTAAATGAACAATTAAACCGAGAAATTATGAGTGTAATGTGTATCTCAAATGTATTTGTAATCATAATTACAAATGTAAATGAATTAATATATAAATGTAATGTTAACAATTTACCTCTATATTAAATGAACAATTAAACCGAGAAATTATGAGTGTAATGTGTATCTCAAATGTATTTATAATCATAATTACAAATGTAAATGTGATAAAATGTAAATTCATCGAGTATATTTTCACTACGCCCCAAAGAGTAAAGTGGTATAAGTCAGAAATTAATAAATTTTAAAATATACAATAACTAAACACATGACAACATCGACAGTATTAAATAAATTAAATATTAAAGCGAACTAAGAATAAATTCAAACTAAAAAATAAACATGTAAGTGTATAATATAGAAGCTGCTACTAGAGACATTTTATATAAACATTATTGAACGTTTGACAGTCGTACAGATTGTTATTTAGATGTGAAGTCAAACATTCAAATAAAACGTCTGCATTTTGATTAACTACCTACAATATTCAAAATATTTTTTTAAACAACGATTATGCTGTGAGGACATACAGTACAATAAATACAGTGGTGTTTTTGTTTCAACCTAGCGAATTATCAAATAGCGTCAGCCTGAAGTATGAACCAATTCGAATTTCATAATTATTACTTAGTCTATATTCATATGAAAGTTTGTTTGGATGATTGTATTTTCGTTATCACGGCCTAGAATGGGAATTTTTTTAATTTACCAAAATATATTTAGGTATATTTTTTGTTTTGGAAAATTCTAGGAGTTCTTAATATAGATACTCTGAAACTACGCGAGCGAAACCGCACGGAAACTCGTAGTTAGTATTTATTACATTCAGGATGGCGCTTCCGACATTCCAAATTTGAATTTGATTACGGACAGCGCCATCTAGTGATAAAAATTCTAAATAAAAGTTTATTACCGATTAAAATATAATGAAATAAAATCACAATTAAAATATGCTATCAATCACTGCCTTACAAAACTATTAGGGGAAACTCTAGGGAAACATTATACTGAAAATCGTCGGTGTAGGTAGCGCTGTACGTAAATTTAAAATAAAACTTTGGAAGAAGTTCTATTTTGTGTGTACTTAACTATCAGATAAGAGAGAAAGATTTACAAGGACACTACTAAAACGTGATTCTCGAACTGAGTTTGAAACTTTATTGTGATCAGTATAAGAAACGAGCAGGCGAAGAAACGAGTTGTTAACCTTCGAATTTGTGTCATGGGGAAATGCTAGTGACGTCAATGGATACGGGTTACGTCATACATTTAATGAAACCTCAAAAATTTTCAACTAAAATCGTTTCTTCGTAGTATCGCTATTCTAATACTGACATAAATAATGTTCACATTACACAGAGAGTAGTAAAAGTTGATTCAAAATTTCATTTTAACTAATTTGTTTTAGAGTACGAATAAGTATGTATGAACAGACCACAAATCATCCTCAGCGTCAGTGACGGATCTTGTAACTACAATTTTGGTGACATTATTGTCTTCGTCAAAATTGCGATACATACTTATAATATGTAACAATCCCGACGAAAAAAATAATGTTATCAAAAATATAGTTACAAGGTCTTGCACTGACACCGACGATATTTCAAATTTTACATCCACATCTAAATATTTATATTGAATTAAAAAAAATTGGAGCTAGTCATTGATGCAGTGTCAAACTCAATTCGAAGTGTGGAAGATGTGTGTCGGGTGTGTGGCCTAAACCTTGTGTCAGCACATGTTGGTGCCTTTCGTCCTCTTCGTCATCGTCCCAACGCGGCGAGCTCCTCCCGCTCGACGGCTGCGAGTGGGTGGGCTGTGAGTGCGAGTGAGAGTGCGACGCCTCGCACTCGGAATGGTCGCGGTGGTCGCAGGGCCAGCATCCGTGGTGCTCAGAGAAGGCCGAGTCGCATACGGGCGATGTGGGCGTGGGGGGAGGCTCCCCCCCACCAGGGTCAGCGTACGACTCCACGCCTATTGCCACACCACACAATCGTACCCAAGCAACTCGTTAAATCCCTCTTTATTACAGGAGCACTTAAACCTTGTTTTGTTGGCTCGCAATTTGTTTTAGCTTGTTCTAAGCTGATCATAAATATTAAATCTGTCCGGGATTTAAAGAAAGATTAATGACGAGATATTTTATTGATAAATATATTTCATATTCGTTACTGCTTTCAACACGTAACAAAACAATGTTATTGTATCATATGTTTTAAGCAAAAGTTGATTCTGATCAATAAATACTGTATTCTTTTCGAATTACTACTATCCATTGGAATAGTTTTTAAGGCGGTTGTAAAGTTATTCTTATGTTTACGTTCCAATTTTTGTTATCTTGAATATAGTTAAGTCGAAATGGACTATCGAAGTAAACTGTGTATAATTGTCGAGTGACGTAAACGCTTCTTAGTGAAATTGGGGCAAAACGAATTAGAGAACATTAGTATAGGAAAGGAGCAAAATAAAAAAGGTATATCTGACTAAAATAATATGAACTAAATAATAAAAAATTAAGAAGCGCAAAGCATAGACGAAATTTAAAGCTTGAATAGAGCTAAGCGTTGAATGTCTTGTGAGGCAGTGATTGCTATTCTATTGTACGTAGACACTTGATATTTTCTTTTAAATAACTAATTGCACGCTTCACAATATACCAACCTAACAAACCTTTACCAATAGGAAATATGCATGTAATTCTAATGTATGTCAAATATTGTTATTTGCTAATCTAATATAATAATTATTATTGTAAAAGTCCATTTGCTGTTTTTATAGTTTACAAAATCTCAATTTTGTTGTACACCATGACAGCGCGCCAAAATGCCGGTGTTTACATCGCACCGAATTTGATTGCTTTTATTATGATGCTAATTTGTAGCATTTCTATAAAAAAATATTTTCACGGTTAATTACTAGTGAAATTAATTATTATAAATATAAAAATAATACATGCATATTCCCTAACAACCTCTGAAGCGAAGTTTTCTATTTTAGACTTTATAAGGTTAGGTCGACATAATGTACAAGTGTGCACCAATTTTGTGCATAACACTTACAGTATTGTGGTGACAATATGATGATTTAAATAACCGAATACAATATGAAGTTTTCAACATACTAACATCTATGTATTAGAAACACTTAACATTTTTCCATGGTTGTATAAATAATAATATAAAATGCATATTAACATTTTCCCTTTGTCCAACATAGACGACACTTGTAAATATTTTCTTATAATTTGTGTTTCTTAGTCTTCATATACACGGATTATTTGTCACAACATTTTTGAGACAGTAACTAAAACTAAGATACCTGGCCTTCTAACGAAACTTAGAGGTTATATATATATGTAAATATATATCAAGATAGTAAAAATAAAACTTCGATCATGTGGGTCGCTATTTTAACGGATTTTACTTTAATTTACTGTCAGCAAGTGAGGGTTGTAAATCGATCGATATTCAATAGAATGTATATGTTGCTATGCAGCTTTCTTCCACATACGAGGTCAGATGATTCATTTAAATTTCACGTAAGTTATATCAGAGATGCGTGCCTACTCTTACTCATCGCCTAACGAAAATGACGCTTCGACATGTCGACTAAAATATTTTTTGATTCAGAAATCTTTATATAGTTGACATCGAGCTAATCTTAAATATATTTAAACCTCACCCACAGAAATAAGCGAAAAAAATACCGGCGCACCTTCCATACATTCAGTACATTAAAAAAAATTATTTAAAATATTTGCATAAAACAAATACCCCATTATTGAATACTAACATCAAGTCCGATCTTATAGATGTACATCCGCCTTATATCACAACATATAACCAAAAACAATTTGTAGTAACATTTTGACTTGTGCCGAGTATCATAGCCCGCCAAATCCTAGCTATAATAGGCTATTTAAAACACATACGACTGGTTCGAAAAACAGAACTCAAATGTTACAGTACATAGTAGTTGCTGTAAACGACATCGTATTACATATATTTAATTTTCATTTATATTAAATTGTATAAATTTATAAACAAAATATTTTTTGGAGATTTTAAAACGCATTTTTCAATTTTTAGGGGAAGTGACCGTGAACGTTTGCAACATCAAATATAATTCAAGTATTCATTTATAATGATTTTAAAGCCACATAATACGTTATATGTAATAGCTATGAAGCAGACATGCAAACCATATCTCTAAAAATTACTATGTACATGGACTTAATCACATATTTCGATGCTATAAACTTTACTCGATTATCTAATATATGGTATATTGCATATATTTAAAGCATCAATTTGACGTATCATATGAGAAAGCACATGATAAATGTAAGCATTATATATACTACAAATATTTTACTCACTGCCGCAAACTTTTTTCCATTTTTCAGACACTGAAATGCAATCCCAAACAATCTAACATTCTCAAGTAAAATGTAAAAAAATATATATACAACTTCAAATCTACAGTTCCAATTCACGGAAAGAAAACGATCAAAATATCTCAAAATAAACTGTAATATAACAAGCAATATATTTTAAAAAAATCAGCGCTTATGTGTTATATTATTAAATATATTATACAGTTACAAATATATGAAATTAATTTAGTAATTGAGTATCTTCGAAAAAAATTAAACAAATAGAAAAATATCACTCATTTGAAAATGTAACAACTTCTTATTTGTAATAGACAAAAATAAACTTAATGGTTCATATAAAGTCGACTCTTGATAATTTAACACTCAATTTGAATTTCTCGATAACTAGAAATGTTTACCCGGTCCGTTGAAAAATACTCGATAAACTGAATCAAATCAATATTAGTTCGTCCCCTCGATAATTTGTAGATGAATGAATAGTATCTTGCCCGCCAACATGCAATAATTTGAAGTCCGGGTTTCCATACTCTTTATAATTTGAAGCGCTACCCTACGCTTCTACGTCCTCAGAACCAACACAAGTAACGATTTCTTCTCAGCTCTCACCGCTATTGAAAATTCATTAGACAATAATAGACTGATGTCGCTCACTTAGCAGAAAATTACGGACTCCTTTTCAAAATGAACATTTGTGAATAATTGTACCAACGTTTAAAATAATAAACCACAAATTTTGATTACACTCTTGTTTACTTCCTCTTGGTCATAAACTCCTGTTATTTTTAAGTCTTGGTAACTTGAAAAAAGAAATTGGTCTCTTAAATGTCAAATTATCGAGAATCGACTGTATTTCCATTTTTTTTTAGTTTTAGTTTGTAGGTAATAAAACACACGGACGTTCCACTTGATGAAAAGCAACGCCTATGAATTGCCACCAATCGATATATATTGGTAAATTGGCAACACCAAAGAAGCCTTCCTTGTTGGGAGTTTAAAAATACGAACTTTCTTGCATTGTGTCAAATGAGTTACATATTTGGAATGATTAAGAAACTCTAAACAGCATTTTTGAACATGGTTACAAACTTAATATGCTCAGGATTAACAATGTAGATAGATCAACTACTTACAAGTTAGAAGGCAACAATACATTATGCCATAATTAACGTACGTACGTAAGAAAGGTACCTATTTCTGCTGGTGTAAAAAAACTGCAATTAAAATGATTCCAGACAAGAAATAAAAATATTTTTAAAACGTCCGATTTTCAAATGAAGGACATTTTCCGTTACTGTGTTTATTTTGCTATAAAAAATTACTCAAAAATAAAAACGTATCAAAGCTTTCATATGCCGAAAATATGAATCATAACGCTCGTAAATTTTATATTTAGCGTGTTGTAGTTTATTTGCCTACTTCTGTAATTCTGACGTGTGCAATAAAATAGATATTTCCATCACTTACCGCGTTTTATCGTAACTTGAATAGCCGAAATTGTAATACTATGACGTTTTATTGCTATTTCATAGTTTACGATAGATTTATTTGATTCTAGTTTGGCAGAATCATAACAGAAACATGTCTATAAATAATTTATCCTGTATATATACAGGATAAATACAAATGTTCGCTTCCATAATTTTTTTTCCATAACAGCTCATTTGTATATTGGGAAATGATGTTTTAATAATATAAAATTACTTTTCAAGAATTCCCATACATGCTAAGTGCGATGTCTGGTAATATAAATCTATCAAATATATACAGATATACATGTTTAAAAGATATAATCATGTTTTAAGTTGCTCAATCATAACTATCATTTTTGGAAAATTTTAGAAACAAATCAAGTGGCTTTACTCGTGTATTATATGTCCCTTCTTTATAATGATATAGTTGGTTTCTTAATTCTCTCAAAAGTAATTTTAATAAAAGGTAAGAAATAATTATCTCAGCGCCTTATTGTATTATTGTTGCAGCAAATGTCCCTCTTTTAGTGAACAATGTAGCCACCACTGTCAATATTGTATAAATTTAGTTTGTGCAACATGTTTCAGAACACTAAATATCGCGAATGTAGGACTCGACCAATCTTAAAGTTTTGATAAAATAATATACAAGACACTATCTTACTCTTCTTTACAATATTTTTGTACAACTGCTGATGTCATAAGTTATTTCACCTAGAAATTTAATTTGCATCAAAAATAAACATAAATATAAACCTGATAATTTCTGAAATAGAACATAAAAAAATACATTGGATATATGATCTATACATTCCTTTACATCTATTTACAGATATGCTTTATGTGCAGCAAAGTTCGTAAACGTCTCATTTATACGAACTTCATATATATTAAAAAAAAGTAAAATAAACGTACAAACACTGTCCACTCAACATTCTTAGCTGTGATCTTGAGAAGAAATTTATTATCATATCAACGAATCTTAGTTATTTTAAAAATTTCATTTGTTACTTGGAATACTTAATTTACAAAAAATAATTTAACTTTGCATTTAAGTGTAACAAATACAAACATTTTTTTTAAATAATAAAACTACGTTTTAACGGTTTTGAGCTTTAATATTTTTTTTTTTTTTTTAATTTTTGAGTTATAACGTTTTTTACTATTGGACTCCCCAAATGTCTATTTACAAAGATCATGACAATTTTACAGCAGTCGTCATTTGACTTGGCTAATTTGATCCATAATTTAATATTACTTTTATTGCATAACATAACCATAGAGGGGCTAACGGCCCATCTGATGGAAAGTGGTTACCGTAGCCTAGGGATATTTGCAACGCCAGAGGCGTTACCAACGCGCTGCCAACCTCAAAGAAATTTCATGACATATTTTTTGAAAATCCCCATAATAGAATAAAACATTTAGTATTTCCTATAAATATGTCCAAATGTGTAATTATTAAGATTCGTCGATATTAAAACATAGAATACAAAATTAGTGCATAATTTTCAGTGATGTCAAGAAATGAAATGTGTTATATTGTGAATAGATGTGTGATATATTACATAAACATTATCCTTTGTATAGTGTGCAGATTAAATCGCAAATAAAATTGAAAAAGAAAAAAATAAAAACGAAAAAAAAAACTTAAAAATTCATTATGACCATTTGAAATAATCACATGCAAGTTATTTAAAGAAAAGAAAAAATATATTAAAAAATAAAATAATAAATTCATAAAAGTCCATCGAATCCAGCAGCACATGCTATATTTTTCGCACTACTATGTGCTTTTAATTTTCATTGTCTATGACCAATTCCTTTTCTATTTCATAAAAAATACAATTAGTTCATCATGCTGGCAACACTGTAGGCCCAATTTAAATGTAACTTTAACCTATTATTTCTTTCATAAACATGCTTAATTATTTTTTTTTCTAGCCATTTTTTCCATGCATTTCATAATGGTCTATTTTATTTTAAAATAAGTGTTCATGTTTTTAAATTTTAGAATGACACCAATCTATCTTAAATTTGAAAGAACATGGAACTAAAAAAAAGTTTAGTGCCATAAATATACTATCTTATTTCTAAAAAAAGCGAAAACAGGACTTACCATTATTCGCCGTCAGGTTCTCGTGGAGTTTGTCACGCTGGTCTTCTAGTACCTGTAGGTTAGCAAGTTTAGACATTTTAAGTCATAAAAAAATATTGACCAGTGCAGTACACGCAACACAGTGAGTTATATAGTTGTGACAAATATCTATTGCTTTTTATTACTTACAGAAAAAAAAAACATTTAATAGCAAATGCCCAACATCTTAAAAAATACTTAACAAGTATTGTTCAAACCAATATTTCTGAAAATATTTTTTAAACTGGTTTCTTTTGATAGAATATTGCCCATTAGCTTGCCATATATAAATATTATATATAAAATTCAAACTACCTCATATTTGTTAAGTGCACATAAAGCGCAGACTTTAAGCATCTTCATCAAACCCTTTTCGGTTTTAAGATGTAGATATGTAAAAATGTATGTTTTAGTTTGAATAAATAAATAAAAAATATAATCAGTCAAAATCGAAGGCCATTTTAAAGAGTTAATTTTAATTTTGAGTGTAAGACCTAATATTTCACCACCTATTAACTTAATAAAATGATGTGTTATTTAATCATTAAACGGCAATTGCCAGGTGGTAGGGCATTTGCCCGACTGGATGGCTACCACCCCTGGTCTAAAGTATGTCGCCATAACAACCTTGAGTTGTGTTCCGGCATTAGTGACCAGGTTCCAGTTTCCCTTAAGAGAGCAGCAGCGCATTTGCAGCAACTTGGTGTTGCAAATGTCCATAGGCAATGGTAACCGTTTTCCATCAAGTGGGCCGTCTGCCTGTCTGCTGATCTCATGCAATAAAAAAAAAATAAAAAATTGTATTTGTTTGAAATATGTGTATATGGAAGTGATATGTGTTTCGGAAATAAAGTTATTTTTATTATTTATTTATTTCAGATAAATTATAACTTGTTTATGTACATTTTGTAAAACTAAGAAAATGGACTTAGTGAATTCTTGAATTGACCCACTAAATTAGAAAATTCAGTGATGTAATAATTTCTTACCTCACCAAGGTACTGTGCTACCTTCCTGGTGACACCCTCCACGAAGGTGTCCAGTTTACCCAAGTCATCAGACAGCCCCACCAACTGATCCAGGGTTCCGACCTAAAATCAATGAGAACTCTTTTATAGTTTATTTTTAATTGAAACTAGGATGTGAATAAATTGGCCAAGTTCTTGTCAAAGGGCCTAGAACTGCTGCATTTGGAGAATTCTTTAGTGTAATTGACACATGTCTAAATAAGTAGATATACTGGTAGCTGCAAGAAATAGAAAACTCTGAAACCTGTCATGTTCATATGAATCAGGAAAAATGGTCTGTTTAGACTCTCTAATCATGGATTTAAGAGTATCATAGAAGTGATGGATATATACATAAAACTACTAAGAAATATCAAATATACTAATGGTGCTCACTCTTAATTTTTAGATTTAATACAATTTCACTAAACCATTGTGTAATAGCTTAAAGAATCCACCTTCAAATACTTCTAGTTATTGCATTGCTTAACTTATATAACAAGGGTTAATAGTCTCAACCAAATGGTTGTGACATACAAACAGACAGATAAATTGGGTATTTGCCAGTCAAATCAACTGAGGCACTTTTTACCATAGCACAAAATTTCATAGCCTCCTCGACTTAGTATGAGTATACTGGCTTATAACATCACAATTTTAACAAGTCAAATAGAGCATCAATTATGGTTTCAACTATAAATAAGATTACTTCTATAATGTACTAATGAATATAAAATGATAAGAGATTATAACGCCTGCTCTTTTGTACGAATTTATTGTAATACTTGTCAAATACCCAATTATGGACAATGGCAAAATTAGTGATGTCAATATCAGATCCATCATAAAGAAAATTTTAATAGTTGCAATTATTTATTCATTAATCATTTGACTATTAAATTCTAAAAAGCATTATTACATCCGAAAATCTGTTAAGCATTGAAATAATTTTTATTATAATTCAGTCGGATTCTTGGGAATTTGTGATAATTTTTTGTTTAGTCATTTTTAGATTGATTATTTAAAGTTGAAGCTTTAAAAATTCACAACAATTAAAATATTCTTTGCTGATTGTTAAGCAATGTTAATAATTATTAACTATTTTTAATTGATATTGAAACTATATAATATCTAAACAATAATCTAATTTAAAAATTGTATTTAATCAAAACTGTAAATTAATAAATTCTCTAAATAAATAAATATAACTATACTACTATACTATCATTAAATAATAGGATAAAAAGATACCTTTAGGTCAGGAATTGGAAATTTGTAGTTAGCACTGAGGTTGCCTGGCTTGGTGGCATCATTCAGGGTGTCCCAAGTCTGCTGGCAGGTCTTGTCGCCGGGGGCGCTAATCACCCAGTATTCTGACATCTTCACCTCTGGAATATCACCAAAATTCATCACTACTCACATATTTCTTAGTGCATCATTGTCCCTTACACACATATACCTACAAGGGCCTAGAGTTACATGTTAGCAATCAGTAAAATTGTTTTCATTGCTAACAAAATCGATTTTATTCTATAAAACCGCGAGCACTCTTTGGAAGCGGGCGATCGAATGGTGTTTCCCGGCCATCCAGCCTGCGGCCAGGCCGAACAGTGAATCAATACCTGGCACACTCCTCTGGCGCCCGATCGGCGCTCAGACTATGCGGCGCCAGACTATATATCCCAAGAAAATAGCCCCAATCTTTCCTACGTACACCCGTCACTGCACTTTGACATCTTCCAGTCCCGCGCAAAGCCCTCCTACGGGCAAAACACCTGTGAGACATGGTTAAACACAATCTTGTACTTACCTGGAACTTATAAATTAATGCTGTTTAACACTAAATATTTGAAACAGCAAGTAATTTGGCGAAATCACAAGACAATTCGGGACTAGCCCTTCAACGCCATGAAAATTCACGTGACGCGGTGCTGCCACCTACAACGACTAATATTGGACAGCTGATTTACGTCAGTTGTCTATGGAGTACGGATTGAAATTTAGTAAAATATTTTTGTTAAAATTAAACCGGAGAGTCTTCTCTTGCAAAAATTGCAGTAAGTTTTATTAAAAGGAAATACTCTTGCATATTTTGTTCCTTTTGCCTTTTTTTATATTCAAAAAATATTAAAATAAGCACTATGGTCCTAATTTTCTTTTGAATTTTAAAAATGTTAAAAAAGATTAATCTGTGATACATGTTAGTGTTATTGTCATCACCAAGAAGCTTACACACAAAAGCTTCTTGGTCATCATAAGCTTCTTGGTTATCACAAACTACTATGGATATGTCATTTCGGAGTTTTTGGCGGGAACTGGAAAGGGACGTTGTGCTGTGCTGTTTTATTTTCTAAAAATGTGTAAACTTACTCTAAAATGAACAATAGTTGTAGGATATTGACAGTTTTTGAGTAGTAATTATGTGTTTTTGCGAGAAATGTGAACTACATAGCCAAATGTGGCCTTTCGAGTCTTCACAAGAACACCGTTGAATGACGTCGATTGTAGCCTACAATACAACGGCGTCTGGATTAAAGGCCTAGTTGCCAAGCCTTAAACTTAAAAAAAATATTGTCATTTTGTCAATTGTCATTGTCAAACTAAATTTTAATACTGAAAGGAAACCGATAATATAATCAAAGTATAATATCAATTCGAAAACATAATGCGACTATTCGGGTTTCTGTCCAAGAAAGTTGGTGATTTGACTATTAAATACTCAAATTTTCCTGAATCTTATGTAAAGAAAAGCTATGAACAGGTATGGACTTTCTTTTAAGGTTATTATAAACACAGCTAAATGTACAGCTATATTAAAAACATAACCTCAATTTGTGACTACGATTTTCAATAATTTCTTTTCTTTTATTGTATACAAATGAAATTATTGAATTTATTCACTTCTAATTTATCTTTGCTTTAATAACTAAGCTGTAATTAACAAATTTGTAGCCTTGTGACATTGTTTACATTCCAGGTCTATTGGAGAAATCCTACAGGCTATCCTCAATATCCAGTTAAAGAGATAGCCAGAAAGAAGTACAGGTTCACAACGAACAGGCCATGGACTGGGCAGTTCAGACAGACTAATGAACGAGGGGTCCTGAGGAAGAAGGTCTTTGTAGAACCTGTTGGTGAATGGAGTTTCTTCAAGTGAGAAAATTAATTTCTACATAGATAGTTTATGTGAAGTTGACTTTTGTGTGAAGTATGACAAGATAATTTACATTGTATCAATATGATGAAATAGTATGTATGAGAGCACAATACTAGACCATATGAGACCACTAGAGTCACTTAGTCTTCTAAAAACTAATATTATTATTATAATGGGACTGTTCAATCTTGTGTCAGGACTTTATTTTCTCAGCTCTAGGTGTTTCATAGAGTGTCATAAAATTTCATCAACACTAGGCACATTGGCAGTATAAGTATAAACATGGTCAGTTTTGACCACTTTCCCACATGTGGACTGTCTGACTGTTTGCCCATATGTTTAACACAAAAACAAAGCATTTATTATGTTCAACATGTTTCACTCTAACTACTGATTTGTTGAAGGCTTATGTTGCGGAATAAATAGTTTTTGTTTATAAATATTGTAATAATGACAGCTCGGTTTTTGACATTTTTAAAATTAAAGACAATCGAGTTGGTGTGATTCATATGTAAAGGAAAAATAGTGTTTCATTTTATTTAGTCTCATTTTTATTAGAATATATATATAATTTTGTAGTGTTCGGGTCCATCACAGCTAAAATAAATAAAATAAAAACAGCCTTTATTGCTGAAAGACAATGTTTTACTTAAATTTCATACACTAAAAGGTATCCAATTTTATTTTATTTCATGAACTCTTTCAAGTTGTTGAAGGTATGCTTGATTAGCCACTTCTTGAGTTGGCAAGTGAATTAAACTACCTGAGAGTTTGATACTTTCTGATAGTTTGTTATATGTGGTTGGACCCATAACATGTGTTAATGTGTTTGATTTCTCCAATTTGGTTTCTCGGCTGTGGCATATTACTATGTTTGTTCCGAATTTCTCTCCTCTGATCTTCTCCGATGATGTATGCTATGGTATTTCTCTTTTACTTTTTTAAATTTAATTCTATCAAATTCCAGAGGTGACCGTGTAGAAATTATGGTCGGAAAGGACAAGGGCAAGCAGGGCATTATCTCACAAGTGATACAGGAGCGCAACTGGGTCATTGTTGAGGGAATGAACACACATCTCAGAGTTGTAAGTAGTGTGGGGCTTTATTTTTATATGTGTGGTGTGTTGAAGATGTAACCCCGTTCTAGAGCCCATGGTTCAATCGCTGTGGGAGCCTACCATTTGAGAGGAGAGTACAAAATAAAAGACATGTGCTGTACTCTTTATATAATTATTGCTTAATTATTATTTTTAATTTTTTTTATTGCAAGAGTTCAGCAGACTGGCAGACAGGCCACTGGATAGAAAGCGGTTACCATCACCTATGGACATCTGTAATACCAAAGGTGCTACAAATGCGCTACTGCTCTCTTAAGGGAGACTGGAACCTGGTCACTAATGCCGGAACACAACTCAAAGTTATTATGGCGGTATGCTCTAGACCAGGGGTGGCAGCCATCTAGTCCGGCAAATGCCCTACCACCTGGCTGTGGGTTGTTTAGTCGCCTCGTACGATAGGCCGCCCGGCCGCAGGAAATTGTATTCTTTCTCCGTTCCTGTGCGGATAAAATTTAACATTAAACTTAAGACTATATATATGGAAATCCTAACTGCTATGTGAAACTATGTAAAACCTAAACATATTTGTAGGTGCATCTCTGAAGGTTTTCTGTATTGACAGATTTTGGCACATACATGGACTACTTAGTTATAAACTTGCTAATTATGTAGAAATAAATTGTATTTTCATATATGTGAAGTTACAAGTAGCATTCAAAATTATATACCATTTAACTTTAAAGTATAATTTAAGCACACTTTATACAAAATATGTATATTTTGTGTAAAGTGTACCTGGGATTTCATTACTATGGGATTCACATTTGTCATCATATTTGACCGATCTTAAAACCTGTGTGTCTTCAAGTCTCAAGTAAGCATGCTTCATCTTAGACCATAGCTCCACTCAATATTGGGCATGATCATTGTCAAATTGCTATACTTCTATAAAAAAATAAACAATGTCTATATAAATTATGGTCCAATATGTTATATTGATACATACATACATACAAACTTCACGCCAGTTCCCTTGCGGGGTAGGCACGAACAACAGAGCGCCATTTAGGCTTGTTCTTACACACCTCACGTGCTTCTTTGACATTCATAATTCTTGTCATGCATGCTCGTCTGTTCTTAAGGCTCCTGACATCACCTTCTTCGCCTACTTCTCTATTGTGTATGATAATTCCTAAAACCGTTATATATAATGTATGTATGTTTGTATTGCCATATATGTATATATTTATATTCTTTTTGTACTAATATGTATTGTGTATACTTATCATTATTTATAAACTGCACCACGGTCAGTATTAAAAATCCATTAATCCCTGTCCAGGGTTGCCTGGAAGAGATCACTTTGTACTATCTCTTGTACTTTTCTATTTCTTATGTTTATCTACGTTTTGGTGTTCAATATTGTGTATCTATCTATCTATCTATTTCCAGGTGGGCAAGGACAAATCGTTCCCTGGCGTTACTATCCAATCTGAGGCGCCGTTGCTCGTGACGACAGGCGTGAAACTGGTCGACCCAGAGACACTCAAACCGACCGACATCGAGTGGAGATATACCGAAGAAGGTGATAAGGTATACCTTGTTATTATATGGTATATACAGGGTGAATTCTTCAAGTGGACCTTCAGGATCAAATCGTCAAACTATGCTAAATAGCGAAAAACACTCAAAGGATTCTCGAGGCCAATTTTGAAAAATGGTATCACTATATTTTTGAAAAATCAATTATCCTTATCAGGAATCGAATCGGCTGTATTAGAAAAATAAACACATCCTGCCTATATTATTTTAGTCATCTTGACCTCTGTGCTTGAGCGGGCTAAGCCTTTGCCGGCCTACCTCACTACAACGCAGAGGCTCCGGGTTCGATTCCTGGTATAGTAAATTTCGGAAACGTATTTTCTCCGTTATTTACTATGGTCTGGGTGTCTGGGATCGGCCCCAGAGTAGTCCGTCGTATATTACCCATAACACAAGCGTAAGTTGCTTAATTTGGGGATATAAAATATGTGTTTGTTTGCCGATTATTATTATTATACTGTATGTCTTTCAAGACCACGGGCCATAAAAATGGCCCGGATTTTTGGGGGGCTTGCGTGGGGCCATGGGAAGGCCAACACGTAGAGGCCCCTTGACAAATTTAATGTAAATGTGGCGTGACACTGACCGGCGATTATCCCTGTCCACACCATATAGTAATGCAGCCAAGGACAAGCCCCGGTCAGTGTAGGACTATTGTGGGAAATGAGGACAAAAAGTATCGGGCTATTGGGGTGAACTGCTAATGGTACTGGGGGTCTGGGAATATGGGGACTATGGCGTCTGCTCGTCGCAATGTTCAGGAAACATGGAAAAATGGGCAGACGGTGACTCGCCACTCCCTGCATGGGCCCCAAAATATGCCTTAAAGACAGGGGCAACATAGGTGTGAGTGGCTAAGGGGTGTCGAAAGGTGGGCTGCAGGTTCACCGAAGCTACTTCCGACGTTAGGCCATTTATCACTTCCACCCCTGGAGCTTGAGTCTTAGTTCTAGCGATCTCCACTCCGTGCCGGCTGGTTGAAGCAAGCACGGAGGCGGGAGCCTTGCCTTGGCCCCCGTAGTCAGGTATGAGGTGTCGCTACTCACCTAAGGCTTCGCCACAAAGCCCCCCTGCAGGATTATTATTATATATTATTAAGTTTTCGCGATTAGTATACATTATGTACAAACTACATTTTAACGGTTTTAAGCGCGATCTTTGATTTGTTTTTTATTATTCCGACGTTTCGGTCACTTTTCAGTGGCCGTGATCACGGAAAACTGAGATGTCAAGTGTCAATGAGTATTGTTAAAGTTTTTTTTAGTTCACCACCGCTTCGCAACATGTTGTGGCTTGAAGAGAAGAAGCGGCGCGAGAAACTTTTGTGGCCAGGTGGCCTGTCGTAAGAGACGACAAAACAACCCACAGAGAGGTGATAGGGTATTTACCCATCTGGATGGCTACCAACCCTGGTCTAGAGTAAACCGCCATAACAACTTTGAGTTGTGTTCCGGTATTAGTGGCCAGGATCCAGTCATCCTTTAGAGAGCAGCAGCCTATTTGTAGCAACTTCGGTGTTGCAAGTGTCCTTAGACGATGGTAAGGTTTAAGGCTTTCCATCAGGTGGGCCGTCTGCCTGTCTGTTGAACTTGTGCAATATATATTTTTTTAATTCATTTCATATGGCTATATTTTCGGCCTCTCGAGTGGCCTAGCCCCTTAATATATCATTTTAGGTGCGAGTCTCCTCGTCCAGCAGCCGCATCATCCCAATACCCAAAGCCGCTGAAGAAACTATGGACTTCAAAAGCAAAGATCTGTACATTGAGAACACTGAAAAGGACACCACAGCTGACAATGTTACTAAGGTTAGAAGTACACTTTAGAACCCTAATCTATACATATAAATAAAATTGAACTGTCTGTATGTAATGTTGAGTGAGAGAGTGTCGGGGTGAAGGTAAGGAAAGGAATGCTCCGGTGGTTCGGGCATGTGGAAAGAATGACTAAACAGATATACAATGCAAAAGTGGATGGATGCAGAAGTCGTGGAAGGCCACGACACACCTTCCATGATCAAATTGATCGTGTACTAACAGAAGGTGATGTCAGGAGCCTTAAGAACAGACGAGCTTGCATGACAAGAGTTATGAATGTCAAAGAGGCAAGTGAGGTGTGTAAGAATAAGCCTAAATGGCACTCTGTTGTTCGTGCCTACACCGCAAGGGAACTGGCGTGAAGTTATGTATGTATGTATGTATGTATGTATGTATGTATGTATGTAATGTTAGAAAAATATAAATTGTGTGTGCAATTCACACACAGTAGAAGTGAAACTTCACAGAATATACTCACAGATAATTCTTCTTTAACTAATAAAACTACGTTTTAACGGTTTTAAGAGCGGTAATTTTATTTGATTTTGGTTTTTCCGACGTTTCGGCCACTGAAAAGTGGCCTACGCCAAAAGTTAGCCTACCGCCAACTTGTTAATTTTAATTATTTATGGTTATTATTTACTCTATGGTAAATAAAACTTTAACAATACTCGTTGACACTCGACATCTTTGGCTTCCGTGATCACGGCCACTGAAAAGTGGCCGAAACGTCGGAAAAACCAAAATCAAATAAAATTACCGCGCTTAAAACCGTTAAAACGTAGTTCTATTATGTATACAAGTCGCGAAAACTTAAGGACATATCTTCTTTAACTTTTATTAATGTAAGTATAATTTGGCCTACATCCGTCAAAATATTATAATACAAAAAATTCAATCTAAATTACACTTTAAATCACTACTATAAAGTTCAAAATTCAATGCACTGTTACACACTATTTCCATTGATCTACGTATAAAAGAATATCTGCCTTAAGTGTATACAAATAGAGCTAAGATTCATTTGAAATCTTTTAAGTTTTATTTAAATTGAAAATTAATACTGACGGGTAAAGAAAAATTGTGTTTTATTTCGAAAGAAATAAGGTTGAATTTTATGTGTTTATCTCTTTTTAGTGTCACTTTTTCGTTTCATCGATTTTCAAATCACAACGATTCTAAAGTTTCACTACAAAAAACAGGGGAATACCTAATTCGGAGCAGGGGATTTTGAAAATGCAATTTTTAGAATTTTTGTCTGTCTGTCTGACTCTCACTGGCAAATAGCTGATGTTATAAGGAGTAGGTAACTTAGGCTACTTCATTTTAGGGATCCGCGAAAAAAAAGTCGAAGACGAAGTCGCGGGCACAGCTGGTATTAAAATAATTTATTATTTATTGATGGAAATATATACAACTCTCTCTTTTCTTTCACCATATCCCAATTACTTGGGGTCGGCACAATATCTCTTTTCCTTCCACACTCTTCTATTCTGACATACCTCTTCTGTCACACCGCATATCATCATGTCATCCTTCACGCAATCCATCCATCTTTTTTTTGGTCTACCTTTAAATTTGTACCCATCGATCTTCTAGTATAACATTCTTTTTATTATTTTATTATTATAATAAATAGGTATATTGGGTTTTTATCTTCACGATTTGTATTTGATATTCGGCCAAATAGTACACAGTATTCGGCCGAATACGGAATAGTTCAAAAAGTGGCCGAATATACGTGGTATCTCTAATAAAAAATGTCCATTATTCTTATATCCGTGCAGGAAACGGAGAAAGAATACAATTTCCTGCGTTGGGGCGGCCTGTCGTAAGAGGCGACAAAACAACCCACAGCCAGGTGGTAGGGCATTTGCCCGACTGGATGGCTACCACCCCTGGTCTAAAGTATGTCGCCATAACAACCTTGAGTTGTGTTCCGGCATTAGCGACCAGGTTCCAGTCTCCCTTAAGAGGGCAGCAGCGCATTTGTAGCACTTTTGGTGTTGCAAATGTCCATAGGCGATGGTAACCGCTTTCCATCAAGAGGGCCGTCTGCCTGTCTGCTGATCTCCTGCAATAAAAAAATAAATCTATTGTTATAGATTTATAAATAAGGCTAGGATATGCCCGTGACTTCGTCCACGCTTGACTTGAGATTCCCGGGGCACAAAGTACCGTAGCATTTAAAAAATAATGTAAGCTGTCGTGTTAGTGAAGAATGTATCGAAAGAATAGGCTAATATGTATGTATGCATCCTAACAACTTCAAACCGCTCCCGGGAAAATACCCGCGGGATTCTCTGGATAAAAAAAATCACACATTTTATTTCGTAAAATTTGCTATCATCGATCAGTGAAAGAATCGCATTGGAATTCGATTTTTTTTTTTCATTTTGGCCATTTTAAATAATTCCTACGGTATACCCGGAATAAAAAGTAGCAAAGATGTTAAGTCTAAGAAATTGCAGTCGACCAGCGAAAAACAGACAAGAAATAAAAAAATGCATCGTGTTCTCCATCGTTTATATAGACTATTCCAGTTGTTTTTTTTTTAATAGCTTCAATGTACAGACACGGCATGTTTAGAATTTTTTAATATAGATATTCCATTTACAGATAACATTCGCACCGAAGTTGCGCACCTTCGAGATGGATATAATGGAAGAAATGGGTATTAAAGAAGAAAGAACGCCAGCCAAATCATTTTGGTATTAATATGGTTTAATTAATGGTATAGAAGAAATTCTGTGTTAATAGTTGTGTAATAAATGTTTTAATTGAAACTCGACTTTTAATCTGTCTGTCTATACCAGCGGTTCTCAACCTATTCACTTGCGACGCACTAAAATACTCTTACAAATTCGCGGCACAATTATATACTTACATGCAAAATTGTTGATAGTTGAAGTGAAGGAGGTATAAGTACAGTTGTTTATTATTTAAGCGGGAAAGTCAAGCATGGTTGCCAGATTACACTTTCATACATTACATAGTATACTCTTCTCTCTCTCTCTACTATAGTAATGTGTATATATGTCTATCTCCCTCCCCCCAACACCGAGTACGCGCGAAATGCAGCGGCGACGGCGCGGCTGCAGGACTTCTCTTCGAACCCTGGGACACTAAACTTCTCAACATCCTTTTTATATAAAAATAATATCAAAGGCCGGCCCAGTGAACTTTGAATTTATATTTTCTGTGATTGTGTAAAGTGCAGCGTGCTAGCGGACGTAAACTACGTGCTATGTAAGTTATATGTATTCATATTTATTACTTTTTGAATACACAACAACGGAAGCGCAAAGTTGAGCTATTTGCTAACCAGCGGTTTTACTCGGATGCCCGGATACATTCCTTCAGTATTCTGTGGAAATCCGGGCACATACAACAGTCGAGAAATGAAAATGTTCGTGACTTTAAAGTCGATTTTTGCTTGTACGAATACAAGAAATAACACTGGCAACATTTTAATAAATTTGAAAAAAGAACATTGCAGTTTTGACAATGACAGGCTGAGATTAACAATAAGAAAGAAAAAGGATATAATCATTACGCTTAACATAAATATTAAAACCAATAAAAAGCTTTTACATGTCTAAACAATGTTAGACAAGATAGAAAATCAAACAACTTTGATCTAAGTAATTTTAAACTTTATTGTCAAACGGTTAAAGATAATTTTCTGTGGAACAGTCTGTTCTGTGACTTAGTTTAAAAAGGTAACAATCGCCTCTTTGTTTCAATAATGTGTTATTTCTAAAATTGAAATTTTAGAGGTGAGAAATTTTAACTGTCAAAATAATTTTTGGTGAAAGAACATTGTGAACATTTTGTCGGTCTACAATTTATTATAAAAGGTACCGCGTTATTTTTTTTTGAAAAATAATAATAATCTACAGACAAGCACACACATTATATATCCCCAAAATAAGCAAGCTATGCATGTGTTATGCGAAATATACAGTGGACAACTCTAGGGCCGATCCCAGACACCCAGACCATAGTAAATAACGGTATCTTCGTTTCCAAATATTACCATGCTAGGACTCGAAAAAAAAATATCATAATAATAAAATGATGCTAATTGGACGTAGTTTAGCAGAAAGGACTCAACCCACATTGTGGTCAAAAATGAGTTGTATATACCAATTTACCAGCAATTTTTGTCTAAACGTAAAACCTCAATAACTCAAAAACGACTTTTTTGTGTGTTAGGTCGTTTCTGCTAAACGTCCAATTATCATATAAATATATGATTTATCTGACTTATCATCTTATTGAAGCAAAGAGACGACATGTGCTCGCGGAACGTTAAATGAATCAATTTGAAAACTGGCGAACATTTTCATACCACGACTTATTTATTAAATTAAACAGCATTAAGCTATTGGACGTATTTTTTATTGCGTAAGGATATAACATACAAACATATAAAGTAAGGTAGGACCTTAAAATTAGTGTAAGTTTTGATTTTGGTGACTTGCAATGTTTACCTAATACAGGCACACTCATCTGGCTATCCACATCAAGTAGTTGAGAAAAGTACCCAGATTTTATGTTTTTCATTGCAAAATGGCAGCAGTTGTAGATTTTCGATTAGTTTTCAGTAACCAATAATAATTTTATAAAGAGGTAAACTTTGGATGTTCGGGGTAATCTCCGGTACTACTGAACCGATCGTAAAAGTTCTTTTACCAGTGGAAAGCTACATTATTCCCGAGTGACATAGGCTATATTTGTTTATGATTATAATTTTTAATGACCCCGGTGAAGTGGGTATGGAAACGCCTGTCAAATATGTCACAGCAATAACGATCCACGCAAGAATTGCGCACCTCCTCGTACGAGGCACTGCGAGTTATTTCTGCGTTTATGAATTAATTAAAGGCTACAAAGTTTAATTAAACCTTCATACGCGTGCGTGGGTGCATATGTATTTTTTATTGACGCCCAGCGAAGTGGGCACGAGTCAAATAGTCTGAAATAAACGCAATTACCACAGAGATAAAATTCCCCCAGGTCACCTTAGACAAAAATATTGTATTTGTAAATCTCGCGACACACTTGACAGGTGCTTGCGTCACGCCAATGTGTCGCGACATGGTGGTTGAAAACCGCTGGTCTATACTATAACACTCCCTAATAAGTCTTGGGGGCTCGAGTTTCTATAATGAGTTAAAAAATAAGAAATAAATCACGGGGCACAGCAGATTCCGAAAATGCAACTTTCAGAATTTCGTCTGTCTGTCTATCTGTCCATCAATAAATTGCGTCACACGTTAAGGGGGGAGGGGGGTCCACGAAATGTGACATTGTGTGACAAGGGGTGTGGTCCTAAATTTCGCGACGTCACATTTCAAAATGTAATATTATTTTATATTTAAGTTTTGAAACACGAAATTTGAACTATTAACGAAAATCGTTTTAATGGAAATAAAACTAATTACGGAACTGCTGTTTTAATTTAATAATTTCTTGATGTAAAATTTCAAAATGTGTGATGTCACAAAAGGGAGGGAGTCCCACGAATGTGACCAGCTGTGATAAGGACGGGTCAAAAAATAATGAAATTTGTGTCACGTAATTTGTGGATGGCCACATTCTTACAACTAGACTTCTTATTCATTCGCTTGCCATACCATCGGTGGAGTTTTGTCAGTACTTGTATGGAGCTTAATGTTATGTTTTGAGGCCCTTTATGGATTAAAGAAAGAATTACTTTTATCAATAGTGATTTAATTAATATACTTTTATGTGAACACAGGTTTCCTGGAAGCCATTTTACATGAGAGCTTAGTGTTGTCTACGTTTAATAGTGATGTGCATTGTAACACAAATGTCAAAACCGATAGTAAGGCAAATGAACGGTCCGAACCGGTCGTAAGTGTGCAGTATCCATCAATGAAGTAGAGTATCTGTAGTATATTTTACCGGAAAAAAACACGAAACTTCATGGGTGTGCTTGCCAAAATTATCATTATAAGGGCCGATTTCTCAATCATATGATAATATGAATAAATTGTAACCTGAGTGAACTCAAAAGTGAAACCATTAAACTGTTTTATTCATGCAACTGACATTTTTAATTTTTCCAGGTTATACTTTACTCTATGAATAACTTTTACCTAGTGATTGAAAAATCGGCCCTAAATCTAACAAACCGCAATGGAATTATATTTATGCAGGAACGGAGTACAAATTCCTTCGGCCAGGGGGTCTGTCGTAAGTGGTGACAAAACAACCCACAGCCAGGTGGTCTAAAGTTTCTAAAGTATACCGCCATAACAACCTCGAGTTATGTTCCGACATTAGTGTCCAGGTTCTAGTCTCCCTTTAGAGAGCGGCAGCACATTGGTAATACCTCTGGCGTTACAAATGTCCATAGGCTATGATAATCACTTTCCATCGGGTGGGCCGTCTGCCTGTCTACTGAACTAACGAAATAAAATAAAATAAAAAAACAGGCAATATATTACTGGGATTGTAATTCTCAGTATTTTTTCAGATAATGAATGATTACGTCATTTAGTATGCATAATATTTATACACAGCTTAAAATATTTTTATCTCGAAAATAGCTGGCAATGACATTGAAAAGGTCAGCGCTATCAGTCAACTGTAATACGTAATCAGGGATTTACGTTATCTTGTTGCTACTGTACAAATTTCACTTTATTTCTAGAAAATTTCACCGTGAATGTATTATTATATAAATGAAAGTATTTATCATACTTTTTTTTAACAAAATCAAATTCTCAAACAAAAAAGCAAAAAAGATTTTTCTACACCTTAAAGTGGGTGCATTTTGCAATTTTGTTGTTGTTTTTTATTTTACTTGGCACCGACTTCAAGATGTTGTAGAAAATATTTAGGTTATGCTTTTTAGTTTGAAGTCTCACGTGATGAAAATAATGTTAAACTGCAAGATTGGCGAGTATAAATGTAAAGGTAGACCAAAAAAGAGATGGATGGATTATGTGAAGGATGACATGGTGATTCGTAGTCTGACAGGACTTATTCCAGAATAGAGGTGCATGCAAGGCAAAGACATATTGTGCCTACCCTTGCAGTATATTAATTTATTTTCGTTCATAAATTAACTTAGACTGGTGCTGGTACCTACGCTCACGTATGGAAGCGAGAGTTGGGTATGGAAGAGAGAGCATGAAAGTAAAGTAAACGCGGTTGAGATGCGAGCACTGCGCATAATCTGCGGAGTGACGCTCGCGGACCGCGTTCGTAATACCGAAGTAAGAAAGAGAATGTCTGAGTGGTCTGAAAGAAAGTGTCGGGGTGAAGGTAAGGAAAGTAATGCTCCGATGGTTCGGGCATGTGGAAAGAATGCATGATGAAAGAATGACTAAACAAATATACAATGCAAAAGGGAACTGGCGTGAAGTTATGTATGTATGTATGTATGTAGTAACTTAGACTATATATATATATATATATATATATATATATATATATATATATATATATATATATATATATATATATATATATATATATGTATGTATGTATGTGTGTGTGTGTGTGTGTGTGTGTGTGTGTGTGTGTGTGTGTGTGTGTGTGTGTGTGTGTACATACACACAGAAACCTTATCGTTTACGTGATGTGCACATCAGAATTCTAATCAATATTAAATATTATATTTACACGTTTATGAGGTTTATGCCAAATGCCCAATCTTATCGGCAGTTCTAGTACCGATATCTATTACCTGTATAGCATCACGTTCATGTATTTGCCATGGTCTTTAATTGTGCTAAATTATACATCAATAAATTGGTCGATGAAACGTGACGCAACAGGCTGCATTATAACCTGAGAGATTATTTTTTAAATATTGACATAAATAATCGCCAAGAAAATTGGTACATATTTTAGCACGTGATTTTTTGACTTTCGTAGCCGTTTCAGAAAAAATAACGTAATAAGAATACGTGGTACAATAAATTCTAAACATCTATACTAATATTATAAAGAGGTAACGTTTGTGCGTTTGGATGTTCGGGGTAACCTCCGGTACTACTGATCCGATTTAAAAAAAATCTTTGACCAGTGGAAACGTGACGCAGGCTTATATTTGATTGTAATTAATAAATAAAAAAAGTGAAAATATTTTACGCACAGCGAAATGGGCAAAGGAACGCCTGTCAAATAAGTTACAGCAATAACGTTCCACGCAAGAATTGCGCACATCCTCGTACGAGGCACTGCGAGTGCTTTCTGCATTTAATAATGAATTAAACCTTGGTATGCGTGCGTGTGTGCGTGAATGCATGTGTATTTTTAATGACGCCCAGCGAAGTGGGCACGTGTCAGCTATGTTTAAAGGCACCGCCACACATTTGATTCAACTTTGTGTCCAAGCTTGGCTCCAATTTCATATGGCCAATATTGAACCAAACTACTGCACCACACATTGGCTTCAATACCAACTTTGGACCTGTCCCAATTTCGCAGAGTGAAAGACTATGGACGATAGCTCACTTGCACTAGTGGCTTACGCATATGGTTTAGGTATACATGTTTATTATTTTCATTGTACAAGAAAACAACGAAAGAAAAGGCGGTGGTGGACCGACGAACAACAACGACAGACCAATGTGTGGCGTTTTATATATAGTGTATCTAGGATGTTTTTTTTATTGCAGATCAGCAGACAGGCAGACGGCCCACTTGATGGAAAGCGGTTACCATCGCCTATGGACGTTTGCAACAACAAAGTTGCTACAAATGCGCTGCTGCTCTCTCAAGGGAGACTGGAACCTGGACACTAATGCAGGAACACAACTCAAGGTTGTTATGGCGACATACTTTAGATCAGTAGCCATCCAGTCGGGCAAATGCCCTACCACCTGGCTGTGGGTTGTTAAGTCGCCTCTTACGACAGGCCGCCGGGCCGCAGGAAATTGTAATCTTTCTCCGTTCCTGCACGGATAGATGTGGCGCGCGCAAGGCATACTATTCAAGGTGCCGGCGCGCAATCCCTTTTCATTACCCTCGCCTTGGAACATGTTTCAAAAACGGATTCATTGTGTGTCAGTATTGGACATTGGACGGTGATTGAACGTATATGTGACCAATACTGATCCACACATTGGAGTAATGGCCGCAATACACTACATTGGTGCAATTATGACCAACTAGAGTTTATCGACCTCTAGTGCGTGCCTCTTGTCTAAAGAGGTTACACCACAGGTTGCATTGTATTAAATATTTATGTTACTACTATTTGCCCCGGACGATTCACTTCATTTTATATCACAAACTATTCCATCTCCCGGATGAAAAGTGTCTATGCCAATTTTCCGTATTAAAACTACACATGTACACCAAAATGACCAAATCGACCACATCGACCACATCGACCACATCGACCACACCGACCACACCGACCACACCGACCACATCGACCACATCGACCACACCGACCACATCGACCACACCGACCACATCGACCACATCGACCACACCGACCACATCGACCACACCGACCACACCGACCACATCGACCACATCGACCACATCGACCACATCGACCACATCGACCACATCGACCACATCGACCACATCGACCACATCGACCACACCGACCACACCGACCACATCGACCACACCGACCACATCGACCACACCGACCACATCGACCACATCGACCACATCGACCACACCGACCACATCGACCACATCGACCACATCGACCACACCGACCACATCGACCACATCGACCACACCGACCACACCGACCACATCGACCACATCGACCACATCGACCACATCGACCACATCGACCACATCGACCACATCGACCACACCGACCACATCGACCACATCGACCACATCGACCACATCGACCACATCGACCACACCGACCACATCGACCACATCGACCACATCGACCACATCGACCACATCGACCACATCGACCACATCGACCACATCGACCACACCGACCACATCGACCACACTGACCACTCCGACCACATCGACCACATCGACCACATCGACTACACCGATCACATCGACTACATCGACCACAGTGACCACACCGACCACACCGACCACACCGACCACATCGACCACATCGACCACATCGTCTACATTGGCCACATCGACCACACCGACCACATCGACCACACCGACCATATCGACCACACCGACCACATCGACCAAATCGACCAAGATAACGAAAATGGCAAATCACAAAATAAAAACCTTGTCCTACATTCTGGGATAATCTTTACATAAATCTATCCTCAAACTTATCCCACTATCCGGGATCAAAAGTATCCCTTGTCCACTCTCGATATTAAAATTACATATACACCGAATTTCAGTCAAATCGATCCAGTAGTTTTTCCGTGAAAACGGACAGACAGAGTTACTTTCGCATTTATAACATTAATAAGGATTTGTGGCCGCGGCATAACATACAAAATAACAGGCGTTAAATTATCTTTTTATCATATCACTTTTAAATATCATGATAGAAATCATTTTAATTATTTTCAAACATCAATTACTGGGCCTTTTGACTACTTTAACCTATTTGTGACGTCACTAGTTTGTAAAAAGTATCGCCAGTGATTACACTCTCCGCTCCCCTATGTCGTGTCTGTCGTTTGTTTTTGTTGAGTTTTGGCGGGAACTGAAAGGAGATGTTGTGCTGTGTAGTTTTATTTTAAAAAAATGTGTAAAATTGCTCTAAAATGAACAATAGTTGTAGGATATTGATAGTTTTTGAGTAGTAATTATGTGTTTTGTGAGAAATGTGAACTGTATAGTCAAATGTGGCCTTTTGAGTTGTCACAAGAACTCCGTTGAATGGCACTAGCTGATTACCTACAGTTCAGCTGTGCTACACATAGGCTTAAGAAAATGAAAAAACTATATTGTAAACTAAGATCTGGCTTAAAGGCCTAGCTGCCAAGCCATAAACTTAAATAAATGAATGAACGTTTTTGTATTTCACGTGTTTTTTTTTTTAGAAACTCCTGGGTCTATATGGATGAAAGGAGACAGGGACTTTTGGGCCAAAGAAATATGAAAAGTCGAGATATGGCTTAAAAAAGCGTTATAATTCTCTATTACAAAATGGCAAACATCAGTCCTAAATTCTATCTAGAAGACGAGACATCTTAAAAATAATAGCACAAATAAAATAAGTTATCGATTACCATTATCTATTTACATGAACTAGCGGTCGCCCGTGGTCGAAACTCGACCATAATAATTAATGTCAAAAACTATACTTCTATAATCACAGATTTCGCCAAGACTACACTGTTAATTTGACTTGAACAATAAACAAAGTGTGTAATGTTTTTTATTGATTTAATGTATTTTTTATGCGTAATTTTACAAAAAAATATATGAGCATTCGTCGCTTCTTCTCTATATAAACTATAATTGTGCGAAATTTCATACACCTCTGTCCGCGCAATATTCATAAAAAGGGGTAGGTACAAAGTTTTTGCTTCACGTATTAATATATAGATGAATTTCAATAATTACTATTATGAACACCACACAATTAATTTATTCAAAATATACTTAAACCCATTACAATTATAAATATGTCTGTGTAATAAAAAAATACTCTTATCTGTTTACAATCTGGGCCTAAGAATGTATGAAGGTGTAACCATCTCCTTTATATGATTTCTTCATTCCTGCACAGATAAAATATTCATGTGTGTAGTGAAAGGAATGTCAAATGTTTTTTGTTATTAATCTATGCGTTTTCTAAACTATGATCTATGACGTCACTAGTGTTAATCATATGACGGATGTTATCTGACAAACATGTTTTTCTTGACACTTGTTTCTACTCATAATGCCCCCAGCGATCCCTTTATCGAATAATAATTTGTTTCTGGTTAGAAATAAATGACACGTGTATCGGCGTTTTTGGAAATACCACCGTTAAAGGGGTGAAAAGGGGGATGAAAGTCTGTATGATAATCTGTCATTTTCAAAGTAAAGGTGGTAAAGGCGAAAGTAACTCTGTCTGTCTGTTCCGCTTTCACAGAAAAACTACTGAACCAATTTGACTGAAACTCAGTATATAAATATTTTCGATGCCGAGGATGAACATAGGATACTTTTTATCCCGAAAAATGGGATAGTTTCCGGGATAAAAATATATTTGTCTCTCTGTTTGTTATGCTTTTATGGAAAAACTACTGGACCGATTTAGCTGAAATTCGGTTATATACAATTTTAATACTGAGGGTTGACAAGGGATACTTTTCATCCCGGATAATGGGCTACATTTGGGAATAGATTTATGTAAAGATTATCCCAGAAAGTAGGATAAGTTTTTATTTTATGTTTTGACATTTTCGTCATTTTGGTTAATTTGGTCATTTTAGTCGTTGTGGGCGATGTGGTCTAGACGTGGTCAGTGTTGTCGATGTGGTAGATTTTGGTCATTTTGCTTTACATATATAGTTTTAATACCGAAAATTGGCATAAATACTTTCCAACCAGGAGATCGGATAGTTTGCGGTATAAAATGAAGTGAATTTTCCAGGGTAAATTGCAGTAATTTAAAAATTTAATATAATGTAACCTGCGTTGTAGGTAATCTCTTTAAACAAGAGGCACGCGCTAGAGGTTGACCCGCGAGGTAATCTCTAGTATGGAATAAAGTTACAAATATAGGCCGTTTCACGCTCATTAGAGTATTGGAATCCTTGGTGTTGATATCGCGAACGCTGTGCAGTTCAGGGGCCACTTTGAAAGCAAGGCAAAACTTGCTTCCAAAATATGGGAGTGCTAAACTGGCCCAAGCAGTACTTCGCCTTGTGCTTTATAAAACCCAGGTGAGGCCTGCTGATGAGCACTGCTCACACCTGGAGCACCTGCGTAGCAGCTTAATCCCCTGGACTGTATTCAACGTCGAGCCCTTTATACGCTTGGCCTTAGGAGAGACTTCGCGTCTCTCTGCGTCTTCTACTGACTATAACGGGGAGTGGTCCGAGGAAAATATGGGATATTTAAACCCAGAAGGATGATGGTCCTTTGTAATAAGACATACGTGCGCAATGTCATAATAATTATCAACAATTTTCATGCAAAATTCAACTTTATTTCTTGCATATTTAAGATTACTTTATTTTGCATCAATAAACGGGTACTATCATTCATTGCTCTTTCAATGGAAATATTATTGTAATGCAATACTTATCACTATTTGCATTATATTGTGTTGATTTTCTATATATAAACACTTAATTAGTTCGATGATGTGAATCAGGTCACTAAGAGGTCATGTTTAGTAATATTTATACAACATACATTCCTATCACGCCTGTTTCCCATGGTGTTACGAAGAGATTATGGATGTCCACCTGCTAAGATTCTAACAATCATTACTGTTGACTGAGACACACAGTGTTGCTAGAAGAAAGCATAGTAAATATTTGCCTCTTTACACTATCTATGGTCTAAGACTTACCCATTTGTCCTTGGTTTTATACCTTTCTCTTTCACTCACCAGCATGACATCTCTTTCCTTGATATGATAGATGTCAGATAGCTGTCAATTCATATAGTCTTCCACACACCAGCAAGAAACTTGCTGCAACACTGTGTGTCTCAGTCAACACATAATACCTGTTTTGTTGGAATGCAAAACAGTTATATTATGTGTCTCTGTCGACACACAGTGTTGCTAGAAGACCTGTTTGTTATCTGCTGGTGAAAACACAAGTAATACAATGCATATGATGATTAGAGATTTAAAATATTTCTCAAAGTATATCCGATTTACTTTAAGAATTTTAATTTGTCTGTGAAGAAAAATAAAAAAAAATTAATACTAATAACCTCACAATTTATCAATTTCCAACAATATTGATTTATATTATTATATGGATAATAGTCTCTCCCTGTCTCCCTAGGTTTGCTGGAAGAAAACTCTCTTTGGAGTTGTTAATCTTGTTTTGGTACATCACCACTCTCTGTAGTTTTATATGTAACTACTTTGTGTACAATAAAGAAAGAAAAAATAATAATCCTCCTATCTGAAATCAATTATTATTTTAAAGAAAATGTTGATTAGATGATAAGATCTCAAGGTTCCTTGGTAAAGAACTTATCTTATGAATCTTCCATTAAAAATGGAAAACCTAAAGGTAAACATAACTAAAGAGCCTTAATAATAACTAAAATTAGTTTATAGCTAATCTTGACTAGGTCTGATATCATTAATAGAAACATCTGTATGTTTCAATACTTATAAGATTCCTCTAATATCTCTTGTACTGGTCATTTTATAACTAACATCTTGTATCAACATCTAGCTAATAGATATATATGTAGAGTAGTATTAATCTCTCCCCCCCCCCCCTTTTTTTTATAGAGTACTATATTGTATATTTACAAAAAATATTATATACAATGTCTCTGAAAACAGTAATTATGGTTCTTTAAGCAATTTTTATCTTTCAAGATAATGATAGAAATGTATAAACTTGTACTCATTCTCTATCTAGGCTTTTTGACCTTTCAGATACTGTTATAAAATGTTTAATGTGTGTTACAGGACAAAACAATAATTTCGGTGTTTCCGTAACATCCAGCTAGACTGCTTATTATTTTATTTATAATCTTGTTATTACACAAAGTTGTGGCTACCAGCCGATTGTTTTGATTGTCTGGGGATGCCCTGGTGTCAACAGATCATAGATTCTACAGCCTGAGGCAAGTAATAGTAGTGACTATCCAGCTACTAATATGAAATTATATATACTTATATATATATAATTTTATTTATTTATTTTAATTTTGTCAAATAGAAATGCTAATATTCTAGACAAATAGCATTTTAAATTTCTGGTTTAACAAGTGAAATGGTCTTAAGTATTTGATGATCATCTTACATCTCTGATAATGTTATTATATGATAGATAGAAAACACTTTAATTTACACCATTTCAAAAAACTTAAGAACTAGTAATATATGATAGCCTTTTAAAATTTATTTTTGGCAATGTCTATTGTAGATATATAGTAATTGTAGTTGTAAGTATTATTAAGTAGGTGTCTGCCAACTACTTTGATAAGTCTTGCCATTTGTGATTCAGTAAGAGACTTGATCATTCAAACTCTAACTTTTTAAGCAAAAAGGGGCAATCTGTCTGTCTGTCCATCTACTGAGATCTTCCTCCTGTCTTAAATGAGAATTGTTAATAATCTTTGCTTTCAAGTTTGGCCTCCGAAAGCCCTTGGTCTATTCTGGTATTAATAAAAGGAAATTTCCTTTAACCTGGTTCAAGTAAGACAGTATTCTATTAGGCTGGGTGGGGAAAATTGCCAAGCCCAGCCGAAAGTCTCATTTCTACCGAATACATTGTAGAAAAATGAGCACACCTGTCTGGGGCCATTCATCACATACTTTGATGAAAATAAGTTCATGCCTTGGACGCTCCAAATTTTGAACATAGCCTTCATGGCCTGGAGCAGAAGAAGCCACTTCAGAACTTTAGGACCATTTGGCATCTGGCTTCTCGTTCAGTTTAGCTTCCCCGAGAGCTAAGTGGCAGAGAAAGAGAGTTATGCTCCATTGTTCTGTGAGATTCAACAATATGGTAAGCATCTTTATTTATTTACTTTTTTAGGTAAAGGGATTACGTCCTTTTCTCACCATGTATGTACAATATGCACCTCTTTGAGTCATACACTGACTATTTATTCTTACAAACATAGTATACATCTCGTTCCTCTTTGAACTCCAAGAAATTGGTTACAGGCCCACTTTCCAATCAGTGAGCAAATCCTGTTTAGCTGAGCACCTCAACCTGAATTTGAGGTCAAAAGACTGAATAATACAGCTATTTGAGTACTGGTTCTGAGCCCTGCTCTCCTTTGATCAACTTTATTTCAGGTCTTGCTAAACAGTAGGGTTAGATATTCCCTCTTGGCCTGCTCTGTTTGAATAATTTTAGGAACATTTGCATAGTGATTGTGAAGCCAATTCTTTAAAATTGCATAGTATGCAAAATCTCAATTTAGTCATAACCCCTTTAGGAGTAGTAATATATCTATTCCACATGTTTGAAATCAGAAATGTTATTTTTAGTTATGGTTTTTAGGACAATTTCACTCTGCCTCGCCTGGTGTCCCAGACAGTTATAACAATAGGAAAACAGACCTTAGACATTGGAGCAAATAATTTGATCACACCTGAGATTTAATGCTCACATGATGGCAATTGTAAGATAGACTTTTTGATAACTTATATGCCATCCTCGTATCGAACATTCTCAGAGTTTCTGCAACTTGAGAATCAAGGACCTTCCGTCCTGACTGATTCTAGAGTAACTGGATATGGTGTCTATAGGATTTCTGCAATCCAATTTGCTATAATAGCAAATATTTTTGTGCCAAATGTTAAGCCACAAAGCAAGAGCAATAAAGAGGGGAGTTTCCAGTCTTTAAACATCAATTGAGATACTTCTTATCATCTTACAGAATGTCACAGTCTCATAGCATAGACACTTATGATATTATAAGTTTGTATAAATAAGGTTTAAAATTAGTATACAAATAGACCACTACTTTGCTGTCTTAAGATTAATCAAACTATCTCTTATGTTATTATAATAGTAAGATGATAAGCTGTTGTTTTAACCCCTGCTCTCTTATATGTAATTAATACAATTACTTATTGTAATGTGTAACTAAATGTTTGCTGAAAATCTTGCTATAAACCACTCGGAGGAATGTCCGGATGAGGTTTAGCTATTGGTAAGTGAAAATATGCCTGTTGAATGTTTGTTGTCACTAACCAATGTGTCTTAACTTTAATTAATCTCTTTATTTGTAATATAAAATGTTTTACAATATATTACATATGAATTGAGACCTCTGAGGTCCAAGAGGGCAGAAATCAACATCTGACTTCTTTATCAAAAACCATCTGAATGCAGCTCTTTGGATGGAGTCTGTTATATTCACTACTTTTAATAGGTGAACTATCTCTTTTCTCATTATGTGTATTGTGTAGTCTAAACAATTTACACTAAGATTTATAGGCTTGGCTGTATAATTAGTAAGGCTTAGATCACTTGTCATATAAGACATTAGATGTGTTACTTTTTAACTTAAAGTACGTACTTGTCTTTAAATTTTAATCACCCTTGTAAGCCACTCAATGATGCTTTAATAAGTTGTACAACATCAGGACAAAAATATAGTCTTGACTACAAATAATTTGCAATGTAGTCTCTAATATTTAATTATGGGACATTGGTCCCACTGACTTTATTAATCCTGTCAATAAGTAATGTAAAAATTACTAGGCTTTGGTGAAAATCAGTTGTGGTGCCTCCTGTGAGGACTTAATTTACAAGCCCTCGTTTACAAGACCAATGTTCAGGTGGGTTATAGTCACATGGCACATCTATGTACCATGAACAGATCCAAACTTTCTTTAATATAGGTTAGAAGGCTATAACCACCCAAAGTTATCTTTATATCTCAAATAATAAATAAATGGGCCGACTATCTATACACACCCCAGTGTTTTATCACTGAATTAAAGAAGCTGTTCAACTTCAGCCAGCAGCAGCTGGATGTTTATCCAGCTATAGCCTTTGTTCAGAAATTGTCATTGTTCTAGAATATTATAAAAAACAAATTTGTCCACAATGGTTCTGCACCGATAAGTGGTCTTCTTTTACAGTGAAATGACAAATGTTATGTCTTAGTACAACACTATTAGCAAGACAAGTTTGTGATAAATGTCCTTTCAATCATATTAATTAAAAATCAATTTAATTTTTGACACTAACTCTTGGTTAGCTTAAGTAAACAACCGGTTTACTAACCTCGGTGTTTTATTTCCCCTACTGAGATTTTCAGTTAGGTGTTAAAACAAGTTCAATCCTGTTTGAAAACTCGTAATTGTACTTACATCTCATGTTCAGTAGAATAAAGCAAAATACTTCCCCCTTCGTCCGAACTTGAGAAACGAAGATAATTTATCGTAATTGGTTTCACTCGATGTGCTCGTAATAACAGAAATCACCAAAGGCTTAAAGATTTCGAATGTTGCACATTCCACTTGGAACACTTACTTGTCGTAGTTTGTACTTATTATAACACAATTAAAAGACGAATGGTAAGTGTTATAATGAAGTACTATATTATTTTCTTGGCACTGTGTTGTCAACACTTCAAAATTCTATTAATATTGAATAGTTTTAACACTTTGAAATAATTTACAAATTTTGCAATGTTTTACCGGCAAAATTTTACAATGCATATGAATTGACAGCTATCTGACATCTATCATATCAAGGAAAGAGATGTCATGCTGGTGAGTGAAAGAGAAAGGTATAAAACCAAGGACAAATGGGTAAGTCTTAGACCATAGATAGTGTAAAGAGGCAAATATTTACTAATGCCCTTTGACAAATTTAATGTAAATGTGGCGTGACACTGAACGGGGCTTATCCCTGTCTACACCATATAACAATGCACCCAAGGACAAGCCCCGGCAAGCGTAGAACTATTGTGGGAAATGAGGAAAAAATGTACCGGACTATTGACGGGAACTGCTAGTGGTACTAAGGGTCTGGGGATATGAGGACTATGGCGTCTGCCCGGCGCAATGTTCACGGAACATAGAAAAATGAGCAGACGGTGACTCGCCACTCCCTGCATGGGCCCCAAAAAATGCCATAAAGACAGGGGCAACATGGATGTGAGTGGCTAAAGGGTGTAGAGAGGTGAGCTGCAGGTTCACCGAAGCTACTTCTGACGTGATGCCATTTGACGGCCTCTGTGGTTGAGCGGGCTAAGCCTTTGCGGGCGTACCTCACTGCAACGCAGAGGTCCCGGGTTCGATTCCTGGTATAGTAAATTTCGGAAACGTATTTTCTCCGTTATTTACTATGGTCTGGGTGTCTGGGATCGGCCCCAGAGTAGTCCGTTGTATATTACCCATAACACAAGCGTAACTTGCTTAATTTGGGGATATACAATGTGTGTGTTTGTCTAGCGATTTAAAAAAAAAAAAAATATATCTCTTCCACCCCTGGAGCTTGAGCCTTAGCTCTAGCGATCTGCACTCCGTGCCGGCTGGCTAAGGCAAGCACTGAGGTGGGGGCCTTGTCTTGGCCGCCGGAGTCAGGTACGAGGTGTCGCTACTCACCTAAGGCTTCGCCAGAAAGCCCTCCTGCGGGTTATATACTTATTATTAAAATGTAAGTAACCGTACAATAATTATGTATACCACCATCGCCACTCCTAATCAGCATTATTCTTGCCACGGGTTGTCTGGAAAAGATCGCTTTTTAGCGATAACACCCACCTTTGTACAGAATGTATAAGTTCAATTTTGTATTGGTGTATAATAGTGTTATCTATCTATCTACTTTTTTATGGCACGAGTTCAGGAGACAGGCAGACAGTCCACCTGAAGGAAAGCGGTTACCATTGCCTATGGACATTTGTAACACCAATGTGCTGCCGCTCTCTAATGGGAGACTAGAACTTTACACAACACAAGGTTGTTATGGCGTCATACTCTAGGCCAGGGGTGGTAGCGAGACAGGCAAATGCCCTACCTCCTGGCTGTGGGTTTTATTGTCGCCTCTTAGCACAGGCCGCCGAGCCGCAGGAAAATGTATTCTTTCTCCCTTCCTGCACGGATTGAGATATTTGATCTTTACATAGTCTGAAGCCAACAAACAAGCAGACAGCCCACTAAATAGAAAAGAAAGAAACCATCTTTTTACTTGACCTTTCTTCAAAATACTGTATCATATTTTAACCGACTTCAAAAAGTAGAAGTCTCTCTATTCGATTGTGCCTTTTTAAAGTGAAATTTCTTTAGAATCGTTGCGATTTGAATCTCTATGATTTTTTAATTACAGGAGTTCAGCAGACAGGCAGACGGGCCACTTGATTGAAAGCGGTTACCGTCGCCTATGGACATTTGCAACACCAAAGGTGCTACAAATGCGCTGCTACTCTCTTAAAGCGGACTGGAACCTGGTCACTGATGCCGGAACACAACTCAAGGTTGTTACGGCGACATACTTTAAACCAGGGATGGTAGCCATCCAGTCGGGCAAATGCCCTACCGACTGGCTGTGGGTTGTTTTGTCGCCTCTTACGACAGGCCGCCCGGCCGCAGGCAATTGTATTCTTTCTCCGTTCCTGCACGGATAGATGGATGAAACGAAAAAAGCGACACCAATAGGAGATAAACACATAATTCTATAGAACTAAACCTGCCAGATAATGAGATATAATGATACATTATATTTAATCATTTAAACACTATGCTTGTTGCTATGCACACACAAAGAGCCTAAAAATTAATAACCCAGGCACAGAAAATAAAAAAACAACACACATGGCACTAGATACGACTATATATAAGTATAGATATAAGGCCAACACTGCACATGCACTTCCTCACAACACCAGCATGTAACAGATACACTCTACATTAGTATAAGTTTAGTATTAAAATTAAAATAAATTAATATAATAAGTTATTCTTAAGGTACACCAAAACAGAAAAATTACTACATATAATGTCACATACACTAACAAAAATAAACAATAAGCGTGTACGGAGTCTCAAATTTTTCATAGAAATTAAGTATTAAAAAAGGGTACGGAACTCGAGTCCGTAGAAATATATATAATAATTTAAAAAAAAACACTATGCTTATACAGATAGAGTTGGAAATGTTTTGAAGTTTTTCGTTAACATTTCAAATTTCCTGTTTAAAGCTTAAATATATTACAACGATATAATATATGAAATGTGACGTCACGTAATTTAGAATCCCTCCCACCTTTTTGTCACACTTTGTTTCACTTCTACTGCTTGTGAACTGCAGACACATTTTTTTATTTATTCGGAAGGGTACTCTCGAGTTGGTCCTATTGTCACCAAGTCAGGATCTAATAAGCGGATCCAGGGGAAATAAACAAAACATCTTATAAAAGCAATTCGTAAATCTCTGGGTAATAACTGACTGACAGACAGAAGGATTTATTTTTAATTTTTTTTATTATAGTATAGCGGGCAACATCGCTGGTTGCGTCATAAATAATTTACTAATAGTTTATATTTTTATTTAATTTTCTTAATGGTGTGATTGTTCGTTGCTCTAAATAAATTTAAAAAAAAAACATAACAACAAATGTGCAAAATATAGTCATTTTCATGTTTTACTTTGCACCGACTTCGAGATATTATAGTAAATATTGTTACAACCTAGGCGCCGACAAAGACAAATTCCACGTACAGATTTGTAGAAGCACATTTATTACCCGTCGGCATTTGAACTAATTGTAGGTCTCATGATCGTCTTCTTTTGTTTACTTATTGATTGGTATACGTTTCTAGAGAACGGCACATTGTTTTATTGTACTCTTTTATAGCGGCTTGTGGCCGAATCATTAGCCAGGTGTAGCGGATTAAGTCGATTACAATACGGGCAGTCGAGCGAGAACCACGATCAAAGCGAGACGTGTGTACTACAATCGGGAATCTAATTGCGACGGAATTTGCGCGTTTTATTGAATTACGATCTTCTGCATTACGTTTGGATTTGTTGTGTTCGGTTATATTTGTACCTGTTATATGTATTTGTATAGTCCTAATAAACTCTATAATAATTCCAACGGCACTTTAATTCGACTCTCGCAACTCGTAACAATATTATTTTCTGCTTTTTAGTTAGGCACTTTTGAAGTCGGTTTAATTTTTCATTACTAATCACTGTTTAACCGTGCCATTGCTAGAAGATTGGTATTACTTGTTCATAAGGTAAAGCAAAAGAAGGAATAGATATACGATAAGATTTGAATCTGGTAAACCCAGACTAATAATTACATGAGAGCCGTACCATATCAGTATTGAACTATCACCACGCGCCTATCACGCGCATGTCAAACCAATATCACGCGTCTGTTATTTATCAATAATGATCTATTATTAAAATCGATTACTTAAGATACAATTGACATAATTTGAAGTTAGAACAACACTCTCATCCCCTTTTTGTATTCAATAGTTTTGAATAAAGACTATTGATTTAGAAAGTAGGAAAAAATATTAAAAGAACATGCTTCTTCTTTATGTTTATTATTACATAGTATAAAACAAAGCCGCTGTCTGTCTATCTGCTAACTCTTCCTAAACTACCCAACGGATTTTTAGGCCATTTTTACCATTAGTCAGGTAATTTCTCAATTATTATATACCTAGTCTTGCCATAAATATTGTAACATTTTTTTTTTCTGTTGCAAATAATATTTATAAGTTTTATAGTGTGTTAGTTTAATACATAGATATAAAACAATTTAAAATATAAAAAGCTTATTCGAAGTGGTCTCCATTGGCTGCAATACAGTCCTTTAAACGTTGAGGCCAGTTATCAATAGAAGCACGCACTCTTTCCATGGTAAAATTCTTCACTGCCAATCGTATAGATTGTTTTAGGGACTCCAAATTGTCATAGCGTTTAGAGCAAGCTGTACTCTCTAAAACTGACCATAAATCATAATCCAGCGGATTAAGATCGGGACTAGACGACGGCCAGTCTTCAGCTCTGATGAAGTCCGAAACGTTAGTTTCCAACCAAGACTGCGTGGACTGAGCTTTATGACCCGGCGCCGTCTTGCTGGAAGGACCACTCTTGGTTATTGAACATGGTGTTGTTAAGGGGCTTAACTACCTTCTCAAGAATGGTATCTTGATACACTTGTGCCGATATTTTGTACCTTTTTCACAAAAATATGACTCAGTCACTCCTTCATAGCTAACACCCCACCAAATCATCACTGAAGACGGATAATGCCCACGTTGAACTCTGTCGACTAATTGAGAAGCTTCCTTAGAGCTTTGAGCACAAATACGGTCATTTTATTTGTTTAAATGTTGCTCAATTGTAAAAAATTCACAAAAATTTTCTGTGACCTCCCTTTGCGTACCGCTTCAGTAGTTGTTTCGATTTTACCACCCTATCCTTTTTTAAATTATGAGTTAAGAAATGACCAGTGCGTCTCTTATAGGCTGCAAGTCCTAAGTCATCTTTTAAAATACGCGACATGGTTCTAGGTGATATCTTCATCTCCCGAGATAAAATATTTTGCTTTCGGACAGGATTTCTTCGAATTCTTTCCCTTACTGTTTTGACCACCTTTTTCGTACGAACACTACGTGTACGGCCAGATCTTTTTCTGTCACAAACAGAGGAGGTCGCATTGTACCTATTAATAGCCCGGTACACAAACATTTGACTAATACCAAGCATATAGTGAGTTTTAAAAATTGCATTTGGTCCATACCTACTTTGTATAAAGCAATCACAACGATTCGGTTCTCTTTATTACCCCACTCCATTTTAATATCGCAAAATGTTGTACAATGTATTGGCGCCAAAATGAGAAACACAATGAACAATCATATAAAAATGACAGATTCCAAATTGAAATGTAATATTTTGTTTCTTTTAATTGCAACAGTATTTATGGTGAGCCTAAGTATATATACTAATATTAAAATGAGGAAAGGTTTGTATTTTTGTAACAAATAAACTCATAAACTACTGGACCGATTTCAAAAATTCTTTCACCGTTTGAATGCTACATTATCGCTGATTAATATAGGCTATATAAAAATTAGGGATCCCTACTAAAACTTCATCAATCTAAACGAAATACTATACTGGATTTTGCCAGGTGGTAGGGCATTTGCCCCACTGGATTGCTACCACCCCTGGTCTAAAGTATGTCGCCATAACAACCTTGAGTTGTGTTCCGGCATTAGTGACCAGGTTCCAGTCTCCCTTAAGAGAGCAGCAGCACATTTGTAGCACCTTTGGTGTTGCAAATGTAGGCGATGGTAACCGCTTTCCATCAAGTGGGCCGTCTGCCTGTCTGCTGTAATCCTGCAATAAAAAAAAATTAAAAAAAATGGATTCGGATTCTACAATTTTGATGAAATTTTGTGTGTGTTTGAGTGGGTCCTAGGATGGTTTAAATTCACAATTAGACGCGGTAGGTGGCTCTGGAACCGGGTTCTAAATTTTTATTTTTTCAGGGCAGGACAACGTTTGCCGAGATTGCTAGTTATTTACAAACCAATTTAATACTTTGAATGAATGAATGAATGTTCTTTATTGCATACATAAATTACATATACAATAGGAGGTCTTGTCGCCGCCGGCGATATCTTCCAGACCACCTTTACAATTATTAAAAATAATGGAAAAAAATATATTTAACATAGATTATAAAACAAAGAGAAAAAATTAAATTAAATTAAATGTCAAAAAAGGAAAACTAATATTGATACGCATGTCTTTATTGATTCCTAAATATTTTAATGTCAGTGTGTTTATTTAGCTTTAGTCAAAATTATATATATATATATATATATATATATATATATATATATATATATATATATATATATATATATATATATAGTGTTTTATTCAACAAGTAATATTTGTTCTTTCTTTAGACATTGAAACTAAAATACATTATGTAGCAGATCATTGCCAACGGGGAGCGTGCCCAGAAGGCTGGCTGCATTGCCACGCTGTATGGCAATACTTATTTGTTGTGCAAAATATGAGCCAGCCTTCTGATCACGGGTAGTGTCAAAGAGCTTCTTACATATGTCTTTAAAGAAACTCTTTGCCGACGGACCCCACGGGCCTAATGTTTCAACCCCAAACGGCACAAATATGTAACCCCTTCCTAAGGCTCCATATTTGCGCCGTTTGACGTCCTCAGCTGAAGCGGCAGCGTTGCCAGCCCCTGACTCGGTCATTGGAAGATGTGACGGGGCCAGTGTGTCAACACAGGTCGCATCCCACACTAGCGGCCGCCCCATCTTCCAAGGGACGAGTGACATTCCGTCCGGTCTCTTGCCATCGTCCCGCACCAGGCCATTTGGTTCCAGAATGGCCGGGACGCCGACGTTGACAAGAGCTCAGCGAATGATGAATGATGTCGTTGAGGCTGGCATGACGAGATCTTCTTCCTGCGCTTTTTAAACATGACAACCCGTGGTGTCCAAATCCAATATATATATATATATATATATATATATATATATATATATATATATATATATATATATATATATATATATATATATATATATATATATATATATATATATATATATATATATATACTAGCAGAAGGTGATGTCAGAAGCCTTAAGAACAAACGAGCGTGCATGACAAGAGTTATGAATGTCAAAGAAGCAGGTGAGGTGTGTAAAAATAAGCCTAAATGGCACTCTGTTGTTCGTGCCTACCCCGCAAGGGAACTGGCGTGAAGTTATGTATGTATGTATATATATATACCACCTTTATTTTTAATATTTTAGTCATTTATTGTTACTGTCCAAGAATTCCTGTAACGAATAAAATGTCTTGTCCGTTAAGTACGTAAATCTTATATATAAAAATGAATCGCAAAATGTGTTGGTAAACGCATAATTTGAGAACGACTTTACCGATTTTGATGAAATTTTGTGTGTGTGTTTGAGTGGGTCCCGGAATGGTTTAGATCTACAATTGGAACCGGTACGTGGCGCTGAGATCGGGTTCTAGAATCCTCCTAATCACCGGGAGCGATTATGGTGATTTTGTTTTTGTCTCATAAAACAAAGTCTTTTAGGAATTCAGAAAATATGGCGGTACGAAGTTCACCGGGTCAGCTAATAGCTTATATTTATATGTCTCAAATTCGCGGCATGTCTTTATGTCTAATGGTAATCCAGTAATCCAGGTTCCAGTCTCCCTTAAGAGAGCAGCAGCGCATTTGTAGCAACTTTGGTGTTGCAAATGTCCATAGGCGATGGCAACCGCTTTCCATCAAGTGGGTCGTCTGCCTGTCTACTGATCTCCTGCAATAAATAAAAAAATAAAAATAATTATATATTTTAATGGACATCATAAATATGCTACGTGCAAATAAGGTTGTTGTACACCTTTTATTACATTTTAATAAGTCACATCTTCATGAGCTTATGATGTCTTCATATTGTTCAGGGTATCTTCTGACATGAAGCGCCACTTCATAGATATATAGACAAGGTAAAGTGAGTAGTTTAAGGCTTTTAAAGTATGGTCTGCAGCTATTTCGCCTCTTTAAGCCACAAATAGAGCGTATACAACATTTTTGAGCAATAAACAAATGTTCAGTGTTAGTTGCATTTCCCCAGAATATTATACCACATTTTAATCTGGATTCTACATATGCATGATACGCCACACCCGATTTTTGATCGACGACTTTACTAAGCATACGTAGTGCGTTTGTCGCGCGCACCTCTTCCAGAATTGTATGATGTCAAAGTTGAAAATATGCAAGATATGACTTCATATTGTAAGAACTTTAACTTCTATCCGTGCAGGAGCGGAGAAAGAATACAATTTCCTGCGGCCGGGCGGCCTGTCGTAAGAGGCGACTAAACAACCCACAGCCAGGTGGTAGGGCATTGGCCCGACTGGATGGCTACCACCCTTGGTCTAGAGCATGCCGCCATAACAACTTTGAGTTGTGTTCCGGCATTAGTGACCAGGTTCCAGACTCACTTAAGATAGCAGCGGCGCATTTGTAGCACCTTTGGTGTTGCAAATGTCTATAGGCGATGGTAACCGCTTTCCATCCAGTGGGCTGTCTGCCTGTCTGCTGAACTCCTGCAATAAAAAATAAAAAATAAACTATTGATAAACGTCAATTAAACACTTAGTAATTTCGTCTATAATTTTCTATTGTTAAAATGTAATTAATAATAATAATTGTACGATTTTTGTATATACAAAATAAAATTACATATAATCAAATACAATGAAAGAAAACTTAACTTATTTGTATTGTATTCTACTCATAGTCCCTCAAGACTATAAGTAGAATACTGAGCCCAGATCACCGTCTTCTATGGTTAAGGTGCCCAGAAGACTAACTACGTTTCCTCGCTGGATCGCCATACTGATCCGTTGGCCGAGGTAAGCACCAGCCCTCTGATCACCTGAAGAGTCAATGAGTCGTTTCGATAAATTTTGGTAGAGGCTCATGGCTCATTGTGTGATTTTTATAAATAGTGTAAATAATTTAATTAATGAAGTACTGATTGATGTATGCGGTACATCCGGTCAACTAGTTTTCTTGTCACTTTCGTTGATATAATCAAATTATGAGAACTGTTTAGTAAAATACTGATGTGAGCGTAATTTAAACTACCTTCATAAACTTGTCTTTTTGCGTTCTTATAGTACAAAACCTGGCGGGAGTGGCGCACAAGTCATCGTAATCCTGTGACAGTGAATGTATAAATAAATAGTAATAAGAGGAAATTAAAAGTAATAGAAATAAGAAACAAACCATAAAAAGTATAAAAACAGAATAATATATCATAAGTAATACATACATACATACATACATACATAACTTCACGCCAGTTCCCTTGCGGGGTAGGCACGAACAACAGAGCGCCATTTAGGCTTATTCTTACACACCTCACTTGCTTCTTTGACATTCATAACTCTTGTCATGCACGCTCGTCTGTTCTTAAGGCTCCTAACATCACCTTCTGCTAGTACACGATCAATTTGATCATGGAAAGTGTGTCGTGGCCTTCCACGACTTCTGCATCCATCCACTTTTGCATTGTATATCTGTTTATTCATTCTTTCATCATGCATTCTTTCTACATGTCCGAACCACCGGAGCATTCCTTTCCTTACCTTCACCCCGACACTCTCTTTCAGACCAACTCTCTTTCTTACTTCGGTATTACGAACGCGGTCCGCAAGCGTCACTCCGCAGATTTTGCGCATCATAAGTAATAAATATATATAAAGACTGTAATAGAAGCAAGGAAAAGCAATAGTTTTAAGTTTTGTTGAAAAGAAAGAAAGAAATTAAAAAAGAAAGAATTAAAGTAAAAGATAACCCCCCCCTTATTTATCCCATGAATATTGAAGAAAGAAAAAACAATAATCTTCATTTTACCCAATAATGGAGAAAACGAAATAAAATATCCTGTGACAGTCAAATATGAGGACGATTAGTTCTGTGCAAGTGTTCCGTGTAAATCGGAAGAATAATACTGTTACGAGATGCAGGACTCGAATTAAAATGCCGTTGGAATTATTAAAGAGTTTATTAGAACTATACAAACACGTATAACACAGGTACAAATATAACAACACGCGCAAAGTCCGTTACTAAATAGATTACTGAATGTACACACGTCTTGATTCGCTTGTGGTTATGGCTCGACTGCCTCATCTCTCAGTTAGGGCATTGCTTTATACTATACCGATGCAATATATCTGCCTATATTTTAAATCCGAGATATCTGGCAGTGATCACAATATAACAAAAGGCCATAAAAGATTACAATACACAATGGGCTGTTTTTTCTCATCACAAATTTTAATCACAAAGTAAACAAAAGAATTCCAAATGCCGAAAGGTAAATAAAATGCAGGTGCGAATTTGTCTTTGTCGGTCATAACAATACATTAAAGTGATTTATGGCTTCCTCTCATTTCTGCGCCTTTTAGTATTCAGTTATAAAAATTATGAAAGAAAATTTTGCACAATACGGTATTCCTGATAATGTAAGCATCAGTCACAATGGGCCTCAGTTTTCGTGTCCCAAGTTTGAACTGATTAATGAGATAATATTTTCTTAAGTTTTCGCGACTTGTATACATAATAAAACTACGTTTCAACGGTTATAAGCGCGGTAATTTTATTTGATTTTGTTTTTCCGACGTTTCGGCCACTTTTCGTGATCACGGCCACTGAAAAGTGGCCGAAACGTCGGAAAATCGGAAATTTCAATCACACAACTACTTAGTTCTCCATATTATGCCCAATCAAATGCAAAGAGAAAAAGGTTATTCAAACCTTATAGATGATAGAAAATAGATAGATAGATAACACTTTATTTTACACTAATACACAATTAACTTAAAGACTAAAATGATATCTAGTTATGTACAAAAGGCGGTCTTATTGCTAAAAAGCGATCTCTTCCAGACAACCGCAGGAATGAATTGAGATGATAATGGCGATGGTGGTATAAGTAACATATAGTACGAACTACTTACATTCTAATAATAAATACATAAATTATATATATATATATATGGTCTGAAAGAGAGTGTCGGGGTGAAGGTAAGAAAAGGAATGCTCCGGTGGTTCGGGCATGTGGAGAGAATGCATGATGAAAGAATGACTAAACAGATATACAATGCAAAAGTGGATGGATGCAGAAGTCGTGGAAGGCCACGACACACCTTCCATGATCAAATTGATCGTGTACTAGCAAGGTGATGACAAGAGTTATGAATGTCAAAGAAGCAAGTGAGGTGTGTAAGAATAAGCCTAAATGGCGCGGTTGTTCGTGCCTACCCCGCAAGGGAACTGGCGTGAAGTTATGTATGTATGTATGATATATATATGCAGAAATTTTATATATTACATATGAATTAATTTAAATATCATATTCCAATGACACGTAGTATTCTTTGATCAGAGTTTTAAATATCGCTAGCAATTTTGCTTGACTGATAGTAACAGGAAGCGCGTTCCAAAGCTGTATAGCCTTAACAGTAAAAGAATTGTTGTAAAAAGTTGAGTTATGCGCAGGAGTGTTCAATTTAAGTTTAGTAGAAGGGCGTAAATTATGAGAGCACGAAAGAAATTCAAAACTTTGTTTAAGGTAATCAGGAGTACTTGGGACAACTTCCGGCGATATCGAATTGGCAACCACTTGAGTTTTTTTCGCAATTCAGAGACATGGTCATACTTGCGTAGGCCAAAATATATATTACAAAAATCAATTGCACGTGGTTCTGAGTTTTATTTAAACTTATCAAGGTATAGTTATATATAAACACTTCAAGGGAAAAATGTAATTTTTCCTGCGTAGCTATTTTTAGGGCGTAGATTAAAATGCAGACTGCCTGTAAATCCTGATTTACTAAAGCCAAACTACAATTACAGAGATATGCCGCAATATAAAATGAAACAACGAAAAAGAAAATATTATTATGACAAGATTTGTAAGAGGTTAACTAAACTAAATGTCGGCGATGACGTGATAGTAATTATAAACGAATTCGAGGAAATATTATAAACATAGCATGAACTCCGCAGTCATGTACTAATATTATAAAGAGGAAAGATTTGTATTTTTGTTAACAGACTTCAAAAAAAGGAGGAAGTTCCCAATTCATCGGGATCTTTTTTTTTTTAATGTATGTTCACCGATTACTCCGAGATATATGATCCGATTTACGTAATTATTTTTTTGTTCGACGCGGAATAGCTTCCATTTGGTCCCCTAAAAATTTGACATAGTTTGGCCCAGTAGTTTTCATTTTACGAACATTTGTTTGTTCCCGTTTCTTGGGACCTATATTTTTTAAGGAGCGCGGCACCTTTCGTAGGTCTACCCATACATAACTAAACACGAAATAGTAACAAATAAAATAAAAAAAACTTCGTTTAAAAAAACCGACTTCAAAAACTAAAAAACTAAAAAGTATAAAATAACTTATTTCTAAAGCTATTTTTATTAATATATATTGTCTAAAACATCTTATAGTCGGTGCTTAGTAATTTTCAAAAAAATAGCTTTAGAAATAAGTTATTTTATACTTTTTAGTTTTTGAAGTCGGTTTTTTTAAACGAAGTTTTTTTATTTTGTAAACTGACGGACTCATAAACTGCATCAAATAGACGACTTTGGAATAAATATTTTAATCAAGTATGCAAACTTTCTATACAGATTTAAATTGAAACCTCTAGATTGGTTCGTGAACTTTAAAACAGCGTAGGGTCATATCCTTAAGTTTAAGTTTGTGTACTGGAAAGGACCTTAAGACTTTTTTTGAAGAAAATACAGAAATTTAAGGAAAATTGGTTTAATTAAAAAATTGGTTTTAACAATAGACACAAACTTTATGCAAGGGTTTATTTATGTTTTAATAAGGTGTATTACCTCCACGTGCCCTTATTACGCGTAGGGCATTTGCCGGCTGGATGGATTCCACGCCTAGTCCGGAGTATGCCGTCATAACAACCTTGAGTTGTGTTGTTGTTGCATAGTACTAAAATTTACAGTTTTGCATATTACTTTCAGTTATTTTCATACTTACTTGATTTTTATTTTTATTGCAGGAGTTCAGCAGACAGGCAGACGGCCCACTTGATGAAAAGCGGTTACCATCGCCTATGGACATTCGCAACACCAAAGGTGCTACAAACGCGCTGCTGTTGTCTAAAGGGAGACTGGAACCTGGTCGCTAATGCCGGAACACAACCCAAGGTTGTTAATCAATAGTTTTCGAAGCGCACGCCGTGTAAGGATTTTTTCGGGTAAATTTTTTACACCTTGGGTTACATTATTGGACTTTTAGTAAGGATCCCTAATTTTTTTGAAAATATAATATAGTCTATAGCCTTCCTCAATAAATGTAATATTCAACACTGAAAGAATTTTTCAAATCGGACCAGCGGTTCCTGCGATTAGCGCGTTTAAACAAACAAACTCTTCAGCTTTATAATATTAGTATAGATGTTTTACTGAGGTACTAGAGTTTAGTTAACCTTTGGCTTTTATTAAACTGCTTATGTATAATTTCCATTTTAAATAACTCTAAATAAATATTATTTTCTTTCTTTCTATAATTCAGTATGATAAATACATGCAGTTTTTCATCAACATTAAAAGACAGTGCGCACGTGTAAACTTGTATACTATGGTGAGGTAAAGATTACTTAAGCGGACATTTGTATAGCGACCGTCGCGTTAGACAGACGTGTTATTTAAATTCATATTTAAATTATTATCTTATTGTGATTGAGAAGTGCGGAAACAATGAGAATGTTAATAATTCTTTTGTTAAGTGCCAGTGGATGTTTGGCTGAGGTAAACTTTTTTTTTTATGGAAATTGTTTTTGTTAACATTAGAATAGGCTTTCATTTACAAACTAATTTAGTTATTTATTTTAAATGTAATTAGGATTTTGAGATATATCTACAATATGCCAAATGATAGTTAAATATTTTATAGTAACTTTTTTTAATTTTTTTATTTGGTTTACCAACAATTACTTGCACTAATACAAAGGATGTACATAGCTTAATAAACAGAGACATAAAAAATGCAGTAATCACTTATAGGCAAACACTACATGCAATTTGATATTTTGTAGTTTGAAATTTTGCATATAAGATAAATAAAATACATTCCCTCGGTTGTCTGAAAGAGATCGCTTTTTAGCGATAAGACCGCCCTTTGTGCATAATTATTCATATTGACTTATAGAAGTTTGTAGGCTTGTTTAAGAAACATAAAGAAGCTTACAAACTTACTCTAACTTAATATGAATAAGTTTAGTTAGTTAGTCTGTAAGTTCATTTTTTGTATTAGTGTACAATAAAGAGTTATTTATCTACCGAAATCGGGCAAGTGCGTGTCACTCCTCGTACAATGAAGGGTTCCGTTGATATGACCAACGTTCATTGTATTAATTATTTGGATATAAAGCTATAAAAAAAGTATTTTTCGAAATATTTACTCTCTCTCTCTATCTCAAAAACTATTAATATTTTGCAAACTAATTTTTACCATTTTTTTAAGCATTTATCATTTTGCTTTTTATATAATATTCCAAACCATAATTTGTTGGACCGATTTTGGTTTATAGTGTTTTATTTTAAGTGTATATATTTGTTACAGTTTTTTTTTATGTGTTAGATTTATTTTAATTTGTAATATCATATATTTAAGAGACTTTAATTAGATTAGTATATTTGTATTAATCAGACATAACAAGTACAAGTTCATACTCTTTTTAAGATTTTAGAAGTGAATACTTCCTACTTTATTAGTCACTAGCGGCCCGCCCCGACTTCGCATGGGTATTTAATAAAAAAACCATTTTTTTTAAATATAATATAGCCTATTTAACCCGGGAATAGTGTAGCTTGCCAACAATTACAAAATATCTCAAACCGGTTCTTTAGTTTCAGAGCCTATTCAATGCAAACAAACAAATCTTTCCTCTTTATAATATTAGTACATAATATCTAGACTTGTTTTAAGATATTATGTAACTCATCTACTACATACACAGACGTACCGACGGATAAACGGCCATGGCGACTGTATAAGGTTTCCATTTTTGCTGAAATGACCGCGTAACCCTAAAAGATGTCAGAGTGATTTAAAGGATGTATTTTTAAATTGTAAAGTATAATATTGAAGTGCAATGTATTTATCTCCCGAAAGTCCTGGCCGCGCGCCGTTGACCGGAGCACGCGGTGGATGCGTGTTGTTGTTGCATCTCACTTTTTTGTATTGTCGTCTCATTCCCTCGAAAAGGGCTCGTATAGGGCTGTCAAAGCATCACAACTATTAATATGAGACCATAGGCAAAATGAACGACTATTTAAAATTAATTTCAACCATGTACAAAAAAAGGAGGTTCGCCGCTTGCTATGAAAAATCGAAAATTTTGTTCAAAAATAACCCTTTCCGTTGATTTGCCGTTTGATGCCAAAACACACCCTCCGCCAAAGAAATGTCAGCACCAAAGTTTAAACACCAAGTTAGTAAATGGTTAAAAACATTAAATTACAGTGACACAGAAAGCACAATACTAAACTGACCACAACACTAGGGGCACACACACACACACACAAAATCACACGCTCTCATAGTTTTAGGTTAATTAATACAAAATCAATTATATTTAAGTTTCTATAATAAAATTGTGTTGACTGCCGCGATACAGACCTAGAGTCTAGTGCAGCAACCGCCGCCAAAAAATTTGTAGCCTTAATTTTAACTACTATATAAGTTTTACATATAATTATATAAGGCCATAAATAAATATATATATAAATAAATGAATTTGAATTTGAAAAAAAAAAACATTCTGAAGCGTAGGAAGTTTTCAATGAATCAACCTTTCCAACCAACTTGTTTGCGTGTACAAAAGTTCATTTTTCGTTCAGTAATACATTTCGAAAATTAGCGGTTGGTCGTAGACTACGAATGTTTCTCATAGACAAATGTTGATATTGCGCGTAAACAGCGGCGCGAGCCCGAGCGTAATGATTTCATCCCGGCCGGACCAGTGTGTACCTCTCCAGGTTAATCGTGCGCCGACACATTCTTTTACAAAAAATGAACCCTGACAAGCTACACTATGTTTTGGTAGAATAAATAATACAAGTGTGTTTATACTTTCAAAATCAGCCGATTCGATTCCTGACAAGGGTAATTGATTTTTCAAAAATCTAATGACATCACTATAGTTTCCGTTAAAATCGGCCTCGATACTCCTTTGAATATTTTTCGCTAGTTCTTATAGTTTAGGATTTGCTCCTGAAGGCCCACTTGAAAAATACACCTTGTATATGCGTGAATTGTTGTTTCACATTTTTCCTGTGTTTCATAAGAATAACAAAGAGAAATATCCCTGTTGATAAAAACAAAACATTTCTCACATTCTGAAAGTACGCTTGGAGTTGCCTGATTACAAAGATGAGAACAGTACTGCTGTCAATAGTTTAAAAACTATGCGAACCAGTGGTCTTCAAGTCACGAGTGACTAGATTACTAGGTAAGCGTGCTCCATCTTAGATCGCATCTTCACTTAATATCAGGTGAGATAGCTGTCAAACGCGAACCTGTTCTACGTTTAAAAAAAACCCATAGATAATATATGCGACTCATGTCCCAACTTTTTTTTACAGCCAGTGTTAAATCCCGACATTGTAATAAAAAATATCAACCGTTTTGTAACATCATTTTATAATAAACTATTATTTAATTTACATAAGTTTGAGCTAAATATTTACTATCATCAGCGATAAAAAAATACTGGCTGATAAAATACCACAGAAAAAAGTTACTTGACGTTTCATATGTGACGTATTAAAGAGTTTATCAGATTTAGATATGGACTTAACGCCTGATTTCATTAGAGAACTAGTTGTTTGTTTCAGTAATCAGTTTTTATTTATTTTCCTCATATCTGAAATGAAAAGCAGAGTGTTACTCGGACTATTAGCGCCCACGCTACGCTCGTGTGTCAAACCATCTCATGCCTAAATAGGCCACTTTCACTTCTCGTGTAACAATCTACTATTATTTTTATTTAACTAAAAAAAAAGCAGAGCCATTATTCCAAAATCAAACAAACAAACAAAACCACTCTCAACGGAATCTAAAAAAGTTCTGTTTTTATGATGTCCTTAGCAGCCCTAAGTATAGAACTAATAGATCCCTTTTTGATGTTCCAATACAGCAGCAAGCTGCTCTACGTCACGTAGGCACGCATTAGTCATGCGTGCTGTAAGAAAAAAGTGCATTCACCCATTTTTGTGAAAAAAATTATGAAATGGAACAAAACCACTGTCGACGTGTTATAAAAGTTCCGTTTCATTATGGCAGCTGGCAGCCCTAAGTATAGATCCAATAGATCCCTTTTTGATGTTCCAATATAGCACAGCAAGCTGCTCTACGTCACGTAGGCACGCATTAGTCATGCGTGCTCTAAGAAAAAAGTGCATTCACCCATTTTTGTTAAAAATATATGAAATGAAACAAAACCACTGTCGACGTGATATAAAAGTTGCGTTTCATTATGTCCCTGGCAGCCCTAAGTGTAGATCTGATAGATCCCTTTTTGATGTTCCAATATAGCACAGCAAGCTGCTCTACGTCACGTAGGCACGCATTAGTCATGCGTGCTCTAAGAAAAAAGTGCATTCACCCATTTTTGTTAAAAAAAATGAAATGGAACAAAACCACTGTCGACGTGTTATAAAAGTTGCGTTTCATTATGTCCCTGGCAGCCCTAAGTATAGATCTGATAGATCCCTTTTTGATGTTCCAATATAGCACAGCAAGCTGCTCTACGTCACGTAGGCACGCGTTAGTCATGCGTGCTCTAAGAAAAAAAGTGCATTCTGGGTGAATGCACTTTGTTATGCCGGATCATATGTTTCTTGTTTACCATCCTTATAAAAGTGGGGCATATGTCACTGGGTTTTATGTATATCGTTTTGGATTTGTGGTATTTAGGTAATTTTCAAAAGACATGTACCTAATTGCTGAATATGACATTTTATCTGAACCCTAAAAATAAATTGCCAGACATACACAAAGTTGTTTTGACTTACCAAAAATATTTCCTTAGTCCAGAGGGTTGCCTGAAAGAGATCGCTTTAGGCCCCAATTACACTATCTTATACTAATATATAAAGCTGAAGAGTTTGTTTGATTGATTGAACGCGCTAATCTCAGGAACTACTGGTCTGATTTGAAAGATTCTTTCAGTGTTAGATAGTAAGACCAATAGAAGCGGAGCACCAATGAAGAATGTTTTAAAATCGGGGGGTTTTGAAAACAAATTCCACGCGGACGACGTCGCGGGCACAGCTAGTCATAAATATATGATCTCGCCATGCCAGCCTCAATGACATCATCCGCCGAGTCCTTGTCAGCGTCGGCGTACCAGCCATCCTAGAGCCAAATGGCTTGGTGCGCGACGGTGGCAAGAGGCCGGATGGAATGTCACTTATTCCCTGGAAGATGGGAAGGCCGCTTGTGTGGAACCCGACATACGTTGACACTCTGGCGGCATCCCGTCTTCCAGTGACTAAGTCAGGGGCTGGCAAGGCTGCTTCAATAGCAGAAGATCTCAAACGTCGCAAATATGGAATCCTAGGAAGAGGTTACATATTTGTGCCGTTTAGAGTTGAGCGTTAAGAACAGATGAGCGTGCATGACAAGAGCTATGAATGTCAAAGAAGCGAGTGAGGTGTGTAAGAACAAGCCTGAATGGCGCTCTGTTGTTCGTGCCTACCCCGCAAGGGAACTGGCGTGAAGCTATGTATGTATGTATGTGTAGAGTTGAACCTTTAGGTCCGTGGGGTCCATCGGCAAAGGGTTTCTTCAAAAAAAATTGTAAGAAACTCTTTGATACCACCCGTGATCAGAAGGCTGGTTCGTATTTCGCACAACGAATCAGCATTGCCATACAGCGTGGCAATGCAGCCAGCCTTCTGGGCATGCTTCCCTCTTGCAACGATTTGTTACATACTTTATATTAATTTATTTACAATTTAGTTTATTTTCAAGTATTTGGTTTAATTTAGTTAATTTGAATCTCATTATATAATATAATACTATACATACATTATATAATACTAGCTGTGCCTGCGACGTCGTCCGCGTGGAATTTGTTTTCAAAATCCCCCGATTTTGAAACATTCTTCATTGGTGCTCCGCTCCTATTGGTCTTAGCGTGATGGTATATAGCCTATAGCCTTCCTCGATAAATGGGCTATCTAACACTGAAATAATTTTTCAAATCAGACCAGTAGTTCCTGAGATTAGCGCGTTCAATCAACCAAACAAACAAACTATTCAGCTTTATATATTAGTATAAGATATAAGATAAGATGATAGTGTAAATATATCATACAAATATGATTTCATATCTGTCAAATTCTAAATAATGCTGTTTTTCATTTTTACATATTGCACTTACGAACATAGAGACGTCACACTTTATCAAGATGGATAATGATATAGCCATGTTTTCCGTTGCTATGAGTGCAATTTTATTAACGGCATTAAAATGAAAATAAAAACAACCAAGAAAAATACAAAAAATAAATTTGAGTTCTTGAATATCGGTAGCAAGGTGATCAGAGAGAGGTTTGCATATCATACAACAGGAGAGCGTGGCGCCGGACGGTCGAATCCTGACCGCTGGCCGCGGTGACGTGCGACACGAGAGTGTTGAGACCTTGCCGGCCTCCACCCGTACGCAAGCCGCGATGGGGCGCGTCGGTGTTCCGCGCGACCTCCTCACTCCCTCAAAAGGAGAGGGAGATGCCGGGGATTTTTTTTTTGTGGCGGGAGAAATCGCACGTTACCGGGTCTTTTGCTAGGGATTGGATCAAAGCGATGAGAGGTGAAGCCACGAACAGCCACCAGAGTCAATAGCCGGCATGTGTGGAGACTCGAATAATCAATATTCCACTAAAACCACCCTCCTCCCATGTGCCTCGTGCTTATGGTAGGAAGAGCGTGAGACTTAGAACGTAGTTACGCCCACGCTGATCCTAGCGCATCAGTGCAGACTCACATCGTCAACGGGGGGATGACTCCTCCGCTCCCTAGATACTGGAGGGCCCCTGCAGCGGTATTAGAGATGCCGGGGATGACCCATCCCCGGCCAAGGAGAGGCTCGCCCCCATAATAGGGGCGGGCCAGCGCCAGCCAGGATCGCGGATTAAGGCTCACGCTATGTTCCGAGGCCCCGACAAAACGGTGAAAGGAGGAACAGGAGGTTTTAGTGGGTATACCGGCAGCCCATCAGGCCAGCGAGTCCCACAGTATGGCGACGCCATCCCCCGAGCTGCGCGGTCTCCGCAAACGGATTTCCCCTCGTCAAAAAAAAAGAAAGATTTCTATAACATCTAATTCGAAGAATTCTTAGATTGGAAGAGAAAGATGTATTACAAAATATACAAGATATTCTAGACGAAATTCTTGCATATTCAGTTTTGAGGTTAGACGAATGATATGATCATATTTGTACGCTCGCTGTCAAATACGAGAGAATGCCTTTTTAACTGTGATCATAGACAATAATGAATCACATGTAGTTATTATACAGCCATAGGTTCTTTATATAAAAATTACTTATACTTCTCTGATCATATTTCTATGATTGTCTAATGAGGTTTTTACGCGATAAAGCCGCCCTTTGTTCAACATTTATTGTATCTAACTTTTAAAAAAGGAATTTTAATTTTTGGTGAAACATAAAGTATTCATTCGTTTATCCACTAAAATGTATTTAAGTTGTTGCAAAATAGGGACAAATAAATAATCGTAGAAGTGTATAAAATTAGCCTATTAAAATGGTAACGAGCTACTCACATGTGTGCGAGCGATTGTTAATGGAGCATGTTAAACACTTTTTTTAAATATCAATTTATTGTGGACCGTAATTATTTTAATTTAAAAAAAAACTGCATGTGTGTATATAATGACAATTTTAATGCAGAGAGAAAGTAGTAGTAGTAGTTGTATTCGCCACAAAGGCAGGCAAAGGAATCTAGTCCATACAGCCAATTCTGATGTTTAAGTCTTCGTATAATAGTCGCGCAGTTGTACTGTAGGCTACAACTAACGCCATTCAACGGAGTTCTTGTGAAAACTCAAAAGGCCACATTTGACTATACAGTTCACATTTCTCACAAAACACATAATTACTACTCAAAAACTATCAATATCCTACAACTATTGTTCACTTTAGAGTAATTTTACACATTTTTAGAGAATAAAACTGCACAGCACAACGTCTCCTTTCAGTTCCCGCCAAAAACTCTGCAGAGAGAAAAATATGACGTAAAAAGAGAACATCTATGTTCTAAATTCAAACATTCAGTATATTTAGTGGCCAGTACTTTGCCACGTCATTTATGTAAATAAAAACTATTTGTTGGCGATTCCAACATAGCAAATGAGTGTAGGACGCTCAGTAGTTACAGGGCCGGCCGCAGTCTTTTTGCCGCCGTAGGCAAACTGGAAAAATGCCGCCCCACCGAAGTTTAAGAAGTCTTCTCTCTTGCTTTTACTCCCAGAACCCTGTCTATTCGTGTTGTATGTACTTGTTGATTTCACTACTCATGTATTTTTTAGATTCAAGTGAACGAATCAAAATATGTTTTTGGCTGTTCCGTGTTGTGTTTTTTGGGCTTTAGTAATAATTCAAGCGTTTTTGGAGACATTTTTGCCGCCTCTAAATTTTGTCGCCATAGACAGTTGCCTACCTTCTCGAGCGGCCTCTGACTAGCCAGTATAGTCGCCGATGAGAACAGTACGTAGAAGACCGGGATATGTGGCGTAAACCTGGGGAGGTCTCTAAGTCCAAAGAGATCTGCAATACAGGAGGGGACAGTCAAAATAACTGAGATATTTTTATAAACTTACCGAACGCCGCAGCCTCATAGATTTTTGACAAGCCTACCTACTTATGACGTCATAAGTGAGTAAAGTCACAAGTAAAAGGACTCAAAGAGCACATTCATTATTATTTTTGAAGTAAAACTTCTTTTGAACCGTTGTGAGTTGAATTCAAACTCGATGTAACGAAAAACCGACTTCAAAAACTAAAAAACGGAAAAGTATAAAATAACTTATTTTTAAAGCTATCATTATTAATATATATTATCTAAAACATCTTGAAGTCGGTGCAAAGTAAAAAATAAACATTACTATATTTTTTTGGAAATTACTAAGCACCGACTTCAAATGTTTTAGATAATATATATTAATAATAATAGCTTTAGAAATAAGTTATTTTATACTTTTAGTTTTTGAAGTCGGTTTTTTTTAAACGAAGTTTTTTATTTTTTTGTTACTTTTTAGTGTCTAGCTTTGTATGGGTAGACAGACCTACGGAAGGTGCCGCGATCCTTAAAAAATATAGGTCCCAAGAAATGGGAACAAAAAATGTTCGTAAAATGAAAACTACTGGGCCAAAGTATGTTAAATTTTTAGGGGACCAAATGGCAACTATTCCGTATCAAACTAAACAAGAATCCTGTAAATCAAATCATAAATCTCAGCGTAATCGGAGTACATATGGAACGGAATGGATTTTTTTTTTTATAAAAAATGTTTATAAAATGTAAACTACTGCGCCAAACTATGTTAAATTTTTAGGGAATCAAATGGCAGCTATTCCCCGTCGAACTAAACAAGAATCCTGTAAATCAAATCATAAATCTCAGCGTAATCGGAGTACATATGGAACAGAATGAATTTTTTTTATAAAAAATGTTTTTAAAATGAAAACTACTGGGCCAAACTATGTCAAATTTTTAGAGGACTAAATGGCAGCTATTCTGCGTCGAATAAAAAAGAATCAAGTAAATCGGATCATAAATCTCGGAGTATTCGGTGAACATACATAAAAAAAAGATCCCGACGAATTGAGAACCTCCTCCTTTTTTTAAGTCGGTTAAAAAAGTGACACTAAAAAAAGATAAACACATGAAATTCAACCTTATTTAAATCAAAATAAAACAGATTTCTCTTTACCCGTTAGTAATAATTTTCAATTTAAACAAAACAGTGCATTGAATTTTGAACTTTATGTTAGTGATTAAAAGTGCATTTTACAGTGAATTATTACGAATAAGGGTCAAAATACCTAAGAATAAGGACGTTTATAATATAATATAACAGAATTGCGAAAAATTGTATTCTCTGAAGTTTCACTTCAAGTGTGTGTGAACTATGGACATTTTGAACACCAAAGGTGCTACAAAAGCGCTGCTGCTCTCTAAAGGGAGAATGGAACCTGGTCACTAATGCTGGACACAACTCAGGTTGTTATGGCGGCTTACTCTAGACCAGGGGTGATAGCCATCCAGACGGGTAAACACCCCACCATCGGCTGTGGGTTGTTTTGTCGCCTCTTACGACAGGCCGCGCGAAATTGTATTCTTTCTCCATTCCTGCACGGATTGTTTGAAAAGTAATTAAAATTAATTCTATCATGCTATTTTAATAAGATGTTATTTTAATGTCTGTTATTTGTGTAAAAATATTAGAATTTATTGTAAAATGTGTGTATTATTAGATTGAGATCCCAGTCACCCCAGACTAACGTGATTTTAGGAAAGATGAAATTTTCAGTATCGGTAGTTTAACATAAACTTAGAAAGGAATGGGTACTCGCTAAGCTCAAAGCGGGCCGTTTATCAGGTAGCAGGTATCAAAGGTGGAAAATAACCATGCTAACTTACGTCAAAGTAGCAAGGCTAGTTTTTACATATGTCATATATGATATTGTTATAAACAAAGATATACAGTTGCCAGACACTTCCTGAGGGCCATAACTTTTGACAAACACTTAAAAAAGAAAATGGTAACTTACGTCATTTTAGGAAGGCTGAATTTTGTATATATTATCAAGTATAATATTTTGAAATATTTACCAAGGAGACAGACAAATCTGACGGGCCAAACATCTTCCCATGGTAATAAAACTACGTTTTAACGGTTTTAAGCACGGTAATTTTATTTGATTTTGGTTTTTCCGACGTTTCGGCCACTTTTCAGTGGCCGTGATCACGGAAGACAATGATGTCAAGTGTCAACGAGTATTGTTACAAGTTTTGTTTAGCCTACCGCCAACTTATGGGTGGAAGGATCCTTCCACCCATTTTAATATTATATAAAATTATTAGAGCATGTTTGCTGAAGAGTTTCTTGCGCCGCTTCTTCTCTTCAAGCCATAACATGTTGCGAAGCGGTAGTAAATTAGATTAGGCTCCCATAGACTAAATAATAACCATAAACAAAATTAAAATTAAATAATTAAAATTAATAAGTTGGCGGTAGGCTAAATAAAACTTTAACAATACTCGTTGACACTTGACATCTTTGTCTTCCGTGATCACGGCCACTGAAAAGTGGCCGAAACGTCGGAAAAACCAAAATCAAATAAAATTACCGCGCTTAAAACCGTTAAAACGTAGTTTTATTATGTATACAAGTCGCGAAAACTTAAGAAAATATTATCTTCCCATGGTTATTTTCCACCTCTGATAGTTGCTACCTGAAAAACGGCCCCGCTCTCAGCTTAGCGAGTATCCATTCCTTTCTAACGGCCGTTTTCAATAACTTATCTAAGATTACAGATAGATCGCTATCCCCGACCATTAGTAACAGTAAATCTATCCCTTGTTTGCGTTTCACAATCAAGGATAAGTGCTATCCATAGCTAACGATAGATAGCTTCTTCCCTCTCACTTATCCAAGCCTCTTGAAACGTTCCGTTCTACGATAACCATTTAACGACGTTACGCTTAAAACTAGACATATTTTTTGTTTTATTTATTTATTTATTGTATTATTTACAATAGTAAATTACTTTTTTACAACGACAAATCAAAACATAAATAGAAATATTTTTTTCATTTGATTTACCGTGCTTTTTAATAAAATCAATATAGACACGAAACGTGTATGGTTTAACAACCGGCACTTGTCATTTTGTGTTTTTGTTTTGTTTAAACGCGTTTCACGACTTTCTTGTATCTTATTTCTTATGTTTAATATTGTGTAGAATAAATGTTAAACTACCGATCCTAAAAAATTCATCTTCCCTAAAATCACGTAAGTCTAGGCTGACTGGGATCTCTGTCTATATAAATAATGTGAATTCCTTGTTTACAACGCCATCTACGGCAGGTAGGATGTACTGATATCCTTAAGATATTTTTGTTACAGGAATTCTATAGAGTTGGGGTGATTGAGAGAGCTTACCCAAATGATAATTTTAGTAAATACATCCCAAGTATATATGAAGCAGGAAAATTGGTAAGTTTTACCTATAATATATGATAAACCCAATGTATGTAATAACGTGATACGAATATAATACATGTAATCTATATATATAAAAATCAATTGCTGTTCGTTTGTCACACTAAAACTCGAGAACGGCTGGACTGATTTGGCTAATTTTGGTTTTGAATTATTTGTGGAAGTCCAGGGAAGGTTTAAAAGGTGAGTAAATATGAAAAAAATGCTTGAAACCAGAACGAATGCAAGGATAATGGTCGATGATGTTATGCTGGAGCAAGTGAATGAGTTTGTATATCTTGGATGTGCTTTTAGCAGGGATGGAAGGTACACCGCTGATATAGAAAGAAGAGTGAATTTGGGGAATAGTTTAAATGGAGCGTTAGGTAAACTTCTAGGCGCTAAGAACCTCAGCCAGAAGGCCCAGCTCGCCGTACACAACGCGGTGCTGGTACCTACGCTCACGTATGGAAGCGAGAGTTGGGTATGGAAGAAAGAGCATGAAAGTAGAGTAAACGCGGTCGAGATGCGAGCACTGCGCAAAATCTGCGGAGTGACGCTCGCGGACCGCGTTCGTAATACCGAAGTAAGAAAGAGGTTGGTCTGAAAGAGAGTATCGGGGTGAAGGTAAGGAAAGGAATGCTCCGGTGGTTCGGGCATGTGGAAAGAATGCATGATGAAAGAATGACTAAACAGATATACAATGCAAAAGTGGATGGATGCAGAAGTCGTGGAAGGCCACGACACACCTTCCATGATCAAATTGATCGTGTACTAGCAGAAGGTGATGTCAGGAGCCTTAAGAACAGACGAGCTTGCATGACAAGAGTTATGAATGTCAAAGAGGCAAGTGAGGTGTGTAAGAATAAGCCTAAATGGCACTCTGTTGTTCGTGCCTACCCCGCGAGGGAACTGGCGTGAAGTTATGTATGTATGTATGTATGCTTGAAATATAGTAAACAACAATTATTTCGCTTTCCCTTAGAAACTATTCCTGCCTGTCAAACATTTGATGTTCGTCCCGTCGTTTAAAAATCAATCAAATTTAAAAGTCGTTCAGAAATCAAAATAAATTTAGAAGTGAAGTTTTCTTTTTCATTTTTTTTGGTTTTGAACGTTTGATGTTCGTTCCGATTAAGTTTTGACCACATTTTTTACTAAAGTTGAAACATTCTGCAATTATCATTCAGCTTTTTTATTTATCGATTCTGAGGTGACACGAAGCTCGCCGGCTCAGCTAGTACTATATATATATATATATTATACGCTCCCCATTAGTGGGTCACGACTCGTAATTTGGCAAAAAACTTAACCTGAATTCAACACGATTAATATCTTATCTAATATATATATGAATATTTCGTGTCACGATGTATGTCCGGGAGAAACTCCGAAACTACTAAACCGATCTTGATGAAATTTTATAACTATTTGTAATTTGGTCCAACTTAAAAGGTAGGATAGTTTTATCTCTACTACTGACCTCAATTATAAAATGATGTTAGTGTGTATGTCATCTCATATGCGTCGTCGTGGTAGCGTAATGGCTAGCGCACGCGTCCCAGGCTCAAAGGGCGCGGATTCTATCCTGGCCGGAACGCATGCATCACTTAGTCAGTTTTCTGATCATTAGATCAGAAGACTGACTTACTGTTTGCTTGCTTGAACGCGCTAATCTCAGAAACTACTGGTCTGATTTGAAAAATTCTTTCAGTGTTAGACGGCCCATTTATCGAGGAAGGCTATAGGCTATATATCATCACGCTTAAACCAATAGGGGCGGAGCACCAATGAAGAATGTTTCAAAATCGGGGGGTTATGAAAACAAATTCCAGACGACGTCGCGGGCAGAAGCTAGTAATATATAAATGATGATATAACATTTAAATATCTACTACCAAAGACCTTTAACATCTGACATTATTTTATAAGACTATTATAAAACAAAGGTGGCGGCACTGCTCTAATTGCTAGCTGTGCCCGCAACTTCAACTGTAATTTTAAAAGTAACCTAAGGTGATCCTTATAACATAAGCTATCTGCCAGTGAAAGTCCCGTCAAAATCGGTTCAGCCGTTTCAGAGATGAGCTAGAACAAATGGTTTTAATTTTATTTTCGCGGTACCGTAGAAAATAGCCTAAGTTACTCCTTATAACATCAGCTATCTGCCAGTGAAATTCTCGTCAAAATCGGCCCAGCCGTTTTAAAGATTAGCCGGAACATCCAGGCAAACAGACAAAAATTCTAACGAATGCATTTTCGTAATCTTCTGGTCCAAATTATCCCCCCTGATTTTTTTCACATTTTTATTTTGGCTTTACAAACAGACACTTCAATTTATGTATATAGAGTATAAAAGATAAGTATACGATAATTGATTGCTGGTTACGACTTTTTATGGTCTGTAATTGCTTCATAAATATTACTATACTTTGTAGTGTTTACTGTACTATACTTTTATATTTGGAGTCAAAGGGGTCCTAAAACGGTTGCATTTGCAGAATCGCTTAGTGAAATTGACACGTGTCTAGATATCTACTGGTCGGTGCAAGACATAACATAATGTTGCGAACCGATCCTTTACAGGTGTTTTTACCACTTCGAATTTAAGCCAATTATTGTTCGCATTCATCCCTTTGTGTACTTCCCGGTAAGACGTCATAAATACTTTCTTCGTTTGTTTGCATTTCGTTGCCCATGCTTAGAAGCCATAAAGCTTACAAGTTGGAAATTCTAAAAACTAGTAGGCATGTTGCTAGGCTATTTTACAAATATCACGTATATTTGTAATAACAATTGTAAAAAATAAATGCTTAAATCTTTTCAAAGTACTCTCCACCAGCCTCTATACAAAGTTTCATGCGTCTGAATCAGTTTTCGAAAGACTTTTTCCAGTCCGCCGCAGATACCTCGTCTACAGCTTAATCGAACGCTGACAGCGCATCTTCCGACGACGAAAATTGTATCCCGTTGAGCTGATTTTTTATTTTCGGTAATAAAAAGAAGTCACACGGTGCTAGGTCAGGGCTGTAAGGAGGGTGACCTAGGGGTTTGATCGGCTTGCTGTCCAGGAAGTCCCTCGTTTTGAGCGCGGTATGGGCGGGCGCGTTGTAGTGGTGGAGCAGTGGCCTGCGGAGCCTTGTTTTTGGTCGCTTGTTGCTCACAACAGAGAAAACTTCTACCAAGCATTTTTGGTACCGTAAAGGAATTGACACCAAGTAGCCAGTCAAATTGAAAAAATTGCTTCACTTTGGTAGGCGTGGATTCGTTTTGAAACACCCAAACCGTCAACTAGCGCTTCGTTTCTGGATCGTATTGATAAATTAAGGACTCATCACCTGTAATGATGTCGTAAACACGCCGAGACGAAATTGCTTCAAATTTGTTTGACATATTAGGGCACCGTTCCACCCGGGCCTGCTTCTGAGCATCGGTGAGGTTGTGCGGCACCCAGCGTGAAACTATCCATAAGATGCATGTGTAGAATCTCGTGAAGGCTTCCCTATCCAATCTGCAGTACGTGCTGAATCTCTTGATACGTAACTCACCTATTGTCTTGGATTAAATTTTTCACTGGTAGCACGTTTTCTTCTATAAGAGCCGTCAAAGGGGGTCCACTTCTTTCTTCATCCCCCAAAGTTAATCGACCGCGATTGAATTCGTTATACCAACAATACACGGTTGCCTTAGAAGGGCCTAGAATGCCATTTGAAGTCTATCATACGATTCGTCCGGTATCAGGTGACACTTTATATCGTAAAAAATCATAGCGCGAAAATGTTCCTGGCGTAGATCCATTTTTCAATGAGACAAGATAATTTAAATTAGCTCGCAAACAGTGTGGAGGGAATTTTTGAAATTGGAACGTACCTATTTTTAGTTATAAATAATCATATTTTCAAAATAGATTTATAACTGGCCAGTCTCTCATACATATTTTTTTTTCGCAATACTTTCTGAGTGGCCTGGTATAAGGTCAGTTAGTCAGGATCAGACCCGATTCACCCACCTTATATATTTTGAACTAAGTCAGATTAGTTGAGTTTCAACTGCGATCGAGGCGTTATCTACTTTCAGAACCAGTAGTTTATAGTGACGGACTTTTCGCGATTTATGTCATTACGGTATACTGCTTTACGGTCTGAACTTGTTGCATTCGGTTTTATTTTTAAGCACTGTGAATTACATGTATGTACTTCCAATAAACTTTATTATAACTCTAACGGCATTTTAATTCGTATCCCGCAATTGTGTAACAATAAGGTTCGATTTTATTTTGATACTTGACATATTTGCTGCTTTAAGCCCCCAGTCTTTTAGTTTTTTATTACAGGAGTTCAGCAGACAGGCAGACGGCTTACTTGATGGAAAGCGGTTACTATCGCCTATGGGAATTTGCAACACCAAAGGTGCTACAAACGCGCTGCTGCACTCTTAAGGGAGACTGGAACCTGGTCACTAATGCCGGAACACAACTCAAGGTTGTTATGGCGACATACTTTAGACCAGGGGTGGTAGCCATCCAGTCGGGCAAATGCCCAACCACCTGGCTATAGATTGTTTCGTCGCCTCTTACGACAGGCCCCCGGCAGTAGGAAATTGTATTCTTTCTCCGTTCCTGCACGGATAAATAGTTAGTTATATTAAAACTTACAAATTGTCAGTAAACAGGTTATTTGTTAAGGTTTTCCTCTTAGTATTATTAATCTAATGTTATAATATTAACAATGGACCATTTTTCCATGGCACCCACAGTAGAAAATCATTGTTTTGTGTTATGCTATGATGAATTTGTAATCTTTGTAAACATCTTATTTATGTTAGAATTAGAATATATTTATAAATTAAACACTAAATAAAATATAACATTGGGAGGGATTGCTTTAAGCGATAAGGTTGGCTATTGTTTCTACCATTGTATTTGTTCATTTTTGAAATATAATAATAATAATAAATAAAGTGTTATCTATCTATCTTACATTTATATAATAATCCATAAAATGGAATTAAAATGATAGAGTTTACTTTATAATATTTTACCAATTGATTTATTTCCTTTTCAGGATGTGGATATAGTACTTCTTCCTTCAGTTGAGGGACTTGCAGAAAGCACTTATGATGAGGTAAAATACATTTTTAATCCACCGCAGTATACTATGGTTTAGATGTCTGTGATCGACTACAGAGTTCTCTGTATATATATATACTAGCTGACCCGGCGAACTTCGTACCGCCATATTTTCTGAATTCCTAAAAGACTTTGTTTCATGACACAAAAATAAAATCACCATAATCGGTCCAGGTAATTAGGAGGATTCTAGAACCCGATCTCAGCGCCACCTATCGGTTCTAATTGCAAATCTAAACCATCCGGGAACCCACTCAAACATACAAAAACAAAATTACCAAAATCACTCCCGGTGATTAGGAGGATTCTAGAACTCGATCTTAGCGCCACCTACCGGTTTTTTTTTGCGAATCTAAACCATCCGGGAACCCACTCAAACACACAAAAAATATCACCAAAATCGCTCCAGGTTTTATCCGTGCAGGAACGGAGAAAGAATACAATTTTCTGCGGCCGGGCGGCCTGTCGTAAGAGGCGACAAAACAACTCACAGCCAGGTGGTAGGGCATTTGCCCGACTGGATAGCTACCACCCCTTGCCTAAAGTATGTCGCCATAACAACCTCAAGTTGTGTTCCGGTATTAGTGACCAGGTTCTAGTCTCCCTTAAGAGAGCAGCAGCGCATTTGTAGCACCTTTGGTGTTGCAAATGTCTATAGGCGATAGTAACCGATTTCCATCAAGTGGGCCGTCTGCCTGTCTGCTGAACTCCTGCAATAAAAAAAAGGTGATAAGGAGAATTGTAGAACCCGATCTCAGCGCCACCTACCGATTCCAATTGTGGACCTAAACCATCCCGGGACCCACTCAAACACACACACAAAATTTCATCAAAATCGGTAAAGTCGTTCTCAAGTTATAAAATTACAACGAAAAGTGGCATATATATATATATATATATATATATATATATATATATATATATATATATATATATAGTTTTGGTATATATGTAGTTTTGGTAGTTTTGATAGTTGTGGTAGTTTTGGTAGTTTTGATAGTTGTGGTAGATTTGGTAGTTGCGGTAGTTTTGATAGTTGTGGTAGTTTTGGTAGTTGTGGTAGTTTTGGTAGTTTTAATAGTTGAGGTAGTTTTGTTAGTTGTGGTAGTTTTGTTAGTTGTGGTAGTTTTAGTAGTTTTGATAATTGTGGTATATAGTTTTGTATATATATATCTCGTTATAATGTCTGCCGATAATGATTATTATTATATCTTGTATGTCTCTGAAGATCACGGGTCACAAAAATTGTCCCGGACTTTTGGAGGGCTTTCGTGGGACCATGGGAAGGCTACCACGTAAAGGCCCATTAAATTTTTTTATGTAAATGTGGAATGACTCTGACATGTGATTATCATGAAAATGAGAATGAGAAATACACACAAGGACAAGCCCCAGTCAGTGTAGAGACTAACCGGGGCCGGGATTGGGGAATCGGGATAGTCCTACATCAAGTTCTAATGTGATGTAGGATTTTAGGTAATGAGGACAAAAAGTACAGGACTATTGGGATGAACTGCTAATGGAACTAAGAACCTGGGACTAAAGGGACCATGCCTAGGAATATTATACATATATTTATTTATAGTTTATTATTTATTTTATTTTATATTTTATTATTTGAAATGAGAGCTTTGAGAAATATATGTGAGGTAAGCATGAATGATATGATACGGAATAGTGTAATAAGGGAGCGTTGTGGATTGAAAGAAGATGTAATAACAAGAGTTGAAGAAGAAATGTTAAGGTGGTTTGGGCATGTAGAGAGGATGGTTGACAATAGAATCACAAAACAAGTGTATGACAGTATTGTGAATGATAGAGTTGGTACCGGTAGACCACGACGTACACACCATGATCAAATAACAGAAGTGTTACAACGAGGTCAGGTAAAAAGCATATCAAATAAACGTGCATGTATGAAGAGGTTAATGAAAGTAGATGAAGCGAAAGTTGTTTGTCAGCATCGTTGCAAGTGGAGATCTAGTCTCTGCCTACCCCCATGGGAAAAAGGCGTGATAATATGTATGTATGTATGTTATTTATACTCAAAGGTTTTACATTTTTTTTAAAAGGTTGTACTACTCGATAATGGCACCCATATCGAAGTTGTGTAAGAATACGTCTATCTTGGACAGTATACAAGTGGGTAAACAGAACTTCGAGAGGGAGTCAATAAAAGGATTCAGTTAGGTTGGGCGCCATTTGGAAAACTCCGTTGAGTCTTTACATCGACCATTCCGCAATGCTTGAAGACGGTGCGTCCTACACGTCATGGCGTATGGTGCCGAGACGCGGACACTGACAGTGGGTTTTGTTTAACAAATTGAAATTTGAGTTCAGCAGACAGGCAGACCGCCCACTGGATGGGAAGCGGTTACCATCGCCTATGGACATTTGCAACACCAAAAGTGCTACAAATGCGCTGCTGCTCTCTTAAGTGAGTCTGGAACCTGGTCACTAATGCCGGAACACAACTCAAAGTTGTTACGGCGACATGCTCTAGACCAGGGGTGGTAGCCATCCAGTCGGGCAAATGCCCTACCACCTGGCTGTGGGTTGTTTAGTCGCCTCTTACGACAGGCCGCCCGGCCGCAGGAAATTGTATTCTTTCTCCGTTCCTGCACGGATAATAACTTACTAACTACCTTACTTACCTAACTTTCCACAAGACCGTATCGAAGAGCAAGCTGTAGGTAAAGCAACAGTTGATAATTGTTATTGTATGTTGTTTTTTTAGACGGTAAAAAACTTAGCCAAAGCTGCTAGACAAGCCAGAGTGTACATCGTCGCTCATTTGCTCGAAAAAACAAGATGCCAGAACAAAAATGAGGATATTAGAAGTAATTTGGTATTCGATCGTGAAGGAACGGTGCTTGCTGTGTACGTATAACTTTTTAAAAGTTCCTTACCCATTTCGGAAAAGATAGAACTCTCATGAAATCATGTTCATAAGTCATTAATAGCATAGACATTTTAGTCCAGACAACGAACGCCAAAAAAGGCTGAATAGGGAAAATGTTTCGTGTGGAAGATAATTTCGGTACAATTGTAAGGGAATGTGTCCTGAACAATATAGTGGAAGTACTGATAGGTAGGAGTGAAGCTCGAGGAGGGAACGGGCCTGTAGAGGTCCTTGTATCCGACCACATTTATTGAAATACCAACATTTGCCCCGCGGGCACACCGCGTGAAAATCTCTGCGTAGTAAGCTCTATGTTACTTAAAAACTAAATTAGATTATTTAATACACATACCTTTTTGGTATATATTAAACCTAAAACGACTGTTTTTTGTTCAATTCACTACAATGACAAAGAAACTAAGTCCATGTAGTCTAGATAATTGCCCAGCAAAGCATAGAGATGAGTCGAAACCAACCTGATTTGAAGTAATGAATGACTTGTTTCCTATGACAACGTAAGTATTTCATAGGCTACGTTCCATTAGATACTCACAACGACCACGTTCATGATTTTCCCGTTCCACTTGCTTGCCGGCGTTACAATCGTTAACCCAAATGGAACGATTATTCGACCCAGCTCTTGACGTGGATCGTTGTGAGTGTTGTGTGTTCGAAAAGATGACGTCATTAGTGACGTTTTCGCCACGACCACAACGACCGCGGTCGCTTTGTGGAACGGCTAACGGAGCATTTTGGGCGTCGTGAGCTACTAATGAAACGCGCTGTACGTGAATTTAAAAAACACACATATATTACATTCATAGAGTACATTAATATAATAGGAGAATTAGATTAGTCTGGAATACCAAACAGGCTACTTGTAATCCCGTGAAAATACGGGTTCCTGTGAGATAAATATATTTTTGGAACGAAGTTCCTTATTGCGCGTTGCGAAAGGGGGCTAGACGGAAAAAATTAAGACCAAAAGTTGTAACGACACTTTTTGCTATAGTTGTAAGCCGTGCGGCGTGCGCGTGTTTCTCTGTCTGTCTCTCTCTCTCTCATAGAAAGCAAGCCAGTTATTTACGTTTCGTCTTTCTATTTCGCATTGAACAGTGTGGTGTCGCGATTATTTTTGTTGAGTGTATACAGGTTTTTTTGTACTTCGCGTTTGACCATTATCTCGCTCGATTTGAGCGGAGATATGGTCTAAGATCGAGCACGCTTACCTAGAAGGTACCTATTCACACGAGACTTGAAGACACCCAAGTTGTAGGTTTCGGGAAAAACAGACTCCGGCAGTGAGTTCCACTCCTTTGCGGTGCGCATAATAAAGGTGGACTCAAAGCGCTTTGTTCGTATAGGTGGTATGTCCACCATATAGCGGTGCCGCATGCCAGTGCGTCTGGTTGTCCGATGATGGAAGGGAGACGGCGGGATGAGATTGAAAAGCTCCAATGCACACTCTCCAAAATGTATCCGATAGAAAACCGACAAGCTGGCAACCCTGCGTCGATGTTCGAGACTTTGTAATTTGTCATTAAATAGCTGGTCGTTGCCTATCGACTTCCTGGCTCTCCGCTCAATCGATTCTAGTGCCTCGAGTTGGTATTTGGCTGAGCCATCCCAAAGATGAGTACAGTACTCCATACATGCCCGTATTTGTGCTTTCTACAGCATCAGCAACTGTTCTGAAGTGATTCGGATGTCCCTTGACACCTCTCAAGTTTTTTTTGTAATGTCTATTTTTTGTTATTTCAGCTATAGAAAACCAATTAATACAGTAAGAAACTGTACCACCACATCTTCTGCGATGACAACATTCAAAACTGATTTCAGTGTAACGTTCGGCTTGCTTATGGAGGAAGATCTTGTGTTACAGAACTCAGAGTATTTGAAGAACTTGAAACACTTTATTGTGGCTGGTATTTGGAATTCTGAAATACCATTTTTGAGTGGTAAGTTTTTTTGACTATCCAATAACTCTGGATTGTCACGTGTCGTTTTTTTTTTTCAATATGTTCGTTTAATTAAAAAGGCTGTGAAAAAATAATTGAAGACAGGCAGACGGCCCACCTGATGGAAAGCGGTTACCGTCGCCTATGGACGTTTACAACACCAGAGGTGTCATCAACGCGCTGCCGGCCTCGAAGAAATTTTACGACGCCCTTTTTAAAAAAACCCATATCGTAGCGCTGTGGGAAAACCACGGCTGGGAGCTCATTCCAAATCCCCACGGTGCGCAAGAGAAACGTTCTAGAGAACCGTTGCGTACAAGAGCGAAGCGGCTCTAGGAAGTGGGGGTGAACGCCCAGCCGATGGCGTGCGGTGCGGTGGTAAAAAGAAGACGAAGGCACCATTCTAAACAGTTCCTCGGAACACTCCCCATTGTATAGTCGGTAGAATACGCAAAGAGACGCGAAGTCTCTCCGAAGGCCAAGCGTATCCAAACCGTCTGTGAGTATGGGATCGTCGACAATGCGAACGGCTCGACGTTGAATGCTGTCCAGGGGATTTAGCTGGTAGGCGGGTGCTCCAGCCCACAAATGTGAGCAGTACTCCATATGCGGCCTCACCTGGGCTTTATAAAGCACAAGGCGTTGCCGCTGAGTGAAATACTGCTTGGACCGGTTTAGCACTCCCAGCTTCTTGGAGGCAAGCTTTACCTTGCCTTCAAGATGGCACCTGAACTGCACATCGTTCGCGATGTCAACTCCAAGGATCCCGATACTCTTGGAGGTGGTAAGGAGAGTTCCTTGGAACTGAAGCGCTTTTTCAAATGGAGTTTTCTTGGCGGAGAATACGCAGACCTGTGTCTTTGTGGGGTTGAAATGGACAAGATTTTGTCTCCCCCATTTAGAGACTCTCTCTAAGGAGTTCTCTACCTCAGACACAAGTCTAACCCGACTTTCCTCCACAAATGATCGAGGGACATTTGCACGTCCAGAGTAATGCGCGTCGCCAGTGCTGTCATCCGCATAACAATGAATGTTGTCGATGGACAACATATCATTGATATGCAAAATAAACAGCGTCGGCGACAGCACACAACCCTGGGGCACACCAGCATTGATGGGCTTGATACTTGAGCAGCAACCGTCGACAACGACTTGTATGCTGCGCCCATCAAGAAAGCTGGATAACCAGGTGCAAAGTCCCTCGGGTATCCCGTAAGATGGTAGCTTCGACAGAAGAGCCTTGTGCCAGACCCGATCGAAGGCCTTAGCAATATCTAGGCTGACAGCCAGAGCTTCCCCTTTGCTCTCAATGGCTTCAGCCCAACGATGTGTCAGGTACACAAGAAGATCCCCAGCTGAACGACCATGGCGGAAGCCATATTGCCGGTCATTTAAGAGCTGGGAATCTTCAAGGTACCCTAAGAGCTGCACGTTGATAATTCGCTCCATCACCTTTGAGAGCAAAGAGGTTATTGCTATAGGCCTATAATTCGACGGGTCCGTTCGGTCACCCTTTTTAGGGATGGGATGTACATGGGCAATCTTCCACGAAGCGGGGACATGACCACTGCGGTAGGAGATAGTAAAAAGTCGGGCAAGGACTGGAGACAGCTCAGCAGAACACGTCTGCAGCACAATTGCTGGTATGCCATCTGGCCCAGATGACTTCTTGACGTCGAGGGAGCGGAGGGCACGTCGGACTGCTTTCTGAGTAAAGCGGATCTCCGGCATGCGAGACTCACACTCAGGGATCGTAGGTGGAGTTTCTCCCCCGTCGTCAAGAGTCGAATTGGCCGCAAAGATTTCGCCTAGAAGATCAGCTTTATCCTTGGCGGCGTGTGCCAGACGGTTGTCCGCTGTGCGCAGAGCTGGAAGAGACGCGTGACAAAAGTTTCCCTCGACAGCTTTGGCGAGGGCCCAAAAGGCTCTACTCCCGGAGGGGTAACTGGAAAGGCGCTCGCCAATTCTGCCGATGTGGTCGAATTTTGCTCTCGCGAGCTGCTTTTTGAGGAACCTGGAGGCAGCGTTGTGTCTCTTTTTCAGGTCGGTAGTACTTGGATCCTGACGAACCCGCGCTGTGGTCCAGGCCCGATAAGCTTGTTGCTTTAGCTTTACAGCCTCAGCGCAAGGCTTATCGAACCATGGTTTACTCGTACCACCGATGGGTACTGTTGAGTTTGGAATGAAACATTCCATTCCCTGCAGCACCACATCGGCGATCGAGTCTGCACATGCATCAGAATCTTCCGTCGAGAAACATAACTGCCTCCATGGGTAGGATGCATAGAATTCACGCAGTCCATCCCAATCTGCTGACCTATATCGCCACACCTTCCAACGCCCTGCAGGGCGAGCCCGATCGGGAATAGGAAGGGGCACCAACGAAGATACCAGACAATGTAACACCAATGTGCTACAAATGCGCTGCTGCTCTCTTAAGGTAGACTGGAACCTGGCCACTGATGCTGGAACACAACTCAAGGTTGTTATGGTGGCATACTGTAGACCTGGGGTGGTAGCCATCCAGTCGGGCGAATACCCTCCCACCTGGCTGTGGGTTGTTTTGTCGCCTCTTACGACAGGCCGCCCGACCGCAGGAAATTGTATTCTTTCTCTATTCCTGCACGGATGATAAAATAATATAAAAAAGAGTAAATATGTATTTCTTAACGTCAGTGATAAATAATCGATGTTTCGGAAAGTGGAATTGGCAGTAATGAAGAGACTCTGCGGTTATTATCCAAATTCGAAATGGGGGGGGCGCAGAGCGACTTTGCAGATTCGTATTGTTAAGAATTTGACAAGATCACAATAAAAGATGTTATATTTTATATCTACCAATATGTATAGACACGTATCAATTTCTCTGAAAGCGGCCATTATAGGCCCTGGAAGCTTGGTCTATTATTGAAGTGATAACTTCTTATGGGAGGGTAAACCGCTTCGTTACGTAACGCGGTACGGCGCCAGTCTGGCTTCCCTTTCTCTCACGCATACGGCAGCGGTAGGCAGGCTCCTCCTCTCTCACTCTAACCCACAGCGCTGGCCGTATTTCGGTAATTAGATTAAATAATGATACTAATAATGTACATACACAAAATTCTAATGTACATATTCAAGAATTGTAACTAAGAATAAAATATATTTTACAATGAATTAAAGATTTTATTAATAAATAACCTTTCCTTACATTATCATATTAATATACATAAAATTTAAGTAATAAACTAAGCTTTTCACAAGCAAGTTAAACAATTTCAGTATTAAATAGTTAAACTTAGATTAGTTTCAGTTATCACTTCTGTCGGGCGTCCCGAGACGCACATGTTTGTTTTTTACGATTATTCATTAGATGATATAAACCTTACAGGTGATCAGTTTTCATCATCATGGGCATATACCAACAATGTGAACCTTATTACACATACAGGAATCTATTCCAATAGAGCTGTTATGGGTAGAGGTCTGGAGAAAATCCTGGTTGCAGATGTAAGGATAGATGGGGAAGGTAAGAAAATAAAACTTTTTGAAGCGAGACTTCTTTAGAATCGTCGTGATTTGAAACTCGATAAACCAAAAAAGCGACAGTAAAAAAGATAAACACATAAATCTATAGGATTAAGCCTGCGAGAGAATGAGTTACAAGTTTTACATTGTGCAGCACAGATTATAGGGTCGAAAAGACCGATGATTAAACTTAGGTCCAATTCGGACCGAAATAAAACTGATAATAATATTTTTTAGACTAAAATAGTGAATAATTGAAAGTGATACTTAAGAAGTTTATTTTGAATTATATGTTGATGGATGTAGGCTAAAGGAAATATATTTATATAAATAAAGGTAAAGAAGAATTATCTGTGAGTATATTCTCAGGAATATCACTTCTACTGCGCGTGTGCACGTGCTTGTGTGTGTGTGTGTGTGTGTGTGTGTGTTTGTGTGTGAGAGTGAGTGAGTGAGTGAGTGTGGGTGAGTGAGTGTGTGTGAGTGAGTGAGTGTGTGTGAGTAAGTAAGTGAGTGTGTGTGAGTGAGTGAGTGTGTGTGAGTGAGTGTGTATGTGTCAGTGAATGACTGTGTGTGTGTTTGTGTGTGAGAGTGAGTGAGTGAGTGAGTGAGTGAGTGAGTGAGTGAGTGAGTGTGAGTGAGTGTGTGTGAGTGAGTAAGTGAGTGTGTGTGAGTGAGGGAGTGTGTGTGAGTGAGTGTGTATGTGTGTGTGTGTGTGTGTGTGTGTGTGTTTGTGTGTGAGAGTGAGTGAGTGAGTAGTGAGTGAGTGAGTGAGTGAGTGAGTGAGTGAGTGAGTGAGTGAGTGAGTGAGTGAGTGAGTGAGTGAGTGAGTGTGTGTGAATGAGTGTGTGTGAGTGAGTGAGTGTGTGTGAGTGAGTGAGTGTGTGTGCGTGAGTGAGTGAGTGTGTGTGAGTGAGTGAGTGTATGTGAGTGAGTGTGTATGTGTCAGTGAATGACTGTGTGTGTGTTTGTGTGTGAGAGTGAGTGAGTGAGTGTGTGTGAATGAGTGTGTGTGAGTGAGTGAGTGTGTGTGAGTGAGTGAGTGAGTGAGTGTGAGTGTGTAAATGTAAGAGTTTAAGTGTCAAGTTTTATTGCCGCTTTTAATGTTATCCTAATAATTTTCCCTTTGCTTAGTTTAGCTATACTGTTATATAAGATAAACAGATATACAATGCAAAAGTGGATGGATGCAGAAGTCGTGGAAGGCCACGACACACCTTCCATGATCAAATTGATCGTGTACTAGCGGAGGGTGATGCAGGAGCCTTAAGAACAGACGAGCTTGCATGACAAGAGTTATGAATGTCAAAGAGGCAAGTGAGGTGTGTAAGAATAAGCCTAAATGGCACTCTGTTGTTCGTGCCTACCCCGCAAGGGAACTGGCGTGAAGTTATGTATGTATGTATGTTATATAAGAAAGGGTACTTGAACGAAAATAATGTCTTGACTTGAGGTGTAGGAATATTCATTATTTTATAGAGCATTATTTGTCTATAGCTTTTGGTAAATTTTAACCACTTGTAAGGCAAAGGAGAGAGCCTTGACAGCGTAGTGGTTAGCTCACGCGTCCCAAAGTCAAAGGGGCGCTGATTCGAATCCGGACCGGGAAGCATGCACCACTTAGGTAGTTTTGTTGCCTAATGTGCATATTGTTACGTTGAAGGAAAACATCGTGATGAAACCTGCAAATTGAGATAACCAAACTAGCCCAGCTGCCTTGTAGTACAAGCGTGGCGGGTATATTGTCCGTCTTCTATACATGAAGTGCGAGCCCAACAGTGGAATGTTTATGGGATATTATTATAAGACAAATGAATGGTAAGATACATGACCTTGCATATTTTTTACAGGACAGTGGAATGTGCCATTAAACGACGCATCGAAATTGTCTTTCCCCGGCGGAGATCTAAGCCAGTATATAACACGACCCCTGAATATTGAAGCCAGTCTTCACGGTTACAAAGAAAGCGTATGCAACAATAAGTTTTGCTGCGAATTTGATATCAAAACTAGTTTTACTGGTAAGTTTAAAATTCAATTCAAATTAAGTTCTCATGTTGATGGAGAAATGATAATTATAACTGCCTAATCATAATATACACTATAAAAGCCTGCTTTATTGGCTTCTAGCTTCTTATGTTTCTAGAAATCACTTCTAGAGAAGAATGTTTCTTAATTTCTTCTATTCTTTCTTGCGTTTTGATATAGAAGAATAGAAAGTACTACACTTTACTTGCAACCAACGTTTTGTTAATCCTAACATATCTCTCAAAAAATAAATTTGTAAATAAACATATTATATTGTAGCAGCGTGTGTTAAGTGGTTAAATGATACTTCAGATGGCAAAGAGTAGTGCTGATGTGAACGAATTTATTTTGGAAACGGCAACCTTATGTACAAATATTAACATGTGGTACAGTTAGTGTAATACATAGCTAAATGTGTGAGCGGGACGAGTGATGTGTGAGCGAGATAGAGCAACTATGAATTGGGGCGCTCTCGCGTTGCGCTAACCAGTTGTCCGTTTTACGCTGCGATGACTGCATGTATGCAGCTCTCATAATATTCAATAAAGTATATTGTTTTTATGTACAGCTTCCAAGAATTTCAAGCGTCGACATAAACAATCAATATTTAATCAATCTCGCTTCATTCTGCTGTACTTAGAGAATATAAAGTTAATATTAATAATAATTAATTGGTTCCAGGAAAACCTACTGAAGTTAGTTACGGCTTGGCTGTATTCGAAGGTATGAAGCATTATGGAGGTAGTCATTACATTGGTATTCAGAGTTGTAGAGTTTATGCCTGTGCTGGTCTTTATAAAAGAAGTTGTAGTGCTATGTAAGTATAATATTTCTTGCAATAATTTTGATGAAGAAAAAAGTATTTTGGTTGGTTTTTTTACTGCCATCTAGCGGAATAGTCGAGGCAAATGAATGTGTTCTTATTGCAGTTTTTGGATTGATCTTGACGGTTGATAGTTTGTGTATAGTTCTATATTGAAAAATCTTCTATAAAAGACACTTCAATTTGGAGTGTTTCTGTCAGTTTGTAGTGTCAAAATAAAAATTTTAAAAAAATCGGGGGATATAATTCGGACCAGGAAATTCCGAAATGTAAATTTTAGAATTTTTGTCTGTCTCTCATCTGTCACTGTACGTTTCGGCTAATCTTTGAAACGGCTGGACCGATTTTGACGGGACTTTCGCTGACAGATAGCTGATGTGATAAGGAGTAACTTGGGCTACTTTTTTTAGGATTCCGCGAAAAATTTTCAGGCAGACGACGTCGTGGGCACTACTACTACTACTAGCTACTTGTACTACCCGCGCGCAGAAGGTTTGCCGATAGCCTCATGATGTCACGCGTCGACTGCTGTCAGTAGGGTTGACAAGAGGGTTACATAAATGCTTGTTGCAATAAATTAATGATTTTAATTTATTATTGTATATACTTTACATAGGTATATACAATAATAGTAAGTAGTCATCGGCAAACCTTCTGCGCGCGGCTTATATAATATAAGTTTAATGATTTTAATTAACGATTGTTGTTAAGCAAGATTTGTGTTTGTGTTAGATATCTCAACTATTTACTGAAATGTAAATTTTGAAGCTGCTATAACACCCTGGTTTGGTTTTAATCACACACTTACAATTTTACTGAAGCTACTGTTATATAAAATATGTTTGACGATCGTCTGCTGCCGTTTTGTTTGAAGATAATTAATTAAAAATGTAATGTTTGACCTAGATAGGCAAATTATAAGAGGTCATTTTTAAAAAGAAGAAGGAAGCAATTAAATGTTGCAATATTAATAAAATAAGATAAAAATCTAAAAAAAAGATATTCTTTGATTAAGGACTTAAGAGTCTGTTACTTAAGAGATGGCTAATCGTTTATTAACGAGATTATTATATGTGAGACTGTTGTTGTCCAAAATATTTTGACATCAGCTGTTTTCACACATTTATTTTGAAACACGGGTATGGAAGAGAGAGCATGAAAGTAGAGTAAACGCGGTCGAGATGCGAGCACTGCGCAAAATCTGCGGAGTGACGCTCGCGGACCGCGTTCGTAATACCGAAGTAAGAAAGAGAGTTGCTCTGAAAGAGAGTGTCGGGGTGTAGGTAAGGAAAGGAATGCTCCGGTGGTTCGGGCATGTGGAAAGAATGCATGATGAAAGAATGACTAAACAGATATACAATGCAAAAGTGGATGGATGCAGAAGTCGTGGAAGGCCACGACACACCTTCCATGATCAAATTGATCGTGTACTAGCAGAAGTTGATGTCAGGAGCCTTAAGAACAGACAACCGTGCATGACAAGAGTTATGAATGTCAAAGAAGCGAGTGAGGTGTGTAAGAATAAGCCTAAATGGCGCTCTGTTGTTCGTGCCTACCCCGCAAGGGAACTGGCGTGAAGTTATCTATGTATGTATGTATGTATTTTGAAACACTTTATTTTTTCTTCTTTTTTTTATTGCATGAGTCCAGGAGACAGGCAGGCAGCCCACCTGATGGACAGCGGTTACCATCGCCTATGGACAATAGTAACAACAAAGGTGCTACTAATGTGCTGCCGCTCTCTAAAGGGGATCTGGAACCATGCCACTGATGCCGAAACACAACTCAAGGTTGTTATGGCGGCATGCTCTTGACCAGGGGTGGTAGCCTACCAGGCGGGCAAAAATACCCTACCATCCAGCTGTGGGTTGTTTTGTGGCCTCTTACGACAGGCCGCCCGGCCGCAGGAAATTGTATTTGTCCATTCCTACACGAATAAATCTTATTTTGACTGGTCAATAATGTATCATTGCCATTCATTAAATATCGTATTTTATTAAACGTAACCACTAATATTTGGTTACATTTTCTCTTTACAGATTTGAAAACAACACAAATTTAAACTTCGACAAGATCACCATAACTGCAAACGTTACTTCAGACAAGTCATCGCATTACCCTATCATAATTTCTAAACGATCAATCAATATTGATCAATTTAACTTCATGCAAAGTGGGAAACTAGTGACAGTGACACTCAAAGATGTTAATATTTTAAATTTTGGTATCCTCTCTAGAGATTTTAGTAATGATGTTGAATCAATTAATATTGATGGTATAACTGAAGGTTTTACATTCTACGATTACATCTTCAATGATAGTGTACAAGAGTTTTTCGATTATGTTTGGATTAGATTAAGAATTTTGATTTTCGTCGTTTCGATCTATATTTTGGAAATGATGTAATTTCTTTTGAAATTTATGAATTTAAGACTGAAAACTTTGGGCATTTTCTTACAATATAAGCTTCAAAGCAAGAAGAAATATATTTTGTCTTGTACTAGCTTTTGAGAAGTACTGTACGGCCACATGGTATGATATTGCGCTGGTTTGAAGTGTGAATTATATCAGAAAGAGATGTCTGTACATCTTTCTTGCTCTAGAAAAGTAGGAGCTCAACTAACCTTGAGATCTGCTCTCTCCTGGTCCTGGTACACGCGAACCGGTATTAGTTTATAGTTCTTAAAGCTTTTTATAGTGTCATATAAACTTCATCGAATTAATATTCATTTTCTACCAATGATAGTCCTTATTTTGGTAAAGTACACAACGCGGTGCTGGTACCTACGCTCACGTATGGAAGCGAGAGTTGGGTATGGAAGAAAGAGCATGAAAGTAGAGTAAACGCGGTCGAGATGCGAGCACTGCGCAAAATCTGCGGAGTGACGCTCGTGGATCGCGTTCGTAATACCGAAGTAAGAAAGAGAGTTGGTCTGAAAGAGAGTGTCGGGGTGAAGGTAAGGAAAGGAATGCTCCGGTGGTTCGGGCATGTGGAAAGAATGCATGATGAAAGAATGACTAAACAGATATACAATGCAAAAGTGGATGGATGCAGAAGTCGTGGAAGGCCACGACACACCTTCCATGATCAAATTGATCGTGTACTAGCAGAAGGTGATGTCAGGAGCCTTAAGAACAGACGAGCTTGCATGACAAGAGTTATGAATGTCAAAGAGGCAAGTGAGGTGTGTAAGAATAAGCCTAAATGGCACTCTGTTGTTCGTGCCTACCCCGCAAGGGAACTGGCGTGAAGTTATGTATGTATGTATGTATGTATGTAAAATAAGACATAATAAGATTAGAAACCTGATATAAATCAAGTAGGATGACACAAGGTAAAAAGACGTAAGCACGTCGTTATCTGACTGCCGTCGCACGTTGACTGGCAGTTGAAACGAAATGGCTGTCTTTCCTCCGCTACGTATCGGTCATCGCCTATCAGAAATGAGGGTAGTTTGTGAAGTTAGTGGAGCATATTTTATGATGGGGCTTCATATGCAATAATGTTATGAATATAGGGCGTTTCACACAGATATGGCGATGGGTTTAACGCGATATTTATTGAGAGACAATGTATGTATGATGTATATACACTAACGTACCTATATGTTAACGGCGTTATTTTTTAAAGCTTTAAATAAGACGCATTCGGCCACAGTCTAAATCTTTAATATTATCGCAGATGAAGCCCCACCATAATATATACTTTTCTAGACAATGATTTAACATAACGTAACTGTGTATTTATGATCAAATATGCATCAAGTGTTACTAAATATTAACATCAGTTAAGTTTGTTGTAGTTTAATAATAGTGCTAATGTGTGTTTGTTACACTATTTGATTTGATCATGACGACTTTTGTGGTTCAATGGTGTAAGCCTAAACACGCCTAGCTCACTGAGACACAAAGCTCCCAGGTTCTTGGCATAGAAAATTTCTTGAACTATCTTTCCATTATTTACAATGGTCTAGGTGTCTGGGTTCTGGGTATATTGCCCATATAATAAGAATTGATTAGTTTAGGGATATACAATCATACATACTACAATGTGTGTTTGTCTGCCGATTATTACTTGGTTTTATATGGGTGGTTAAGTGTAGAATAATTTTAATCATAGAGATGAGTAGATTATAATTAGGGAAGGCATTTTAATAAGTTTAATTACTAAAAATGCGATGTCATATATCAATAAATGTAAATTAATAACAATGAAGTTGATCACGTGTGTCACGCCACATTTATATTTTTGTCAAGGGGCCTCTTCGTGTGGGCCTTCTCATGGCCCAACGCAAGCCCTCCAATGCCATTTCTATGGACCGTGGTCTATAGAGACATATAAATAATGAAATTGATCCAGTGTCGAGTATAAATAAACTAAAATAGCATTTCTCTGAATGTTCAACTGAGACACTTTTCATCATGCTACAAAATATCGTAGCTTCCTACATTTTGTACGAGCATACAAAGATATGACGTCAAAACTGTTAGGAGTCCAATAACGTATTCAAAAATTAAGTAAAATTATATTTATAGCTATATTCTAACATATAATATTATATTTTACTACCGGTCTCGGCAGACGTGGTTCTGCCCTGAAAAAATAAAAATCTAGAACCCCATTCCAGCGCCACCTACCGGGTCTAATTGTGAATCTAAACCAATCCGGGACCCACTCAAATACACATAAAATTTGTGGTTTTTAACTTATGCCTACGCGGCCCGCGAAGAGTAATTTATGTGCTTAAGGTATTGGACGTCTTAGTAGTCTAAGTAGCGTTAATGATGAGTTATGTATTTATCTGCGAAGTTTAATGTGTCACCTTTTTAATTGGCCTCCCGAAGCATGAGCCCCGGCTGGCCGCCCTAGAACCGGCCCTGCCGGGCAGTGTCAGTTTCGTGGTTTCAATCCATATTTTTGCGTTACCAAGGGCGTCGCAAAATGTATCTTGGCTACATGAAATTATTTTAGATTTTATTAGGGTTATATAGGGATATGTTGGCTGTAATTTTAATAGGATAACATGAGACTATATAAGACTGTGCTAAGGCTATAAGTGGTATGAAGTAGATTTTGTGCCTGGTTTATTGTTCCTGTGATATTATGGTAGATTTAAGGTTTTGGAATAAATGTTTTTTTAATAGTTTGATAACTTTGTGTTTTATTGAAAATACATACACACATACATAGTTTCACGCCAGTTCCCTTGCGGGGTAGGCACGAACAACAAAGCGCCATTCAGGCTTATTCTTACACACCTCACTCGCTTCTTTGACATTCATAGCTCTTGTCATACACGCTCGTCTGTTCTTAAGGCTCCTGACATCACCTTCTGCTAGTATACGATCATTTTGATCATGGAAGATGTGTCGTGGCCTTCCACGACTTCTGCATCCATCCACTTTTGCATTGTATATATGTTTTCACATGCCCGAACCACCGGAGCATTCCTTTCCTTACCTTCACCCCGACACTCTCTTTCAGACCAACTCCCTTTCTTACTTCAGTATTACGAACGCGGTCCGCGAGCGTCACTCCGCAGATTTTGCGCAGTGCTCGCATCTCGACCGCGTTCACTCTACTTTCATGCTCTCTCTTCCATACCCAACTCTCGGTTCCATACGTGAGCGTAGGTACCAGCACCGCGTTGTGTATGGCAAGCTGGGCCTTCTGGCTGAGGTTCTTAGCGCCTAGAAGTTTACCTAATGCTCCATTCACACTATTCCCCAAATTCTCTCTTCTTTCTATATCAGCGGTGTACCTTCGATCGCTGCTAAAAGCACATCCAAGATATACAAATTTTATTGAAAATATTTCGCTTATTGTAGTGCAAGTATTAGTTTCTTGATACTACTCTTTTCTTTCATTTTCCCCAATATGTGGGGTCGGCACAATATGTCTTTTCCTTCCATGCTCCTCTATTCTAACATATGTCCTCTGTCACACGACAAATCATTCACATAATCCATCTATCTCTTTTTTGGTCTACCTTTACATTTGTACCCGTCAATCTTCTAGGGTAATATTCTTTTTGTCACGTGAATTTCATCCCTCCTCATTACATGTCCATACCACCTCAGTCTTCTTCCTCTCAACTTTTCAGTCACGGGTGCAACTTTCAAAGATGTTCATGTACTCATTTCTCACCTTATCCATTCCTGTAACATCCCGCATTAATCTCAATATGCTCATCTCGGCTGAGTGGAGACGTTTTTGGTCTATTACTTTATCAGTGCTACTAATGCTTGAAAACTAATGCCGTTTTTTTATTTAATTAACAACTGCGGACTCTAGTTCCATACCCTTTTTTACAATTGAATTTAAGAAGTTAGGAAGTTGTGCACGCTTATTTGTTACTTTGTTATTGTGTGACATTTAATGAATGTATGTTTGTGTTTTTTTCATTGCAAGAGTTCAGCAGACAGGCAGATGGCCCACTTGTTGGAAAGCGGTTACCATCGCCTATGGACATTTGCAACACCAAAGGTGCTACAAATGCGCTGCTGCTCTCTTATGGGAGACTGGAACCTGGTCACTAATGCCGGAACACAACTCAAAGTTGTTATGGCGGCATGCTCTAGACCAGGGGTGGTAGCCATCCAGTCGGGCAAATGCCCTACCACCTGGCTGTGGGTTGTTAAGTCGCCTACCTTACGACAGGCCGCCCGGCCGCAGGAAATTGAATTCTTTCTCCGTTCCTGCACGGATGTATATAAGGATCCGAAGAATAAACCGTTATTATACAATCCATTTCTCTCTTTCAATATATCTTTAAAGCTGATATGAATCAGCTTAGATATTAAAAGAATATTAAACAAAAAAAAAGATCAGGTTATACTTACATCGTCGGAAAAAGAATTAAAGGAGATGGTAACAATTATGGACGAATCTTTTAAGAATAAGGGTATGAAAGTTAATATAGAGAAGACGAAAGTTATGGTGTTTGAAAGAGATCAAAAGGATGACAATGTATAACTTACAGATAGGAAACTAAAGAATAGAGCGAGTTAAAGATTTTGTTTACCTAGGGTGCATGTTTACCAGAGACGGAAAGCATGAAAGTGATATTGAAAGCAGAGTAATGGAAGGTAATAAAGTGAATGGAGCGATGAACTCTTTTCTGAGCAGCCGGAAAGTGTCTGCAAAGGCACGTCTGGCTGTCCATTAGTACCAACGCTAATGTACGGCAGTGAAAGTTGGGTATAATATACGAAATAAATAAAACTACACTAGTTGCATTCGTACTGATTTACTTTTTTTAAAAAGCGCGGGACTTGTAGTCTGCACAGATACACAACATCTCCCTCTTATTTTAACAAATAGCCGAAAACAAAATAAACTTAAAAATAACCTCTATGTAACGACTTATAGTCTATTCTAGGAATGTCACGTAACTGTCTAGTACTTGTACTCCCAGATGGTAGAGGGGTATCTGGTACACTTTGAGAACTCTCTAACATATTTCTCTCTTCCCCCCTTGTATCAGTCACATTTGGTTCACTCTGTAGATTAATATCATCAATCAATTCGTATGAACGAAGTCTGTCTGTGCTTGAGCACCTATTCCTGTTTTTAATTAATTGATTTGTATGTTTTTTCACAATATTCGCAGTATTAATGTCCTTAACAAGGTATGTAACTTTTCCTAGTTTTTTTATAATCAATCCTTGTAACCATTTAAATTTATTATTTCCAATATACCTTTTATATAATACTTTATCATCACGTTCGAAAATTCGATGGTTATTTCCTTTATAATTCTTACACTGCAAAGACTGTTTACACTTAACATAATCTGCTAGGGATTCGTGTGAGACTGGCGATACCAATGTATTTTTATTTAATAAATCCAATCGCGACCTTAACTTTCGTCCAAAAACCAATTGCGCTGGCGAAAACCCAGTGACTGAATGAACAGAGTTTCTATAGTCAAAAAGATATTTCTGAAGCCTAATCCTTTTTTCCGCTGTGTCTTTAGCAGAAAGAATGCTAGTTTTAATTCCTTTCTTAACTATCTTTACAAAACTTTCTGCCTGCCCATTGCTAGATGGACAATATGCTGGTGAGGTAACCTGAGAAATTCCGTTTAAAATACAAAATTGATTGAATTCGGATGACGTAAAAGCTGTACCATTGTCAGATACTATAGTCTCCGGTAAACCAAAACGAGCAATAAAATCGTGTAACTTATCTAACACAGTCGTAGAAGTAGCAGAAGTAAACATTTCATAAACTTCCACCCACTTCGTAAAAGCGTCAACAATAACTAAATATGTTTGACCATTTATTGGACCCAAAAAGTCTAAATGAAGACGGATAAAGGGACCAGATGGAAAAGGCCATGGAGCAAGTGGTGCACTGGAAGGAGTAGACCTTAGTTGCATACAAACATTGCATGAACCAATCATATTTTCTAAAACTTTGTCTATACCTGGAAACCAGAACCTGGAACGTGCTTCTGCCTTAGTTTTCACTATGCCTAGATGAGAATTATGTAATTCATTCAAAATTTTTAATCGTAAACTCTTAGGTAAAACTACCTTATGCCCTCTCATTAGGCAGCCATCTTCTAAAGAAAGTTGCGTTTTGCATAAATGATATGGTTTAAGATCTAAATCTGTCACCTTATTTGGCCAACCGCTAAGAACAAACCCTATTACTTTAGTTAAGACAGTATCCTGTTTCGTTTCCTCTTGTAAAATTTTCAAGGTGACAGGTAAACCACCATCTACTACAAAATTGATGTAAGTTGCACGATCCGCAACTTCACTAACATCGAGAAATTGATTTGTGTTATAGGAAGAATCGGAACTTAAGTTCGGTGGTGATTCTATTAAACTAGCTCGAGATAAAAAATCTGCACTATTAACTTTACCCCGAATGTACTCAATTGTATAATTATATGCATTCAAGAAAATAGCGTACCTTTGAAGGCGATTTGCAGAAACTTCTGGAATTCCTTTAAAACGACCAAATATTGATATAAGAGGCTTATGATCTGTGCGTAAAATAAATGGAATTGAACGACCATAAAGATATTGGTGAAATCGACGTACACCAAATATGATAGCTGTAGCTTCTTTTTGAATCTGAGAGTAACGTTTTTCTGCTGCATTAAGCGTACGTGACGCAAATGAAATAGGTCTCTCTGGGCCATTTCCTTCTATCTGAGATAGAATTGCGCCTAAGCCGGTAGGAGAAGCATCAACGGTAAGAATTATCTTTGCATTTGGGTTAAAGTGTGCCAAGATTTGTTCTGATGAAAGCATCTCTTTAATACTTACAAAAGCTTTATTATGCTCATCATGCCATTGCCATTTAGTACCCTTTTTTAAAAGATCAAATAAAGGAGTAAGAATGCTCGACGCATTTGCAACAAAATTCCTGTAATAATTTACTAATCCTAAAAATGATTGTAACTGGTTTACATTATTAGGTAACGGCGCATTCACAATTGCTTTTACTTTTTCAGGTGATTTTTTAAGTCCTGATTTGTCTATAACATAACCCAAATAATTTATTTGGTCTTTGAAAAATTCACATTTACTTTTTTGTAAAGTTAAACCTGCGTCTTGCAAACGTTGCAGAACCAAATACAATTTATTCAAATGGGATTCCCTATTTTCAGCAGTTATCAAAACGTCGTCTAATAAACATAACACGCCATCTATACCATTTAACAACCTTTCCATTGCTCGTTGAAAAATGGCTGGTGCATTAGTTAACCCGAAAACAAGACGAGTGTATTTAAACAATCCGCGATGTGTATTGATACAGGTCAGATCTTGAGAAGCATAGTCTAATTTAAGTTGATTGTAGGCCATAGATAAATCAAGTTTAGAAAACTGCTGGCCGCCATGTAGTTTAGAGAACAACTCGTGGACAGTCGGTAATGGATACTGTTCGACTACTAGTTGCTTATTTATTGTTACAGAGAAATCAGCGCATAAACGAACAGATCCGTCTCGTTTCAATATCGGAACAACTGGAGATGCGTACTCCGAGTGCTCTACCGGGACCAGTACCCCTAAATTGACCAACCTGTCAATCTCATTGCTTACCTTTTCGCGTAAGGCGAATGCTATTGGCCTCGCCTTAAAGAATATCGGCTTTGACCCTTTCTTAGTTTGAAGTTTGACTTCATACTTGTTAAAACAACCTAAATTAGCTGAAAATAAATCAGGATATAGCAATTGGAATTGACTTAAAATGTCGTTCTGAAAGTTAATAAAACTAACAGGAGACAACTGTAATTTGAAAAGAGACATAAAATCTCTACCAAGAAGTGGCGGACCGCCCCTACTAATAACATGAAAGTTAATTTTGTGTGATATCCCATTGTAAGTAACAGGTAACGCAACAACCCCTATACAATCTAAGCCTGCGCCCGAATAAGAATATAAAGGGCCTTTAGTCTGGGATGAAAGAGGAATTTTATTAAAATATTTTTTATATGTAACATCACTTATCACACTTACAGAAGCACCGCTGTCAATTTCAAATTGTAAACTTAATCCGTTAATTATAATCCATTCAGTCATTGGTTCTCCGTGTATTGTTTTAATATTGAAACACTTACCATCGTCATCATTCTCACACGTATCCCTGGCCGCGACGTAATTTACATTTTTACACATTTTTTGGAGATGACCCTTTGTTTTGCACTTTTTACAAGTATATTTAGAAAAACGACATTCTGTAGTACTATGATTTTTCCGCCCGCATACAGCGCAAACTGCCGTAGACTTTTGGTTATTAACAATTTTGAAGATATCCTGTTGGCTCACTGGAGCTGCTACTGCTGCAGCAGTCCTCGCAGATCGCACATTTTCAGCGAGATCGATTGCCTTTGACAACGTAAGCTCTTTGATGTCTTGTGAAAATAATTTTTCACGTTCTGGCCCGGCCATAATACCCATTACAAACTTATCCCGTAATGCTTCTTCTACATTCCCAAAATTGCAATGGGCTGCGAGTCCTCGCAGTCTAGCCGCCCACTGAGTGTGAGTTTCACCCGGCTGCTGCACTGCCGCGTAAAAGTTGTACCGCTCTGTGAACCCGTAGCGCTTCGGCGTGAAGTGGTCATCAAGCAACTTTAAAATTGTGTCATATGCCACTTCCTGTAAGTCCTGCGGTACAGCCAAATCCGCCGCTAACTTATAAGAACCATCAGAGAGTGCGCTTAACAATATTGCACGTCGTTTAGAACCTTCCGCATCGGTTTTAACATTAATATCATTTGCTATAAACCATTGAGTTAGCCGACATTTAAATGTATTCCAACTCTGCACCGTGTGATCAAATGTTGAAATAATGCCAAATGAAGTCATTTTGCTTAATTTTAGCTATTTCGTCGCCAATATTAAATATGCGGAATAAATAAAACTACACTAGTTGCATTCGTACTGATTTACTTTTTTTAAAAAGCGCGGGACTTGTAGTCTGCACAGATACACAACTTTATTGTTCACCAAAAATTAAAACTCCGTTCTTAAAACTAAGTACAGTAAATGTTAAACAAAGGGCGGTAAAATTTTTGTATATTTTTACGCTACAATAAGTCTATATTTAATATATTTATTTATATTTAAATTGAACAAATAGATATGTGTGCTTTTAAATGTAATTTAAAATATAGCAATGAAACGTGGGTTTTGGAAATAATATCACAATTTCAACAGGCGCTTATTTAGTTCTTTATTATATATATTACTATCAACAAGTAGTTGCTGTCGCACTCAGAAATAATTTCAAATAAGAGTAGTATTTTGAGTAAACAAGTATAAATAATAACTTTAAGTAAGTGGAATTACATTTTATAGTATTTACGCTCGAAAATTGACATATTCGTAACTTTAAATTATTACAAATATTAAAAGTTAATAGCTATTTAAAATAATTTGAGTCTTTATAGATAAGTTAACCTACTCACTTATTCTCGGTTACATTTTAGACTAATGTTAAACGCTTGAGGGCTCCATGTTGTGTACCACACCGCTACCGGTGGGGAACTATGGTGTATCCGTATGGACACCACGGACTATCATGTATACATAGTGTTGGCCGAAGATCTAGCCATGCCAGCCTCAATGACGTCATCTGCCGAGCTCTTGTCAGTATCGGCATACCAGCCACCCTAGAGCCAATTGGCTTGGTGCGCGACGATGGAAAGAGGCCGTCTGGAATGTCACTTATTCCTTGGAAGATGGGAAGGCCGCTTATGTGGGACGCGACATGCGTTGACACTGGCGGCATCACATCTTCCAGTGACTAAGTCAGAGGCTGGCAAGGCTGCTTCAACAGCTGAAGATCTCAAACGTCGCAAATATGGAACCCTAGGAAGGGGTTACATATTTGTGCCGTTTGGAGTTGAAACTTTAGGTCCGTGGGATTTATTCAGAGAAATTTCCAAGAAACTCTTTGATACCACCCATGATCAGAAGGCTGGTTCGTAGTTCGCGTAACGAACCAGCATTGCCATACATCGTGGCAATGCAGTCAGCCTTCTGGGCACGCTTCCCTTTGGCAGCGATTTGTTACACATTATAATTAATTTATTTATAATTTTGTTTGCTTTTAAGTATTTAGTTTAATATTTTCTTTTTTCTTTCTAGTTATTAATAAACCCTCTATAACTATGGAAACATTCTTTTCTAAAATACACATGTTAAAATAAAGCACAAAAATACAAATACATAACTAGGTTACGTATTTATAATCACAAAAAACTAATTTAAATATTTAGAGAGTAATTTCTTTTGAAAATAAAATAGTTATTTGTAGTAATTGAAAGCAATAAATTAATCGTCAATGAGAATAATTAGTAAACAGAAGCATTGATACGTTTGTGTCTGTTTGTTTTTCTCTTTTGCATATATTTCCAGTGATCTTCGTCGTCATCTCCAAGAGTCTTCTCCATCCAACGCATGTAAGCTTCCACCTAAATTAATTAAAAATTAATATAGTATTGTCTTAAGGTTTTGCGACTAGTACGCACACTCCAAAATCGTTTTAAAACTTACTTTTATTAAAAAGTATTTAAGTTATTTTCCCACTCATTTTAATATTATAAAAATTATTAGATCTAGACGCCCTGGGCACTAGGGACTAGTGTACAGAGCGGCAAAATTTCGAGGACGGTAAATTTGGAGTGTCAGCAAAACAATTTTCAACTTTCTGCTATAAAAATCAATGATTTTCAAAAATTGGGAAGTTATTGGTTTCATGCCAATTCTTAAAAATCTAGTTCTCATTGGATCTTTGCGTTTTGAAGTCTAGTTACAGTGCATAGTGTTGGGGGCTAAGAAGAAGTGATTAATAAATACGAGAGGTGTTCGTTGCTACAAGATATATTTCCAAGTGTAACGTCATTGGTGGCAAAAACGACTTAAAAGACGGTCACGCATTCCGAGAGATTAAATTAAAATTCAACATATACAAAAAGTTTGTATGTCCATCACATAGATAATAGGGCGGTATTTTTCACGGTGCCCCCGGGCGACACTTAAGGTAAATCCAGCCCTGCGTATAATATACGTAAATTGTTAGTGAAATAAGAATAAAACATATGTAATAAAGACTTACTTTAGTGTAAACATCTGGCAAGCCTCTAGCACAGGGTACTCCCCAAGAAACAATGCCAATCTGGCGACCTTCCCTTACTAAAGGTCCACCAGAATCACCCTGAAACAAAAACTTATTAATATTCAATCATTCCAACAAGTAACATTGGCAGTTATTTTGGACCGATTTATAACACCAGGTGGATTGTTAGATACTACACGACCAACAAAACTAGACAAACTCGTGGAATGTGGCCTTTTCGACCGTATACCGCCTTAGACCACGCGTACCTCCTAGTACCATTCGCAAATGCAATAAGTTCATCATCTTCTCTCAGTTCTCATATTTCACTTAATTGTTTTGTTATAATTTTTTTGTTGGTTGTTGTTGTGTTGTTAAGTTGTTATAGTATTGTTTTGCTTTCATGACATTTGAACAAATTAAAATGAATGATCATAATCATGTTGACATTTTTAAATTTTTTTGCAATCGGTACCCAATACGGTCGACCGCACATCAGGCATTGGTCTATTTGCCTTGGTAGGATAGTAGTTTGAAGTCTTTTTTTGAATTTTCTTCTGCAATTTTGCTGATCATTAACTTGAAACTAAACTCAAAACTCACATGGCAAGCTCCTTCTCCGGCCTTCGTCAACGCACAGATCTGTGTTTTGTAGACTTCATTGATGTTTTTGTGTATTTCCTTACACTCTTCATACGTAATAGACTTAAGTTCCAACTGCATCAAATCGTTTGGAATACGGCCCGGATACTGAAAAGATATTACAAAAAAAATATAACCAGCTAGTTATTAAAATGGTAATTTCTATTACGAAGAACGTAACAACGTAAATAATGAATATCGCAGTTTTTGGAGTTTACTCCTCAAGAACCATTTCTCATATAAGTCCTCCGGTATGAAAATTTTATGAGTAAAATAATACAAACGTTACAGTTTTTTTATTTACAATTTAAAACCTTAACGCAATGAAATAAGATCTAAAAGAATATCCATCAGTGTAAGATACGGTGTTTAACGTCGGAGCTGAAACACATTTTTTATTGCAATTGCTGAAGAACCAGACACTGAAATGTTGGAAATCGAATCAATTCGATATTTGTGTTACAATGCGCATCACTATTAAGTAAAGTAATTCTTTCATTAATCCATAAAGGACCTAGAAACATAACATGAAAAACCGTCTATCTAATGTGTCCTGACTACCGTACCTTTAAAAATACTGTTGATTTTTTTCCTGCAATTTTTCTGATCAGTAACTTGAAGCTATTTTTGTTTTGTCAGGCGTTTAATTATTTTTATATTGATTGGCATAATCTTGCCCACAGATATAATATGTTACTAATATTAATACTTTTGTTATTGCATAAGTTCAGCAGACAGTCTGACGGCCCACCTGATGGAAAGCGGTTACCATTACCTATGGACATTTGTTACACCAACGGTGCTATTAATGTGCTGCCACTCTCTAAAAGGAGACTGGAACCAGGCCACTAATGCCGTAACAAAATTCAAGGTGGTTATGGCGGCATACTTTAGACCAGGGGTGGTAGCCATCCAGGCAGGTAAATATCCTTCCACCTGGGTGTGGGTTGTTTTTTTGCCTTTTACGACAGGCCGCGCGGCCGAATGTTTTTTATTCTTTCTCCATTCCTGCACGGATAATCTATTACTATTATAATTCTGCCGAAATTAAGAATATCTAAACCATAGACGATAATACGATTGATATCTTAGTTTTTACTGAAATCCATTTTGGACCGGTATATTCACAAACTATTTATTCTCTTACTTTTCTATTGATTGGTAAGAAACTGAGGTTTCTTTTATGGAGTTAAGATTTATATGAACCAACTGTTAGACAAGTATCATAAATACTCACAGACGTAGTTCCCCAACCAGTTAGAACCAGTTCTTCTCCTTTCATCACAGGCTCGTCATTCAACTCAATAGCATCAACTTTGCTGCCAAAGTCCATCTCTTCCTCGGTAAATACAACAGCTATATCATTAACAATGTTATAGTCGTCATAATCTTCATGGATCACGATCTTGCGAACTTTGTACGCTTTACCACCAGCAGAAAGCTGGTTCGTACCGACTACTGCTAAGAAGTATTCAGGTCTCATTCTGGAATAATAAGAAACTAAACAGTTTTCAGTTAAGGAAGAAGTATGCTAGAATGTTACAAGAATGACGTGGAAGAGGTATGCTGGAATCATTATTTACTCACTGGCAGTCTAGATACGTTCGACCTTCAAAGAGACTTCGCGTCTCTCTGCGTGTTGTTTTTTTGTTACCCCAGGGGAAATACCTTTTGATACACTACCGGGTCCTTTACTGGGGATTAAACCAAAGCGACGAGAGTTATCCACTGAAGATAGCGCAGATAACACAGTCTTACACCGGCTTGTGTGGAGACTCAGCAAGGTATATAACCCATGGCCACTACTCCACTGAAACCACAGTGCCTCCCATGTGCCCTGCGCTCATGGTAGGAAACGCATGGGACTTAGAACGTAGTTATGCCCACGCTAATCCTGCACATCAGTGCTTGACAGTACTCCGGGAGAGGCAAACTCACTTCGTCAACAGAGGATAGTTGCCCCGCACGCCTGGAGGACCCCTGTAGCGGAATCACGGGAGGAGATTTTGCGCATATTGCGCCTCCGGAGCCCCGACTGATGTCTCTCTCTTTCTCGTTCAGCAGTCTCCTTTAGAGACATTACTGCCTCGCAGAATTTGGACGCTTTCTCCCAATGATCGTCGCTGTGCAGCATAGCCTGGACCAGACTACCCAGAGAAGCGATCGCACCTACGAGAGCTTCGAGTTCAAATCTCTGCGATGCCCATGCTGCACATTCCGAGTGTTCCGAGGAACTGTTTAGAAATATGCTTGCGTCTTCTTTCTACTACTGCACCGCTCGCCATCGACTGGGTGTTCGCTCTCTTATCTACGCAGCGGTTCTCTAGAACATTATTAACCTTGGGCTGATTTGGAATGAGCTTCAAGCTGAAGTTCTCTCACAGCACTACGATATGGAGTTTTTCAAAAAGGGTGTCATAAGATTTCTTCGAGGCCGACAGTGTTGCAAACATCCATACGAAACGGTAAACGCTTTCCATCATGTGGGCCGTCAACGTGTAAGTTGTACTCCAGCTATAATTATTTATATCATTTTAACAATCCCTGGACAAAAATAACAGTTATGCATTTGCCATGTCCGTCTGTTTGTCTTTATGTCACAGCGACTTTTCTCAAAAACTACTGGGTTTATGTGGATGAGACTTGACAGGAAGATGTGGTCTATATGGACCTATGTATAGGTGTAGTATATTTAAGCGTCGTTAGTCAAATCTTGAAACATCATGATGTTCAGGATTATTTTTTTATTGAAATCAATCGGCTTACGACCCGATTGCTACGCACCGTTGCACCCCCGAATGAAGATGGCTCTGGTTAGATGGACCGTCTGCCTGTTTGCCAATTTCACAATAAAATTAAAGACATAACATTACGGGAGCTGCATACGGCTTGTCATCGCAGCGAACAACGCACTATTGGCTAGCGTTTTTTTTTTATTGGACTTGACTTTATGTTGTTGGTCCGAAGACCTTACAACTTTACCGGAGTTCTTGGGGCGAGTGCCTTCGCGAAGCGAAGGCGCTCGAGCCCGGGGGGGCAACTTGCTCGAGGGAGCTCCCTAAGGAGTTTTACCTCGGCTGGACTGTTGTCATGAGAGGGGGATGAATTTAATGATGCCCACCATAAGGTGACACAAAGCACTAATTAAGAACGGGCGACGGGTAATATAAAGCCCGAGGGGAAGGATCCCGGCGGGCCGGGATCGGTGGTTCGCGGCGGCCTACGCTATTTTACTGCCGTTTCGCAACGTGTTATGGCTGGGAGAGAAGAAACGGCGAAAGAATCTTCCCAGCAACACGCCTAGTCTATCCTGTGGGGGGAGCTATGTCTCCTAGCGTCCCTCGCGGGGACGTGGAGATATCTTGATTGGCGGCGTCTTAGACGCCGCCGTCTGTGTCTGTCTGTTGGTGCCTGCCAGCCTACCGTCCTAACCGCGGGCGGACTGATCCGGGCCATCAGTTTCGTAATAACGGCGACTCTGTTCGTTAGGACGTTACGCGGTCGTCGCACAAGAGCCTTTCGACGAGGCTTATAATTGGATGCGGACACGACGAGCGGATTTCGGTGGTGCGGCGCGAGCGAGAGCGCACATATTAATAGTTGCTCTATCTCGCTCGCACATCGTCCGTCCCGCTCACACACTATACTATATATTGTACTAGCTGTACGACTTGTTAATATTTGTACTTAAGATTACCGTTTCCAAAATAAATCAGTTCATTTCAGTTCAGCTCAGCACTCGACAGCGAATACTACTCTCAGCCATCTGAAGTATCATTTGACCTCTACCTCTCGTTGCTACAACTTGAACATACCTATACATACAATGTGCGGCAGTTAGTATAATTCTTGGTGTGACCAGGGAAGCGCCACAAAAATGCCATACTCCCCACAGCCTCAAAGACACTTGGTAGGGGAACGACCCATTTGGAGCCTTGGTGCCCCCCACTATCCGCTCCCAGTCATCGCGACCTTCTACTGATGTGTAGAATTCTGCGGAAGCTGTAAAGAACAGAGGGCGTAAAGCGGGAATCGCTTATTGAAATCGACACGTGTCTAGATATACTGGTAGTTGTAAGACATAGCATAAAATTCCACTGTATTTTGGTACTTGTCATGTTCATCATAAATTCAATTCGAATTCAAAATAAGATCCACTGGGGAATACTTTTTGAGGGTCATACATATAAGTTAAAATTTAATTTTACTTCCTAGTCTATGTACACCGCTTCGCAACGTGTTATTGCTGTTAAGGAGAAGAAGCGGCAAGAAACTCCCCAGCAACACGTCTAGCTAAAAATTGTTTTTCTTTATATTTCTTATTCTATTTATATCTCAAGTTCTCTTTTGTTTTAAATAAGTTTTATACAGAAGTATGTTACAGAATTACTTTTTGAAGAATTAGTGGAGTTGTAGCAAACAATTCATACTCAGTAAGACCAAGACACAATAAAAGGAAAGAAAAATATTATTATAGTATAATAATGACATGACGTACTAAAATGTTATGCTGCAATATGTCTCCATAAATTCCTTACAAGCTTGGCAAGATAAAAACGTTATACAAAATATAGTATAAGAGGTTGGAGCGAGCTGCTATGTAAATGAATTTTTGTCATTTAAGTATTCTTCAATAGTGTAGTATCCCTTTTTTATATTTCTTATTCTATTTATATCTCAAGTTCTCTTTTTTTTTTAACAAAGTTTTATACAGAGTTGTAGCAAACAGTGCATATTCAATAAGACAGAGAGACAATAAAAATATTATTACAGTTATAACTAGCTTCTTCCCGTGACTTCGTCCGCGTGGAAAGTTTTTATAACTATCCCACGGGAACTTTAATTTTTCGGGATCAAAAGTATTCTATATGTTGACCAGGGATATAAGCTACCTCCATAAGAAATTTCATTAATATCGGTCCAGGCGTTTCGAAGATTAGCCCGTACAAACAGAGAAAAAAAATTGAAAAAAAATCTAAATTAGTTCTATTTCACTTCTTACATCTCCCTGACTCGGTTTTTAGCATTTTTTTTCATTGTACAGAAATTCAACCCCTACAGTTTTATTATATGTATAGATTAATGACATGACGTACTAAAATGTTATGCTGCAATATGTCTCCATAAATTCCTTACAAGCTTGGCAAGATAAAAACGTTATACAAAATACTAGCTGAAGAAATAAAATTTAGAATCCGATTGCAGCGCCACCTACCGGGTCCAATTGTGAATCTAAACCATCCTCGAATCCACTTGAACACACACAAAAAAATTCATTCAAATCGGTCCAGTCGTTTAGGAGGAGTTCACTGTCAACACACGTACAGAAGAATTATATATATAAATATAGTATAAGAGGTTGGAGCGAGCTGCTATGTAATACATACGAATTTGCGAAAACGAACTGTTTAGGCCCTCAGAGGACCTCAGATGTCGTCTGGGTGTCTGGGATCGGCTCCACACACCCAGACCGTATCAAATAACGAAAAGTTCGTTTACGAAATTTACCATGCGAGGGATCGAACCCGGAGCCTCAGCATCAGAGTGAATTCGGTCGACAAATTATTCGTAAAAGAGCAGATAGTAAACTATCTTAATATTATTGTTAAAAACTACTATAAGAATAAATTTAATAACTGAAAAATAAAAATAATACATACATAACTTCACGTTAGTTCCCTTGCGGGGTAGGCACGAACAACAGAGCGCCATTCAGGCTTATTCTTACACACCTCACTTACTTCTTTGACATTCATAGCTCTTGTAATGCACGCTCGTCTGTTCTAAAGGCTCCTGACATCACCTTCTGCTAGTACACGATCAATTTGATCATGGAAGGTGTGTCGTGACCTTCCACGACTTCTGCATCCATCCACTTTTGCATTGTATATCTGTTTAGTCATTCTTTCATCATGCATTCTTTCCACATGCCCGAACCACCGGAGCAATAAAAAGCATAAAAATAATAGACTTAAAAATAGCGTAGCTTAAAATTAATACGCTATTTGACGTCTTTTAGTTATGATGTCACCAATTGTTATTCTCGTACAAAGTTTAGGCGGCTACGGCTTGTTATAATAATAAATAATTAAATATTTTAAGATAATAAAAATGAATAAATAAATAAATTATTATTATACATATTATATCTCAGGGTTTGCAGATAACATGAACAAAATACTGCCCAAATTTTTAGGTTTATAATGATGTTATTCTTTTTCACATGTCTTTTCTTTGTAAAACTTCGACATTGGCAAAATCAATGACGTGTGTGTTGACGCCATAAAAAAATAATAAAAAGTGTAAGTTCAGTTGACTGTCAAATATCCTATTGATAATATTTGTGTATAATGGTGTAGTGGTCGGAGTGTTGTCTTGCTTAGTTGACTGGAATAGAGGTCGTGGGTGTGAATCCCGGCATGGTAAATCAATTGTCTGTTATTTACTCTGGGCCGAGGCTGAGCATAGAAATATAGCTTGATGGGTTCACAAAATATTAAGTACTTTAAATTTTAAATTGAATCACGGGAACATTAAGTATGAAATAAAAGAAATAATAAATTATTGTTTTTAATAAAGGATAAAATATGAAAAAGAGATTTGTCAGAAGTGGGATTCGAACCCACGCCCACAGAAGTGGACTGCGACCTGAACGCAGCGCCTTAGACCGCTCGGCCATCCTGACACACCAGTTCACTACGAAATACTTCTATAATACTTTTGCGTTATATAAATAGTGACGTCATTCATATTCGTCACGGTCTCGTGATTTCACCACTTGACCAATTTTACTAAGTATGCACTGTTTGCTACAACTCCACTAATACTTCGAAAAGTAATTCTGTAACACACCTCTGTATAAAGGTAAAAAAAATGAGCTTGAGATATAAATATAATAAAATATATAAAGAAAAACAGTTTTTAGCTAGGCGTGTTGCTGGGGAGTTTCTTGCCGCTATAACACGTTGCGAAGCGGTGTACATAGAATAGAAAGTTTTAAATTTTAATCTATATGTACCTTCAAAAAGTGTTCTCCAGTCGAACGTATTTTGAATTTCGAATTCTGGATATGAGATAATAATCCAGCCAAATTTAAAAGAATCATAGAATGTACGAGGCGTCACAAGGCTGTTAGACATTTCGATTTGATTTTGTTGTCTAAATTACACATACATACATACATAACTTCACGCCAGTTCCCTTGCGGGGTAGGCAAGATGTAGTCTAAGTTGATACTAACTAATTGATTAAGGCCAAAAAAAGTCACAGGAATACAGTGCACGGGTACCTATCCAAAATTCTTTAAAAGTATTGTAAGCATTTTGATTTATTTTTTCAAAACATATATTGTTATTAACACCAAATGATGACGGTAAAGGAAAATATCGCGATGAAACTTGCACCTCGAGATAACCGATGTGTGAAACCTGCCAATCCACCTTGGACAAGCGTAGCGAATATTCTGTTAGATCCCCTAAAAGAAATGTAAAGGCCCTAGACCAGCAGTGGTATGTTTATGAGTTGATATTATTAGTTCCCTATTTAGGACAATGTTAATGTTATTGACTGTGGCCATTTGTTTATAGCGTTAAATATAACGCTGTTAACGAATAGCTACATTATGGTAGGGCTGCATCTGGGATAATGTTACAGATATAGACCGCTTCACGCAGATGTGGCGATGTATGTAATATGTTATTTATGAAGCGATATTGTTATTAATTTTTAATGATGCTAAATATTGACAGATAACGCTTTAAATAAGAGCCATTCGGCCACAGTCAATTTGTTTAACATTATTGCAGGTGCGGTCCAAACAACCGATCTAAACGTTATCTGCTAATGTTTAACGTCATTAAAAATATAACAATGTCGCATCACAAATTAACGCATTAAAACCCTTGGCAACATCTGCGTGACACAGTCAATTAGGCTAACATTATCCTAGATGGATCAGGGACATAAGAAAAACTTATTTACCAATTCCAGTAGAAATTCCAAAAACAGCAATAAATAAAAAGTAATAGACTCCCATCTTTCTACTGTCAAAGTACACAAAACCACTGAAATGTTTCCTCTTGAACCCTCCATATATATAAAATAATATATGCAAATCACTGACGTCCGTGCGTTGAATAATTTGTTCTAAATAACTATGGTGATACCCCTATAGTTGCGAACTAATGTAAATCTTTAAAGAATTATTTATTCGGTATAAGTAGAGATAACAGTATTTATATAAAACAAAGTCGTGTTAGTTACACCATTTATAACTCAAGAACGGCTGGACGAATTTCTATGATTTTTGTGTTTTTGCAATTGTCTTTAGGAATAGTGTTAAACACATCTTTAAATATTAATTCGTCGTGGACTGTAAATATTTTAATTATTAAAGTAAACTACACGTGCGTAATGCAATGACGATTTTGATAGCAACGGAGGGAAAATATACAGATAAAAAAACATAAGAAAATCTATGTTCTAAATTTAAACATTTAGTGTATTTGGTGGCCAGTACTATGCCACACCATGTTCTGGTGGATGAAGATGGGGTAGCACTTCAAAACAAACTAAACAGGTGGCGGCAAGCGCTAGAGGGCGTTGGATTAAAAATCAGCAGAACCAAAACCGAATACCTGTTTTGTGATTTCGGCGGGACCTCTAGTGCTGTGCCTCTTAAACTACAATCAGTCACACTACCATGTAACCCCGAATTCAAATACCTTGGTTCACTACTGCAGAATAATTGTGATATAGAGAGGGATGTAAGGAGAAGAATAAATGTAGCATGGCTGAAGTGGAGACAGGTAACCGGTGTGACGTGCGACAAACTAATGCCACTGAAACTAAAAGGTCAAATATATAAATCTATCATACGACCAGTCATGCTATACGGGTCGGAATGTTGGGCCACTAAAGTGATAAACTAAGATATACAATGCAAAAGTGGATGGATGCAGAAGTCGTGGAAGGCCACGACACACCTTCCATGAACAAATTGATCGTGTACTAGCAGAAGGTGATGTCAGGGGCCTTAAGAACAGACGAGCGTGCATGACAAGAGTTATGAATGTCAAAGAAGCAAGTGAGGTGTGTAAGAATAAGCCTAAATGGCGCTCTGTTGTTCGTGCCTACCCCGCAAGGGAACTGGCGTGAAGTTATGTATGTATGTGTATGTATTATTAAAAAAACATCTGTCTAACCATTCGTTTGTTATGATCTCTATCGGCCGATTTCGGCAATGGTGGCTGCGTTTAAACTCATTTTCATTTGTCTGATTTAGGTGAATTATTTTTGTGTGTGTGTTTAGATTCAAATTTGAACCAGGTAGATGGCGCTGTAATCGGGTTACAGGATTTAGGTGAAATTATTTTTGTGTGTGTTCAAGTGGATCCCGGGATGGTTTAGACTCACGATTGAACCCGGTAGGTGCCGCCGCTGAACACTTTTTTTACAGCGGGACCGATTTTGATGAATTGATTGCATGGTTTGTTGATGGCGCTGCAATTAGTTTCTAGATTTTTATTTTTTAAGGGCAAAACAACGTTTGCCGGGTACAGCTAGTTAATATATATAATAAACTAAATGAATTTAATAATAAATCCTTAAAACAGACTTCAATAGTAACTAAAAAGCTAATGATAATGAGGTTACTTTGGGATACCTGGTTGGAACAAAATTTCGAAGACCATAGAAGATCATCGAAGGCCATTAAAGTCCATCGAAGGCTATCGAAGGCCATCGGAGAAACTGTATAGCAATAAGGGCAATTAAAAGGCCTTCTATTTTCAAAACAGTGTATATTACACTAAAGTATATTATTTTAGATCTTATTTCATTGCCTTAAAGTTTGAAAATGTATAATAAAATATAGTGGACAGCATTTTTCTTTCGCTAATGACAATAAGGTAACATGCCATGAGAAACTTTGTTTCAATAAATAATTTTTACATCTTAAAGTTGAATGAAAGAAAACAGTTTATTGTTCACCAAAATTAAAACCGCCACAAATTCAAATTCAAAAGTTTTTATTCAAAATAAGTTCCACTGGAGAACACTTTTTGAAGATCATACATGTAAGTTAAAATTTAATTTTTACTTCCTATTCTATGTACACCGCTTCGCAACGTGTTGATGCTGTAAAGGAGAAGAAGCGGCAAGAAACACCCCAGCAACACGTCTAGCTAGATATTGTTTTTTCATATTCTATTTATATCTCAAATCCTTTTTTTTATAAGTTTTGTACAGAAGTATGTTACAGAATCACTTTTTGAAGAATTAATGGAGTTGTAGCAAACAATGCATACTCAATAACACCAAGACAATAAAAGGAAAGAAAAATAATGTTATAGTTTGACATGACGTGCTAAAATGTTATGCTGCAATATGTCTCCACAAATTCCTTACAAGCTTGGCAAGATAAAAAACGTTATACAATTAGCGAATAGCATAAGGATATTTTTGAAATAAAAATGCTCAGTTGCTTTGACTCATGTAGTGGGCGTAACTACGTTCTAAGTCTTACGCTCTTCCTGCCATAAGCGCGGGGCACATGGGAGGAGGGTGGTTTTAGTGGAGTATTGAGTCTTAAGGTCTCCACACAAGCCGGCGATTTGACTCTGGTACCCATTCGTAGTCTCACCTCTCGTCGCTTTGGTCTAATCCTTAGTAAAGGACTCGGTAGTGTGCGAAATGCATTTACCCGCCTCAAAACAAAAAAAAAATGACGGAAAGTGAAGAGAATGAACTAATTAAATATTTAATAACCACTTGAGTAGCCCCTGACGTAATGTGCGAAGCAATAAATGTTGTTCTCACGCATTTGAAATGTATTTTTTTATAGGCGACAACACTAGGTTCTTAAAAACTAAATAGGAGTTTTTGGCGGGAACTGAAAGGAGATGTTGTGCTGTGCAGTTTTATTTTCTAAAAATGTGTAAAATTACTCTAAAATGAACAATAGTTGTAGGATATTGATAGTTTTTGAGTAGTAATTATATGTTTTTGTGACAAATGTGAACTGTATAGTTAAATGTGGCCTTTCGAGTTTTCACAAGAACTCCGTAGAATGGTGTGGATTGTAGCCTACAATACAACTACGCCTGGCTTAAAGGCCTAGTTGCCAAGCCTTAAACATAAAAAAAAAATAGATACAGTACATGCTGAACAAAGGGCGGCCTTATCGTATAAGGCGATCTCTTCTAGGCAACCCCCTAAACTATGGAAAATATTAGAACATGAAACTTGGTGCAATGTAAGAAATAAAAATCACTGGATTTTACAAATTTGTTGTTGTTTTTTTATTTTTATACTTTACTGGACACCGGCTTCAAGATGTCATAGAAAATGTTAAATTTCTCTGCTTTTTCTTTTTAGTTACTTGTGAAGTCGATTTCTTTTTTGACAGGTTTTTTATTTTTCACTGCTAAGTAACTTATATGATGTCCAATAACAATGAAATTTATGTTAATTTGGTATCATTTGCAAGCGACTCTGCCCACATTAAACAGGTAAGTAACATTACAATTATCTTGCTGAATATAAAATCGAAGGTTATTTTCAGCAGAGATTTTATTTTTGTGTGAAATTACAAGAATCCCGGAAATTCCGTAATACCGCAGATTTTAAGTCCGAGAATTTACTATCGATCAGCGGAAACTAATTCGAAATCGGCCCAGTAGTTTTTATGTGAATCCCGAACAAACAAACAAACGCAAAAATGTAAAAACCAAAGACTAAACTTTTACAATTTTGTTATATTGTAGACTATTCTGAAGCTGTATTGAATCCAATGCAAAAATAATCAACATAATCGATTCAAAAAAGTTATGGATTAAAATACATAAAAATATAATCGTTCTTTTTTGAAGTCGGTTAAAAATGGCTTCAAAAGATCGCAATATTGAATATTATTAAACGGCACACGTTGCCATAAAAGCTTTTAAGGCAAATTGATTTCCTGAGTATTATCGTAAAATGGCACCTGCAACTATTACTGCTGTATAGTATAACAATATGATCTTCAGATCACGTACCTATTATTTGAAACACGCTTTGGCGCCGGCCAAATAGTAATTTTGAACGTGGATGAATAAAATCAAATTGGAAGTAGAGTTAAGTATCTGAAGTCCGAAGAGAGGGGGAGGATACTATAACCCTGGAGTCCGGGCACTTGCTCTACTTCCGAGAAGGTGATAAGGCCTATTGGGAGAAGGCAATGTTTGTTGGCAACACCAACATAAAATATTTTTTACTAGCAACATTGTGGTTGCATTTTTGTTTTTCTCCGTTTGGGTTGTAGCCGAAGGCAGACGCTTTCGTGTGTAAAGTGATATTATTACAAGTTTTCACCAACTAACAGTGTTTTAACTTCTACGACTACATCGACCTGGGTATCCTAGACCCACCACCATCAGCGTGTACCACAAATATATATTATATGCGCGACGAGCTGCGCGCAATGTTTATATTAATTCTTTGTTTTTGAGTAAAATTTTATTTATGAAGTTATTTATTGTTAGTTAGTTAAGTATTTATTTTTATTTAGTTAATTTACTTACGGCCAATCTGTATTCTACAAATATATACAGACAAATAAAATTGCGGTGTCTGTTTGTAATGTCAAAATAACAGCTATTTACTAAATGTATATGAAAGTATTTTTTTTTTTATTGCTGGAGTTCAGCAGACAGGCACACGGCCTACTTGATGGAAAGCGGTTACCATCGTCTATGGACATTTGCAACACCAAAGGTGCTACAAAAGCGCTGCAGCTCTCTTAAGGGAGACCTGATCACTAATGCCGGAACACAACTCAGTTGTTATTGCGACATACTTTAAACGATATGACCATATTAAAGTATATACGGTACTTATATCACACATTCATTTTATAATCTGTCTGTCTGGATGTTCCGGCTAATCTTTGAAATGGCTGGGCCTATTTTAACGGGACTTCGTCTATCCGTGCTGGAACGGAGAAAGGATACAATTTCTTGCGTTGGGACGGCCTGTTGTAAGAGGTAATAAAACAACCCATAGCCAGGTGGTAGGGTATTTAACCGTCCGGCTACCACTCCTGGTCTATAGTATGCAGCAATAACAACTTTGAGTTGTGTTCTGGTATTAGTGGTCAGGTTCTCCCTTTATAGAGTGGCAGCATATTGGTAGCACCTTTAATGCTATAAATGTCTACAGGCGATGGTAACTGTTATCCATCAGTTGGGACGTCTGCCTGAAGAAAGACCATCGGAACTCTCACTCATCGTATAAAGTACGAAGGCTAACCGTTTCACGCCGAGTTTCTGCGAGAATGTGTTATCACACTGATGTAGACGACACTAAGAATTGTAATCAAGAATATGAACAATCATCATGGTATGCTATAAACGAGAGCTCAACCACGTCAAATGATGAATTTAAAGTCATAAACACGTCTTTAAATATTAATTTCTTGTGGACTGTAATTATTTTAATGATAAAAGAAAACTGCATGTGTGTAATGTATGACGATTTTAATAATAACGGCGGGAAAAAACAGATAAAAAACAAAAGAACATCTATGTTCTAAATTTAAACTTTTAGTATGGTTGGTGGCCAGTATCAGGTCACTCCAAATTAATAAAAACTTTTTGTTGGTGATTCATTATTTTATTTAAGTTTATGGCTTGGCAACTAGGCCTTTAAGCCAGATCTTAGTTTACAATATAGTTTCTTCATTTTCTTAAGCCTATGTGTAGCACAGCTAGTGCCATTCAACGGAGTTCTTGTGACAACTCGAATAAAACTGCACAGCACAGCGTCTCCTTTCAGTTCCCGGGTGATTTAAATGTGATTTCCATGAAGATTAACAAAACATCTTGCTTTCTAGCTTTGTGACATTCGGAAACATTGCAGCATGCATGCCAGCGATCGGTCTCATTACGAGGTGCATGGCATGCATGCATATGCAAGGGCGACGCGTGCTCCAATGACAGATTGCACGCATCCGCCCGAGTGTGCATTGTGCATGATAAAGCGGCTCGATATCGCCCTAATGAGTGCTATGGTAATCGTAGTATAATTACGAGCAAGTTCGGTGTATAATTTAGACAAAATGTAACAAACTTGACATTGATGCAATGTAGTTTTCATTGAACTAGTGGTCGCCCGTGGTCAAAATTCGACCATAATAATTCATAATAAAACTACGTTTTAACGGTTTTAAGCGCGGTAATTTTATTTGATTTTGGTTTTTCCGACGTATACGTCGGAAAAACGAAAATCGTATTGTATACAAGTCGCGAAAACTTAAGAAAATATTATCATAATAATTCATTTAAATTATTAGTTTGGACATTATTAAGGTTCTGTTGTCAAAGAATACATACATACATACATACATAACTTCACGCCAGTTCCCTTGCGGGGTAGGCACGAGCAACAGAGCGCCATTCAGGCTTATTCTTACACACCTCACTGGCTTCTTTGACATACGTAGCTCTTGTCATGCACGCTCGTCTGTTCTTAAGGCTCCCGACATCACCTTCTGCTAGTACACGATCAATTTAATCATGGAAGGTGTGTCGTGGCCTTCCACGACTTCTGCATCCATCCACTTTTGCATTGTATATCTGTTTAGTCATTCTTTCATCATGCATTCTTTCCACATGCCCGAACCACCGGAGCATTCCTTTCCTTACCTTCACCCCGACACTCTCTTTCAGACCAACTCTCTTTCTTACTTCGGTATTACGAACGCGGTCCGCGAGCGTCAAAGAATATACTTCTATAATTTGATTTTAACAATAAACAAAAGAGTATATATGCGTGTGTGTGTCAAATAGGTACATGGTAGTGTGTGTAATGTTTTTTTTAATCGATTTAATGTATTTATTATGCATAATTTAAAAAAAATATATTAGCATTCTGCACTCCTTCTCTATATAAATTACTAGCTGTGCCCGCGACGTCGTCCGCGTGGAATTTGCTTTTAAAACCCTCCGATTTTGAAACATTCTTCATTGGTGCTCCGCTCCTATTTGTCTTAGCGTGATTATATATAGCCTTTAGCCTTCCTTGATAAATGGGCTATCCAACACTGATAGAATTTTTCAAATCAGACCAGTAGTTCCTGAGATTAGCGCGTTCAATCAAACAATATTAGTATATTTGGCTACAACACTAATACTTACATTTTATATATCGCGATATCTTTTGAATGAAATATCCGAATTGAATAATTCAAAAAGTTCTAGAAAAGTATTGAATTCGTCTTGAATATGGAGTAATTTATTTTGATAAGGATTAATACCAAGGTACAAAATAAAGAGTTTTTGAAGCGACGGCATTTTAATTATTTAAAAAAATAAAAGAAAACACTTATTGTGAGATAACTACAATAGTTAGAGATATGGTTACGGATATTTTTTGTAGACAATTATATGTTCTCCAAAGTGGTAGTACATTGTTTTGTTCTATAATCAATAGTTTTCGCAGCGCACGCCGTGTAAGGATTTTTTCGGGTCATTATTTTACACCTTGGGTTACATTATTGGAGTTTTAGTAAGGATCCCTAATTTTTTTGGAAATATAATATAGCCTATAGCCTTCCGCGATAAATGTACTATTCAACACTGAAAGAATTTTTCAAATCGGACCCGCGGTTCCTGAGATTAGCGCGTTTAAACAAACAAATAAACAAACTCTTCAGCTTTATAATATTAGTAAAGATAAGTGTGCGAAATTTCATACTCCTCCGTCCGCGCAATTTTCGTAAAAATGTGTACAAAGTTTTTGCTGTGTGCTTTGGCTTCACGTATTAATATACAGAAATTTTTTCATTACAAAACATCGCAGACCATTATTCAGTGAATGAATCACTAAACAAGCATTCCTTTAACAGCAAACAAAAATATTTAGCCAACAAAGTTGTTTAAGTATTTCGTGATTTCAGTATCTGTGACACGTATTGAATGAATTCGACATTTCTTAATTTCTCATACTTTAACAGAATACGAAATACTTTATAAAAATACGAAAATTTTTATAAAAAATAATGAAGAATTTAAAATAAATACAATCTTAGTTAATATACAAAGTTACGGTATTATTATTTTAAATTTTTAATGTATTTGCTGAATTTTTTCAGATGTTTAACTTTATAATAAAATTGGATACATACAAGTTACAGTTCACAGTGAAAGGATTATACGTATTGTGATTGATTTAAGTATTACAATATAAAAGTTAGGTAGTGGAAACAATCAATGTTGAAGATCGTGATTTTGTTCATTGCTTCGTCTTATTGTAAGTACATACATACATACATACATAACTTCACGCCAGTTCCCTTGCGGGGTAGGCACGAACAACAGAGCGCCATTTAGGCTTATTCTTACACACCTCACTTGCTTCTTTGACATTCATAACATTCTTCTTATTGTGAGTATATGTGTAAATTCAAAAGTATATTTTATTATTGGGAGTTTTTGGCAGGAACTGAAAGGGGACGTTGCGCTGTGCAGTTTTATTTTCTAAAAATGTGTAAAATCACTCTAAAATGAACAATAGTTGTAGGATATTGATAGTTTTTGAGTAGCAATTAGGTGTTTTTGTGAGAAATGTGAACTATATAGTCAAATGTGACTTGTCGAGTTGTCATAAGAACTTCGTTATACGGCGTCGATTGTAGCCTACAATACATTTGCGCCAGGCTTAAAGGCCTAGTTGCCAGGCCATAAACATTAATTTTTTTTTATTATTATTTATGGCAGGTTAAAGTTATTTTTGAATTGATAACTTCTTATGGGAGGGTAAACTGCTTCGTTACGTAACGCGGTACGGCGCCAGTCTGTCTGGCTTCCCTTTCTCTCACGCATACGGCAGCGGTAGGCAGGCTCCTCCTCTCTTACTCTAACCCACAGCCCTATTTCGGTAATTAGATTAAATAAAGATACTAATAATGTACATACACAAAATTCTAATGTACATATTCAAGAATTGGAACTAAGAATAAAATATATTTTATAATCAATAAAAGTTTTTATTAATAAATAACCTTTCCTTACATTATCATAAAAAATTAAGTAATAACCTAAGCTTTTCTGAAGTTAAACAATTTCAATATTAAACCGTTCAACTTAGATTAGTTTAAGTTGTCACTTTTGTCGGGCGTCCCGAGACGTATACCGTCTTTTTTTTAACAAAAACAAACCGACTTAAAAATAAAAAACAAAAAATAAACATTTACATCTTGCAAGTCTGTGCCAAGTTAAATATAAAAAAAGAACAATAAATTTGCAAAATATAGTAATTTTCATGTTTTACTTTGCACCGACTTCAAGATACATACATACATAACTTCACGCCAGTTCCCTTGCGGGGTAGGCACGAACAACAGAGCGCCATTTAGGCTTATTCTTACACACCTCACTTGCTTCCCTGACATTCATAACTCTTGTCATGCACGCTCGACTTCAAGATGTTGTAGAAAACATTATTTTTTTGTATTTTAGTATGAAGTCAGTTTTATTTTTGTTCAAAAACAATATGGTTTCTACTTTTTAGTTGCGCAAATACTTGACTAAATGACTACTAGAAGGCGTATACAACTTTGCCTTTCGATGAGTTCAAGCGCTTTTCAACAAGGGTTGCTCTGGATTCCCCTGGGATCCACCTATCATTCCTGACTTGGTGACAACGACACCACTTCAGGAGTATACTCTTTTGATAAAAAAAATATTGAAAATCGGTCTACAATTCACAAAGAAATCGCGTAACAAACATATAAAAAAAACAACTTACAGGCGAATTGAGAACCTCTCTTTTTAAAGTCGGTTAAAACATAGCAATGCTCCTTAATTACTTTTTTAATTAAATCAAGAGCCAACGTGATATTAACTCCCAAAGTGGTGAAAATTGTATCCCCATTAACTTTCCTCTACGGAATCTTTCATAGGCGGTGGACTGTCACGCACTTGGCTGCTTCTTACAGGTCTCCTTGTGATCAGATGTCAGTTCTTGTATTGCCACGATGACCCGACTTTCGAGCCTGATGAGGGTCCGCTGGACGAACTGCAGTTCACGTGGCTCGGTGTCTTGCAGTACATTCATGGCAAGTAACCTTATATTCATAATAACTCGCCTCCCGCCCGTGGTCGAAATTCGACCATAATAATTAATTATATATATACAATGCAAAAGTGGATGGATGCAGAAGTCGTGGAAGGCCACGACACACCTTCCATGATCAAATTGATCGTGTACTAGCAAAAAGTGATGTCAGGAGCCTTAAGAACAGACGAGCGTGCATGACAAGTTATGAATGTCAAAGAAGCAAGTGAGGTGTGTAAGAATAAGCCTGTTGTTCGTGCCTACCCCGCAAGGGAATTGGCGTGAAGTTATGTGTGTATGTATAATTAATTGAAATTCTAAGTTTGAACATTATTAAGGTTCTGTTGTCAAAGACTATATATACTTCTATAAGCACAGATTTCGCCAAGACTACACTGTTAATTTGAATTTAGCAATAAATAAAAGAGTATATACTATATGCGTGTGTGTATCAAATACATGGTAGTGTGTGTAATCTTTTTATTATATGATTTAATGTATTTTTTATGTATAATTTAAAAAAATATTAGCATTCTGCACTCCTCCTTTATTTAAACTATAGTGTGCGAAATTTCATACTCCTCCGTCCGCGCAATTTTCGTAAAAAGGGGTACAAAGTTTTTGCTTCACGTATTAATATATAGATAAGGATTTTCCTCGTAGCTGCGCGTCAAACCCTGATGAATTACCCTAGTTTATTTAAAGAGCAAACATTCACATAGGGGCCCAGTTCTGCTATTTCAATATCTTAGCGTCGCGCATTGCGAACATGTTCAAAGTACGATTCTATTGCGATTGTGTCTAAAATTCGTATTCTACTAAATCCACGATATCTTCTCGATATCATCGTGGCAGAATAATAATAGTAATATAAATATTATCACCAGCAGAAATGGCATTAGCAGAAATGAATTTAAACAAGTTGAAAAAATTCATACAATAAATATTAGTTTCGCGAGTTTTCACTTATATTTATAAAGATAAAGTGGCGTGCCACAGCAGTGACATTGGAGTTAATAGAATACGGAATAATCCGGCGAATTTGACGAGAGAGTAATAGCAGAATTGGGCTCCTGATTACATTGCATTAAATTTTTACCTAGTTACTAGCGGCCCCGACAGACGTTGTCCTGCCTTTAAATAATAAAATTCTAGAACCCGATCCCAAAGCCACGCACCGGTTCTAATTGCGAATCTAAACCATCCGGGTACCCACTCAAACACACAAAACCAAAATCACCGAAATCGCTCCAGGTGATTAGGAGGATTCCAGAACCCGATCTCAGCGCCACCTACCGGTTCTATGTGTGAATCTAAAAGAGTAATATAATTTTTTTTATTCTAAGTCATGACAAAATAAGATTAAAAATCCTGCCAAAAAATTTATAATTAACAAATAAAAAATAGGGGTTGATCGTAGTGGGGTGAAAATTTAGGGTTGTATGTATTTTTTAATGCTGTATCCTAAAAAAAAATATATCCAAAAATTAAAAAAATATATTTAGGAGTGGGGGATGAAAAATAGATGTTGTCCGATTCTCAGACCTACCCAATATGCACACAAAATTTCATGAGAATCGGTCAAGCCGTTCCGGAGGAGTATGGTAACTAACACTGTGACACGAGAATTTTATTTATTAGATTCTCTGCCGGATAAAAAAAAAATAGCATACATGCATTTAATTTTTGCAGTGAAAAACGGAACGCCTCATTACTTCAGGGTACCAAGAGTGGTTTTGATCAGTCGCCAGTTTGCACTTTCCACTGCAGTGGACGCTGCTCAAATACCTGACGGATACGCCTTGTAAGTTGTGCTCAGTTGAATACATATTGGAAGAATTGCAGGCGTTCCTCGCAAGGAACACGTTCTTATAAATTCTCCCTCTACATCTTCGCCATGTGAGTCGTGGTAGCGTAATGGCTAGTGCAAGCGTCCCAAACTCAGAGGGCGCGGGTTCGATCCTGGCCGGAACGCATGCACCACTTAGTCAGTTTTCTGATCTAATGTGCATACTCAAATACCTGATGGATACGCCTTGTAAGTTGTGCTCAGTTGAATACATATTGGAAGAATTGAAGGCGTTCCTCGCAAGGAACACCTTCTTATAAATTCTCCCTCTACATCTTCGCCATGTGAGTCGTGGTAGCGTAATGGCTAGTGCAAGCGTCCCAAACTCAGAGGGCGCGGGTTCGATCCTGGCCGGAACGCATGCACCACTTAGTCAGTTTTCTGATCTAATGCGCATGTTATTACAATTATCACGTGCTAATAACGGTGAAGGAAAACATCGTGATGCAACCTGCACATCGAGATAACCGATGTGTCAAACCTGCCAAGCCGCCTTGGATAAGCGTGGCGGGTATACGTCCGTTATTATTATTATTATTACCTTCGCCATCAACAAAAAAAAACTTTCAAAAAATGAGAAAACATTCAACTTCGGTCAGTGTTGTCACCGCAATATATAGTAAACTAGCGGCCCGGCGCGGTTTCACACGCGCTCTATCCCTCTCCCATGCTATATAGCGTCAGGTTATATAGCTTATGACACTCCCTGTTAACGTAGCTTTCTAACAGTAAAAGAATTTTTAAAATCAGTTTAGTAGATCCAGAGATTACCCCCTACAACGTCACAAACTCACAAACTTTACTTCTTTATAATATTAGTATAGGTAGTATAACTTTAATTCTCCTAAGCAAATCCTAGAAGCGGTGGACTGCTGGCGAGGTGTGATAGACTCCAACAAGGCCAAATTATGTATATATAAATTGAAATGAGACTAGAAAAAATAAAACGCCATTTTGTCCTTACGTTCGAATCGCAACCAACTCGATTTTTTTTAAATTATAATAATCTAAAAACCGAGCAGCCAGTATTATAATATTTAAACAAATAAGTATTTATTCCACAACACGAGGTAAGTCATTCTTCCCTTGTTTCTTCTTCCACGTCACTTTGCATTCTCCCCAGCCATCGCAAATCGAGGAGTGAAAGGATATTTGTTCTAAGTGACATTTATGGCCGGACCCTAAATCTTACTATTCATTCAGTTGTCTTAACATTGGTTGAAGTTTTCCATTAGGGGCTACCCACAAATTACGTGAAACGAATTTCAAGATCCCCCTTCCTTGTCATAACTGGTCACATTCGTAAGACTCCTCCCTTCCTAATGTGATATCACATATCTTGCAAATTAGATTTTGAAATGTGACGTCACGAAATTTAGGACCCCGTAATTTATAGATGGCCCCTTACTTATATGGAGTTTATGTCAAATTTTAAGCGATAGTAAGGGAAAGTTGAAGGCAAGAGACCTCGCGGTAGACCTCCAAATAGGTGGCTTCACCAGTAAGATCAATAAACTCGGCAGTCCATGTGCTCAGAACCGATCTCGGTGGAAGAGAGCAAGTCGTTGATTGTCATCAAAATCACAATCCTCAGAAGTGAGGGGACGACTTAGGAGAAGAAGAAGAAGGCAAATGATCGGTCGGTAAGATATAGGAACCAAACATTAGAAAGCAACTAAACTATATTCATATAAAAGACTAAGAGGATATTCTTAACTGTATTTTATTAATTGAAAAATGAATAGTTTAAACATCAAAATTTAAAACCTTTATTGATTTTATTTGTAGAGGTAACGTTGTCTTCGGTGATTACGAGAGGGATGAGGAGGAATGTCATATCACCATCTCAGATATAGCAAAAGGAGCTGAATGCGACCCAGCGATATTACTTATGCCAATAGCAGACGTCCTCCTGCACCCGGAGTACAAGAATTTCGGTGCAGCAAACAGTATTGCGCTGTTGAAACTCATCACACCTGTTCGATCGAGTAAGTTACCATTATGCTGATACACAGTCATTAAAATATTTATATATTTAAACGTATTTCAAGATATCACTAAATAGGCTTTCTAATACAATAGAAAAATACAATTAAATACTAAAACTAAACTACAGTATGAAAAATAAACCTAAAATTAAAAACTAGAACTAAATAAAAAAGGAGGGCATAATCCATAATATAAATAAACCTAGCTTAAAAATAAAAATAAAAAAACCTGTATCAAGGCCCGTCCAGCCCCACCAGACCACTGTCGCTGGGCATTGTACCTAGAAGGCTGGCAGCATTGTCACCGTCGTAGGAATTTTATGACAACCTTTTTGCAAAACGCCCTATACTTAGTGGTGCTGTGGGAACTGAGAACTCATTCCAAATCCCCATGGTGTGCAATAGAAACATTGTTGAAAGATATTTCGAACATGAGCGGCTCAAGGATATGTTTACGTTACAAGTGAATAATGAAGTCCTTTTTTTCTTATGAACTATTAATTTTTAGACTACATGGTGCCAGCATGTCTGCCGTTCAAGAATTTTTTGATAGATCGGAATGGAAGGCAAACGAAGGAAAGGCTGTATCACATTGACTTCACTAGTGGTGAGATATTTCAAGTTTGAAATCTATAATGCTTTTTACATCTATCTAAAAAATTATTACGCTTGCTTTTAAAGCCTGCATAGTTTAGTGTAGTATAATATATAGTATAATATTCATATAAATTGATCGTGTACTAGCAGAAGGTGATGTCAGGAGCCTTAAGAACAGACGAGCTTGCATGACAAGAGTTATGAATGTCAAAGAGGCAAGTGAGGTGTGTAAGAATAAGCCTAAATGGCACTCTGTTGTTCGTGCCTACCCCGCAAGGGAACTGGCGTGAAGTTATGTATGTTTGTATGTATGTAATATATAGTATCTATTCTCAAACCGAGACTGCAGTTGTCAGGTGGACTAACTAGCCCCGGCCCAAGAAGCAGCTATCCCACTAATGGGTAGCCAACGCCAGCCAGGGTTGAAACATCGGCATTGCCTCGTTCCAGTGGCTTTGAATTTTAGCGAAAAGGAGAAAATCGAGGTGTTTTATTGATTATCTTAGAAAATAACCGGCGAGCCCCACAATACCTCACTGTTATTTCCCAACAGGGAGTGAACTCATTGGATTTCACAAAAAAAAGTATCTATTGTAATACAACTTGAAGAATTATTATAAAGCAGAAATATTGATTTCAGATGTGCCAAGAGATTTCGTGGAAGAAGAGAAAGAAGTATCGCGTATCAGTCTCTTGCCGCGGGAACTGTGTTTCATATATGGTAAACCAACGGTAAGTCTATGTGATTTAAATAAAAAAGAAAATATAAAAAATTAGCTTTAATTTTTATTTAAAATTATGTCACTTCCTGGCTTTCTATCCGATGGCGGCTTATATCTGGAAGGTACTGTCCTGTATTTGTCTATAGATCACAAAAACTATCACCCGAAATTTATATGAGAATTTGCTGAATATTAGGGAGACAGACAGGTCTAAAAATGCTCCTTTAATTTCGTAAGTGATGTTATGTGTCCCGGTGAAATTACACAAACAAGGATGACAAAGCCAAAGGAGGTGAAAGAAAGTACTTATTCTACCGTCTATGCAAGGAGGACTTTTCCGAAGAGTTGTTTGATTTTTTGCTAACGTCTTACTTCCACAACCTCAGCGCTCGCAATCAACGGACTGTTCAGCATCATTAACTTGAGTTACAAGGATTAATTAAAGATTCTTTCGAACTTCTCTTCCGCAAACAACAATGATCTAAACGGAACTTCTCGCAGAATTCGCTCTGCGACGACATAGAATTATTTAAAATATATCAGTAACGCCCCTAATGTTGCAAAAGTCCATACTTTCTATCAGAGAGACTGTCTGTCTGTTTGCCTGTCGGCAATTTCTCATGTGATAAAAAAGGGGGAAAAACAGTAAGTCGCAAACTTGGAAATTATGCAATTGAGATTCAAAAATGGGGTCAAGATTATGACCATGTTTCCAGAATATATCAAGAGTAGCGAGGAAAAGAACAGCATGCACCACGGGTTGTGGATTTCACTCAGGAGCACCGTCAATAGTTCACGAACACACGGGCCATTGGTCGCTGGTTGCTTTATCACAGAGTGAGTTATTTATGGCAACAGATATTCTAGGAATAATAGTATAAACTGACTTCGGCTACAGCGACTACTGTGTAGGCCCTGATTTTCGAGACAATTATGTATTTATATATGGCTTATATAAACCTAAGCTATGCATTTCAGCCAGGATTGTGCGATCACACTTTAGACATGTCGAAATGCCTCCATAATATTTGTTAGTTATGATAATAAGAGAACGAGTGTTTTTTATTGCTGGAGTGCAGCAAATAGCCTGTCACCTGATGGAAAGTGGTTACTGTCGCCTATAGAAATTTGCAACACCAGAGATGCTGCCAGTATGACTGTATCCTGGCCATATGGGCCGGAACACAACTCAAGCTTGTCATAGCGGCATACTCTAGATCAAGCATTGGTAATATGGTAGTCATCCAGGTGGACAAATGCTTTACCATCTAGCTATATGTTGTTTTGTACCCTGTCACGGCAGGCCGCGTATCCACAGGAGTTGGTATTCTGTCTCCGTTCTTGCGTGGATTAACATTTCTTATCAAAGCTCTGGATATTTGTTTTATTTCAGCGCCTTCACTGCAGCTATTGGTCGCAGATCATTCAAATTTCTATAGGTCAGAATGTACACCTCATAAAAAGTATTTCATTATTTCAGGTGGTGCACCTTGTCCTGATCCTCTGAGATCTCGTCGGCCACCACCTCCCCCAAGGCATATAGTACTCCATCCGTACGTACCATGGATTACAGCTGCTATAACGGGAAAGGCAGTCGGGGCTTTTTCAAAAGACGATCCCTTTGGTAAGATCAATGTTAATACTCTCTATCTTTGCAGTGATGAAGAATTATAAAAGAAGTTCACAGCATTATTGTAGGGTATCTTGCTAAATACTGGCAATAACTTTGATATTAGATGGATCAACATAATTGACTCGATTTGGCTGAAGGGCACAGAACTGAAAGAACACTACAGTAGCTAATAACATTGAATGATTTAAGTTAATGTTTATATGGATCATTTTAGTTGGAATAAAATAAAATAAATAAAAAGCCTTTTTTTCTACCGTTACAGTTATATCAAATAATGGAAGTCGCTTCTACGGCGTAGGCTTAACCCCAATATTTTCCAATTTTCCCTGTCTCCAGCTGTTCTTCTCCAATTTTTTCCACTTCTATTTGTGAAAGTATCTGCCCATCTCTTTCTGGGTCTTCCTTTGGGTATCCATTCATAAATCTTCTTTGTCCATCTGTTGTCTTCTTGCTTAATTGTGTGTCCTGCTCATTTCCATTTTTAAGACCTCACTCTTTTAATGACGTCTGTTATTCTAGTTAGTTTTCTTATAGCTTTGTTCTGGACATTCTCTAAAGTTTTATGCCTAACCTTTCCATTTTCCTTTGATGTACTGATAATTTTTCTTCCTCCTTTTTCCTTAACGCCCACGTCTGGCTTCCGTGTATGTAAGGCATGGTAAAATAACAACTTCATATAGTTTGCTTTTTAATTTTATGTACGGGAGGCTTCGACTTCGTTGGCGTTGGCGGGAGGGAGCTTCTTCTTATGAACTGCGAACGAACTAAACGAACTACTCACGAACTACTTGCGAACTCTTACCCCAAAGGCGTCCTATATTTATAGAGGCTACCTCCGCCGACCCCTCGCTTCGTCGTAACACCCCCTTTACTTTATTTCCTTAATTTTACATACATTAAGCCTTATGTTAACTTACCACTATTATACATTTTGGTACACCCTAGATCTTAGTACATTTCGAGGGTCCTTACACAGTTGTGACCCATGGTTTTTGTTAGCGGGACGTCGTAATGGGCGTTTACCTCGCCCCCCGCTTCATTAGTATAAATATAAAGCGCTGAGCGCCCTTACCATTACCTCATTACAAAAACGTGCGCTGTCGAGCGCGGACCTCTGCCTGCACCATCATTATGGCCTACTCGCGTTCGGAGTAGGCAGTAGTGCAGGCATACCTCACGGATCCCGGGCTCCGGTTGCGTTCTGCAGTCCCGTAGCCCGGTTTCCGCTACCCTTTTGGGTCCCGGGTTCCAGGCGGCGTTCTGCACGCCTGTAACCCGGTTCCCTTTACATGCTGAGTCCCGGGCTCCAGGCGGCGTTCTGCACGCCTGTAGCCCGGTCTCATTTACCGGGATCTAATAGGGTCCTACTGGTCAATAAAAGGCACAACGCTACAACATTTATTTCCTAGTGAGTTAAGGCTTATTACATTTTATATTCAATTCTTATAATTATAATTTATTTATTTAATTTCAAATTAATAACGGTTAAAAATAAACTATATCTATCTCAGTCCGACCCGTCTCTTTCCTGCGCCTAACGGTCGCGTATACATAGTCTGTGAGGCTTAGCAAATTATACCTATGTTCTTATGCCCTATTGAGACGGGTCGGTGAGTTTCATACATTGTGTTTGTCGTGATGCCAAGGGCAGTGATGCCTAACCTGTATGACACGCTTGGTCACGAATGGTCAGGTCACTGGTGGATGGGTGGCCTCCGCTGTTATGACCGAGGCGAGGCTGCTTCTGACATGTTCAAATTCTACCATGAAGTCTTCGCCTTGAGACCAAGTGGGACTACTTATCTAACTTATTATATGGAGGTACATAGATCTTTGACAGCCTTTCAGGGTTCCGTTGCAATTTTGATAAAAACGGAGGCCGTGTTGTAAAGTTTGGAAAAATACTGGATATGCCAAGATCTGCTTGGTTCTTTTAATTTAATAAGGACAATCCAAATAACAATTTGTTTTAAAGCCTTGTCATCGTTTGGACAGCAGATGAAGTAGATATATATCCAAGCCTTAAAATAATCGGAACCATATTCTTGGAAGATTTTTTATTTAACAATAACAATGGTTGTTTTCAGCTGGATGGACCCCCTAAAGCGATGATAATCTGCGTGAAAGTAGGAATGCCTTTCAGACTGGCAAAGCCCAAGGTGTGGGATCTGGACTCACCTTCCATTAAGGTAACCTCAATAATTGCGTTGCTGTGTAGAGTAAGAGATACTATATATATTATAACACTAGTGTTTGTTTATATCTTCTCTTTTCATTCTCTTCTCTGAATTATTTGAGGTCGGCACATTATGTCTTTTCCTTGCATGTATTTCTATTCTATGATACATCCTCTGTCACGCCACAAATCATCATATCGTCCCTCACACAATCTATCCATCTCTTTTTTGGTCTGCCTTTGCATTTGCATCCAGCAATCTTGAAGTTTAACATTCTTTTCGTTCCGTGACTCTCTTCCTTTCTCATTACATGTTCATACCATCTTAGTCTTCTTCCTCTCATATTTTCAGTTTATTAATATATACATGCCATATAAAGAAAGTCCTTCGAGACAAAAAGTGAACACTGGATCTAAGGGCTTGTCCACATCACCGCAGGTCGGCGCGGCGCCGGTGATCACGAAGCGTGGTCGCGATATGGTGCAGCACCGCTGAATAATACGTACCATGCCGTGGAATTTCAGATAGCCGCAGCAACGTTTTATCCTCGTACGTGTAATGGATTATCATTTTCTGCCTACTGTCTATCTGAAATACGAGGGTATGGCTGATACATTCCATAGAATGTAGCATGTAGCAATATCTTATACTTGACCTATGCATAAGATACAAATTTTAATTATATTTGAATAAATTAATACTTCTTACTGTTTAAAAGTGACATTATAATTAACTTCAGGATGTCTTTCTTTTTATTTACGTAATTTTTATGTAACATTTTATTATTTACCTGACGTCTTAAAGTTGCGTACTAAGGGCCTTGAGAGTAGTGGAAAGTATGCGAGACTATGTTTCAGAACGCGAAAGGTACAGCGTCGCTGATTTTACACAAGGCAGCTTCGCGGTTAGGCACGGTTCCGCACCGCTTTACGGTCGCGTGGTCCCGCGCTGCATTGATGTGGCCAAGCCTTTACTTGCCATCAGGTGTAAGGTTGGATAACTGTGTTATTTTTTCAGATACGAATCCCGTTGCTGATATTCCATCACTCATACAAGTTTCAAGTGGAGGCGTGGGCTTACAATACGACAGGTTCAACTCTCAGCACAACATCGGAGGAGTCAGATTCTACTCAAGAGAGCAATTAATTCTAGTATCATAAATGAGAAGAATCAGAACCAATTGAATTTTTATTATCTCACAGAACGTCGTAGCTTCGTAAGTTTTTTACGAGCGTACATACTTACAAACGACGTCATAAGTTTGTACAAATTTAAGAGCTGAGCAAACTATCGGATGCTACGGACGCAGCCGCGGCTGAGAGGCATGACTGATAAATGTGCATGGTCTTCTCGGACGCAGCTTTAGTGTTGCCACTCTGTGTGTGTTAGCGAAAATGCATTCCTTTACTGTGCAGTGGATACACTTACCACTTTTGACTGACAAAAAACTTAACTATACTTTGAAATCGCTTTACGCGTTTTAATAAGCCCGTTGCCTTAATAAACAACTTGCATTGCTCTGACTTTTGTCTCAAGACTACTCTCACATATTATAAATAATAAACTAAATTCATATCGAAAACAAAACATTAATCAAATAATAAATGGACAGATGCGCTAATAGGGGTAAAAGTGAATTAAATGTAACTAGTTATTTCTCTGTAAGTGAATTGTAAATTCTTTTTAGAAATAAATGTCTAAAACCAAAACCAAACTTTCATAGTTGTAGACTGGCCTTTTTTGGGGCACGCTGATTCTCGAAAGTTGAAAATCTATATTTTTTTGTTTGTAGCTCCACTCCAAAAAATGATAGTTTATTCACCGCTTCAAAAACTATTTCATAGTATGTACCAGATTCACTTACGGCAGGATTGGTCCACAAGTTTCAAGTCGCTCAACGGGCTATGGAGCGAGCTATGTTGGGTGTTTCTCTTATGGATAAAATTAGAAATGAGGATATCCGTAAGAGAACCAAGGTAACCGACATAGCTCGCAAAATTAGCAAGTTGAAGTGGCAGTGGGCCGGTCACATCTGCCGCAGGACCGATGGCCGATGGAGCAAACGAGTCCTGGAGTGGAGACCGCGTCTCGGTAAACGCAGTGTCGGACGCCCTCCAGCCCGATGGGCCGACGACCTATGCAAGGTCGCCGGCAGGCGCTGGCTGAGGAAATCGGAGGACAGGGATGAGTGGCGCCGTCTTGGGGAGGCCTATGTCCAGCAGTGGACTGCAAATGGCTGACGACGACCAGATTCCGTTATTCTTCGTCCAAATATTTTAACCACATTTTCAATTTTCTGATTAGCACTCATTAGGCTTATATCACGATTTTGCAAATCTAAACTCAGCTCACTTAGCTCTTGAAGAGCATCGCACATTTCGTATGTGACGACGCGGTAACTGTTTAGGAAAGATAGATTAGATTTTGTATTTGGATAATTTTGACCTATTAAAATAAATCATTTTTTATTGTATCTTCGTTTCCTTTTGTAGTGGAACACTTACAAGCCAATAGATGGCACTGTGCAATAATTGATATCACAAACGTTTCCAGAAACATACAAAGAATATATACAAAATTTCAACTATAACAGATGGGGCTAAGCCTGCGAGGAACAACATTAGCCTCGCTGGAAGATCTTCCTTTACGACGGAGGAGCATTCTGTCTCGCTCCTCCACCCTATACGGGTCGCCCCCTTCACTTTAAAGGCACTGCGTGCCCTCACAAGAAAGTCCTGGTTCTACATATATTTGTATTCTATACTTTGCTTAATATACCATGATTATGGTTATTATGCGTTCGGGTTTCCAACTCATTTATTCGCTTATACATGTCTATTAGAAACTTTCGCAATAAAATTAGTAATTAAATGTAATTCTCTTATAAACAAAAGTAGCTCCAGTTCAAGGTCAATCTTTTGGCATTTGGCTTTTGACGTTTGACAAGTGTTACCTTAAGAAAAACATAGCAACGTCTTATAATTTAAATTAATTATGGTCGAAGTTCGACCGCTGGGCACCGACTAATATTCATAAAATGTCCATATCGGGGATGAATTTATTTTTAACCGACTTCAAAAAAGGAGGAGGTTCTCAATACGTCGTGTTTTTTTTTTAATGTATGTTCACCGATTACTCCGAAATTTATGATCCGATTTACGTGATTCTTTTTTTGTTCGACGCAGAATAGCTGCCATTTGCTCCCCTAAAAATTTAACATGGTTTGGCCCAGTAGTTTTCACTTTATGAACATTTTTTATGAAAATTTTTCCATTCCGTTCCATATGTACACCGATTACGCTGAGATTTATGAACCGATTTACGTGATTCTTATTTAGTTTGATGCGAAATAGTTGCCATTTGGTCCCCTAAAAATTTAACATAGTTTGGCCTAGTAGTTTTCATTTTACGAACATTTTTTTGTTCCCGTTTCTTGGGACCTATATTTTTTTAAGGAGCGCGGCACCTTTCGTAGGTCTACCCATACATAGCTAGACACTAAAAGGTAACAAATAAAATAAAAAAACTTCGTTTAAAAAAACCGACTTCAAAAACTAAAAAACTAAAAAGTATAAAATAACTTTTTTCTAAAGCTATTATTATTAATATATATTATCTAAAACTTCTTAAACATTATGCTATGTTTATTATTCATATATATATATATATATATATATATATATATATATATATTTTCCATAACTGATTTATCTTAGTGATACAACATTAAAATTAGAATCTAATCGAGGAAATAAGACTAATGAGTAATTTAAATCTGACCTAAAATAACTAGATATAACTTAAACTAAGATTGTGTCCAATAACACGTTTCCTATTGTCTTTATTAAGGAGAAGACGCTTTGTTCATATGTTCTTTGTTAATGTTTATCACATAGCACTACACTTTATTATTATGAGAGTATTATTACGAACTCAAATGGTTTCGTCCTTTTGAGTCTTCTTAATAAATCTGCATTATCAAGGAGCTGGATGGCCTCGACATTCACATGGTGATGAAGCCGTTGTTGGTGGGCTTCAGCGTATTTCTTTATTACGTTAACGACGAGGTCCACTTTTAGGTCTCGATGGAGATCGTCTGATCTTATCTACTAAGGAGCATTGACCATGTCCTTGAGTACTTTATTTTGGAACCTTTTTTTTAATTTTTTTTATTGCAGGAGATCAGCAGACAGGCAGACGGCCCACTTGATGGAAAGCGGTTACCATTGCCTATGGACATTTGCAACAGCAAAGTTGCTACAAATGCACTGCTGCTCTCTTAAGGGAAACTGGAACCTGGTCACTAATGCCGGAACACAACTCAAGGTTGTTATAGCGACATACTTTAGACCAGGGGTGGTAGCCATCCAGTCGGACAAATTCCCTACCACCTGGCTTTGGGTTGTTAAGTCGCCTCTTACGACAGGCCGCCCGGCCGCAGGAAATTGTATTCTTTCTCTGTTCCTGCACGGATAAAACGGATTGTATGATGTTTAAATTGGTTGGCTTGGAGCAGCCCCATAGTTGTATACCATAGTATGGTATGGTATGGTATTGATATATAATCATAATTTCTAATAATAAAATAAATTATATATAACTATGCCCTTCAAATTCCTTTATTATTTATTTATTTAAATTAAATTTTTCAAATACTTAATGATTTACTTTTGTTATTTTTAATCACTGCCTATATAGCTGTGTTAGCCAGGACGTAAGAATACGACTAACCAATGAGAGTTGTGTATAAAACTCGCTCTCATTGGCTGGAATTCAAAAATGTTAAAAGACACGGGTTTTGAATTCATTTAAGAGAGAGACTTTTTGTACTACTGAAGATACTTACTAGAATTAAAATATAAGCCAGTTTTAAGATGGATGTTACATTTATTCAAGAGCCTTAGATCACGTCCAGTGCTATGATATAGCACTCTCTTCTAAATTTATACAAAAATAATGTATATGTGGCGTGAAACTGACCGGCGATTATTCCTGTCTACATCATATAGTAATGCATCCAAGGACAAGCCCCGGTCAGTGTAGGGCTATTGTAGGAAATGAGAACAAAAGATACCGGCCTATTGGGATGAACTGCTAGTGGAACTAAGGATTAAACAATATTTAAAAGTATATCTCTGTAGATTATTCGCCATAAAAATGGGCCGGACTTTTGGACGGTTTGCATGGGGCCATGGGAAGACAAACACGTAATAGAACTAGGGATTAGACAATATTATTATTATCTTAATGTTTTGTGTTCACCAGTAAACAATATATTTATTCACGAGTTAAAAACAATAAATTTAATAAAACTACCTTTTAACAGTCTTTGGGCGCTGTAATTTATTTAGTAATTATTAATAACATCCCAAAAATGTCTCACTGCTGGGATCTGACCTCCAATTATAGAGAAACGGACAATATACCCGCCACGCTTATCCAAGCCGGCTTGGCAGGTTTGACACATCGGTTATCTCGATGTGCAGGTTGCATCATGATGTTCTCCTTCACCGTTGTCAGCACGCGGTGATTGTAACAATATGCACATTAGGTGAGAAAACTGTCTAAGTGGGGCATGCATTCCGGCCAGGATCGAACCCGCGCCCTTTGAGTTGGAGACGCGTGCGCTAGCCTTACGCTACCACGACTTACGGTAATTTATTTGATTTTTATTATTCCGACGTTTCGGTCTCTTTTCAGTAGCCATGATCACGGAAGGCAAAGATGTCAAGTGTCAATGAGTGTTGGTAAAGTTTTATTTGATCTACCGCCAACTTGTCCATTTTAATTTTATATATCGTTATTATTCACTCTATGGAATTTCACGTATGGAAGCGAGAGTTGGGTATGGAAGAGAGAGCATGAAAGTAGAGTAAACGCGGTCGAGATGCGAGCACTGCGCAAAATCTGCGGAGTGACGCTCGCGGACCGCGTTCGTAATGCCGAAGTAAGAGAGTTGGTCTGAAAGAGAGTGTCGGGGTGAAGGTAAGGAAAGGAATGCTCCGGTGGTTCGGGCATGTGGAAAGAATGCATGATGAAAGAATGACTAAATATATATACAATGCAAAAGTGGATGGATGCAGAAGTCGTGGAAGGCCACGACACACCTTCCATGATCAAATTGATCGTGTGCTAGCAGAAGGTGATGTCAGGAGGCTTAAGAACAGACGAGCGTGCATGACAAGATCAAAGAAGCAAGTGAGGTGAGTAAGAATAAGCCTAAATGGCGCTCTGTTGTTCGTGCCTACCCCGCAAGGAAACTGGCGTGAAGTTATGTATGTATGTATGTATTCACTCTATGGGAGCCTAATCTAATTTACCATCGCTTCGCAACATGTTGTGGCTTGATAGACATTTTGTTTGATAACTAGAGAGTAATGAAGAAACAAAAATTGGAATACTGGATTTCATTTCCATCATCTTTATTGGGTTCTTAACTTATGACTAGTGGTCGCCCGTGGTTGAAATTCGACCATAATAATTAATTTAAATTATAAGTTTGAACATTAAGGTTCTGTTGTCAAAGACTATACTTCTATAATCACAGATTTCGCCAAGGCTACACTGTTAATTTCACTTTAACAATAAACAAAGCAGTATATATGCGTGTGTGTGTAAAGTATTTTTTATTGATTTAACGTATTTTTTTGGGCAATTTTAAAAATATATTAGCATTCTGCACTCCTCTATATAAACTACTAGCGGCCCCGGCAGACGTTTTCCTGCTATGAAAAAAATAAAAATCTAGGACCCGATCCCAGCGCCACCTACCGGTTCCAAATGTGGATTTAAACCATCAGGGGATCACCCACTCAAACACACAAAAACAAAAATCACCAAAATCGGTCCAGGTGATTAGGAGGATTCTAGAACCCGATCTCAGCGCCACCTACCGGTTCCAACGGGATAAAAAGTATCCTATGTCCATCTCCTGGCTCTAAGCTACCTCCCCACCAATTTTTAGCCAAATCGGTACAGCCGTCCTTGAGTTATAAATAGTGTAACTAACACGACTTTCTTTTATATAATATAGATAAGTGTGCGGAATTTCATATTCCTCCATCGGCGCAATTTTCGTAAAAAGGGGAACAAAGTTTTTGTTGTGTTTTTGCTTCAAGTATTAATATCGAGGGGTGACAGGCTATTTGTTTTAAGCGACATTTTGTGACAGAATTGACTTGATGATTTTCTTGCATCCTAATGTCTCAAACTTAAGGAATTATAATGAACCTGGTTTCCAACTAAAAACTACAGTTTTTTTTCTTTTTTAAATATAGTATGTAGTTTACTAATGAAGTCTTTTTGTGGGTCATTGAAACTTCAAACTCCTCTATCGACACAATTTCGCAAATGTCGCTTAAAACAAATAACCTTGGACCCCTCGATATATAAATAATAGCATGTTATTTTGACGCCTGTTTCTTTATATTTAAATAATGGTACAATTTCTTACGCCACGTGTTTCACATCGCTATTGTTAGAAATTTTAAAACACAACACTTGGTTAGATAAAAACTTGATAAAGTTACCTTTGAAACTTGATCTTCACTTTTTAAACATCTAATTGGGTTTAGTGAGACGAAGCAGATGGATTTATAAGTGGTCGCAACAAAACAAATAAACGTGTTTTAAAATAATACTGTCATTATTATAATTTTCTTTTCTCTTCTCATATTCTGAAAGTTACGCTTGGAGTTGCCAGGCGAAGAAAACAGGACTTTTCGTCCCTGGGCAACGATTTTCTCTGCTGTCAAAATATCGCGGTATAAATTGTAATCTTTTGGATATATTTTGCCAGGTGGTAGGGCAATTGACCGACTGGATGGCTACCACCCCTGGTCTAGAGTATGTCGCCATAACAACCTTGAGTTGTGCTCCGGCATTAGTGACCAGGTTCCAGTTTCCCTTAAGAGAGTGGCAGCGCATTTGTAGCAACTTTGGTGTTGCAAATGTCCATAGGCGATAGTAACCGCTTTCGATCAAGTGGGCCATCTGCCTGTCTGCTGATCTCCTGCAATAAAAAAATAATTATCGATCAGTAAAAAAATTCACACTGGTACTCTTTTTTTTATTTAGCAATTTTAAATTCCTAGACAAAAATCTCGCGGGATTCCTGAGATAAAATGTAGCGCAGAATTTAGGCCTAAGAACTAGCTATCGATCAGCAAAAACTGATAAAAGTCGAAGGAGTAATAAAATAAAACGCCTCGCTTGAAACCGTTACAATGTAATTTTAATTATGAATATTCAAATTTACAATTGATAGCCGTATAGCTCTCAAACGGAAGACATAGAAAATTAGATCTGCTCTGATAGTGTAAGTAAGCAAAGCCGTCCGGGGCACAATCACCTTAGAGAAGAAACAACATCCTAGCTATAAAACTATTTATACTAGCTATAAATTATATAAAATTATACACTATATAATTGGACCTACTTATGCAAAACAGAACCAATCCACAAACATGCCAAAATTGGGTTAAGGATGCAGAAGGCTTTCAAAATGCACCTTCTATTGACTCAGTAAGAATCGTAACGAGCTGACAACATTTGCAGAATAAAACATTTTTATCACAAAGTACCTAACTCACACAACACCAAGAGTATAAAAACTTGAGAGGTGTCAAGGGACACCCGGATGGAACGAAGTTCCTTTCGATTAATTAGTGAAGGAATTGTAATTGGAATTGAGAGAGAGAGACAGACAGACAGACAGAGAAACATGCTACGCCGCACAGCTTACAATAGCTTACTATAGCAAAAAGTGTCGTGACAACTTTTCGTAAGAATTTTTTCCGTCTAGCCCCCTTTCACAACGCGCGATAAGGAACTTCGTTCCAATACTATTTTTGTTTGATTACTATGTAATTTGAAATTATTTACATTAAAATTGTATTTGAATATATAGGACAAAATATAATATACAATATTCTAAATATTTTTCCATGCAAAATTTTAATAAAAACGGCTTTTTCTCAAAACTGTCAGTATGTGGGTTGGTTCCATTTTGCATAAGTAGGTCCAATTGACTGTTCTGATTTAATCTCTCAAATATCTTTCAACATAAGATTTACTGCCCGAAGATCACACAGTACTAATATTTTCGCTTTAGAAGTCCATAACAACAATATATCTTACTTCAATCCCATTGTCAGAATGGCTCGTTATTACAATGAAGTGGCGGGTAACAACAAAGATATTGATATATTCGAACCAAATTTCAATAAATATTGTAAAATTTTAAAAAAATATCCTCGATTCCTAGTACATTTATACATACATACATACATACATAACTTCACGCCAGTTCCCTTGCGGGGTAGGCACGAACAACAGAGCGCCATTTAGGCCCATTATTACACACCACACTTGCTTCTTTGACATTCATAACTCTTGTCATGCACACTCGTCTGTTCTGAAGGCTCCTGACATCACCCTCCGCTAGTACACGATCAATTTGATCATGGAAGGTGTGTCGTGGTCTTCCACGACTTCTGCATCCATTCACTTTTGCATTGTATATCTGTATAGTACATTTATAAAATAGATAATAGTAGTTCTATCCAAATAAAGATAAATAAATCCATTTAAAGATAAACTTGAGAACAAACAATCATAATATTTAGTCATAAGTAAGTAATTGTCAGTCTCTGAACAATTTTTTATATATGCACTTATTTCTGGATTGCAATCCTGATATTTGTTAATATTTTAGTCGTAAGGTTTTGTAATTATTGTAATTTGTTTTGTGCATCAATAAATAATAAATAAAAATAAATTTTATCCGTGCAGGAACGGAGAAAGAATACAATTTCCTGCGGCCGGGCGGCCTGTCGTAAGAGGCGACTTAACAACCCACAGCCGGGTGGTAGGGCATTTGCCCGACTGGATGGCTACCACCCCTGATCTAAAGTATGTCGCCATAACAACCTTTAGTTGTGTTCCGGTATTAGTGACCAGGTTCCAGTTTCCCTTAAGAGAGCAGCAGCGCATTTATAACAACTTTACTGTTGCAAATGTCCATAGGCGATGGTAACCGCTTTCCATCAAGTGGGCCGTCTGCCTGTCTGCTGATCTCCTGCAATAAAAAAAAAACTTTCAGTTGCTAAACTTTGAACGGATACCTTTACAATTAATACATTTAACTTTTTACGTAACAAATTAACAATTCATTGATTATTAAACTAACTTTGTCTAGTTTTAATATTACATTTATTTTCGCTTTCTATATTGCTTTGGACTGGATTTAATTGAAGAGAAACTCAATTTCCGCTTCAAAATGATTTTGAATTGGGTAGCTTCACTTCTACTTCAATTAAATACTTCGTCAAAACATTTCTAAAATGCATTTCATACGTGTGGAGAATTTACTATAGGTTCTTGGACTGCATCGTATATTTTCTTATCAAAATTACCATTATTAAAGTAATCTTCTAATTCTTGAAGAGTCCTATTTTTGGTTTCCGGCACGTATTTCCAAATAATCAAACCACAAACTAATGCGTTTAACGCATACACTAAAAATGTACCCCAAAGTTTTATCGATACGAACATATAAGGAGCTGCTTTTAAGGAACTAGCATGTAATACACATGTAAATATAATATGCAAAGCACCTCCCACACCTCTATGCTTGACTGGTAATATTTCCATAGCCATAGCATAACATGGTGATATTAAGCAACCTACAAGAGACAACATATAAGCTATCAGGCCAACTAGACATAATACAGATTTTCCTAATACCCCTACACTTTGTAATAATGTTACAATAAAAATGAATGCTGCTGATATAACAGTACCAATAACTCCGCACAACAAAACTGATTTGTTGTTAAATTGTTTCATCAAGATAATAGAAATGTTATAACATATAAACAATAAAATATTAAGTATGATAGCACCATAGAAAATTACTTCTTTGTTACCTGAAGTTATTTTTATAATCTCTGATGAATAAATGATGATAACCAACAGACCACACCAGTACGCTGTATTTAATAAAACGAACATTAACATGGCAGGTATGTAAAAATCTCTACTAAGAACAGTTTTGAAAACTCCTTCAGTTTTCTTTTCAACCTTTCTGGCAGAGACGAGTTCTGTTAGTTCTTTAATAGCAGCTTTATCGTTGCCTCTAAGCCATATGAAACTTTTTTCACACTCTTTGAACTTTCCTTTTAAAGCTAGCCATGACGGTGATTCTGACCACATGAAACAAGTATTCAAAAACGCCAAAGTAATCGGTATCAACATTATCAAAGCTACCGTCTTCCAATGTAGGTGCTGACCCATAATACCAACTAGAGCGATACCGGCCGATTGTGTAACCGCATAATACGTTACTACAATGTTCCTAAATTTTGGGCTGACCATTTCGCTCACACTGCTAAAGCTAATAACAAACACACACTGACTCCCAAGGCCATGAAAGGATTCGCTGATGAGGATTGTCGTCGTCGTATTCGCAGCATAAGCAAGAATCCAGCCCAGGGCGATGAGCAAGCAGCTCACTTGAAATGTTAGTTTTCTACCTTTCCACTGCATCAGAGAAGGCATAAGTATGCTCGGTATACCAGCGAAGCCATGGATTGAACCTGAAATATAAAAAAAATACATCAGATCTAAAACATGTACTTGAAATTTATTTATTTCCTATCACTTCTTCCCAATCATTTAGCATCATCAGCGGAATGTCTTTCTTTTTCATACTCCTCAATTCTGGCATATTTCTTCTCTTATACCACAAATTATTACATGCCAAATCAATACATATGTACAGAAAAACCAATGTTTATATAATGCAAAGGTTTTAATGCGTAAAGCATAGGTAAATTTATCCGTGCAGGAACGGAGAAAGAATACAATTTCCTGCGGCTGGGCGGCCTGTCGTAAGAGGCGACAAAACAACCCACAGCCAGGTGGTAGGGCATTTGTCCGACTGGATGGCGACCACCCCTGGTCTAAAGTATGTCGCCATAACAACCTTGAGTTGTGTTTCGGCGTTAGTGACAAGTTCCAGTCTCCCTTAAGAGAGCAACAGCGCATTTGTAGCACCATTGGTGTTGCAAATGTCCATAGGCGATGGTAACCGCTTTCCAATAAGTGGGTCGTCTGCCTGTCTGCTGAATTCCAGCAATAAAAAAAAGGTACGTTTAAATGTTATACTCTAAAGAGAAGGAAATATTTTTGGTCATGTTTTAATAATAATGGAAATAACACTTACCGATCCAAGATGCAGTGTCCATGTCTAGCTGTATGGTGCTGCTATTGCTTCTTAATTGTGTGAGCAATACGTTTGGATAACCAATCATACCGCCCACTGACAAGGCCGCTAAATTGGGGGACAATGCCACAAGAAACTGGAAAATAAATACACTATACATACTATTTATACATTATATTCGTTTTTATTATATTCTACTATCCTATGACGTCATTTCTCCTCTACTAATTACACTTGCAGTTACGGGAGCTGCATACGTCATCGCAGTGGACAACGAACAGTAATGAACAACTGGTTAGTGCAACGCGGGACCTGGGGTGCATATATTAATAGTTGTTCTATCTCGCTCACACATCATCCGTCCCGCTCACACATTGTGCTGTATATTGTACTAGCTGTACGACTTGTTAATATTTGTACTTAAGGTTACCGTTTGCAAAGTAAATTATTATTAAAGAATTATTAAAGTAAATTAGTAGACAGTAGATACTACTCCCTGCCATCTTAAGTATCATTTAAACTCTGGTTCTCGCTGCTACACAGTAATCAACATCTTGGGTTCACTATTTTACAGAAATGTTATTCCAAGCCGCTGCTAATCTATACTAATATTATAAAGCTTCTTGTTTGTTTGTTTAAACGCGCTAATCTCAGGAACCGCTGGTCCGATTTGAAAAATTCTTTCAGTGTTGAATAGTACATTTAACGACGAAGGCTATAGGCTATATTATATTTTCAATAAAATCAGGTATCCTTACTAAAAGTCCAATAATGTAACCCAAGGTATAAAAAAATGACCCGAAAAAATCCTTACACGGCGTGCGCTGCGAAAACTATTGATTATAGAACAAAACAATGTACTACCGCTTTGCAGTACATATAATTGACTACAAAAAATATCGTATAACTATATGTCTAATTATTATAGTTATCTCACAATAAGTGTTTTCTTGTATTTTTTAAATAATTAAAATGCCAATTCCACGCGGACGACTTCGCGGCCATAGCTAGTATATACATACAGCTTGATATTTTTCTTGTTTTTTGTTTTTTAGATACACTAAACATACATACATACATAACTTCACGCCAGTTCCCTTGCGGGGTAGGCACGAACAACAGAGCGCCATTTAGGCCCATTCTTACACACCTCACTTGCTTCTTTGACATTTATAACTCTTGTCATGCACACTCGTCTGTTCTTAAGGCTCCTGACATCACCCTCCGCTAGTACACGATCAATTTGATCATGGAAGGTGTGTCGTGGCCTTCCACGACTTCTGCATCCATCCACTTTTGCATTGTATATCTGTTTAGTCATTCTTTCATCATGCATTCTTTCCACATGTCCGAACCACCGGAGCATTCCTTTCCTTACCTTCACCCCGACACTCTCTTTCAGACCAACTCTCTTTCTTACTTCGGTATTACGAACGCGGTCCGCGAGCGTCACTCCGCAGATTTTGCGCAGTGCTCGCATCTCAATCGCGTTTACTCTACTTTCATGCTCTCTCTTCCATACCCAACTCTTGCTTCCATACGTGAGCGTAGGTACCAGCACCGCGTAGTATATGGCGAGCTGGGCCTTCTGGCTGAGGTTCTTAGCGCCCAGAAGTTTACCTAACGCTCCATTCAAACTATTCCCCAAATTTACTCTTCTTTCTATATCAGCGGTGTACCTTCCATCCCTGCTAAAAGCACATCCAAGATAAACAAACTCATTCACTTGCTCCAGCATAACATCATCGACCATTATCCTTGCATTCGTTCTGGTTTCTTCTCTTTCAAACACCATAACCTTTGTTTTCTTCGCATTCAAATGTAAGCCTCTCGCCTGACAGTCATCTTTCATCATTGTGACTAGTGTTTGCAGTTCTGATGGCGATTCGGCTAAAAGCACGACATCATCCGCATAAAGCAAGGTGCTTACAACTAGATCACTCATTCGCACCCCAACATCCATCAATCTTATTCTCTGGAGACAATCGTCCAGGTATAGGATGAACAGCAAAGCCGACAGCACGCAGCCCTGCCTGACGCCAATATTGACGTCAAACCAGGGCGACAGGCTGCCATCCACTCGCACGCATGCCATACAGTCCTCGTAAGTGGACTGCACAGCACGCATCAATTGGCCATTAATCCCATATCCGGGCAATATGTCCCAGAGCTCCTTCCGCACAACCCTGTCAAATGCTTTCTCTAGATCCACAAAACCGCAGAAAACCTTCCGGCCCATAGCCAGCTGCTTCTCTACGACATTGCGGAGAGAGAAAACTTGATCCATACATCCCGTCCCATTTCTGAAGCCACCTTGTGCATCCCACAGTAATCCATCGGATACCACTCTCATTCTCTTTTCAATAATCTTCGTATACACTTTAGATGCTGTGCTGATCAAACTGATGGCCCTGTAGCTGGCGCACTCCATACGTGACCCCTTGCCTTTATACAAGGGCACGATGACAGCGCGCCTCCAGTCCTTGGGAACCTTTCCCGTACTCCAGCACAAGTTGCATAAGGACAGGAAAGCGTCCCGGACGCAGGTTCCACCATATTTGATCATCTCAGCAGACACACTATCGATTCCTCCTGCCTTTCCATTTTTCAGACTTCTTATCGACCATTCGATCTCTTCCAACGTGATCTCGGATGCTGACTCCTCGGAGTCAGTCACAGACTCAGTCGTGGTGCCAGCATCCGGGATATCATCATACATTTCTCTAAAATATTCACTCCATCGCGCTAACACCTCTTGTGGGTTAGCAAGAACGTCCCCTGCTTTAGATTTTATTCTTTCCATTCTGGAAGCTGACGAACAACCCCGAGACTTCTTAACCTCTCTCCAAAAGAGTTTGGTATTCGCCTTGAAGTTCTCCGTCAGCTTCTCTTCTTCTTTCAATTTTATACTTTCGCGCTTCTCTTTCACTAAAGCTTTGGTTTCGTTCTTGCAGAGGCGATAAAATTTTTTCTTCATCTCTTTCATACTGTCATTCTGTTGCAAAGAAGCAACATAATCCAGCCAGGCTTTTCTCTTTCTCTCTACGCTGGATTTAACATCCGCGTCCCACCATTCATCACCTTTCGTTGTTATGTGCCTCTTTGCGCATCCACATGCTTCTTTTGCGCTTTCCACTATACTTTCTTTCATACTATCCCAGTCATTATCCACATCTAAGTCGGAGAAGTCCGCTTTTGCAAGCCTTTCTTCGACTAGGCGCGCATACATACTCCTTACACTAACATCTTCCAATTTTTCACACTTTATTCTTTCAAGCTCCCCGAAATTGGTACGCACTCGCCAGTGTCTCCACTTCCTGAAAAGGCCCACAAACCGGCTTATCACCAGGTAGTGGTCCATTTCAAGAGTCGTGCCTCTGTAGGCTCTTGTATCCATTATTGTGTTTCGGAGGCGACTATCTATTAAAATCAGATCAATCATACTTTTCTGATCATTCATTCCCCATGTATAATATTACATATTTAAAAAATATATTATAACACATATTATTCAGATTCCATGTTTTCACTTTGAACAAATGACACGAGAGGCTTATTATACTAATATATAAAACTGAAGAGTCTGAAGGTCTGATTTGAAAAATTCTTTCAGTGTTAGATAGCCCATTTATCGAGGAAGGCTACAGGCTATATATCATCACGCTAAGTCCAATAGGAGCGGAGCACCGATGAAGAATGTTTCAAAATCGGGGGCAGTAATTTACTTTTTTAAACTATTCTACGCGGACGAAGTTGCGGGCAGAAGCTAGTGACAAGTAAAATAGGAAAGAAATGCTCTAGTTTCAACTCGGTGCTGGTACCTACGCTCACGTGTGGATGCGAGAGTTGGGTATGGAAGAGAGAGCATGAAAGTAGAGTAAACGCGGTCGAGATGCGAGCACTGCGCAAAATCTGCGGAGTGACACTCACGGACCGCGTTCGTAATACCGAAGTAAGAAAGAGAGTGTGGGGGTGAAGGTAAGGAAAGGAATGCTCCGGTGGTTCGGGCATGTGGAAAGAATGCATGATGAAAGAATGACTAAACATATATACAATGCAAAAGTGGATGGATGCAGAAGTCGTGGAAGGCCACGACACACCTTCCATGATCAAATTGATCGTGTACTAGCAGAAGGTGATGTCAGGAGCCTTAAGAACAGACGAGCTTGCATGACAAGAGTTATGAATATCAAAGAGGCAAGTGAGGTGTGTAAGAATAAGCCTAAATGGCACTCTGTTGTTCGTGCCTACCCCGCAAGGGAACTGGCGTGAAGTTATGTATGTATGTATGTATGTAGTTTCAACTCGGTTTATGAAATTCAAAACTTCAAAATATTTCCAATTCTATCTTTAGGAGCATTTCACGCTTTTTCGTTTCCATAGAAAGAATTATTACCACAGTTATTTAAAATTATTAAAGTATACATAAGCAGTTTAATAAAAGCCAAAACTTAACTAACTCTAAACAGGCCCTAACTCAGCAAATGCTGGTTGATCACAACCAACGCTGGTCTTCCGTTAGTGCCAGGCAGTGACGTCACCTTCACAGAAGAAAAAATAACTAATGAACATTTAATATTATTTATAATTAGAACACCATGAAACGAAGAATAGACATATTTTGAATAATTTAATATAAGTGCATAATATGTTATGTAATAATTATTGATATTTGAAAATAATGATTTTGAAAAATAATAATAGGTATTACGAACAAAAAGAAATTAAATTAAATAGAACTATAACTTTTTTTTTTTTATTGCAGGAGATCAGCAGACAGGCAGACGGCCCACTTGGTGGAAAGCGGTTACCATCGCCTATGGCCATTTGCAACACCAAAGCTGCTACAAATTCGCTGCTGCTCTCTTAAGGGAAACTGGAACCTGGTCACTAATGCCGGAACACAACTCGAGCTTGTTATGGCGACATACTTTAGACCAGGGGTGGTAGCTATCCAGTCGGGCAAATGCCCTACCACCTGGCTGTGGGTTGAAACCGCCATTTTGCAAAGGAGAAAGAATTCTTTCTCCGTTCCTGCACGGATTGAATAATATAAACGCTATGCTCATAAAGACAGAGTTGGAAATATTTTGAAGTTCATAAGTCAAATTGAAACTAGAGAACGTACCGAACCGAACGTTCATGTAAAATAACTAATTTTGAACGTACATACATACATAATTTCACGCCAGTTCCCTTGCGGGGTAGGCACGAACAACAGAGCGCCATTTAGGCCAATTCTTACACACCTCACTTGCTTCTTTGACATTCATAACTCTTGTCATGCACGCTCGTCTGTTCTCAAGGCTCCTGACATCACCTTCTGTTAGTACACGATCAATTTGATCATGGAAGGTGTGTCGTAGCCTTCCACGACTTCTGCATCCATCCACTTTTGCATTGTATATCTGTTTAGTCATTTATTTTGAACGTCACGTCATAAATATATAAATTAAGTACACAGACCTGTCTAAGAATAGGTGCAGCCGGCATTTTTGACTTTTGATCAGTGCACGCTACAACTCACAGTACTATTGTGAGTCTTTAGTAATGAATTTATTATATATGTACTACAATGTTGCTGCTGAAGTTGTTTTAATGTTAATCTTCATAAATTAAAATTAATTGTCTGTGATTTCAAAATAATTAACAACATTCAATTAATTTATTTAATCATTCAAGTAGACAGTTCTATTCTTACACATGCAGGAATGGAGAAAGTATACTAGTTTGGGCGTCCAGTCCAGTCGTAAGAGGCGGAAAAACAACCCACAGCCACGTGGAAGGGCATTTATTGTCTAGATGGCTACCATTCCTGGCCTGGAGTATGTCGCTATAACAACCTTCATTTATATTCAAGTGTCAGCAGCCGGGTTCCAGGCCCTTTTGAGGCCGACCGCACCTTTACTCGCCTATTTCAAGTTAACTTGGTTCTTAGTTCTTCAAGTTAACTTAATTAAAATTATCCGAGATTAAAAATAATACTCGTTCACACTATCAGCCTGGCCATAAATAAGGTTTGGAATATAAACTATTTTTTTTGCCTTTTAACAATATTCTATCTTATCTGTAGTAAATGTCAGTCAGTTGTTAATAAAGGGCGCGTTCCTATATTACCTTACAACGCCCAAAATGCTCCATCAGCCGTTTCAAATGGCGACCACGGTCGTTATGGTCGTGGCGAAAACGTCACTAATGTCGTCATTATTTTCGATCACACAGCGTTAACAACGACCCATGTCAAAAGCTGGATCGAAGTGGGCGTTGACCAGAGAGCATTAATTCTCTCTATCGATTGACATTGAAAAAGGCGCGATTTTCAAATCAACCAATGACATTTGTGTATTTCGTTGTTAATGACATCAACGCTCCATAATCCGTTCCACTAGAGGTTATGATTGTAACGCCCGCAAGCAAGTGGAATGGGAAAAATGGCGGTTGTGAAAGTGGTCGTTGTGAGTCTCTTGTGCAACGTAGCTAATGTAAATGTACAGTCCGCGCCACGAAAGTAGTTCCACAGAAGATAAAGGAACTAAAAGTGGCAGCCCCACTATTTGATAGAATTACGTTCGTAAAGTAGGCAGGAAATAAGTTTACAGGTTTGCTTGTGGAATATTATGTATTTATTATGCAGTAATAACGTACATCGACTTACGGATTAGCAATAATAATTACTCTGGCAGGTTTAATTACGGTGATTGCAGAGCCGCATCTGTGGCACTTGTTTTGTGGCGCTGACTATGTTATTTCAATTCTAACGTTGTATCACCAGTGTGAAATCCGCTAGAAACTTAGTTTCCCACGAACAGTGATTATTACAGTAAAAAAAGGAGTCTGTCGGAGTTTGAAGGTGTAATTTTTTGTCATATTTTTAACAAAACTTGAACTTAAAAAGTAAAAAATAAATGTTTAACCTACAGAGCAACATCTTCAAGTTGATGCTAAGTAAAACATAAAAACAACAACAAATTTGCAAAATTAGTTACTTGTGTTACTGTGTAGAGTAAACACATTATTGCACAGTGTTAACGCCGACATATTTGGCCATCGCCTCTTTATTTCCTTTTTTCTTTCGCCGCAGCCGTCATTATGTAATGTGAAATAGTCTACGTTCGAACGCTTATCACGCCGCTGCTTTCGTGAAAATCTCCCGGCGTTTTGTGTGTTGTGCCGCATTCTACACCCGCTTATATTAACCCGTGTGCTAGAAGGTACCTGTTGTGCCGTACCCAGCTGGTCCACTCGTCGAAGGAACCGTAAGACGTGAAGAAAGGATCACCAGGAAGACGTGCCTGCCGCTGCGAAGCTCGCATCGTTCGTAGCGTGTCTGGTGCGGCGACCTATCCTGTAATTCCTTTCCGTCACTTTTATCCCCGCTCCCGCCCGCACCAACACACAGTATAAGTTCGCAAAATTGTAATAGTAGGGTTTATTTATATTGTTACGTGCGAGCGGGGTTCGCACTTCGGATTGGAAGGAAACACCAGTTTTTAAATAAACGCTTTTATTGACTTATACAGCCGCACGTAATACTTCTTCGCAGGGTTGCCCCTATACGCACGACTATAATCCGATGATAAGGTGTCTCACTCACAATACCGTCGCTGATATTGTGTAGACCACCTCCTGCTACTGCCGTGCTCACCTCCGATATTACCGCGTGTAGCGCGGTTCTGGTTCGTCTCTCGAACTACGCTACACCCCACTTTCACTTAACTGTCTACTAAACTTGTCACTAAATCCACCATTTAACTCGTCATTGTCTTCTATTAAACTGCTCTTCCAACTCTTCCGTATCGCACTTGTCGCTGTGCTGTCTTACTGCTTTACGCTACTTATATACCCGGAAGAATTTTCTGGAACCCATAATTTCGTTATTCTTTTATTTACTATCTGTCCCTTTCTAAACATCTATCTATCTCTGTTTTTTCCTTCCCGAACCTTCTACCTTTTTCTAGAAGTCTTGAGACCGGCTTACGCTGCCAGAAAGTTCTGCCCTCGGTCGCCACAATATCTTCACTTTTCATACATTTTCATCACTCACACTAACATTATCCCAGATGAAGAGTAACATTATAATATTTATGCTGTGTAGGAACAGGGAAAGAATACAATTTCCAGCGGCCGGGCGGCCTGTCGTAAGAGGCGACAAAATAACCCACAGCCAGGTGGTAGGGCATTTGCCCGACTGGATGGCTACCACCCCTGGTCTAAGTATGTCATCATAACAACCTTGAGTTGTGTTCCGGCATTAGTGACCAGGTTCCTGTCACCCTTAAGAGAGCAGCAGCGCATTTGTAGCACCTTTGGTGTGGCAAACGTCCATAGGCGATAGATAGTAACCGCTTTTCATCAAGTGGGCCGTCTGCCTGTTGACAATATCTCCTTTCCGACTAATTTTTAACCGACTTCCAAAACGAGGTTCTCAATTAAACTGTATGATTTTTTGTATGTTTGATATGCAATTTCTCCGTCTATAATGGACTGGTTTTCAATTTTTTGAAGTAAAAGTTCTATATAGACGGGGGTATTAGGATTTTTCTGTCACAAAAAAGTGCTACGGCCGCGTGGAGGGGCGGAAAATTTTAGAGTAGACGTGGTGAGAGGCGGTATAATTTTAAATTAGAGAATTCAGTTTTTTTGTTTGATAAAATAAAATATATTTAAATAAAAAAATGCATTAATTAAAATGTACCTAACCTAACCAAATCATAATTTGCAGTAAACCTGCGAAAAATCGAAATGTGTGCCGGGACACATAGTAGAAGTGAAACTTCAACGGACAAGTGGAAAAACGAATCGCATTGTTTTCTTTGTTTGATTGTTAATGTACTTGTGCAATTAGAAAACCTCCCCGTAAAACTTCAAGTGAAAATTTTGTTGCGATTCGTTTTTCCACTTGTCCGTTGAAGTTTGTTTCTTTATTCGAAAGAGTAGTACTTCAATCGTCAAGATCTGATAAGTGAATCCTAGGAAAATCAAGAGCGATCCTTATTGAAGAACGCCGAGAGCTTACGCTCTTAAAAAAGATGTGCTTGTTTGTGTTGCGTGCCAGTAGTAAGATTACTACAGGCGCTTGAATTATTATTTTTAAAGCTATTCAAGCAATTACAAAGTAAAAAAAATATTTTTTGTGGTATACAATAAAAATATGATTTATAAAGAAATAAACTTTTCAATTGAATTGTTCATTATACTTCACAGAAAACGTAACTAGTGGTAAAATTCGGGATTTCACCATTGCCCAACAGTGGGAACGCAACATGAGAGTCGTTAAAAAGTTCACGATACAGACGGTTCTACTTTTGAAGTCGGCTTTGTTTTTTGATATCGAAAATCGAATCGTGAATTTTAAAGTTAATATTTAGCCTACATACATACATACATAACTTCACGCCAGTTCCCTTGCGGGGTAGGCACGAACAACAGAGCGCCATTTAGGCCCATTCTTACACACCTCACTTGCTTCTTTGACATTCATAGCTCTTGTCATGCACACTCGTCTGTTCTTAAGGCTCCTGACATCACCCTCCGCTAGTACACGATCAATTTGATCATGGAAGGTGTGTCGTGGCCTTCCACGACTTCTGCATCCATCCACTTTTGCATTGTATATCTGTTTAGTCATTCTTTCATCATACATTCTTTCCACATGCCCGAACCACCGGAGCATTCCTTTCCTTACCTTCACCCCGACACTCTCTTTCAGACCAACTCTCTTTCTTACTTCGGTATTACGAACGCGGTCCGCGAACGTTACTCCGCAGATTTTGCGCAGTGCTCGCATCTCGACCGCGTTTACTCTACTTTCATGCTCTCTCTTCCATACCCAACTCTCGCTTCCATACGTGAGCGTAGGTACCAGCACCGCGTTGTGTATGGCGAGCTGGGCCTTCAGGCTGAGGTTCTTAGCGCCTAGAAGTTTACCTAACGCTCCATTCAAACTATTACCCAAATTTACTCTTCTTTCTATATCAGCGGTGTACCTTCCATCCCTGCTAAAAGCACATCCAAGATATACAAACTCATTCACTTGCCTTATTCATTCATTTAGCCTACTTACAGCTTATTCGTTTCAAACATTTAATTTTAATTTTGTTTTATTCTATGGGAGTCTAATCTAATTTACCAGCGCTGCGGAACATGTTGTGGCTTGAAGAGAAGAAGTGGTGCAAGAAACCCTTCAGCAACTCATCTAGCTAGCTCTAATAATGAAAGAAGAATGAAGACAAATGTTCCACCATAAATGTTCCACTGCTGGGCTCGGGCCTATAGGGGATATTATAGGGGGAACGGACAGTATACCCGCCACGCTTGTCCAAGGCGGCTTGGCATGTTTGACACATCGGTTATCTCGATGTGCAGGTTTCATCACGATGTTTTCCTTCACCGTTGTTCGCACGTGGTAATTATAACAATATGCACATTAGGTCAGAAAACTGACTAAGTGGTGCATGCGTTCCGGCCAGGACCGAACCCGCGCCCTTTGAGTTTGGGACGCGTGCGCTAGCCATTACGCTACCACGACTTATGATAAATGATTATAGATACAGTATAATTGCTAACATAACTATTGCTAACATTTAAAAACTAAAGTAATATAATTTTGTCCCAAAAGGGGCATCAGTCTCAGCACAATGCCGGCCAGTTAAAACCAGCGCTGATCTTCCGCTGTGCCCTTAAGATATCGTCACGGTAGACATTATATCATTGCAAAGAATAAAACTAGAATGTTAAACTACACACACACATACACACACACACACACACACACACACACACACACACACACACACACACACACACACACACACACACACACATATATATATATATATATATATATATATACACGCACGCACGCACGCACGCACGCGCACACACACACACACACACACACACACACACACACACACACACACACACACACACACACACACACACACACACACACACACATATATATATATATATATATATATATATATATATATATATACACTAGCGGCCCCGGCAAACGTTGTCCTTCTCTGAAAAAATAAAAATCTAGGACCCGATCCCAGCGCCACCTACCGGTTCCAATTGTGGATTTAAACCATCCAGGGACCCAACCACTCAAACATACAAAAATAAAATCACCAAAATCGGTTCAGGTGATTAGGAGGATTCTAGAACCTTGATCTCAACGCCACCTACCGGTTCCAACGGGATAGAAAGTATCCTATGTCCGTCTCCTGGTTCTAAGCTACCTCCCCACCAATTTTCAGCCAAATCGGTACAGCCGTTCTTGAGTTATAAATAGTGTAACTAACACGACTTTGTTATATATACACATGCATACTTACTACATACACGATAGATAGAACTAGGGAAACTAATGATCGGGAATAAATATATTAGTAAATTAAATAAGTTTTTCAAAAAATTAAATAAATAAACTGAAACGATATTACAATTAGATTAAATACCACTTGTATCATGTTTTAGGTCGCATTGTGAACGTTGGTGCTCTTTTGAAAATATCTTTAATTAAGTTCTGAACCCATTAAGATATTGCAAAGTTTTAATGGGTGGTGGAATATTATTTCAGCACCTTGATGCTGCGTAGCGAAAACTCCCGCGGAAGACGGCTGTATAATGACGCTCAGAAGTGAGTTGTATCTCACACGTCTTAGAATCGACCATTCTACGGCTTGATATCCAAGAGAGCTTCTCACATAAATAACGTGGGGTTTTGTGCTTAATTTGTCTAGCTTGCGACGTTTTTTTTTTTTTTTTTTTTTTTTTATTGCAGGAGATCAGCAGACAAGCAGACGGCCCACTTGATGGAAAACGGTTACCATCGCCTATGGACATTTGCAACAGCAAAGTTGCTACAAATGCGCTGCTGCTCTCTTAAGGGAAACTGGAACCTGGTCACTAATGCCGGAACACAACTCAAGGTTGTTATGGCGACATACTTTAGACCAGGGGTGGTAGCCATCCAGTCGGGTAAATGCCCTACCACCTGGTGGGTTGTTAAGTCGCCTCTTACGACAGGCCGCCCGGCCGCAGGAAATTGTATTCTTTCTCCGTTCCTGCACGGATAAAACGCACGTTGACCTCTTAATGGAATATCGAAGCAGAATCGAGCACAAGCATTCTGAACTCGCTGAAGGAGCCGCTGAGTAACAATTCGCTAACAAGCGAGGGCCAAGAACAACGTCAGCGCAATTTAATCGAGCTAAAACTAGGGAACACCTTCCATGATCAAATTGATCGTGTACTAGCAGAAGGTGATGTCAAGAGCCTTAAGAACAGACGAGCGTGCATGACAAGAGCTATGAATGTCAAAGAAGCAAGTGAGGTGTGTAAGAATAAACTTGAATAGCGCTCTGTTGTTCGTGCCTACCCCGCAAGGGAACTGCCGTGAAGTTATGTATGTATGTATCTAAGACTAGGGACTCCACTAACTCTTCAGATAAGTAAGGCCTCATCTTGTACAAAACTTTGAGTTTGTAAAAGCATTTGTTTACTGAATTAGCCACATGATTTTCAAATCTCAGCTCACTATCTATTTCGAAGCCTAAATTTCGTGCACCATATACTCGTTTGATAGGCTTATTATCCATTACTGCGATATTTAGTGTCGGCATAAGAGCTGAAAGTTGTTAATGTTGTACATACGGGAGTTACATTTACTTATTGTTTTTTTTTAAATGGTACATGAATTTATTTTGCATATTTTTCCTATTCTAATATATATATATATATATATATATCTTGTGTATATAAAGATAAAAACTACAAATAGTAAATAGGTCCCATAGCACCGTCAGTTGGGAACGTTCTCAAAACGCTGGCCGCATTACCACGTGGTATGGCAACGCTTATGCGTTGCCCAAAATACAGGTCAGCATTTTGGTTTCGTGAGACATCTATCAACCGTTTGGACAGGTCTTGATAAAGGCGATGGGCTGCTGGACCCCATGGCCCCAGAGTTTCGACACCAAAAGCTGCAAATATATATCCACTACCAACGGATGCATATTTGCGGCGTTTTAGGTCCTCTTGTCGGGCGGCAGCTGCACCAGCTACCACAGCCGTATCGGGAAGATGGGACGCTGACAAAGTGTCAACGCACGTTGCGTCCCAAATGTTATATGTTACCAAAATTTATATGTACATACATACATACATACATAACTTCACGCCAGTTCCCTCGCGGGGTAGGCACGAACAACAGAGTGCCATTTAGGCTTATTCTTACACACCTCACTTGCCTCTTTGACATTCATAACTCTTGTCATGCAAGCTCGTCTGTTCTTAAGGCTCCTGACATCACCTTCTGCTAGTACACGATCAATTTGATCATGGAAGGTGTGTCGTGGCCTTCCACGACTTCTGCATCCATCCACTTTTGCATTGTATATCTGTTTAGTCATTCTTTCCACATGCCCGAACCACCGGAGCATGTGGAGCAATGTTATACATATAAATAATAAAAGGGGTGTGAGGTAAATGAAAAGAAAATATTATCGTGTTAGCTTGCATCCAACAACAGTACATTTTCTATTATCAGTAAATATTAGCCTGTGTTTGACGGCTGGTAACCCTGTTTTTATTTTTAATAATAATAATAATAATGCCCTTTTATTCCGAATGCATGCAATTTAAATTTTTTCTTTTTCTATTTTGTTTCTTATGTTATAGTATATCACGCAGTTCGGCGTGCCTCTTGGCATAGGCCTCCTCCAGCTCTTTCCATTGAACTCGGTCTTCGGCAACTCTAGTCCAGTATGGTCCCAAGGTTAGACGGATATCGTCGCTCCATTTTGTTTTTGGACGCCCCTGTCTTCTGATGTCTCCTCTTGGGTACCATAAGGTTACTTGCTTGCTCCATTTATTTATTTTGCAACGTAGCATATGTCCCGTCCAACTCCATTTCAGATGATCTATGCGGGTTATTATATCTGTTACTTTTGTCTTCCTCCTTATTTCCGAATTTTGGATTCTGTCACTAAGCCTGATATTCAACATGAAGTTTTTCCCTGTGTTTGTCCGTTAATGTCCATGTCTCGCAGCCGTATGTCATGCAGGGGAGAATACAAGTGTTGAAAGTCTTAAAAAATCTAAAGTCTTTTATTTTTAATAGAGGGTAGCAAAAAAATATAATTCATTCGATACCGTCAGTTACATTTTGTCATTGGTGTTTCGACTTGAAAACCTAAAAAGAGCTATCTATTATCCTGTTCGGAACGCCGAAGTAGACATAAGTGTCCTGATAATTACGAATCAGACAAATTGGACAAGGAGGAATTATAATAGAGAATAGTTAAAGAGTTCATGAGTAAGTTGTTGGAACTAAATTGTGGACCGCTTATTAAAATGTAATTAAAAGCCATGCTAACTGTTTTGTTACGTATTATGGTAAAGGAAATAGATAATTGTGTTCGTAAATATTAAATAGTTGTTTTTCTATTGCGAACCCATTAAACTTGGAACTGTGACTAACAATCGATTAAGTTGGAGTATGTTCCGGTGCCCGCAGAAAGAGCTCACAGCGTCCTGAAAAGTCTAAGAGTTGTTTTTTTTACTAGGATTGGGTCTTAATTGTTATGATGATCGGATACCAAACAGACGGTACGACAAAAGTCGAAGGAATAATAAAATAAAACACCTCGCTTGAACCCGTTACAACGTAATTTTAATTATGAATATTCCAGTTTACAATAGATAGCCGTATATCTCCCAAACCGAAGAGATAGAAATCAGATCTGCTCTAATAGTGGAAGTAAGCAAAGCCGTCCGGAGTACAATCATCTTAGAAAAGAAAAAACAAAATGCCGAATTTGACAATTATGTTAACTCGACAAAGTAATGTTCTAGTATTAAAGTTTACCTTACTTGTAATTAGCAATCCAAAGTCTAGGAATATAAATAAAAATACTCACTCAAACAAGTAAAAAACTATATAAAATTAAGTTAAAAACTAGTTAATGCAAAGATAGGAATAATAAGCATGATTCCATGATTAAAATATACCCAATTAACGTTCAAGTTTACCTGCAGCTATTGTTAATAATTATTTGAAATTATACCCAAATAGTACATTATGGTACGTGTACCATTGGTGATTACCGCCGAGGCGCCATTGAGACTAGAGCCGTAGGGGAGGGTCTTAAGAGAGCCGAGGACGGTAATCATCAATACACACGTGTATCATACGATGTTTTTCAACACACTTGTGTTAATAATTATTTGAAATTATTTATACTAATATAATTATAAAGATGAGTGTTTGCATGTTTTTATCTGATCTTCCCACAAGCATCAAAAATATTTAACCCAACCACTTATTTTAATAGTCTATGTACCACATGCATTAGAACTTTGGGTTGTTGGCATTGCCAACGATCCCATACTAGACGGCCTAGATACGTTTGGTCTTTGGAAAGACTTTTCTCTATGTATTATATCATCTGCATAACAATGAATGTTCTGAGGAGGTCTTCCTTCTAATACCGCACCGATCGTCATCAGCTGGATTTACTTCTTTACATCTTTGATTTGCTTTACTCGTGTACGCAATGATTCTCATGAATGTTTCTCTTGCGTAGAATATAAGATTTTATAATCAGCATCCAACTGATGTTTCCCTATAGCATTTACAATATGAGATTTTTTTTCAAAAAAGGTATCATCAAATACCTTCTTGACCGAAATCGTATCATTACAACCTTTAGTCTTGCGAATAAGTAGTCAGTCAGTCATCTGTTATATTCCAGATATGAAAACACTTTTAGTTGCTAAACTTTGAACCGATACCTTTCCAATTAATACATTTAACTTTTTACGTAACAAATTAACAGATAATGACATTGATTATTAAACTAACTTTGTCTAGCTCAAATATAACATTTATTTTCGCTTTCTATATTGCTTTGGCCTGAATTTAATTGAAGAGAAACTCAATTTCCGCTTCAAAATGATTTTGATTTGGATAGCTCTACATCGATTTTTTTAAAAGGAATGGAACACTAAGTTAAAAATTGTAAATTATTTTTTTGTAATAAAATACAAATTTCTACTTCAATTAAATATTTCGTCTAAACATTTCTAAAATACATTTCATACTCACATTCGTTTTTCCACTTGTCCGTTGAAGTTTTTTTTAAAGGCACTACAGTTTTGTGTATTTGCCAATTCCCAATTTCAAACTAATTTATATTAATAAATAAAATTGAAGAGTCCGTTTGAATGAGTTTAAGAGAGTGAGATTGATCAAATCTTTGTGACTGCCAGTACCTATTTTCTTAATACCTCGAAATAGTAATTAAAATCTCTATGTAAAATTATATCTGTGATGTCACATGAATGGCGGGAGTTTCATCGTGTCGTAGTTATTTACTAGCTTTTTTACTTCTTCGCTCGCTTACAACAACAGTACTTTTTCCGGGATAAAAGGTATCCTCTCTTTCTCAGCACACCGAACTACGTGTGTGCGAAATTTCAGGAAAATTGATTCAATAGATAGAGTGTGGAGCGTGAAGAAGTAACAAACAAATATACGATCTCACTACGCCATGGTACTCAACACATGTAATGAAAGAACAGTTTTTCATGTAATTGCTTAAAAAATCTTTAATAAATAAAAAAAAGTTACGTTTGTAATCTTTGATTTTTTGTATTTTTTTATTGCAGGAGTTCAGCAGACAGGCAGATTGATGGAAAGCGGTTACCGTCGCTTATGGACATTTGCAACACCAAAGGTGCTAAAAATGCGCTCCTGCTTTCTTAAGGGAGACAGGAACCTGGTCACTAATGCCGGAACACAACTCAAGCTTGTTATGGCGACATACTTTAGACCAGGGGTGGTAGCTATCCACAGGGCTGGGCAAAATACATGGTTTCCTTTAATTGAAATACAAATTACAAAATACTGCCTCGCATGTATTTAAAATACGAAATACAAAATACTTTTAAGTCGGGTATTTGAAATATAAAATACAAAATACAGCATTTCAACTATATGTATTTAAAATACAAAATACTAAATACAAATTACAAAATACCGTCAGGTGTTAGGTTATGTAAATAAAATACTCACAAAAATCAAATAATAATTATTATTAGGTCCTTGCCTATGAAATTGCCGTTTTTTTCTGAAATAAGTTAACCTAATTTTTTTTATTTTTTTATTCTAATCTCCACGGCCTTGAAGATAGGGATATTTCCATCTTATAGATACGCGTAGATTTTGGTGGTTCCACACGGATCTATGCGTGCTTATATTGGTCCCATGGCAGGGAATGCACAAGGACTGAAACAGCTCGCTTTTTTGAACACGTTCATGAGGTGACCGACACAGTTTTTGGGCAGTATCCTTTAGCAGAGGTAGTCATACTCGAGAATTTTAATGCTCATCACGCTGAGTGGTTGGGTTCCCCGAGAACTGATCTGCCAGGGACTACTGCCTACAATTTTGCTCTCGCCCATGGATTCACTCAGGTGTTTACGGAGTTTACCCGAATACCGGATAGAGTGGATCATGAGCCTTCTTTGCTGGATCTTCTGCTGACCACACACCCGGAGAACTACCAGATCTCCATCAGTGCTCCACTGGGAACCTCTGATCATTGACTGGTATTTGAGGTGGTGCCCCTTCCTATTCCCGATCGGACCCGTCCCGCTGGACGACGGAAAATGTGGCGATACAGGTCAGCAGATTAAGATGGATTTCGTGAATTCTATGCATCCTACCCATGGAGGCAGTTGTGTTCCTCGTCGGAAGATTCTGATCCGAGCACATACTCGATCGCCGATGTAATACTGCAGGGAATAGAACGTTTAATTCCAAACTCAACTGTACCTATCGGTGGTACGAGTAAATCACCATGGTTCGGTAAGTCCAGCAGTGAGGCTGTAAAGCTAAAGCTAAAACAACAGGCTTATCGAGCCTGGACTGCAACGCGGGTTCGTCAGGATCCAAGTTCCTCTGACCTGAAAAAGAGATACAATGCCGCCCCCAGGTCCCTCAAAAAACAGCTCGCGAGAGCAAAATTCGATCATATCAGCAGAATTGGTGAGCGCCTCTCTAGCTACTCTTCTGGGACTAGAGCTTTTTGGGCCCTCACCAAAGCTGTCGAAGGAAACTTTTGTCGGGCGTCTCTTCCACCTCTGCGCAGAGTGGACGACCGTCTGGTACACACCGCCAAAGATAAAGTCAATCTTCTGGGTGAAATCTTTGCGGCCAATTCAACTCTTGAGACACAGCAGAAACTCCACCTACAATCCCTGAGTATGAGTCTAGAATGTCGGAGGTGCGCTTTACTCAAAAAGCAGTCCAATGTGTTCTCCTCTCCCTCGACGTCAAAAAGTCTTCTGGCCCTGATGGCATTCCTGCCATTATGCTGCAGACGTGTTTAGCTGAGCTGTCCCCAGCCAGTCTTTGCCCGACTTTTCACTCTCTCTTACTACAAGGGTTGTGTCCTCGCTTTGTGGAAGATTGTCCATGTGCACCTTGTCCCCAAAAAAGGGGACGTAACAGTCACGTCGAATAGGCCTATAGCAATAACCTTTTTTCTCTCAATGATGATGGAGCGTATTATCAACGCGCAGCTTCTGTGTTACCTCGAAGATTCCCAGCTGCTAAACGATCGGCAAAACGGCTTCCGCCACGGTCGCTCAGCTCGGGATCTCTTGGTTTACCTAACCCACCGTTGGGCTGAAGCCATTGAGAGCAAAGGGGAAGCACTGGCAGTTAGTCTAGAATTCTAGATATTGCTAAGGCCTTCGACCGGGTCTGGCACAGGGCTCTTCTATCGGAGCGGCCATCGTATGGGATACCCGAAGGGCCTTGCACCTGGCTATCCAGCTTTTTTGATGAGCGCAGCATTCAAGTCGTTGTCGACGGTTGTTGCTCAAATTTCAAGCCCATCAACGCTGGTGTGCCCCAGGGTTGTATGCTATCGCCAACGTTGTTCATCTTACATATCAATGATATGTTGTCTATTCGCAACATTCATTCCAATGCGGATGACAGCACAGGCGATGCGCAGTACTCTGGTCGTGCAAACGTCCCTTAATCATTTGTGGAGGAAAGTTGGTTTAGACTTGTATCTGAAGTAGAGTATTCCTTAGAGAGAGTCTGAATGGGGGAGACAAAACCTTGTCCGTTTCAACCCCAAGAAGACATAGGTCTACGTATTCTCTGGAAAAAAAAACTCCATTCGAGCAATCGCTTCAGTTCCAAGGAACTCCCCTTACTACCTCCAAGAGTATTGGGATCTTCAGTGTTGACATCGCGAACGATGTTCAGCGGCCATCTTGAAGGCAAGGCAAAACTTGCCTCTAAGAAGCTGGGAATGTTAAACCGGTCCAAGCAGTACTTCACACCGCGGCAACGCTTTGTGCTTTGTAAAACCCAGGTGAGCCCGCATATGGAGTACTGCTCACACTTTTGGGCTGGAGCACCTGGCTACCAACTCGATCCCCTAGACTATATTCAACGTCGAGCTGTTCACGTTGTTGATGATCCCATACTCACAGACGGTGTAGATACACTTGGCCTTATGAGAGACTTCGCTTCTCTCTACGTATTCTACTGACTGTATAACGGGGAGTATTCGGAAGAACTGTATAGAATGGTGTATTCGTCCTCTTTCTACCATCGAACCGGTCGCCATGTGTTGGGATTTCACCCCCACTTCCTTAAGCCGCTTCGCTCATGTACGCAACGGTTCTGTAGAACCTTTTTCTTGTATACCGTGGGGATTTGGAATGAGCTCCCAGACGAGGTTTTTCCACAGCGCTACGATATGGAGTTTTTCAAAAAGGGTGTCATAAAATTTCTTTGAGGCTGGCAGCGGGTTGATGAAATCTCTGGTGTTGCAAATGTCCATAAGCGAAAGTAACCGCTTTCCATCAGGTGGGCCGTCAGCCTGTCTGCTGTACTCCAGCTATAAAAAAAGGTCGAAATTTCCAGAATGGAAGCGGGCAAACTAATAACAACTGATGCGTTCATTGTAGTGTTCGCTCATAAAAGTCGTTGATGTTGCTTGTCGCTCTTGCCACGTTGCTGCCACGACGGTACTCTTATTCCATAATTACTCGAATTTTTAACTATCCATGATGACTAAAGAGATTCAAATGCGAAGAAAACATAACGCTTACCAATAAATAAATGACTAATTTTAAAAAAAGAATGTCATGTTTTCAAAGTAAAATTAAAGTACTGCAGAACGTACCTAATATTTAGCGGTCACCATTTTGCTTATGAAAGCTATCGAGCGCTATTTTCTGAAGAACACACCCATCAATAAGGTAGCTAAATGTATTTTATAAATACTATGCTCAGAAAGACATAGTTGAAAAGTTTTGAAGTTCATAAATCAAATTGAAACTAGAGCAACGAATTACCCCCATAAATGGGGGCAATACGGGTACCCATTTATGTAAACTAATTAATTTTGAACGTCACGTCATAAATATATAAATTAAGTACACAGACCTGTCTAAGAATAGGTGTAGCCGGCATTTTTGACTTTTGATTAGTACACGTTACAGCTCACTGTACTATTGTGAGTCTTTACTTAATGAATTTATTATATATGTAATACAATGTTGCTGCTGAAGTTGCTTTAATGTTAATCTTCATAAATTAAAATTAATTGTCTGTGATTTCAAAATGATTAACAACATTCAATTAATTTATTTAATCATTCAAGTAGAAAATTCTATTTTTATACATACAGGAATGGAGAAAGTATACTAGTTTGGGCGTCTAGTCTAGTCGTAAGAGGCGGCAAAACAACCCACAGCCAGGTGGTAGGGCATTTATCGTCTAGATGGCTACCGTTCCTGACCTGGAGTCTGTCGCTTTAAGAACCTTCATTTATATTTAAGTGTCAGCAGTCAAGTTCCAGGCCCCCTTTTGAGGCCGGCCGCACCTTTAGGCGCCACTTTCAGGTTAACTTGGTTCTTAGTTCTTCAAGTTAACTTAATTAAAATTATCCGAGATTAAAAATAATACTCGTTCACAATATCAGCCTGGCCATAAATAAGGTTTGGAATATGAACTATTTTTTTTTGCCTTCTAACAATATTCTATCTTATCTGTAGTAAATGTCAGTCAGTTGTTAATAAAGGGCGCGTTCCTGTATTACCTTACAATGCCCAAAATGCTCCATCAGCCGTTTCAAATGGCGACTACGGTCGTTATGGTAATGGCGAAAACGTCACTAATGTCGTCATTATTTTCGATCACACAGCGTTCACAACGACCCATGCCAAAAGCTGGATCGAAGTGGGCGTTGACCAGAGAGCATTAATTCTCTCTATCGATTGACATTGAAAAAGGCGCGATTTTCAAATCAACCAACGACAATTATCAGAAATTAAAAATAATACTCGTTCACACTGTTTCAGCCTGGCCATAAATAAGGTTTCCTAGCGCGCGACGCTATCCCTACGGAGCCTCACGGTGCCCAGATGCCTTGTACGCGCGGGACGGCCACCCTCTTCTCTATCCCGCGTCGTCGCGCAGAAATCGCCGGCTGCCTAGTGTTGCCAGATGGGGGGATTTCCTGTAAATTCGGGCATTCGGGGCTTTTTCCAACTTCGGGGGTAAAGATTCTTTGAGGGGACTTTCGGGGAGAAAAATTAAGTCGAGAGAAATTTTGGAGTTTTTTTAAGTACCATTAATTCATTCACAAACATAATTCTCATCACTACAATTATTATATCCAAGATATAATATAGTACCACTAGTAGTAGCAGTTTACCTTAGAATTATATTCTACTAGTCAATCATACTTCAATTCAATCGTTCATTTCAATAATTTAATTCATTCGTTCGGTCGTTATTTATGTTATTAATTTATTATGCCATCTCTACTCGTATACATCGTATCCTATAAGCTACGTACCGCGATTTTTGTTACACGTTTTTGCCGGCGTCACAATCGTAAACTATTATTCGACCCACCTATTGACACTGGTCGTTGTGAGCGCTGCGTGAGCGAAAATTATAACGTCATTAGTGACTTTTGGCCACAACGGCTTTTTTATTTCTCCTTTAAAATAAGTAAAAACTGGTTTGGAGGTTTTTTCAAAAAGCTCCTTTTTGGGGGTTTTCGATAAAAGTTTGGGGGCCAATTGACATAGTCATCTGACAGCACTGCGGCTGTCACGTCGTTTAGCAGTCTAGACATGACAATCAGGGCGTTCCCCTAGTAGCTCACAACGTCCAAAATGTTCAGTTAGCCGTTCCACAAGGCGACCGTGGTCGTTGTGGTTGTGCCGAGAACGTCACTAATGACGTCATCATTTTCGATCACACAACGCTCACAACGACCCATGCCAAGAGGTGGGTCAAATAGCCGTTCCACTTTGGTTTACGTTTGTAAGGCCGGCAAGCAAGTGGAACGGGATAATTCGCGGTCGTAAACGTGGTCGTTGTGAGTCCCTAGTGGAACGTAGCCAATAAGTAATGCCTGTGCGCGCAATCGCATTCCCATGTGTTCGTTTGTTTCGTCTTAAGCATATTATATGTATTTGTGTAACAAACAGTAAACGTCTTTTACAGTTATTATTTATGCTTTCTTTTTTTTTGCACACCATAAACTCCCCCTACCGTTTGGAACATAAACTAATTTTTCTGCCTTTTAGCAATATTCTATCTTGTCTGTAGTCAGTCAATTCGTAACAAAGTGAACGTGAAGGGAAACTTCAACGGACAAGTGGAAAAATGAATGCCAACGGATAAATGGCAAAACGAATTGCAACAAAATTTTAACTTGAAGTTTTACGGACAGATTGTTAATGTACTTGTCCAATTTAAAAATCTGCCCGTAATTTTTATCTGTGCAGGAACGGAGAAAGAATACAATTTCCTGCGGCCGGGCGGCCTGTCGTAAGAGGCGACAAAACAACCCATAGCTAGGTGGTAGGGCATTTGCCCGACTGGATGGCTGCCACCCTTGGTCTAGAGTATGTCGCCATAACAACTTTGAGTTGTGTTCCGGCATTAGTGACCAGGTTCCAGTTTCCCTTAACAGAGCAGCAGCACATTTGTAGCACCTTTGGTGTTGCAAATGTCTATAGGCGATAGTAACCGCTTTTCATCAAGTGGGCCGTCTGCCTGTCTGCCGAGCTCATGCAATAAAAAATAAAAAAAAGTAAAACTTCAAGTTAAAATTTTGTTGCGATTCGTTTTGCCACTTGTCCGTTGAAGTGTAGTGTAGAACAGTGTAGCCATGGTGAAATCTGTGATTATAGAAGTATAGTCATTGACATTAATTATTATGGTCGAATTTCGGCCACGAGTAGTGACCACTACTATTGACAAATGCATAATTGTATTGATAAAAATCAACTTGATACTTGCACTTGTTGGACGTAATTCTAAAAGTTACTGTAAGCAATAACCAAAATTACTCTTGTCATAACTTTGGAGTTGCTAGAATGTTTCCCGTGGGGCGCGTTACAGACCGCCCCACGCACGAAAGAGACCTAGTAGTAGCCGGGGGACACGTTCTCTGGCATAGGAAGAGGCCCAGTGAGGGGGGCCCACGCCTGCCAGGGCACGCGGAGTTGGGAAGCCCGCATTCACGTAGCCCTGGCATAAGGCGCAGGACGGAACACCCAGGGGTTTTAGTGGGTATCCCTAACTGGGGCGTGGCAATAGCGTGGCAACGGTTTTGACCGCGCACGCTAGTGCCACCCCCGATCTGGCGAATCCCACATACTCACACGGGTCGCGAACATCCCCCCAGGCTTCTGTGCCTGTCGCGGCTTAGTCCTCAAACGGATTTCCCCTGGCCAAAAAAAAAAAGGTCAAACAAATGTGCGAAATTATTTTCTGCTCTATTTGGCCAACCTGTAGCCTTCGGAAACCGTATTTATTATAAGCTAGTAGAAAAACCATCCAATAGAATGCTGATCTAATATATTAAGTACATTTAATTATAGGTTAAGACTCGCGAAATAATTAGACACCCTAGAGCGCTACAACTTCATTTGTATCGGACTTCACGACGGATTCACACTTGAACTGCAACTTAAAAACGTGATTACGTACTGTATCCAAAAATATATATATACAACGCTTTTCCCCACGGCTTCGCTCGCGTTAATGTAAATTTTATAGACGGAGTGGAGGAACGGCCGTTGGGAGTACCAAATTACCTGACAGTACAAGGAGACAAAAAATCATATTATATAAGAGACACCTAACGAAATGTTTGATGAAATACTATCATAAAATCACGGATGATTTAAGTGCTAAATTCTGATTATTATTAACTAGCTTCTGTCCGCGACTTCGTTCACGTGGCATAGTTAAAAAAAAAAGTAAGTTGAAAAAGTACCCCCGATTTTGTAACATTCTTCATTGGTGCTCCGCTCCTATTGATCTTAGCGTGATGATATATAGCCTATAGCCTTCCTTGATAAATGGGCTATCTAACACTGAAAGAATTTTTCGAATCAGACTAGTAGTTCCTGAGATTAGGGCGTTCAATCAAACAAAATATATTAGTATAACATTCTAATTCAAATTTATTTCACCAAACTTCTCATTACATGACAAAGCTATAACAAAAGTTTTTTTTTTTTTGAGGCGAGGGAAAATTCTTAACCGATTTACGCACAAACTGGGCCGTTGCTAGGGGAACGACACGCGTCGGTCGGGGGCGATAACACTGCAGCAATAGTATGCTCTTGGCAGTGCTCCGTCCGCGATCGACGTCACAGAATAGTGTGAGACTTCGAGCGTTGCTGCACGAGCGAGCAACCCCAATACCCACTAAAAACCCCCTCCTCCCTGTCGACCCTGCGCTTTTGTTTGTGTTGGAAAGGCTGAGATTTAGAACATAGTTTATGCCCAGTCGGAGCTATAACAAAAGATTGTGCTAAGGTACTTTATCCTGGTTGTCACATTCTGAGCGACATATGGCTCCTAAAGAACCCTGCACTAGGTAAAGCCTGTATCGCAGGGATCATATAATTTTATATATACATACAATGAAATATTATTCCATACATATTTATAATATAAAATTAATGTATTCTTATTTAATTAATGCTTTACTTAATATTTAATATTATTATCTAATTTATTTAATTATAATTGTAAATTAGTTTTAATTTAGTTTTAGTTATAAGATGTGAAAATTGCACTCCTAATAAGATAAAATATATTGATAATATAAAATTAATGTATTCTTATTTAATTAATGCTTTGCTTAATATTTAATATTATTATCTAATTTATTTAATTATAATTGTAAATTAGTTTTAATTTAGTTTTAGTTATAAGATGTGAAAATTGCACTCCTAATAAGATAAAATATATTGAGAAAATTCAACAAAATACCTATCTACACATATATTTCTAGCAATAAATTATTATTCTATTCTATTCTATTCTAAATAATAGTAGCCTATGTGCTATTACGGAGTATTATTATTATATATCTCTGTGTATAATTTCATCCAAATCCATTCGGTCGGCAACTAACAGCCATCTAAACTTTCGCATTTATAATAGTAATATATGTACAGTAAGATGTCTCGAGTGTATATAATATTACTATGGCTACGTTCCATTAGCGACTCACAACGACCACGTTCACGACCGGGATTTTTCCCGTGCCACTTGCTTGCCGGCGTTACAATCGTAAACCCAAGTGGAACGGCTATTCGACCCACCTCTTGACGTGAGTCGTTGTGTGTGTTGTGTGATCGAAAATGATGACGTCATTAGTGACGTTTTCGCCACGACCACAACGTCCGCGGTTGCCTTGTGAAACGGCTAACGGAGCATTTTGGGCGTTGTGAGCTACTAATGGAACGCGCTATATGTAGTTATTACCGACGGCATCGCTCGCATAGATTAAAAAGTCATAGTTTGTGGTCCAAAATAGTTGAAAGGTAGGTATTACGAACTCTTTCGTATTTTTATACTTCATTTATCTTATACTAATATATAAAGCTGAAGAGTTTGTTTGTTTGAACGCGCTAATCTCAGGAACTAGTGGTCTGATTTGAAAAATTCTTTCAGTTTTAAACAGCCCATTTATTGAGAAAGGCTATAGGGTATATATCATCACGCTAAGACCAATAGGAGCGGAGCACCAATGAAGAATGTTTCAAAATCGGGGGGTCTTGAAAACAAATTCCACGCGAACGACGTCGCGGGCACAGTTAGTTTTATATATAAGAGAATGACGTTGTTGTTGATCCTAGATTTGGATAGTAACCGAATATATGTATTTTCACCATCGTTGTCCAGCATACTATTTCAATATTCTAGCTAAATTCACACAGTCCCTAACAGTAACATAAGTTTTATTATTTTTCAACTCGCAATAAACATTTACCTAAGTTCCTACTTTATATACTCGCGTTAACATCTGTCTATATAAGCTTATATGGCAGTACAATATCTCACAAATTTTGTAACACTTCTACCCACATTTGAATATAAAGTAAAACATTCTAATTACGCATTATAGGAAGGAACTAACACCTATAGTACAGGCTTTGCCTAGTTTAGGTGTTAGTATCCACTAATTTTACTAATTATTTTTAGTTTTCCCTAGTTATTAATTAGATTTACCTGTTTTATTGTAATAGAACTTTATAGCACCTTCTGTTATTGTTGTTACAATTCTGTGTTACTTAATAAACTATTTATTATTATTATTATTATTAGTAGGAAAATGAGAAGGTCCAAGTTGAAATTGTTACAAATGAGAGACATTTCTAACCATAAAAGCACTTCTTTAAATATTAATTTATTGTGGACTGGGTATAAAATAATAACAAATAAAATAAAAGAAAACAGCACGTGTGTAATGTATGACGCTTTTAACCCTTCAGCTCTTCCAAAAGCCGCGAGACTAACACTATCACCATCTCGTAATATACCAAGAAAATATACCCATTTCATACAAATCATACAAATCCTATGTAAACAGAGTGAGACAACAACACAAAAACGATCACGTGCACAAACGCGATCTGCATTGTCATCGCGGACACATACGTGCTAATAGTGAGCTGAAGGGTTAGTAGAGGGAAAAAATGTACAGACCAAAAACAAAAGAACGTCTATGTTCTAAAATTCTAAATACAAAAATTTATTATTTTTGGTGGCCAGTATTATGCCGCACCAAATGAATAAAAAACTAATGAGGTGTCTTTGGGACACATGTTTGGAACGAAGTTCTCCTAAAATGTCTTAAAAATTCTCAAAACGTCTCAAAAAGTGTGTCGATAAGCATCGAAAACCATCGAAATTTTATCAAAAACCTATGTATAGAAAGAAATACATAAACAAACAAATAGTATCAAAAACAGCGTATATTATTACACTAATTGATATTTTAGATTTTATTTCATTGCATTAAAGTTGATAGCTTACTATAGCAAAAAGTGTCGTGACAACTTTTCGTAAGAATTTTTTCCGTCTAGCCCCCTTTCACAACGCGCGATAAGGAACTTCGTTCCAAAAACTATTTGTTGGAGATCCCAACAAGCATGAAGCACGTACATATAATTTCGTGTTTCTTCGTTTGAAACCAAGACATTTATTTTAAAGAATGACTTAATTTAAAGATTATGGTTATCAAATTATTATTCTGAATTATTTCCATTGTTTTAATATTAATGTAATATTAGTCCTGACTGAGTCGATAAGAATGATTAATTGTAATATGCACAACATTTTGCACGCCCTAAAGGCAAAAACATGTGAAGCTATGAAACGGTCCTACCATCTTATTTATGTAACAAATATATTATTTTTAAACTAGAAAATTTCAAAAGCGTTTTTATCAATAGATTTCCTTGTTACTTAGGCAAATATTTATATAATAAAATAAATAAAATACTATCTTTTGATTCGTTAAATAATCATGAATTTAAATTTAAAGTTTATAGTTGGCTGCAAACACAAGATTACAATGAAACTGAGAATCTACTAAAAATGGTGATTTGAGTAATAATTATTTAAACACACACACACACACACACACACACACACACACACACTCATACACACACATACGCACACACACATACACATTGTATTAATGTTAAAAAATAATAATAATGGAGCATTGGAAGAGCAACGACACCTAATATAATACAGGTGTTTACCTAATTTTAGGTGTCGAAGCCCTCATACATTAGATTTAGAGCAAACTTTATTGTCTTTTATAGTGTTACTTTTACTTTTATATATGTTTTACTGAATAAATGTTTTATGCAATAAATGATGATTTGAATTGATTTGATTTTAAAAGTACGGTTTTTTAAATACATTTTCATCCTCCTATTTTTTTTTTATTTTTTATTGCAGGAGATCAGCAGACAGGCAGACGGCCCACTTGATGGAAAGCGGTTACCATCGCCTATGGACATTTGCAACACCAAGTTGCTGCAAATGCGCTGCTGCTCTCTTAAGGGAAACTGGAACCTGGTCACTAATGCCGGAACAGAACTCAAGGTTGTTATGGCGACATACTTTAGACCAGGGGTGGTAGCCATCCAGTCGGGCAAATGCCCTACCACCTGGCTGTGGGTTGTTAAGTCGCCTCTTACGACAGGCCGCCCGGCCGCAGGAAATTGTATTCTTTCTCCGTTCCTGCACGGATCCTGCTCCTTTTCACCCTATTAGTGGTTGAATTTCCAAAAACGCCGATACCCATGTGTGTTTATTTCTAACTGAAGATACAGGTACAAGGTTGCAAAATAAAGTACAAAATAATAGGGGCGCCACTTTCGCAAGTCGTGGTAGCATAATGGCTAGCGTACGCGTCCCAGGCCCAAAGGGCGCGGGTTCGATCCTGGCCGGAACGCATGCACCACTTAGTCAGTTTTCTGATCTAATGTGCATATTGCTACAATTACCACGTGCTAACAACGGTGAAGGAAAACATCGTGATGCAACCTGCACATCGAGATAACCGATGTGTCAAACCTGCCAAGATTGATGGATGAAACGTGACGCAACAGCAGTAAATATTGTCAAGGTTCGAAAGGATACTTCTTGCTTCATATTCTGCAAGATAACTGCTCTTGAGCTATATTATCCAAGGCCACATCAGTCCAGGAGATAGGGCAATTTTATACAATCGCCGCTACGTGGTGTGCTAGTGGGGAAGGACCACAAAAATTTACCCTTGGCACCACACGATCAAAATAGCGCAGGGTAACTATTGTATTTTTAAAAACGTGAAAGTTTAATCCTTCTACCCTTGAAAAAATAAGCAAGCAAATAACAAAATAACAATTAATATAGCATCCTTCAAACAGCGAGGGTAGATCCATTTTAATAAACATTAGCATAAATCCTATTGTGTGGGCTTGCCCTTATAATTTTGTAGGGTAACACTGAGTTTTAGATAAAAAACATAGACATAAAATCCAAGTAAAACAACAAAAAAATCTATGTCGTTTGCTACTTTTGCTTGTATTATGGAGGGTAGAGTAGGTAGGAGGTAAGGGGAATCATCTGTGGATATTAAAAAGTGTCCGTCGAAATGCATTTAATTAGGGTGGCGCCACTTTAGCATCATGGGTGAACTTTAAAGAAAGCGTCAAAAGTTATTAGAGTAGTATTTTAGTTTTATAAAATTAAATATTACAAAATCACTAATATTATGTTTTATTATTCAAAATTCACGAAATAAAATCACTAGGCACGTTTTCACGTAATAATTCTTAGAGGTTATATTTAGTAAATTACTTTGTACTACGGAAATATTTGACGTTTTATAATAGTGTACTGTCACCAACTACTCTAGTCGCCAAAGACAGTATTGTTTTTAACTCGGCATACTTCGATTCGTTTACAACAGCTACATTCATAGCATACCCTTTGTCTACATCAGCGCCATTGTGGACGGTTTTTGAACTGTGATTTACAGCTTACAACTGGACACTTCTTCAACTATTTTCCTATATGAGATGATTCTCCTTACCTCTACTCTCCATAGCTGGTATGAATACAAAAAACAATACTGCCAACATTTTAATAAATGTTACGTTTATAAAATATAGAAACGTGAAAAAATAATATTGCAATGTTGACAATGACAGACTCTGACATTGACAATAAGAAACAAAGAGGATATAATCACTACGCTTAACATAAATATTAAAACCAATAAAAAGTTTTTACATGTCTATAGACAAGATAGAAAGTTAAACAACTTTGATCTAAGTAAATTTAAACTTTATTGTCAAACAGTTACCATAGTTTTCTGTGGAACAGTCTATTCTGTGACTTAGTTTGAAAAGGTAACATGTGCTCGCGGAACGTTAAATGAATCAATTTGAAAACTGGCGAACATTTTCATTCAATTGAATACACAAGGCGATTTTGAATACTAAAAGCAAGGTACATGTAATGAAATTTAGATCACGCTCTTCTAGTACCATAAAAAGGACTTTATGCATTGCAAAAAAAATATAGAAATTCTAGTTTTTTCCACGAGTCAAGCCATGGGCCGTTAGCCTTCTTTATTTATCCAGCAAACTTTTACACAGGTTCCAAATTGCATTAAATTATTATCAGGCGCGCTTCGGCGATTCGGTTACAGAATATTGTTCTTTTCTACTTACATAGAAACTGATTTAGGTTTTTTATATAACTAATCTGGCCATAAATACTGTTACATAAAAACTTTTCTTTTTTTCAACGTTTTAATTATTTTGAATTTGGAACACGTTTATTATTTTAAAAACTTTCTTTCAATTTTCCGCCATTTCACAAATTTTTTCGTGTTCATTATCAAATTACAATATGGAATGGGGTGTTAAAGAAAATAGGATAGCAGTGATCGCCTTGCACAAAGTGGGTATTGAGCCGTCGGCCATATTCCAGACACTTCAAAAGCTTAATATCAGCCGTATGTTCGTATATCGTACTATCAACAGATACAACAACACTTCGTCGTCGAAGACTAGAAAAGATCGGGGCGGCCGCGTGCTGTTAGAACTACAAAGGCTGTTAAGGCTGTTAAAGCCAGAATTCGTCGAAGCCCCATTAGGAAGCAAAAAATCTTATCGCGAGAAATGGAGATTCCCGCTAGGACTCTGTCTCGTATTATAAAACAAGACTTGAAGCTCGGTGCTTATCGTCGATATACAGGATATGCCCTAAATCAATCTTTGCAATTAAAGAGAGTGGATCGATCAAAACATCTTCTGTCGCGATACGCAGGTGAAAGGCACAGAAATATTTTCTTTACCGATGAAAAAATTTCTCGATTGAAGATCACTACAATAAGCAAAATGATAAAGTGTACGCTCACAGTTCTAAAGAAGCTGGTCAAGTGGTTGGAAAGGTACAACGTGGTCATCATCCTGCGCCAGTGATGGTATGGTGGGGCGTGTCTTATTAAGGAGTCACGAAACTACATTTTTGTGAAAAAGGAGTGAAACCTTCAGCCAAAGTGTATCAAGATATAGTCTTGGGCCGTATTGTGAAACTTCTCAGCAATACATTTTTTTAAAATATACCGTGGACTTTCCAGCAGGACTCAACACCTGGTCACAAGGCACGAACTACCCAAGCCTGGCTTGAAACCAATGTTCCGGATTTTATAAGAGCTGAAGACTGGCCTTCTTCTAGCCCAGACCTCAACCCTTTAGACTTCAAATTATGTACAGTTTTAGAAGACATGGCCTGTTCTAAACGACACGGCGACATCGAGTCTCTTTAAAAGTCTTTGGAGCAAGCAGTGGCGAAATTTCCCTTGGAAACAGTGCGTAAATCTATACATAGATTCGTGGCCAAACAGATTAAAGGCCTGTATAAAAGCCAAAGGTAGCCATTTCGAATAGAATATTTTTTATTTCATGCTGAGACTTTAATAAATATGTAGGTATAAATTTTAATAATATTGCATTACTTCATTAAAAAAAATGCATTTTCATTTGTAACAGAACTTATGGCTGGACTAGGTAATGGTCAAAAACTAAAAATCCGTTACGTGGTTTAGAAGGAGTTAGGGGATATCTAGACAGACATACGCGGAAAGCAACTTTGTTTTATACTATATAAAGATGAAAGTATCAATTAAATTATTCTACATGTATTAATGCTGTCGCATTTATGTATAATGTAGGTATACATATGTAGCTTTGAATGACCAGAGGGCTTACTCTGAAACGTCTTTCGTTGTATTTTTTCATTTTAGACCTTTAACTAATTCCTGCGGCCGGGTGGCCTGCCGTAAGAGGCGACAAAACAACCCACAGTCAGCTGTTAGGGCATTTGCCCGTCTGCATGGCTCCTGGTCTAGAGTACGTCTCCATAAAAACTTTGAGTTGTGTTCCGGCACCTGTGGCCAGATTCGTGTCCCCTTCGGGGCCTGCTGCACATTGGCAGAATTTGTGGTGTTGGTAATGTCCATAGGCGACGGTAACCACTTTCCATCACAGTTGGGCTGTCATCTTTTCTGCTGTGCTACGCGACGTCATTCGCGTGGAATTTGTTTTCAAAACCCCCCGATTTTGAAACATTCTTCATTGGTACTCCGCTCCTATTAGTCTTAGCGTGATGATATATAGCCTATAGCCTTCCTCAATAAATGGGCTATCTAACACTGAAAGAATTTTTCAAATCAGACTAGTAGTTCCTGAAATTAGCGCGTTCAAGCAAACAAACAAACTCTTCAGCTTTACTAGTATATATTAGTCTATAATTTATGACGCAACCTTTTATGTAAATATGAGTCTTTAATACACTGTATATTTAAAAAAACATTGATGATTAAAAGTTACCTAGAATATATCTGTTCCCGCGAGACTTCAAGACGCCTAGATTGCATTTTCCAGGAACAACAGAAGACGCTAAAGAGTTCCACTCTTCAGCGGTACGTATGATAAAAGTGGAAGCATAGCGTTTCGTCCTTTTTATTGGTATTTCCACCATATATCGGTGGCTTGAGCTCGTACGCCTGCTTGTCCGGTAGGAAAATGGTGACGGAGGAATTGATTTATGCAATTCCGTGGCACACTCGCCAAGGTGTACGAGTATTCTATAGAATACCAACAAACCATACATAAGTATGATATTCTAACTACAGTAGCTACAATTGTATTGAGGGCGGAATAAAATCAGAGGGCCCAATTCTGCTATTTCAAATTACTTGGCGTTGGGAAGATATCCAAAGTACGATTCCAATGCGACAGTACCAACAATTCGTATTCTACTAAATTCACATTATCTTCTCGATATCGCCACGACGGAATAATAGCAGGAAAAAATTGGTATTACCGTTAGTAAAAATAGCTTTGGCCAAAATGAATATTGAACAGCTACCAATTCGCGAGATTTCACTTAATTACATATTTGTAAACATAGATTGGCGTGCCACAGGCATGCTATTGGAGTTAACGGAATACCGAATTCAGACAAACCTACGATTAAGAAAATAGTGTTCGGTGATTTTGACGAGACAGTAATAGTAGAATTGGGCCCGTGTCCGAATTATTAATTAAAAACAGCATTTTCTTAAGTTTTCACGACTAGCAAACATAACTAGATTAGGCTCCCAAAGAGTAAATAATAACCATAAACTAAAAATTAGAATTAAATAATCAAAACTAACAAATTGGGGGTAGGTTAAATAATAATTTCAACATTACTCAATGACACTTGACATCTTTGTCTTCCGTGATCATGGCTACTAAAAACTGGCTGAAACGTCAAAATAAAAATCATATGAAATGCTGCAGTTATAACCGTTAAAGCGTAGTTTAATCTAAGTAAAAAAAAATACTAACGTCTAAGACATTTATTTCTCAAAATAATTTATAATTCACTTATAGAGAAATAACTAGTTACATTTACCCCTATTAGCTATCCCTCCATTTATTTTTGTAATATTTTATTTAGTTTATTATTTATATGTGAGGGTAGTCTTGAGATAAAAGTCGGAGTAATGCGAGTTGTTTATTAAGGCAAGGGGCTTATTAAAACACGTAAACCGAATTTAAAGTGTTCCGTGTCTTTGTCAGTCAGTATGTCTGTTAGTAGTATTAGTAAATATTGTAGTTGTTATGCTTGAATAAAAAATGTAGGGTCACCCTACAATCCCTCAATATTATTGACAATAGGATTTAATAAATGCCGCACCTGGGTCACGGCGCGTGCCCTTTTTTCAATATTTGTACCATTCAACTTAAGCCTTTATAAATTACCATTTTTATTTTACACAAAAAATATTAGTTAAGTGATGATATTATTTGTTAAAGATTTGTCGTCGAACTGTGAGAAGTGGAAATCGTAAGTATTTTTTTTGTATATCATTTCTGTATAAATAAAATTTAGTAGAAATATATAATTTAATCTAGCTGTGCTAGTGAAACTTCGTTCGTGTTGCCCTTGCCTTGATACCGTTTGTTAGTAAAATGCAATGGTGGCTTTTGGCGTCCTTATTTGCGTGGGGCGTATGTGACGTGCTCCACGGGAAGAAAGGTAAACACGGCATTTGGGGTGGATGGCTAGCTCTTCCTAGGGACCTATCTGCATCGCCCGCTAACGGCAGCTGAAGTTCCAATGGCGCCCTTCGATGCCCGCTCGTCTTCCTTTACTGCGAGCGGAGCAAACTGGTACTCTCACGCTCTTGCTCCGCCTCCTCCGTGGCGAGCATTATGCGCTCGCAGAAGTAAGAGATGGCGTCCCATCTGGGTTTGCTCTCAACCATGGTCCGAACCACGGCTGGGATCGAAAAGGTCAATTCCGATGATCGCAACTAGTTCATGGTGTTTTACTAGATTTTTATACCTAAGACTTAATGGTGTTTACCCATTTTATCCTTTGATGTACCCCACCTTGTTTGTCTTAGGCATGGTTGGGTATAATAGCTTGCGGTCTCCTTCTTCTGCGAATCTGTCATGTCGCAGAAGGAGGCCGCTGAAAGAGCGAGGGAGGAGGACGCGTACGCGGACCCCATCCGCAGGAGGCGGACCGGTGGTCGCAGGCGCCGCTACGCGTATCTTCTCCTCCCATAATTACCGTCACAGGCGGCCGCTGTCACGGGGGCGACAGCGGACTTCCCCCCGCCCCCTGCTGTACGAAGTGGGTCACTCTGCTCCCCGGGGTGACCCAGTTACAGGGTGTAGGGGAGTCATGGTGCAGTTACTCTGTACAAGATCCCATGACGCCCCGTAAAAGCGCTATAAATGGGGCGCAGGTTTAGGTTTAGTGGGTAGTTTGGCGGCCGTTTCTCGCGACAACTTCGTTTTAGAAGCCAGCGTGGAGGACCGGTCGCTGAGAGTCCCATACACCCTCGATGCAGGCCTTATGCCTGCATTTTGGCCCTTCCCCCGAAGGACCCGAGGATGGTGTCCAAAGACATTCCCCCTGCGTTATCAAAAAAAAAAAAATGGTTGGGTATAACAATTTAGCATCCAGACGAAAGTTGCATTGCTCTCCTACTTATTTAAATTAACCCAGCTGTATTAGCTGAAATCAAATTGAACATTTCAGCGAATGTTATGCTTAGACGTAGGCAGCCACCAATGTTCGTAGTACCACCATACGGCAGGAGCAACTTACTTAATAAGGCCCCGATGACACAGCTTTTTCTAACATTGAAGAAGATATGTTAACAAATTTACATTTTTATTTGTACTATGAATTCACAGGAACTGCATATTATATTATACGTCATGACGACTGAATATGTATATAGGTATATAATGTATTATGTGTACCACGCTATCGTATTGGTGACAATTGTAATGATAGCGATGTTTGTGCTCCTCTACCTAAACGAGGCCTTGGATCCCTTGAGCTACCACGCTCAACTACACAACGACTCTTTAGAACGTGCATTCCACGTGCAATAACGACTTGCAGGGATCTTCCCGCCGAGGATTTCCCTCTGCGATACAACATGTGTCATTTAAGAAAGACGTTATAAAAAAATGTTGAGACCGACTACGCGTGGTCAGCCCTCGATATTGCAAACGTCCATAGGTGAATTTGCCTGTTTGCCAGCTAATAGCAATAAAAAAGTTACTATAATCTAATCATTACTATAAAGTGCATGCTTCAATGGCAGTGTGTCAGATGACGCGCCGGTTTCCGTGCCACTTGACCCACATTCGAGGTCACTGTAGGCCCCACACGTGATACAGACGGGAAGGGTAAATCTTTAGATAAAAATCAATCCACACTCTAATTTATGACATACTAGCATATACCAGCGAATCTTTGTTCGCGTTGCCAAAACGACGACATTCTAATTTTTACTACATTTAAAAGCCCAAAAAACGGTGTATTAACAGAATGTTATTAATTTGTGTAATGTCAAATGTCAATATGAGGATAATTCAAATGACAGATGCTCCATGAAACCACTCCCATTTAAAGGGCCATTCCTATAAACTAAAAAAAATAAAAAATAAAGGGCCATTCACTATCTGTCATGCATATTTCAGCTGTCAATGTCACTCTGACACCACTCCGGGTGCTAGTGTGCGTTATCTTTATTCAGAGAGAGAGAACAGAGTGATTTAACATTGGTTTTTGAAAAGAGAATCCGTTAATATCTTACACGCACATTACCTGTCCGGTGGAGTGTCGTTGTAGATTGGAATAATAAATTCATTATACCGCACTGGCATTATTGTATTTCGTCAACGTCAAAACCGTGGTTTTTTTCTCCTCGCCCCACCCTACGCCCCTACGTATTCACGAAATAATGGAACCTGATCAGAATATGCATATCCACCACCGCCATTACTGACACATCTATACTAAAGTTATAAAGAGGTAACGTTTGTGAATTTGTGTGTTTGTAGGAATTAATCTCTTGAACTACTGAACCGATTTTGAAACTTTCTTTCACTAGTAGAAAGCTACATTATTTCTAAGTCTATATTTGACTTTGATTGTGATTAATAACATTTTTAAATTTTTAATGAGAAACATCAATTCGTTGAAAAACGGGTTGATAAGTCCCAGAGTCAAACATTCTCTCTGGTAGGCATTGACTTGAAACAGGAGTCTTTTTCCCATTAACAATTATATGTTGGCTTATATCGAGTACCGCCCAGTAAAGGGGGCATGCATCAGCTAGTTTATAATATTACTAGCTGTCCCGGCAGACGTTGTTCTGCCCTGAAGAAATAAAATTTAGAACCCGATTGCAGCGCCACCTAACGGGTCCAATTGTGAATCTAAACCATTCTCGAATCCACTTGAACACACACAAAAAAAATTATTCAAATCGGTCCAGCCGTTTAGGAGGAGTTCACTGTCAACACACGTACAGAAGAATTATATATATAAAGACCTAGCTGTCCCGGCAGACGTTGTTCTGTTGACACCTACCGGGTCCAGGGTCAAGTAGTTTAGGAGTCCATCGCGGACAAACAACGCGACACGTAATTTATATAATATATTAAGATAATGAGTATCTAAAGATACGATGTCAGATAAAACATCTCGTGTATATTGCGAGCCTATCGCTGAAAATCATATTAAGCAAAATACTAACAAGCGAGCGTCCTCATTCCTACGAGCGGGACACGAAAGTGTGTCGCAAATTTTCACCCTACTATCACCACCGATTTGAAATTTAATCTTTATTTCTATACAATGAAAGACTATACTCCTCTAACATATTTCAAATTAGATAAAATTTCCTTCCTTCATGTTAACCTATAACTTTTATTGGTTGTTATATTCAAATGCATTGCATATTTTGATTTGTTTTGATTGATCATATTGTATGGTATGATTACTCTATATATCATAATATCAATTTTGTCTTCTGTGATCACGGCTATTGAAAAGTGGCCGAAACGTCGGAATCAAACTACAAAAATTTTAGTTATATTATGTGTACTATGTATGTACTAGTATATTGACTACTAGTTATTTTTGCCAGGTGGTAGAGCATTTGCCCGACTGGATGGATACCACCCCTGGTCTAAAGTATGTCGCCATAACAACCTTGAGTTGTGTTCCGGCATTAGTGACCAGGTTCCAGTCTCCCTTAAGAGAGCAGTAGCGCATTTGTAGCAACTTTGGTGTTGCAAATGTCCATAGGCGATGGTCACCGCTTTCCATCAAGTGGGCCGTCTGCCTGTCTGCTGATCTCCTGCAATAAAAAAAAAATTTAAGTGAAACTTCTATATAGACGGGGGGGTCTTAGGATTTTTATGTCACGAAAAAGCGTTACGGCCGCGTGGAGGAGCGGCATACATTTAGATTAGACGTGGTGAGAGGCAGCATAATTTTAGAGTAGACTATGGATGCGTCTTTTGGTTCCGGATCGAATTCAGTTTTTTTGTTTGATAAAATATGTTTAAATAAAAAATGCATTAATTAAAATGTACCTAACGTAACCAAATCATAATTTGCAGTAAACCTGCGAAAAATCGAAATGTGTGCTGGGACACATAGTAGAAGTGAAACTTCAACGGACAAGTGGAAAAACGAATCGCAACAAAATTTTAACTTTAACTTTTACGGGCAGATTGTTATAAGTCGTGGTAGCGTAATGGCTAGCGCACGCGTCCCAGACTCAGAGGGCGCGGGTTCGATCCTGGCCGGAACGCATGCGCGCGCGCACCTCTCTTAGTCAGTTTTCTGATCTAATGTGCATATTGTTACAATTACCACGTGCTAACAACGGTGAAGGAAAACATCGTGATGCAACCTGCACATCGAGATAACCGATGTGTCAAACCTGCCAAGCCGCCTTGGACAAGCGTGGCGGGGTATACTGTCTGTTCCCCCTATAATGGGAGGCCCGAGCTCAGCAGTGGGACATTAATGGGCTGATAATTATATTTATATGTTATTGTACTTGCCCAATTTTTTTACTACTTATCCGTCGCCATTCGTTTTTCCACTTGTTCGTTGAAGTTTTTTTTTATTGAGTTGTGTTCCGGCATTAGTGACCAGGTTCCAGTCTTCCTTAAGAGAGCAGCAGCGCATTTGTAGCATCATTGGTATTGCAAATGTCCATAAGCAATCGTACCCACTTTCAATCAAGTGGGCCGTCTGCCTGTTTATTAAACTCCTCTGTCTCTTTTCTTCCTCCCTCTCTTTCTTTTGCTTGCTTTTTGGTGTTGTAAATAATAAAACACCTTTATATCTTTACGAAAAGCTTTCGTGGATGTCAACAAGAAGGTCACTCGGTTGTAGGCAAGGCTCGGTGCAGCTCGCTACCCAGCAGCATTGTTCGGCTGCCTTCAGGGGGAGTTTTCGTTACGCTGCATCGAAGTGTGGAATAACATACCGCCGCCGATAAGGAACCTGCAGTCTGTTTTTGGGTTCCGAACTAACTTAAAAAAAATCTTAATTGACCATCAATTTCGCCAGAGAGACCTTAAATACGACACGAGTATTTTATAATATGTCGATTATTACGATATGACAAACCATTATCAATTTATTATTATTTTTGTCTTGTTCGTCATTTCTGTCCAGTTTTTTTTTTGTTATTTTCTTTTATTTGTAATTAGAACAATGTTCATCATCATCATCATCCGAGCGTTAAATCCCGGTTGCGTTCGGAGCGTTCACACCGACGCCCAGGGTCCGCTTTCCTACTTTTTCTACTCCACTTCGCGCGGTCTTCTGCATCCCCCGTTTTGAGACCATTGGTACGCATGTCATCCTTCACAACGTCAAGCCAACATTTCTTGGGCCTTCCCCTTCGACCGGGACCTGGCGGTGGCGGCATGGCTAGACATTTGTTCCCTACATAATTAGCCGGTCTCCGTAAAACGTGGCCGTACCAGCGTAAGCGACACTCTTGCAGTTTGTCTGCTATGTCACGGACATGAAGACTGCCGCGGATGCGGGATTTCCTGACCCGGTCTTTCCGCGTCACTCCACACATCTATCGCAGCATATTCATCTCCGTGACACGCAGTTCTTGCTTGTGTCGCTCAAGTACAGGCCACGCTTCACTGCCATACAAAAGGACAGGTCTAATGATGGATTTATAGACCTGTCCTTTTAATTTAACCGGCATTTTGGGGTCACACAAATTACTAATTTATATGAACAATTAGAACAATGTTCATATAAATTAGTAATTTATTTTGTATAATTTTATAACAAATGTTTATCGTTTTAATTTGCTTTGTGGAGCTAAGCCGTGGCATCACTTAGAGGTACTTGCGGAAGATCAGCGCTGGTTGTGAAACTAGCAATATGCTGAGCAAGAGCCTTTTTAGGACATCACAATTAATTGTTACATATATTATCATATAAGTCTTTTTGTATCTTGTCCTAAATAAATATTTTGTTGTTCGTGCCTACCCCGCAAGGGAGCTGGCGTGAAGTTGTGTATGTATGTATGTATGTAATAAAAAAAATATAGTTATAAAAAAAAACAAAAACTTCGAGTTTGTATGGATATTCTCAAATGTGTCTATACTCCGTGCAGGAACGGAGAAAGAATACAATTTCCTGCGGCCTGGCGGCCTGTCGTAAGAGGCGACTAAACAATCCACAGCCAGGTGGTAGGGTATTTGCTCGACTGGATGGCGACCACCCCTGGTCTAAAGCATGTCGCCATTACAAGCTTGTGTTGCGTTCCGGCATTAGTGACCAGGTTCCAGTTTCCTTTAAGAGAGCAGCAGCGCATTTGTAGCACCTTTGGTGTTGCAAATGTCCATAGGCGATGGTAACCACTTTCCATCCAGTGGACCGTCTGCCTGTCTGCTGAACTCCTGCAATAAAAAAATATAAAAAAAACTAACCGGCCCGCGTGAGAATAGTGTGAACAAAAATAAAACCAATGAAACATTTGAATATCTTGGGATTATCATGTCGATTGTTATTAATAGCTATAGAAAGCCCGCGACTTTGTTTTCGTTTTACGAATATCAAATATTAAAGTCACGTTCTTTATTAACCTACTTCAAAGAGGAGGTGTCGGGGTGAAGGTAAGGAAAGGAATGCTCCGGTGGTTCGGGCATGTGGAAAGAATAACTAAACAGATATACAATGCAAAAGGGGATGGATGCAGAAGTCGTGGAAGACCACGATACACCTTCCATGATCAAATTGATCGTGTACTTGCAGAAGGTGATGTCAGGAGCCTTACGAACAGACGATCGTGGATGACAAGAGTTATGAATGTCAAAGAAGCAAGTGAGGTGTGTAAGAATAAGCCTAAATGGCGCTCTGTTGTTCGTGCCTACCCCGCAAGGGAACTGGCGTGAAGTTATGTATGTATGTAAAGAGGAGGTTATCAATTTCTCTATGTTTTTTTTCATTCACCATATCGCAATTATTTTGGGTCAGCATATGTTTTCTCCTTCCGTACTCCCTCTATTGTGGGTGACTCTCCTCTACACTGAAAAAAATTCAACCCTTAGGCATATGGCGGCTAACCCTTTCTGCGAGCGGGCGGTTTCCACAACTCGACGATATAGCGCCTATTTTGCGTGCGAGGGTGGATGAGGGGTTACTCCCAGCCTAGCTTCTCGAGGAGGTGGACTTCTTGGAGGAAGTGGACTGAAGTTTCTTGACGTCGGTGAAGACTCGAGGGCTACCGTGGGCGTCCAGATACTTCGCATGTATTGGACCACCTCTCCGCATTCAATCAGGACATGAGCGGCTGTTCCTTCTGCCTCCAGGCATGCTCTGCACAGGGGGCTGTCGGTGACACCGAAATTGAGAAGATGTCTGTTAAAATTGCCAGGTCCTGGCTGCACTAATAACTAGTCTCAGCCGGGATCAACTGAGCCTTAAGATACTTTGCTCGAGGCATTGCCAGTTTGGCTTGCCTGCAATCCTCCAGGTTATCCCAAAGTTGTTGATGTAGTGCCCTTGTCCTGTGATTTATGTAATACCTAAACCAACTGTGTTGCAAAGGCAGGAAAGGTTCCGGTCCAAGTGGTTGGGTTTCGGATCCTCTCCTCGCATGTTGATCTGTCGCATCATTTCCTCGGGCACCACTGTGTCCCTTGATCCATTGAAGGGTCAAGGTATTCGGCTACCCCTTTAGAACACATACAAACTAATCTTTAGTCTTTTTAACCGACTTCCAAAAGGAGATAGTTCTCAATTTGACTGTATGTTTGTTACGCGATTGCTCGATCAATTGTGGACTGAATTTCAAAATTTATATTTTAATCGAAAAAGCATACTCCTGAGATAGTCCCATTGTCACCAAGTCAGGATCTGACGAGTGGATCCCAGGGAAATCGATACCCTTATTTATCCGTTTATTATTATCCGTATAGGAGGAGAAAGAATACAATTTCCTGCGGCCGGGCGGCCTGTCATAAGCGGCAACAAAACAATCCACAGCCAGGTGTTAGGGTATTTGCCCGACTGGATGGCTACCACCCCTGGTCTAGAGTATGCCGCCATAACAACTTTGATTTGTGTTCCGGCATTAATGACCAGAGTTTCAGTCTCTTTTAAAAGAGCAGCAGCGCATTTGTAGCGCTCTTGGTGTTGTAAATTTCCATAGGCGATGGTAACCGCTTTCCATCAAGTGGGCCGTCTGCCTGTCTGCTGAACTCATGCAATAAAAGAATAAAATAAAAATTAGAGAGCGCCTACACTCTCCAAAAGGCAATCTTGTATATGCGAGAATACGCGTGCCAGCTGTATAATTTCTCTAGGCGCTTAATATATTATTTCTAAGGCTATCCAACCAAAAAGTGTAAAATATTTTACTTGAATAAATACAAAGCCGACTTTGATCTAAAAAGGAAAAATAAATATTTTCTACATCGTGAAGTTGGTGTCAAGTAAAACATTATAAAACAACAACAAAATTGTAAACAGCACCGACTTCACGACGTTATAGATTTTTGTTTGCCTTTAGTTTGAAGTCGGTTTTATTCATGCTATTTTTTATTGCTTTTAATAAGAATAGAATAGACAGATATTTACTATTAAATTACCATGTAACATCCTGATTCTTAAATAAATAGGAAGAATGGCTTCTCTTGTTTATCAAAATGACCAAAGAACCCTAATAAAGAAGAAATCTTCTCTTAGTATATGGTGCGGCGGTTCATCATCATCATCCGAGCGTTAAATCCCGGTTGCGTTCGGAGCGTTCACTCCGACGCCCAGGGTCCGCTTTCCTACTTTTTCTACTCCACTTCGCGCGGTCTTCGGCATCCCCCGTTTTGAGACCATTGGCACGCAAGTCATCCTTGACAACGTCAAGCCAACATTTCTTGGTCCTTCCCTTTCCACCGGGACCAGGCGGAGGCGGCATGGCTAGACATTTGTTCCCCACATAATTAGCCGGTCTCCGTAAAACGTGCCCGTACCAGCGTAAGCGACCCTCTTGCAGTTTGTCTGCTATATCACGGACATGAAGACTGCCGCGGATGCGGGAGTTCCTGACCCGGTCTTTCCGCGTCACTGCACACATCCAACGCAGCATATTCATCTCCGTGACACGCAGTTCTTGCTTGTGTCGCTCAAGTACAGGCCACGCTTCACAGCCATACAAAAGGACAGGTCTAATGATGGGTTTATAGACCTGTCCTTTTAATTTAACCGTCATTTTGGGTTCACAAATGACACCTGTCACCTCACGCCACTTGGCCCAAGCTGCAGTGATACGGGCCTTGACGTCGTGGCCGATATCCCTGGATGCACTTAAACTGATCCGTGCGCTCGACCGTGTCTTCGCCTATACGCACGGATATATATATATATATATATGGTGCGGCGGTTAGTGGACTGTATTGGGGCGGTAAACGTCTTTGTGAAACGAAATCTAGGTTACCTGGACGCACAGCTGCTGAAGGCTTCCTTGCCGGCCGGCTGTGCTCTGATCTTCCTTAGTTTTACAATGGCGGCACTTTCACATCACACGCGTGTGTTCAGAGCGGGATTGATTTACATACTTCAGTAGGTGCCAGCGAGCGGCATGCGGCGTATGCGCGCGGGGTGAGGAAGGATTGGGGGAGGATGACGTTTACCCCCAGATGGCGTTATCAGTATTTTTTTATATACAAACAACACATGTAGATAATATTATACATATATTTTTGTAATTCCAAGACACTTTGTATATATGTAATTAGACACGGTACATAATCACATTTTCATGTTGCAGTTGAAGTGCGAAATGTCGACGAATTCAAAACGACTGAAAACATTTTTGGAATTGGATGTGTACTGTCTGTAAAGCTTTACAGTATGGGTTTTTCTCTTTCTCGGTTTGGAATCCTATCTCCCGCTACTTATTATTTATTTTCATCCGTGCAGGAAGAGACAAAGAATGCTGTCGCGTCCGATTATAAGCCTCGTCAAAAGGCTCTTGTGCGACGACCGCGTAACGTCCTGACGGACAGAGTCGACGTTATTACGAAACGGCTGGCCCGGATCAGTCCGCCCACGGTTAGGACGGTAGACTGGCAGGCACCGACAGACAGACACAGACGGCGGCGTCTCAGACGCCGCCAGTCAAGATCTCTCCACGTCCCCGCGAGGGACGCTAGGAGACATAGCTCCCCCCACAGGATAGACTAGGCGTGTTGCTGGGAAGTTTGTTTCGCCGTTTCTTCTCTCCCAGCCATAACACGTTACGAAACGGCAGTAAGATAGTGTAGGCGACCGCGAACCACCGATCCCGGCCCGCCGTGATCCTTCCCCTCGGGCTTTATATTACCCGTCGCCCGTTCTCAATTCGTGCTTTGTGTCACCCTATGGTGGACATCATTAAATTCATTCCCCTCTCATGGCAACAGTCCAGCCGAGGTAAAACTCCTTAGGGAGCTCCCTCGAGCAAGTTGCCCTCCCGGGCTCGAGTGCCTTCGCTTCGCGAAGGCACTCGCCCCAAAGACCCCGGTAAAGTTGTAAGGTCTTCGGACGAACAACATAAAGTCAAGTCCAATAAAAAAAAAAAGAATGCTGTATGTCGAGTTTTATTTAAATCGTTTTTTCAGTGCAGGAAAACGTCTGCCGGAACCGCTAGTTTATTATATTTTAGATTACGAGTAAAACAACTTTAGCGGCAACATAGAAATATCTATGTAATTAATGCATTTTAAAATTAAAATAAACATTCATTATTGCATAGTGTGTTGTAGTAGTCAAACGTCAAATATGTCGTCGGCTCCCATTCTGAGACAAGTATGTATTTAATCTATCTGTCTATAATAAATAGCAAATCTACACTTTCGCAAAGTCTAAATACTAGCAACTCCAATATTAATTAGGTCAAGAGTATTTTCGATACTTACTACTGATTTTTAGTACGACATAAAACACCGTGCAAGTCTTAAGTTGCTTTAGTTATAACGAAAGCATTTTGTCAACATAGTCTATGATGTTTAATAATAAGGACTATAGTTTTGTAAGCAAGAGCTTTGAAACCATGTGAAACTTAACAGAACAATTATTTGATTAAAATAAGCTAAACTAACCAACATTGAGTTATAACATGTCTAGAGAGAGCATTGCTAACAAACAACACCGCCAAAAACGACATCAAAAATGCGAAGCGTTGCTAAATTCACTCTGCGTTTTCGGGATATCAGGAAAAAAATATTACCCCATTTTTAATAATTAAATATTTTTTATGTAAGTGAAAAGTTTAAATGATCGTTATGATTTATTTGCTTTATGTGTCATAATTTAACATAAGTTGTTTGCCTTGGAACGAACCATAAAAAATACATGTATAAATGAATTCATAACATATTTTAGTACATGTAGTAATTTTAATTCGCAATAAAATGCCTTTACAGATATTAGTACATATTTATAAGTCTGTTAATTACCAACACTAATGTAATAATTCTAAAAAAAAACTATTCATAATGGCAATTATTTTTGTGTTACACAATATGTTCACGAAGGTTATTAGATGACTATTTATAACCCAACGATTATCCTGCGCTAAAAATCAGTGAAATAAGTTGTAATAGTGGACTTGAAACGATTCGATGGGCTCATATTGGGTAGTAGGCTTTATGTGTAATCTAAATTTACATCAGTAGTAGGAACTACGGGGTAGGTACACGGGATAGTTTAGTGCAGGGACTTAAGAGCAATTAAACTAGTTGAAAAGGGCTATTATAAAAATAAAAATATTCATATCCAAAAGTTTTTATTCAAACTAGTTCAGTTTGATTATTTTATGAACTAAAATTGGTTTTTTATCATATTAATATATTAAATTATTTCTTTATTAGGAATTAATGGAGATGCAGCTAACAGAATATAGACAAAATTATTATCTTAATTATGACAATAAGGAGTTATCTATAATATTACTAGCGGCCCGGCGCGGATTCACCCGCGGTCTGTCCCGCTCCCGTGGCATAAAGCGTCATGCTATATAGTTTATGACACTCTCTGTTAACGTAGCTTTCCAACAGTAAAAGACTTTTTTAAATCGGTTTAGTAGATCCCGAGATTACCCCCTACAACGTCACAAACTTACAAACTTTACCTCTTTATAATATTAGTTCAGATAACTCCGACCGAAGCATCTGCTTTAAACAATACTCAGTTTTTGTACATCCTTTCTGACGATATTTGCAGCACGCATTCTGTCAATTCTATGTCAAACGTCATAAGGTTATATTAAAAAGTTTAAATTGTCCAAAGCGCTAAGGTTAGATTAGAAATAATTTTATATGGTGATTAAGTATTCTTAAATTTTCTAATTATCCTTCACAAACCTTACATCTTATCGGTCACGATCATATTAGGTTGGGGAACAAGTTTCTTCGCATTTTATATAAAAATTCAAAAGGTTTTTTTATAAAGTTTGTTTACATTTAACTAAAGTACTCTCACAGATAGTGCATTAGGTCCATAAACATCACAATTTTTTTTCGCGGCTTGTGTTGCATTTTTACCTTTTTTGTAGTAAAATTTTAAAATGTATCGAATTTCTTCATTAGATTCACTCATTTTAACAATAAGAAAATCAAATAAAAATCACACATTTTCCTAATTTGAATTTGGAATTGTCTTCTTTAAAATTAAAACTTTTGAACGATACCAAAACCAGCCAGATACAAATGGTATAGCCAAAGAGATCTTATTACAAGTTCATACTATATGCGAAAAGACTTTTTCCGCAACCTATTATATAATTATTTTAGGTACCTTATTTCAATACAACTGTGCCGTTGATAAGAAATTATAAAAAACATAGTGTAAAAATATCTCCGAAAATGATTCAAAATATTTTCTTTCAAAATCCATCTCTTTGTCCAACAATATGCTACAATTGGATCCGTAGGAAGTCTAAAACGTAATATAAACTAGTTTAAGAAAACCGGACACACAAACATTACATGTCTGTTTTCTATAGATTTTTTCAATTATTCATAATGACAGTGAAAGAGGATGTTAATAAAACTAAATATCGTTTAAAGCAGATGCTTCGGTTGGAGTTATCTGTACTAATATTATAAAGAGGTAAAGTTTGTGACGTTGTAGGGGGTAATCTCGGGATCTACTAAACCGATTTTAAAAATTCTTTTACTGTTGGAAAGCTACGTTAACAGGGAGTGTCATAAACTATATAGCATGACGCTTTATGCCACGGGAGCGGGACAGACCGCGGGTGAATCCGCGTCGGGCCGCTAGTAATATTATAGATAACTCTTTATTGTCATAATTAAGATATTAATTTTGTCTATATTCTGTTAGCTGCATCTCCATTAATTCCTAATAAAGAAATAATTTAATATATTAATATGATAAAAAACCAATTTTAGTTCATAAAATAATCAAACTGAAGTAGTTTGAATAAAAACTTTTGGATATGAATATTTTTATTTTTATAATAGCCCTTTTCAACTAGTTTAATTGCTCTTAAGTCCCTGCACTAAACTATCCCGTGTACCTACCCCGTAGTTCCTACTACTGATGTAAGTTTAGATTACACATAAAGCCTACTACTACCCAATATGAACCTATCGAATCGTTCCAAGTCTACTATTACAAATGATTTCACTGACTTTTAGCACGGGATAATCTTTGGGTTATAAATAGTCATCTAATAACCTTGGTGAACATGACGTGTAACACAAAAATAATTTGCCATTATGAATAGTTTTTTTAGAATTATTACATTAGTGTTGGTAATTAACAGACTTATAAATATGTAATAATATCTGTAAAGGCATTTTATTACGAATTAAAATTACTAGATGTACTAAAATATGTTATGATGAATTCATTTGTGTATTTTTTATGATTCGTTCCAAGGCACACAACTTATGTTGCTAATAGTTTATTTAAAAAAAAAAACCTCTGAGCCATATTAAATTATAACACATAAAGCAAATAAATCATAAAGATCATTTAAACCTTTCACTTACATTAAAAAATATTTAATCATTAAAAATGGGGTAATATTTTTTCCTGATATCCCGAAAACGCAGAGTGAACTTAGCAACGCTTCGCGTTTTTTATGCCGTTTTTGGCGGTGTTGTTTGTTAGCAATGCTCTCTCTAGACATGTTATATCGCAATGGGTGTTTCATTGTGTACAACACCTGCAAGCTCAACAGTGTCAAAGATGGATAGTAAGTAATACATAGAAAGTCGGCAATTTTTTCACGACAGGTTATGCATCTGTCGTCAACTAACCCAACCATAATTTCTAGAACGAGAACTAATTTTTTTCTTTCTTGAAATATTCTATTTTATCTGTAGTCAACGTCAGTGAATCATAAGCAAAGTGAATTTATTCACGTTATTTATAAAAATATATATACAATAGTAAAATAATAACTACTATTATACATATTTATAAGTAAAAGATGTAGTCCAGATCGCTTTCGGTGGGGAGCGTTCCCAAAACGCTGGCCGCATTCCCGCGTTGTATGGCAACGCTAATACGTTGCCCTAAATATAGGCCAGCCCTTCAATCGCCTTGAAAGGTCTCGATAAAGTTGATGAGCCTCACGTCCCCATGGCCCCAAAGTCTCAACCCCAAAAGCCACAAATATGTATCCGTCACCGATGGATGCATATTTGCGGCGTTTCAGGGTTTCTTGAAGTGTGGCAGCTCCTCCGGCAGTGACGGCTGTATTTGGAAGATGGGAAGCCGCTAACGTATCGACACAAATTTTAATTTTAATTTTAACGTTGAACCGAGTCTATAATCCGATAAAAGAGAACTAAATATGTAACTAACAATACCAAGTTTCACATGAGCAGTGATTTTTAAAGGTCACCGAGGATGTTTAGTGTTTATTAAGAGATAACATGATGTAATACTTGCAACAACTCAGAAGGGTTAATGTTAATAAAAGAACAGCAACTGATCACATATTTATAACCAGAGAACCTTACGATTTTAACAAATTTTATACACTGACTTTTTACACTCGACAAGCGTTATTAGAACACCTCACCATCCCTCTAACAATTTTACAGCACAAGAAACTTAGCAAATTGGCACATACCGATAACGGATTGAAGTCATTGATAAACTATTTTAATTAAAGGGTTATGAATGATATTTATATAAGATATTATATAAAATATTATAGTTTTACATGTAATAAAATAAACTGAACACAGTATAAATCTACCGCGTCTGCCAACATGAAAATAAAATGTAGTGAATACCGTCCATATACAACTGAGAGATTTTGAATTATGATCTACAAAATTAACACATATTGGAGATAAATATTATTACATAAAATTATGTTAAATTATAGAGAGCTACTTACTCTATACAAAACAGGCGCTAATCACCGAATAAATAAAAATATAACAATATTATTCAATTAAGGAAATGGCGGATTGTATCGTTTAGAAATAAGAGGGTACATTACAAAACTAATTGTTAACTTTAAAAGGAAACATGACGAGAACAACTATGCTACTAAATAACTGTAACAATATTTTCTTAAATTACTAAAATACTGCAACCTTAGTCATGAAATATGTCCATGCATGCATGGCTCGAGTTGAAGGTATAAAATTATTTGATCGTGGTTGGTAATCCGTATAACTGAGGGCCGGATAATCAAATTTCCACTGTGCCTAACTAGGCATTTGCAAAAGCAGCCGATTTAGGTCTCTAGGAGTTAATAAAGTTACAAGTCTGACTCGCACAACGTGGCGATGGGTAATTATAATAAATATATGCCAGCTGCATATATCTAGTCATCGCGGCGGACAACGAACTACTGGCTAGCGCTTTTTTTTTATTGGACTTGTTGTTGGTCCGAAGACCTGACAACTTAACCGGGGTTTTCAGGTAGAGCGCGGGTGGCAACTTGCTCGAGGGAGCTCCCAAGGGGGCTTTACCTCGGCTGAACTGTTGCTTTGAAAGGGGGATGAATCTAACGATGCCGACTAGAGCGCGATACAATGTATTAATTGAGAACGGGCGACGGGTAATATAAAGCCCGAGGAAAAGGATCCCGACGGACTGAGATCGGCAGTTCGCGGCAGCCAAAGCTATCTTACTGCCGTTACGGAACGTGTTACGGCTGGGAGAGAAGAAACGGCGAAAGAAACTTCCCAGCAACACGCTTGGTCTATCCTATGGGGGGATTATGTCTCCTGGCGTCCCTCGTGGGGACGTGGAGAGATCGTGATTGCCGGCGTCTGATACACCGCCGTCTGTGTCTGTCTGTCGGTGCCTGCCAGCCTGCCGTCCTAACTGTGGGCGGGCTGATCCGGGCCAGCCGTTTTGTAATAACAGTGGCTAGCGCAACGCGAGAGCGCACATATTAATAGTTGCTCTATCTCGCTCGCACATCATCCGTCCCGCTCACACACTGTGCTATATATTGTACTAGCTATACGAATCGATAATATTTGTACTTAAGATTATCGTTTCCAAAATAAATGAGTTCACTTCAATTCACATCAGCACTCGACAGTGGACACTACTCTCTGCCATCTGAAGTATCATTTAACCTCTACCTCTCGCTGCTACAAATAAATGGTGTTTAAATCTTTCGAAATATAACTAGTAATAACCGAGCTTAAGTTTCAGTGCTGCTCATGAGATGACGGTAATCAATCAAACAATCCCGTATTTATTATTGTTATTGAATGCTTACGTAAAACATGTACAAATTTACACATGTGTATAGATTTACACATTGTGGCTTCAACTTCACTAGTTCATAAAAACAAAGGTAACGAGGTCGTTGCTCAGCAGGATAAATTTCTTAAACGAATTTAACGTTATTTACTATTGCCAGAGTGTTTAGGATCGTTCCCCAGAGTTATATGTTGTAAATTAAAATATATTTTTAAAAAGGTTTTTAAATACAAGCTTTTGAGATTCTGGATATCATGTAGCAGCAGAGTGCTAGCCAAGACAAGTAAAACGAGCCCAAACACGACGACAGGAGTGGAGTACAGGAGTTCCTATGGCTACCTTCCGACTCCATAATCAGATCAGCTCCATGGTACCATATTATTGCACTGTCACGCGATATACATATTCGTGCAAAATTTCAGCTCAATCGGAAACCGGGAAGTTGGTCAAATTTAACTTGCGAGATTCCATCCGAACTTACATACATACATAGGTACATCCATTGCAAGTTAAATAAAAGCTTGTAAAAAGAAATTATACCTGTTACCGCTAGATCAACCGGTTACATAAACAGCTGAATCACTCAAGCGGAGCAAATATATAACCCTCAGTCAGTGTTACTTATTTTTGCCGTTTGCTGTTGAGATGCTAGGACCGTTGGGTCCTAAGGCCTGAGCCTCTACAAAGAGCTATAAAAACGCGTCATCGACTCTTCAATTATTCAGAATCTGAACACTTGAACACATCAGCGCGCTTTTGCCTATCTGAAACAAGGGCCAGTATAGCGGTCCAAGATAACATACCTAACTTTCTTGGTAGGTACCTCACCTATAATAGAACGTGGCATAGCCTCAGTATTCTACTTTAGTCTTAAGGGATGATAGCTGTAGATTATAACATAACTAATATTCTTTGTTGCGAGGCCCAGCTCGCCATACACAACGCGGTGCTGGTACCTACGCTCACGTATGGAAGCGAGAGTTGGGTATGGAAGAAAGAGCATGAAAGTACAGTAAACGCGGTCGAGATGCGAGCACTGCGCAAAATCTGCGGAGTGACGCTCGCGGACCGCGTTCGTAATACCGAAGTAAGAAAGAGAGTTGGTCTGAAAGAGAGTGTCGGGGTGAAGGTAAGGAAAGGAATGCTCCGGTGGTTCGGGCATGTGGAAAGACTGCATGATGAAAGAATCAATAAACAGATATACAATGCAAAAGTGAATGGATGCAGAAGTCGTGGAAGGCCACGACATACCTTCCATGATCAAATTGATCGTGTACTAGCAGAAGGTGATGTCAGGAGCCTTAAGAACAGACGAGCTTGCATGACAAGAGTTATGAATGTTATAGAAGCAAGTGAGGTGTGTAAGAATAAGCCTAAATGGCGCTCTGTTGTTCGTGCCTACCCCGCAAGGGAACTGGCTTGAAGTTATGTATGTATGTATGTATGTATGTAATATTCATTGTAGTAAATACACTAAATAAAGATCACGGTTGTATTTACATAGATGATTATTAAGTAGATATGTTGCTGGATAGTTTGTTGCACCGCTTTTTCTCCTTTGACGTAACTAAAATTGCTTTGGAAGCGATGTTAGACAAATTACTTTCAAAACGAAAGAAGCAAATGTTTTTATATAATTCGATGATATTTGTCAAAGAACAGCCGACATGATAGGTTTGTAATGTTTAGTTTAGCTTCTTTTAATCAAATAACTGTTATGTTAACTATCATAAGGTTACATATCTTGATTACACAATTATACTAATTATTATTAAAGTAAACATCATAGACTATGTTGACAAAATGTGTACATTGTAACTAAAGCAACTTGATACTTGCACGATGTTTCATACTAAAATTACCAGTAAGTATCGAAATTACTCTTGACCTAATGTTGGAGTTGCTAGAGTTTAGATAAATTTGCGTAAGTGGCGTTCCTATTATTTTCTACTTTGTTTTGCCAACCTGTAGTTAGAAGTCGTCTACATGCAGGTTGAACCAAGTTCATACTTGTTTCGTGTTTGATTGAACTACTGCATCTCTGGCTGTCATATAAAGATTGTTTGGTCGTGTTGAATTCGTTCTTAGTACTTTCAGTTGCCTTTACTGAGTTTAATATTATTTAATTTTCCAGTTTCTAGTGGCATTGTCCCCCAATTTAGCTGCCTTGTCAGTGGGCGGTATGATTGGTTATCCAAACGTTTTGCTTCAACAATTAAAAACCAATAGCAGTACGATACAGTTAGATATGGACTCGTCATCTTGGATAGGTAAGTATTCTTTTGTCCTGGTTCACCAGCGCGTTCCATTAGTAGCTCAGCCAAAGTACTCCGTTAGCCGTTTCACAAAACGTCACTAATGCCGTAATGATTTTCGATCACACAACGCTCACAACGACCCATGTCAAGAGGTGGGTCGAATAACCGTTCCACTTGGATTTACGATTGTAACTCCGGCAAGCAAGTGGAACTGGACAAATTGCGGTCGTGAACGTGATTGTTGTGAGTCTCTAATGGCACACAGCCAACAAATAATAAAAAAATGATAAAACGTCATAACATAAATTATTAAGATAGTTCAGGTAGGGCGACACGTCTTATTAAGGCGATGTCTTTAGTTGATTAACATTCGACCAAAATTGATCTGTTCAAAGACTAGCTTTAAATGTAGGATTGTGAGCATACTAGTCTGCTCTACTCCTGCCAAAGGAGGATTTATTTCAATTGCATGAGATCAGCAGACAGGCAGATGGTCCACTTGATGATAAGTGGTTACCGTCGCCTATGGACATTAGCATTACCAGAGGTGCTGCCAATGTGCGGCCGGTCTCGAAAGAGTAATTGGAACCTGGCCACTGATGCCGGAACACAACTCAAAATTGTTATGGCGACATACTCTAGACCAGGGATGGTAGCCATCCAGTCGGGCAAATGCCCTACTACCTGACAAAGAGTCTGGAAAGAAAAGACGTTCTGATGACGAATCAAATGATTGGGTTTGTTCATATATTTTTTTACTCATTCCAGGTTCAATTCATGGCTTCGCTGGTATACCGAGCATACTTATGCCTTCTTTGATGCAGTGGAAAGGTAGAAAACTAACATTTCAAGTGAGCTGCTTGCTCATCGCCCTGGGCTGGATTCTTGCTTATGCTGCGAATACGACGACGACAATCCTCATCAGCGAATCCCTTCACGGTCTTGGGAGTCAGTGTTTGCTCATTGTTAGCTTTAGTAGTATGAGCGAAATGATCAGCTCAAAATTTAGGAACGTTTCAATAGCGTATTATGCGGTTTTACAATCGGCTGGCATCGCTGCGGTTGGTATTATGGGTCAGCACCTACATTGGAAGACAGTAGCTTTGATAATGTTGGTACCGGTTGCTTTGGCGTTTTTGAATACTTGTTTTATATGGCCAGAATCACCATCGTGGCTAGCTTTAAAAGGAGAGTTCGAAAAGTGTGAAAAAAATTTCATATGGCTTAGAGGCAACGACAAAGCTGCCATTAAAGAACTAACAGCACTCGTCTGTGCTAAAAAGGTTGAAAAGAAAACTGAAGGATTTTTCAAAGCTGTTCTTAGTAGAGATTTTTATATACCTGCATTGTTAATTTTCGTCTTATTAGATGCAGCGTACTGGTCTGGTCTGATGGTTATCATTATATATTCAACGGAGATTATAAAAATAACTTCAGGTAACAAAGAAGTGCTATTTTATAGTGCTATCATCTTTAATATTTTATTGTTTATATGTTATACTACTTCTGCTATATTGATGAAGCAATTTAACAATAAATTAGTTTTGTTATGCGGAGTTATTGGCACTATTATATCAGCAGCATACATTTTTATTGTAACATTATTACAAAGTGTAGGGGTTTTAGGAAAATCTGTATTATGTGTAGTAGGATTGATAGCTTACATGTTAACTGTTGTAGGTTGTTTAGTACCACCATGTTTTGCTGTCGCTATGGAAATAGTACCAGTCAAGCATAGAGGTGTGGGAGGTGCTTTATATATTATATTGACAGGTATATTACATTCTAGTTCTTTAAAATCAGCTCCTTATATGTTCGTATCGATAAACCTTTGGGGTACTTTTCTAGTATATGCCTTAAACACATTAATTTGTGGTTTGATTATTTGGAAATATGTGCCGGAAACAAAGAATAGGACTCTTCAAGAATTAGAAGATTACTTTAATAATGGTAACTTTGATAAGAAAATAGACGATGCGGCCCAAGAACCTATAGTGAATGCTCCACATGTGTGAAATATGTATCAGAAATCTTTTCAAGAAATATTTGGAGATGAAATTTGAATTATGTTATGAAAAACGAATTTACAATTTTTAACTCGATGTTGGTTGTGCAATACTTTTTAAGGAAATTTATGTAGAGGTAGAGATTCACAATTCAAGGTAGCAAATAAAATAAACAAGAGGCACTGTGACTTCATTATTGTCGGACGTCATGGCTGTTATAATTAGATTGGCTAATTGATGTTGTTTTACATTTTGAATGTGGGATCATAGTGAGATGTTTTAATAGATGCTCTTTTTTGTATAGTCTTTTGAAATTTAGATTGAAATATGGAATGTAATTGTGGAATTAATTTATGCCTTTTTGTGATAAATTTTGAAATCTACTCTATGCATGTCGACTAGCCGATTGTGGCCAACTGTGTTTACCTTATAATATCTTTATAAATTTATTTACCCATTATTGTTGCAATAAGTTCAATTTGAATTTGTAGATAATATTAAGTTATTCATTGAGTCTCACCTAAAGCAATAAAGTTCGTTGTGGTTAAAGTTTTAATCAGTTTAACACTTGCCTATATATTTTTGCTAACAATACTATATCGTCTAATAAATACTGAAATGTGGCTTAAAAGGACATACTGTCACGTTGTGAAAGTGACACTTTTGCGCCTAGCAACACTCGCAAGGCGACTTCCCAATTTAGTCGGAACATACCATACGAACTAGCTAGAACTACTTAATTTGGCCGTCAAAAATCACACCATATCGGTCGGAACGTATTTCCTCCCGTCCCGCGCGTCTCACCCCTGCAGTAATATCACGCCATATGCGATTTCTCCCCCCCTTCTCACCCCCGCGCGGCGGACACCTGTGCAGTCTTTTCCTCCTTCCTTTCTTTCCTTGGTAAACTTCTAGGCGCTAAGAACCTCAGCCAGAAGGCTCAGCTCGCCGTACACAACGCAGTGCTGGTACCTACGCTCACATATGAAAGCGAGAGTTGGGTATGGAAGAGAGAGCATGAAAGTAGAGTAAACGCGGTCGAGATGCGAGCACTGCACAAAATTTGGGGAGTGACGCTCGCGGATCGCGTTCGTAATACCGAAGTAAGAAAGAGAGTTGGTCTGAAAGAGAGTGTCGGGGTGAAGGTAAGGAACAGAATGCTCCGGTGGTTCGGGCATGTGGAAAGAATGCATGATGAAAGAATGACTAAACAGATATACAATGCAAAAGTAGATGGATGCAGAAGTCGTGGAAGGCCACGAAACACCTTCCATGATCAAATTGATCGTGTACTAGCAGAAGGTGAAGAACAGACGAGCGTGCATGACAAGAGTTATGAATATCAAAGAAGCAAGTGAGGTGTGTAAAAATGGGCCTAAATGGCGCTCTGTTGTTCGTGCCTACCCCGCAAGGGAACTGGCGTGAAGTTATGTATGTATGTATGTATAAATATGCAACGTACTAAATAGAGAACAAACAACAAATATGTCAAGCCAGGTGGTAGACCATTTGCCCGACTGGATAGCTACCACCCCTGGTCTAAAGTAAGTCGCCATAACAACTTTGAGTTGCGTTCCGGCATTAGTGACCAGGTTCTAGTCCCTCAAGAGAGCAGCAGCGCATTTGTAGCACCTTTGGTGTTGCAGGTGTCCATAGGCGATGGTAACCGCTTTCCATGAAGTGGGCCGTCTGCCTGTCTGCTGATCTCCTGCAATAAAAAAAAATGTCAAAACTTTGTCATTAGTAATAAATAAATTTCAAATTTATAGTCTAAAAACATCTTGCAACATATGACCCACACGGTTCGAACTTAAACAAAGATACCAATTTGATAATTTTGGTGGCAAAAACTTATGAAGATAAGCACAACTTTCACAGTCGGGGGCCAATTTGTCATGCCCTTTCAAGGAGGCCTAAACAAATAATATGGCCATTTGGTACAATTCAAAAGACACTGGCAAAATCAGAAAATCGTGATAGAAAGAAAAAAGAAGAAGAATAACCGTTTATTTGGTCATCATATAACGAGACACATGGCAATGAATTGTACGGTGATTGATATATATAAAAAAATCTCGCGATGGCACCAAATAGGTGCAGTTCAGCATGTGCCAGGCAACAGATGTCTGACGCTGGTTTTCAACTGCACCCCACGACGGATGGATGTTGTTATATATATATATATGTATGTGTGTGTGTGTGTAGTGTGAATAATAATAAATTACACACATAGATATACATACAATTAATATAAACATAACTAGCTGGCCCGGCAAACTCCGTACCACCTCAGAATCAATCAATAAAAAACGTTGATTTCTGAACGACGGGACGAACATCAAACGTTTGACATTCAAAACCCAAACAATGAAAAAAATGACTTCACTATTAAATTGAATTTGATTTCTGAACGACTTTTAAATTTAATTGATTTCTAAAGGCGGGACAAACGTCAAATGTTTGACAGGTAGGAATAGTTTGTAAGGGAAAGCGAAATTGTTGTTTTTAGCATTCTTTTTATATTTACTCACCTTTTAAACCTTCCCTGGACTTCCACAAATAACGCAAAACCAAAATAAGCCAAATCAGAAGAGCCATTCTCGAGTTTTAGCGAGACTAACGAACAGCAATTGATTTTTATATATAGAGATAATAATTAGTACTCAGCAAATTAGCAACAAATATTGTGGGGTTACCGATAAAATAAATATTATACATGATATATATGAATGATAGTTATGAATGTCAAAGAAGCAAATGAGGTGTGTAAGAATAAGCCTAAATGGCGCTCTGTTGTTCGTGCCTACCCCGCAAGGGAACTGGCGTGAAGTTATGTATGTATGTATGTATATATATGAAATACATATTTATAAATAGAATAGTGTTGTCGAGGCAGAAGACAAAATCATAACATATAAGAAAGATGTTCATTGATGTTTTCTAGTTTTCGTTGCTTATCTAAGAGGTAGTTGTTTAAGTTCTTGCGAAAAGTGATAATTGTGTGATATCATTTTTTTTTATTGCATGAGTTCAGCAGACAGGTAGACGGCCCACTTGATGGAAAGCGGTTACCATCGCCTATGGACATTTGGAACACCAAAGGTGCTACAAATTCGCTGCTGCTCTCTTAAGGGAGACTGGAACCTGGTCACTAATACCGGAACACAACTCAGGGTTGTTATGGTGACATATTTCAGACGAGGGGTGGTAGCCATAGTTTGGCCGCCTCTTACGACAGGCCGCCCGGCCGCAGGAAATTGTATTCTTTCTCCGTTCCTGCACGGATAATAGCTTTTAAAGTGCGAGATTTTCCCACCCCCTCGGGACTAAGCGTGTTATTTGGAAGACCTCCCTCCTTCCTGAATGGATCACGCAGTGTGGATACGTTCCCTAAGGCGTTTGTAAGACCTAGCCATTTAACGCTCTCAGCTTGTAACTTCGACCAAATCCGATGGTGTTATTTATAATTTTTCGACTGGAACTAAAAGCTTTCACGGCCATATGTGGCGATGCGTTTGACAAAGGAACCAATATTTGTTTACTTTTAACTATACAAATACAGACCAAAGAAAGTAACAGTTATGTGGAATGACTACTATGAATTTACGTTTTTATGTTTAGAAAGAACTGGTCAAGTGCGTGTTGGAGCAGGACAGTGAGAGGCTCCCTAGTTGCGGTAGGAGTAGGTACTTTTTGCCCTTTTTACATTTTGAAGTGAAACTTCTATATAGACGGGGGGTCTTATGATTTTTCTGTTACGAAAAAGCGTTACGGCCGCGTGGAGGAGCGGCATAAATTTAGATTTTTTTTTATTGGACTGGACTTGCCTGTCCCTATTAACAGAGTCAGATCTGCAAATCAGCAACTTTACAGGAGAGCGCTCTGAACTTTGAATTGCTTATATTTTTTTTACTACAAGAATTAAATTATCAAAAGAAATATTATATGTGAATATATGTTCGAGAGCTTATTTGCAATGCAATTAAATAACATTTTTACTTATCTAAATGTTTAAAAAGTGATATTAAAAATTAAATCCAATTTTAAATAAATTTGTTTCACAAATAACAAATAATCAAACATAATTGACAATTTAGGACAAAATGAAAACAATCTTTGCCATAACATTTGTTAAAATCATTAATTATAAAGTCTACCTGTATGAATGGCACTTAATAATCACATTTCAGGTTTCATTAGCTTAGATAATCAGTCTTAGTAATTTCTTTCTTACAAAAATATACCCCGCATACCCCCCTCGCGCCCCGCTAATAACGTCGGGAGTTAACATTCGTCATTGTTAATGGGAGACGGTGGCATATATGACATTGTTAATGTGGCTATTTTAAAAACTATGAGGAAAAATTACCTTTTTGTTGCTGCTATTGAAAAACAATGCTTTTTTAGGGTCATTAGTGAAATAAAACCAAAATGTCGAAAATTGCATATCCTACATTGTTAATAGGGACAGGCGTTATGTTGTTGGTCCGAAGACCTTACAACTTTACCGGGGATTTTGGCGCTCGAACCCGGGGGGGCAACTTGCTCAAGGGAGCTCCCTAAGGAGTTTTACCTCGGCTGGACTGTTGCCATGAGAGGGGGATGAATTTAATGATGCCCACCATAGGGCAAATAAATTTAGACTAGACGTGGTGAGTGGCGGCATAATTTTAGAGTAGATGGATGCGATGCGTTTTTTGGTTCCGGAACGAATTCAGTTTTTTTGTTTGATAAAATAAAATATGTTTAAATAAAAAATGCATTAATTAAAATGTACCTAACCTAACTAAATCATAATTTGCAGTAAACCTGCGAAAAATCGAAATGTGTGCTGGGACACAGTCAAAATTTTAACTGGAAGTTTTATGGGCAGGTTTACAAATTGGACAAGTACATTAACAATCTGCCCGTAAAACTTCGAGTTAAAATTTTGTTGCGATTCGTTTTGCCACTTGTCCGTTGAAGTTTCACTTCTACTATGTGTCCTAGCACACATTTTTAACAGCGATGCCACAAATAGCGGTTTTGTCGAATACCGAATATTCGGCTCTCAAATATTCGGCGTAAGATATGTGCAAAGCGTGCGTAGCATGTTAGTATTAATTTTAAAAAATGCATTAATTAAAATATATCTGACCTAACCAAATCATAATTTGCAGTAAACCTGCGAAAAATCGAAATGTGTGCTGGGACACATAGTAAAAATTTTGGTGGTGGTGGTCTGGTGGGGCTGGACGGGCCTTGATACAGGTTTTTTTATTTTTTTATTTTTATTTTTAAGCTAGGTTTATTTATATTATGGATTATGCCCTCCTTTTTTATTTAGTTCTAGTTTTTAATTTTAGGTTTATTTTTCATACTGTAGTTTAGTTTTAGTATTTAATTGTATTTTTCTATTGTATTAAATGTAATTAATTTACAAATTTACTTATTTTAAAATATTTCGTTTGATTCTGCTATTATAAAAAGTGACCGAAACATATTACTGAAATAAAAAAATTATTAAAATCGCATTTAACACTTTTAAAACTTAGTTTAACTATCAATTTGTGATGGAAATATATACAACTAGCTGTGCCCGCGACGTCGTCCGCGTGGAATTTGCTTTCAAAACCCTCCGATTTTGGAACATTCTTCATTGGTGCTCCGCTCCTATTGGTCTTAGCGTGATGATATATAGCCTATAGCCTCCTCGATAAATGGGCTATCCAACACTGAAAGAATTTTTCAAATCAGACCAGTAGTTCCTGAGATTATTAGTATATTTGGCTACAACACGAATACTTACATTTTAAATATCGCGATATCTTTTGAATGAAACGTCCGAATTGAATAATTCAAAAAGTTCTAAAAAGGTATTGAATTCGTCTTGAATATGGATTAATTTATTTTAATAAGGATTAATACCAAGGTACAAAATAAAGAGTTTTGAAAGAAAACACTTATTGTGAGATAACTACAATAGTTAGTCATATGGTTACGCGATATTTTTTGTAGACAAGTATATGTTCTGCAAAGCGGTAATACAATGTTTTATTCTATAATCAATAGTTTTCGCAGCGCACGCCGTGTAAGGATTTTTTCGGGTCATTATTTTACACCTTGGGTTACATTATTGGACTTTTAGTAAGGATCCCTAATTCTTATTGAAAATGTAATATAGCCTATAGCCTCGTTAAATGTACTATTCAACACTGAAAGAATTTTTCAAATCGTACCAGCGGTTCCTGAGATTAGCGCGTTTAAACAAACAAACAAACTCTTCAGCTTTATAATATTAGTATAGATTACTGAATCATTTATCTTACCGAAATTCATATCTTTCAAGAATTAAGGAAATGAGGTGATATCATTCATATTAATTCTTAGAAAATTATAACTCGAATATAAACGTTGTAAAAGATCCATTTGGATTCCCCACAATACAGTGTGATGTCAGTGAGTTTATTACTATCATCATGTTGTAGTTATATTGTGAAAATGTGTACCTAATGAAACGACTTTATTTGACAGTTGTAGTGTCAGAGAATTGTTTGCGTTGCCATGACAATGTGTTTGTTAGTGAATAGTGTCTTGCTATATATAGCGTTTTCCATTAGTAGCTCACAGCGCCCAAAATGCTCCGCTAGCCGTTCCACAAGGCGACCGCGGTCGTTCTGGTCGTGGCGAAAACGTCACTAATGACGTCATCATTTTCGATCATACAACGCCCCGTGTCAAGAGGCGGGTCGCATAACCGTTCCACTTGAGTTTAGGATTGTAACGCCGGCAAGCAAGTGGAACGGGAAAAACCGCGGTCGTGAACGTGGTCGTTGTGAGTCTCTAATGGAACGTAGCCATACTGTATTTATAATCTATGGTCTTGCCGTTTCTTCTCCTTAAACAGAGAGTTTTTGGCGGGAACTGAAAGGGGACGTTGTGCTGTGCAGTTTTATTTTCTAAAAATGTATAAAATTACTCTAAAATTAACAATAGTTGTAGGATATTGATAATTTTTGAGTAGTAATTATGTGTTTTGTGAGAAATGTGAACTGTAACGTCAAATGCGGCCTTTTGAGTTGTCACAAGAACTCCGTTGAATGGCACTAGCTGATAACCTACAGTTCAGCTGTGCTACACATAGGTTTAAGAAAATGAAAAAACTATATTGAATCTAAGATCTGGTTTAAAGGCCTAGCTGCCAAGCCATAAAATCCAAAAAAAAAACTCCTTAAACTGCGATAACGTGGAAGTAGATTTAAAATTTACTTTACATGTATGGACATTTGAAAACTTTCGAATTTGAATAGAGGAGCGGATTGTGAAATGAACTGAGATATTTAAATAAAAAAATACGTAAGTTTGAGTGGGTACCCAGATGGTTAGGTTTCACAATGGGAACCAGTAGGTAGCGCTGGAATAGGATTCTAGGATCCTCCTAAGCCCCTGGACCAGTTTCGAAGAAATGTTTAGTGTCTGTATGGTTCGCCAGATGGTTTAGATACACAATTGAAACCGGTAGGTGGCGCTGGAATCGAGTAGATTTTTTTTTAGAGCAGGACAACATCTGCCGGGATTGCTATTTTTTCATAATTTTCTTATTTCTACCCAAATGCTACTCCGTACACATCACAACGCAACAATAATCTAATTAAAAAAAAAAAGAAAATCAAATTATAATTAATGATCTTATACTGTTAACTAATCTTCTTCTTCTCTTCTATATAGTGACTCAATACGATATTTCAGGAACTATAATACCTATAGACTTGAAATTTGCCATGGACCTTCCTTTCGCCAAGTAGAGGTCAGCTAAGAACGGAGTTTACGGCACACGAAGCGGGCGGGTATCAGCTAGTAAAATATATATTTTACTAGAGGTCCCGGCGAACGCTGTCCTGCTTTGATAAAAAAAAATCTAGGACCCGACTCTAGTGCCTGTTTCAATTGTAAATCTAAATCACGTCCTACTCAAACATACAAAAACAAAATTATCAAAATCGGTCCAGGCGATAAGTAGGATCCTACAACCCGATCCCAGCGCTACCTGCCGGTTCCAATTGAGAATCTAAATAATACGGGGACCCAATCAAACACACACAAAAAGTACCTCGATATCGGTAAAATCATTTTCAAATTGTGCGCTGACATACATTTCAAAGATATTTTTTTTTATATACATAGTTAAATATGTTTGTATGTATATAATTTATAAAGTAGTTTAGGTTATTTTTTTTATTACAGGAGTTCAGCAGACAGACAGACGGCCCACTTGATGGAAAACGGTTACCGTCGCCTATGGACATTTGCAACACCAAAGGTGGTACACATGCGCTGCTGCTCTCTTAAGGGTCACTGGAACCTGGTCACTAATGCCGGAACACAACTCAAGGTTGTCATGGCGACATGCTTTAGACCAGGGATGGTAGCCATCCAGTCGGGTAAATGCCCTATCACCTGGCTGTGGGTTGTTTAGTCGCCTCTTACGACAGGCCGCCCGGCCGCAGGAAATTATAATCTTTCTTTGTTCCTGCACGGATAAAAGGTAGGTATTTACGTCCTATGAAACATTCTGCATCACCTACATCACCAGATTCGTTTCAAATATTCTTTAATTAGCTGATGCCCGCGACTGTCGCCCTCGTCACGATCGCGATGTAGAATACTATCAGCGCCATCTAGACACTGTGTTTGTAAGGTTTTACGTTTACGCGGAATCTCGTCTTTTTAATGTATAAATTGTTTTATTGTATGATGGTACCGGCGATATCAATACTTAACTAGGTGTATAAGTTTTATAATAATCTGTTTCAAGTAATTAAAGTTTTTTTAACTATTCCACTGGAACTATTTAAATTTCGGGATCAAAAGTATTCTATATGTTGACCAGGGATATAAGCTACCACCATACAAAATTTCATTTACATCGGTCCAGTCGTTTTGGAGATTAGCCCGTACAAACAGAGAAACAAAAAAAAATTAAAAAAAATCTAAATTAGTTCTATTGCACTTTTTACATCGGTTTTTAGTATTCTTTTTCATTGTACAGAAATTCGACCTCTACAATTGTATTATATGCATAGATTTAGGTAGCCTGGCAGTAATTGCTTTGAGCGACAAGTCCGCCATCTGTTTTTACCATGACAATATCGTAATCGTACTTTTTTTTTAAGTGTTTTTTATCTATCTATCTATGGATTAAGTATGGATAGCACAGAAATGTGAAACTAGAATTATGCTATAAGTTCTGATAGGTTTTTTTTTTTTTTTTATTGCAGGAGATCAGCAGACAGGCAGACGGCCCACTTGATGGAAAGCGGTTACCATCGCCTATGGACGTTTGCAACACCAAGTTGCTGCAAATGCGCTGCAGCTCTCTTAAGGGAAACTGGAACCTGGTCACTAATGCCGGAACACAACTCAAGGTTGTTATGGCGACATACTTTAGATCAGGGGTGGTAGCCATCCAGTCGGGCAAATGCCCTACCACCTTAATGTGGGTTGTTAAGTCGCCTCTTACGACAGGCCGCCCGGCCGCAGGAAATTGTATTCTTTCTCCGTTCCTGCACGGATAATACACGTATAGGTATCCACTGATAAACTTGATTCGATTCTTGCTTGGTTCCATTATTATTTAAAAGTACATATTAATGATTACGAAAAGTTAAGTTACTTTTTAACCGACTTCCAAAAGGAGGAGATAGATAACACTTTATTGTACACCATTACAGAAAACAGAAAATCTTATAGCCTAAAAATATTCTAAATGTGCACAATGGGCGGTCTTATCGCTAAGAAGCGATCTATTCCGGACAACCCGTCTGGAAGAGATCTGGTGAGAGTCTGGTGGAGGATGATCTTAATTTGATTGGTATTTTTTTTTAATGTATTATTGGTGGCAGTTGCTTCTCGTGTTTGGAAATTAAAACTCGATATAATAATGGACTGTATGATTATTATTAAATTATAAATATACATTTAAAGAGTAGAACAAAGTATGCAAGAGAGTTGAGTACAATATATGAATGGCTGAGTGGCTGAATTCATAGTTGTTCTTGATAATAGTAATTTTTTCTTTTTTTTTTTTTGGAGCTGGACCCAGCTGAATAGCCGCAGATGGCTGTTTCAGCGATACCGGACTTTGGGGGCTTCCCGACTCCGTGGGAGCGGAGGCGTTCAGCCCGGAAGCAGCACGCTCGAGGAGGCACCTCCTGTGAGGTTCGACCTCGGCTCGACCGCTGCGGGGGATTGACTCTATATTGAGAATTAGCCGTTAAAGGCTGAAAGGGCTAAGCCAACAGGCTGAAGTGATTATTTGGGGACCAATTATCGACTCCGCCGGCGGAGCCGATCCTAGTCTATCATTATTACCGCTTCGTAACGTGTTATAGCTGGAGGAGAAGAAGCGGCGGAAGAAACTCTCTAGCAACACGCCTATGCTAATCAATAGTAGTTTTTTTCAGGTTTTTTCAGCCTCCTATATCCCGCATTCCGTTCGACGCGTAGTTGCTAATCGCGCCAGCTATGGGCGTCGGCGGTATGCGGGGCGCGGAGTGTAGACGTGCTCCGGCGGGCGGGTCAGGGGGGTGCTCTCTGTCCGCAACATGTATGTACACCGATTTATGATCCGATTTACGTGATTCTTTTTTAGTTTGATGCGGAATAGGTGCCATTTGGTCTTCTAAAAATTTAACATAGTTTGGCCCAGTAGTTTTCATTTTATGAACATTTTTCCGTGATTTTTTTTCTATTCCGTTCTATATGTACACCGATTACGCTGAGATTTATGAACCGATTTACGTGATTCTTCTTTAGTTTGATGCGGAATAGTTATCATTTGGTCCCCTATAAATTTAACATAGTTTGGCTCAGTAGTTTTCATTTTATGAACAAATTTTATGTTTTTGTTCCCGTTTCGTTCCGTATGTACACTGGATTCTAGTAAAAAAGTTCATTCAACAAAAAGGCTAATTAACATTCTAACCGCAACATGTGACAGCGGATTGCGAAGCAACATTTCCGTTCCAATTACCAGGAACACATGGCGGCTAGGAGTCTGTTCGAGACGAGGCATAGTGACAAATGGATATGCTGTGGGAACTACTATAATGCTACGTATTTGATATGAGGTGAAATAGGTCAATCTCATACTATTTATAAAATATGCTACAAACAATTTTACAATTTTTACTAGGGCTAAAGACTTCTATCCAAACAATACTAGAATTAGAGAAGTATTAAATGTGGTACCAAAAATAACCCTCTTTGCCATAAATTTATCCGTGCAAGAACGGAGAAAGAATACAATTACTTGCGGCCGGGCGGCCTGTCGTAAGAGGCGACTAAACAACCCACAGCCAGGTGGTAGGGCAGTTGCCCGACTGGATGGCTACCACCCCTGTTCTAAAGTATGTCGCCATAACAACTTTGAGTTGTATTCCGGCATTAGTGACCAGGTTCCAGTCTCCCTTAAGAGAGCACCTGTCTGCTGATCTCCTGCAATAAAAAAACTGTTACAACTTCTTCTTCTTCAGCCAATCTCTATCCACTGCTGGAGATAGGCCACCCCAAGTACACGCCACATATCCCGGTCTCCCGTCTTCCTCATCCAGCCCTGCCAGCGACCTTTCCACCGGGCTTTGCCGAGGCGTGGCCTCTACTCCAGGACACGTTTGCTCCATCGGCCGTCGGTCCTGCGACAGACGCAACCAGCCCACTACCACTTCAACCAGAAACTGCTATAACATGTGCATTCAAATCTACAATAAAATTCCAATCCAAATAAAAGAGTTTAGGATAAATAAATTTGAAATTCAGTTAAAAGAATGGCTCATAAATAGAATGATTTATTTGGTGGACGAATTCCTCAATTGTAAATAAATTTACTATTAGTTTTTTTTTATCCTTTATCAGTATTAATTTCAAGTGTTTCATTTAACATTATGTAATTATTGTAATTTAATCAAATTTATTATAAATATTTGTATACTCCTATGTGAGCAAAACATATGTACACCATAACATACTCGTATATTCCAACTGTTTAACCATGTTTTAAACAAATAAACTTGATTTGATTTTAATTATTGATTGATTGATTATTGATTTAAATATTATTATATAAAACAATTATTATTGCTACATCAATGGATGTAACACTTATTATTGCTACATCAGTGGATGTAACACTTATTATTGCTACATCAATGATTTTAATACTATAAACATGTGATATTTAAGACTGTTATAAAGTTTTGTTTTATTGTCTAAGAGAAAAGAAAAAAAATCACAACAAAAAATGAAAAGCAAATAAGCAGACGAACCCGAGGGTAGTTCAAATGTAGCGTCTAGTGCCGCCTGCACGAGTGCGTGGGGATCTCTCGTACATGACAGGCCCAGTCCCTCTTTCAATGAAGGAAGATGACGAACTACCCACTAAACCTACTTGCATCCTGAAGAGAGATAACACTCAGTAAGAACGCCATAGGAGCTTGGACAGAGTCACTACACTGTGAAGTTATTGGCAGATTGGTACAAACACCAGGAAGCAGGGCTGTATTAAATCACTACGTAAAGCAGAGGTGAAGGTCCACTGATATCCCCGTAAACAGCGGTCCTCTTCCACGGAATCATGGGAGTTGGTTCAGTGCATGACGGCGTCTCCGACCCTCCATCTGTAGACGGCGGTTGCTTGCACCGTTCTCTCCCTTTGTCTCTTATCGGACTCCTTTTGAGTCGTTACCGACTCACAAAAAGACGAAACCGCCTGCCAGTGGGAATCGCTATGGAACATGGCCTCGACTGAGCTGTTCAACGAGTCCACCGGCTCTACGTCAGTCTGGACTAGAAATCTCTGGGGTCCTCAAGCGGCGCACTCCAAGAGCGTATGAAACGCCGAGTAGAGGGGTGCACCGCACTCCTGCCCACCCGACAATACGATGTAGATACTTGTCAAAGAACCCATGCCCGGCAAGTATTTGTGTCATTCTGTACGTTAGGGTTCCGTGTTTTCGCGACAGCATTTAGATAGGTAGGGACGGATAGCTTCCACCGTTTCAACTCCAGCTTCTGGGGACTCCAAATGACTGTTCCAACTTTTGATCATGGTCTTAGTTTTGTGGGCCCTGATCGCTTCGACTTCGATCTAGCAGTACACCAGGCTTCTCGCCCGCACCTCCTGTCGTGAGCTGCATACTGCCGCGAGCACTTCCACCTGATGTTCTCAGGAGATCATCCGCAAGCAGTGCTGCCGCCGTCCACGACACTGTACCTTATCCCCAGATAGACCTCACCGTCAGGAACCTCTGAGTTCTATACGGGTGCAACGTACAGTGCACTACTCCGAAGGATGCCGGCAGGCAGACAAACCCCTTATAGCAAGTGACGACCGTCGCTTATAGACGTTTGAAACATCATGTAGCCAACTAAAGTTCGCGAACAGATGACCGCTGTAGTTGAGTTCACTGTAAGCCTTTGACCGCCTGGCTCATTGGAACTAATCCCGAGTTTGAATCATGGTATATATCGTAAAAGAACTTTTCATCATTTACTATGTTCTGGGTGTCCCCATAACACAAGCGTTACTTGCTTAATTGGGGATATTCACTGTGTCGTTACCTGCCGAGTAATTTTGAAAAAGAAATTGACTTTCACTTCTATAATTCTTCTATCAGCTCTTCTGTAAAGAGTAACATTTTTATTTACTAAGGTTTTGTTTGTTAATGTGGGTTTATACAAATAATAACTTAAACATCTGTCGTGAGAGCTCGACAAGTTATGAAAGGAACACTTGGTCATATTAACAAAGTTTATAACGGCAGGGTTTATGGTTAGTTTCAGTGAGTTTAGATGAACTGAATAAATTTAGTAAACTTTGACTTTCCTGAGGCTTTATCGTTTTTATGTACTGTTTCATAAAGAATGTGAAAAAATAATAAAGTGTTTAAATATATACTATACAGTAGAACCTCAAGTCGAACTTGCAGGGAGATGTCAAAAAATTCGAGTTGTAAAGTTTTCGACTTATGCAGGATTTTGACTTAAGCGAATTTTGTAAGAAAACATTCGATTTGTACAGGTTAAGATTTATTCAAATAATGGAGTTGTAGAGGTTGTAACATCAAGTATTGCTATGTTCGAGATACAGAGGTCTATTTTATTTTTTTGAGTTATAGAGGGAAAATAAGTACTGCATTTGCTTATAGGGATTCACTAATTATTTCGACTTATAGAGGGTTCAAATTTTGAGCAACGGAGGTTTTGGGGTTAAAGGGAAGGTTCGACTTAGGTTCTAGTGTAATAAATCTTTAAATAGTTAAGAGTTTGTACAATGCGTTTAAAAATGTGAAAAAAAATCAGAGGATTGAGGGGATAGAGGAGATGAGTTAAGGTAATAGGGGTTTAGGATATGAGAGAAGGACGTAGGCCATCAGAACTCTCACACATTCATATGAAACACAATTAAAAGAGAAATAAATTATTTATTTCCAATTGTATCTGTCTATACAGATAAATAAAATTGAAATGTCTGTTTGGAATGTCAAAATAAAAATACGTAAAAAATTAGGGAGGTCAATTCGGACCAGGAGATTACTAAAATGCAATTTTTAGAATTTTTGTCTGTTAGAGCATGACGTGAAAACTACTGAACGGATTTAAATAAAACTTGACATAGAGCTACCTTATATCCTGGGGCGTAACTTAGTATACTTTTTATCACGATAAATGTCATCGTTTACGTGGGATAGATAGCGAAAAAGATGGCTCTGCGATCGCATCTTTTTTGGAAACTACTGAACGTATATGAATGAAACTGGAACTCATTGCTGGTTTGTAATCCAAAATCTGATCCCGTCATATTCCTTACATCATCGAACACAGACGCACCGGCATGCGACATCGATATAAGGTGGATATTCCGCCTATAAGAACGAAGCGCATCTAGCTTCATCATACGCACCGCAAAGGAGTGGAACTCATTGCCGGATTCTGTCTTTCCTGATACTTATAACCTGGGTGTCTTCAGGTCCCGTGTGAGTAGGTACCTTCTCGGTATGCATGCTCCGTGCTAGACCACGTCATTTCCTCAAAATGAATAGATTAGCAAAAAAGATGGCGCTGCAATTATAATGTAGACAACTATCGCTGTAATTCAATAACAAATACGTCGTCATGTTGCCCACATGTCATTCATTACGTATTACGTACTTCAAATCAGGATGGCTGCGACTTTTCTTTATGTTTTGCTGTGCAGTTGTCTACACTATATTAACTTAGTTCTTTGTAATTGTAGTGATTTGAATAAGAAACTAGAGTATTGAAGATTTATATATACTAATTAGCTGACCCGGCAAACTTCGTACCGCCTCAGAATCAATAAATAAAAAAGCTGTTCCAAGCATTTTTTTCATATTTACTCACCTTTTAAACCTTTCCTGGACTTCCACAAATAATTCAAAACCAAAATTAGCCAAATCAGTCTAGCCATTCTCGAGTTTTAGCGAGACTAACGAACAGCAATTGATTTTTTAATACATCAGATGATCGCCTGTGGTCGAAATTTGACCATAATAATTAATTTAAATTATATGTTTGAATATTATTAAGGTTCTGTTGTCAAAGACTATACTTCTATAATCACAGATTTCGCTAAGGCTACACTGTTAAATGGCTTTAACAATAAACAAAAGAGTATATATGCGTGTGTGTCAAATACATGGTAGTGTGTGTAATGTTTTTTATTTATTTAATGTATTTTATATGGATAATTACAAAAAAATTGTATTCTGCACTCCTCTATATAAACTATAAGTATGCGAAATTTCATACTCCTCCGTCCGCGCAATTGTCATAAAAAGGGGTACAAAGTTTTTGCTTCACGTATTAATATAATGATATAAAAAATCTAATTCTGTTTTGACTAACACTTCATCGATTAAGGACCAATTAATCAATCATCAGATAAAGTTATCAGTGGAATAAATTAAAACCTGTCTGAATGGCAAGTGAATTAATTCAACTGTCTTATCGTTCCCCGCCGACACCGATTTGGAGTCAATTTTTTACTTATAGATTTTGTGTTATTTTGTAAGTATAGTTTAATTTATAATTGACTAGCAGTCCCGGCAGACATTGTCCTGTCCTGAAAAATAAAAATCTAGGACTCGATTCCTGTGTCTCCTACTGGTTCCAATCGCGAATGTAAACCATCCGGAGACCCAAGATCCACTCAAATGCACAAAATAATCAAAAACGGTCAAATAGATCAGGAAGATACCAGAACCCGATCCCAGCGCAACCTACTGGTTCCAATTGTGAATCTAATCCATCCTGGGACCCACTCAGTCGCACACAAAAATTCATCAAAATCGATAGTTCAGAGCATTCAGAGGAAGCTTCCGCTATGCAGCTTCAAGGTGTTGGAACAATATTCCTCCACCGATTAGAAATGTATGTTCAGTTTCTCTTTTTAGGGTCAAACTTAAGAAATTTTTATTCTCTTCTAATTTTGTTTTGCTGTGCACGTGATCGGTACAATGATTGTATATATATTAATTAATTTATTATTTATGATTATGTGTATTTTTATATGTATTATTTTTTATGATATGTTGTGTTTAAATACGTTATAGTTTTTTATCATTATTGAATTGCATTGTACACTATGTATTATTATGTGTGTTGTATTGTCCTTCGTGACTTCACTTGCTGGTCCCAGGCGGAAGAACAGCGCTGGTCTTAATTGGTCAGCATATGCTGAGACTGGGTCCAATTTTAGGACTTATTCTGTATCTGTTATTTCACTGTTTGATAATACTGTATGTTGTATTTGTCCTAAATAAAATATGCTTAAGTTTTGGGCGTATGATTCATTTTTATTTATAACTAGTTTCTGCCCGCGACTTCGTCCGCGTGGGATAGTTTAAAAAAATACCCCGATTTTGAAACATTCTTTATTGATGCTCCGCTCCTATTGGTTTTAGCGTGATGATATATAGCCTATAGCCTTCCTCGATAAATGGGCTATCCAACACTGAAAGAATTTTTCAAATCAGACCAGTAGTTCCTGGGATTAGCACGTTCAATCAAACAATATTAGTATATTTGGCTACAACACTAATACTTACATTTTAAATATCGCAATATATTTTGAATGAAACGTCCGAATTGAATAATTCAAAAAGTTCTAGAAAGGTATTGAATTCGCCTTGAATATGGAGTAATTTATTTTGATAACGATTAATACCAAGGTACAAAATAAAGAGTTTTTGAAGCGACGGCATTTTAATTATAAAAAAAATTAAAGAAAACACTTATTGTGAGATAACTACAATAGTTAGACATATATATTTTATCCGTGCAGGAACGGAGAAAGAATATAATTTCCTGCGGCCAGGCGGCCTGTCGTAAGAGGCAACAAAACAACCCACAGCCAGGTGGTAGGGCATTTGCCCGACTGGATGGCTACCACCCCTGGTCTAAAGTATGTCGCCATAACAATCTTGAGTTGTGTTCCGGCATTAGTGACCAGATTCCAGTCTCCCTTAAGAGAGCAGCAGCGCATTTGTAGCACCTTTGGTGTGGCAAATGTCCATAGGCGTTAGTAACCGCTTTTCATCAAGTGTGCTGTCTGCCTGTCTGCTGAACTCATGCAATAAAAAAAAATATGGTTACGCGATATTTTTTGTAGAAAAAATTATATGTTCTGCAAAGTGGTAGTACATTGTTTTGTTCTATAATCCATAGTTTTCGCAGCGCACGCCGTGTAAGGACTTTTTCGGGTCATTTTTTTACACCTTAGGTTACATTATTGGACTTTTAGCAAGGATCCCAAATTTTTTTGAAATATAATATAGCCTATAGCCTTCCTCATTAAATGTACTATTCAACACTGAAGAATTTTTTTAAATCGGACCAGCGGTTCCTGAGATTAGCGCGTTTAAACAAATAAACAAACTCTTCAGATTTATAATATTAGTACAGATATCATGTATGTATATAATTAGTATAGTTATAGTAGGTAATGAGAATAATGCGACATACCTCTGTACTTATCAAACTTCTTGTCCATCCAAAGATTGTCGGGAAGAAATCCCTAATAGCAATAATACCGCCTATTGCATTGTAAAATTTTATTTCTGTTAACTATATTTTTTTAAACACGTCGTATTATATAATGCTTGGTTAATATTCGCTTTAGTATTTTAACGTGTTTGAACAAGATGATCGATGGTTATTTGCTCAGCTAGCGATTCGAGTGTCATCCAAATACTGTTTATATTGTATCGACAGCGTACGTGCGCCTGCGCACACTATCCTCACGTACGGAAGATTGCGCGTGTTTACACAGCGCGTGTTCCAAATTTGAAACAAAAATATGATGACGGTCCTTACTTAGGTTTGTTTGTTCTTGTCAATTTTGGAATTCGGCATCAAATCTGTCTTGTTGTTAGTTCTTTTTTTTATTGCAGAAATTCAGCAGATAGGCAGACGGCCCACTCGATGGAAAGCGGTTACCATCGCCTATGGGCATTTGCAACACCAAAGGTGCTACAAATGCGCTGCTGCTCTCTTAAGGGAGACTGGAACCTGGTCACTAATGCCAGAACACAAATGAAGGTTGTTACGCCGGCATACTCTAGACTAGAGATGGTATCAGTCAGGCAAATACCCTACCACCTGGCTGTGGGTTGTTTTGTCAACTCTTACGAAAGGCCGCCCGGCCGCAGGAAATTGTAATCTTTCTCCGTTCCTGCACGGGTAAAGTTCCATTTTATTGACATAAAAACTTAAGTAGGTTTCTTACATATCGCGAGCAAAGCCACGAGCGATATATATATATATATATATATATATATATATATATATATATATATATATATATATGTGTGTGTGTGTGTGTGTGTGTATACACATACCTTCCTAGAAAATATATCCGTTGCGTAGTTTAGGAGCAGTTCGCGGATATACAGGACTTTTTTATACTATGTGAAGATAAAAATAAAGGTAGACATACTGTGTTATTAAAAACTTATTACTACTTTTGTTTCCAAATTTATCTTGAGCCATCCAAACGAATTAATTCTTTGGGTATGTGGTCCATACATTTTTTTGTAAGTTGTCAGTAAGTCTCAGATTGATATCTTTTATGTTTCTATTTATACACATGTCCTGTTTCTCAGAAGCATTGCTATTGTTTTTACTTAAAAACGTGTGTCATTTGAGCTTCCTTATTTCAAGTACAGTAAAAAATGGCCAAGTGCGTCTCACTTACAATAAAAGGTTCCATAGAGGTGATATATGGTATATATCTAGAGTTTTTATCTTTTTCCTATGAGCCCTAAATAATTCCGAAAATATCTGAGTATATCAGAGAGAGAGAGATATATATATATATATATATATTGATGAAAGAATGACTAAACAGATATACAATGCAAAAATGGATGGATGCAGAAGTCGTGGAAGGCCAGGACACACCTTCCATGATCAAATTGGTCGTGTACTAGCAGAAGGTGATGTCAGAAGCCTTAAGAACAGACGAGCGTGCATGACAAGAGTTATGAATGTCAAACAAGCAAGTGAGGTGTGTAAGAATAAGCCTGAATGGCGCTCTGTTATTCGTGCCTACCCCGCAAGGGAATTGGCGTGAAGTTATGTATGTATGTATAATTCCAACGGCATTTTTAATTCGAGTTCAGCAACTCGGTAACACTATGTTAATTTTTTAGAGTACCAAATAGCAACTATTCCGCAACAAACTAAAGAAGAATCACGTAAATCGGATCATAAACCTCAGCGTAATCGGTGTACATACTTGCGTTGATAAAAATTGGCTCGTCTTCAATAAAACACCTTCTTTGAAATGAAACACTTTTTAATCTTCTTTTAATTAAATACACCTTTAGAACAACAACTTCGTCTTACACGCACCCTACCACCCTCTTTCGCTTCCGACTCACGACTCCGCTCTGTTCATTCCAAAAATCAATCAAACCTTTCATTCATTCATCTCATTCGATCTACACTTGCGTTCCGTTACACATAAAACATCCTTAACATTCCTACATACATAAAAAAAAACATATCAGTCAAATGGAGAACTTCCTCTTTTTTAAAGTCGTTTAAAAGTATCTCAAATCTGATTAGCGATACCTCTATTCGTCTTACGCGAGGGTACTTGGCTGCGTTAAAGTGCCGGCTTTATTAGAGCCGAATAGCACGTAACGATGGTAACGTCCTTTTTTTACACTAAGGGAAATTCGATTGAATAAGCCGCGACAAGCACAGAAGCTTGGGGGAGGGGGAGGGAGAGGGGGCGGGGGGATATCGCGCGAGCCGTATATGGTTTCGCCAGGTCGGGGTGGCACTAGTGTTACAGTTATTTAATACCATAGTTGTTCTTTTCATGTTTCTTTTTGAAGTTAATAATTAATTTTGTCGTGGTAGCGTAATGGCTAGCGCACGCGTCCCGAACTCAAAGGGCGCGGGTTCGATCCTGGCCGGAACGCATGCACCACTTAGGCAGTTTTCGGACCTAATGTGCATATTGTTACAATTACCATGTGCTAAAAACGGTGAAGGAAAACATCGTGATGCAACCTGCACATCGAGATAACCGATGTGTCAAACCTGCCAAGCCGCCTTGGACAAGCGTGGCGGGTATACTGTCTATTCCCCTATAATGGGAGGCCCTAGCCCAGCAGTGGCCATCGCCTATGGACATTTGCAACCCCCAAGTTGGGACAAATGCGCTGCTGCTCTCTTAAGGGAGACTGGAACCTGGTCACTAATGCCGGAACACAACTCAAGGTTGTTATGGCGACATACTTTAGACCAGGGGTGGTAGCCAGTCGAGCAAATGCCCTACCACCTGGCTGTGGGTTGTTAAGTCGCCTCTTATGACTACTATACTATTCTATGAAATTGTATTCTTTCTCCGTTCCTGCACGGATAAAATGTACCCTCTTATTTGTAAACGATACAATCGGCCATTTCATTAATTGAATAATAATGTTATATATTTATTTATTCTGTGATTAGTGCCAATTTTATATAACAATAATATGATGTGGAAATTGTGTACAGATTATAATTCAAAATCCCTCAATTGTATATAGACGGTATTCACTGCATTTTGTTTTCATGCTGGCAGACGCGATAGATTTGTACTGTGTTCGGTTTGTTTGATTACATGTAAAACTTTAAGTATAATGTTTTATATAATATCTTGTATAAAATATTATGTGGAATTTCCAAACAGTAATATTGGAGACGCAATCAGGCAAATCTCCGTGGGTAGGGGGTTATGTGCTCAATGTATGGCCATCGCTTATTCCCCAATTAAGAACTGGTGCCCGGAGAATATAGAACCTTGCACTTACCTCGCAGTCAGCCACCAGCCCACGACAGCGCTGGTTGAGGGTTCTGCCGGTGCTTCTCGCGTGGCGATAAAGGTGACAAAGTCCTTCTACACGAGCCCCGGGGCGCAAGGGACGCAGATACACTGATCACTTAAATTTATTATTGGTTGAGGCGAATGTCCTAGTAATTAGCTACTGGACGCGGAAATCTTCGATAGCTAATAATTGTATTTATGCGGGTGCGATACGAATTTGTGTGCGTCGCGGTAGCGTGGCGTTTTACAACGTACTGAACTCACGCGCCGAGCGAGCGGCGGCAACATACGGGGGTTGCAAGACGCTATAAACCCAAGACACAATTGGTAATTGGCAAATAAGTGGCGCCAACAAATATATTACATTCTTTTCATTCATAACACTAATTAAAATAGTTTATCAATGACTTCAATCCGCTATCGGTTGTGCCAATTGATAAGTTTCATGTACTATAAAATTATTGGAGGGATGGCGAGGTGTTCTAAAAATAATCATAATATTTATTTATTTGCTCTCACAATATATGTAACATATAAGTAATTGCTAAAAAAGTTTTTAAATGACTAAAAATTGGTGAGAGCCTTGTGTCAGTAGAAGGGAAAATCCTGTGTGACTGATCACCAGCCTCTCTCTCCCCGGAAAAATGTAGGTATAAATACAACTAGTTATTCGATAATAATAGAAATAATTTATTGAGTGTAGATAGATGTGCAGTGTGTAATTGTGTATTTATATATTGTACGCAAATGTATGTGTGTGAGTTTACGTGATTTGAAATGTAAGGAATTGATTAGATTATGCTATGAGAATTACATAGAGATAATTAAATGAGTGAACATATATAATACTATAATACAAGAATGGAGGATGGAATGGAATGGAGCGTTAGGTAAACTTCTAGGCGCTAAGAACCTCAGCCAGAAGGCCCAGCTCGCCGTACACAACGCGGTGCTGGTACCTACGCTCACGTATGGATGCGAGAGTTGGGTATGGAAGAGAGAGCATGAAAGTAGAGTAAACGCGGTCGAGATGCGAGCACTGCGCAAAATCTGCGGAGTGACGCTCGTGGACCGCGTTCGTAATACCGAAGTAAGAAAGAGAGTTGGTCTGAAAGAGAGTGTCGGGGTGAAGGTAAGGAAAGGAATGCTCCGGTGGTTCGGGCATGTGGAAAGAATGCATGATGAAAGAATGACTAAACAGATATACAATGCAAAAGTGGATGGATGCAGAAGTCGTGGAAGGCCACGACGCACCTTCCATGATCAAATTGATCGTGTACTAGCAGAAGGTGATGTCAGGAGCCTTAAGAACAGACGAGTGTGCATGACAAGAGTTATGAATGTCAAAGAGGCAAGTGAGGTGTGTAAGAATAAGCCTAAATGGCACTCTGTTGTTCGTGCCTACCTGCTGGCGTGAAGTTATGTATGTATGTATGTATGTATGTATAATACAAGATGATAATAAAAACAATGAAAAGGGAAATATTTAAGTAATTAGGACTAATAGTGCTTCAGTGGAGTCGTAGTCGAGTTACAAAAAATGTTTGTAGAGTGTGAACAGTTAGTCTAATAAATGTGTTAAAACCGTAAAGTTCTCTGATTATAACTATGTAACCAGTTGCTGTTCTTTTATTAATATAAACCCTTCTGAGTTGTTGCAAGTATTACATTAGCATGCCCAGTCAGAACTGGTGCAATGCTATTGTCACTCGCCAGTTAGGGAAAACTCGCTTCAAAAACTCTTTATTTTGTACCTTGGTATTAATCCTTATCAAAATAAATTACTCCATATTCAAGGCGAATTCAATACCTTTCTAGAACTTTTTGAATTATTCAATTCGGACATTTCATTCAAAAGATATCGCGATATTTAAAATGTAAGTATTAGTGTTGTAGTCAAATATACTAATATATTGTTTGATTGAACGCGCTAATTTCAGGAACTACTGGTCTGATTTGAAAAATTCTTTCAGTGTTGGATAGCCCATTTATCGAGGAAGGCTATAGGCTATATATCATCACGCTAAGACCAATAGGAGCCGAGCACCAATGAAGAATGTTTCAAAATCGGAGGGTTTTGAAAGTAAATTCCACGCGGACGACGTCGCGGGCACAGCTAGTATTAGTATAAAATTAATAACTTTTTTACAATATAACTGCAACATTGTGTCTTCTAGCCAAACTAAGATGTTTGATGAGAATCAGAGGCAATTGAAAGAATCTTGTATATCTTAACTACTAAGATAAAGTTAAGAATACATGTTGTGCTTTTAAAAAATCAGTAAACATTTCTTAGCACTCAAAGAAATAATACTTTGAAATTTTCCATCTCATTACTCGCTCGGGTGGTCTCAAAATAACTCGAAATTGACGATTTCACACGTAACACACGATTTGCGTGGAAAATAAAAATGTATTAACGCAAATTAGGGTGCCGTCATATACGTTAATGCCTGCGGCGTTTACATTTTAGGGCTGTCGTAGACGACGCACTTGTTGCTCGTGATGTCTCGAATCCATAAAAATACTTTTCGGGCAACGCATTTGCGTTGCCATTCAAAAAGGTAATGCGGCCAATCTTCTGGGAACATTTCCAAATGATAGCGTGGTATTGGATTTTTTTAATTAAATTTGCATATATAGTTTATTTTTAGTATAAAGTTTTATTTGTAGTTGTCACTAGGTTATAATAATTTTCATTGTGTAACTTTTAATTAAATATGGGAGAATGAAAATTTAAGACATTTTTCATTAACAAAAAAGCATTTTGCTTGTTTGTTTCTTGTAGACTTGTGTGTAAACTAATTTTAATATGACACCAGGACGCGTTTTAGTTAAAGTAAAGAAGTGCCAAGGAATTTCCTGAGAAAATCACCTTCGTATGAAATTTTAGGAATATTATTTGATATATGAGTTAAGGAGCTAACATACATACACATTTACATGCATTTCTGTGTGTTAGATTATAAATAAAAGGAGAATAAATAACTAACACCACATAATGTTTTCTGAATTTAAACTTCTTCAACTCTATCTTAATGTTATACAATAAAGTATATTTTATTCTATTTAATGTGGATATTATTAAATTAATAATAATTAATAGATTATTTATTTGACAAAATTAAACTATGATAAATTATTTGAGTCACAGTTTTATCCCAAAGACTCAAAGGGTCAAAACCGGACTGTTCTGATTGAATAGCGTCTCAGTTCATTTGACGTATCAGTTAACATTTAAGTGATATCTTAAGATAATTAAAAAGTAATAAATAATACAGATTAAAAAATATCTGTCAATTTACTTCACAAAATTTTGGTTATTGATTTTTTTAATTAATATTAAACACTAGGATTTTCCCCACGACTTCGCTACGGGTCAAACTCTGTTAGTACACCTTTGTGTATTTAGCCAGCTAGCTTTCATACAGGTTACATTGAATTAAATTTTATCTTCAGTTGCGGTGATACTAGTCACACTGTTTTACCAACTATTGTCGACATACCACTACCTGTATCTATGCAAATAAAGATTCATTCATTCATTCAACTTAATTAGGTAGGTATTTTATATAAGTAAACCTTCAGTGAAATTACCTATCTGATTGTGAAAACCGCTTCGAAATCCGTTACGTGGTTTAGAAGCAGTTAACAGATATACAGACAGAGGCGGAAAACGTATTTGTTCTACACTATGTAGTTGTTAGCGACGCATTATAACATTTATATAATATTTAATTTTTATGGCAAATAAATGGCGAAGACGGGCGGCAGAGGGCGTGCATAGGACACCAGAGGGGGTTGGGCAGGATGCGGGGGTGAGTGGCGTCGATTGTCGCCCGCGCATCTTATAGTAGTCTGCGTTCCGCGTCGCGCTGTGATATATGTGTTTTTTAGTTGCCTACGTACGTCTACGTGCCGCTTTTGTTTCGGTTAAAATATTCTCCTTTTTTATTTGTTCGAGCTACAGTAATAGTAACAAAGATTTCGAGCCTTTACCGCCGCCATTAGTCGGTTTATATCAAGCGATGTTTACATTTACACGAACAGATATTTATTGCAAATAATAAGGCTTAAAGCGATACAATCATTTTTAACAATGATCAATTGCAACAAGAAACTATTTAGGTGTGTCGCTTACGATAAACCGGTGGTAATGGCTCAATTTGTTCAAGGACTAAACGGTGCGCTAAGAAATGTTCGGAGTCTAATAAGCCTCTAAGACAGGTATCCATCGACCTGTCTTTCACGCATTACATTTTGTGTGGTCTTAATTAAGATTTTTTACGTTAACACCATTTAAATTTTACTCCTCGAGGTGTTTGTTTGGTTGTCAGTCAACTTGCTTGGTGGCATGTAAATTGTATACAATACTAAAATTAAATCTGTACACAGTTTAGAAATGTAACTAACTACCTATTAATGGCGAAACCATACCAAAAAAATTATGGTTTTTGTTTCATAATCAAACAAAGCCACACGTTGTGTATCCCCTTTCTTTTTAGCCAGGGGAAATCCAATTGAGGACCATAGACTGCGCAAGCGCAAGAGCTAGGGGGACGGGGGGCGGTGTGGCACTAGCACCTCTAGCCAGAACTAGAAGTGTTATTGTCACACAGTCAGGGATACTCATTAGAACCTCTCGGTGTTCCATCCGTCGCCTTATGCCAGGGCTACGGCTACATAGCTTAGCCCCTCCGCTAGCCTTGACAGGCGATGGCCTCATCCACATCTCCCAGCATCTTCAAACTCTTAACGCTTGGTGCGATTTGTAACTCGCCCCATGGGAGGAGAGGTGAGCGCGCGGAACACATCTCGCCCCTATCACGACGGCATAACGGCGGGTGAGAACCTTTTTACATTGTGTATCCTCAAGTTAAGCAAGTGGTGTTTGTGTTGGGTTGGCCAGACGGAGGACGCGTACGCGGACTCCGTCCACAGGAGGCGGACCGGTGGTCGTAAGCGCCGCTACGCGCAACTTCTCCTCCCATAATTACCGTCATGGGGCGACAGCGCACTTCCCCCCTCCTACTGTACGAAATGAGTGACTATGCTCTCTGGGGTGGCCCAGTTACAGAGCGTAGGGGCGTCACGATGCAGTTACTCCGTACGAGATCCCGTGACGTCCCGTAAAAGCGTTATAAATGGATGGATGGTTCAGTGATTTTGCGAGTAGTTCGGCAGCCGATTCTCGCGATAGCTTCGCTTTAGAAGCGAGCGTGGAGAATCGGTCGCTGAGAGCCCCACTCAACCTCGATGCAGGCCTTATGCCGGCATTCCGGCCCTTCCCCCGAAGGGTCGGAGGATGGTGTCCAAAGGCATTCCCCTGCGTTATCACAAAAATAAATAAAGATGGAGGCACGCCGGGCTACAGGGTTACAGGCTGTTCGCCTGTGGAACTCCCTTCCCTTGAAAATCAGACAAGATACATCCATTGGTACATTCAAACACTTGATCACTGATCATTATTTGTCCGCTAAATAAAATGTGTTGCAGTAAATGGAATTCTATTATTATTCGCATGTAAGTATATGTAATTTATATTATTTTAATTTAATTATGTATGTCTTTATTAGTTTATTATTCTATTTTTTTTTTCTTCAATTACGATTGAATTAGTTTCAATTTAGTTAAGCCACCAAATATTATTTAATTTTCTTGTAATATCTCCTTAGACACCGGGTTGCCTGGAAGAGATCGCTATAAGCGATAAGGCCGCCCATTGTTCTAATTTAAATGTGTTTGTAATAAATATCTAGGTTTAAGTTATGGTGAAGTTTTCATTCATTCATTCATTCATCCATTCATTCATTCATTCATTATATTTCCTATTATCATATTACCTTTCATTTAATAAAAAAAGTTACATCGATTAGTGTTTTAGTTGTATTTTATCCTAATTTAAAATTAGAAGAATAAGACGTGCACTTTGCGACATATTTTATTGTATTATTTCCGAAATTCCGAAAAAGCAAGCGCACAATAAATTTTGTGCTGTATATGAGAATGACGCCTTGAAGAAACGTCAGTGTCAGAATTGTTTTTTCAGATTTGGTTCTGATGATTTTTAATTGAAAAATGCTCAACAATCTGGCGGTCCATATCAAGACCATCATCGATTCAAATCGTCATAACATAAAACGTGATATTGCAGAGAAGCCCAATGTAGTGCATACATAGTACATGTATTGAGAAAAATTTATTTATTTATTACATATCCAACAGCTACATTTATAACTTAAAACAATCAACTCTGTTTAATATGAATGTTGCCAATTACTGGATACTTCACGCTTTACAGTGTATTAGTGCAAGACCAAGAACGCAATAAAGTGTTTGTTTATGTTAAGCTCTATATAAATATAGTATATTTAACAAAATAAAATAATGTAAAGTAATGTAAAATAAAAAATGCCTGCTGTAGCGTCCCCTATATAATATATAAGTAACTAAAAAATAATATTTAATAAATATACAGATATTCATATTATATATATTTATAATATTCATATATATAATGCAGTAATACATGTTATACAAACTAAAAATAAAACTATACAGACAAAGGCGTGGATATTTATGGTGCCTAATAAATTATAAAAATAAATTTGTAAAAGATATTATTATACAAAAAAAAAGATTTTCTAATTTTATTTGAAATATGCAATTATTTACTTGTTAACCCAATATTATACGAACCACACTGAGAGCGATGCCAAACACCCAGACCGTAGTAACTAAATGAAAAAATTCCGTTCGTAATTCGTGGACTGGTACGCGCTTGGCATACTAATTTGGATTAAGCCAACTAAGTATAGTACAAATAAATTATGTAAAACACTGAAAATATTAACCACAATAAATTTCACATAACATGAAAGCATACGCATGTAAGTGCTTAAACTTAAGTTACATCAAAAACCATTAATCTTTTTCATTATTCATAAATTTACCGTATACAATGTTACCTTATCATGCAAATTATATAATTACGTTTAGTAATTTAAGCGAAGCCGCGGGCAATGTGTAGTGATGTTAAGCTTAGGGTAGACAATAGATACGTCGGCGAAAATAACATATCTGTGCATGTATTGAAGTCGCGGATAAGATAAATATATGACTCTAATACCCTGGAGAAGTAGCAAACTTTGGTATGGGATGCGACCTGCGACCTGCGACATCTAGATCGGCCGGTTCGGCGGCGGAAACAGCTCAATCACTGAAGCGGCGCAAATATGCAACCCATGGTGAGAGTTATATGTTTGTGCCATTTGCTGTTGAAACGCTTGGACTGTAGGGTCTTTAGGCCATGAGCCTCTACAAAGATATTTCAAAACGACTTATTGACTCTTCGGGAGATCAAAGAGCTGGTTCCTACCTCGGACAGCGGGATCAGTATGGCGATTCAGCAAGTTAACGTAGCCAGCCATCTTTTACTTTACTCGTAGACTTCGATGACCTGGGCTCAGTATTCTACTTATAGTTTTAAGGGATTATAATATAAGCTAAGTTTCCTTCACTGTACTAGTTTATAGTTAAAAAATATATTTACTGGTTAAAAAAAAAGTTAAAGATTAGGGTTAGCGCATATTCTAGGGATAATTTATTTTTATTGCAAATCAGGCAAACGGGCAGACGGCCCAGTTCATGGAGAGGTTTGCAACACCAGGAGCACAGCTAGCGCGTTGGAGCCTTTAGGATGATAGAGGGATCAAACAAGAGGATCGGGATAGAAGAGATGAGATAGAGACAATGGGACAGAGGGACGAGGAAGTAGGCCATCCAAACTATCACACATCTCACGAAACACGATTAGCACAAGCCTAACCATTTTATCAGCCGTATCAATGATACGGGGCCCCCTGGCTACAGGGCCAAAGCGTATAAGCAAAAATTCTTAAAATGTTATCTACAACCTTTTATAGATTAATAACACTTTTGAGAATAACTGCTAGGCCAACAGAAACGGCTATCAAACTTGTGATTATTGTCTATATAGGTAGAAAATCTAGAAAAACTCAAATCGTCTTCAGCTATGGATGAGAGTTGATAAATAATTTTGCCAAAAAAAGGCAAGAAAAGTGTCACTTTGATTTGAATTGTTTGACTAACTTAACTCCTAAGAGGACTAAGTATACTGTATAAGTAATAACTTATAATCAACTAGCTGTCCCGGAATACGTTGTTCTGCCCTGAAGAAATAAAATTTAGAACCCGATTGAAGCGCCACCTACCAGGTCCAAATGTGAATCTAAACTATCCTCGAATCCACTTGAACACACACAAAAAAATTCATTCAAATCGGTCCAGCCGTTTAGGAGTTAGTTAGGAGTTCACTGTCAACACACGTACAAAAGAATTATATATAATTATTTTAATTCGATTCGAGCATTTTTTGTTTCTTTTATAAAACACTTTACCCTTTCTTTGGGCCCCGTAATATATATTCACACAAGGTCCGACTAAGGCAAGCTACGCTACTGGCTTCCACATAATCATAAATGATATATATGAGACACGAAATCACCACCGTGTATCATTTATCAGAACTTGATAAATTATAACGATTTTTCTAAGACTTTCTAAGTCTTTTAATGGAAGTCCATGTTATTTTGCATTTTAAATGGGATGTGGAAAATTCTAAACGGGTTGAGATTTAACGATGAAAAATACTTTAGGAGAAAATTTATTTTAGGAACAGGTTGCGTTGATTAGTTTTTGTGATGTATATTGGATCATGAACTTAATATTTGTAAATAAAACCATTCATCGCTGTCGAAGCTTCAATGGGATTATATCATTTAAATATATATATGTAAATTGACATGGCCAACATTTTAACACAAATCCGCAACAGATTACTACTTTCTACTGTTACGTAGCCTGTCAACGCGGCAGCCCAGTATTAAGTACTGAACGCGTATCCAAAATGGCGGTGGTAGGATTGCTGGTATGGATAAGAAGGGAGACTAACCTGCGTGCCTCTAGGCTGCACTAACTATGCGTGCTGATCACCAAGTTGTGAGCCTTGCAGCAAATCTTCTGGCTTGTCTCCTTCATGCGGCCTTCGATAATTAATTGTACACACGCGGCGCGGTATAACTGCACTTATAGCAAGTTGTGGCGGTAAAGATGTGCAGGTTGTCGTACGAGGGTCGACAGCAGACTACGTGCGACGAGGGTCGACAGCAGACTGACTCGTAAAACGAGCAGTTTTTTTTTTTTTTTAATAACTCCTCTCTCCAAGCTATCGAGGTTGCTCGGGTTATATGCTTTTTGGGGTTTTTATTTTCATTTAGTCTTTTTTATTCTCTTTTATCTATTTCTTTTTCTTTTGGTTTCTGTTTGTCTTTTTTTGTTATCTTTTCTTTTGGTTCTTTATTTATTTATTCTTTTTTTGAAAAATTGGTTTACAAGTTTTCTTAATTCTATTACATTTTTGTTTCTTTTTTGTTTGTACATTTTACTTAATTTTTACGGCTTAAACATTAATTTATATCTATTACATTTTTGATTATGTTAAAAAAAAAAATCTTTTTCCTAAAGTGTTCTAAACATATTTTTAAAATTGTATTTCTATTGCTTATTTTCTATATTCTATTGTATTCTAACTACAGGCACTACTTACTAAAAACGAGCAGTAGTAGCACAGCGGTAAGTACGACAAGGATAGTCGAATGGAATGGAAGATGGCGGCTGGGACAAGGTGATTGGATGACGCGGTTAGGAAAGCGGGTAGTTGTGGAAATAATTTCAAGACAGGATTTTAAAATAAGCGGCGCGAACATAGCCAAATACCGAAAACAAGGGACTACTTTCAAATCGGCACCTCCAACGAAAACTACCCTACCTTAATTTTAGATATTTTCTGTTTTTTTAGAGAAAAACACTCATTAATGTCATAGTATATTATGATTCTAAATTTACATAAAAAATTGAGTATCTATTTTTTTTATTTATTTTTTATTTAATTTTTTATTGCGACTTTTCGTCACCAATGACGATATCAGCCTCATAGGTGATGGCAAATTTACATTTTTTAATATATTAAATAAACTTAAATATAATTATAAACTTAATTGTAACTAACTCTATTTTTAAATATTTTAATCATGAACTTAAATAATAATCCAGCCTCCTCGCTCAAAGGGAAATTGGGTATCTAAAAACATTTAATATCTCAATATTTTTTTTCTGAAATTTTAGGAACAATATTAAGGCATTAAAGTGTGGTTGCGCCGAGGAACACCTCCTTGTAAATTATTCCTCCCCATCATCGCCATCATGAAAAGAATAAACCTTTAAACGAAGAATGCGCAGAACAAGAGACCTTAAGGGACTTTCACTGCTGTCACAGCAATAAAATTAAATGTATATAAATTATTGGAACACAAACAAATAGAAATAAACTGTTATAACCACATTTAATTATGAAAAGCATAATCCTAGTGAGTGTGTGAATCCCGGGGGACGAGCGCAGTGTGGCGGCGGACTGGTGGCGAGGTAAGTCCTTCCCTGCTTCTTCTTCCCGTCCCTTTGCCTTCTCCCGGCCATCCCATCGCGCCCGCAAAGTGCTTTTAATAACCCTTAAAAACAGAAAATACCTAAAATTAAGTTGGCGTAGTATCCCTTGGAGGTGTTGAAATGTACGGAATTATTTGTTGTGTCCGGATTGCAGATGTTTCCTCCGTGCAGGAACGGAGAAAGAATACAATTTCCTGCGGCCGGGCGGCCTGTCGTAAGAGGTGACTTAACAACCCACAGCCAGGTGGTAGGGCATTTGTCCGACTGGATGGCTACCACCCCTGGTCTAAAGTATGTCGCCATAACAACCTTGAGTTGTGTTCCGGCATTAGTGACCAGGTTCCAGTCTCGCTTAAGAGAGCAGTAGCGCATTTGTGGCACCTTTGCTGTTGCAAATGTCCATAGGCGATGGTAACCGCTTTCCATCAAGTGGGCCGTCTGCCTGTCTGCTGATCTCCTGCAATAAAAAAAAAACATTTTTTTTATTGCATGAGTTCAGCGGCTATCAGCTGCAGACAGCCCACCTGATGTCAAGCGGTTAGCATTGCCTATAGACATTTGTAACATCAAATGTGCTAGCATTGTGCTGTCGCTCTTTAAAAAGACTCTTTAACCTGGCCAGTAATATCAGAACGCAAACCAAGGTTGTTATGGCGGATTACTCTAGACCAGGGGTGGTAGCCCTACAGACGGACAAGTACCCCACTACCTGGCTCTGGGTTGTTTTTCGATCCACAGGCCGCCTGGACAGAGGAAATTGTATTCTTTCTATGTTTCTATACGAATTAAATTCGCGGCCATTATCCAGTTGTGAAACTCAGGTCTGATGTAGGATGTTAAAAATGAAGAAATAAAACAATTGACTGATATTTTTTAGCAGCGTCTTAAAAAACAATTCCACAGTGTAAACTAGGTTTTACTTACTTTATGCAAATAAAGCCGCACATTAAGCTCTATATTAGCCACGCGACATTAATTTTATGTATGTATGAATTTAAAATTCACAGTTTTAAGTGTTTTAAATCGTCTACAAGCCATCAAGTTAATAGCTGTGCGGTGTAAAAAATGTTGTATTATTCATGTACGTAATTGGTGAAAGAGTAATGATGGACAGTGGAAATTAGAAAGGTTTACGTTGCTTGTAATTTCACTTTCTTGACAAAGGATCGTCTTTGAAAATACTGGCTCATACATACACACGAAAGTAATAGAGGACGACGGTCTAGCTAAATGGAGTTTACCTCGTTAGCTTCGTTGCGTTCCTACATTTTTACATACATACATACATACATAACTTCACGCCAGTTCCCTTGCGGGGTAGGCACGAACAACAGAGCGCCATTTAGGCCCATTCTTACACACCTCACTTGCTTCTTTGACATTCATAACTCTTGTCATGCACGCTCGTCTGTTGTTAAGGCTCCTGACATCACCCTCCGCTAGTACACGATCAATTTGATCATGGAAGGTGTTTCATGGCCTTCCACGATTTTTATAGATATAAATTTACAAAATTCACTTACGACAAATGTGTATTACATAAATCTCAACAATCAGTTTCGCAATAAGCGGTCGCCCGTGGTCGAAATTCGACCATAACAATTAATGTCAAAGACTCACAGATTTTGCCAAGGGTACACTGTTGATTTGACTTGGACAATGAACAAAAGAGTATATATACGGATGTGTCAAATACATGGTAGAGTGTGTATTTTTTTTTATTGATTTAATGTATTTGTTATGCATAATTTAAAAAAAATATTAGCATTCGTCGCTTCTTCTCTATATAAACTATAAGTTTGGGAAATTTCATACTCCTCCGTCCGCGCAATTTTCGTAAAAAGGGGTACAAAGTTTTTGCTTCACGTATTAATATATATATAGGAATTACGTGTCACGTTTGTCCACGATGGACTCGTAAACTACTTGACCGATTTTAATCAAATTGTAAATTTGACCACCGTGTGCAGTTTGATCCGACTTGAAAGATAGCATAGCTTACATTTGGACCCGGTAGGTGGCGCTGGAATCGGGTTCTAAATTTTATTTCTTCAGGGCAGAACAACGTCTGCCGGGACAGCTAGTATATATATGACGGCGAGCGTCCAGGTTCGTTTTCCATTTTAATAAATAGGCTGTTTACACCTTATACACTTTATTAACGTTTCAGATTATTTATCAATATCTAATAATTATTTCTAATCAATCCAAATGAAAAATGGTACTTGTTTTTCTCTCGTCCTTTTTTTTCATTCCCCTTCGTCGCCTGCTTTTCTTTATCCTTTTAAAATCAATTGACATTACGTAAGTCAACCTAATGTCACAATCAACTGACATTTTATACGTCAAGTGAAATGATATTCTAGGCGTGATAATTAACAGGTTAGATAAACCCGTATCAGATATTAAGTTAGGGATTTTACAATCATATCTTCAATATTTAACATATGCAGCAAACTGCGACATATATATATATATATATATATATATATATATATATATATAAACATATTTTTATTAACTTAAAAAAACAATTAAATACTAAAAATAAACTAAATTATAAAAAAAGATAATGTAATAGTACATTATGGTACTAGTGTGTAACATTGGTGATTACCGCCGAGGCGCCATTGAGACTCGAGCCGTAGGCGAGGGTCTTAAGAGAGCCGAGGACGGTAATCATCAATACATACGTGTATCATACGACGTTTTTCAACACACTTGTGAATAAAATAACAACAAAAACTCATTTTATTTAGTAGATAAAAAAAAGTTTTATATGAGTGAAAGTTTTATTTATTAAACACGTACGAGTTAAAATTATCTATTTAAATAAGAAGTTGCATGAAATGAGCAAGCAATAGGAACATTAATTTATTTGTTCTATAGAACACGATCTTTTTTTTTTTGAATAAAAACTTTTTTAAGAACAAAGCAACTCAACCAATAAAAAAAAAAAAAAATCTATAACTCACTAGTGAGTTATAATGTTTTTTACTCACAGTTTGATAATGGGTGTCATTCTGTGCCTAATTGCGGTGACCATAGAGCCACTTTATGAGCAAGTGTGTTGAAAAGTATGTAACGTATCGCTGCCAGAGGGAAGAAACGTTTTCAGACTGGCTGCATTGTCACGCTGTATGGCAAAGGCAATGGTATTTGCGTAAAATACCAACCAGTATTAAATTGTTTTCTTTTAAATTAGTTTAGATTTTACATAAATTTAAAGTTTTCATTAAAAATTTAATAAAAATTAAGAGGAAGAAGATGAAAGTTACGTGACAAAAAGAATGTTAAATGGAAAGATTGATGGGTACAAATGTATAGGTAGACCAAAAAAGAAATGGATGGTATGTGAGAAGGATGATATGATGTTTTGTGGTGTGGCAGAGGGCGTATGTCAGAATAGAGGAGTACTGAAGGAAAAGACATTTTTTTTTTTTATTGCCGGAGATCAGCAGACAGGCAGATGGCCCACTTGATGAAAAGTGGTTACCATCGCCTATGGACATTTGCAACACCAAAGTTGCTACAAATGCGCTGCTGCTCTGTTAAGGCAGACTGGAACCTGGTCATTAATGCCGGAACACAACGCAAGGTTATTATGCCGACATACTTTAGACCAGGGGTGGTAGCCATCCAGTCGGGCAAATGCCCTACCACCTGGCTGTGGGTTGTTAAGTCGCCTCTTACGACAGGCCGCCCGGCCGCAGGAAATTGTATTCTTTCTCCGTTCCTGCACGGATATATACATATTGTGCCGACCCCAAATAATTGTGAGACGGTGAAAGAAAAGAATTTTAAAAAATATACTTTTTTAATGCGACCGAATCCGCGGGCAAAACCGTGTAATAAATTAAGTACTTTGATAGTAAAACAAGCGTCAAAAATTAGATAGGAAGTATTCCAGCTTCCAAATATGTTAGTCAGCTTCGAGGAAATATTACATGTTTTCAAGTAATACATGGTGTGACAAAGTGCGCCGACATACAATGGAAGACTTGCTTTGAATTTTAAATATCATTTATATAGAAAAGAAACGCGTTACTAACGTTTTGTTTACACGGTTACTAGTCATCGAAATATGGAAAGAAATAGTAGGGGAGCCAATGACATTTGAATAAAAAGAAGTAGACATGGTATCTCTATAGGATTCTAGCTTTAGAAATGGCACATTGACGCACACATAGATAATGTAACACTGTACTGTTACACTACATTACAATACGTGTGTAAGTAAGACAATGTGCCTTGTTTAGCGCGAGCGGAAAAGAGACGAGTATATTTTGTGGGCGTCGTACGGTCGACGCTAGACTGAGTTCCGAGTTTGTTAGTTAGCTTAGATTTTACGTGCCACTCGCAGAGCCTTAATCCCTTGCCTACTTCTTTTTATTCAATGTCATTGAGGGGAGCCCGCGATGTTAAATGTGGAGTTACTCGAGCGTCGCGAGGACCTTTTGGATTGTGAAGATTAAATGCTAAAAATAAAAAAAGGTTATATGATGTATCTGCCCTTTCAGTAGTGGGGGGGAGCGTGTACAGGATTTCAAAAAAAAAAAAGAGTTGCACAGAAATACTCAAGCGCGTCAGATATTCAAAAGGGATGTTAAGTAAACCCTAAAGGAACTCCTATTCAAAAGATTGACTATTTGGACGCGACCAAAAGTTATGGCCGATTTTTGAAAATGAAAAAAAAACTTAACATTGAAATACTCAAGCGCGTCAGATTAATATACAGGCGGTTCAGCTTGATGTCCTTGTCGTGCTGACCCATAATCTGACAATTAAGTGGAGCAATTTCCTTAAACTGACGGTTTGAAAAAAATACCCCACTTTAAATAATAGAAGTTATAAGGAGGTGTTCCTCAGCGCAACCACATATCCTTCTTATATAATGCTGGAGGAATGCTTTTGCGCACATCTCCAGGCCCGAGAGTCGTCATCGTCAGAACTTTACCAAACTCCAACTCTTCAACTCAGGAGCCTTCAGCTCCTTTGGGTGAAGTAGCTTAGGATATCGAGTAGCTTCGATCTGTGGCTTCCGGTGGCCTTTGTGGGCTTCGCGTAGGCTTCAGCGGTGGCTTGGTTGGTTTTTCTGTGGCGTCCGATGGCCATATCGGGCTTTAGTTGGCCATCAGTAGCTTTTGTTAGCCTCTCTTCGGCTTTGGGGCATTCGCGACCTCTGTGCATCGGTCTTCTCTGAGTATATAAGGTCATGGGGCGTGGTCGCCAAATTTCTCGATGTTGCGGGAGCCGAGCGTGGAGGAGGGCAATTTTATGAAGGCCTGTGAGGCGCCAGCGTTGACACAAGTTCCTTCTGAACCCGAGAGTATGAGACCTCCAACGGCCTGTTCAGGCGGTCCTCCACTCTGTCTACAAATTTTACATTAACGCGAGCGAAGCCGCGCATAAAAGCTAGTAGTGAGATATAGGGATCGAACATGCAAGGCTGGGGTTTACAACTTAAACTTTAAAAAAACATGTGCACGTGAGCGTCGACAGCGGCCGAATGCGGCCGAATAAGGGCGGTTACAAAAAACACACAAAATGCAAAAAATGCACACACTTACAAACATATTAATTAAAGATTAAAATCTTATAAGTAACATCAGAGCACCCGACAGAAATGTAACAGTAGGTTTACTAAAACTCATCTTTGTAAGCAAGCTAATATAGAAGAGATAAATATTAATATGACATACATATTAACACTTAAATTACTTTAATTAACAAAAACGGCCTGAAATATTTGAATATTTAGTTTCTCTAATAGCTCTAAGGGGTGGTTTAATTGACACACACACGCATATATACTCTTTTGTTTATTGTTCAAGTCAAATTAACAGTGTTTATCCGTGCAGGAACGGAGAAAGAATACAATTTCCTGCGGCCCGGCGGCCTGTCGTAAGAGGCGACTGAACAACCCACAGCTAGGTGGTAGAGTATTTGCTCGACTGGATGGCGACCACCCCTGGTCTAGAGTATGCCGCCATAACAACCTTGTGTTGTGTTCCGGCATTAGTGACCAGGTTCCAGTCTCCTTTAAGAGAGCAGCAGCGTATTTGTAGCACCTTTGGTGTTGCAAAAGTCTATAGGCGATGGTAACCGCTTTCCACCAAGTGGGCCGTCTGCCTGTCTGCTGAACTCCTGCAATAAAAAAAAGAAAAAAAAGTGTAGCCTTGGCGAAATCTGTGATAGTCTTTTACAACAAAACCTTAATAATGTTCAAACTTATAATTGAAATTAATTATGGTCGAAGTTCGACCGCTGGGCGACGATTAATATTCATAAAATTTCCATATTGGGGATGAATTTATTTTTAATTCTTTTATTTTGAAGGGGCTTTTCGGTCATGTCAAATTATGTCTGTCACAATGGTTGTGATGAGTTTCCCGCAGACAAGGAGCTCATTACAAACTTGTACATTGTTCTAGCTTCTTCAGAAGCAGATGAGGCCAAAATATCAAATATTGTACACAAGTCCAATCTCTCCGGACTAACTCCGCGCATAACTTAATTTTGGCTGCCTCGTTCCGAACACATTTCATGATATTTTTTTCAATCAATTCTTAAGGAGTAATTTCTAGGGTTGGGCCGAATGTGGTTTGAACCGAATACGAACTTCAGCCGAATATTCGGTCAAAACAAAAAATTCGGCTGAGCTTCGGTTTAATTTAGCCGCGCTTTCTCGAAAGCGATACGTCGTTACTTGTTGATGTCGTGACTTGATAATGCCGAATCTCTGACATATTTACATCATAACCTGCCTCTGATAAGTTTTAAGTACGAGTAGGTAAATAAAAGAATAGATTTTGAGACCGTTGATTGAAAAAATATCATTTTATAATTCTAAATTCTTAATGTTTAGTTCGTAAAAAAGTGATTTCAACCAAAATTAAAGTTGTAATTGCTGATGTCTCTTAGAAGTGTTTTTTTATTTTATTCAAGTTACGCATTATAATTAAGCAGTTACACTACTTACTCATGGTTGTGAGAGGAATAATAAGTTTATTTCATTTTTGTTTTAATTTGATCTCTATTTAATTAGGTAAAAAATTATCTTCAGTTAAGAAAACTTATTTTTATCACATTGCAAGTTAAGATTTATATGTTCTTAACTAAAATAAATGACCATGAGTATATAAAGCCTTAATTATATTTCCGGTTATGTTAAGATATTGTTACGACCTAGACGCCGTCAAAGACAAATTCACACCTGCATACCTGTAGAAACACATTTTATTACCTTTCGGCATTTGGACTTCCTTTGTTTACATATTTTGTGTTTAAAATTTGTGATTAGAAAACAGCCCATTGTGTATTGTAATCTTTTATGGCAGTCATTAGCCAGGTGTCGGATTTAAAGTACAAACTGATTCTAGGAAATTCGATCCACGCGGCCGGGTAGGCATATTGCTTGTGTGCAGTATAAAGCAATGCCTCGATTGAGGGACGAGGCAGTCTAGCGATAAGCACAAGCGAAGCAAGACGTGTGTACTACATTCGGTAATCTATTTAGTGACGAACTTTGCGGGTTTTATGGAATTACAATCTTCTGCATTACGTTTTGTTATACGTGTTTGTATAGTTCTAATATATTCTATAATAATTCCAACGGTATTTTAATTCGAGTCCTGCAATTCGTAATAGTATGATTTCTATTAATTTCAATCAGAATAGTGCACTTGCAATATTCGGTGTAAGAAAATAGTTAAATACCTACTTAGGTATTTCACTTTTTGCTTACACCGAATGTTCGGCATTGAAATCGAATTTCGGCAGAAAGCCGAACTTTGGCTCAAGCTGCCTAAATTTGGGCAAACCGAATGCAAAACAAATTTCGGCACATCCCTAGCAATTTCCAAAAAAGTAACACAGTCTCCTCTTCATAAAAACACAACAACACATCAGTGCTTATTAAAATCACTCGCATACTCAACCCAAGCGTTTTGTAATAAGGAGAATCCATAAATCAATTTACAAGTGTAACAAGAATCAATACAATGACGACCGAATGATTCTATGAATGGAAGAGCGAATCGTTTTCCCGCAAGAAGCAATCTCAATTGATATTCTTTGCAGTTCTGACGTGAGATTTCTTTGGAAATATGCAAAATGGTAAACCCGTTTAAAATGTCTGCTAATTGATGCATGGCGCGTGCTTAGATTTTTTAGGCTATTAATTAAAAATACTACGCTTGATAATGTTGTCAACTAGTAGATTGTTACACGAGAGGTGAAAGTGACCTATTTAGGCACGAGATGGTTTGGCGCTAATAGTTCGAGTGCCTAAATAGGCCTTTCACCCGAGGTTAACACTTTGCTTTTCATTACGAATATGAGGAGAGTAAATAAAAACTGATTACTTAAACAAACTACTTCTGTAATGGAATCAGGGGTTAAATCCATATCTAAATCTGATGAACTCATTTAATACGTCACATATGAAAAGTCAAGCAATGTTTTAAAGTGAAACTTTTTTAGAATCGTTGTGATTTGAAAGTCTATGAAACGAAAAAGCGACACTAAAAAGAGGTAAAAACATAAATATATAGGACTAAGCCTTCGAGCGAGTGAGATAGAATACATTATATTTAATTATTTAAACACTACGCTCATACAGATAGTGTTGGAAATGTTTTGAAGTTTTTAGGTTAATACTTCAAATTTCTAGTTTCAAAGCTTAAATATATTATAACGATCTACGGCCTTACTTATAATAACCTTATTAAGAAACGCTTAGGCATCTCTTAAGCAACATAATTAGAATCAGACCCTAATCAATGAATATCATTTTTTTCACATGTAAACGTGTATTACCTGTTGTTTACCTAAGAGGAGCACAGATAAACGAATTTTGAATGATTAACATAGGCTGTACCCAAAATATTCGACTAAAGAGGCGTTTATGGGTAAGATTTTCACTAATCAGTTGCTGAGCAGTTTCTTTAAATTTAAGAAACGATTATAAGTAAGGCGCATATTTTTTTAGGGATGCCCCGAGTATGTGGAGTGTGGATGAGCGAGATAGAATGAAAGATCTTCCAGGGAGGCTACTGTTGTTCCTCGCAGGCCTAGGCCCATCTATTGTTGTTAGAAGTTTGTTTCGGGAATCGTTTGCGACCTCAATCATTTTACAGCGCCATCTATTGGCTTGTAAGTGTTCCACTACAATATATGTAATGTGACATAACGAAATTTAGAATCCCTCCCACCCCTTGTCACACTTTGTTTCACTTCTACTCCGTGTGAATTGCGCACAAACGCATTTTTTGTCTGTGGCATTCTACTAGCCAGTATTTTTTGTCACTAATGATGAAAAAATATATATATCTACGCGATATGCGTGGCTTAGTTTTTTTGTAATTTTTTTATAGTAATTTTATGGTAAGAAAAAATTCACCAAATCAACTCCAAATTATTTGTTTATTTAATTTATTTGGGAAACATACAATAATTATAATTCTTACAATATAAAACACATAACTTAATACACATATCAACTAAGTTTCCAATAAAAAAATAATTCTTGTTACGCATTTGGCTCATACAACTATAAGAGAATTATAATAAATTTGATGCAATATTGGAAAATTAGATATAAAAAAAAAAAAAAAAAAAAAAATATTGACATGAAACCATTTTACTTCTTCAATTCTATTAAAACAGGATAAAAAATTGGACAAGTACATTAACACTTACTTACTTACACTAAAGGCAACAGTGTCCCGGGGTCTTCTTCCTCGGTTTGTTATGAGGAGGTTGGGGCCTCGAGGTATACCTCTTTACCCCGGCTGCAACTCAGTGGGCAACTACCCACCGGTAATTGGGTTTGGAGCTGCTGGAGTCTTCTCCGCATGGCGATGGCTTCTCAGCAGCTCTCGTTGGCCAATCTGCGGCGTTCGGTGGCCATCTCGGGCTTTAGGTGGCCATCTGTGGCATCTGGTGGCCTGTAAGGCAACAGTAAGCGCCACAACAGCTACCTACTTTCACTCCCTTCGAAAACTACTTTATTTCAAAACAGTCTATTCTGTATGGCGACTAAAATTTACAATAAACATCAAAAGCTTTAAAATAAAACTACGACAATTATTAGTAAATAAAGCATATTACACAATACACGAGTATCTTTCTGACCCAAATACTGATACAGGGGTCTGATTTTGTGACACGAGGAATCTTAATTATTGTAACTTGTATATTAATTTGTTTCTAGACATTACATACATATATACATAACTTCACGCCAGTTCCCTTGCGGGGTAGGCACGAACAACAGAGGGCCATTCAGGCTTATTCTTACACACCTCACTTGCTTCTAGACATTAGTAGTATTAAATCCAATTATTTTGTAAGCTATATATGTGGCAGGATAGATTGATACCCAAATTCTTATAATTATGGACATCATATTCAAACCTGTATTTACGAAATAAATTACTTTCATTTTGAAAAAAAAAAAAAAAATTTGCCTGTAAAACTTCAAGTTAAAATTTTGTTGCCATTCGTTTTTCCACTTGTCCGTTGAAGTTTCACTTCTACTATGTGTCCCAGCACACATTTCGATTTTTCGCAGGTTTACTGCAAATTATGATTTGGTTAGGTTAGGTATATTTTAATTAATGCATTTTTTTATTTCAACATATTTTATTTTATCAAACAAACATAGTCTACTCTAAAATTATGCCGCCTCTCACCACGCCTAGTTTAAATTTATGCCGCACTTTCACGCGGCCGTAACGCTTTTTAGTGACAGTAAAATCCTAAGACCACGTCTATATAGAAGTTCCACTTCAAAAATATTTTTATCTTTGTAAAAGAGAGATAAATAATTTCGTTTTATTATTATTTTAAACACTACTTTATTTTACATACATACATACATAACTTCACGCCAGTTCCCTTGCAGGGTAGGCACGAACAACAGAGCGCCATTCAGGCTTATTCTTACACACCTCACTTGCTTCTTTGACATTCATAGCTCTTGTCATGCACGCTCGTCTGTTCTTAAGGCTCCTGACACCACCTTCTGCTAGTACACGATCAATTTGATCATGGAAGGTGTGTCGTGACCTTCCACGACTTCTGCATCCATCCACTTTTGCATTGTATATCTGTTTAGTCATTCTTTCATCATGCATTCTTTCCACATGCCCGAACCACCGGAGCATTCCTTTCCTTACCTTCACCCCGACACTCTCTTTCAGACCGACTCTCTTTCTTACTTCGGTATTACGAACGCGGTCCGCGAGCGTCACTCCGCAGATTTTACGCAGTGCTCGCAACTCGACCACGTTTTCTCTACTTTCATGCTCTCTCTTCCATACCCAACTCTCGCTTCCATGAGTGAGCGTAGGTACCATCACCGCGTTGTGTATGGCAAGCTGGGCCTTCTGGTGAGTTTCTTAGCGCCTAGAAGTATTTCTTGTCACTAAAATAATTATGCATCTAAAAAACGAGCGCGTATATGGAAGCCTTAACGTCGCTGAAGACTTTCCGAAGGTACTTCGCCCCGATGTGGATCAGCCTTCCGCTGTACTCCAGCACAAAAAATACTTCCCCAATTTAAACTAAACTAATTCTACTATATGAGACGTAAAGTTCCCCTTTTCCAAAACTTTCCTATATGACTAACAAATAGTTTAAAGATTACCATCATGTCATCGCATCGGGCGTAACAAATTAATGACTCACATTTGTAAAGTAGCACAATATAGTTTGTAGCCCGCTTCCATTAATGAAACAATTGAGCGCTCAAAGACTTAATAGGGAATTCCCTATGTGAAGTGGAAGGCGTTAGGAGATTTAATTGATGATGCATGAAAAGCGTGAGAGCTTACTCATTGGGATTGTATCCGCTGAGTTTCTGTATGACTTTTCCTATATCTTAGCGCTCATGTTGCAGCTACGACACCGCTGCCGCGCCGCTACTTTATCGCCACCAGTCCGCTGCCGCGCTTTCTCTTTCAAGCGAGCGTTCGCAGAAATTCACAGACTAGCAGCACAATGGTGGTTGGCAGCGTATCGGCGGTGCGGTGCCGTCTACACAAGCGCTAATAATGCAATCAATACGAGTGTTTTTTTTTTACATACATACATAACTTCACGCCAGTTCCCTTGCGGGGTAGGCACGAACAACAGAGCGCCATTTCGGCTTATCCTTACACACCTCACTTGCTTCTTTGACATTCATAACTCTTGTCATGCACGCTCGTCTGTTCTTAAGGCTCCTGACATCACCTTCTGCTAGTACACGATCAATTTGATCATGGAAGGTGTGTCCTGGCCTTCCACGACTTCTGCATCCATCCACTTTTGCATTGTATATCTGTTTAGTCATTCTTTTTTTTAAAGTAATATTTAATAAACATATCACTTAATAGTATTTTCTAAAGTTTTCGCGACTAGTCATATAATAAAACTACGTTTTAACGGTTTTAAACGCAGTATTTTTTTGTATATTAGACTCCTGTAAAGTAAATAAAAAACCAAAAACAAAAATTAAAATTAAATAATTAAAATGAACCAATTGAGGGTAGGCTAAACAATAAATTTAACCTTACTTATTGATCCATGACATCTTTGTCTTACGTGATCACGGCTACTGAAAACAGGCCGAAACTTCAGAATAAAAATCCAATAAAATGCCGCACTTAAAACCGATAAAATGTGGTTTTATTATGTAACTTTCTAGGTTTTGAAATAGCTCAACCGAGATCTTATTGAAATTCTACCGAGTTATTAGGAACTTATTAATGCTGTAATAAAAAAACACATTAAGATACACATCTACAAATTCAAATTCAAAAGTTTTTATTCAAAATAAGTTCCACTGGAGAACACTGAAGGTCATACATATAGGTTAAAATTTAATTTTACTTCCTAGTCTATGTACACCGCTTCGCAACGTGTTATTGCTGTTAAGGAGAAGAAGCGGCAAGAAACTCCCCAACAACACGTCTAGCTAGAAATTGTTTTTCTTTGTATTTCTTATTGTATTTATATCCCAAGAGCTTATTTGAAGTGATAACTTCTTATGGGAAGGTAAACCGCTTCGTTACGTAACGCGTTACGGCGCCAGTCTGGCTTCCTTTCTCTCACGCATACGGCAGCGGTAGGCAGGCTCCTCCTCTCTCAGTCTAATCCACAGCGCTAGCCGTATTTCGGTAATTAGGTTAAATAATGATACTAGTAATGTACATACACAAAATTCTAATGTACATATTCAAGAATTGTAACTAAGAATAAAATATGTTTTATAATCAATAAAAGATTTTATTAATAAACTAGCGGCCCCGGCAGACGTTGTCCTACCTTTAAAAAATAAAATTCTAGAACTCGATCCCAGAGCCACCTACCGATTCTAATTGCGAATCTAAACCATCCGGGTACCCACTCAAACACACAAAAACAAAATCACCAAAATCGCTCCAGGTGATTAGGAGGATTCCAGAACCCGATCTCAGCGCCACCTACCGGTTCTAATTGTGAATCTAAACCATCCGGGAACCCACTCATCCTTACTCCGTGATGTTTGCTGGATGAGAGGTGGCAACGGTAGACATCTAGCGGGGATAACTGATCGATTGATAGTTAATATAAAATAAAAAAATCGCGATGGAAAAATAGGGGTTGATAGTAGAGAGGTGGAAAATTAAGAGTAATATAATTTTTTTTAATTCTAAGTCATGACAAAATAAGACTAAAAATCTTGCCAAAAACATTAAAGTTCATAATTAACAAATAAAAAATAGGGGTTGATCGTAGAGGGATTAAAATTTAGGGTTGTATGTATTCTTTAAAGCTGTATCCTAAAAAAGTAAAAAAAAATCTAAAAATTTAAAAAAAAATTAGGCGTGCACTACCCTTAACATTTAGGGGGACAAAAAATAGATGTTGTCCGATTCTCAGACCTTCCCAATATGCACACAAAATTTCATGAGAATCGGTCAAGCCGTTTCGGAGGAATATGGGAACGAACGTTGTGACATGAGAATTTTATATATAAGATAACCTTTCCTTTCATTATCATATTAATATACATAAAATTTAACTAATAATCTAAGCTTTTATCAAGTTAAACAATTTCAATATTAAATAGTTTTTTTTTTAAATCGCTTTCTCCATCATAAGTCAAGATAGTGGTCTTTTCATTCCTTTCTTTTTTTTGTTAAAAGCTTCATATCTGTCATCGTCATCATCCTAATAGATACTTCATCCATCATCTGGATTGTAATAATAATCCGCTTTAGAACCACAGCACTTTCCAACTTTTTCTTTTCCAGTTTGTGCAGTCTTCGGCAAACGTCATTGTAAGACATTGGCATGTTTGTGCCGAATATCCAAAACAGACTTGGCTTAAAGGTCTAGAAACCAAGCCATAAAATCCAAAAAAAAAAATGACATTGACATGCATATATTAGTTGTCATGGTCTTAAGTTTTTATTTCCTTGGGCATACCGAGGCTTGGTGGAGCCGCAATTATTAGCCATTTATTTATCTTATAACTACTATACACAGGGTAAGGGGTTCTTTATTTTTCTTTTCAAAACTATTATATCTATTACATTTGGTACTAATTCTAATTTACACTTTTATATTTTCTCTATATCTATTTGTCATTTTACTTAACTATTTTTATGCTATTTATTGCTACTTTTATATTACATTTCTTATTTTCTATATCTATACTAGTTTCTAGTTAAGGTTATTTGTATATATTTATTACTTTTAAAACTAAACACTGTTGATACATATATAGAAATATGTGTACAGTCTTAATTGTTTGCGTTTCTTTTGACCACGGTCTCTATTACTTTAATCGCGTATTTTACAAACACCTCCCTCTTTTTCTTGCCTAGTAGCTCATGTACCTCTTCTCTACATATTCTTGTTTGTAAGGCGCATAATATTAAATAGTTCAACTTGATTAATTTAAGTTATCACTTCTGTCGGCCGTTCTGAGAGGCATACGATTTTATATAAGTCTTACACAGAAGTATGTTACAGAATGACTTTTGAAGAATTCATGGAGTTGTAGCAAACAGTGCATATTCAATAAGACAGAGACACATATTATATTATAGCTCTAATAAAGACGTGACGTACTAAATTTTTTTGCTACATCTATATAAAATATATAAAAATCAATAGCTGTTCGTTAGTCTCGCTAAAACTCTGAGAACGGCTGTACTGATTTGGCTAATTTTGCTTTAGAATTATTTGTGGAGGTGCAGGGAAGGTTTAAAAGGTGAGTAATGAATATGAAAAAAATGCTTTTTTAACCGACTTCAAAAAAAGGAGGAGGTTCTCAATTCGTCGGAATCTCTTTTTTTTTGTTTTTTTTTATGTATGTTCACCGATTACTCCGAGATTTATGGTCCGATTTACGTGATTCTTTTTTTGTTCGACGCGGAATAGCTGCCACTTAGTCCCCTAAAAAATTGACATAGTTTGGCCCAGTAGTTTTCATTTTATGAACATTTTTTATGAAAATTTTTCCATTCCGTTCCATATGTATACCGATTACGCTAAGCTTTATGATCCGATTTACATGGTTCTTATTTAGTTTGATGCGGAATAGTTGAACTATATTAAAACTATATAAAATTTTTTGGACCCCTAAAAATTTAATATAGTTTGGTCCAGTAGTTTTCATTTTACGAACATTTTTTTGCTCCCGTTTCTTGGGACCTATATTTTTCAAGGAGCGCGGCACCTTTCGTAGGTCTACCCATACATAGTTAAAGTAACAAATAAAATAAAAAAAAATCGTTTAAAAAAACCGACTTCAAAAACTAAAAAACTATAAAGTATAAAATAACTTATTTCTAAAGCTATTATTATTAATATATATTATCTAAAACATCTTGAAGTCGGTGCAAAGTAAAACATAAAAATTACTATATTCTGAAAATTACTAAGCACCGACTTTAAAATGTTTTAGATAATATATATTAATAATAATAGCTTTTTTATTTATTGATTCTGAGGCGGTACAAAGTTTGCCGGGTCAGCTAGTGTACAATACAATATTTTTTATTACATACATACATACATACATACATAACTTCACGCCAGTTCCCTTGCGGGGTAGGCACGAACAACAGAGCGCCATTTAGGCCCATTCTTACACACCTCACTTGCTTCTTTGACATTCATAACTCTTGTCATGCACACTCGTCTGTTCTTAAGGCTCCTGACATCACCCTCCGCTAGTACACGATCAATTTGATCATTTTTATTACATGCAGTAGGTATGCCTTATCAACGCGGCATCTCTGATAACAGAGCAATTAGACACCGCGCGTTGAATTACGCGAGTTCCAGCAAACGGCAATACACAATGACGCAGAGTTAATCTAGACTTTTCGACGCCTAGAAACCGACTTTTGAAGTAGACTATGCAAATATAGACTCAGATCTTATTTCAACAGACTGTTGTAAGGGGCCATCCACAAAGTCCTCCGCCGTCCTTGTCACAGATTGTAACATTCTTGAGACACCTCCCTCCCTAGTGTACATACATACATAACTTTACGCCAGTTCCCTTGCGGGGTAGGCACGAACAACAGTGACTCCCCCTAGTGTGACATCACATATTTTGCAATTTTACATCAAGTGATTATCTATATATTAATACGTGAAGCAAAAACTTTGTACCCCTTTTTACGAAAATTGCGCGGACGGAGGAGTATGAAATTTTGCGAACTAGTTTATTGTTTTCATATTATTAATTGTAGAAAATGATTCGCATAGATTTTATTTTTAAGTTTTCTCGTCTTCCAGATTCAATTTAGGGCTGATGTTTTGCATTTTGTAATATCATAGCTCATTATTTTTTTTGGCCCAAAAGTTGCCGTCGTCATTAACAACTGTTTAAACAATAATATTAACACGCTATTCGAGTCGTTTATGACGTCACAACTTGCTATTCTAACAAAAAAATCTAGGAGTCTTCAGCGTTTTGTACGATAATAAAAAATGTTTCAGTTGATATTCGGTAACTTATTTAAAAAAATTAATGAGAAAAAGAAAAAAGTGTGCGTTGGCCGGGAATCGAACCCGGATCAACTGCTTGGAAGGCAACTATGCTGACCATTACACCACCAACGCAACCGACACAAGTAATAAAAATTTAGGTTATATAACATTTCAGCCAGATAAAAATGTCAGATTGAAATAAACCTGACTAATATTATAAATACGAATATTCGTTTGTTTGTTTATGTAATTTTCATCTCTGAACTATGCAAGTTGTCTGGAAAGGAGACGAGACTTTTAGACCAAAGTGTAACAGATTCAGGTATGGCTTAAAAAATGCGTCGTATTTTTCTATTACAAAATGGCAAACATCAGCCCTAAATTCTAACTGGAAGAGATGTTAAAAGTGGTGGCAAATAAAGTAAGTGATCGATTTATGTAAATTATAATAATATAAAGTCGTGGAAGGCCACGACACACCTTCCATGATCAAATTGATCGTATACTAGCAGAAGGTGATGTCAGGAGCCTTAAGAACAGACGAGCGTGCATGACAAGAGTTATGAATGTCAAAGAAGCAAGTGAGGTGTGTAAGAATAAGCCTAAATGGCGCTCTGTTGTTCGTGCCTACCCCGCGAGGGAACTGGCGTGAAGTTGTGTATGTATGTATCATAATAAGAACACTTAAGCTTCGGTGAACCTGCCACCCACCTCTCTCTCCACCCCTTAGCCCCTCACACCCATGTTGCCCCTGTCTTCTATGGCATTTTTTGGGGCCCATGCAGGGAGTGGTGAGTCACCGTCTGCCCATTTTACCATGTTCCCCGAACATTGCGACGGGCAGACGCCATAGTCCCCATATTCCCAGACCCCTAGTACCATAGCAGTTCATCCCAATAGCCCGGTACTTTTTGTTCTCATTTCATACAATAGTCCTACATTGGCCGGGGCTTGTCCTTGGGTGCATCATTATATGGTGTAGAGTGTTACTCTACGCCACATTTACATTAAATTTGTGAAGGGGCCTCTACGTGTTGGCCTTCCCATGGCTCCAAGCAAGCCCTCCAAAAGTCTGGGCCATTTTTATGGCCCGTGGTCTCTAGAGACACTTATATCACACAATTTAATTCATAAAAATTAACTAAATCTACTACGATTAAAAAAATATCTTAATATATATAAATCTCGTGTCACAATGTTTGTCCTCAATGGACTCCTAAACTACTTGACGGATTTTAATCAAATTTGCACACCGTGTGCAGTTTGATCCGACTTGAAAGATAGGATACATTTGGACCCGGTAGGTGGCGCTGGAATCGGGTTCTAAATTTTATTTCTTCAGGGCAGAACAACGTCTGCCGGGACAGCTAGTATATTATATAATTGAAAAAAATATCATAAAAGTACTGTTCCCGAGGGATAGACGAATTTACCTGAAAAGACGACGCCCGAGCAACGGCAATGACAGCGACAATTTTAATGTTTTTTTCTAATAAATGAGTTCAGCAGCCAGGCAGATGGTCCACCTGATATTAAGCGGTTACCATAGCCTATGTATATTTGTAAAACCAAGAGGCCTACTAATGTGCTGCCGCTGTCTGAAGGGAGACTGGAACCTGGCCACTAATGCTGGAACACAACTCAAGGTTGTTATGTCGACATACCCTAGACCAGGGGTGGTAGCCAACCCGACGGGCAAATGCACTACCACCTGGCGAAATGTGTTGATCTCATAGTTAACTTCACCTTGGCTTTGATAGATGGCGTTGCAGGTATTTATCATTACCTACCTACTGTTTGCTTCATTAATTAGGAAGCTTGGTTCTAGGTTGATTTAGGTTGTTAGAGAAATTGTCAACACGAATGCGTTTTCAAGAAGACTTTATTTTGGTGTTACCACTCAAAGAAACAATAAATTGCGCAACCTTTTAGTGTTACCACTCTAAGAAGTCGTCCTGACTTACGGGGCCGAGACATGACCTCAGGATTGGTCCACAAATTCCAAGTCGCTCAACGGGCTATGGAGCGAGCTATGTTGGGTGTTTCTCTTATAGATAAAATTAGAAATGAGGATATCCGTAAGAAAACTAAGGTAACCGACATAGCTTGAAAAATTAGCAAGTTGCAGGACCGATAGCCGATGGAGCAGACGAGGCCTGGAGTGGAGACCGCGTCTCGGTAAAAGTAGTGTCGGACGCCCTCCAGCCCGATGGACCGACGACCCGTGCAAGGTCGCCTATAGGCGCTGGATGAGGAAATCAGAGGACAGGGATGAGTGGCGCCGTCTTGGGGAGCAGTAGACTGCAAATGGCTGATGACGACGACTCTAAGAAGATTTGAAGAAATTGCACAACCTTTCAGTGTTGCCATTTGAATAATGGTATAGTGCCATCTCGTGACACCTTGTCGTAGACACTTTGAAGTAAAAATTAAGTTCCACATTCTTAAGAATTATTATCATTTTTAAGGTCAGTTGGACAGTCCATTATCGCATCACATTAAAGAAATAAATGTAAGGTTCCGTTTGAGTGATTACTGTGTGAAAGTTAAGGGTCCCTAAGACAGGATGTTGGCAATTATTATCATAGAGGGAGCGAGAATTTACTTTAAAATTGTTATTTATCTTCCCACCTGTTTGTGAGGAGTGAATAAGAACGGGGTGGTTTTTATAAGGAAGTAATTTTGCCGTAGCTCATTACTAAAAGTCGGGCTTTTAGAGCGTCGGGTGATAACTGGACAGATTTAAATAAAATATAATAATAAAAATCTAAATGTGTGCTGGGACACATAGTAGAAGTGAAACTTCAACGGACAAGTGGAAAAGCGAATCGCAACAAAGTTTTTACTTGAAGTTTTACCGGCAGGTTTTCAAATTGGACAAGTACATTAACAATCTGCGCGTAAAACTTCAAGTTAAAACATTGTTGCGATTCGTTTTTCCACTTGTCCGTTGAAGTTTCACTTCTACTATGTGTCCCAGCACACATTTCGATTTTTCGCAGGTTTACTGCAAATTATGATTTGGTTAGGTTAGGTATATTTTAATTAATGCATTTTTTATTTAAACATAATTTATTTTATCAAACAAAAAAACTGAATTCGATCCGGAACCAATAAAAACATCGACAGTCTACTCTAACATTATGCCGCCTCTCATCACGTCTAGTCTAAATTTATGCCGCTCTTCCACGCAGGCTTAACGCTATTTCGTGACAGAAAACTCCTAAGACCCCGTCTATATAGAAGTTTCACTTCAATAATAATTTATTTATTTGAAGACAACACAGTGCAACATATAATTACAAAACACACACCATAATGTTATTAGTAATATTTTTTCTCCTCATGTCTATGTTAGTAATTAATGACTAGCACTGATTTTAGTCCTCTTAATGAAGGACCAAATCAGTGGGCAGTCAAATTTATCAGCGATTCCCTTCAGGATGCAGTTGCTGCTACCACGCACTCTGCTTAGTAACGAAGCTGTTTTTTACGCCATAAAGCATCAAAGCCATCTATGTGTGCTTCGGCGAACATAGACGACCATGAAATGCAGCACAGAGCTAGTTATCTATCTTGGGTCAATACTTAAGATACTTTTATCATCTATATAACGTTTTAATTTTGCCAAACATGTAAGGAATTTATGGAGATACTAGCTATCCCGGCAGACGTTGCCGTTTCTGCCCTGAAGATATAAAATTTAGAACCCGATTGCAGCGCCACCTACCGGGTCCAATTGTGAATCTAAACCATCCTCGAATCCACTTGAATACACACAAAAAATTCATTCAAATCGGTCCAGCCGTTTAGGAGGAGTTCACTGTCAACACACGTACAGAAGAATCTTCTAATATATAAAATTCTCGTGTCACAGTTTTCGTTGCCATACTCCTCCGAAACGGCTTGACCGATTTTGATGAAATTTTTTGTGCTTATCCGGTATCTATGAGAATCGGCCAACATCTATTTTTCATCCCCCTAAATGTTAGGGGTAGTCCACCCCTAAATTTTTTATTTTATTTTTTAGACAAAATTTTTAATTTCTATTTTTTTATGATACAGCATTAAAAAATACATACAACCCTAAATTTTCACCCGTCTACGATCAACCCCTATTTTTTATTTGTTAATTATAAACTTTAATTTTTTGGCATGATTTTTAATCTTATTTTGTCATGACTTAGAATAAAAAAAATGATATTACTCTTAATTTTCCACCTCTCTACTATCAACCCCTATTTTTCCATCGCGTTTTTTTTTTAACTATCAATCGATCGGTTATCCCCGCTAGATGTCTACCGTTGTCACCTCTCATCCAGCAAACATCCCGGAGTAGGGATGAGTGGGTACCCGGATGGTTTAGATTCGCAATTAGAACCGGTAGCTGGCTCTGGGATCGGGTTCTAGAATTTTATTTTTTAAAGGCAGGACAACGTCTGCCGGGGCCGCTAGTTATATATATAAAGATGTTGCAGTACAAACTTTTAGTACGTCTCGTCATTATTATAACTATAATAACATTCTTCTTTCCCCTTACTGTGTCTTTGTCTTACTGAACATCCACTGTTTGCTACAACTCCATTAATTCTTCGAAAAGTAATTTCGTAACTTACTTCTGTATAAAACTTATAAAAAAAGAACTTGAGATATAAATAGAATAAGAAATATAAAGAAAAACAATTTTTAGCTAGACGTGTTGCTGGGGAGTTTCTTGCCGCTTCTTCTCCTTAACAGCAATAACACGTTGCGAAGCGGTGTACATAGACTAGGAAGTAAATTTAAATTTTAGCTTCAATGTGACCTTTTTTTTTACTGCAGGAGATCAGCAGACAGGCAGACGGCCCACTTGATGGAAAGCGGTTACCATCGCACATGACATTTGCAACACCAAAGTTGCTACAAATGCGCTGATACTCTCTTAAGGGAACTGGAACCTGGTCACTAATGCCGAAACACAACTCAACGATGTTAAGGCGACATACTTTAAACCAGGGGTGGTAGCCATCCAGTCGGACAAATGCCCTCCCACCTGGCTGTGGGTTGTTAAGTCGCCTCTTACGATAGTTCCTGCACGGATACAAAAAGTGTTCTCCAGTGGAACTTATTTTGAATAAAAACTTTAGAATTTGAATATCACTACTAATTAAGGCTGGTAGCAACGCCAAAATCCTTGAAGACTTTTCTGTACTGATTTTTCTGGCGATAACGAGGATTCCATAGACGCGGTTGTTTTTCAGATGCATTATTATTTTATTGCGAATAAAATAAAACTATATTTAAAACAATTATAAAACCAAATTATTTAATTCTTTTATAAAGATGAAGTTATTTCTGAAGTGGAAATTCTTTAGACTCGTTGTGGTTTGAAAATCGATGAAACGAAACAGTGACACTAAAAAGAGATAAACACATAAAATTGAACCTTATATAAATCGAAATTAAACACATTTCTCTTTATCCGTTAGTATTAATTTTCAATTTAAATAAAACTTAAAAGATTTCAAATGAATTTTAGCTCTATCTGTATATACTTAAGGCAGATATTCTTTTATACGTAGATCAAAGGAAATTGTGCGTAACAGTGCATTGAATTTTAAACTTAGGAATTATATTTATACTAGCTGTGCCCGCGACGTCGTCCGCGTGGAATTTGCTTTCAAAACCCTCCGATTTTGAAACATTCTTCACTGGTGCTCCGCTCCTATTGGTCATAGCGTGATGATATATAGCCTATAATAGCCTTCTTCGATAAATGGTCTATCCAACACTGAAAGAACTTTTCAAATCAGACCAGTAGTTCCTGAGATTAGCGAATTCAATCAAACAATATTAGTATATTTGGCTACAACACTAATACTTACATTTTAAATATCGCGATATCTTTTGAATGAAACGTCCGAATTGAATAATTCAAAAAGTTCTAGAAAGGTATTGAATTCGTCTTGAATATGGAGTAATTTATTTTGATAAGGATTAATACCAAGGTACAAAATAAAGAGTTTTGAAGCGACGGCATTTTAATTATTTAAAAAAATAAAAGAAAACACTTATTGTGAGATAACTACAATAGTTAGACATATGGTTACGCGATATTTTTTGTAGACAATTATATGTCCGGCAAAGTGGTAATACATTGTAAAGGTTTTTCCGGGTCATTTTTTTACAGCTTGGGTTACATTATTACTACCCTAACTTTTTGAAACTATAATATAGCCTCCCTCGATAAATGTACTATTCAACACTGAAAGAATGTTTCAAATCGGACCAGCGGTTCCTGAGATTAGCGCGTTTAAACAAACAAACAAACGCTTCAGCTTTATAATATTAGTATAGTTAGTATAGATTAATAAAAGTTAAAGAAGAATTATCTGTGAGTATATTCTCTGAAGTTTCATTTCTATTGCGTGTGAACTGCACACACACATATTCTTTTATCCTAATTTGATACAAATTAAAGGAATAAAATGGTTACATGTCAATAATTTGGAGGTGATTTGGTGATTTTTTTTTCTTGACTTAAAATAACTATACAAAAATTACGAAAAAACCAAGTTACGTTTTTTTTTTTTTTTTATTGCAGGAGATCAGCAGACAGGCAAATGGCCCACTTGATGGAAAGCGGTTACCATCGCCTATGGACATTTGTAACACCAAAGGTACTACAAATGCGCTGCTGCTCTCTTAAGGGAAACTGGAACCTGGTCACTAATGCCGGAACACAACTCGAAGGTTGTTATGGCGACATACTTTAGACCAGGGGTGGTAGCCATCCAGTCGGGCATGTGCCCTACCACCTGGCTGTGGGTTGTTAAGTCGCCTCTTACGACAGGCCGCCCGGCCGCAGGAAATTGTATTCTTTCTCCGTTCCTGCACGGATGAAAACGTCTCGTATCGTGTAGATTTGTGAGATAATATTTTGGGTATATTATTACATACATACATACATACACAACTTCACGCCAGTTCCCTTGCGGGGTAGGCACGAGCAACAGAGCGCCGTTCAGGCTTATACTAACACACCTCACTTGCCTCTTTGACATTCATAACTCTTGTTATGCACGCTCGTCTGTTCTTAAGGCTCCTGACATCACCTTCTGCTTGTACATAATCAATTTGATGATGGAAGGCTAGGTATTATTTACACTAATTTCAGGTAACGGTAAAAAAAAAATCATTATAAAACGTAACGTTATTTCCAGCTATTTTACCGGGAAAAAATACTATCGGTAATTTTAACGTTATAACTATATTTGGTTGCTCTCTTTCACTGGCATAGATTGTCAAAAAGCACTGATGCAGTCATAATAAAGTCAATTCTTAAAAATGGTAAAGTCGCTTGAAAAACGTAAAAATTACCGATACATACATATATACATTACTTCACGCCAGTTCCCTTGCGGGGTAGGCACGAGCAACAGAGCGCCATTCAGGCTTATTCTTACACACCTCACTTGCTTCTTTGATATTCATAACTCTTGTCATGCACGCTCGTCTGTTATTAAGGCTCCTGACATCACCTTCTGCTTGTACATAATCAATTTGATGATGGAAGGCTAATTACTATTTACGCTAATTTCAGGTAACGGTAAAAAAAATATCATTATAAAACGTAACGTTATTTCCAGCTATTATACCGGGAAAAAATACTATCGGTAATTTTAACGTTATAACTATATTTGGTTGCTCTCTTTCACTGGCATAGATTGTCAAAAAGCACTGATGCAGTCATGATAAAGTCAATTCTTAAAAATGGCAAAGTCGCTTGAAAAACGTAAAAATTACCGATACATACATACATACATTACTTCACGCCAGTTCCCTTGCGGGGTAGGCACGAGCAGCAGAGCGCCATTCAGGCTTATTCTTACACACCTCACTTGCCTCTTTGACATTCATAACTCTTGTCATGCACGCTCGTCTGTTCTTAAGGCTCCTGACATCACGTTCTGCTAGTACATAATCAATTTGATGATGGAAGGTTAGGTATTATTTACGCTAATTTCAGGTAACGGTAAAAAAAATATCATTATAAAACGTAACGTTATTTCCAGCTATTATACCGGGAAAAAATACTATCGGTAATTTTAACGTTATAACTATATTTGGTTGCTCTCTTTCACTGGCATAGATTGTCAAAAAGCACTGATGCAGTCATGATAAAGTCAATTCTTAAAAATGGCAAAGTCGCTTAAAAAACGTAAAAATTACCGATACATACATACATACATTACTTCACGCCAGTTCCCTTGCGGGGTAGGCACGAACAATAGAGCGCCATTCAGGCTTATTCTTACACACCTCACTTGCCTCTTTGACATTCATAACTCTTGTCATGCACGCTCGTCTGTTTATAAGGTTCCTGACATCACCTTCTGCTTGTACATAATCAATTTGATGATGGAAGGCTAATTACTATTTACGATAATTTCAGGTAACGGTAAAAAAAATATCATTATAAAACGTAACGTTATTTCCAGCTATTATACCGGGAAAAAATACTATCGGTAATTTTAACGTTATAACTATATTTGGTTGCTCTCTTTCACTGGCATAGATTGTCAAAAAGCACTGATGCAGTCATGATAAAGTCAATTCTTAAAAATGGCAAAGTCGCTTGAAAAACGTAAAAATTACCGATACATACATACATACATTACTTCACGCCAGTTCCCTTGCGGGGTAGGCACGAGCAGCAGAGCGCCATTCAGGCTTATTCTTACACACCTCACTTGCCTCTTTGACATTCATAGATCTTGTCATGCACGCTCGTCTGTTATTAAGGCTCCTGACATCACCTTCTGCTAGTACATAATCAATTTGATCATGGAAGGCTAGGTATTATTTACGCTAATTTCAGGTAACGGTAAAAAAAATATCATTATAAAACGTAACGTTATTTCCAGCTATTATACCGGGAAAAAATACTATCGGTAATTTTAACGTTATAACTATATTTGTTTGCTCTCTTTCACTGGCATAGATTGTCAAAAAGCACTAACGCAGTCATAATAAAGTCAATTCTTAAAAATGGCAAAGTCGCTTGAAAAACGTAAAAATTACCGATACATACATACATACATACATAACTTCACGCCAGTTCCCTTGCGGGGTAGGCACGAGCAGCAGAGCGCCATTCAGGCTTATTCTTACACACCTCACTTGCCTCTTTGACATTCATAGATCTTGTCATGCACGCTCGTCTGTTATTAAGGCTCCTGACATCACCTTCTGCTAGTACATAATCAATTTGATCATGGAAGGCTAGGTATTATTTACGCTAATTTCAGGTAACGGTAAAAAAAATATCATTATAAAACGTAACGTTATTTCCAGCTATTATACCGGGAAAAAATACTATCGGTAATTTTAACGTTATAACTATATTTGTTTGCTCTCTTTCACTGGCATAGATTGTCAAAAAGCACTAACGCAGTCATAATAAAGTCAATTCTTAAAAATGGCAAAGTCGCTTGAAAAACGTAAAAATTACCGATACATACATACATACATTACTTCACGCCAGTTCCCTTGCGGGGTAGGCACGAGCAGCAGAGCGCCATTCAGGCTTATTCTTACACACCTCACTTGCCTCTTTGACATTCATAGATCTTGTCATGCACGCTCGTCTGTTCTTAAGGCTCCTGACATCACCTTCTGCTAGTACATAATCAATTTGATCATGGAAGGCTAGGTATTATTTACGCTAATTTCAGGTAACGGTAAAAAAAATGTCGTTATAAAACGTAACGTTATTTCCAGCTATTTTACCGGGAAAAAATACTATCGGTAATTTTAACGTTATAACTATATTTTGTTGCTCTCTTTCACTGGCATAGATTGTCAAAAAGCACTGATGCAGTCATAATAAAGTCAATTCTTAAAAATGGCAAAGTCGCTTGAAAAACGTAAAAATTACCGATACATACATACATACATTACTTCACGCCAGTTCCCTTGCGGGGTAGGCACGAACAACAGAGCGCCATTTAGGCTTACTCTTACACACCTCACTTGCCTCTTTGACATTCATAGATCTTGTCATGCACGCTCGTCTGTTATTAAGGCTCCTGACATCACCTTCTGCTAGTACATAATCAATTTGATCATGGAAGGCTAGGTATTATTTACGCTAATTTCAGGTAACGGTAAAAAAAATGTCGTTATAAAACGTAACGTTATTTCCAGCTATTTTACCGGGAAAAAATACTATCGGTAATTTTAACGTTATAACTATATTTGGTTGCTCTCTTTCACTGGCATAGATTGTCAAAAAGCACTGATGCAGTCATAATAAAGTCAATTCTTAAAAATGGCAAAGTCGCTTGAAAAACGTAAAAATTACCGATACATACATACATACATTACTTCACGCCAGTTCCCTTGCGGGGTAGGCACGAGCAGCAGAGCGCCATTCAGGCTTATTCTTACACACCTCACTTGCTTCTTTGACATTCATAGATCTTGTCATGCACGCTCGTCTGTTATTAAGGCTCCTGACATCACCTTCTGCTAGTACATAATCAATTTGATCATGGAAGGCTAGGTATTATTTACGCTAATTTCAGGTAACGGTAAAAAAAATGTCGTTATAAAACGTAACGTTATTTCCAGCTATTTTACCGGGAAAAAATACTATCGGTAATTTTAACGTTATAACTATATTTTGTTGCTCTCTTTCACTGGCATAGATTGTCAAAAAGCACTGATGCAGTCATAATAAAGTCAATTCTTAAAAATGGCAAAGTCGCTTGAAAAACGTAAAAATTACCGATACATACATACATACATTACTTCACGCCAGTTCCCTTGCGGGGTAGGCACGAACAACAGAGCGCCATTTAGGCTTACTCTTACACACCTCACTTGCCTCTTTGACATTCATAGATCTTGTCATGCACGCTCGTCTGTTATTAAGGCTCCTGACATCACCTTCTGCTAGTACATAATCAATTTGATCATGGAAGGCTAGGTATTATTTACGCTAATTTCAGGTAACGGTAAAAAAAATGTCGTTATAAAACGTAACGTTATTTCCAGCTATTTTACCGGGAAAAAATACTATCGGTAATTTTAACGTTATAACTATATTTTGTTGCTCTCTTTCACTGGCATAGATTGTCAAAAAGCACTGATGCAGTCATAATAAAGTCAATTCTTAAAAATGGCAAAGTCGCTTGAAAAACGTAAAAATTACCGATACATACATACATACATTACTTCACGCCAGTTCCCTTGCGGGGTAGGCACGAGCAGCAGAGCGCCATTCAGGCTTATTCTTACACACCTCACTTGCTTCTTTGACATTCATAGATCTTGTGATGCACGCTCGTCTGTTATTAAGGCTCCTGACATCACCTTCTGCTAGTACACGATCAATTTGATCATGGAAGGTGTGTCGTGGCCTTCTACGACTTCGGCATCCATCCGCTTTTGCATTGTATATCTGTTTAGTCATTCTTTCATCATGCATTCTTTCCACATGCCCGAACCATCGGAGCATTCCTTTCCTTACCTTCACCCCGACACTCTCTTTCAGACCAACTCTCTATCTTACTTCGGTATTACGAACGCGGTCCGCGAGCGTCACTCCGCAGATTTTGCGCAGTGCTCGCATCATCTTCCATAAATATACGGTCTAATACAAATGCCGCTGCCAGATTACAGTTTTATTTCAACTAGATTACTCTTTCACTGTTTCAAGTTTATTAGGTCTTTATTGCAGTGTCGTTGCGAATATATTTGCACCTGGATGAAACCATACAAATATATTTTTAATTCAATAATAGAGATGCGAATAATTGTAACCATACATACATATAATCCTTATCCGTGCAGGAACGGAGAAAGAATACAATTTCCTGCGGCCGGGCGACCTGTCGTAAGAGGCGACAAAACAACCCACAGCCAGGTGGTAGGACATTTGCCCGACTGGATGACTACCGCCCCTGTGCTAGAGCATGCCGCCATAACAACTTTGAGTTGTGTTCCGGCATTAGTGCCCAGGTTCCAGACTCACTTAAGAGAGCAGCAGCGCATTTGTAGCACCTTTGGTGTTGCAAATGTCCATAGGCGATGGTAACCGCTTTCCATCCAATGGGCCGTCTGCCTGTATGCTGTACTCCAGCAATAAAAAAAATATATATAAAAGAGCAGGCGTTACAATAACATCTTATCTCTTAAATTATTATGACTAGTGCTCGCCCATTGGTCGAAATTCGACCATAATTTAAATTATAAGTTTGAACATTATTAAGGTTCTGTTGTCAAATACTATACTTCTTCTTCTTTTCTTTCACCATATCCCAATTACTTGGGGTCGGCACAATATGTCTTTTCCTTCCACACTCTTCTATTCTGACATACCTCTTCTGTCACACCGCATATCATCATGTCATCCTTCACACAATCCATCCATCTTTTTTTTGGTCTACCTTTAAATTTGTACCCATCGATCCCAAATACCCAAATACTATACTTCTATAATCACAGATTTCGCCAAGGCTACACTGTTAATTTGACTTGAACAATAAACAAAAGAGTATATACGCGTGTGTGTGTCAAATACATGGTAGTGTGTGTAATGTATTTTTTATTGTTTTAATGTATTTTTGTGCATAATTTAAACAAAATATTAGCATTCGTAGCTTCTTCTCTATATAAACTATAAGTGTGCGAAATTTCATACTCCTCCGTCCGTGCAATTGTCGTAAAAAGGGGGACAAAGTTTTGCTTCACGAATTAATGTTATTCTATTCTACAAAATTAATTTTAACAACGAAGGTTTATCAGACATAATAAAAAGTTGTCCCTTTAGGGCAAATGCTTTTAACATTCCCAGTTTATCTGAAGGGATTTGCTTCGAAACTGACGGGCTGATAGGCGGCTTTGAGGGCCCGCTCGCCCTGATAAGGGTGGCGCGGTGGTGTCTTTTAAAATGTGCTATGCATCGACCGAATGAGATGTCACTAATAATTAAAACAAACTTGTATTATTCGTCGGAAATATCTGCGGTACTCGCTGGAATGCGCTTCCTCTCGCGCTGAATCTCACTTTTTTATTGGACTTGACTTTACGTTGTTGGTCTGAAGATCTCAAAGCCTCACCTGGGTTTTCGCGAAGCGAAGGCACTCGAGCCCCGGAAGGCAATTTACTCGAGGGAGCTCCCTAGGGGGCTTTACCTCGACTGGACTGTTACCATGAGAGGGGGATGAATCTAATTGAGAACGGGCAACGGGTAATATGATGACGTAAAACTTCAAGTAAAAATTTTGTTGCGATTAGTTTTGTCACTTGTCCGTTGAAGTTTCACTTCTACTATGTGTCCCCAGCACACATTTCGATTTTAATACTATCGTAATGACATCGTACTTTGAATATCTTAGCAATGCCAGGGTACTGATATAGCAGAATTGGGCCCTTGGTCGGCAGATCTTTCCGACGGGTTATATATTTCTTGCAATCCACGAAGCTGAGCGGGCTGTACTCGTGGTTGAGTGTAAGTATACGGCCTTAGTGGCAAAGCGTCCGGTGGGGCAGGCCGCGGGCAATAGAGCGTCTAACTAAGCGGCCTGAGTGCACGCTCGCCGTTCATCGTAGTGATGAGTAGTACACGTGTGAGGCAGTACATTTGTCCTGTACAAAATAAATTTGGTACTGATACGGCTCAAAATTTAAATTTGTACTACTTCAAAAATTTTGTCCCGCTACTACTCACGCGTCAAAGTTAAGAACGGAACGAGGACAACAGTACAATAACGCCTCTACGGATATTCACATGACAAAGAGGGACAACATGACATTTACGACTGCTAGTAAAATAAGGTGACCGAACTCTTTGCCAACTAATATTATAAATGTACCCTCAAGAAAATTCACTGTAGTCTTAAAAAAGTGGCTGATTAAGGAATGTTTCTATACCGTAGATGAATTTCTTAAAAAAAGTGCTTGTCGTTATTATCTATATGGAAAATCTTAATGATCTATTTGTTAATTTTTCACTTGACATTAATTGCTTACATATTACCAAAAATTGACATATTTTTTTTATAAATTAGAATATTTATGTAAATTATAATCTTAATTTTATTGTAATATTTAATTCCTTTTGTACACCACTATGTGGTAGAGTGTACTGTGCTTCTACATCTGTATAACACCTGTATAAACTACATTCTTGCAAATAAAGATATTGATTGATTGAGGCTGATCACATCCGATACTTAACAAACATTTCGGAACTAGAAGTTTTGTACGGAACAAATGAGGGAATAACGCTCACCGCCTCACCGGCCTCAACGCTTCAAATGTACTGCCGCGGTACAAACCATACAAATCTCCTCGCCTCGTTTGAAGTGGTACATTGTACTGGTTCAATACAAGATATCATGTTACTCTTACAAACTTATTTTAAAATCATGTCCTACCCAACTCTAGTTCATCGTTCACAAATTGGTTTAAATCTGTACGCGACGCCCCGCTCGACGCACATCTCGGCTGGCACTAGGGACGCTCGTTAGCGTTTAGATACATTTAAATTAGTTTATCTACGGTCTCAGTGCACGGGCGAACCGAGCATGCAGCGTTCTTGTACAACGCAAACATGCCAACCGCCCCGCTGCATCCTCGAATAGAACAGGCACTCAGGCCATACGTTAACACACGTACATGTTGTGATAGTGTGCGTATCACTCACACATCATTTTACAGCACCATATATACTACATTCATTGGGTATAACATGTCTTATATGATCTAAGACTACATCTTCCTTTCGAATATGATCCACATAGTCCCAGTCATTGACGGCCTGTGGCTGAGCGGCTCTGTGGTTGAACAGGCTAAGCCTATGATCGCTGATCTGCAATGCAGAAGTTCCGGGTTCGATTCGGAAACGATTTTGGTGTTTAATTACCTGTCTGGATGGCTACCATCCCTGATCAAGAGTGTGCCGCTATAACAAGTTGAGTTGTGTTCCGGCATTAATAACCAGGTACCAGACTCCCTTAAAAGAGCAGCAGCGCATTTGTAGCGTCTTTGGTGTTGCAAATGTCTATAGGCGATGGCATCTGCTTTCTGTCAGGCCATCTGCCTGTTGGCTGAAGTCATGCAATAAAAAAAAAACTCCGCTATTTACTATGGTCTGGGTGTCTGGGATGGGCCCCAGAGTAATCCGTTGTATATTACCCGTAACACAAGCCTAACTTGCTTAATTTGGGCATATACAATAAGTGTGATTGATTGTCTGCCAATTATTAATATTATTGGGGTACCATTATTTTTATTTATTTTTTTATTGCAGGAGATCAGCAGACAGGGCCCACTTGATGGAAAGCGGTTACCATCGCCTATGGACATTTGTAACACCAAAGTTGCTACAAATGCGCTGCTGCTCTCTTAGGGGAGACTGGAACCTGGTCACTAATGCCGGAACACAACTCAAGGTTGTTATGGCGACATACTTTAGACCAGGGGTGGAAGCCATCCAGTCGGGCAAATGCCCTACCACCTGGCTGTAGGTTGTTAAGTCGCCTCATACGACAGGCCGCCCGGTCGTAGGAAAGTGTATTCTTTCTCCGTTCCTGCACGGATATATATATGTTGCAATTCACTAACAAATTCATGTCCATGAGAACGCGAACGAAGTTTCGCTGGCATTACAAGTATCCAATAAATCCCTTACAATGCAAACATTAAATCTAAACCAGTACAAACCGAATGTTTAAACAATAAATAAAGTGCAGCTCGTAAAATATGGCCGCCTCACCCCGAGGCCAGAGCAATATAAAATATCTATAAAAACACGCCTGTGCGTCATTTGCACCTTCCTTTGTGTTAGGTCACGGACACATGTCTATCAAGTACGAGTTCACGTTTTTAACTTATCCCTAAAACGCATATCTACATTATGACAATCAACATACAAAGTATCAGACGAGCGTGCATGACAAAAGTTATGAATGTCAAAGAAGCAAGTGAGGTGTGTAAGAATAAGCCTGAATGGCGCTCTGTTGTTCGTGCCTACCCCGCAAGGGAACTGGCGTGAAGTTATGTATGTATACAAAGTAATTTTTGAACTGAAACTTTTATATAGACAGGGGGGAATTAGGATTGTTTCTGTCACGAAAAAGCGTTACGGCCGTGGTGAAAGGCATCATAATTTTAGAGTAGACGTGGTGAGAGGCGACATAATGTTAGACTAGACTATCCATGTTTTTATTGGTTCCGGATCGAATTCAGTTTTATTGTGTGATAAATAAAAATATGTTTAAATAAGAAATACATTCATTAAAATGTACCTAACCTAATCAAATCATAATTTGCAGTAACCCTGCGAAAAATCGAAATGTGTGCTGGGACACATAGTAGAAGTGAAACTTCAACGGACAAGTGGAAAAACGAATGGCAACGGACAAGTGGCAAAACGAATCGCAACAAAATTTTAACTTGAACTTTTATTTTTAAGCGAAACTACTTTAAAATCGTTGTGATTTGAAACTCAATGACACGAAAAAGCGATACCAAAAAGAGCGCAAAGTACGACACATAAATCTATAGGACTAACCCTGCGAGAGAATGAGATAGAATACATTATATTTAATAATTAAGACACTATGCTTATACAGATAGAGTTGGAAATGTTTTGGAGTTTTTCGTTAATACTTCATACTTCGTGTTTTAAAGCTTAAATATATTATAACGATATAATATATGAAATGTGACGTCACGAAATTTAGAATCCCTTCACCCCTTGTTACACTTTGTTTCACTTCATCTGTGAACCGCACACACATACACTTTTTTTTAAATAGTATCAATATACAGACATGGCATTTTTAGAATTTTATAATATTACTAGCTGTGCCCGCGACGCCGTCCGCGTGAAATTTGTTTTCATAGCCCCCCCGATTTTGAAACATTTTTCATTGGTGCTCCGCTCCTGTTGGTCTTAGCGTGATGATATATAGCCTATAGCCTTCCTCGATAAATGGGCTATCTAAAACTGAAAGAATTTTTCAAATCAGACCAGTAGTTCCTGAGATTAGCGCGTTTAAACAAACAAACTGTTCAGCTTTATATATTAGTATAAGATATAGATTAATATGAACCTCATGATCATCACTTCACTTCAATTGAAACACCATGAAGAGGATACAAACAAAACAAACAAGTACGGTGTACAGATTAGTTTCAAGGAACCCCAATAAAACTATTCACAACAATGTCAAGTTGACCGGAACACTTAGTTGACACGCCGACGCCATTACCAACCGACTTCTGGGGCCCAATTCTGCTGTATCAATATCTTAGCGTTCGAATCGAAGCACGATTCCATAGCGATAATGTAATCAATTCATATTCTACTAAATCCACATTATCTTCTCGATATCATCGCGGCGGAATAATAGTAGAAAAAATTGGTACTACCATTAGCAGAAATTGGGGTTTTTTTAAACGAAATCTGCGGACTCTATTTTCCGTACTTTTTTAAAAATACAATTTAATCTAATTTTACTGGAATTTACACGCTTAGGTAATTATAATTGTTGACTATAGTTTTTGATATTTTATTGAGTGTTGGTGTATAGCTTAAAATGAATAATAATAACAAAGAAATCGAAATTAAAATACACTATGTTTTTTTTTTATTGCAGGAGATCAGCAGACAGGCAGACGGCCCACTTGATGGAAAGCGGTTACCATCGCCTATGGACATTTGCAACACCGAAATTGCTACAAATGCTCTGCTGCTCTCTTAAGGGAAACTGGAACCTGGTCAGTAATGCCGGAACACAACTCAAGGTTGTTATGGCGACATACTTTAGACCAGGGGTGGTAGCCATCCAGTCAGTCATGTAGCAGATCACTGCCATCGGGGAGCGTGTCCAGAAGGCCGGCTGCATTGCCGCGCTGCATGGTAATGTTTGTTTGTTGTGCGAAATATGAGCCAGCCTGCTGATCACGGGTAATGTCAGAGTTTCTTACATACATCTTTAAAGAACATTGTAATAATGTTTTAAATCTAGGTGTTATTCTAAATACTTATTCTGATGTGGAGTGTGTTGCTTAGGTCTATGGCGTATACATAGTTTTTGGCGGGAACTGAGATGTGCTGTGCAGTTTTGTTGTCTAAAAATGTGAAAAATTACGCTAAAATGAACAATAGTTGTAGGATATTGATAGTTTTTGAGTAGTAATTATGTGTTTTGTGAGAAATATGAACTGTAAAGTCAAATGCGGCCTTTTGAGTTGTCACATGAACTCCGTTGAATGGCACTAGCTGATAACCTACAGTTCAACTGTGCTACACATAGCTTTAAGAAAATGAAGAAATTACACTGAATTTAAGATCTGGCTTAAAGGCCTAGCTGCCAAGCCATAAAATCCAAAAAAAAATATACATTGTTACGAATTTGTAGGGGATTTGTAGGATGTATATTCGAAAATGCCGTGGGAATCATCACAAAGTTTATTAGAAATAAATACACTTAATTCACAATTCTTACAAGTATAGCCGAATACAACAAAACTAAACCAAAGGGCAGAAAATCGTTGTCATATAAACCGCGCAAAGTTCGTTGTTATAAGATACTCGCTGCGAAAGTGGACTAGGTACCGCCTCGTTCGCAGTCAAAACACGACTGGCGCATTCCCTGACTGACCGATTCTCATCCATCCAAAATGCCGCCCACTGGTTCTTAAAATCGTTAGATGGTCAGCTTAATGGCTTCCGAGAGTTCGCATGAAACACTAACAGAGGAAAGAAGGTTTTATAACGTCTTACGGCGGTGTGAACAAAGAAATTAGCGCGAACAATAGATCACTCAAATTCAAAACGGGAATAAGACAGCTGCAAAGGATTAGTATCGGCTTGTAACAATATATCTATTTTTTTTTTATAATTATGACATATACCTAATTTCTTAAATTATAACTTATAGTGCCATGATGTTTTGGTGTGGTTTTTTTTAGTTCTGGTTTTACATTTTTTGACTTTGTGTTTTGTTTTTTGTCATGCAGTGTGCGTGTAAGTTAAAGCAGACATGGGCTTAGGGTTTATTTTAATCATTAATTTAACGAGTCTTCACTTACAAATATTTATAAAGGTAGAGTGGCTTGGCACGAGCACGTCATTGGAATTAACAGAATAGCGAAATCAGGGAAACTAGACGACATTGTCCGGCGATTGTGACGAGATACCAAGTACCAAGTATACGAATACCAAATTTTCTTTTTGATGGGAAGCTTATCCCTATCAGTGATAAGGTCAAAAACCTTGGAGTTACATTTGATAGTGAGTTGTCCTGGAGACCCCATATAACGCAGTTGAGTCGGCGGTTGTTTCTCTCCTCCAGATCACTCTGGAGGCTGGAAAACTTCCTGCCCAACGCCACCAAAATTAAACTTGCAGAGTCGCTATTTTTACCCATGCTTGATTATGCCGACGCCAGCTAGCTGGATTTAACTCAAGAACAACTTAATAAACTTGAGCGCCTCCAAAACTTTTCTATTAGGTTCTTATTTGGATTACGCAAGTATGACCACGTTTCTTAATTTCGTAAAAAAACTCAAGTGGTTGCCAATTCGTTTTCGCCGGAATACTCACATTCTTTCATTGCTTTGTAGTACTTTATTCAGTCTTACTACTCCACTATACCTTAAAGAACGCTTTGAATTTATTTCTTGCTCTCACAACTTACGCCCTTCCAGTCAACATAGACTTATTACTCCTATTCATAATACAACGTTTTTCAATAATTCTTTCACGGTTAAGGCTGTCCAACTTTGGAACACATTGCCTGTTGCTGTCAGTAGGGTTGCCAACTCTCCCGGAATTCCGGGATTCTCCCGTAAAAAGGCAATAAGTTTTTAAAATCTTCCGGCTCCAGGAACGCAGCTAAAATCTCCCGGATATTTTAGGGCGGCGGCAGGCCGGACCGAGCGAGCGAGCGACTCACGCCACGCGGACGTCTTATTTAGTTGCTTAATAGCCAGGACTCCGAATGCGTTTTGTATTTGTAAACATTGTACGCGAACGCGAGCCTTGTTGTTGTTGTTTTAAATAAAGCATAATGTCGAATTCAGAATCCTCAACGCAGCAGACACCGCCGAAAATGAGAAAACTCAAATATCATACAAGCTTTGATGAAAACTGGTTGAACGATCCTCTGTTCAGTACTTGGCTTAAAAAAGGAAATAATTATACCGCTCAATGTAAATTATGCAAAACCGATATTTCAGTATAATACGAAGGTATAAGAGCTCTGATAGTGCATTCGGAAGGTAAGAAACATATGTTATTTCTAAAAAACAAGCCTTCAGTGCCATCAGTTTCTAGTTTATTTGTGAAAATCTAATAACTGCTGCAGAAGTTACATCTGTATATCACGGAGTTAAACATTATCACAGCTATTCGAGTCAAGACTGTACAACAAGTTGTTTCCTACGATGTTTCCTGGTTCAGAAGTTGCAAAGAAAATAGCGTGAGGTCGAACTAAAGCTACAAATATTTGTGAAAATGTCATAGCCCCACTGTCGCAAAAAATCCTACTATCCGAATTGCATGATTCAACATATTTTCTATTGGCACAGATTCTTCTAATAAAGGAAATTTAAAAATGTTTCCAGTTACAGTGCAATGGTTTTCAATTCGAGATGGTTTGAAACAAGGTTTACTTGACTTTTACCAAGACCCTATTGAAACTAGTGAAGCCATCAAAACACGACTCTGTAAAGTTTTACAGGAAAATAGCTTATCCTTATCATCATTTTCCGCAGATAATGCTTCAGTCAACTACGGCATTCATAACTCAGTTTTTCAAAAACTTAAAATTGAAAACCCTAATATATTGAAAGTGAATTGTAAATTTTACGTAATTGTAACAAATATGCATTAAAAGCATTACAGTTTGATGTGGAGTCGTTGGTATTAAAAGTTTACAGCGAATTTTCCGCGTTTGCTAAGCGAACAGCAAAGTTAAAGGAATTCTTCGATTTCGCTTATTTGGAGTACAAATCTATTCAACGTCATGTGCCTACACGATGGCTCTCATTGCTACCAGCTTTAGACAGACGTATTTTGAATTGGCCGGTTTTGAGAGAATATTTTCCTAATGAAGGCAAGGATGAATGTGCAGCAATAATTTGGAGGGCCTTTAAAGATGAGAACTGTCTTCCATTATGATACCGCTATTTTATTCACAATATAATGCAGTTTTTAATACTTCTATTAAAAAACTAGAAAGTGACAGTACTGTAGTATTACATGCGCTGAACTACACACGATTATGACAGAGTTGCGAACCAAAATTACTAACAGAAAGAATGAGAAGTTCTATGGACAGTACGCGACGCAATGTATGAGGAAGTTGACGGAGAGTGATCAAAATACTTTTAAAGAAGATACAGACAAATATTTAAAGCGATGTTTGACCTATTTGGATAAGTGGTACGACTTTGACGACTCTATTTACAAGAAGGTAAATATTTTGACAATAGACCAAGAAATTGACTGGAATGAATTAAAAGATCTGGGTGCATCACTGAATGTGCCAATAAATGAGGATAAATTATATGACGACTACTGTTTACTGCGAAAAGTTCGTGAAGCTGTGGCAAGTAAAACAAAGAGGATAGGCTTGCGCTGGGTAATTTTTTTTGAAAAATGTAAGGGTGAAACGGGTAAAGAAATAAAAAAGCTTGTTACATTCGCTCTGTCGATCCGTATCGCAAACGCCGCAGCTGACGTGTTTTCAGTATAGTAAACGAACTGTGGTCGAAAAGTCGTAATCGGCTAAATGAAACTCATGTGAAATCTGAAATACAGATGTGCACAAACTTCAAATACACCTGTAAAAAATTTATGATTTTATTGATTCTAATCAAAAGGCATTACAAGCTGCTCGCAGTGTAAAAAAATACAACTTTAAATAAAGTATTTGATTTTAATTGATTTTTTATTCCATCTCCCGTATTTCTGATCCACACAGTTGGCAACCCTAGCTGTCAGACAAGCTAAATCTCTAATAACATTTAAGAACATGGTCAGGAAATACTATCTGTAATATAATGATATGTAATTTTATATAATTAGTAGATATTATATTGTATATAAACCTCGGCCCTCGGGAGTCTCTTAGAGAACGCTTTAAGGAAATCGGTATTATGACGGTCGCCTGCCAATATATTTTTAATAATATAATTTATATTCGTAATAATTTGAGTGCCTACAAGTAGTATAAGGATGTACACAATTTCAACACCAGGCATTGTAATAGACTAATATTGCCATCCTTTAGATTACAAAAAGTACTGTCCTCTTTCTTGGGGGTTGGTATACGCTTCTTCAATAAGATTCCGAGTGAAATGTTAGATCTGCCTTTCACTAAATTTAAAATTAAATTAAAAAGCATCTTGCTAAAAAAGGGATACTACACTATTGAAGAATATTTAAATGACAAAAATTCATTTACATAGCACCTAGCTCCAACCTCTTATACTAAATTTTGTATAACGTTTTTATTTTTTATTTTGCCATGCTTGTAAGGAATTTGTGGAGACATATTGCAGCATAACATTTTAGCACGTCATGTCATTATTATAACTATAATATTATTTTTCTTTCCTTTTATTGTCTTGGTCTTATTGAGTATGCATTGTTTGCTACAACTCCATTAATTCTTCAAAAAGTGATTCTGTAACATACTTCTGTACAATACTTATTAAAAAAAAGAATTTGAGATATAAATAGAATATGAAATATAAAGAAAATCAATATTTAGCTAGACGTGTTGCTGGGGAGTTTCTTGCCGCTTCTTCTCCTTTACAGCATCAACACGTTGCGAAGCGGTGTACATAGAATATAAAGTAAAAAAAATAAAAAATTTAACTTACATGTATGACCTTCAAAAAGTGTTCTCCAGTGGAACTTATCTTGAATTTGAATTTGAATTTGATATAGTTACATATTGTTATAGTTACACACTGGCGCCTTCTCATCTCCAGGAGTCCAAAGTTGGGGCTGGTCGCACTGCCACCTCTGCCGAAAATCTCAAACGTCTAAAATATGCAAACCTTGGAACAGGTTACATATTTGAGCCGTTTGGGGTGGAGACTTTGGGCCCATGGGGCCAAGTGCCCACAAATTATTTAAAAATATTAAAAAACGTCTAGTCGATACAACAAGAGACCGGAAGGCTGGAGCTTACCTCGCTCAAAGGATTATCCTCTGTATCCAGCGAGGTAATGCTGCCAGCCTTCTATGTACAATGCCCAGCGACAGTGGTCTGGTGGGGCTGGACGGGCTTTGATATAGGTTTTTTTTTCTTTTATTTTTATTTTTTAAGCTACGTTTATTTATTGGATTGTCTTACTATTTATTACTTAGTTTATTTTTGTATTTAATCTTATTTTTAAGTTAGTTTAGCTTTTTTCCGTAAAATAAGTTAGTTATATATTTATTATGTTTAAATAGTTGCATTTTATCACCATATCTTGTATATGTATATAACTTATGTGTATATTTGTATATATAGTATAGTTATATATTTATTATTAAAATGTAAGTAATCGTACAATAATTATGTATACCACCATCGCCACTCCTAATCAGCAATATTCTTGCCACGGGTTGTCAGGAAGAGATCGCTTTTTAGCGATAAAACCGCCCTTTGTACGCAATTAGTATAATACTACTTCGTAAGTTTTCTGTAATGGTGTACAATAAAGTGATATCTATCTATCTAGTAACAGCAGAATCGGGCCCCTGATTTGCCATTCGACACTAAGTCTTTTCTTTCCACTGTGTCAAGTGATGTAATTTCACATTAACCTATGATAGATATCACCCAGTTATTTTGAACTTTTGAAGAGTTCAAGACATAGGGTTTATGAAACTTCGTAGTAGCACTAGTTGTTGCCCCTAGCTTCGCTCGTGTATATTAAAAACATTTCGAAATAAATAGCGAAATTTTTGATATTTATTACAACATTTTGAGTTTAGAGTATGCCGCCATAACAACCTTGAGTTGTGTTTCAGAATTAGTGGCCAGGTCTCAGTCTTCCTTTAGAGAACGGCAGCACTTTTGTAGCACCTTTGATGTAACAAATGTCCATTGGCGATAGTAACCGCATTCCATCTGCCTGTCTGCTGAACTCATGCAATAATATAAAAAAATGTATGTGTGGGTGTGTATGCAGTTCACACGCAGTAGAAGTGGAACTTCAGAGAACATGCAGGCGATCATAATTATATATGCAACGCTTAGTAGACAAGTGTGAACTGCACACACACATTTTCGCATTTCTATTCTATTATAGACGTCTTTATTCTTAGGTATTTTGACCCTTATTCGTAATAATTCAATCTAAATTACACTTTAAATCACTAGTATAAAGTTCAATATTCAATGCACTGTTACGCAGATATGTGACGCTTAGTAGACAAGTGTGAACTGCACACACACATATTCGCATTTCTATTCTATTATAGATGTCTTTATTCTTAGGTATTTTGACCCTTATTCGTAATAACTCAATCTAAATTACACTTTAAATCACTAGTATAAAGTTCAAAATTCAATGCACTGTTACGCACGTATGTGTATCTACGTTGTTGATCTACCTATAAAAGAATATCTGCCTTAAGTATATATAGATAGAGCTAAAATTCATTTGAAATCTTTTAAGTTTTGTTTAAAGTGAAAATTAATGCTAACGGATAAAGAGGAATGTGTTTTATTTCGAATTAAATAAGGTTGTATTTTATATGTTTATCTCTTTTTGGTGTCGCTTTTTCGTTTCAACGAGTTTTAAATCACAACGATTCTAAACAAGTTTCACTTGAAAAATAATATGCATATAGTACAATTACCATGTGCTAATGATGAAGAAAACATCGTCATGCAACCTGCACATCAAGATGACCGATGTGTCAAACCCGCCAATCCGCCTTGGACTTGCGTGGCGGGTATACCGAGCTCCGCAGTAGGACGCTTATGTGTCGTTATTATTACTAGTTAGTATTACTAGTGGCCCTTGGTCGAAATTCGACCACAATAATTAATGTCAAAGACTATATATACTTCTATAATCACAGGTTTCGCCAAGGCTACACTGTTAATTTGACTTGAACAATAAACAAAAGCGTATATATGCGTGTGTGTGTCAAATACACGGTAGTGTGTGTAATGTTTTTTTTAATTGATTTAAAGTATTTTTACAAGCTTTTATTTAACTTGCAATGGATGTACCTATGTATGTATGTAAGTTCGGGTGGAATCTTGCAGGTTAAATTTGACCAACTTCCCGATTTCAGATTGAGCTGAAATTTTGCACGCACATGTATATCGCGTGACATTGCAATAATATGGTATCATGGCGCTGATCTGATGATGGAGTCGAAAGGTGGCCATAGGAACTCCTGTACTAAACAAGATAGACCCGTCGTGTTTGGGCTCGTTTTACTTGTCTTGGCTAGCACTCTGCTGCTACATGATATCCAGGATCTCAAAAGCTTTTATTTAAAAATCTTTTTAAAAAAGCTTATTTATGCATAATTAAAAAAAAATAGCATTCGTCGGTTTTTCTCTATATTAATCCCTATTAATATTATAAATGCGAAAGTAACTCTGTCTGTCTGTCTGTCTGTTCCGTTTTCACGGAAAAACTACTAGACCGATTTGGCTGAAACTCAGTATATATATATTTTCGATGCCGAGAATGAACATAGGATATTTTTTATCCCGAAAAATGGGATAGTTTCCGGGATAAAAATATATTTGTCTTTTTGTTTGTTATCCTTTTATGGAAAGACTATTGGACCGATTTGGCTGAAACTCGGTACATATATAATTTGAATACCGAAAGTGCCCAAGGGATACTTTTTATCCCGGATAATCGGATACATTTTGGGATAGATTTATGTAAAGTTTATCCTGGAAACTAGGACAGGTTTTGTGATTTTGTCCATTTCGTCCACTGGGTCTACTGGGTCCACTGGGTCCACTTGGTCCATTGGGTCCACTGGGTCCACTCTGGGTCCACTCTGGGTCCACTCTGGGTCCACTCTGGGTCCACTCTGGGTCCACTCTGGGTCCACTCTGGGTCCACTCTGGGTCCACTCTGGGTCCACTCTGGGTCCACTCTGGGTCCACTCTGGGTCCACTCTGGGTCCACTCTGGGTCCACTCTGGGTCCACTCTGGGTCCACTCTGGGTCCACTCTGGGTCCACTCTGGGTCCACTCTGGGTCCACTCTGGGTCCACTCTGGGTCCACTCTGGGTCCACTCTGGGTCCACTCTGGGTCCACTCTGGGTCCACTCTGGGTCCACTCTGGGTCCACTCTGGGTCCACTCTGGGTCCACTCTGGGTCCACTCTGGGTCCACTCTGGGTCCACTCTGGGTCCACTCTGGGTCCACTCTGGGTCCACTCTGGGTCCACTCTGGGTCAACTGGGACCACTGGGCCCACTGGGTCCACTTTGACCACTGGGTCTACTTGGTCAACTGGGTCCACTGGGTCCACTAGGCAAGTTGGGTCCACTTTGTCCACTGGATCCACTGGGTCCAGTTGGTCCACTGGGTTCACTGGGTCCACTTGGACCATGTTATCTATTTTGTCATTTTTGTCAAGTTTTGTCATTTATGTAGTTTACATATAGACGGGGGTGGTATACTTAGTTTGCGATATAAAATGAAGTGAATCTTTCGGGGGCAAATACATACAAATTTAATACAATGTAACCTGTGCCACTTGCTTTTTAAACAAGAGATACGCACTACAGGTTGACCCGCGGCGCAGCCGCGGGGTAATCTCTAGTTCTCTATAAATGTGCGAAATTTCAGACTCCTCCGTCCGCGCAATTTTCGTAAAAAGGGGTACATGGTGTTTGCTTCACGTATTAATATATATATTAGGTATATGTATAGATAGATCATTAATCACCATATCCGTATTTCACATTGGTATTCATAGAAAGCTATCTAACAATGCCACCTGTATTAAGCGCGTGCGCTATTCGCATCGTAGTTTCTCTCCAGCCTCTCCATAAAGCAACTCAACATGCTTGCCGTATTTGGTCTTGATACATAGCCTTTCTATGCATATCTTGTTTGTTTTCTATGAGCATAAAATCGGCCAAGTGCGTGTCGGTCTACGCCTAATTTTTTTTTATCTTGGAGGGGGTGAACTGTATAGGGTGGACTGTGGAGGGGCATGATGGAATGCTTCTCCGTCTCAAAGGAAGATCTTCCAGCGAGGCTAATGTTGTTCCTCGCAGGCCTAGGCCTCGAAACGTTCATGACTTCAATTATTGCACAGCGCCATCTATTGGCTTGTAAGTGTTCCACTACAGTCTGACGTTGGAAAACAGGCAGACGTCCAACCTAATGGGAAGCGGTTACCGTCGCTTATAAACGTTTGCAACGTCAACAAAATTCTGCTATTTCAATATCTTGGTGTTGCAAACTTATTCAAATTACGATTCCATTGCAATAGTTACAAAAATTTGTACATACATACATACATAACTTCACGCCAGTTCCCTTGCGGGGTAGGCAAGAACAACAGAGCGCCATTCAGGCTTGTTCTTACACACCTCACTTGCTTCTTTGACATTCATAACCCTTGCCATGCACGCTCGTCTGTTCTTAAGGCTCCTGACATCACCTTCTGCCAGTACACGATCAATTTGATCATGGAAGGTGTGTCGTGGCCTTCCACGACTTCTGCATCCATCCACTTTTGCATTGAGTATCTGTTTAGTCATTCTTTCAGGTGTCCAGGCTTCTATGCAATAGAAAAACTAAAATCAGGATCTGCATAAAATTGGTGTCCAGGTCATACAGGCCCATCCTGATGTATGGGTGCGAAGCTTGGACGCTTACCCTCAAGGAGGAGAACCAGCTTTTAGTAGCGGAAAGGAAGGTTCTCCGTAAGATTCTGGGTCCAACAAAAAGAGAGGATGGCAGCTGGAGGGTCCGAAGTAACCTCGAAATTGAGAATCTCGTGGCCGAGCCTAACATAATAGGAGAAATAAAAGCTCACCGCCTCCGCTGGCTCGGTCACGTAGAACGGATGGGAGAGGATCGCAGCGTGAGGAAAGCATATTTGGGACGGCCGGTAGGTCGGCGTCCGGTCGGCCGTCCTAAATATCGCTGGAAGGACAGAGTAGAGGCAGACCTGTCGGAGCTAGGAGCCAGTAATTGGCAAGAAACCGCACAGGACCGAGAAAAGTGGCTATTCTCGTTTCGGAGGCCAAGACCCACTTTGGGTCGCTGAGCCAACGGAGTAAGTAGTAAGTATAAGTAGAAATGATGTTAGCTGAAAGGAACATTAAACAGCTATCAAAAATCTTATACAGACGTCAGGAGCCTTAAGAACAGACGAGCTTGCATGACAAGAGTTATGAAAGTCAAAGAGGCAAGTGAGGTGTGTAAGAATAAGCCTAAATGGCACTCTGTTGTTCGTGCCTACCCCGCAAGGGAACTGGCGTGAAGTTATGTAAGTATGTATGTATGTAAAAATCTTATACATTTATTTCTCGAGTTTTCTACTTTATACATTTTTAAAGCAAAAAAGAGTGGCGTGCCACGGGAACACAATTGAAATTAATAGAATAGATGGTCCGCCTAATCTCTGAAACGGCAGGACTAATTTTGATGGGTCGTTCACTGACAGATAGCTGATGTTATAAGAAATAACGTGGGCAATTTTTTTTAGGGTTTCACGATCAAAAATCTACATGGATCAAGTCGCGGACACAGCTAGTGCACAATAAAAACAGTTTAGATAATGTACTATATACGAATCGATCGATTTGATCGTGTACTAGCAGAGGGTGATGTCAGGAGCCTTAATAACAGACGGGCGTGCATGACAAGAGTTATGAATGTGAAAGAAGCAAGTGAGGTGTGTCAGAAAAAGCCTAAATGGCGCTCTGTTGTTCGTGCCTACCCCGCAAGGGAACTGGCGTGAAGCTATGTATGTATGTATGTATGTATGTACTATATACGAAAATTTGCTGTGCCAAAAAGTGGTCCGACACAGCACTGGTTTTCAGTCCCCCACCATTTTTTTTTGTCCAGGGGAAATCCGATTGAGGACTAAGCCGCGACAAGGGCAGAACCTTGGGGGGATAATTCGCGACCTAGTGTGGGAATCGCCAGATTGGGGGTGCCACTAGCATGCTCAGTCAGAACTGATGCCATGCTATTGCCACTTCCCAGTTAGGGATACCCACAAAAACCCCTGGGTGTTCCGTCTTTCGCCTTATGCCAAGGCTACGGGTATATGAGCTAGCCTCTACGCAGCCCTGGAAGGCGTGGGCCTCGCAAAGTCACTTCCACTGCCGGGGGACTTCCCTTAATCCCCCGGCATCCTCAAGCTCTATATGCGGGAAAACTCGCGCTCTCATCTCGAAGACATGTGCAGGTGAGTAAGAACCCCTATACCCCAAGGGGCCCCACCCGCGCCGCCCGCTTACGGCGGCCGAAGGTCCGTGCTGGACCTTCGGCGTCGGCGCGTCCTCCTTTGGCGGGAGCGGAGCCGTGACGTACGCTCACGCTCCCGCTCCGCCTCCTCCTTTGCAAGCATAACGTGCTCGCAGAAGGAGGATTCGGTCCCCCACCGAGCTCAAGGCTCATCAATTCACGCCGATATTCTGTGAGAGTGTTGTATCACACCGATTGAGTGTTCATAAGAGCACGATTCCAGCACGGATCTACTCGATATAATTTCAAAAATTGAACCACACAAAATGTGTAACGCTCAATTGTCAATACTTCATTAAACCCCACCGAGCCGAATTACGTGTAACTATTCATCGTTGTGAATTATTCTATTGAATACACAACAATGGAATCAAAAAACTATTCACTTTTAACTCAAACTATTAAAATAATTCCAACTATAATGATATCAGCATAAGGTCCAATTTTAGACGTATAATTCTTTTCAAATATTTTCGTAAATCTATCAGACTATTTTATAAAGAAAAAATTTGATATGTCTAATTTCAATTGTAACTAGTTCAATAGAAGGTTGAAATTAGAATGCAAATAGAAAATCAATTGCATAGCCAGGGCATTGCATTGAGAGGAATTCATTTATTTGGAATTTGAACTTTGATACGTCGGAATACGAGCGAAATGTATTGTTTATATTTTTATTATTGGCTATTGAGTCATTTGTTGCCTAATCTTATACGTGCCGGTCACGTTTATATCGTGGTTGGTCAACATATTAGTTCAATAACAGTTGTTGTTGCCTTCCTGGTAATTTATGGGACATTAAATTAATCTGGATCGAAAAGTATTATTATCTAACTGATATTATACAAAGGAAATATTATGGCGGCGCCTCACTTGGCTTAGCGTATTTGTCTATATTTGACCAACATTTGACGTATTCGCAAATATCACAAATGCACAACACATGGACTGAATGAGCAAAGTCCTCAAACATACTAAACATATTTGTTTTTCTGAATGACGTGATACGGTATGATATGGACGTGTCGACACGCGTGATTTTAATGGAACATAACAGAAATTTGTATATTTAAAAACCTACAAAGTTACTAAAAGACCTCGGCATAGGAGTCGCTAGTGGATCGCTCCCGGTCGTGGTTCGCACCATGGTCGGGAGCCGTACTGGGTGGGACACCGTCTCCTCCTTCTGCGAGCACGTTATGCTTGCGAAGTAGGAGGCGGAACGGGTGCGTGAGCGGATATCCTTGCTCCGCTCCCATCAAAGGAGTCAGTCTGGATCTTCGGCCGCCTTGAGCGTTCAGCGCGGGTGGTTCTCTGCGGAAAGTGTTTCCCACCCGCAGTTATCCCGTCGAGATGGGGACGTGACGTATTCCGCGCGCACTCACCTCTCCTCTTGTGGGGCGCGTTACAGACCGCCCCAAGCGACGACAGCATGAAGATGCCGGGGAATGAGGCCGATGGGCCACCGCCTGCTAGGGCCAGCGGAGGGGCCATGCCATAAACCCCCCGGCATTAAGAGCGAAGGACGGAATACCGAGGTGTTTTAGTGGGTATCCCTAACTGTGGTATGGCAATAGCATTTGTAGTTCTGCCTAGTGGTGCTAGTGTCACCCGACCTGGCGAGTCCTCATACACCGGCCGCGACTTTCCCCCTACGCGCGGCTGATGGCCCTTAATCGGGTTTCCCCTCGTTAAAAAAAAGGAGTCACTAGTGGAAAGATTAAGTTGAGTAAAAAAGGCAGTTTTTAAATTGTCATAAACAACACATTTAAACGTGACAACTGTAATGACGCTAGTGAGAAAACTAAGTGGGGATGGTCGCAGCAAGTATTCGGCTAATTTGAGTGCTTTGTAGTGTCATTTAACGCTTTTTTGCTATTGGCGTTATTTGTCTTATTTGTACAAATGAAGCAAATACAACAAATAATAAATCCTCTACATATGGCTGTTTTTGGGCAAACAAATCAAACACCGGCCGAGTGAATCGCCGCCATTAGGTCACCTCAAAATTCTTTCGTCGTTTTTCGTTGAATTTAGTCTAATTCTTCAAGGAGATTCTACGAAAGGCGTTCAAAAGTAAAGCCCACAGTTACAATGGCTAAGCCTACCGCCATAATAAGTTTATTAATACATTGGGTAATAATCTTTATATGCAAAATTCTTCTGTTCGTGTGTTTGTAATTTAACCCCCCATCCTATACGTTAGGACTAATTTCAATGTTTTTTTTTGTGTATGCTTAGGTGGGTCCAGGTATAGTTTAGATTCATAATTGGACCGAGCAGGTGGCGCTGCAATCGGGTTCTAAATACTATTCTTTTAGGGCAGAACAACGTCTGCTAGGCCTGAATATATATATCAATTGCTGTTCGTTAGTCTCGCTAAAACTCGAGAACGGCTGGACTAATTAGGCTAATTTTGGTTTTGAATTATTTGTGGAAGTCCAGGAAAGGTTCAAAAGGTGAGTAAATATGAAAAAAATGCTTGGAATATAGTAAAAACCACAGTTTCGCTTTCCCTTAGAAACTATTCCTACCTGTCAAACATTTGATGTTCGTCCCGTCGTTTAGAAATCAATTAAATTTAAAAGTTGTTTAGAAATCAAATTAAATTTAAAAGTGAAGTTTTCTTTCATTTTGTTGGTTTTGAATGTCAAACGTTTGATGTTCGTTCCGGTTAAGTTTTGGCCACATTTTTTACTAAAGTTGAAACATTCTGCAATTATCATTCAGCTTTTTTATTTATTGATTCTGAGGCGGCACGAAGTTTGCCGGGTCATCTAGTATTTATATAATTTACTAAATTTTTTTTTATAAATACATACATACATAACTTCACGCCAGTTCCCTTGCGGGGTAGGCACGGACAACAGAGTGCCATTTAGGCTTATTCTTACACACCTCACTTGCTTCTTTGACATTCATAACTCTTGTCATGCAAGCTCGTCTGTTTTTAAGGTTCCTGACATCACCTTCTGCTAGTACACGATCAATTTGATCATGGAAGGTGTGTCGTGGCCTTCACGACTTTTGCATCCATCCACTTGTGCAATAAAAAGTAAATACCAACTGCTTTTTTGGACTGATTCTCCACATAACAATTCTAACTTACATGATTGAAAACGATTTTACATAGAATTCTCCTATTTGTAGTTTAATCAACAGAACTGTGGTGATGTTTATATGGTGTTCTCGAAGTGTGAGAGAAATTAAACCAGGTTTTATATTTAAACTATTTTACGGTATATTGTCCACACATTAATGTACATCTATATATATTACATACACTAAGTTACACCTACGAGCGGATGTGTTACTCAACACAAAACCAATCTGTCGCAATACTCAGGTCAGACTGGCGAACGCGCATCGTATTTGCCCGAACGCGAAAACTGCCCGCGTCCGATTATAAGCCTCGTCGAAAGGCTCTTGTTCGACGACCGCGTAACGTCCTGACGGACAGAGTCGACGTTATTACGAAACGGCTGGCCCGGATCAGTCCGCCCACGGTTAGGACGGTAGGCTGGCAGGTTTCCGACAGACAGACACAGACGGCGGCGTCTGCAGAACGCGTGCCATATCAAGTACCTCTCCACTGCTTCCCCGCGAGGGATTCGCTAGGAGACAATTCCACAGGATAGACTAGGAAACGATGTTGCATAGAAGTCTTGTATTCGTAGTTTCTTCTCTCCCAGCCATAACACGTTGCGAAACGGCAGTAAGATAGCGTAGGCCGCCGCGAATCACCGATCCCGGCCCGCCGGGATCCTTCCCCTCGGGCTTTATATTACCCGTCGCCCGTTCTCAATTAGTGCTTTGTGTCGCCCTATGGTGGGCATCATTAGATTCATCCCCCTCTCATGGGCAACTAGTGCCACCCCGACCTGGTAAAACTCCTTAGGGAGCTCCCTCGAACAAGTTGCCCCCCCGGGCTTGAGCGCCTTCGCTTCGCGAAGGCACTCGCCTCAAAAACCCCGGTAAAGTTGTAAGGTCTTCGGACCAACAACATAAAGTCAAGTCCATTAAATAAAGCGAAAGCTGCTGACAAAGCGATTTTGGGTCACCACAGAACTATGATTTTGTTATACTAATATTTGCACTAGTATCAATGATAAGGGCCATGGCTACTATAAAATTTTGGTAATTCAAATTAGGAAGTTTTGATAGTTAATCCACAATATTATATAATTGCAAAAGTATAGTCTTTTGTTTCTTAATTTTTTGTACTTGTCTGTTTGTTAGGGATTCACGTAAAAACTACTGAGCCGATTTCAATGCGGTTTTTTCTGATCGATAGTAAATTCCCGGACTTAAAATTTGGGTTGCTTTATATTGCGAGAAACTTACAGGAATTTTCTTGGGAGAGGTTTGTGTTACTGTCTTATTACATTTGTAACAGTAAATGTTAGTTACTGCCTGTTACTTGTTACATTAACTGTAGTGATGGGTCAAATATTAATCAATGTGGCGGGCGCGGCACTGAAAATCAGCGCTGTGCTGGAGGAAATTCCAACACAGCTTTATGCTGACTTGACGATTTCGTTTGTAGGAAATGCGGTATACAACATATCGAATTGAATTGTAAAATTGTATCTATAAATTATTTCTACATCCTTGTATTGTCGCACTCCTAGCAAATGAATTCTTTCTTTCTGTTTAAAGTATCGAGAAAAAAAATGATTTCGATGAGACATTTTCACTTATCAATAGTTTTTAGTAAATTAATTATAGTTGTGTATGTCTTTAGTAACAATAATGTAGTCTTTTGTTACTTAATTTTTTTCTATTTGTCTGTTTGTTACGGATTCACGTAAAAACTACTAGGCCGATTTCAATGCGGTTTTTGCTGATCGATAGAAAATTCCCGGACTTAAAATTTGGGGTGCTTTATATCGCGAGAAACTTACAGGAATTTTCTTGGGAGAGGTTTGTGTTACTGTCTTATTACATTTACTGTAAGTTACTTCCTTAGATGTCAAGTGTCAATGAGTATAATGTTTAAGTTTTTAGTTTAGCCTACCGCAAACTTGTTAATTTTAACATCCAAACGTCGGAATAAACATCAAATAAAATACCGCGTTTAAGACCACTAAAACGTAGTTTTATTAATCTTTTTGTATTGCTTGCTTGCTATGCATTCTTAGCTCTGTTCCGCTTACATTGTTCGTACACTATGTATCAATCTAAAGAATACTTCTACTAACTTAAAACTGCTTTGAGAGAATTAAAATATGCTGCGTATTTAGCATATAAGTAATGTCAAATTTCCACCAATGGTAAGGCATGAGAATGAACAGATATGGGCACCAGCCATTAGTAGAATCAAATGTAGAATTCAATGCATAAGCCTTTAGCATACAGGCAGGGCTTTTCGTATCAAATGAATTGCCGTATCGTGAAATTAACTTTCATATGCCAGTTTCTAAAGTGAAATTTTGACAGCACTATAGATAGAATACGACAAGCAGGTAATAAGTTTATAAGTAAGATATAAGATATTTGTAGTAGTAACTTGTGATATAAGCTCTTGAGAGGTAAATTTTACTATCTATATATTAATCCGTGAAGCAAAAAATTTGTACCAGTTTTTACGAAAATTGCGCGGACGGAGGAGTATGAATTTTCGCACACTAGTTTATATAGAGAAGAAGCGACGAATGCTTTTTTTTTATTATGCATAAAAAATACATTAAATCAATAAAAAAAAACATTACACACACTACGATGTATTTGACACACACACACGCATATATACTCTTTTATTTATTGTTGCCTTGGTGAAATCTGTGGTTATAGAAGTATATAGTCCTTGACAACAAATTATTATGGTCGAATTTCGACCACGGGCGACCACTAGTTTTTTTATTGCATGAGTTCAGCAGATGGCCCACCTGATGGAAAGCAGTTACCATTGTCTATGGACATTTGTGACACCAAAGGTGCAACCAATGTGCTGCCGCAGAGATAAAGGCAGATTGAAACCTGCCCATTAATGCCGGAACACAACTCAAGGTTGTTACGGCGGCATAGTTTGGACCAGGGGTGGTAGATGGCTACCAGCCGTACCACATCTTGATGGCCAGATGGGGAAAATGCCCTACCACCTGGCTGTGGGTTATTCTGTCGCGTCTTACGATAGGCCGGCTGGCCGCAGGGTTGTATTCTCGTTCCGTTCCTGCACAGATAAATAGTACTAGTAAAATAAATGTGAAAGTGACTTTCAGAAAGGCGTTATATATTGGTCGGTTCCTATATCTTATAATTCATTCACTTGCCTTAGCATCGGTTGAATTTTGATATAACCTGTATGGAGCGTATGGCAAATTTTAACTGATAGTAAGGCAATGAACGGTCGGTGTGATACCGATACCGGCCGATATACATGTCTAGAAGCTTAAGGTCTTTGATGCCATGCCTAAGTGCCGGTGCGAGCCCATGCAGTGACAGCTGCCTGCAAGTATAAGAGCCGTCTCGTAACTATTGAAAGTCAAATAGAACAAGACTTAATACCCGTATAGTATTTTTACTAAGGGACGTGACCGCTTGTTTTTTAAGTCGATTATTTTTGTTTAAACTTGTTTATGTACATTTGAATCTATAGACTATAATAAATCTGTAAATCATTCGAGTTTGTACGTTGCGTTTGAAAATGTAAAAAAAATCAGCTAATTTGGTCAGGACCAGAAGATTGCGAAAATGCAATTTTTAGAATTTTTATCTGTCGGTCTGTCTGTTAGAGCATTACGTGAAAACTATTGAACGGATTTAAATGAAACTCGATATAGAGCTAGCTTATATCCCAGGCCGTAACTTAGGATACTTTTTATCCCGACAAATGACGTCATTTCCACGGGATGACGAAAATAGTGAAAAAGATGGCGCTCCTATCGCTTCTTTCTGCCTTTTTTGGAAAATACTAAACATATATGAATGAAACTCGACACAGAGCTGACTTATAACCCGAGTCAAAACTTAGGATACTTTTTATCCCCATAAGTCCAGTAGTTTCCGTGGAATAGACGGATTAGTAAAAAAGATTACACTATAATTGGACGTAGTTACGCAAAAAGGATCCAACCCACAAAATGTTACTTTTGAGTTATTAATGATTAAAGTTTTAGCTGTATTTCCGCATTGATGTACTTGTTTGTGTCTATGGGATCTTAGGAAAATATAAGCGTAAATGTATCATTTTTTATACAAATAAATTTAACTGCATCAATGTGGAAATACAGCTCAAACTTTAATCTTAAATAATTCAAAAGTAACATTTTGTGGGTTGGATCCTTTTTGCGTAACTACGTCCAATTGTGATGTAGACAGCCATCGCTGTAATTTAATAACAAATACGTTGTCAGGTTGCCCGCATTCGTAATACCGAAGTAAGAAAGAGAGTTGGTCTGAAAGAGAGTGTCGGGGTGAAGGTAAGGAAAGGAATGATCCGGTGGTTCAGGCATGTGGAAAGAATGCATGATGAAAGAATGACTAAACAGATATACAATGCAAAAGTGCATGGATGCAAAAGTCGTGGAAGGCCACGACACACCTTCCATGATCAAATTGATCGTGTACTAGCAGAAGGTGATGTCAGGAGCCTTAAGAACAGACGAGCGTGCATGACAAGAGTTATGAATGTCAAAGAAGCAAGTGAGGTGTGTAAGAATAAGCCGAAATGGCGCTCTGTTGTTCGTGCCTACCCCGCAAGGGAACTGGCGTGAAGTTATGTATGTATGTATGTAGGTTACCCACATGTCATTCATTGCGTATTGGGTACTTCAAATCAGGTTGGCTGCGACTTTTCTTTATATTTTGCTGTGCAGTTGTCTACACTATATTTAATTAGTTTCTTTGTAATTGTAGTGATTTGAACAAGAAACTAAAGTATTGAAGGTTTATATATCGAGGGCTTCATAACAAATGGCCGTACAGACAAAAGTGCAGTTTTACACAAGGGACAAAATTGTGAATAAAACAGAACTAGTTGATTGTATAAGGCTGACATTTGGAATACCCTTCTATTTAGGCACACTTGCATACTGGTAAGACTTTCTAAATTGTAACATGCATAGATTTTAGTAAAACAACAAAAAAAATGGAAGAGAGAGCATGAAAGTAGAGTAAACGCGGTCGAGATGCGAGCACTGCGCAAAATCTGCGGAGTGACGCTCGCGGACCGCGTTCGTAATACCGAAGTAAGAAAGAGAGTTGGTCTGAAAGAGAGTGTCGGGGTGAAGGTAAGGAAAGGAATGCTCCGGTGGTTCGGGCATGTGGAAAGAATGCATGATGAAAGAATGACTAAACAGATATACAATGCAAAAGTGGATGGATGCAGAAGTCGTGGAAGGCCACGACACACCTTCCATGATCAAATTGATCGTGTACTAGCGGAGGGTGATGTCAGGAGCCTTAAGAACAGACGAGTGTGCATGACAAGAGTTATGAATGTCAAAGAGGCAAGTGAGGTGTGTAAGAATAAGCCTAAATGGCACTCTGTTGTTCGTGCCTACCCCGCAAGGGAACTGGCGTGAAGTTATGTATGTATGTATGTATGTAACAAAAAAAATGCATTTTTGCATATACGCCCCTTTGTTACGAAGACCTGGATATATACATAGAGCTACTGCCTAGCATTTCTCACGCGGCGTAGTTGCAGGGAAAACTCTAGTTTTATCATGGTTTTATCTAATCTCATATCTCTAAATTTAGATAGATTAGCCTTCACTATTCCGTTTACTGGTTATTATTAAACGTATCAAATATTAGCTTGAGTCCGCGGCTTTAGTCTAATTGTGAATCTAAACCACCCCGGTACACAGTCAAACAAATATAAAATTTCATCAAAATCGTAGAACCCCATTCCAGCACCAAGTATTTTGTTTAGATTGATGAGTTACATTATTGAAGTTTTAGTGGGAATTCCTAATTTTTATATAGCCTATTTTAATCAGGGACAGGCTATATTAGCGTACAAAGTCGTGGTAGCGTAATGACTCGTACACGCGTCCCAATCTCAAAGGGCGCGGGTTCCACCACTTAGGTAGTTTTTTGACCTAATGTGCATATTGTTACAGTTACCACGTGCTAATAACGGTGAAGGAGAAACATCGTGATGCAACCTGCACATCGAGATAACCGATGTTTCAAACCTGCCAAGCCGCCTGAACAAGTGCGGCGGGTATACTGACCATTCTCCAATAATAGGAGGCCCGAGCCCAGCAGTGGGATATTTACGTGCTGTTATTATTATATAATACTAGCGGCCCCAGCAGACGTTGGTTGTCCTGCTCTGAAAAAATAAAAAATCTAGGACCCGATCTCAGCGCCGCCTACTGGTTCCAACGGGATAAAAAGTATCCTATGTACGTCTCCTGGTTCTAAGCTACTTCCCCACCAATTTTCAGCCAAATCAGTACAGCCGTTCTTGAGTTATAAATAGTGTAACTAACACGACTTTCTTTTATATATATAGATTTATATTAATGTAACATTCGAATGGTGAAAGAATTTACGAAATCGGTCCAGTAGTTTTTGAGTTTATTCGTTAGAAATATACAAAAATACAAATCTTTCCTCTTTATAATATTATTAATTAGTATAGATACTGTGTACTAATTTAGGTCATTAATATTTTTCTGGTATTTATTCAGGAGCGTATTATATCGTAACAGGAAAATGATTTCACAAGTAATATTATAATAGTTCAATAGTTTCAATGGACGATGACACATCATTAAAAATACACATGACATTCTTGAAGTATTTTAATATAGCAATGAAATAAATGTACTACGTAATAAGTACATACATACATACATACATAACTTCACGCCAGCTCCCTTGCGGGGTAGGCACGAACAACAGAGCGCCATTTAGGCCCATTCTTACACACCTCACTTGCTTCTTTGACATTCATAACTCTTGTCATGCACACTCGTCTGTTCTTAAGGCTCCTGACATCACCCTCCGCTAGTACACGATCAATTTGATCATGGAAGGTGTGTCGTGGCCTTCCACGACTTCTGCATCCATCCACTTTTGCATTGTATATCTGTTTAGTCATTCTTTCATCATGTATTCTTTCCACATGCCCGAACCAAGGGGCATTCCTTTCCTTACCTTCACCCCGACACTCTCTTTCAGACCAACTCTCTTTCTTACTTCGGTATAAGTACAAAGTCTATAATACAATAAATGTATAACAGTTCTATGACCTCCTCTTTCATGTGACCCATAGAGGTTTTGATATGAGTGTCCTTGAAGTAAGACCTGCTATGCGACCTAAAGACATATTATGACTGGATGTTGTAATTAGGGTTTTTTTTAATTTTTTATTGCAGGAGTTCAGCAGACAGGCAGACGGCCCACTTGATGGAAAGCGGTTACCATCGCCTATGGACATTTGCAACACCAAAAGTGCTACAAATGCGCTGCTGCTCTCTTAAGGGAGACTGGAACCTGGTCACTAGTGCCGGAACACAACTCAAGGTTGTTATGGCGGCATACTCTAGACCAGGGGTGGTAGCCATCCAGTCGGGCAAATGCCCTACCACCTAGCTGTGGGTTGTTTTGTCGTCTCTTACGACAGGCCGCCCGGCCGCAGGAAATTGTATTTTTTCTCCGTTCCTGCACGGATAAAAAGGGTATATATCTCGACAAGAAATTTTGGCCACCTCATGGGCAAAGTTGATAAGTTGATTCTCCCAACGGCCTACTGTGTAGAACTTGTGATGATGTCCAACATCTGTTATAGGAATGCAGTAAAAATAAAGATGGCAGAGAACAACTGATGAGGGAGTTGGGTCTGAATGGTTTTGATTCAAGAAGGCTAGTTAGTTAGCCAGCACATTATTTAAAATTTAATATATAAGTTATTGTATATTTACGAGATTATGGAGCTGATAGGCCTATGTGGCAAAAGTCCCAAATAAATAAAGATGAAATAAGCTTTTTTAAAAAAGGTTTTTAAATACAAGCTTTTGAGATCCTGGATATCATGTAGCAGCAGAGTGATAGCCAAGACAAGTAAAACGAGCCCAAACACGACGGGTCTATCTTGTTTAGTACAGGAGTTCCTATGGCCACCTCCAGACTCCATCATCAGATCAGCTCCATTGTACCATATTATTGCATTATCACGCGATATACATATGTGTGCAAAATTTTAAGCTCAATCGAAAACCGGGAAGTTGGTCAAATTTAACTCGCAAGATTCCGCCCGAACTTACATACATACATAGGTACATCCATTGCAAGTTAAATAAAAGCTTGTAATAAAAAAAGTAGGGTATATGTAGTATGCAGCAATGGTCTCATAATAGCGGACACTGGACACTGAAAGTATGACTTTTTACTTTATTTATTATAACAGACGAGTTAAGGTGTTTATATAGTACTAGCGGCCCCGGCAGACGTTGTCCTGCTCTGAAAAAATAAAAATCTAGGACCCGATGCCTGCGCCACCTACCGGTTCTAATTGCGAATCTAAACCATCCGGGAACCCACTCAAACACACAAAAACAAAATCACCATAATCGGTCCAGGTGATTATGAGGATTCTAGAACCCGATCTCAGCGCCACCTACCGGTTCTAATTGCGAATCTAAACCATCCGGGAACCCACTCAAACACACAAAAACAAAATCACCAAAATCGCTCCCGGTAATTAGAAGGATTCTAGAACCCGATCTCAGCGCCACCTACCGGTTCTAATTGCGAATCTAAACCATCCGGGAACCCACTCAAACACACAAAAACAAAATCACCAAAATCGCTCCAGGTGATTAGGACGATTCTAGAACCCGATCTCAGCGCCACCTACCGGTTCTTTTTGCGAGTCTAAACCATCCGGGAACCCACTCAAACACACAAAAACAAAATCGCACCAGGTGATAAGGAGAATTGTAGAACCCGATCTCAGCCACCTACCGGTTCCAATTGTGGATCTAAAGCATCCCGGGACCCACTCAAATACACACACAAAATTTTATCAAAATCGGTAAAGTCGTTCTCAAGTTATAAAATTACAACGAAAAGTGGCATTGATTTATATTGAACGAAGAAAGAATACAATTTCCTGCGGCCTGTCATAAGAGGCGACTTAACAACCCACAGCCAGGTGGTAGGGCATTTGCCCGACTAGATGGCTACCACCCCTGGTCTAAAGTATGTCGCCATAACAACCTTGAGTTGTTTTCCGGCATTAGTGACCAGGTTCCAGTCTCCCTTAAGAGAGCAGCAGCGCATTTGTAGCACTTTGGTGTTGCAAATGTCCATAGGCGATGGTAAACGCTTTGCATCAAGTGGGCCGTCTGTCTGTCTGCTGAAATCCTGCAATAAAAACATTTAAAAAAATCCGGGAAAATTCCCACGGGATTCCCGGGATAAAAAATCACATTTTATAACATAAAATTTTACTATCGATCAGTGAAAAAAACATTATTTCCATTAGATTTTTTAAATCTGGTAATTTTAAATCATTCCCAGAAAAATCCCGCAGAATTCCCAGGATAAAGAGTAGCGCAGATTTTAATTCTAACGGCGGCTTTCAATATTCAATCTCAATCTTGAATCTCTAATCTAAAATCCTTATTTTCAATCTATTTCCTACTTCTATGATTTCAATATTCGATCCATAGATCGTTTCGTTGATCTGTTTCACGAAGTTACTGTCGGTCAGCGAAAACCGCATCGAAATCGGCTTTGTAGTTTTTACGTGAATCTCGAACAAACAGACAAGAAATCTAAAAAAAATTACATCGTGTTCTCCATCGTTTATATAGTTATATTCCAGTTGTTTTTTAAATAGCTTCAATTTATATAGATAAATAGATAACACTTTAATGTAAACCTTTAATGTAACCAGGAGCCTTAAGAACAGACGAGCGTGCATGACAAGAGTTATGAATGTCAAAGAAGCAAGTGAGGTGTGTAAGAATAAGTCTAAATGGCGCTTTGTTGTTCGTGCCTACCCCGCAAGGGAACTGGCGTGAAGTTATGTATGTATGTATGTACTTTAATGTAAACCATTACAGAAAACTTACGAACTAGTATTTATTATTCTTATTGTATGCAAGGGGCGGTCTTGTCGTTAAAATGCGTTCTCTTCCAGAAAACCCGTGGCAAAAATATTGCTGATTAGGAGTGACGATGGTGGTATACATAATTATTGTAAGATTACTTACATTATAATAATAAATATATAACTATATTATATATACAAATATACACATAAGTTACATATATACAAGATATAGTAAAAAATGTCAGGAGCTTTAAGAACAGACGAGCGTGCATGACAAGAGTTATGAATGTCAAAGAAGCAAGTGAGGTGTGTAAGAATAAGCCTGAATGGCGCTCTGTTGTTCGTACCTACCCCGCAAGGGAACTGGCGTGAAGTTATGTATGTATAGTAAAAAAGGCAACTATTTAAATATAATAAACATAATGCAATTATATAAAATTGCATATTATTATTATATTGCAGATAATATTTTCTAACCATGTTCTTAAATGTTAATAGAGGCAATGTATTCCAAATTAGATAGCCTTAACCGTGAATGAATTTTTGAAAAACGTTGTATTATGAATAGGAGTAATAAGTGTATGTTGACCGGAAGGGCGTAAATTGCGAGAGCAAGAAATAAATTCGAAGCGTTCTTTATGGTACTGTGAAGTAGTAGGGATGAATAAAATACTATAAAGCAATGAAAGAATGTGAGTATTCCGGCGAAAACAAATTCGCAAACAATTGAGTTCAATGTACAGACACGGCATGTTTAGAATTTTTTAATATTATAGATTTCTGACCTATTGTCAATATTATTACATTTACTGACAAGAAGGAAAAGATGAGAAATCGAGCTTTCAATTTGTAGAAAGCAAATCCATTTCGGCTAAGCGTAGAAAGAAACCTGTTCCTTTTATATCCCATTACCCTGAAATAGGGAGATTGGAATCCAGAAATCGGATGTTTATGGGTTTACAATATTTAGTGGGTAGTTTGGATTTACAATTGGAGCTGCCATCTGAATCCAGGATTTTTTTTCAGGACAGGACAACGTCTGACGGGCTCTTAGTATTATCATATGGTAGTGATTAGATGGCTAGAATAAAGAGTGTAGATACAGCTGCCGAGACATGGTGTAAGCTTTGATTAATACTTCTACACTAAGCATTTGTTTGGCACATGCGTTTTGGACAAATGCCATTTGTACTCACTTCCTGCTAGTATGAAATAAAATTTCTATTTTTGTTACGAGGAAAGATCATAAAATTCCCAGAATACCGATAGATAAAGAATTTAAAGAAACGTATGCAGTGACAGATTTTAGCGTGAAAGATAAAAGGGTTTACGTTGTTATTGTTGTTCATTTAGTCACGGATGAGAAATTTTTGCTATATTCCAATGTAGGTAAATAGAATGTGTCAAACAGCCAAAGAAACGGTCGGTGATAAAAAACAATGCATGGAAATGCATTCGATACCGGTCTAACTGTTTCTTATCATATAAATGTGGTTAATACACTAGCTAATGTCGTTAAAGTGTGTAAATATTCTATATTTCTGCTCAGTGTAAAGTATTTATGGATACATATTTGAAATTAATCTTCAATAGGTAAGCCATAGTTAGACATTTACAACTCTTCCATGCCATCCTGAGATACATTATTTTTACTGTCTCCAAACAAGAGTCCAAATAGAGTTCCTGTGACCAATCAAAAATTATATTCAACAAATAATACTAATTAAAAACAATCAACATTTAAAAAAAAATGTAAATAAAGCTGAATAGCAACACATCACCCTGCAAGCTCCCGTTAAAACCTTGTAAACATTAGATTATGATAAAATTATTTCATGAATCATTAAAAACAACATTGTCAGCGATTGCAAAATCTTTACGTATTATTATTTTGTAGGAATAATAGGATGTACATACATAAATATTTATGTATTGTTCCTTTAAGCATGAGCTATTTATATTCAATTAAAAACATGTCAATTTCCTATCCTCACATTCGACAAAAAGAAGCCTGAAAATGAGTAGAAATTGTCTATGCATAATTATCAATTTATCTATAAGTAGGTTTTTATTTTTTGGCAAGGTTTGTATTAAGGTACATCTAACTATACTATTACGATATAATATTATAAAGAGGCAAGTGAGGTGTGTAAGAATAAGCCTAAATAGCACTTAGTTGTCCGTGCCTACCCCGCAAGGGAACTGGCGTGAAGTTATGTATGTATGTATGTATTATAAAGAGGTGAAGTTTATGAGTTTGTGAGGTTGTAGGGGGTAATCTGTGGATCTACTAAACCGATTTTAAAAATTCTTTTACTGTTCGAAAGCTACGTTAACAGGGAGTGTCATAGGCTATAATAACATGACGCTATATACCATGGAAGCGGGACAGAGCGCGAGTGAAACCGCGCGGCGTCGCTAGTTTTTAAATATTTTAGCAATCAATATTACTAAAAGCTAATTTTTTCTCTATTTTGAGTGTTTCAAGGTTGAAGTTCCGTAGACAAACAAAGATGCATGATTTTACAATATGTGTTTATTTGTAAATAAAAAAAATATCTTTGTACATTTAAATCAAGAAAATCCAAGTTCCAAGTATTATAGAGCGATAAACGAAATCCTTGAAAAATTAAAAACAAATAAAGTGTTATAAACTTATGATTCATTACACCACAAGACATAAACATCATCACTCACATATCATAGCTTGGAAACATCAATTAAGGTTACGATATTAACTAAACGAACAGCATGCAGCAGAAAGCTTTACTAATAGTTTATTTTTTTCATTCATCCAGACGACAAATACACGTCCGACTTACTAACACAGATAAGGATCCAAGTAACAAAGGCTACAATCTAAACTCGACCGTAGTCTAAAAGAAATTAAGTTAAGTATTTGACGGATGCTTTTTATAATCTCTCGCATGGGGTATTGTAAACACTCCGGCGCAGCGCAACGCGCCAGTTGCCCGTGGTTCACTGTCGTGAATACAACGCTCTTTTGAGCACGTGGCGATTTTATACAATCGCGCACGCGACACGATAAAATAACGAAGTCAAAAATTCGGGTGTTACACAAGGGTGTTTTTTGGACCGGTGTTATACTGTTTTTATAGTTTATGAAGTGTTTAGCTGTGATTTGTGCTCCGTTGTATGCAGATGCTGTATTGCATGGTGAGTTCTCATCATGATCAATGCCACCATTGTTTTGTACCATAACACTTTCATCTATATAGAAATTTGTTTTGGTTTATTTCTTATGTATTTGCTTCAACTCATAACTACGTTCACTTTTTTAATACTTTTTACTGTTAAATACAGGAAAGGTTTTTCGAATATCTTATTTATTTATTGAGAAATATATATTTGAAAGAATTTATTTTAGGGTTTGTTAAATATTTCGTGATTTAATAGGAACTAATTTTGTTATATTTGACGCATGGGGTGAGATAGATTATTTGTTCTTATATGTTTTATAATGCAATTTGAAATTTTAATGTAGAGTGACGAGAATTTTATTAAAGTACTTATATTCATCAAAAAAACTGTATCGCATAAAAATATCGAGAATGAGTAATATATTAAAATTATTACGTTACTATGTGTATAAATAAGTCAATAACGAAAAACCGCAGAAACGAATATTTTATTCATAAAGGAACTAGTTTTTTCAAGTGATATGATGAACATATTTGTATAAAGGCTTGAATCATCAGTCTGCTTACTCAAATTTCATCTCAATTAAACATAATCAACCAACGTCATCACGACGTTGTATTTACTGCTAAAACAGGTTCAATAATCATAATCAAACAAAGTGAATGTTTTTTAGGAAATTTATCTGCCGTATAAATCAAATAATCCGCCTGAAGAAAGGCACGGCGTTTGTGGTTGAGTGGGCTGAGCCTTCGCCGGCCTACCTCACTGCAACGCAAAGGCACCGGGTACGATTCCTGGTATAGTACATTTCGAAAACGAATTTTCTCTGTAATTTACTATATTCTGGGTGTCTGGGATCGGCCCCAGAGTAGTCCCTTGTATATTACCCATAAGACAAACGTGACTTGCTTAATTTGGAGATATACAATATGTCTGTTTGTCTGCCGATTATGATTACTAATTTTCTAATGATATAAATATCGGAGTCGAATAGTCATTCTCATCAGGTGCATCGTTATTTCCCAACTTTCTACCATTGTGAAAAAATCAATCTTGGCTGATTATGTGTTAATTAACTAAAAATTGTAAACTGAATATATAAGATAAAAAATGTGTAAAACTGATATACATAATAACAATAAGAATATATTACAAATTTTCCTGTTCATTTTTAATTGGGAGTTTTTGTAAACATATCAACTCCATTAAACAATACTTCTTTGTTCTTATATCTTACTATCTATTCATTTGTCTTCTTACTGGTTAAAACTTAAAGGTACAAGAATAGATAATAATATTTACTAATTACTCGTACTTATGATCTTTCGATACTTCAGAAGCAGGATCTGAGAGTACACATTGAATTAAATCTATATTCATTTTGTTCGTTAAGGAGCTCTCTATTTTGGTATACCTTTTAATTGTGTATAGTATGACATAATTATCTTTACAAACTGAAATGCTTAGGCTTTCGTACATTGAGTCGACTTCTGGCTTTTACAACAATTTCTTTAACCTATGCGTCTCTTAAATTTTTACCTATATCAAATATTATTCTAAAATACAAACCCTAGAGTTGTCGATAAAGAGCAAATGTATCCACTGCCTTTACTTAACTTGTCTAGTGTAATATGTGTAACGATAAACTATCTTTGTACAGTTCATATCAAAGGTGAAATCCTAGAATTAAAACCTATTAAAGTAATAACATAGTCTTAGATATCAGGCTTTTAATTAATGTCCATACAAGAAGTTAAACTAGTTACGTAGCTTTTGATCGTAAAAACTTTACGAGTATTAACTTGAAATGGTTAGTTTATAACGTCGTTTAAAGAATATCTTGAGCTAAGGTTACTGCAGTAAACTTCGATACTATGAAAGACTTAATAATAATTAAAATTTCCTTTGAAATCGTTGATAGGATCATCATTTTTAGTATCTTTGAAATTCCTAATAATAAGTATGTTAATTTGATGATGATAAATAGACGCGAAGGTTTTATGGTGCTTCTTTAGAATTATGGAGAGAAAATAGATTGCTATCAGTCCTAGCCTGCTCTGGAAGAGATTACTTTTTAGCAATAAGGCAGTCCATTGTACTATTTTTTTTATTTGTATATGATTTGGTGTGTAGTAGAGATTATCTATCTATTGCACTAATGAAAAACTAAAACTTGCCACTGGAAAAGCTGATGGAATCACGGTAAATATAGAAATTAGTTAATCTATTTATTACCTGTACGCTGTATTTTTATACGATACAGAAAGAAAGAAAAACTTTATTTCAATAAATAGCGACGTAATTACATTCCTGACATTTGACGGCCTCTGTGGTTGAGCGGGCTAACCCTTTGCCGGCGTACCTCACTGCAACGCAGAGGTTCCGGGTTCGATTCCTGGTATAGTAAATTTCGGAAACGTATTTTCTACGTTATTTACTATGGTCTGGGTGTCTGGGATCGGCCCCAGAGTAGTCCGTTGTATATTACCCATAACACAAGCGTAACTTGCTTAATTTGGGGATATACAATATGTGTGTTTGTCTGCCGATTATTATATTATTATTATTATTCCTTATACATTTTTATACACAAAGCATATTTTGAGAATTTGTACGCCGCATTTTCAGCAAACAAGATTTGCACTCAGCATATTGCTGTGTCGGAATAATATCCGACACAACGCTGATTTTCAGTGCAAACCTTCCTTTTGGCGTAAGACCAAAACGACCCAATTTTGTTAATTAAATAATTAATACTGCTTTAAAAATGAAAACTTTGTTTAGTATATATAGTATAGAAGCTTGACTAAAGACGATAAGGCTTGCATGATAATTGCCCTGTAATGTATATTCTGTTTGCAAAATATTCTCATATGTTAAATATATTTTTATTTTAACCCAGACAAGAATGGTAATACATTTACACATCTAAGTTGTTTGTTATAAATGAGGTATTTATAAATTATCTGTAAACAATTATTTAAGTGTTCTATTATATAATTACTATTTATCAGTAAAATATATATCATGAGTATGTTATATCTTTAAAATTTAACATATATTTTTAAAATTTATAAACAGCTGAATGTATGCACCGCCGCATTAGTGTAGAATATCCTACGAGGTAGTTAGCCTGGAAGAGATTCTATTATTGTTCTGCCTACAAATACTGTAATTAATCTATTGTCTGTTATTTTGGTGAGCAATGAAGTGTTATATCTATCTATCTATCTATTTCAAAATATCACATTATTATTAGCATCTAATCTAAATAGACTAAGCACCTAACGCAACTAAAAGTATTATTTCTAAGAAAGTATCCATTACAGCTTTTCTTGTTGTGTCTATTAAGGCGAACAATATCTAAGTGATAATAGAGTGATGAATGATGGTAGATGAAAAAGTTAATAAAAAATTATAATGATATGTTTAGCAATAATTTATAACCTTAATATTACGAGTTTTTGATCGGGACTACCAGTTGACATCACATGATTCTCTGACCGCGCGCTCTACGCCCTCTATCCGAAAATAGTTCAAGGTATGAACAAATGTTAAATACAAAAGTTGTAGAGAATTTAATTCTCTACAATATTGATAATAAATACAAATAGCGTAAAACCCATAGAAAACGAGATATTTGCAAAAAATGTAAAAAAAATAATCGATTTTTGTGACCTTGACCCCTGACTTTAAAACTTGCGACCATCCAATTATATGAGAATTTTGAGAACAGTTTTAGGATGCCAAAATACAAGTTTTTACGTGGTAATATACTGGGTAAGTCGATTTTCCGAAGTGGACTAATGATTGTACTATTAGAATTAGCAAGCAATAAAGGAATAGAATGTGATGATCTGTGGTGTGACACAAGATGTATGTCAGAATAGAGGAGTGTGGAAAAGACATATTGTGCCGATGTCAATTAATTGGGATATGGGGAAAGAAAAGAGAAAGAGAGAATGGAATAGAGTAGAACAGAACAGAAAATAATAGATTTTTTTTTATTGTAGGAGATCAGCTGACAGGCAGACGGCCCACTTCTTGGAAAGCGGTTACCATCGCCTATGGATATTTGCAACACCAAAGTTGCTACAAATGCGCCGCTGCTCTCTTAATGGAGACTGGAACCTCGTCACTAATGCCGGAACACAACTCAAGGTTGTTATGGCGACATACTTTAGACCAGGGGTGGTAGCCATCCAGTCGGGCAAATGCCCTAACACCTGGCTGTGGGTTGTTTTGTCGCCTCTTAGGACAGGCCGCCTGGCCGCAGGAAATTGTATTCTTTCTCCGTTCCTGCACGGATAGAAGAATATAATTTATGAGTTGAAGAAATATAAGTAGTAAATACAGAAAACAATAGGCGATCTTATTGATGAAAGCAATTTCTTCCAGATAACCTTAGGATGGATTTGAAAAGATTGTGAGACATGTGGATGCAAAATGTTATGTACGAAAGCAAAAAAAATTAAAAAAAAACTTCATTACCAATTTGTAACTTATCCCTGTAATGTCTCTACCATTTGTAACTTTATGCCCTTCATTCATTAATGTCTTCCATTGTTTATTTTGTTGAGGAATATTTTTTTACATTGATATCTATCAATATAAACAAAAATGAATCGTAGAAATATACACAACACGCGCATAACTTGAGAACGACTTTACCGATTTTGATGAAATCTTTTGGGTGTCACCGCGTGATTTAGATTCACAATTAGAATCGGTAGATGGCGCTAGGATCGGGTGCTAGAGTTTTATTTTTTCAGGGCAGGGCAATGTCTGCCATGACCTCTAGTTTATTTATATTAGTAAGATTACATAAATTTATAAACTTTACGAAGATGAAAGCAATCTAAATATTATCAAGTATAAGAAGAGTCAAAATAAATTTCAGAGGCTTTCCCCGTTTTTGTTTTGATCTTTAATGAGCTACTTAGGAGTATCAAAACAAAGCGTTAACGAGTATCTTTTGGATTAGTATAATACCAGGAATATGTACAGAGAAATTAACGACTTGTTTTCTTAAGGACTTTGTAAAGGCGCCTAATGAGAGTGATAATTGAAGAAGCTATGAGGTATGCATTGTTATGGTTCCGTGGCCAAATGTATGAGATCGGCCAAGTGCGTGTTAAGTCCACAGACTACAAGGGCTCCGCGGAAGCGATAAATGCCCACTATTTATATTATTTCGCTTCTGACCCTTAAAAAACAAAATATTTTTTTCCTACAACATCTTGAAATCGGAGCATTTTGCAATTTTGTTCTTGTTTCTTATGTTTTACTTGACACTGACTTCAAGATATTGTAGGTTATTTTTTGCTTTACAGATTGAAGTCGTTTTTGTTTAAAAAAAATGTTGGACAAGTACATTAACAATCTGTTCGTAAAAGTTCAAGTTAAAATTTTGTTGCGATTCGTTTTGCCATTTGTCCGATGCCATTCGTTTTTCCACTTGTCCGTTGAAGTTTCACTTCTACTATGTGTCCCAGCACACATTTAGATTTTTCGCAGGTTTACTACAAATTATGATTTGGTTAGGTTAGGTGCATTTTAATGAATGCATTTTTTATTTAAACATATTATATTTTAACGAACAAAAAACTGAATTTGATCCGAATGAAAACACATCCATAGTCTACTCTAAAATTATACCGCTTCTCACCACGTCTAGTCTAAATTTATGTCGCTCCTACACGCGGCCGTAACGCTTTTTCGTGACAGAAAAATTCTAAGACCCCCGTCTATATAGAAGTTTCACTTTAAAAATATTTTCTACTAATTAGTTTGATAATATATTAAGTGCCTGTAGAAATTGTACTACTGGCACGCGTATACAAGTTTGTTTTTCGTTGAGTGTAAGAGCTCTTCAACGAGGATTGCGCTGGATTTTCCAGGGATCCACTCATCATATCCTGAATTGGTGACAATGGGAGCAACTCAACTCTTTTGAATTCACACACAGTAGAAGTAAAACTTCAGAGAATACACACACAGATAATTCTTCTATAACTTTTATTAATATAATTCATATTTTTTTTGAGGCGAGGGAAAATGCTTAACCGATTTACGCACAAACTGGGCCGTTGCTAGGGGAACGACACGCGTCGGTCGGGGGCGATAACACTGCAGCAATAGTATGCTCTTGGCAGTGCTCCGTCCGCGATCGACGTCACAGAATACTGTGGAAGACTCCGAGCGTTGCTGCACGAGCGAGCAACCCCAATATCCACTAAAACCCCCCTCCTCCCCGTCGACCCAGCGCAATAAAGTGTCTGGAGTGTGCCCTGGGAGAACACACCCCACTTCGTTGTGCAGGGGTAGAAGGTCCATTGCTCTCCTAGCAAGCTAAAGGCCCCCCGCGGTAAACGGAACCTAACTCAGGGAGGGAAGTAATGCGCGTACCTGCCACTCCGGGTGCCAGCTGAAGGCCGGCGACCTCGAGAAGACGCATTAGCACGCGCTGCAGGACTTCTCTTAGTATCGCATTCTGCGGCCTCCTTGAGTGACATTACTGTCTCAGAAAAAGTAACCGCAGCCCCCCAATTGTCGCCGCTCTGCAGCATGGCCTTGACCAGGTCGCAGAGCGAATCGACCGGACCTACATACGTCTCAAGTTCGAAACGCTGCGGTGCCCATGCGGCGCACTCAACTAGCGTGTGAAACGCCGTGTCGGGCGCGCCGCACTGGCGGCAGTCCGGGGAAGGCAAGCAGCCCACAGTGCGATACAGATACTTATCGAAACATCCGTGTCCGGTAAGTATCTGCGTCGGTCTGAAGGTCAGGGTGCCGCTGGTGCGGTTGACCCATTCCGTCAGCTGTGGCCTGATTGCATCCAACGTGTAGCCGCCATAGGCTGCAGGGTTGTCGAGCTCTTGAGACCAGACGGCGATCATGGAGGCGGTTTCCCGCTTCCTGATCGCCTCGATTTCGACCTGACAGAAGGTCAGGCCTCTAGATAGGGTATTAATATAATTCCTTTAGCCTACATCCGTCAACATATTATAATTCAAATAATCTAAATTACACTTTAAAACACTAGTATAAAGTTTAAAGTTCAATGCACTGTTACGCACAAAATTTCCTTCGCTCTATGTATAAAAGAATATCTGCCTTCAGTACATACAGATAGAGCTAAAATTAATTTGAAATCTTTTAAGTTTTATTTAAATTGAAAATTAATACTTACAGATAAAGAGAAATGTGTTTTATTTTGAATTAAATTAAATATTATTATTATATTAATCAAATTAAAGAATACAATGTAAGAAAACTTAACTTGTTTGTATTGTATTCTACTCATAGTCCCTCAAGACTATAAGTAGAATACTGAGCCCAGATCACCGTCTTCTATGGGTAAGGTGCCCAGAAGGCTGGCTACGTTTCCTCGCTGGATCGCCATACTGATCCGTTGGCCGAGGTAAGCACCAGCCCTCTGATCACCCGAAGAGTCAATGAGTCGTTTCGATAAATTTTGGTAGAGGCTCATGGCCTCAGGCCCCCACGGTCCAAGCGTCTCGACAGCAAACGGCACAAACATATAACTCTCACAGAGGGTTGCATATTTGCGCCGCTTGAGTGATTCGGCTGTTTTGGTAAATGGGATGCGGCCAACGTGTCTACGCAAGTCGCATCCCACACCAAAGGCTTGCCACGCTGCCAAGGAATTAGAGTCATTCCGTCGGGACGCCTACCATCGTCACGTCCAATATTATATATTATAATAATTATTATATTATATTACATTAAATATTAATATTTTCTTAAGTTTTCCCGACTTGTATACATAATAAAACTACGTTTTAACGGTTTTAAGCGCGGTAATTTTATTTGATTTTGGTTTTTCCGACGTTTCGGCCACTTTTCAGTGGCCGTGATCACATCTTGACATCTTTGTCTTCCGTGATCACGGCCACTGAAAAGTGGCCGAAACGTCGGAAAAACCAAAAAAACCAAAATCAAATAAAATTACCGCGCTTAAAACTGTTAAAAGGTAGTTTTATTACAATAAATATTATTAACTTATGGTTGAATTTTACGTGTTTATTTATTTTCAGTGCCACTTTTTCGATTAATCGATCTTCCGATTTAAAAAAGTTTCATTTAAAAAATAACTGAAAATCGATCCGGAATTGACTGATCGCGTAACAAACTCACTCACACGGAACTTTCTCCTTTTTGAGGTCGGTTAAATAGACATGATCATAGACGGATGAACGAACTATTATACGAATTCCATTTGCACTAAAGTAGCGTCGCAACCCTAAAAATCGTCTTGCATACAATTGCTTATAATAAGAACAACAAAAGCGAGTCTATAATTTTATAACCAACTCAAAAGTGTTATTAATACACCGCGTATTTGAAACAAGGTATAATTACACAAACAAATTAATTAGTACAACATGCATTCATTGCTGGAATAGCCACTTAAAGTAATCGAAACCAATATAAACAATACTAAAGAAAGATCTCGGTGTATTACATTGTATTTGGTATATTTCAATAGCTCAGATTGTACTTGAGGGTTGGTGATAATGTTGTTTTGTCTCGTCGAGAATCTCTCTCTTTCTCTTTCGGAGGGCATCTTTAGAACGTAGCCCGCCGTGAGCGGTTGGCGCGGGTGAGTCCTGAAGAAAGGATTCTCAATTGCCGTTTTTTTTTTATTATTAACAACTCTACGGACTCGAGTTCCGTACCCTTTTTACAACTTAATTTCTAGGTTTAATTTTTTTAATTTAACACGCTTATTAGTTATTTTGGTTCTTGTGACATTAATTTATTGATTTTTGTGTTGAGGTGTATGTGTCTTACGAATAACTTATTATATTAATTTATTCTAGTTTTAATACTAAACTTATACTAATGTAGAGTCTATCTGTTACATGCTGGTGTTGTGAGGAAGTTCATGTGCAGTGTAGGCCTTATATCTATACTTATATATATATATATATATATATATATATATATATATATATATATATATATATATATATATATAAAAGATATTGTGGGGATACTTATAAAATATTCAAGAAAAAATTTCTAATATTATATGATATATATATGAAATGCATAATACATATTTATGAACAGAATAGTGTTGTAAAGGTAGAAGCAAGCTAGCTAGTTAGTAAATCTAGCTTCGTGTATACAGAACTAGCTTCATTTCTAGGCTAGTAAGCTAGGATAGTTTAATGGGATGGCTCATTTGCCAGCATCGCAATGAAAAATTATACTAATATCTCGCCATTTCATTAAAAAAAGTAATTGATTATCAAGATCTGGCTAAAGATAATTCACACGACTGTTGTACATTGAAAAAAAACCGACCCTTAGTTACATAAATGGCGGTCACAATTTTTTCATTTTTCGCAATTTCACTACATAAGAGAAAAGAAAGCTGAATAGACTTCACCTTGCTGTTAAATGTCATCTATGTAGATAGATGAACAGGGTATACAAGTGAATGTACATGACGGGTTTCAATACCCCAAGGAACTCTAATAACACAACCGGAAGTAGTCATCATAATGTCTGCAACCCGGAATTCGATTCAGAAGTCAATTACAACACTTTTTATTAGCTGTCAAAACAAAAGCGTATTTTATTTTCAATTATCTGCTTGCTTTCAATTAGCCATTAGTTACTTAAGAGAAGCGATTCTGATTATAATCTACAATCTATAATATTATATAAAAAAAAGGAGAGTGAAGACGATGTAATTTTTTAAAGATTTAAAAAATAAGCTATTTTAATAAGATTTTTAAATACAAGCTGCTGATTTGAGATCCTGGATATCATGTAGCCGCAGAGTGCTAGCCAAGACGAGTGAAACGAGCCCAAACACGACGGGTCTATCTTGTTTAGTACAGGAGTTCCTATGGCCACCTTCCGACTTCATCATCAGATCAGCTCTATGGTACCATATTATTACATTGTCACGCGATAGACATATGCGTGCAAAATTTCAGCTCAATCGGAAACGGGGAAGTTGGTCAAATTTAACTTGCCTAATCCCACCCGAACTTACATACCTATACATACATAGGTACATCCATTGCAAGTTAAATAAAAGCTTGTAATAAATAGCCATGAACACTTTCGATTGGCAAGCTATCATAGAATAGAATAGAAAACACTGTATTGTTCACCAAGTATACAATTACAGCATAAATAATTACAGTAATTTCACGGCAAACCAAAAGGCGGCCTTATCGCGTAAAGCGATCTCTTCCAGGCAACCTGACTGCGAGGATACTTTTAACAACTTATGTCTAGGTATAATTAAATTAAAAAGCAGTAAAATAAAAAACGAAGAACAGTAAAATGTTGGAACAGCTAAGTTAAGAAGAATATAAAAATATATATTTTATACTAGCTGTCCCGACAGACGTTGTTCTGCCCTGAAGAAATAAAATTTAGAACCCGATTTCATCGCTACCTACCGGGTCCAAATGTAAGCTATCCTATCTTTCAAGTTGGATCAAACTGCACACGGTGTGCAAATTTGATTAAAATCGGTCAAGTACTTTAGGAGTCCATCGCGAACAAACAACGTGACACGTAATTTATATATATTAAGGTTATAAAGCGCTCGCGAACCGCGTTCGTAATACTGAAGTAAGAAAGAGAGTTGGTCTGAAAGAGAGTGTCGGGGTGAAGGTAAGGAAAGGAATGCTCCGATGGTTCAGGCATGTGGAAATAATGCATGATGAAAGAATGACTAAACAGATATACAATGCAAAAGTGGATGGATGCCGAAGTCGTGGAAGGCCACGACACACCTTCCATGATCAAATTGATCGTGTACTAGCAGAAGGTGATGTCAGGAGCCTTAAGAACAGACAAGAGTGCATGAAAAGAGTTATGAATATCAAAGAAGCAAGTGAGGTGTGTAAGAATAAGCCTAAATGTCGCTCTGTTGTTCGTGCCTACTCCGCAAGGGAACTGGCGTGAAGTTATTTATGTATGTATGTAAGATTATAAACTGGTTAATGGTTTTGGACAGGTTTTTTAAATATGGCAAGTGATTTAGCTTTTCATTATCATAAGCGTGTTTATAAATCTATAAATAATTAAATAAAAAATATGTCTCATCTGGTTATCAGATCGATGAAGGTCGATCTTCACCGTCTCCACTACTATGGGTTGTTTTGTCGCGGCTTACAACAGGTCACCCGACCGGAGGGAATTTTATTCTTTCTTCGTTCCTGCACGGATAAAAAAATTATCTTATCTAAACTCAAATCGAATCGAACGAATTTTATCAGTTGTTGTAGCGTAATGACTAGCGCACGCGTCCCAAACTCAAAGGGCGCGGGTTCGATCCTGACCGGAACGCATGCACCGCTTAGATTTCTGATCTAATGTAGTGCATATTGTTACAATTACCACGTGCTAACAACGGTGAAGGAAAACATTGTGATGCAACTAATCGAGATAACCGATGTGTCAAACCTGCCAAGCCGCCTTGGACATGCGTGACGGGTATACTGGCCGTTCCCGCTATAATTTTCATCTGTGCAGGCCTGTCGTAAGAGGCGACAAAATAACCCACAGTCAGGTGGTAGGGTAGGGTAGTTGCCCGACTGGATGGCTAGCACCCCTGGTTTAGAATATGCCGCCATAAACAACCTTGAGTTGTGTTCCGGCATTAGTGACCAGGTTCCAGTCTCCTTTAAGAGAGCAGCGGCGCATTTGTAGCACTTTTGGTGTTGCAAATGTCCATAGGCGATGGTAACTGTTTTCCATCAAGTGGGTCGTCTGCCTATCTGCTGAACTCATGAAAAAAAAAGAAAAACATATGGGAGGCCCGAGCCCAAGAGTGGGACGCTTATGGGCTGGTATTATTAATTTTATCGAAACATTGAAAAAGAGTAGCGGGTATACTTAATTCCGCTCTTACATAATACATACATAAATTATATTAATCTCAGATTAACATAGAGCTTATGGCCATATAGAATAATAAAAATCACTTTCTCTTAACGAATTTAGAAAATGTATGTTCTGTGATGTCAAACAGTTGCTAATTTGTATAATTATGGTACTTATTGTTTCTTAAATGACAATAAATTGGCCAAGTGCGTGTCGGACCACGCTTAGTGAAGGTCCCGTGGAGATAATGACTGTTTATTTATTTTTTTATTTAGTTGAAATTTTACATTGAATTGACAGTAATTATAATATTTTCTTAAATAATACATACATAACTTCACGACAGTTCCCTTACGGGGTAGGCACGATCAACAGAGCACCATTCAGGCTTATTCTTACACACCTCACTTGCTTCTTTGACATTCATAACTCTTGTCATGCACGCTCGTCTGTTCTTAAGGCTCCTTACATCACCTTCTGCTTGTACACGATCAATTTGATCGTGTACTAATAATAAATAAATAAATTACCGCGCTTAAAACCGTTAAAACGTAATTTTATTATGTAGACAGTAATTTATTGATTAAGAAAAAGAAAGAAAGTTATTTGAAGAAATAGGGAAGTATTTATATTGCTTACATACATCTTAAAACCTAAAGCGTATTTTGAGAATTTGTACGCTGTAATTTAAGCAAACAAGGTTAGCACTCAGCATATTGCTGTGCCGGAATTATATGCGGCACAACGCTGATTTTCAGTGCAAAACTTCACAGCACGAGATGGTTTGGCGCAAGAGCGCAACGAGGGCGCTAATAATTCGAGTGGCTAAATAGGCGTTTCACCCAAAGTTAACAGTCCGCTTTTCATGTCGAATATGAAGAAAGTAAATAAAAACTGGTTAGTTAAACAAACAACTACTTCTCTAATGAAATCAGGCGTTAAATCCATAACTAAATCTGATGAAACGTCATCATGTACATCACATTATTATTTTTATGTTTAAGGCTTGGCAACTAGGCTTTAAAGCCAGGCGCCGTTGTATTGTAGGCTACAATCGACGTCATTCAATGGAGTTCTTGTAAAAACTCGAAAGGCCACATTTGGCTATATAGTTCACATTTCTCGCAAAAACACATAATTACTACTCAAAAACTATCCTACAACTATTGTTCATTTTAAAGTAATTTTACACATTTTTAGAAAATAAAACTGCACAGCACAACGTCCCCTTTCAGTTCCCGCCAAAAACTCCATGTACATCAGTAGTAATAGTAGTTGTATTCGCCACAAAGGCAGGCAAAGGAATCTAGTCCATACAGCCAATTCTGATGTTTAAGTCTTCGCATAATAGTCGCGCAGTTGTATTGTAGACTACAACTAACGCCATTCAACGGAGTTCTTGTGAAAACTCAAAACGCCACATTTGACTATACAGTTCACATTTCTCACAAAACACATAATTACTACTCAAAAACTATCAATATCCTACAACTATTGTTCATTTTAGAGTAATTTTACACATTTTTAGAAAATAAAACTGCACAGCACAACGTCTCCTTTCAGTTCCCGCCAAAAACTCCATGTACATCACACATGACAAAACAGACTTGGCTTAAAGGTCTAGAAACCAAGCCATAAAATCCAAAAAAAAAACATTACACATGAAACGTCAAGAAATTGTTATTTGTGGCATTCTGCCAGCCAGTATTTTTGTTGTCACTTATGATATTAAATATTTAGCTCAAATTTATGTAAATTAAATAATAATTTATTGAAAAGTAATTTAAAAGTATAAACTGATGTTACAAAACTGTTAATATTTTTTTATTAAAATTTATGCCACGATTCAGCAGTGGCTGTAAAAAAGTTAGAACGTGAGTCCCACGTATTACGTATCTATGGTACGCACAGCTTTTAGCGGGAGGGAGGAGTTTTTGGCGGGAACTGAAAGGAGATGTTGTGCTGTGCAGTTTTATCTTCTAAAAATGTGTAAAATTACTCTAAAATGAACAATAGTTGTAGGATATTGATAGTTTTTGAGTAGTAATTGTGTGTTTTGTGAGAAATGTGAACTATATAGCCAAATGTGGCCTTTCGAGTTTTCACAAGAACTCCATTGAATGACGTCGATTGTAGTCTACAATACAACGGCGCCTGGCTTAAAGGCCTAGTTGCCAAGCCTTAAACTTAATAAAAAATATTAACGGGAGGAAAAATCGTTTCCCAGGGACGAAAAGTGCTATTTTCATCTCTGTGTTTAGGCAACTCCTAGTGTACTTTCAGAATGTGTAAAATATGTTCTTTTGTATTTAAAACTAGTAGCGGAGGGTGATGTCAGGAGCCTTAAGAACAGACAAGTGTGCATGACAAGAGTTATGAATGTCAAAGAAGCAAATGAGGTGTGTAAGAATGGGCTTAAATGGCGCTCTGTTGTTCATGCCTACCCCGCAAGGAAACTGGCGTGAAGTTATGTATGTATGTATTTAAATTGATTTCTCAGTTCCTAAGCAACCTTAGTTACCTGTCTCCACCTCTTCACGAAAATACACTTTATATAATGAAGTCAATTTTTGTTTTTCAACAGTTTCAGAGGAAATTGACTGTAATATGTACAGAAAGATGGGTGGACATGACGAAAATACTTTTCAATTTTCTTTCACTTTTTCCTAATTATTCTAGGTCGACCCAATATATCTTTTCTTCCATACTCATCTATTCTGACATATGTCCTCTGTCACACCACAAATCATTATCATCTTTTTTAATCTACCTTTACATTTTTATCCATCAATCTTGCAGTTTAACATTCTTTTTAACCGACTTAAAAACAAGGAGGAGGTTCTCAATTCGTCGGGATCTTTTTTTTTTTTTTGCTTTTTTTATGTATGTTCACCGATTACTCCGAGATTTATGATCCGATTTACGTGATTCTTATTTAGTTTGACGTGGAATAGTTGCCATTTGGTCCCGTAAAAATTGAATATAGTTTGGTCCAGTAGTTTTCATTTTACGAACATTTTTTTGTTCCCGTTTCTTGGGACCTATATTTTTTAAAGAGCGCGGCACCTTTCGTAGGCCTACCCATACATTGCTAGAAAAAGTAACAAATAAAATAAAAAAACCGACTTTAAAAACTAAAAAGTACAAAATAACTTATTTCTAAAGCTATTATTATTAATATATATTATCTAGAAGATCTTGAAATCGGTGCAAAGTAAAACATAAAAATTACTATATTTTTTTGAAAATTACTAAGCACCGACTTTAAGATGTTTTAGATAATATATATTAATAATAATAGCTTTAGAAATAAGTTATTTTATACTTAATAAAACTACGTTTTAACGGTTTTAAGCGCGGTAATTTTATTTGATTTTGGTTTTTCCGACGTTTCGGCCACTTTTCAGTGGCCGTGATCACGGCCAAATCAAATAAAATTACCGCGCTTAAAACCGTTAAAACGTAGTTTTATTATGTATAAAAGTTGCGAAAACTTAAGAAAATATTATTTTATACTTTTTAGTTTTTTTTTGTGACTTTCATCTCTCCTCATCACATACCACCTTAATCTTCTTCCTCTCAATTTTTCAGCCACGGGTGCAACTTTCAAAGATCCCCTTATGTACAAAATTCTCACCTTATCCATTTTTCTAACACCACACAACCATCTCAACATTCTCATTTAATCCGAATGGAGACGTTTGCGATCTATCACTTTAATGACCCAACATGACAAAAATGCCCATGGAACCCTGATAGAAGTACAAAAGCGTATCAATATGACAGGTAGGTAGTCAAATTTGAAAGTGCTAATCGCCATCTATACTTGACGTGTTTTGCTGAGACCACTTTCTAAATCCTTTTACTGTCGATGAATTTATGTCTATAACGTAACTTTAATGATCCTCAGCTAGTCACAAGAATTCCAACACTAATTCTTAGCGTGCTAACTGCGAATGTACAGTGTACAGAAAGGGTCACAGGCAGACGGCCCACTTGATGGAAAGCGGTTAACATCGCCTATGGACATTTGCAACACCAAAGTTGATATAAATGCGCTGCTGCTCTCTTAAGGGAGACTGGAACCTGTTGACTAATGCCGGAACACAACTCAAGGTTGTTATGGCGACATGCTTTAGACCAGGGGTGGTAGCTATCCAGTCGGGCAAATGCCCTACCACCTGGCAAGTACTAGCGGGCCCGGCAGGCATCGTCCTGTCCTGATAAAATAAAAATCTAGAACCCGATTGCAGCGCCACCTACCGGGTCCAATTCTGAATCTAAACTATCCCGGGACCCACTTGAACCTTTACGTAAATGTATCCCATTATCCGGGATGAAAAGTATCCCTTGGCCACCCTCGGTATTAAAATTACATATGTACCGAATTTCAGCCAAATCGGTCCAATAGTCTTTCCGTAAAAGGATAACAAACAGAGAGACGAATGTATTTTTATTCCGGAAACTATCCCATTTTTCGGGATAAAATTATCCAATGATCATCCTCGGCATCAAATATGCTGATACTGAGTTGCAGCCAAATCGGTTCCGTAGTTTTTCCGTGAAAACGGAACAGTCAGACAGATAGTTACTTCCGCATTTTTAATATTAATAGGGATTATTATTATTAGAGAGAGCATGAAAGTAGAGTAAACGCGGTCGAGATGCGAGCACTGCGCAGAATCTGCGGAGTGACGCTCGCGGACCGCGTTCGTAATACCGAAGTAAGAAAGAGAGTTGGTCTGAAAGAGAGTGTCGGGGTGAAGGTAAGGAAAGGAATGCTCGGGTGGTTTGGGCATGTGGAAAGAATGCATGATGAAAGAATGACTAAACAGATATATAATGCAAAAGTGGATGGATGCAGACGTCGTGGAAGGCCACAACACACCTTCCATGATCAAATTGATCGTGTACTAGCAGAAGATAATGTCAGGAGCCTTAAGAACAGACGAGCGTGCATGACAAGAGTTATGAATGTCAAAGAAGCAAGTGAGGTGTGTAAGAATAAGCCTAAATGGCGCTCTGTTGTTCGTGCCTACCCCGCAAGGGAACTGGCGTGAAGTTATGTATGTATGTATTATTATTATTCCCTATCCCACCTTCCCTATCCTATCTTCCCCACCCCATTTTTCCTAACTCATTCCCCACTCTATTCCTCTATCCAAATATATAATATAGCCTTAATTAATGCCAAATATCCAATGTAGATAAAAAAATGGCACTGCAGTTGTATTTTTGGTGTCGTCGAAATTCATTACCAAATACGCGGCAAGACGAACGAAGTGTTGCTGGCAGGAATGTCATAACTCTTTATAATATAAACGAATGAAGATATAAAGTATTTATCACGCTTGTTTCGTATTGGGGTAGGCAGAGACGATTGCTCTCCACTTGCTAAGATCCCGAAAAACATTTTCGCTTCAACAACTTTTATTAATATTTTTATGAATACACGTTTATTTAAAATGCTTTTCACTTGGCCTTCATTCAAAATATCTTCTATTTGATAATGGTGAGTACGACGCGGTCTGACCGCACCGACTCTACTAGTCACATTGTCAAAAAATGTGTTATAAGAGAATATGCGCGAGTCCGACTCGTACAAGGCTAGTTGTTAAAACTATCAACTAATTTAGTTTTGTTTGTTACACATGTTTGTTGGTCTTGAAACAACTTTCAAAAATTCTGTTACAAGACCAAAATTAATTACGTGATTTGAAGCACACGGCGGAATTGGGGTTTCCCTGCTTTAAGTTTAACTGGAATGATTCATCAAAATCTTGCGAGATCAACAACTCTGGGAGCGGTCGGTTCAATGTCACATTGCATACATTTAAATATACTTATAACAAAACACCTTCCTGGGGCCTAATGTGGTCACTTTCGTAAATTCAAATTAAAAATAGGACAAGTGTCAAAATAAAGCGGAATTTATGCCATGTCTAATGTCTTACACCTACCAGTATATCTGGACACGTGTCAATTTCAGTGAGCGACCCTCCAAAAGCTGTCGATTTAGGCCCATCTGTTGTTTGGTTTTAGCATGAAAAAATTACAAAACGCAAAAATTCCCAAGAACGCCGTACACAGGTGTATATTTATTTCTAACCAGAAAAAGGTATACACAATTTCATACTTCTTACTTTCAAACGACGGATGTAATGACGGATTGTAATATTCGCAACAACTCAGAAGGGGTTATGGTAATAAAATAATAGCAAGCCCTCATGCATCAAGGGAGCAGAGGAGTCTTCACCCCTGTCGTCGAAGTGAGTTAGCTCTTCCAGGGGCTTTCTCAGGCACTTGTTGCGCTAGGATTGGTATGGGCGTAACTACGTTCTAAGTCTCATGCCTTTCCTGCCATAAGCGCGGTGCATCGGAGGAGGGTGGTTTTAGTGGTTATTAGCCATTTGGGCTCGAGTCTCCAGACAAGCCGGTTGATTATGTTTGGATTGCCCCTTCTGGGAATGCTTCCATGATCGACTATGGTATAATCCCTTGCAAAGTACCCGGTATTGTGCGTAAATAGCATTTCCCCCGCCTGAAAAAAAAATAGCAACTAGTCCCTATACTTATAATACAAGAACTCTACACTGGGCAGACATTTTTAGAACACTTCGCCATCCCTCCAACGATTTTACAGTACCACAAACTTAGCAACTTGGCACAATCGATAGCGGATTGAAGTCATTGATAAACTATTTTAATTAAAATAAATCAAAAACAGTAAAATATTGTTACGCGCAAAGTCCATCACTATTAGATTCCCGAATGTACACACGTCACGCCTAGATCGTAGCTGTAGCTCAACTGACCCCTTCTCTCAATCAGGCCATCTTGAATTAAAATGCCGTTGGAATTATAATAGAGTTTATTAGAACTATACAAACACGTATAACGCAGGTACAAATATAACTGGACTCAACAAAGCCAAACGTAATGCAGAAGATCGTAATTCCATAAAACGCGCAAAGTCCGTCACTAAATAGATTACCGAATGTAGTACACACGTCTTGCTTCGCTCGTGGTTATCGCTAGACTGCCGATCTCTCCATTGGGCCATTGCTTTATATTGCACAGATACAATATGTCTGCCCGACCGCGTAGACCGAATCTATTAGAATCAGTCCGACACACCTGGCTAATGAGTGCCATAAAATATTACAATACACAATGGGCTGTCTAATCAGAAATTTTAAACACAAAGTAAATAAAAGAATTCCAAATGCCGAAAGGTAATAAAGTGTGTTTTTATGGTATACAGGTGTGAATCCACTTTTGTCGGCGTTGAGGTCGTAACAATATTATCGCGTCTGCCAACCTGAAAATAAAATGTAGTGAATACCGTCTATACACAAATTGAGAGATTTTGAATTATAATCTACACAATTACCACATCAAATGTAGATAAATATAGTTACATAAAATTATGGTAAATTATAGAAAACTACTCTAAACAAAACAGGCGCTAATCACAGAATAAATAAAAACATAATATTATTATTCAATTAAGGAAATGGCCGATTGTATCGTTTACAAATAAGAGGGTTCATAACAAAATTAATTAATAACCTTAAAAAGATAACATGACAAGAACAACTATGCAACTAAATAAATGTAACAGAATTTTCATATAAACTTTCAAACCCCTTTTTCCCCCTTAGGTACAGAATTAAAAAAATAAATCTTACCACCTGTAGTAGGAGTAAGAACTCGCATGCAAATTTTCATGATTCTAGAACTAGTAGTTTGGGCTATGCGTTGATATGATAGTCAGTCAGTGAGATCAAGAGGTAAGCTATAGATATATAGGTTGCCTTGATGCGCTCGAATTTTAAATATACACTAGTGGTCGAAATTCGACCATAATTAATTTGAATTTAATTTTGAACATTATTAAGGTTCTGTTGTCAAAGACTATACTTCTATAATCACAGATTACGCTAAGGCTACACATTTTTTGACTTTAACAATAAACAAAAGAGTATACTTATATATGCGTGTGTGCGTCAAATGCATGCAATGCGTCAAAGATATACAATGCAAAAGTGGATGGATGCAGAAGTCGTGGAAGACCACGACACACCTTCCATGATCAAATTGATCGTGTACTAGCAGAAGGTGATGTCAGGAGCCTTAAGAACAGACGAGCGTGCATGACAAGAGTTATGAATGTCAAAGAAGCAAGTGAGGTGTGTAAGAATAAGCCTAAATGGCGCTCTGTTGTTCGTGCCTACCCCGCAAGGGAACTGGCGTGAAGTTATGTATGTATGCGTCAAATGCATGGTAGTGTGTGTAATATTTTTTTATTGATTTAATGTATTTTTTATGCATAATAAAAAAAATATATTAGCATTCTGCACTCCTTCTCTATATACACTATAAGTGTGCGAAATTCCATACTCCTCCGTCCGCGCAATTTTCGTAAAAAGGGGTACAAAGTTTTTGCTTCACGTATTAATATAATAATACCGCTTCCAAACAAAACCTGTGTAAATCCACTTCATTATGTTATCAAAGCAACTCCCGTAATAATGTTAATAAGGAATAATTAATCATTTGACCGGAAGAGAAATATTTTGATTAGAATAAGTTTCATATCGGTTCTTTTGATACCGTGTAATATCGAATAATTCTTCATTTCTTATACGAATCGTGAAATGTTTATTGAATTCATTAAAATTTTATTAAAATTATGAGATCATTAGGCTGAGTCATAAAACCAGCTACATAATCCTCTATATCTCGATGTATTAAGTACTAGCTGTGCCCGCGACGTCGTGCGCGTGGAATTTGCTTTCCAAACCCTCCGATTTTGAAACATTCTTCATTGGTGCTCCACTCCTATTGGTCTTAGCGTGATGATATAGCCTGTAGCCTTCCTCGATAAATGGGCTATCCAACACTGAAAGAATTTTTCAAATCAGACCAGTAGTTCCTGAAATTAGCCCGTTCAATCAAACAATATATTAGTATATTTGACTACAACACTAATACTTACATTTTAAATATATCGCGATATTTTCTTTTGAATGAAATGTCCAAATTGAATAATTCAAAAAGTTCTAGAAAGGTATTGAATTCGCCTTGAATATGGAGTAATTTATTTTGATAAGGATTAATACCAAGGTACAAAATAAAGAGTTTTTGAAGCGACGGCATTTTAATTATTTAAAAAAATAAAAGAAAACACTTATTGTTGAGATAACTACAATAGTTAGACATATGATTACGCAATATTTTTTATAGACAATTATATGTTCTGTAAAGTGGTAGTACATTGTTTTGTTCTATAATCAATAGTTTTCGCAGCGCACTCCGTGTAAGGATTTTTTCGGGTCAGTTTTTTACACCTTTGGTTACATTATTGGACTTTTAGTAAGGATTCCTAATTTTTTTGAAAATATAATATAGCCTATAGCCTTCCTCGATAAATGTACTATTCACCACTGAAATAATTTCTCAAATCGGACCAGCAGTTCCTAAGATTAGCGCGTTTAAACAAACAAACAAACAAACACACACACACACATATATATATATATATATATATATATATATATATATATATATATAGATATATAATATGGTATTAATGAGTACATATATGCTAATATATAAATGTGAAAGTTTGCTTTATGAATGAAATAATCTAAGACAGTGGTCGGCGAACTTATTAGCCAAAGAGCCAAATATGAACATTACAACGATTAAAAAAAAAATTGGGAGCCAAATCTGCTTGTTTAGTAAACTTTTACATACATACATACATAACTTCACGCCAGTTCCCTTGTGGGGTATTCAGGCTTATTCTTACACACCTCACTTGCTTCTTTGACATTCATAGTTCTTGTCATGCACGCTCGTTTGTTCTTAAGGCTCTTGACATCAGCTTCTGGTAGTACACGATCAAAGTAAACTTTTATTACACTAAATAAGTAGTACACTAAATAAAACTAAATTTCGTACTTAATGAATATTAATGCGAACAATGTGCTTGGATCTCCTTGGGAAGTTTGAGTAAGTCAGCTTTGTATGTCGTTGTTTTTAATTTAAGGCATTTTTTTTTTTATTGCAGGAGTTCAGCAGACAGGCAGACGGCCCACTTGATGGAAAGCGGTTACCATCGCCTATGGACATTTACAACACCAAAGGTGCTACAAATGCGCTGTTGCTCTCTTAAAGGAGACTGGAACCTGGTCACTAATGCCGGAACACAACACAAGGTTGTTATGGCGGCATACTCTAGACCAGGGGTGGTCGCCATCCAGTCGAGCAAATACCCTACCACCTGGCTGTGGGTTGTTTAGTCGCCTCTTACGACAGGCCGCCAGGCCGCAGGAAATTGTATTCTTTCTCCGTTCCTGCACGGATATATTCGTTGGTAGCACTTTTGGTGTTGCAAATGTCCATAGGCGATGGTAACTGCTTTCCATCAAGTGGGCCGTCTGCCTGTCTGCTGAACTCATGCAATAAAAATAAAAAATAAAAAAATCTTCGCACCGAATTCTAGATTTTTCTCTTGAAGTCGGATTCGTATTTTGTCAGAAAAATCTATTTTTTCATTACAAAATTACTTAAATTGCTTTAGAACGTGTAAGCCCTGACTTGGTGACAGTGGGACCACTTCAGGAGTATACTGTCGAATAAAAAACATTTCAAAATCGGTTTACAATTGACGGAAAAATCACCTCAAATACGTACAAAAAAAAGTTACAGTTGAATTGAGAACCTCCTTCCATTTAAGGCAGTTAAAAAGTTATTTATTACTGGATATATTCAAGATATTTCCCAAAATTGTTCTGCTACGTAACTGATCAAGATTTCAGTGGGCGCCTTATTACCTAACTCTCATAGATATTCAAGCCCTAGCCTAACTTTGAATGCATTTGTCCTATTGGCTAATAGTCTGATTTGAATAACACAGATTACTGTAGCCAATTACAAAATGGTTTTCAATATGGTTTTGAAATATTGGAATGTTTTGTTTTGAAAGGTTTTGTTCTGAATAGCAGTTAGGTTATGAGAATGTTTAGATTTGCGAAGGAGGAGGCGGAACGGGAGCGTGAGCGTAATTCCCTGCTCCGCTCCCGCCAAAGGAGGACGCGCCGACGCCGGAGGTCGGATAGTGACCTTCGGCCGCCGTAAGCGGGCGGCGCGAGTGAGGCCCCTAGGGGTATAGGGGTTCTCACTCACCCGCACATGCCATCGAGATGAGAGCGCGAGTGTTCCGCGCGCGCTCATCTCTCTTCCCGTGGGGCGCGTTACAGACCGCCCCACGCACGAAAGAGACCTAGTAGTAGCCGGGGGACACGTCCTCTGGCATAGGAAGAGGCCCAGTGAGGGGGGCCCACGCCTGCCAGGGCACGCGGAGTTGGGAAGCCCGCATTCACGTAGCCCTGGCATAAGGCGCAGGACGGAATTTAAAAAAAAAAAAAGTGAAAATGTTTAGATGGATGTGTGATGTTACAAAAATGGATCCATCCACATATTACGTCACAAGAATGTCACGATTTTTTTACTCCTCCCCCGTCCTCGTCACAGATGGTCATATTCGTGAGAGTACCCCCTTCCTAGCGTCATCACATATTTTTCAATTTTTCATCACGAACTTATCTATATATTAATACGTGAAGCAAAAACTTTGTACCGCTTTTACGAAAATTGCGCGGACGGAGGAGTATGAAATTTCGCACACTTATAGTTTATATAGTTAAGTTTTTAAAGCACTTAAATTATAAATGTACACGTTTAAAGCAACCACCACGTGACATTACTCCACTATCAATTCGTCGAACTGAAAGAAACCAAGTTTATCTCTACAAAATTTTAAATAATTGCGTTGATTTCCCTTTGCTCATCAATAATTTACTCCTGAAGTGTCCCCGTTTGAGCTGACGTGATAAATCCTTATTTTTAGCACCACTTATAAAAACTAACTATACTAAAAACACGTTTTTATACCGGACTTGTCAGCAATACAATGCACTATTTACTAGTATTGATCTTTTCATAGGTAACTTACATCAATTTAAGACCCAAATTAAAAAATGTTGTACTTTAGAATGATCCAATGACATTTAGAATAATGATGTAAACTTTTTTTTCAATACTTATTTATTTTTTTAATCTCTATTTTGTTAGTAATTATTGTGACATTTTTTTTCAATTTTATTCAATATTGACTTAGTGTAAATTAAATTGACATTTTATTTATGTAATTTTCGTATAATTGTATTTTTTTTTTGTAATTAACTATTTGACTACTATTAACTAGAATGATGCGTGAGGCTATTGAAATCAAAAAACACCCAAATTTCAATAGAGAAGATGGTTGGCAAGTACCACCTGTTTGGGATCCAATCATCAAAACTATTAAGAGCCAAACCCAGCAAAAACCAGCTATCAGACCTCAAGACACTGTGAGCTCTTTCTGCGTGCAACGGAACACAAACCAACTTAACTGATAATTACTTTTATTTTTCCTTCCACCCATTTTAATATTATATAAAATTATTAGAGCTAGGCATGTTTGCTGAAGAGTTTCTTGCGCCGCTTCTTCTCTTCAAGCCATAACATGTTACGAAGCGGTAGTAAATTAGATTAGGCTCCCATAGAGTAAATAATAACCATAAACAAAATTAAAATTAAATAATTAAAATTAATAACTTGGCGGTAGGCTAAATAAAACTTTAACAATACTCGTTGACACTTGACATCTTTGTCTTCCGTGATCACGGCCACTGAAAAGTGGCCGTGATGAAACGTCGGAAAAACCAAAATCAAATAAAATTACCGCGCTTAAAACCGTTAAAACGCAGTTTTATTATTTATTATTAACTATTTGAGCCAATTTTTTATTTTTATTATATAAATTATTTTTTAGTGGAAACTTGATTGATATATGTATTAATTTTGTGTTTTATATTTAAGAATATTAATTATTGTATGTTTCCCAAACAAATGAAATAAATAAATAGAGAAGAAGCGACGAATGCTAATATTTTTTTTTAAATATGCATAAAAAATACATTAAATCAATAAAAAAAACATTAGAATACACACTACTCTTTTGTTTATTGTTAAAGTCAAATTAACAGTGTAGCCTTGGCGAAACTGTTTATAGAAGTCTTTGACATTAATTGTTATGGTCGAATTTCGACCACGGGCGACCACTAGTTAATACTATTTTTTTTATTTTTTAATAATTTAAAAACTGCTCGTACAGATAGAGTTGGTAATATTTTGAGTTTATTCGTTAATAGTTCTTATTTCGTGTTTTAAAGCTTAAATAGATTAGATTTTGAAATGTGACGTCACGAAATTTAGAACCCTTCCCTACCCTTGTAACACATCGTCGACCCCCTTAACGTGTGAAAGTCCTTTACATACCGACTCAAATACAGGTTAAGCTAATAAAAGCATGAGTTCAGCAGACAGGCAGACGGCCCACCTGATGGAAAGCGATTACCATCCCATATGGACATTTGTAACACCGAAGGTGCTATGAATGCGCTGCCGCTCTCTCAAGGGAGACTGGAACCAGGCTACTAATGCCGGAATACAATTCAAGATTGTTCTGGCGGCATACTCTAGACCAGTGTTCCGCAAAATTTTTGTGTTCAAGGTACTTCTAGGAAAACCAAAATATTTTTAGGTAGACCACAAATAAAAATAATTTTTTAGGTAATATTAATCAAAATTTTTTTTTGTTAAGTCGGCAGACAGACACACATATTGTATATGCCCAAATTAAGCAAGTTACGCTTGTGTTATGGGTAATATACAACGGACTACTCTGGGGCCGATCCTAGACACCCAGACCATAGTAAATAACGGAGAAAATACGTTTCCGAAATTTACTATACCAGGAATCGAACCCGGAGCCTCTGCGCTGTAGTAAGGTAGGCCGGCAAAGGCTTAGCCCGCTCAACCACAGAGGCCGTCAAATTTCAATTAAAATTTAATTATTAATCATCGAAACAATATTTATTATTAACCAACAAACCTAAAGTTCAAATTGCAGCATAACCTTATTTTTCTGAGCTACACCAATTAATGAACACAGTATACCAGTGTGCCGCGGTACATACTTTGCGGAACACTGCTCTAGACCATGTGAGTAGCCATCCAGTCGGACAAATGCCCTACCACCTGGCTGTGGGTTGTTTTGTCGCCTCTCACGACAGGCCGCCTCGGCGCCGGAAATTGTGTTCTTTCTCCGTTCCTGCACGGATAAAACTGCTTAAGTGATGAATGCTTTCCAGCCAGGATTCCAACCCGCGCCCTTTGAGTGTGCTAACCACTAAACTACCACAACAAGATCGCCGGAATTCTAATTATTCATTTCATCCGTGAAGCAACGGAGAAAGAATACAATTTCCTGCGGCCCGGCGGCCTGTCGTAAGAGGCGACTAAACAACCCGCAGCAAGGTGGTAGGGTATTTGCTCGACTGGATGGCGACCACCCCTGGTCTAGAGTATGCCGCCATAACAACCAGTCTCCTTTAAGAGAGCAGCAGCGCATTTGTAGCGCCTTTGGTGTTGCAAATGTCCATAGGCGATGCTAACCGCTTTCTATCAAGTGGGCCGTCTGTCTGTCTACTGAACTGCTGCAATTAAAAAATACATTAAAAAAAATACACAAATAAATCTGTTTGAATTGAACATTAATAATAAAAATGAAACCATTAATCTGAAGCTCATTATGTATTATGTTTATTTAACAGCACTGTATTTACATTTTAATCTGAAATAAACAAATTAGAAGCACCAAATGAGTAATTAATGGCCGTAAATGACAAATGTTAATGAATGAAATATGCATTAATTGATACACAGAATTGCTAATTAAGTTGTTATACATGATTTAAATATTATCTGATAACGTTGTAAGGAAATTGCCGTTAAAAAGATTCATAGGTAACTTGATACTATAAGATATTTGATTAATTTTAAAAAGTAACTTTTTTACAACTTTATTAATATAGAGTCACAAAACGAAATAACAATAATCTAAAATATTATAAAACTCTAAGAATACCGTGTCTGTATTGAAGGTATTAAAAAACAATCAACTGGAATACACTATATAATATATATATATATATATATATATATATATATATATATATATATATATATCAGTCTTTTGGGCACGTTTCCGCCTGACAGCGGTCTAGAACTAGATTTTATTTTAATTTTAGTTTGTATATATAGTTTATTTTTAGTTTAATTTATTGTATAGTTTAATTTATTTATATTTTAGTTTATTTATAATTAGATACCTATATAATAGTATTTTTAAGATAATTTAGTTTATAATTTTATTTTATATTTCAAAAGTTAAATATAACGTTATACTTAATTTTAAATGTTCAAAGTTTTAATATGCACAAATTGATTAATATTCGTTGACTGGGAAAATATATATATATATACATATACACTAGCTGTCCCGGCAGACGTTGTTCTGCCTTGAAGAAATAAAATTTAGAACCCGATTGCAGCGCCACCTACCGGGTCCAATTGTGAATCTACACCATCCTCGAATCCACTTGAACACACACAAAAAAATTCATTCAAATCGGTCCAGCCGTTTAGGAGTTCACTGTCAACACACGTACAGAAGAATTATATATATAAAGATAGCGCTTCAGTTCCAAGGAACTCCCCTTACTACCTCCAAGAGTATTGGGATCCTCGGTGTTGACGTTGCGAACGATGTGCAGAAACTTGCCTCCATGAAGCTGGCAGTGCTAAACCGGTCTAAGCAGTAGTTCACACCGCGGCAACGCCTTGCGCTTTATAAAGCCCAAGTGAGGCCGCATATGGAGTACTGCTCACACCTTTGGGCTGCAGTACCTGCTTACCAACTTAATCCCCTGGACTGTATTCTAAGTCGAGCCGTTCGCGTTGTTGATGATCCCATACTCACAGACGGTTTAGATACGTTATAAGAAGTAATTTAGGCTATTTTTTTAGGGTGCCACGAAAAAAGTACCACGCGGACAAAATCGCGGTTTTAGGTAGTAGTAGTGTAGTTTGAATTAAATATGCAAAAAACTTGAGAGGTGTCAAGGGACACCCGGATGGAACGAAGTTCCTTTCGATTAATTAGTGAAGGAATTGTAATTGGAATTGAGAGAGAGAGACAGACAGACAGAGAAACATGCGACGCCGCACAGCTTACAATAGCTTACTATAGCAAAAAGTGTCGTGACAACTTTTCGTAAGAATTTTTTCCGTCTAGCCCCCTTTCACAACGCGCGATAAGGAACTTCGTTCCAAAAAACATTTATTTGGGCCGTGGGCCTCTGCAAAGAGCTATCAAAAAAGACTCTTTAACTCTTCAAGTGATCAGTGGGCTGGTGCCTACCTCGGACAACGGATCAGTATGGTGATTCAGCGAGGAAGCTTATTAAAAGCAAGATAGGGACGAGAAGCCTTAGTCGGCTAATATTACACTTCTGACAGATATGATGATTACACGAGGGTTCCGTTTATAGAACTTTTTCTATTTATTTATTTTTTATTGCAGGAGTTCAGCAGACAGACAGATGGCCCATTTGATGGATAGCGGTTACCATCGCCTATTGACATTTACAACACCAAAGGTGCTACAAATGCGCTGCTGCTCTCTTAAGGGAGACTGGAACCTGGTCACTAATGCCGGAACACAACTCAAGGTTGTTCTGGCGACATACTTTAGACCAGGGATGGTAGCCATCCAGTCGGGCAAATGCCCAACACCTAGCTGTGGGTTGTTTAGTCGCCTCTTACGACAGGCCGCCCAGCCGCAGAAAATTGTATTCTTTCTCCGTTCCTGCACGGATACAACTAAAATGATTACGGAACTTTAAAAACAGACATTGTCAATTGGCCACCAGATTAAAGTTTTCTAGAATAGTTTCCGTTCTGTCAGTAGGTATTTGGTTTTAACATGCCTATTAAAAGCGAGATAGGCACGACAAGGCGTCAGTCGGCTAATCTTACACTCAAGTCATTATCCCAACTTTTACAGCCCATTCCGTGTATGATAACGTAAGGCATAAGGCAATTTTGAGAGGTATGACGTCAGTGGATAATTACGAAGTCTGGTTTCAATCATTAAACGATCACTTGAGACCGTGCTCAAGGGCCCATAATCTAATATTGTATTAAAGAGATGCGCCATACAAGCCACACATTGATCTATACTTTCGTATATTTATAACACAGTTCAACAATATTAACATAAAACAATTCACGCGCAGCAGAAGTGAAACTTCAGAGAATATCACAGATAATTCTTCTCTAACTTATATCAATATAAACTATTCCCCATTCACGATAATTTGACGCGTAGGGTTGCCGACAACCAAAAATATTAACACCTAACGTTTTATACTTCAGAAATGCAAATGTGCCCGCCCGGCAACGTCGTCATAATTTCCTAGAATTTACTTGTACTTATAATCCGCAACACATGGCTAATGATGCTGTTAAACGGCCGTAAACGAGTACAATAGGACAATAGACTGTTCTCCACAATAACTAGAAACGTATGCCAATAAATAAGTGAACAAAAGAAGACGATCATAAAAGGATTACAATGAGTTCAAATGCCGACAGGTAATAAAATGGGCTTTTACAGATCTGTACGTGGAATTTATCTTTATCGAAGCCTAAGTTGTAACAGTAGCGTTTTAATGGTGAAAGAATTTATGAAATATGTCTAGTAAGTTCTGAGTTTATTTGTTATTTGTTTGTTACAAACGCACAAAAGTACAAATCTTTCATCTTTAAAATATTAGTACAGTTATAATATTGTTATATGCCGACAAAGTGAACGCACACCTGGTTTATTACCTTTCCCGCATTTGGACTTCTTTTGTTTACTTTGTGTTTAAAATTTGCAATTAGACAATAGCCTATTGTTATTGTACTTGTTTGTGGCCGCAAATGTGCAGATTACGGTTTCTCGGAAACTTCAGTCCATGCGGTCCTTTGTTGTATTGTACAGTTTAGTATAAAACGATGCCCGAACGGGGTTGGGGTGGGGGAGGGGGGGGGGGGCAGTCAGTCGATTACGATACAAGCAAGACGTGTGTACGATAAGCTGTATAGTGCGCGTGGTATTGAAACGTGCAGTTTGTACTGGTTGTGTCCAGTTATATTTCTACCTGTGTTATACGTGTTTGTATAGTTCTAATAAATTCTATAGTAATTCCAACGGCAATTTTAATTCGAGCCTCGCACTCGTAACAATATAATATGAAAGTTATGGAAACTTCAAAAGAGCCTGAGGTACTATTATTTAATATTACAGCTAATGAAAGTTATAAAAAAGTGTGTTGATTATTTTTTAATTACAAGTGTATTAATCAATCATCAGTCAGATGCAATGAGTTTCATTTAAAATCATTCACATTATCAATCTCTTTGACGTGCCTGATTGATTTTTAATTAACGCTTATTGTATCATTTTCGGTAGTAAATGAGCTGAGGATAGTTTCTAGCTGAATTGGGTGACGTAAATAACAATGTTTTTTTTTTTTAATCGGCAGACAAAGACACACGCGTATATCCCCAAAGTAAGCAAGTTACGCTTGTGTTATAAGTAATATACAGCGGACTACTCTTCGTCCCAGACACCTAGACTAGGGGTGAAAACTTAAAAAATATATCAGTATTTATATTTGATGTAAAACGTCGGATCCCACAGCATCGATATTTATCGCTAGTTATCCGTGCAGGAACGGAGAAAGAATACAATTTCCTGCGGCCGGGCGGCCTGTCGTAAGAGGCGTCTTAACAACTCACAGCCAGGTGGTAGGGCATTTGCCCGACTGGATGGCTACCATCCCTGGTCTAGAGTATGCCGCCATAACAACCTTGAGTTGTGTTCCGGCATTAGTGACCAGGTTCCAGTCTCCCTTAAGAGAGCAGCAGCGCATTTGTAGCAAGATTGGTGTTGCAAATGTCCATAGGCGATGGACCGCTTACCGGTAACCGCTTTTCATTAAGTGGGTCGTCTGCCTGTCTGCTGATCTACTGCAATAAGATATATTTTCATTATCAAATATTTTCCACAAGAGTTTAATATTACCTTTTTCCAGTGAAACGCGCAAAGATTGTGCTCCTTGATTGTACATACATACATACATAGCTTCACGCCAGTTCCCTTGCGGGGTAGGCACGAACAACAGAGCGCCATTCAGGCTTATTCTTACACACCTCACTTGCTTCTTTGACATTCATAACTCTTGTCATGCACGCTCGTCTGTTCTTAAGGCTCCTGACATCACCTTCTGCTAGTACACGATCAATTTGATCATGGAAGCTGTGTCGTGGCCTTCCACGACTTCTGCGTCCATCCACTTTTGCATTAACAGTGTAGCCTTGGCGAAATCTGTGATTATAGAAGGCTTTGACAACAGAACCTTAATGTTAAAATTTATAATTTAAATTAATTATTACGGTCGAATTTCGACCACGGTCGACCACCATTATGATTAATTACTACAACTGTAGTTTCATGACATCTCCTATAAATACGTACCCGCGTCCATATATTTTAGAATGCCAACACAAAGTAATTTTTTGGTGCAGATTAATTTGTAATCGGTCCCTTGTGTAGTTACTGTACGTAGGCGGTTCGTTTGACTGTCCCAACAACTAGTTCTCGAGGCACTTAACTGTACTTTCAAGTTACGAATATGAAATACAAACCGCCTAACGATTATGTGACATGACTTCACAATGTCCGTATGTACGTTTTGGACTTTGAATAAAATGATGTAAGCAATTATTTACATAAAGGCAGGTTTTCTTACGCGCGTCATATTCAGTACTAGCTGTTGCCAACGGCTCGTTCGCGTAATTTGATGATATTCATAGTTGTCTGCGATGAACAGAACCTTTTCATTAATTACAATCTCATTTCATTACTACATAAGATTATAAATCACTCATGTCACTCGCCTTACATACGTCTAACATAAATACTACATCTAAGTCGCCCGTTCTCAATTAGTATTTTGTGTCGCCCTATGGTGGGCATCATTAAATTCATTCCCCATTCATGGCAACAGTCCAGCCGAGGTAAAACTCCTTAGGGAGCTCCCTGGAGCAAGTTGCCCCCCCGGGCCCGGGGCAAAAACCCCGGTAAAGTTGTAAGGTCTTCGGACCAACAACATAAAGTCAAGTCCAATAAAAAAAAAAAAAACTACATCTAAATCAATATTATGTTTATTGTATTGTATTACATTGGCAGAATTTTCTTTTTCTTTTTAATTTACCGGTCAAAATTCATATTTATCTCACCTGGCTTTTCTATACAGTCGACATTGGCAAAATCAATGCATAAATGGCATTGCAGCCATCACCAGAAAAAAAAATATACTGTAAATTTATTTACATAAAAAGCTGTAAAAACAAGAAATATACATCTGAAATCGACACAAACTTTTAAATTTAATATATTAACAAAACAATAGTTTAAATAGTAAGAAAACAAACTTAAAATGTAGCTCCTTTTTCAATAAATTAGGGGTTGAATTTCCAAAAACGCCGACACACGTGTGCATCCATTTCTAATTAAAAGGAGGTACATACAATTAATAATAATAAAAAAAAAATATTTTTATTGCAGGAGTTCAGCAGACAGGCAGACGGCCCACTTGATGGAAAGCGGTTACCATCGCCTATAGGCATTTGCAAAACCAAAAGCGCTACAAATGCGCTGATGCTCTCTTAAGGGAGACTGGAACCTGGTCACTAATGCCGGAACACAACTCAAGGTTGTTATGGCGATATGCTTTAGACCAGGGGTGGTAGCCATCCAGTCGGGCAAATGCCCTACCACCTGGTTGTGGGTTGTTTTGTATTATTTCTCCGTTCCTGCACAGATAAACGGGAACACCTTGACCTCGCGCACGAGTTTACGGCCATGTGGCATATGGAGTCAACGATCATCGTACCGATAGTGGTGTCTGTTAACGGTCTAATAGCGAAGAACTTCGACCGACGCCTAGAGCTAGGCGCCTAGGCTCTTGCTCGGTAGATGGCTAAAGGGCCAGATGCAGAAGGCGATGCTCCTGAGCGCGGTACAAGGCATTTATAACAAGAACTCGCGGACATATCCTAGTATATGTGTAATTAAATTAAATACACAATTACAACAACACAATTTTTATCCGTGCAGGAACGGAGAAAGAATACAATTTCCTGCGGCCGGGCGGCCTGTCGTAAGAGGCGACAAAACCACCCACAGCCAGGTGGTAGGGCATTTGCCCGACTGGATGACTACCATCCCTGGTCTAGAGTATGCCACCATAATAACCTTGAGTTGTGTTCCGGCATTAGTGACCAGGTTCCAGTCTCCCTTAAGAGAGCAGCAGCGCATTTGTAGCAACTTTGGTGTTGCAAATATCCATAGGCGATGGTAACCGCTTTCCATCTAGTGGGCCGTTTGCTTGTCTGCTCATCTCCTGCAATAAAAAAAAATTGTTACCCAGTGAATGCATACATAAATGTTCAATAAAACAGTATGTGACAATTCAAGTGGAACGCGACCTAAGTCACACATAGTTATATCTGCGAATGACGGTGGATACAAAAATAGATTTTTGAAAAGTAATTAGTGTTATAAGCCGCACCCAGGTTTGCCGATGACTACTTACTATTATTGTATTGCATTACTTACTATTATTGGATATACTTATGTAAGTATATACAATAAACAATTAAAATAATTAATTTATTGCAACAATTACTCATATAATAAAATCTTATCCGTGCAGGAACGGAGAAAGAATACAATTTCCTGCGGCCGGGCGGCCTGTCGTAAGAGGCGACTTAATAACCCACAGCCAGGTGGTAGGGCATTTGCCCGACTGGATGGCTACCACCCCTGGTCAAGATCATGCCGCCATAACAACCTTGAGTTGTGTTCCGGCATTAGTGACCAGGTTCCAGTTTCCCTTAAGAGAGCAGCAGCGCATTTGTAGCAACTTTGGTGTTGCAAATGTCCATAGGCGATGGTAACTGCTTTCCATCAAGTGGGCCGTCTGCCTGTCTGCTGATCTCCTGCAATAAAAAAAATAATCCTTTTTTTTCAACCTTACTGACCATCGACGCTTGACATCATGAGGCTATCGGCAAACTTTCTACGCATGGGTAGTAAATAACAGGTTATAATATTGTTTAAATAGGAATTTATATGAATTCACTTTGAATGTCGTTTCTTAGTCTTTTCAGAGAAACACATCATTTCTATTCCATAAATTCCTGAAGTAACAAACAAGTCTTATAATATATGTATAAAAATGTACCAAGATGCAATCTGTCACGCCCTGGGAATCGGTTCAAGCGTTGACAGGCTTGAAATCGCTGACGGACACGCGGCCGGATCCAAGCGTAAAGGTATGCCCGCAATTAACACGTTGTGTGTCGCAGTTAAAAATAGCTCTACATTTATTAAAATATACCAGGGGGCCAATTCTGCTATTTCAATAGCTAGACTTTCCGAACATATTCAAAAAACGATTCCATTTCGATAGTGCCAAACATTCGTACTCTACTAAATTCACAATGTCTTATGGATATCGTCGCGGCAGAAAAATAGTTGTAAAAAAATTGTGTGTTCAGAAAATATACTCACAGATCATTCTTCTCTAACTTTTATTTATATAAATACTAGCTGTCCCGGCAGACGTTGTTCTGCCCTGAAGAAATAAAATTTAGAACCCGATTCCAGCGCCACCTACCGGATCCAAATGTAAGCTATCCTATCTTTCAAGTCGGATCACACACGGTGTACAAATTTGATTAAAATCGGTCAAGTAGTTCAGGAGTCCATCGAGGACAAACAACACGACACGTAATTTATATATATTAAGACTAGTGGTCCCGGCAGACGTTGTCCTGCTCTGAAAAATATAAAATCTAAAACCCGATCCCAGCGCCACCTACCGGTTCCAATTGTGGATTTAAACCATCTGGGGACCCACTCAAACAAACAAAAACAAAATCACCAAAATCGCTCGAGGTGATTAGGAAGTTTCTAGAACCCGATCTCAGCGCCTCCTACCGGTTCCAACAGGATAAAAAGTACCCTATGTCCGTCTCCTGGTTCTAAGCTACCACCCCACCAATTTCCAGCCAAATCGGTACAGCCGTTCTTGAGTTATAAATAGTGTAACTAACACGACTTTCTTTTTATATATATATATATATATATATATATATATATATAGAGAGAGAGAGAGAGAGAGAGAGAGAGAGAAAGAGAGAGAGAGAGAGAGAGAGAGATAATTCCTTTAGCCTCCATCCGTCAACATATTATAATTCAAATAATCTAAATTACACTTTAAAACACTAGCATAAAGTTGAAAATTCAATGCACTGTTACGCACAAATTCTTTTGGTCTACGTATAATAGAATATCTGCCTTAACTATATACAAATAGAGCTAAATTTCATTTGAAATCTTTTAAGTTTTATTTAAATTGAAAACTGATACTAATTTTATGTGTTTATCTCTTTTCAGTGTAATTTTTTTCGTTCCATCCATTTTAAAATCATAACAATTCTAAAGAAGTTTCACTTCAATAACTTTCAATTTTTCACTGTTTCAGTCTAAGGTCAGTCTGTATCAGTTTTATTCTGTCATTGACTCTCTAATCTTTGCTGCACAATGTAAAACTCATATCTCATTCTCTCGCAGGCTTAGCCCTATAGATTTATGTGTTTATCTCTTTCTAGTATCGCTTTTTCGTTTCATTGAATTTTAAATCACGATTCGAAAGTGTCACTTCAAAAATTGGTTACAGAAACGGCGTTAGCCGAAATGAATAACGAAATTTTGCGAGTTTTCGATTATAAACATAAAGTGGCTTCCCACGGGCACGCCATTGGAATTAACAGCATACCAAAATTAGACAAACCTACGATTGAGTCGATAGCGTCTGGCGATTTTGACGAGATATTACAGTGTACACATGGACAAAGTCATCCGGCCTTATTTTTAAAATCAAATCGAATTTTTATTCTTTATTACAAAAAAACAACTTATTACTATAACATTGAGTCCTTATTTTATATTACAACTAATCTATTTACTTTTATCGACTATTCAAACTACGACTATTTCTAATCTACGCGAACGAGGCCGTTGGCAGCAGCTAGTTTAATTACTATCTGTAGGAGTGTTTTCCTGGTCTTCTCGTATAGTACAAGTTTGTCCTTTACGATGTATGAACATATGACGCCTTGTGCTTTATAAAGCCCAGGTGAAGGCCGCATATGGAGTAGTGCTCTCAACTTTGGGCTGGAGCACCTGCCTACCAGCTTAATCCCCTGGACTGTATTCAACGTCGAGCCGTTCGAGTTGTTGATGACCCCATACTCACAGACGGTCTAGTTACGCTTGGCCTTAGGAGATTTTGCTTCTCTCTGCGTATTCTACCGACTGTATAACGGGGAGTGTTCTGAGGAACTGTTTAGGATGGTGCCTTCGTCCTCTTTCCACCATCGCACCGCTCGCCATCGGTTGGGAGTTCATCCCCACTTCCTCGAGCTTCTTCGCTCATGTATGCAACGGTTCTGTAGAACGTTTCTCTTGCGTACTGTGGGAATCTGGAATGAGCTTTCAGCCGAGGTTTTCCCACAGCACTACGATATGGAGTTTTTCAAAAAGGGTGTCATAAAATTTCATCGAGGCCGGCAGCGCGTTGGTCACATCTCTGTTACGAACGTCCATAGGCGACGGTAACTGCTTTCCATCAGGAGGGCCGTCAGCCTGTTTGCTGTACTCCAGCTATAAGAAAACCACCACCAATTATAAATATATTGGTAGTCGAACCGGTTGGCTAGCTTCTTAACACTTGAAAGTAAAAGAAATTTTTTGTGTCTAAAAAATATAATTTATAACACTCGAGCGGTTATTATTAAGTGGATTCAGATGTAATATGCAATGAATTGATAATTTTGGAGTCGTAAAAGTTATTACTGTATTTTGAGATTCACTTCGTGCAATTAGTGTGAAAGTTGGTGCAAAGATTTATTATTTTAGGGTTACGTGAATACATTGCAGAGACTGTCCAAATTCATATTCTCAAACGTATTTTTGTTTTAGTTCAGTTCTATTTCGTTCTAGAACTTCTTTTTTCGTTCGTTTCGTTCTAGAGCTTGTTTTTTTTACGTTTAAGTGCATTTTACTTTGCATGTTCTATTTATTTTTGTATAATGTATACTTTGTTGTAGTACCTAGTTTAAATAAATGTTTTTTCTTTGTTTATTCTTTCGATATTTACGTTGAATTTTTCGGACCGATCGGACGAAAACGAACAACGGAAAGTGTTTGATAATTAGCCCTTTGGTGTGCAAGCAATTGAACTCTGTTTACGACCGAGATAAAGAGGACAGTACTATCTTGTAAGTTGTTTCTTCGGCCGTATCGGACGAAAACGAACGACAGAGAGCGCTTGAGAATAAGCCCTCTGGTGTGCAAGCAACTGAACTCTGTATACGACGGAAATAAAGATGACTGTAGTATCTTGTAAGTTGTTTCTTCGGGCGGATCGGACGAAAACGAACGACGGAAAGTATTTGAGAATAAGCCCTCTGGTGTGCCAGCAATTGAACTCTGTTTACGACCGAGATAAAGAGGACAGTAGTATCTTGTAAGTTGTTTCTTCGGGCGTATCGGACGAAAACGAACGACGGAAAGTATTTGAGAATAAGCTCTCTGGTGTGCAAGCAACTGAACTCTGTTTACTACCGAGATAAAGAGGACAGTAGTATCTTGTAAGTTGTTTCTTCGCACGGATCGGATGAAAGCGAACGACTGAAAGTGTTTGAGAATAAGCTCTCTGGTGTGCAAGCAATTGAACTCTGTTTACGACGGAGATAAAGAGGACAGTAGTATCTTGTAAGATGTTTCTTCGGGCAGATCGGACAAAAAGGAACGACGAAAAGTGTTTGAGCATAAGCTCTCTGGTGTGCAAGCAATTGAACTCTGTTTACTACCGAGATAAAGAGGACAGTAGTATCTTGTAAGTTGTTTCTTCGCGAGGATCGGACGAAAGCGAACTATGGAAAGTGTTTGAGAATAAGCTCTCTGGTGTGCAGGCAATTGAACTCTGTTTACGACCGAGATAAAGAGGACAGTAGTATCTTGTAAGTTGTTTCTTCGGGCGGATCGGACGAAAACGAACGACGGAAAGCGTTTGAGAATAAGCCCTCTGGTGTGCATGCGATTGAACTCTGTATACGACGGAGATAAAGATGACTGTAGTATCTTGTAAGTTGTTGTGGCGTGGTAGAGGCATGCTGGAATTATTGTCTGGATTAGAACTCTTAAGACCTAAAGAAGACCTTAAGATCCACCTAAAGACTATGTAAACTAATAAACCTTTATAGTGATATTAAGATCTAGATGCAAATTCATATTATAAACGTTGAATTTTTACATCTCACATTACTAATTCACTTTTTCAAGTGAAACTTTTTTAGAATCGTTGTGATTTGAAACTCGATGAAACAAAAAAGCGACACCAAAAAGAGATAAACACATAAATCTATAGAACTAAGCCTGCGAGAGAATAAGATACGAATTTTACATTGTGCAGCACAGATTACAGAGTCAATAGGACCGATGATTAAACATAGGTCCAATTTAGACCGAAATAAAACTGATAATGATATTTTTTTTACTAAAACAGTATAAAACTTTAAAGTGATATTTAAGAAGATTTTGACGGATATAGGCTAAAGAAATTACACTTATACTAGCGGCCTGTTATTACTTATACTATAGTACTTATACTAGTTGTCCTGCTCTGAAAAAATAAATATCTAGGACCCGATCCCAGCGCCACCTACCGGTTCCAATTGTGGATTTAAACCATCCGGGCATCCACACATACACACAAAAACAAAATCACCAAAATCGCTCCAGGTGATTAGGAGGATTCTAGAACCCGATCTCAGCGCCACCTACCGGTTCCAAGGGGATAAAAGTATCCTATGTCCGTCTCCTGGTTCTAAGCTACATCCTCACCAATTTTCAGCCAAATCAGTACTGCCGTTCTTGAGTTATAAACAGTGTAACTAACACGACTTTCTTTTATATATATAGATTAATAAAAGTTAAAGGAGAATTATCTGTGAGTATATTCTATAGTATAGTTATTCTACGTATAGTATAGTTATATATTTATTATTAAAATGTAAGTAATCGTACAATGATTATGTATACCACCGTCGCCACTCCTGATCAGAATATTCTTGCCACGGGTTGTCTGGAAGAGATCGCTTTTTAGCGATAAGACCGCCCTTTGTACCCAACTAGACTAATACTAGTTCGTAAGTTTTTTCTGTAATGGTGTACAATAAAGTGTTATCTATCTATATTCTGAAGTTTCACTTCTGCTGTGTGTAAACTGCAGACACACAATTTTATTGAAGTTGACAGTACATACATACATACATACATAACTTCACGCCAGTTCCCTTGCGGGGTAGGCACGAACAACAGAGCGCCATTTAGGCCCATTCTTACACACCTCACTTGCTTCTTTGACATTCATAACTCTTGTCATGCACACTCGTCTGTTCTTAAGGCTCCTGACATCACCCTCCGCTAGTACACGATCAATTTGATCATGGAAGGTGTGTCGTGGCCTTCCACGACTTCTGCATCCATCCACTTTTGCATTGTATATCTGTTTAGTCATTCTTTCATCATGCATTCTTTCCACATGCCCGAACCACCGGAGCATTCTTTTCCTTACCTTCACCCCGACACTCTCTTTCAGACCAACTCTCTTCTTACTTCGGTATTACGAACGCGGTCCGCGAGCGTCACTCCGCAGATTTTGCGCAGTGCTCGCATCTCAACCGCGTTTACTCTACTTTCATGCTCTCTCTTCCATACCCAACTCTCGCTTCCATACGTGAGCGTAGGTACCAGCACCGCGTTGTGTATGGCGAGTTGACAGTGCCTTATGTATATCAAAATTAAAAGACAAACATTAATCGTGTATATTCGGCATTACTGAAAAGTGATAATGACTTTTCATCGATCAAATAAGAAATCAAAAAATGTATCTCCTTTTTATATCACCTGACTTTTCTATGTACTCGACATTAGCAAAATCAATGCATAAATGGCATTGCAGCTATCACCTTAAAAAAAAATGTATCAACACGCTTTATTCCGTTCTCACGCACCGTGCGGAACACGCTTAGCTAAATTAAACAACTAGGCAGTATAAGTACGATGTACGCCATAAATCAATCGTGACTTTTCACAAACTTGAAAGAAATTAAAGAAAGTCTGTCAATAAAATAAAATATTTTATGATACGCCAACTTTCTGGCAATAATAATGTTGCTATAAAAATAAATAAGAAAATTAATAAACATGAAAGTTTTTTAATTTAAAACCCTATTAAATGTCACAAAATTAATTGGACGACAAAAATAATTATAATATTTTTAAATATCTATTTTGATTTACGATCCATAATATTTTTTTATTTTGGTGGAATGTGGTTCTTGTGTGTAATAAAGTCTAATTAATATTTTCTTATAATCCAGACTGAATATCATTAATTTTCATTATCATCATAATTCATTTTCGTTATCATCATAATTTATTTTCATTGTCATCATAATTCATTATCATCATAATTCATTTTCATTATTATCATAATTAATTTTCGTTACATTTATTTTTCGATTATTTTAAGGGAAGAAAAACGATATTTAATTTATGATTGTTATATAAAATGAAAGATTAAAAACCGTAATTATTCAGTACTAATTTATTATGTATGTACTACATATATGCGAACGAAGTTTGACATCCGCCAGTGAAACTTCGTTCGTGTTGTCTTGACAATGACCAGGAGCCCAACCCTTCTATTTTAGTATCTTGACGTTGCAAAGATATTCAAAGTAAGATTCTAAGTAGATAATGTTAAAAAAACATATTCTACTAAATACAAAATTTCTTCTCGATATCATCGCGGCGGAATAATAGTAGAAAAAGTTTCACGAGTTTTAAATTATAAATATTTATAATTATAAGAGTGGCGTGCCAGAAGCACGCCATTGGAATTAACAGAATACCGAATCCAGGTTACAATACGATCGAGACGGTAGTGTCCGGCGATTGTGACGAGACAGTAATAGCAGAATTGAACCTCTGTTTGTTATTATAATGAATTAGATTACCCGTGCCCACTTCGCTGGCCGTCATTAAAGAATACACATGCACCTACACACGCACGCACGCACGCACGCATGTATATCAAGGTTTAATTAAGCTTAGTAATCTTTAATTAATTCATGAACGCAGAAAGCACTCGCAGTGCCTCGTATGTGCACAATATTTGCGTGGAACGTTATTACTGTAACATATTTGACAGGTTTTTATCCGTGCAGGAACGGAGAAAGAATACAATTTCCTGCGGCCGGATGTCGTAAGAGGCGACAAAACAACCCACAGCCAGGTGGTAGAGTATTTGCTCGATGGATAATAACTTTATGTTGGGTTCCGGCATTAGTGACTAGGTTCCAGTCTCCCTTAAGAGAGCAGCAGCGCATTTGTAGCACCTTTGGTGTTTCAAATGTCCATAGGCGATGGTAACCGCTTTCCATTAAGTGGGCTGTCTGCCTGTCTGCTGAACTCCTGCAATAAAAAAAAAAAAACAAAAAAAAGGTGTTCTCATGCCCAATTCGCTAGACGTAAAATATTTTTTGGTTTTCGATTTATTAATCACAATCAGATATAGCCTATGTCACTCGGGAATAATGAAGCTTTCTACTGGTGAAAGAATTTTCCAAAACATACATACATACATAACTTCACGCCAGTTCCGTTGCGGGGTAGGCACGAACGACAGAGCGCCATTTAGGCTTATTCTTACACACCTCACTTGCTTCTTTGACATTCATAGCTGTCATGCACGCTCGTCTGTTCTTAAGGCTCCTGACATCACCTTCTGCTAGTACACGATCAATTTGATCATGGAAGGTGTGTCGTGGCCTTCCACAACTTCTGCATCCATCCACTTGTATATCTGTTTAGTCATTCTTTCCACATGCCCGAACCACCGGAGCATTCCCTTCCTTCCTTTTTTTTGTTTGTTCAATATTGACCTAATGTAAATTAAATAGACACACCTCACTTGCTTCTTTGACATTCATAACTCTTGTCATACAGGCTCGTCTGTTCTTAAGGCTCCTGACATTTTCCAGGCATTTATTTTCCAAAACGAATCAGTAGTAACTGAGCTTACCCCGAACATCCAAACTCACAATCTTTAGCTCTTTATAACGTTAGTATAGAGTGCGACGTTGCCTATATTCGACTATCCTATAGCGTAAACGTTATTTAGCGAAATCCTAAAGGTTGACTCAGTCTATAAACTAGCTCTGTGTAGAGTTCCATTATAAACCGTTCAGTAGTTTTCACGTGCAACTCTAAAAGACAGACAGACGGACAAAGTTCTAAAAGTTGCATTTTCGGAATCTGTTGGTCCGAATTAGCCTCCCTGATTTTTTTCCCATTATTAAATGCATTGTACAAACTCGAATTATTCACAGATTTGTTATATCTAATTAATACGTGAAGCAAACACTTTGTACCCATTTTTACGAAAATTACGCGGACGGAGGAGTATGAAGTTTCGCACACGTATCTTGATATATATAAATTACGTGTCACGTTGTTTGTCCGCGATGGACTCCTAAAGTACTTGACCGATTTTAATCAAATTTGCACACCGTGTGCAGTTTGATCCGACTTGAAAGATAGGATAGCTTACATTTGGAGCTGGTAGGTGGCGAGTCGTGGTAGCGTAATGGCTAGTGCAAGCGTCCCAAACTCAGAGGGCGCGGGTTCGATCCTGGCCGGAACGCATGCACCACTTAGTCAGTTTTCTGATCTAATGTGCATATTATTACAATTACCACGTGCTAATAACGGTGAAGGAAAACATCGTGATGCAACCTGCACATCGAGATAACCGATGTGTCAAACCTGCCAAGCCGCCTTGGACAAGCGTGGCGGGTATACGTCCGTTCCCCCTATAATGGGAGGCCCGAGCCCAGCAGTGGGACATTTATGGGCTGATATATATTTATTATAGGTGGCGCTAGTCGTGGTAGCGTAATGGCTAGTGCACGCGTCCCAAACTTAAAGGGCGCGGGTTCGATCCTAGCCGGAACGCATGCACCACTTAGTCAGTTTTCTGATCTAATGTGCATATTGTTACAATTACCACGTGCTAATAACGGTGAAGGAAAACATCGTGATGCAACCTGCACATCGAGATAACCGATGTGTCAAACCTGCCAAGCCGCCTTGGACAAGCGTGGCGGGTATACGTCCGTTCCCCTATAATGGGAGGCCCGAGCCCAGCAGTGGGACATTTATGGGCTGATATTATTATTATTATTAGGTGGCGCTAGAATCGGGTTCTAAAATTTATTTGTTCAGGGCAGAACAACGTGTGCCAGGACAGCTAGTAGTTCATATAGAGAAGAAGCGACGAATGCTAACACTTTTTTTTTAATTATGCATAAAAATACATTAAATCAATAAAATAAAAACATTACACACACTAACATGTATTTGACACACACACGCATATATACTCTTTTGTTTATTGTTCAAGTCAAATTAACAGTGTAGCCTTAGCGAAATCTATGATTATAGAAGTATAGTCTTTGAAATTATAAATAAGCTAACAATCTTTTTCAAATAAACTTTGCAATCAACTAAACAATAAACTTAAAATTTAGTTTCATAAATCAAAAAGGCTAAATTCGGTCTTCCAATTTGTCGGTACAAAATATGTGTTTACTCGACAAAAATATTATAAAAGATAATTACTGCTACTTCACTAATTACATACCATTTTGTACCCTAAGAAATATGACATAGAACTCATATTTCTTACTCGAGATTACAAGATATTTTACTGAAAATATTTATACAATTTTATACTTTATTGTGATTAAAATAAGTTTTAAATTTGACTGAGGAAATTCAAATGGCAACGGACGACATAGGTGGTCCAACTAAGTTAGAAAGAAGTCATAATCAAATCATAAAAAAAGTGAAGGACTCGAAGAAATTAGATAAGAATCAACTCGTCGACAGCTCCGAATGGTAATGTCAAAAAATTATGTTCCCTTTTTTTGTTGTTACTATTTAATGACGTCATAATGTTGTCCAAATTCATCCAATTATAAAGCCTTGTGTGGTCTTTATAAATGAAGACGTAAGCTTTGGATTTCTTTCTCAAAATAAACTACATTGAATAGGACATAGACTAGTGGGCAGGTAAATAGATAGCTTAAAAGATATGTATAGTTATAGATAGTTGTGTATACAGGTAGATAGAAAGATATATAGATAAATGCATAAATAGATAAATGTATTGTTAGATAAATGTATTGATAGATAAATGTATTGATAGATAAATGTGTCGTTAGATAGATGTATTGATAGATAAATGTATTGATAGATAGATGTAACGTTAAATAGATGTATTGATAGATAGATGTATTGATAGATAAATGTATTGATAGATAAAGGTATTGATAGATAAATGTATTGATAGACAAATCTATAGCTAGATAAGTGTATAGATAGATAAATGTATAGACCAATAAATGTATTGATAGATAAATGTATTGATAGATAAATGTATTGATAGATAAATGTATTGATAGATAAATGTATCGTTAGATAGATGTATTGATAGATAAATGTATTGATAGATAAATGTGTCGTTAGATAGATGTATTGATAGATAAATGTATTGATAGATAGATGTAACGTTAAATAGATGTATTGATAGATAAATGTATCGTTAGATAAATGTATTGATAGATAAAGGTATTGATAGATAAATGTATTGATAGACAAATCTATAGCTAGATAAGTGTATAGATAGATAAATGTATAGACCAATAAATGTATTGATAGATAAATGTATTGATAGATAAATGTATTGATAGATAAATGTATTGATAGATAAATGTATCGTCAGATAGATGTATTGATAGATAAATGTATTGATAGATAGATGTATTGATAGATAAATGTATTGATAGATAAATATATTGATAGATAAATGTATGATAGGTAAATGTATAGATAGATAAATGTATTGATGAATACATATATGAATAAATACGCAGATATACAGATATCTAAGTAGATAAATATAATGGAAGTGTCGGTTGATAATGTCAAAATATTTACAGCATTATACTAAATGCATATACAAGTATATGTGGTACTTACATATATAAATTTGATTTTTAATTTTTTTTCTGTCTGTCTGGATGTTCCGGTTAATATCTAAAAACGGCCGGAGCGATTTTGATGGAACTTCCACTGGCAGATAGCTGATGTTATAAGGAGTGTGTCCCGGTCGCGACCCGGTACAATTCTGTCTTCTCTAGTTTTGGGAGGCACTCTTCGATTTGAAATTAAAATCATTATATTTCTTAATATATATGACGACTAAGGAGGTTAGTCGTTACAGTACCGTACCTCGTAAAATCACCAATGTCGGTTACCGGTTTATTTCCACCGGCCTAGCGAAAGATTTTGTTTTATTTTTTCGTTTCAGACCCGGTTTATTTTTGGTTTTGAACGTGCGTATATTATTTTTATGACTCATTCACTGAAATGGTTAATGGAATTCTTTTTTTAGTTGTTTGTGCTGCGTTGGGTTCTGTTTGGTGCTGGAGTACCATGGAAAAATATCTTAAAATCTAATATTTTCTTAAGTTTTCGCGACTTGTATACATAATAAAACTACGTTTTAACGGTTTTAAGTAAAGTACCACCTGTTTGGGATCCAATTATCAAAACTATTAAGACCCAAACCCAGCAAAAACCAGCTGCCAGACCTCAAGACACTGTGAGCTCTTTCTGCGTACAACGGAACACAAACCAACTTGACTGATAATTACTTTTATTTTTCCTTCCACCGATTTTAATATTATATAAAATTATTAGAGCTAGGCATGTTTGCTGAAGAGTTTCTTGCGCCGCTTCTTCTCTTCAAGCCATAACATGTTGCGAAGCGGTAGTAAATTAGATTAGGCTCCCATAGAGTAAATAATAACCATAAACAAAATTAAAATTAAATAATCAAAATTAACAAGTTGGCGGTAGGCTAAATAAAACTTTACCAATACTCGTTGACACTTGACATCTTTGCCTTCCGTGATCACAGCCACTGAAAAGTGGCCGAAACGTCGGAAAAACCAAAATCAAATAAAATTACCGCGCTTAAAACCGTTAAAACGTAGTTTTATTATCCTAAAATCTGATGCGGATTTAATTGCGTGATGCGAACGCTTATATAGAGTTCTGTATGGTATAAAAGATTTCGCATAAAAAATCTCAGTCCGTATTTAAACTAAGTCCAGTGCGGATGTGGAATTAAATCAAATTCAAAAGTTTTTATTCAAAATAAGTTCCACTGGAGAACACTTTTTGATGGTCATACATATAAGTTAAAATTTATTTTTTACTTCCTATTCTATGTACACCGCTTCGCAACGTGTTGATGCTGTAAAGAAGAAGCGGCAAGAAACTCCCCAGCAACACGTGTAGCTAAATATTGTTTTTCTTCATATTTCGTATTCTATTTATACCTCAAATTCTTTTTTTTTATAAGTTTTGTACAGAAGTATGTTACAGAATTACTTTTTGAAGAATTAATGGAGTTGTAGCAAACAATGCATACTCAATAAGAACAAGACAATAAAAGGAAAGAAAAATAATGTTATAGTTATAATAATGACATGACGTGCTAAAATGTTATGCTGCAATATGTATCCACAAATTCCTTACAAACATGGCAAGATAAAAAAAATAAACGTTATACAAAATCCGTGTTGAGCACTTTTATAATGGTCCAAATTTTGCGGAAAAAGACATTGCACTGAAATATTCGTAGTGCACACACTAATTGTGTCTGTCATTAAATCTACTGCGCAAAATCTGCGGAGTGACGCTCGCGGACCGCGTTCGTAATACCGAAGTAAGAAAGAGTTGGTCTGAAAGAGAGTGTCGGGGTGAAGGTAAGGAAAGGAATGCTCCGATGGTTCGGGCATGTGCAAAGAATGATTAAACAGATATACAATGCGAAAGTGGATGGATGCAGAAGTCGTGGAAGGCCACGACACACCTTCCATGATCAAATTGATCGTGTACTAGCGGAGGGTGATGTCAGGAGCCTTAAGAACAGACGAGCGTGCATGACAAGAGTTATGAATGTCAAAGAAGCAAGTGAGGTGTGTAAGAATGGGCCTGAATGGCGCTCTGTTGTCCGTGCCTACCCCGCAAGGGAACTGGCGTGAAGTTATGTATGTATGTATTAAATCTACTGAAAAGTAGAAGTACTAGCTACTTAAAGCGACACACGGGTGAAAATCAAAATCGAAATTCAAAACATCGAAGTTTTATCTTGTAGTTTTACGGGCAGATTGTTAATGTACTTGTCCAATTTGAAAACCTGCCCGTAAAATTTTGTTGCGATTCGTTTTGTCACTTGTCCGTTGCGATTCGTTTTTCCACTTATCCGTTGCGATTCGTTTTTCCACTTGTCCGTTGAAGTTTCACTTCTACCGTGTCCCAGCACACATTTCAATTCTTCGCAGGTTTACTGCAAATCATGATTTGGTTAGGTCAAGTACATTTTAATGAATGCATTTTTTATTTAAATATATTTTATCAAACAAAAAAACTGAATTCAATCCGAAACCAAAAAATACATCCATAGTCTACTCTAAATTTATGCCGCCTCTCCACGCGGCCGTAACGCTTTTTCGTGACAGAAAAATCCTAAGACCCCCCCCCCCGTCTATATAGAAGTTTCACTTCAAAAAATTCGTCGAGCCATAAGTTTGCGTAAATGCTGGTACGTCTCTCATCCGCTTAGCGATAGAAAAATCGACCACGGTACAAAGAAGTGATCATAGAATGTTTGTTATTATGTTATTAATATACGCAATATCAGCCGTATGCTATTATTCAACAGCACATAAACAGGGCCATATGGAAAATAATTATATCTGATATGTTATGAAAATTCATTACAACAGGTCGATTGTTTTGATTACATACGAGTTTTGATATAAAATCGTAGTAGTTTACTTTGCATACATCAAAACGGAGATTTGTTTTCACTACAGCTGTATTGTGTAATGTTACATTTATTTATTTTCATAGTTGTTCTTGTCCTCTTGTCTTGTGTTCTAGCAGGTGATGTCAGGAGACTTAAGAACCACCCCTAAATTTTTTATTTTATTTTTTAGACAAAATTTTTAATTTCTATTTTTTTATGATACAACATACAAAAATACATACAACCCTAAATTTTCACCCCTCTACGATCAACCCCTATTTTTTATTTGTTAATTATAAACTTTAAAATCTTTTGGCAAGATTTTTAATCTTATTTTGTCATGACCTAGAATAAAAAAAAAATATATTACTCTTTTAGATTCACAATTAGAACCGGTAGGTGGCGCTGAGATCGGGTTCTGGAATCCTCCTAATCACCTGGAGCGATTTTGTTTTTGTGTGTTTGAGTGGGTACCGGGATGGTTTAGATTCGCAATTAGAACCGGTAGGTGGCTCTGGGATCGGGTTCTAGAATTTTATTTTCTAAGGCAGGACAACGTCTGCACATCGGTTATCTCGATGTGCAGGTTGCATCACGATGTTTTCCTTCACCGTTATTAGCACGTGGTAATTGTAAGAATATGCACATTAGATCAGAAAACTGACTAAGTGGTGCATGCGTTCCGGCCAGGATCGAACCCGCGCCCTTTGAGTTTGGGACGCGTGCACTAGCCATTACGCTACCACGACTGATACTTAAATGTTACGAGGATAAATCCGCATTGAAATACCTAAATATACATAGTTTATCCTAGGCTTAGTGAATGGATCTATAGTGCTGTCTGATAGGTGCCCAGGGTCGTACTGTTGTCAACTAAGCCAATCAAGCGTAGCAAAATACTTGTATTATTGTATAATACATTTCTATTAGCAATTCAATCCAATAAATGACTTACGTCATACATAATCCGATTACAAAAGCACATATAATAAACGTGTATGTATGAAGGGATTTTTTTATTTATTATTAACAACTCTACGGACTCGAGTTCCGTAACCTCTTTTACAACTTAATTTCTAGATTTAATTTTTTGAATTTAACACGCTTATTATTTATTTTGGTTCTTGTGTGTGACATTAATTTATTGATTTTTGTGTTGAGGTGTATTAATTTATTCTAGTTTTAATACTAAACTTACACTAATGTAGAGTGTGTCTGTTACATGCTGGTGTTGTGAGAAGTGCATGTGCAGTGTGGGCCTTATATCTATACTTATATATATTGTCCTATCTAGTGCAATGTGTGTTGTTTTTTTCTTTTCTGTGTCTGGGTAATAAATTTTAGGGTCTTTGTGTGTCTTGGTTTGTTTGTGAAGTGTGCGTGTAATGCAATGCGGTGGTACTGCGCGTTGGTTTGAGTATGTGTGTGTATAAGTTTTGTTGTTAGTTATGTGTGTGTAACTAACTGTATGAAGAGATTAATGAAAGTAGATGAAGCAAAAGATGGATGGCTAAGGGTTAAGTTTTAGTCGGCGGAACTCGCTGGAACGCAAAGGCTTCGGGTTCGATTCCTGACATAGTAAATTTTGAGAAACGATATTTCTGCTATTTACTATGGTCTGAGTGTCTGGGACCGGCCGCAGAGTGACTCGTTGTATATTACCCAATTATTATTGGGTATAACCAAGTTAAGCAAGTTACGCTTGTACTATACAATTTATATACATTATATATAATGTGTATAAATTGTATTATTAGCAGACTGTATTGAAATATAGATTGAATTCAAGGAAAAATGTTTTAGATATCAATACGTGCTACATTTTCTTTGATAGTTTTGACATAATATAAAAGAAACAAAATAAAATGAAAAACTTAAAGAATTAAATCATACGAAGAGAGTATGCGCAATGACGTTTGGAGACAATGTGTATGTTTGTCAGCCGATTTATTTATTATTTATTCATTATTTCTACCTATCTCATGGAAAATAAAAAACAACCGGCAGACAAACACATGCGTGATAATACGTATCTATAATCTAATTACTAATTGCTATATGTAGAGTGGATAAAGTACCTCTCCTGTAATGCGAACTGCGAACAGGCAGACCGCCCCGTTCTGACAAACTAACAAACAGACAGACGGCCCCATACTGACGAATTGACAAACAGGCAGAGGGCCCCATTCTGACTAACTAACAAACAGGCACACGGCTCCATACTAATGAACTGACAAACAGGCAGACGGCAATTTAGGTGCCAACATAACAGCAACTACAATATCGGATATAATGCTAAAGAATTAAGACAATCGGAACCATGTCAACAGCCTGACGATATAGAAAGAAAAAGTCCCTCTCTTCCCTGCTGCAGTGAAGTAATACCTGACGGTATACGATTGCAGTGCGAGGTTTAATTAAAAGAAAAAAGATACAATGTCAAAGAAGCAAGTGAGGTGTGTAAGAATGGGCCTAAATGGCGCTCTGTTGTTCGTGCCTACCCCGCAAGGGAACTGGCGTGAAGTTATGTATGTATGTATGTAAAAAAGATACACAAATCGTGAATTAGAAAGAAAAGTAAGAAGATATGAAACAAGTTGTAGTAGCATTTATAACTCGTGGGAATGGTAACAGGGTCCTCTATCTAGGTTACACAATGTTGAATCATGACTCTTTTTATCTGGTATCAAGTCAAACTGGCCCGAAATAGAACAACAGTTTAGAAATAGTGCATCCGTGCCAGATGGCGTGAGTTTAGAATTAAATAACTCACTGCAACTATGAAACGAGTTTTAGCTCGATGGTTCAAGCACTCATTAATTTTGGGTTCGTTAATCACTTTCACTAAACTAGTACTGTGCCAGAATGCAATGGAGAGAAGCGTACTGAAATTAAGAAGAATACAAAAAGTAAAAAGCGAAAAAATAAGACGAAAAACGAAAGTTATAGACGCTTTACAATATGCCCTAAAACAGAAGTGGCAGTGGGCAGGACATATAGCAAGATACACAGACAAAAACACTAGAAACAATTAATTATGTGGAAGGGATCAAGAGGAAAAGAGGGCGCCCTAGAAAGAGGTGGATAGAAGATATAAAAGAGATAGCAGGAAGCGAATGGAGAAAGAAAGCTATGGATAGAGAGGTCTGGAAGAAGCTGGAGGAGGCCTTTACCCGAGAAGGGGTTCCGACCAATAGTACGGAAGAAAGTAACAATAGCGAGTAAAAGAAAGAAGAAAACAAATTTATATGTACAAACATTTATAATGCAAATAACGCTCGCGGACCGCGTTCGTAATACCGAAGTAAGAAAGAGAGTTGGTCTGAAAGAGAGTGTCGGGGTGAAGGTAAGGAAAGGAATGCTCCGGTGGTTCGGGCATGTGGAAAAAATGCATGATGAAAGAATGACTAAACAGATATACAATGCAAAAGTGGATGGATGCAAAAGTCGTGGAAGGCCACGACACACCTTCCATGATCAAATTGATCGTGTACTAGCAGAAGGTGATGTCAGGAGCCTTAAGAACAGACGAGCTTGCATGACAAGAGTTATGAATGTCAAAGAGGCAAGTGAGGTGTGTAAGAATAAGCTTAAATGGCACTCTGTTGTACGTGCCTACCCCGCAAGGGAACTGGCGTGAAGTTATGTATGTATGTATGTATGTATGTAAACATTTATATTTAAAACTTATCACTGCACGTTATATTTGTAACAATATATTAGAAGAAGCATTTAATAACAATTGTAGATTGGAAATAAACGGGCTGTATTATTATTATTATTTAATCACTTTCACAAAATAGGAGGCTGTTGTGAGGCGCTATATACATCGCTAGTGGGAATTGGCCCTTGACAAACAATGATGATGTTATAATAAAGGACTGTTTGGTAGAGATTGTCACGCCTTGTCATGATTACCTATTTCCCTTTAGGGTAGGCGGAGACGATGGATCTACACCTGCTACGATCCTGACAAACACTTTTCGCTTCATCAACTTTCATTAATCTCTTCATTCTACTCGCTTATTTGAAGTGCTCTTTACCTGACCTTCCTTAAAAATATCTTCAATTTAATCATGGTGAGTATGTCGCCTTCTATTGGCTTCGACTCTACCAGTCACATTGATGTCATATACTTTTTTGTGATTCTGCTCTCTCATTCTCTCTACATGCCCAAACTACTTTAAGATTCCTGTTTCAACTCTTATCACTACATCCTCTTTCAATCCACAACGTTCCCTTATCACACTGTTTCTTATCATATCATTTACATTAACCTGACATATACTTCACAAAGCTCTCATTTCAACTGCATTTATCCTACTTTCATGATTCTTCTGCTATACCTAACCTTCAGTGCCGTACTATAGCGTTGGTATTAATACTTCTCGATGAACAGACAGGCGAGCTTCTACAGACGCTTTTCGGTTCATAAAAAAGTTCAGCGCTCCATTCACCTTATTACCAGCCATTACTCTCGTTTCCTGTCGTTGCACTGGAAAAACAGAAACTCCACAAACTTTGAGATTCACTCGTTTCTCATTTTAGGCTGGGGCTAAAAGAAGAACAGTACAGGGCACCAGGGGCCCAATACTGCTATTTCAATATCTTGGTGTTGTGAAGATATTCAAAGTACGATTCTATTGCGATACTGTCAAAAATTCGTATTCTACTAAATCTACAAATCTTGTCGATATCGTCGCAGCAGATATATTTCGGAATTTTTGTGAATAGGGTCTGTCGTAATGAAAATGATACCTGATTATGATAAGATAGTTAAAAATACGCTTTACAGGGCATTTCTCATTGACACTTGACATCTTTAGCTTCCGTAATCACGGCTTCTGAAAAGTGGCCTAAATGTCAGAATAAAAATCATAAGTCTGCTTCATTACCAACTTCGCTTAAAAAAATACCACGATTAAAACCGTTAGAATTTTATTTTATTTTATTTTTGTTAAAAACTTAAGGCAATATTAATTCTTTATTTCTTCTTTAAGTACACAGTGAAACTTAAAACTACTAACAGCATTAACTAAGAGGCTGGTGCCTGAATTAGGTTAAAAAGAAACCTGTAGTACGGGTCACCAGGATCAACCCGTTGGCCTTGATATTTGGCTAATTAAGAGAAAAAATATATTAGTATAATTATTATAAGTAATTGTGCAAGAGTGAGCCCTTCAAGTGCTTGGGTGTGGTGTATTGTCTGTCTATCTGTAAGTTCGCATAGGTGATGTAAGAATGGGGCACCCTGGGGAACAGGGGTTCTCACTCACCTGCACATGTCGTCGAGATGGGGGCGCGGCGTGTTCCGCACGCGCTCACCTCTCCTCCCGTGGGGCGAGTTAAAGACCGCCCCACGCCTAGGGAGCTTGAAGATGCCGGGGGATACAAGTAGTGCAAGAGGCCTCGCGAGGCCTACGCCTGCCAGGGCTGCGGAGAGGCTAGGTCATACCCGTAGCCCTGGCATAAGGCGAAGGACGGAACACCCAGAGGTTTTAGTGGGTATCCCTAACTGGGGAGGGGCAATGGCACCAGTTCTAACTGGGCATTCTAGTGCCACCCTCGATCTGGCGAATCCCACACACGGGTCGCGAATTATCCCCCCAGGCTTCTGTGCCTGTCGCGGCTTAGTCCTCAGTCAGATTTCCCCTGGTCAAAAAAAGTGATGTAAGAATAAGTATATGTGATTGAGCGAGAGTGAAGGAGTCAAAGAATGTTAAGATTAATATTGTTACAATTCGGGCCACCTGCATATTTGTAAACAAAGCACATTTATTACCCGTCGCTGTTTGAACTAATAACACTGAAGCGCTTTTATGACTATACTAGCTGTGCCCGCGACGCCGTCCACGTGGAATTTGTTTTAAAAGTCCCCCGATTTTGAAACATTTTTCATTGCTGCTCCGCTCCTATTGGTCTTAGCGTGATGATATATAGCCTTCCTCGATAAATGGGCTATCCAACACTGAAAGAATTTTTCAAATCAGGCCAGTCGTTCCTGAGATTAGCACGTTTAAACAAACAAACAAACTGTTCAGCTTTATATATTAGTAAATATATGAATTACGTGTCACGTTGTTTATCCGCGATGGACTCCTAAACTACGTGACCGATTTTAATCAAATGTGCACACCGTGTGCAGTTTGATCCGACTTGAAAGACAGGATAGCTTACATTTGGACCCGGTAGGTGGCGCTGGAATCGGGTTCTATATTTTATTTCTTCAGGGCAGAACAACGTCTGCCGGGACAGCTAGTATTAGTATAAGATAAGATATAAGCTATATATATTTTTTAAATATATATGTGGCACTGATATTGATTTTAAAATAGATCAAATTAAGCATAAGGCCGCGCGCACTTTGGACACGTCTTCGTACGAATTTTACTCGTGCGGACACGTACAAACACGTACGAACGATCCCGACATTCCAAGTACTATGGGAGCGCGCAGACTGGGTGCGAGTTAGTCGTGCGTATACGTACGTGTAGTTCAGACGTCTGAAAACTTGTTGAGATTTTAAAACATATTCGTACGTTTTAACATAAGTAATGGATATGCTTAGAATATATTCAAACGTTTCTCTTTTTATACGTACATAACCATGAAACAATATGTGGTCATTATATGTCTTCCATGATATGATGAAATTCACCAAAATCGTGTCGGTTGTCGGTCATTCGGTTCTACGATAGCGACAACGCTACCGCAGTCTTCGAGTTATAAGAGAATTGTCGCGAAGATACAGATTATTCATCGCGCTCCAACCAAAGCAGACTTCACAAATCCGATGTCACTAGGACACTGCTCATTTGACGAATAAAAACGTATACAGTGTGCGCGCTCAATTCGTACGACCACGATCGTACGTATACTGTACGATACGAATTCGTGTCCAAAGTGCGCGCGGCCTAAGACTGAAAGAAATTATGCGTCTTTTATTATAGGCGTTCCAGAGATTATTTATGATAAGTTGTTACAGCCTGAAATATGGCCGGTGAATGCAGAAAGTGAATGGATATGGTTTCGGAGATCTCCAAAAAATCAAAGCGGTCTAAAATAAAATCTTATCCGTGCAGGAACGGAGAAAGAATACAATTTCCTGCGGCCAGGCGGCCTGTCGTAAGAGGCGACTTAACAACCCACAGCCAGGTGGTAGGGCATTTGTCCGACTGGATGACTACCACCTCTGGTCTAAAGTATGTCGCCATAACAACCTTGAGTGGTTTTTCGGCATTAGTGACCAGGTTCCAGTCTCCCTTAAGAGAGCAGCAGCGCATTTGTAGCATCTTTGGTGTTGCAAATGTCCATAGGCGATGGTAATTCGGTAGTTGACAGTATGAAAAATATAGGCAGATTTTTATATATATCGTAGATTACGATCTAAACATGTCAAAAATAAATTGTTTTAATTAAAATAATAAATATTAATTTATATTTTTGAGAAATAAAATTGTTACATTGCAGCCATTAGTCACGTGACAATGAACGCCAATCAGAGCGCGTGACGTCATAGTGTTTAAACACAACAACTTGTTACTGAATTCTCAGTGAAAATTCATCGTTTTCCAGTAATTTTGCTATAAAATAATAGTATTTCCATTGTTATACACTGTGTTCATACGACTACAACTACAACTTATAATAATCCAAGATTCACAAATAAAAAAAAACAGTAATTTGCCAAAAATCGATCTCATTATGCTGGGTGCCCTTTTCGCAACTAACACCAATTTGTGGTCTTAAAACTTCTGTGTAAGTATATAACATCACAAACTACTATGGATACTACGTATTATAACATTAAACAATAGCACCTAGTGTTAAAATTGTGAAGCAGATATGGCAAAGTATTATTTTTTAATAATTATTTTTGAGGTTATGATAATTTTAATATTCGTAAATGTTGATGCTAATGGTGAAATTTCTTTTGTAGATCATCGCAAGTATGTTATGGAGATGACGCCATAAGTTATGTGCATTTGAAACGTGATTGCAAACTTCTGTATTGTAAAGTGTAAAATATACCCAGATCATAAAGTGCTATCGAAATTATCGTCATCGCAGGAGTGAAGAACCTTAGTTATTGGAAAAAATCGAAGCTATCATAACTGTGAACTAGTTTAAAATATGTAGTAGTAACCCTAGTTTACCATCAAATTCAAATGTACTCATAAGTTTTTAAAAGAAGCACAATAAACGAAACTTGAGGATTGTGCATTATTTAAATATCAACATAATTCTGTTCTCAGTGATACAGCCAGCTCTTTAATGTATCAACTTGTTTTAAAATATAATGAAAAATGTGAGTCATTTTTAAGAAATGCAGTAATATCAGATGCTGTCATTAAAAAATTTAAGTGGAAACAAGAGAGCAATTTAAAAGCAGTCTTTGGCATGAATTAAGATATGGATGGATACCAGCATCGAGGCTTTTGAAGTAAGTAGATGCAAGACCCACAGTCAGAAAATTTGGAGCTGAAACTTCATTAGAAAAAATTAAGAAATGTGACATCTCATATTAAGTCAACAATATCCAATGACTGCTGGTTCACCGGATGGTACATGTGAAAATTGCATAGTAGAAATTAAGTGTCTCTACAGTACTAACCATATTCAAATTATATTAAAGATGGGAAGCCTACAAACAAATATGCTTGTTTACAAATATAAATATATTTTACTGTGTGGAAACATGTATATTTTGTATAGAGGATCCAAATTTTTCTAATAGTAAAAAATTTAAATTTTCTGTATAGCAATCAGTTATGAATATGTTAATGATCTTAAATGGTAACAGTTTGTTACCATTTTGGAAATGCCATGTGTATCCATTACTTTATCAAAGCATATAAAGTAACCACTAGGAACGTTCTGATCTCATCATTTAATAATAAAATAAAACAAAATTTAATGATTTTGGAGTTTTATTTAATGAGGCAATCTTATAAATTAACTAAACTACCATGCTCTAGGACTAGGGTAACTAGGTTAGTTCATGAACTACTTAAGGCCGGTTTCTATATCTTACTATTCACTCGCGCAACCATCAGTTGAATCTTGACATTATTTGTATTTAGCTTATGTCAAATTTTAAGCGATGGTAAGGTAAAGGAACTCTATAAGATATATGAACCAGCCATTAGTGGACTTATCATCTATGAAGTAAAATTGTTCATGGAAAAGATATTTATTTACATATTTTTTATTTGTATGAAAGTTTTGATCTGGATGTGTTGAGCGGAATGGTGATAGTGAGGACTCTGTGTGAGTAGCGGATGAAGTATATAAAGACAATGTCACAGTGACTTCTTCCATTATTAATTTCTTTGAAACTGCTTATACTGGATCCAAGATGGCCTCGAGGCAGATTTCACTTAAAATGGAAATGAAACTGATTTTTGTGAAGACTACTAGTGATCCTGCCTGGTCCACAGTCTGGCTTAGCTTAATACTGGATTGAGTAGCTTTACTTCTATATTTATGTGTCATCAGTACTTAAACAGATTTATTTGCTGTTCTAATCGCCTTGTAAACCTTCTTCCTGGGGTAAAACTGATAAGATGTTAAATTGACGTCTATTATGTAGTTAGATTGTTTCAAGAAAATTAATATTGGAGCGTACTCAACTATTAATGTAAGAACCTGTCATTTGTGTTAGAAGTATTTTCAAGAATTAAACTAGCACCACTGGTACTGGCTCAATATAGTAGTACTTTCAACTGATTTATTTACGGCGATTTCTTAATAGCATCATCTTTTGTTCTTTATTGTTATATATGCTCGATTTAGACTGCTACAAGTTCGCTTTCTTCTATCTGTCTTACAATCAAATTTACTAGGTAAACAGCTTGGTTTCAAACGTAAGTGTGATACAGATCCCATTATTTGATATTATACGTAATTTTCCATATCATTTGGTAACGTAGAATTATAAATAGGGCTGATAAACACTTACATCAAAATGATCTTCACAAAAATGTGGCCACTTTCTCCTCATTTGATTACCCCTTAGACACGTAAAAAAACAGTTTCTGTGGTGTTTTTATCGTTGTACTGATACACTACGGTACTATACAGTGTTTGTAATAATTAATATTCATTTATTATTATGTATTTTTTAAACTTTTGATAACACTTCAACCAAACAGATGTTTGTTTAGCACACCGTGACGTCATGCGAGACGCCATGACAGCTTGACGCGTTTTCGTTACGAAATGTCAAAATATTTATAAAATTCCTAAATAAAATATGTTCATGTTGTTTTTTTACTGAAATATTAATATTTTGGCTAAAATAGACCATAAGGCACAATATAAACCTGTTTCTCAAAAAGTATGTACTATGTGTGTATGTCCGATATGTGTATGTATGTAAGAATAAAGTGTTTCCTATCTATCTTTTTTAATTTAATCAATTATAATACGCGTCATTCCTATTATTATTTTAATTACGCGTTTCCAATAGATTTTCACTAATTCCCAATACGATAATAAATAAATTTATTGAAATTCGGACAGGACGAAGTCTGCCGGGTCAGCTAGTTTACATATTTTAAATTATTGCCTTCGAGGCTAGAAGCCAGAATGGATTAACATAAGAAATGTGGCTAAGTATTAAAACTAATCAATATCTCTTAAGAGTGATGTTTATTTCATTTAAATGTAAACATTTATATAACTTCTACGTAGAACATATGTATAATATTATAAAATTCTAAACATGCCGTATATGTATATTAAGCTATTAAAAAAAAACTACAGTCAGTCTATTCGTGCAGGAACGGAGAAAGAATACAATTTCCTGCGTCGTAAGAGGCGATAAAACCACCCACAGCCAGGTGGTAGGACATTTGCCCGACTGGATGACTACCGCCCCTGATCTAAAGTATGTCGCCATAACAACCTTGAGTTGTGTTCCGGCATTAGTGACCAGGTTCCAGTCTCCCTTAAGAGAGCAGCAGCGTATTTGTAGTACCTTTGGTGTTGGAAATGTCCATAGGCGATGGTAACCGCTTTCCATCAAGTGGGCCGTCTGCCTGTCTGCTGAACTCCTGCAAAAAAAAACTGGCATAGATTATACCCTAGATCAGGTAGCCATCCAGACGGGTAAATACCGTACGATCTGGCTGTGGGTTGTTTTGTTGCCTTTTACGACAGGCCGCTTGGCCGCAGGAAAATTTATAAAATATATTATTGAAGTGAAACTTCTGTATAAACGGGGGGTCTTAGGATTTTTCTGTCACGAAAAAGCGTTACGACCGCGTGGAGGAGCGGCATAAATTTACACTAGACGTGGTGAGAGGCGGCATAATTTCAGAGTAGACTATGGAAGAGTTTTTTGGTTCCGGATCGAATTCAGTTTTTTTGTTTGATAAAATAAAATATGTTTAAATAAAGAATGCATTCATTAAAATGTACCTAACCTAACCAAATCATAATTTGCAGTAAACCTGCGAAAAATCGAAATGTGTGCTGGGACACATAGTAGAAGTGAAACTTCAAGGGACAAGTGGAAAAACGAATCGCAACAAAATTTTAACTCGAACTTTTACGGGCAGATTTTCAAATTGGACAAGTACATTAACAATCTGCCCGTAAAACTTTTATTTTATCCTTTTGAAATTATTTATAGACAAAATAGATAGGTTACCTTTGAATATTTAAATTGGGTAATTAACTGTTGATTAGGACATAAAAAGATAGTTCAAAATTATCGTTGTATACAGCCGCCATAAAGGTTTACGAGTACCTAATTACGAGGCGCCGCGGTAACATAAAATATTTAAAGAGAAGGTTTAGATCGGACAAAGTGTCGAAACTGGCGCATGCACAAAGTGTCGAAACTGGCGCATGCACACATTGTTCGATAGTACGCTTATCTTGATAAGATTTGAAATGAAATTCTAAACCCTATGGGCCTTACTTATAATCGTTTCTTAAATTTAAAGAAACTGCTCAGCAACTGATGAGTGAAAATACATACAGACATACCTAACTTCACGCCAGTTCCCTTGCGGGGTAGGCACGACCAACAGAGCGCCATTCAGGCTTATTCTTACACACCTCACTTGCATCTTTGACATTCATAGCTCTTGTCATGCACGCTTGTCTGTTCTTAAGGCTCCTGACATCACCTTCTGCTAGTACACGATCAATTTGATCATGGAAGGTGTGTCGTGGCCTTCCACGACTTCTGCATCCATCCACTTTTGCATCCATCCACTTTTGCATTGTATATCTGTTTAGTCATTCTTTCATCATGCATTCTTTCCATATGCCCGAACCACCGGAGCATTCCTTTCCTTACCTTCACCCCGATACTCTCTTTCAGAGTGAGTGAAAATCTTACCCATAAACTCCTCTTTAGTCGAATATTTTGAGTACAACCTACGTTAATCATTCAAATTACGTTTATCTGTGCTCCTCTTAGGTAATCAACAGGTAATACACGTTTATAAGTGAAAAAATGATATTCATTGATTAAGCTTCTTAACGAGATTATTATAAGTAAGGCCGTATATGACAAGATGAAACCAGACAACGTTCTTCTCTCGCTTCTTGACGGTTTATTGTTGGAAACATAATTTTTATACGAAATAAATCAAAAATGAAGAAGAAAACAGGAGATTTATACCATGTTAATAATATTATTTTATTTTTATTTGTATAACAGGATGTTTTTATATTGTGTTATAAAAAAAAATTAAAATATTTGAATAAAATATTATACAATAATATTATTATATGACTACAAAATAAAAAGATACAATGTCTTAACTCAGAATTAACTAAGAAAGAGAGTTGGTCTGAAAGAGAGTGTCGGGGTGAAGGTAAAGAAAGGAATGCTCCGGTGGTTCGGGCATGTGGAAAGAATGACTAAACAGATATACAATGCGAAAGTGGATGGATGCAGAAGTCGTGGAAGGCCACGACACACCTTCCATGATCAAATCGATCGTGTACTAGCAGAAGGTGATGTCAGGAGCCTTAAGAACAGACGAGCGTGCATGACAAGAGCTATGAATGTCAAAGAAGGAAGTGAGGTGTGTAAGAATGGGCCTAAATGGCGCTCTGTTGTTCGTGCCTACCCCGCAAGGGAACTGGCGTGAAGTTGTGTATGTAATGTCTTAACATCTAATAAAAAAATCGATGGACCAATCATTGAGTGGGAGGCCAATAATGATATAGTTTACCATAAATGGTCCACAATTGACAGAGAAATCGCGTAACACACATACAAAGAAACCAACACCTTACAGACAAATTGAGAACCTCCTTTTGAAAGTCGGTTAAAAAGGATACCAGCCGTAACCATCTGATAGAAAATACCTAAATAAACATAGATACCACGTTACTATAGACGGTTTTAGTAAATGAGACATTATCTTATTAAAAATGATGAAAGAATAGAAAACAGCAGCATCGCTTTCGAATCATGGACCCTGTAAATAGAATTCCAAAATTAGCAAATCTTTTTGAAATAAGCTTTTGAGATCCTGGATATCATGTAGCAGCAGAGTGCTATCCAAGACAAGTAAATCGAGCCCAAATGTGACGGGTCTATCTTGTTTAGTACAGGAGTTTCTATGGCCACCTTCCGACTCCATCAGCAGATCAGCTCCATGGTACCATATTATTGCGTTGTCACGCGATATACATATGTTTGCTAAATTTCAGCTCAATCGGAGACCGGGAAGTTGGTCAAATTTAACTTGCAAGATTCCACCCGAACTTACATACATACATCCATTGCAAGTTAAATAAAAGCTTGTAAATTATACACGTCACTAATGTTAATTATATCGATCGATCGATGTAAACTGTTTACTCTGTGCTCTATTGTTCTTCTCTCTAAGAAACCATATGTTTTTTGGAAAAAGGGTTTTATTTTGTTGTCAGGAGCCTTAAGAACAGACGAGCGTGCATGACAAGAGTTATGAATGTCAAAGAAGCAAGTGAGGTGTGTAAGAATAAGCCTAAATGGCGCACTGTTGTTCGTGCCTACCCTGCAAGGGAACTGGCGTGAAGTTATGTATGTATGTATCTTGTTAAGGTCGCTTATGTAAATCACTATTAATTTATAGTTTCAAATGTTTGTGTACAATATATACTTATATTAGTATTATAAATGCGAAAGTTTACGTCAAAACTGCTGAACAGATATGGATGAAATTTGCCACAAAGGTAGATCATAGTCTGGAATAACACATACTTTTTATTGCGTAAGAATGAATAGTTCCCGTGGGATAACATTAAGTCTAGCGAAGCCAAGGGGAAAAGCTAGTAAATAATTAATAACTTACTCGCAGGTCTATCAAGCGCTAAAGATGATTCCAATCTCTGACTGTCTCGGATTAATGTTCGATAGTTAATTAACTATGTTGTATAACACAAGCTTGACACCATTTTGGTGACAAATTTGCTGTCTAAATGGTATTATCTTAAAAATAATTGGCTGCTTGACAGATTGCACACAGCGAAGTATTACGTAAACGTTGCGAACGTTGTCTTTTTTTTAACCGACTTCAAAAAAAGGAGGAGGTTCTCAATTCGTCGGTTTTTTTTGTTTTTTTTTATGTATGTTCACCGATTACTCCGAGATTTATGGTCCGATTTACGTAATTCCTTTTTTGTTCGACGCGGAATAGCTGCCATTTGGTCCCCTAAAAATTTGGCATAGTTTGGCTCAGTAGTTTTCATTTTAAGAACCTTTTTTATGAAAAAAAATCCATTCCGTTCCATATGTACACCGATTACTCTGAGAGTTATGATCCGATTTACGTCATTCTTTTTTTGTTCGACGCGGAATAGCTGCCATTTAGTTCCCTAAAAATTTGACATAGTTTGGCTCAGTAGTTTTCATTTTATGAACATTTTTTTTGTTCCCGTTTCTTGGGATCTATATTTTTTAAGGAGCGCGGCACCTTTCGTAGGTCTACCCATACATAGCTAGAAACTAACAAGTAACAAATAAAATAAAAAAACTTCGTTAAAAACCGACTTCAAAATCTAAAAAGTATAAAATTACTTATTTCTAAAGCTATTATTATTAATATATATTATCTAAAACATCTTGAAGTCGATGCTGACATTTCTTTGGCGGAGGGTGTGTTTTGCCATACTTTATTATAAATGGATATATGGACGTATGGAGGAAGGTGTTTGGCAAAGGATGTATGTATTTTAGGTAATGATATCTTATATCTTACCTATACTAATATTATAAAGCTGAAGAGTTTGTTTGTTTAAACGCGCTAATCTCAGGAACCGCTGGTCCGATTTGAAAAATTCTTTCAGTGTTGAATAGTACATTTATCGAGGAAGGCTATAGGTTATGTTATTTTCAAAAAATTAGGGATCCTTACAAAATGTCCAATAATGTAACCCAAGGTGTAAAAAAAAAGACCCGAAAAAATCCTTACACGGCGTGCGCTGCGAAAACTATTGATTATAGAACAAAACAATGTACTACCACTTTGCAGAATATATAATTGTCTACAAAAAATATCTCGTAATCATATGTCTAACTATTGTAGTTATCTCACAATAAGTATTTTCTTTTATTTTTTTAAATAATTAAAATGCAGTCGCTTCAAAAACTCTTTATTTTGTACCTTGGCATTAATCCTTATCAAAATAAATTACTCCATATTCAAGACGAATTCAATACCTTTTTAGAACTTTTTGAATTATTCAAATCGGACGTTTCATTCAAAAGATATCGCGATATTTAAAATGTAAGTGTTAGTGTTGTAGCCAAATATACTAATATATTGTTCGATTAAACGCGCTAATGTCAGGAACTACTGGTCTGATTTGAAAAATTCTTTCAGTGTTGGATAGCCCATTTCTCGAGGAAGGCTATATATCATCACGCTAAGACTAAGAAGAGCGGAGCAACAATGTAGAATGTTTTAAAATCGGAGGATTTTGAAAGCAAATTCCACGCGGATGACGTCGCGGGCACAGCTAGCGGGCATAGCAGAAGAAAAATTCTATTGTTTCATGGAGTAGTTGAAAATAAAGAGGAAAATGTGGCTGCAGTAGTTTCAAAGCTTGTACTCACTAAGCTTAAGTTAGATGGATTCAATACAGAGGATATCCGCCATTATCATAGGTTAGGCAAGACATCATTATCGTCTGGTAAACCCAGACCCATCCTTTTCAAATTGTGTGATCTTAGTCTTCGGAACAAAGTCTGGATGCCTAAAACCAAACTCAAAGGTTCTGGAATCACGTTGTCTGAATTCTTGACGAAAAATAGGCATAATATTTTCATAAAGGCGAGACAACGTTTTGGAATATCGAAGAGTTGGACGCAAAATGGTATAATCTATGTATTAGGCTCCGATAATACTCGTCACCGCATTAACCAGCTCGCTGATTTAGATAAAATAGTTCTGCCAACCAAGGATGAACAACAGGCAATTAAAGAAGTCCCTGCGGCCTCAAAACAACGTAGAGCTGCGACAACGTTTAAAAAGTAGTTATTATTTCCCACTTGTTTTTGTTTGTATTTTAAACATTAAGTTTTTCCTTTTTTTCTTGGCACTACAAATCTTGCATCCACGAAAAGGCTATATTGCTTAGAAAGCTGTACAGCACTTGTAATAACTTTGGTTCTTTACTAGTTTCGCACTAACTGTGTTTCAAATTGTAATATTAAATAAAATATTTCAGTTATTGTGTAGGTTATGTTATTGTTAATCACTTTTTTTTTCCATCTTTTGTGCGTTCAGAAATTTGATCCAATTTGTAGTGCCGCGTTCCAATACCTTCTATGTTGTTATTTTACCCATTACTTGTAATCATTTTCATTGTGTTGTATATAAATTAAGTTAAATTAATTTCTTTATTATGTAATTGGCAGGTGCATTATTAAGACTTATTTTATTCATAATTATATATTTTTGTATAATATTTGTTTATTTATATATTTCTTGTAAGTAAAGCATATTTATTTGTATATTTATATAATAGAATGGCTGGTTTTTCAAGTGATAGTGATGTTGAGTCTGAGTATTTATCTTGTTCCTCTGATAGTAGTTACAACGACAATAACCCATCGTTACAGGAATTTCTTAAGGCGCGTTTTTCAAATGCTTCCCTGAATTTCAATGCTGTTCACATAAATGCGCAGAGTATTCCGGCTCATTTTACAGATATGTTGGCGTCGTTTAATCAATGTAATATCCATGCTATATTAGTATCTGAGTCGTGGTTAAAACCATGTCTCCCTTCAACACTCTATAACTTACCTGGATACCACCTTATCAGAAATGATCGTACAGGTTGTGGCGGTGGGGGAGTTGCTATTTATCTCCGGACACATCTTCCTTATTCAATTGTAAGCATGTCACCGCAACCCCCTTCTTCTGATATTGGTGAGCACTTATTTATTGAGGTGGAGCTTTATTCTGTAAAGGTCTTGGTAGGTGTGTTTTATAGCCCTTCTCTTAAAGTTAATTATTTCACGTCCTTCGAAAAACTTTTAGAAGACTTAATCCCAAATTATAATCATTCCATTATTATGGGTGACTTTAACACCTGTCTTCTAAAACAGGATCATCGTAGTATGTCCCTCGAATCTTTAGTTACGGCTTCTGGCCTGACCATACTTCCACTGAAAGCAACACATTATTTCCCCAATTCTACACCGTCTCTCTTAGACTTGATAATTGTTTCTTCACCCTCTTATGTTATTTCTCATGGTCAGTGCTCGGCGGACGCTTTTTCTTATCACGACTTGATTTTTCTTTCTTATAACATTCGTCCACCAAAAGCCAAAACTAAAGTTATCCTGCAGCGTAATTTTGGTGGTATAAACTTGGCCGCCCTAGTCAAGGACGCCCAAGAATCGGATTGGTCTGGGGTCTTCAAGGCAGCTACTGTAGATGAAAAGGTGTATGTATTTAATACAGCCTTATTGAGGTTGTATGATTTGCATGCACCTATGCGACGTGTTAGAATAAAGCATCTTCCTGCACCGTGGCTTACAGACGATATCAAGAAGCTCATACATAAGAAATCTATGGCCAAAACCAAATACAAGCTCAAACCCAGTGATGAAAACAAACAAGCTTTCATAAGAGCTCGTAATCGCTGCAATAGAGTGTGTAGGGATGCACAGCGCCGGTATATTCATGAATCAGTTGAGAAAGATAACCCATCAAAAGTATGGAAATTTTTGAAATCACTTGGAGTTGGAAAGTCAGTGCAAAATCCTGTTCCAAATAACTTCGACATTGATAGTCTTAATCAACACTTCACATCTACAAAGTATTTTGACAAAATTACTAAGTCAAACACATTGAAAGATCTTTCTTCTATTCCAACTCCTTTACATCCAAATTTTATTCTTAGTCCTTTATCTGAATGTGATGTTAAGATTGCTATTAAATCTATATCTTCAAATGCAGTCGGCAGTGATGGTATTAGTCGCGGCATGATCGTGCCCATTCTTGATGTCATAAACCCTATTATAACCCACATCCTTAATTCGTCCATTGCTTCTTGTATCTTTCCAGTTGCTTGGAAAGAAGCACATGTTATTCCTCTCCCCAAAAAGCCAAATCCTTCGTCTTTTTCTGAATTCCGTCCAATTTCCATTCTTCCTTTTCTTTCCAAAGTATTAGAACGCTTAGTCCACAAGCAATTTAGCACTTTCCTTTCTCAAAATTCATTAATGAATCCTTTCCAATCCGGGTTTCGTCCAGGCCACAGTACAGTCACAGCACTGGTCAAGATTACGGATGACATCCGGCATGGGATGGAGAATGGCCTGTTAACTATACTATCACTGTTAGACTTTAGCAGTGCCTTCAATAATGTTGATTACGACTTATTGCTTGGTATTCTTCGCACTCTTAACATATCTCCATCAGTAATCGACTGGTTTCACAGTTACCTGCATGGGCGCCGGCAGAGAATTCGTATTGATGAGACATACTCATCCTGGTGTGGTTTAACTGCCGGTGTTCCTCAGGGCGGCGTTTTATCTCCCCTTTTATTTGCTGTTTTTATAAACTCTATCTCCGACAAATTGACTTCTTCCTACCACCTATATGCAGACGATCTACAAATTTACACACAAAGTGAAACTGATGCACTAAACATTGCAATTAACAAAATCAACTCTGACCTGGATCACATACTGAGATGGAGCAAAAAGTTTGGCCTTGCCGTAAATCCTCAGAAAACTCAATTGATAATCGTCGGTAGCCCTAGGATGAATGCTAAAGTTAACTGGTCCTCCTTACCACAGGTTCTTTTTGACGGCACACATATACCTGTTAGCGACACTGTCAAAAATCTCGGCATAATCATCGATAGGGATCTGTCTTGGCGGCCTCACATCACCGATTTAAGTCGCAGAGTCTTCTTATCTTCTAGATCCCTCAGAAGATTAAGAAACTTCTTGCCCACTGCTACCAAGATTACGCTTGCTGAGTCTCTCTTACTTCCCATACTTGATTACGCTGACGCCTGCTATCTAGATTTAACCTTAGAACAGCTGAATAAGCTTGAGCGACTTCAGAATTTTTGTATCAGGTTCATATTTGGATTGCGAAAATATGACCATGTTTCCGAATATCGTAAAAGACTCAAGTGGCTTCCTATTCATTTTCGCCGGAATACTCACATTCTCACTCTCCTGTATAATATATTATTTACTCCTAATAGTCCCCAGTACCTTAAGGAACGTTTTAAATTCCTTCGCCTATCCACTGCCCACAATTTGCGCTCTGATACGTATCGAAAACTTATGACACCTGCACACACTTCATCCTATTATGATAACTCTTTTACAGTGCAGGCTGTCAAACTATGGAATATGCTACCTCTTACTGTCAGAGAGGCCAAATCCTTACCAACATTTAGAAATTTACTCAGAAAACACTATTTGTCCATAAATAGCCATGTCTGATTAACACAATATAATTATGCTAATACATTTATTATATAATATATGTATTTTGTAATATATTATTGTATATGTATATATTTGTATATTATATTTATGACTATGTATATATGTATGTATTTGTATATTTATTTGTTAAATTAGTTTGAGTATTTATGTGTCCCTTGCCTTTTTCCTGCACCACCTACATCACCTGATTCAAATTTGTTTTTGATTTAGGTTGCCTGGAAGAGATCGCTTTGAGCGATAAGGCCGCCTATTGTATCGCCTAGAAAATATTGTAAATATGGTCTGTTTTTGTAATTGTATGTTTTGGTGTGCAATAAAGAGTTATCTCTCTCTCTTACCGCGCTTAAAGTAATTAGGATACGTTTTTTATAAATAACGATGCTTTTGTGGAATAGACAAATATAGCGAAATGTCGTCTTTTTCTCTACTCTCCATATTGTTACGAGTTTAGCGGGACTCGAATTAAAATCCTTTTAGAATTACTGTAGAGTTTATTAGAACTATACAAACACGTATAACACAGGTACAAATATAACCGAACACAACAAGTTCAAACGTAATGCAGAAGGTCGTAATTCAATAAAACGCGAAGTCCGTCACAATTGGATCCCCGATTGTAGTACACACGTCTTGATTTGATCGTGTTTCTCGCTCGACTGCCCCCTCTCTCCATCGGACCCTGGTTTTATACCGCACAAATACAAATATGCCCGCCCGGAAAGCGTCGACATAATTTCCTTGAATCAGCTTGTACTCATAATTCGTAACACCTGGCTAATGACAATAGCCTGCGCTACACAATAAGTAAACAAAAGAAGACAATCATAAAAGGATTGCGATCAGTTCAAATGCTGGCAGGTAATAAAATGTGCTTGCGTGGAATTGCTCTTTGTCGGCGCCTGGGTTGTGACGACAGAATGAACTTACTACTCTAGCACTCCGGTCGAGATTGAAAGCTATGGGGCTTCTGTAATTGTTTATTTTGTGGTCCCAAATAGACACATAACTTAATTACCACATCATTACGAAATTCTGACATGTTTGTATTGGAATATTTTTTATTTGATTTTATTTTTAACCGACTTTAAAAGGAGGAGGGTCTCAAAATGGCTGTATATTTTTTTCTATATGTTTGTTGATTTCTCCATCAATTGTGAATCGATTTTTATTTTGTTTTAATTCGAAAGAGTACTCAGGTGGTCGAACTATCACCAAGTCAGGGACTGACGAGGGGATGCCAGGGAATCGAGAGGACCCTCCAATGTTATAGGCACGTACAACGTGTTTCATATATCTTTTTTAAACCTATTCAAGTATTTGCGCTACTATAGAAAAATTGTTAAAACCAGTCAAAACGTGTAGTTTTTTCTGTTCCGATTTTGATCATTATATTTTTAGTTACTACAGAAGTCGGTTTCATTTCTGCTAGTTTTTGAAGTGAAACTTCTTTAGAATCGTTGTGATTTGAAACTCGATGAAACATAAAAGCGACACTAAAAATAGATAAACACATAAATCTATATGACTAAGCCTGCGAGTGAATGACATACGAGTTTTACACTGTGATGCACAGATTAGAGTCAATAAGACCGACGATTAAACATAGGTCCAATTTGGACCGAAATAAAAGAGGTAATTTTTTTAGACTAAAACAGTGAAAAATTGAAACTGATACTTAAGAAGTTTATTTAGAATTATAATATGTTGACGGATGTAGGCTAAAGGAATTAATATTTATATTAATGTAAGTTAGAGAAGAATTATCTGTGAGTATATCCGTGCAGGAACGGAGAAAGAATACAATTTCCTGCGGTCGGGCGGCCTGTCGTAAGAGGCGACAAAACAACCCACAGCCAGGTGGTAGGGCATTTGCCCGACTCGATGGCTACCTGGTCTAAAGTATGTCGCCATACCAACCTTGAGTTGTGTTCCGGCATTAGTGATCAGGTCAGTCTCCCTTAAGAGAGCAGCAGCGCATTTGTAGCACCTTTGTTGTTGCAAATGTCTATAGGCGATGGTAACCGCTTTCCATCAAGTGGGTCGTCTGCTGAGCTCCTGCAATAAAAAAAAGAAAGAGTATATTCTCTGAAGTTTCACTTCTACTGCATGTGAACTGCACACACACACAGAACAATTCTTTTTTTATTATTAAATAATGAATATTACACATTTTGATGTAAATGTGTTTTAGCAGTTACGAGTTTAAAATGATTCACATACATTTTTTTCTAAGAAATATCTCGATTTTTTTTTATTGCAGGAGTTCAGCAGACAGGCAGACGGCCCACTTCATGGAAAGCGGTTACCATCGCCTATAGACATTTGCAACACCAAAGGTGCTACAAATGCGCTGCTGCTCTCTTAAAAGAGACTGGAACCTGGTCACTAATGCCGGCACACTACACAAGGTTGTTATGGCGGCATACTCTAGACCAGGGGTGGTCGTCATCCAGTCGAGCAAATACTCTACCACCTGGCTGTCGGTTGTTTAGTCGCCTCTTACGACAGGCCGCCGGGCCGCAGGAAATTGTATTCTTTCTCCGTTCCTGCACGGATAGAATATATTTGGGATATAATAGATTTCCAGATACGATATAAAATATGGGTATTCCCCGTACCTCACAAGCATACAAAATGCTCGTAACAAATATCCATTGAGATGATATGCTTGGATTACGTCAACCATTGTTGCTGGGAGGTGTTTTTATTTTTTTTCTGACAATATAATTTCCTTTGTTCAATTCTAAGAAGTCCACGGGTAAAATTTTCTTTTCTTTGCATTTCTATTAACACCTGTGTTTGGTTAGTTGGTAATTAGCTTTGTGTCATATTTTGAGACTATAGTCTCATGAGGTAGTTATATTTTAAAATAATTGCAGTGTTTTGACTGTATTTATGCTAGCGAGCCTGGTTGTTTTTCTCTGAAGAAATAAAAATCTAATATCCGATTGCAGCACCACCTACCGGCTCCAATTATGAATCTAAATCATCCAAGAACCCAGTCAAACACATACCTAATAAAAATGTCATCAAAATTATAAATATTTTTTTATCGAAATCGGTTAAGCGGTTTAGGAGTTCATTGACATACACACGTACTGAAGAATTATAAAGATACTAGCGGGCCCAGCAGATGTTTTCCTGCCCTAAAAAAAATGCGTTACCCAATTGCAGCGCCACCTGCGGAGTCCTTATTGTCAATCTAAACCAACCCGGGACCCACTCAAACTTATACCCTAAAGTTTTCATCAAAATCAATCCAACCGTTTAGGAGAAGTTCAGTGACATACCTACAGAGCAATAGAAGAATTGTAAATATATGACACCTCAAAAATAATAGTAATGCATAAATGTATTTGATAAATGACATGTTGCAATAAATTCCAAAAATATTTTTCTTTACTTCTGTTTTAAATTTCTGGAGTACAATAGACAGCTTGACGACTTACCTGATGGAAAGCGGTTACTGTCGCCTATTAAATTTTGCAACATCAAATCTGCTATGAGTGTGTTGCTGACGTCGAAGCGTGAGGCCGGACGGCCTCTCGTAAGAGGCGACAAGACAACCCACAGCCAGGTGGTATGATGTTCGCCCGCATGGATCACCATCACCCCTGGGTCCCGAATCTACTATTACTATCTCGTCAGAATCGTTGGACACTGTCTTAAACGTAGTTTTGCCTGATTTCGGTATTCTATTAATTCCATTACCGTGCCCGTGGCAAGCTACTCTATCTTTATAAATAATTATTACTAGCGGCCCGGCGCAGTTTCACCCGCGCTCTGTCCCGCTCCCGTGGTATATAACGTCATATTACATAGCCTATGACACTCCCTGTTAACGTAGCTTTCCAACACTAAAAAAAAAATTAAAATCGGTTTAGTAGATCCAAAGATTACCCCCTACAACGTCACAAACTCACACACTACCTCTTTATAATATTACTAGCGGTCCGGCGCGGTTTTACCCGCGCTCTGTCCCGCTCCCGTGGTATATAGCGTCATGTTATATAGCCTATGGCACTCCTTGTTAACGTAGCTTTCGAAGAGTAAAAGAATTTTTAAAATCGGTTTAGTAGATCCAGAGATTACCCCCTACAACGTCACAAACTCACAAACTTTACCTCTTTATAATATTATAGTATAGACAAGCGATAACTCGCGAAATAAATGTTTAAAATTTGGGACCTTTTCAATATTCATTTCGGCTAACGCCAATAATACCAATTTTTTCTACTATTCCACCGCGACAATATCGTGAAGTTATTGTGGATTTAGTAGAATACGCATTTTTCACACTATCGCAATTGAATCATACTTTGAATATATTCGCAATGCCAAGATGATTGCAATTGTTCATAGGTGACAGAATTCGCTTTCCACCAGGTGGACAGGCTGTCTGCTGTACTCCATCAATAGGAAAAAGGATTAAAAAATTGAAAGTGAAATAACTATAAAGAATGAAGAAATATTTAAATTTAAACAGTTTCTAAAACCTTGTTAAAGTAAGCTTAATCTTGATATAGCGCTATTATAGGAATACCTGCCGATGTGTCGTAACAGACCCCCATATAAGTTCAAGTGTTTTTGAAAAAGCTTTTGATTCGGATACGTGTGAAATAACAAGGCCGCGCCGCGTGTCGTAACTAGTTTTCCCACGCGTTCTACTCGACAACAGCGGGCTTTCTATGCAGTGATATAAATCTTACTAGATGTGGTCTTTAAGACGTTCAATAATACATTTGTCAAAAAATTGTTTGTAATTTTACAAGTCAACTACATACTGTATACTAGCATTTGCCCGCGACTTTGTTCACGTTTGACACGTAACAAAGATTACGGCTAATTCGCTAAATATAAAGTCAAAGGTTATTTTCAGTAGGATAATGGATTTTTTTAGTATGGAAATACATAAATTGTCTTACTATAAGATTGTATCAGTGAAAGTTTCGCATCAGAATCTATTTTTTCGACCTGGCCACTATACACCTCTTCCAAGAAAATCCCGTAGGATTCTCGGGATATGACGTACTGCATATTTTAAGTTCAGGAATTTACTATCGTTCAGCGAAAACTGCATCGATCAATCAATCGGTCCAGTAGTTTGTAAGCGAATTCCGAACAAACAGACAAACACAAAAAAATTAAGAAGCAAAAGACTGCCCTTTTATAATATTACCATTTTTTTTTTAAATAACCATGAGATGACTAACTCTAATGTGAAATATTAAATCTCCTATTGTTATTGTTTCAGGTAAGAAATATTATCGATATTATAAGGAACTACCTCCATTGAAGAAATATGTCAGAATTAATAGGGTATTTTGAGTAAATCAATAAGTAGGTAAGTAATGTTCATATTATTATACCATTTTCGCTTATAATATTTAATGTAAAACAGAGTCAATAGAAACCATTAACATTTCCATTCTTAAATATGCAAGGCTTTTAAAATAATTTCGATAGATAGCTACATTGAAACTGGTATATTAAAAAGGTTTAATCCTTTAAAACTGATTTAAAATTGGATATCTTATTATTTGCGACTGAATAACCTTGCGTTCTTCTAAGTGTCGGTCAGTGTTCAATACTTCGTACAAAAAGGGTGTTGACCGTAAAATCTATCAACGATGAATGACCATCGAAATATACAATATTATAAAATTTACAGAAATTTTGACTAATAAGGATAAAAAAATATATTTTATTACATTCCGATGACTGCGGAGACGACAAAATGAATTTAATTATAATATCACTAAAAATTAGACTAGATAAACTTTACGAGACCGGCAACGCATTGCCAACGCCCCTGGTGTTGCAAATGTCCATAGGCGACGGTGATCTCTTTAAATCAAGCGGGCGGTCTACCTGTCTGCCTGCTTGATGTAATATAACCAAGCTAGTTACTCTTGCGTTATGAGTATGTATTATACAATGAACAAATCTGTGGCGGATCTCAAATACCCTAATTATAGCAAATAATTTGAAGTTATTCTTATTTTAAGAAATAATAATAATTAATGTATAAAGTGTAGTATCTTCTATAATTTTCTATAATATAATATAACAAAACTGTAGACGGCTCGAGTTTGTACAATTAATTAAAAAATAATAATATCAGAGGTTAAATATTATATCCTGCGTCAACACTTAGGGTATCTTTATCCCGATAAATAACGCCTTTCTGTGAGATAGACGAATGTAGCTAGAAAGATTGTGATATGATCAAGTTTTTATTACAAATCATTAACAAATACGTCATCGTTAAGGTAACGCGGAAAAAGTTTCGTTCGCATATGCTACTCTATATTTCTATACTAATATTATAAAGAGGAAAAATTTGTATTTTTGTAACGAAATAACTCAAAAACTACTACTGGATTGATTTCAAAAATTCCTTCACCATTAGAATCCCGTATTATTCCTGAGTAACATAGGCTATATTTAATTTAAATAAAATAAAATAAAATAATATACAATAAGTATAATCCGGTACAAAAATTTTTTCAAGGTAGGGCGACGTCTGCCGGGACCGCTAGTATATAATAATAGCTTCTGCCCGCGACTTCGTCTGCGTGGAATAGTTTAAAAAAGGTATGTTAAAAAAAGCCCCCGATTTTGAAATATTCTTCATCGGTGCTCCGCTCCTATTGGTCTTAGCGTAATGATATATAGCCTATAGCCTTCCTCGATAAATGAGCTATCTACCACTGAAAGAATTTTTCAAATCAGACCAGTAGTTCCTGAGATTAGCGCGTTCCAGCAAACAAACAAACAAACTCTTTAGTTTTATATATTAGTATAAGAAACAACTACGCTCAATCCCCTTCCATTAATTTTACATCGTTATAGCAATCGACACGCGCCTGCACCACGCTGTGTAAACATATCTCAATCAACTTTTAATGCATAAAACACAAGTAAATTGATTTTAAACTAAGCTTCATTCATATGCAAGGCACGTAGAGGGGTGGATAGTTTTCGAATAGTTGTTTTACACGTATTAAGTACGGAATTAGATAAGTATATTTCAACTAAATTTGAATTTTACTTATTAATACAATCGTCGTTTATTTGGTCAGTTAAAAGTTGTTAAAACTTAGTTAAAATTAGTAATACTTCTAAGCCAGGCATAACTTTAAGGATATTTATATAATACTAGCTGTCCCGGCAGACATTGCTCTGCCCTGAAGAAATTAAATTTAGAACCCGATTGCAGCGCCACCTACCGGGTCCAATTGTGAATCTAAACCATCCTCGAATCCACTTGAACAGACACAAAAAATTTCATTCAAATCGGTCCAGCCGTTTAGGTGGAGTTCACTGTCAACACACGTACAGAAGAATTATATACATAAAGACTAGCTGTCCCGGCAGACGTTGTTCTGCCCTGAAGAAATAAAATTTAGAACCCGATTGCAGCGCCACCTACCGGGTCTAAATGTAAGCTATCCTATCTTTCAAGTTGGATCAAAGTGCACACGGTGTGATAATTTAATCTAAATCGGTCAAGTAGTTTAGGAGTCCATCGCGTACAAACTACGTGACACGTAATTTATATATATTAAGATAATAATAACAGCCCATAAATGTCCCACTGCTGGGCTCGCGCCTCCCGTTATAGGGGGAACGGACAGTACACCCGCCACACTTGTCCAAGCCGGCTTGGCAGGTTTGACACATCGGTTATCTCGATGTGCAGGTTGCATCACAATGTTTTCCTTCACCGTTGTTAGCCTATGGTAATTATAACAATATGCGCATTAGATCAGAAAACTGACTAAGTGAGGCATGCGTTCCGGCCAGGATCGAACCCGCTACCTTTTGAGTATGGGACGCGTGCGCTAGCCATTACGCTACCACCCCTGGTCTAGAGTATGTCGCCATAACAGCCTTGAGTTGTGTTCCGGCATTAGTGACCAGGTTCCAGTCTCCCTTAAGAGAGGTGTTGCAAATGTCCATAGGCGATGGTAACCGCTTTCCATCAAGTGGGCCGTCTGCCTGTCTGCTGAACTCCTGCAATAAAAATAAAAAAAAAATATCACGACTTCTGGATATATATCGTCTTGATTTTTCAAAACCCGACGAATGCCGAGTTGTTTTGCGGTTTTACTACGCTACTTTGTAGCACCATATCTACTTTAACTTTCCTATTAAAGGAGACGGACACGCTTTCATAGATCGTTGGGCCCAGATAGTAAACAGCTGAAAGTGGTTTTAATTTTTTTTCTTATATTGTTTATATCTCTTAGAACTATAGTGGGATTAATTATTTTGAATGAATTAATCGTGTTGTGTAAGTGTTTTCATACAAAATAATTTTTGAAATTCATTAACTTGAATCGATTATGGTAATCGACAGCTTATTTTATGTGTGAGTTTTTTTAAGATTTCTCTTCGTTCTAACAGAATTTTAAATTAGATTAGGCTCCCATAGAGTAAATAATAACCATAAACAAAATTAAAATTAAATTATTAAAATTAATAAGTTGGCGGTAGGCTAAATAAAACGTTAACAATACTCGTTGACACTTGACATCTTTGTCTTCCGTGATCACGGCCACTGAAAAGTGGCCGAAACGTCGGAAAAACCAAAATCAAATAAAATTACCGCGCTTAAAACCGTTAAAACGTAGTTTTATTATAGAATTTTACAGGTTGATGTTTATTTACCATTTTGTAATTGAAAAATGTAACGCCTTTTTAAAGCCACATCTCGACTCATTTCTTTAGGCCAAAAGACCCCTTTTCTCGTCTTTCTAACAGAATTTACAGGTGATGTTTTCCATTTTGTAATTGAAAAATTATAACGCTTTTTTAAACCGCATCTCAACTCATTTTTTTAGGCCAAAAGACCCCACCTCCTTTCATCCATATACACCCAGTAGTTTCTGTACAAAGACTGACTGACTGACTAAAATGTTTAAATTTCAAATTGACTTCATTCACTCGGTCAAATTATTATCTGTGAAACTAACGGTCTCGCCATACGTTGTCTTACCCTGAAAAAAATAAAAATTATAACCCGATTCCAACGCCAACTACCGGGTCTAATTGTGGATCTAAACCACCCCGGGACCCAATCAAACACATAAAATTTCATTAAAATCGTAGAAGCCGATTCTAACGCTAAGTATTTTGTTTAGATTGATGGGTTACACTATTGGCTTTTAGTAGGGATCCCTAATTTTTATATAGCCTATATTAATCAGGGCTAATGTAGCATTGGAATGGTGGAAGAATTTTCGAAATCGGTCCAGTAGTTTTTTAGTATATTCGTTACAAACATACAAAAATACAAATCTTTCCTGTTTATATGAGTATAGATATGCGGAAATGGTTAAAAATTATTTTTGTACCAAACATAAATAATACATTAAAAAGCTATAAATTTCGCTTATTAATAGAGACAATAATAAAACTGGTAATTAAATTATAGTATAAACAGACAGTCATTGAACCCAACATCATTGTTGCGTTTAATTCCGGTTGCGATTGGAGCTTGTGCTTAGGAGCCTGAGGTCCTAATTTCCTAATTTTTCTTCTCTACTTCGCGCGGTCTTTCGCGACCTTTATTATGAGACTAGTTAGTAGCATGCACGTCATTCTTTATGATGTAAAGCCGGTATTACTTGGGTCTACTCCTTCCACCAGGACGTGGTAGAGGCGGCATGGCTAGAACAAATGAGTTCTCTATACATTGCCTTCAGATTGAGTTTTGGGAATTATGAGACTCATGCATGTCATTCTTTATGATGTCAAGCCAGCATTGCTTTCTCCAAACACGAAATTCCATTGGCGATGCAAAATTTAAGACAAACTCTTTGTTCTATATTTTTGTCTCTGGCTTAAAGGCCTAGTTGCCAAGCCATAAATATAAAAAAAATGTTTTTGTCCATTATGAAATTCGCAATACACACTAGATATGATGTAACTAAAAACAGCACTGTATTTAATCTAAATGACCGATGCAACTCAAACTCTACGCCAAATTTAAAAACAGTTGTGCCAATCTAACAACAACATTAGAATGTATAAAATAGTTAAGATTTGTAAAAGGCTAAAAAAGAGACATGTAAAAGAATAGCTCTGTCTTGTACAATGACGGAGGAGAAGGCGAGAAAAAAAAATCTATCAACAACAAAAAATTGAATTTGGAACCATAAACAAATCATCCATTCCCAATACTTTTTGAAAAAATGTATATCTATATATTAATACGTGAAGCAAAAACTTTGTACCCCTTTTTACGCAAATTGCGCGGACGGAGGAGTATGAAATTTCGCACACTTATAGTTTATACAGAGAAGAAGCGACGAATGCTAATATGTTTTAAAAATTATTATATCAATAAAAAAAAAACATTACACACACTACCATGCATTTGACACACACACGCATATATACTCTTTTGTTTATTGTTCAAATCAAATTAACAGTGTAGCCTTGGTAAAATCTGTGATTATAGAAGTATAGTCTTTAACAACAAAATGTTATGGTCGAATTTCGACTACGGGCGACCACTAGTACTATAGAAAAACACGTATATTTATTTTAATTAAAATAACTAAAATTGTATACAAATCAAAAAAAATCTCATCCAGAATAAAAAAATTAAGGGAACAACTTCTCCAATCTGGACCCCCCATTACTGCATGGCTACCTCCCCTGGTCTAGAGTACGCCGCCATAACAACCTTGAGTAGGTATCAGTCACCGTCGTTATAGGGCAGTAGCACATTGTTAGCACCACTTTCCATCAAGTGGGCCGTCTGCCTGTCTGCTGAACTCATTGAATAAAAAGTCATTGACCCTATCATACGTTATGAAGTGTATCTTAAATTCAGCTAATCGTTCGCCAACGTCCATACTACGTTGAATACACCGGTTCTCGTCCGATCACCGAAGTTAAGCAACGTCGGGCGCGGTCAGTACTTGGATGGGTGACCGCCTGGGAACACCGCGTGACGATGGCTTTTTGTTTTTTTTTAATTTCAAAATGTTTTTAATACCAAAAAATCACTTCATGACAGTTAAGAAATATATTTAAGTGCCAGTTTCAATCTTGTTTTTTTTTATATTATACTAACTTTTATAGTATACTTTTACAACCTTGCGTTACAGCATTGAAGTTTTAGTAGGGATCCCTATTTTTTTTCTAGTAATAAATATAGCCTATATTACTCTCAATTAATGTAGCATTCGAATGGTGAAAGAATTTTTCAAATCGGTCCAGTAGTATTGAAGTTTATTCGTTCCAAACATACAAAAATACAACTCTTTCCTCTTTATAATATTAGTATTTAAGACTGCAAATGACTGATTAAATAAGGTACTTGCAAATCAATTCGACTGGTATACTTTCTACCAACTTATAAAACGCAGAAGCCATCTAGATCTTTCATGAACGTTGCAAGTTATGACATCACGTCTACAACGAGTTAAATAGCGTATTGATTATAGTTTAAGCAATTATTTAATTTTTTTCTATCTAGATGTTCTAAAGTAACGATGATGAGATGATATTTGAACGCCCGCTCTTTTATATGAGCAATGCTTCAGAATTGATTGTGATACTGGCGAGTCTGGTAGATGTTAAAAAGAAAGAAAGAAAGAAAGAAAGAAAATGTTTGAAGAAATAGCGACGTACTTACATTGTTAATTTGTACGCGGCATTTTCAACAAACAAGGTTTGCACTCACTTAATCAGCTGTGCAATTGCAAAACCTAGCAAGTGCTTTCCAAAAAAACTTACAATACAGCACAAAAAAATGTATAACACTTCAAATACATGCCATTTTAAACCTGTTATTTAAGCTTTATTCGGAGCAATAAGATATTTTGATACAGTCTTCACATATTTTGGTAAGCGTAATAAATCAGCAAGAGCCTAGCAAGGGAATGAATGTATACATATACATTTAAAAACAATGTCAATTGCTATGTTTTGAAATTGTACAGTTGTAATGCTGTGCCGGCATAATATCCGACACAACGCCGATTTTCAGTGCAAACCTTCTTTTTGGAGTAATACTAAAACGACCCGAATATTTTAATGTCGTTCTAGTCAGAAAAAAAGAAAATCTTGCTAGATTTTCTTCTAAAACTTGATTCCAGCGCCATCTACAGGATCCAATTGTGAATCTAAACCAGGACCTATACGAACTAGCTAACCATCTGTTTAGGAGGATCCTAGAGCCAGATTCTAGTGTCGCCTACCGATTTCAATTGTGAATCTAAAGTTCTAAACCATCCGGGTACCCAATCAACACAGACAAAATTTCAACAAAATGGATCCAGGAGTTTAGGGAGAGTTCAGTGACATACACATGAACAGAAGAATTGTATATATAACTAGCTGTGTTCGCGACCTCGTCCGCATGGAATTTTTCTTCGCGTAACCCTAAAAAATAGCCGAAGTTACTCCTTATAACATCAGCTATCTACCAATGAAAAGCCTGTCAAAATCGTTCCAGCCGTTTCAGAGATTAGCCGGAACATCCAAACAGACAAACAAAAATACTAACAATTGCATTTTCGAAATCTCCTACTCCGAGTTATGCCCATTGATTTTTTTCACATTTTTATTTTGACATTACAAACAGAAAATTCAATTTTATTTATTTGTATAGAATACTAGCGGCCCCGGCAGACGTTGTCTTGCTCTGAAAAATAAAAATCTAGGACCCGATCCCAGCGCCACCTACCAGTTCCAATTGTGGATTTAAACCATCCGGGGACCCACTCAAACACACAAAACAAAATCACCAATATCGCTCCCGTTGATTAGGAGGATTCTAGAACCCGATCTCAGCGCCACCTACCGCTTCCAACGGGATAAAATGTATCCTATGTCCGTCTTCTGGTTCTAAGCTACCTCCCCACCAATGTTCAGCCAAATCGGTACAGCCGTTCTTGAGTTATAAATAGTGTAACTAACACGACTTTCTTTTATATATATAGATGTGTCAACTCTCCCCTTCTAGAGCTGCCTTGAAAGCAATTCTAGTCATAACAATTTAAATAATTTCGTGCGTAACGAAATGTTTAGAATTAGCGTAAATAATGCAAGATCTTCCTGCATTTTCTCTCATAAAATCTTAAGGTTAACTATTGAATATATTGACATAACGACACAAGCATTAACTAGAGTGTTTACTACTTGTTTGTGATTTCTTCAAGACCTTGTTTATATTCATAATAGGGATGCGGCCACGTGTAATAAACTTTAGCTAATAGTATAATAGTACATTATGGTACTAGTGTGTAACATTGGTGATTACCGCCGAGGCGCCATTGAGACTCGAGCCGTAGGCGAGGGTCTCAATGGCGTCTCAATTTTTTATTGTATTGCTCTTTATGGCAGTTATTGTAGAAATAGTCCTTAACCCTTTAGCTCACTAATAGCACATAAGTGTCCGCGATGAGAGTGCAGATCGAGTTTGTGCACGTGATCGTTGATTGTGTTGTTGTCTCACTCTGTTTATATAGGAGTTGTATGATTTGTATGAAATGGGTATATTTTCTTGGTATTATACGAGAAAGTGATAGTGTTAGTCTTGCGGCTTTTTGGTATATCGATAATTGTCTTAAGGGTTAATGGGAGGTGAGGGCCATGAGTACCACCATTTGCCATTTTATGAAGTTTCTCAATTTTTTGTACTCTATTCATTTTGTTTTTCTTTTTATGGAAAGTAAATAAGTAAAATTATATTATTACTATCTCTACCCGGCAGACGTTGTCTTGCTCTTTAAAAATAAAAAGCTAGAAATCGCTTGCAGCGCCATCAACCGGGACCAATTGTTAATCTAAACCATCCCGGGACCCACTTCAAGAAAAATTATCAATTCAGCCACTCAGCTATATTGTACTCTCTTTGTTATACTTTTTAAATGTATAATGTATTTATAAATAATAATCATACAGTCCATTATTACGTCGAATTTTCATTTACAACCCGAGGTGCAACTGCCACCAATAGTTTTTTGGTACTTCGCCGCCGGATAGAAGAATCGCAAAGAAGAAACGAGCAGTGTCTTTTGCTCCATCGAAACCTCAAGAAAGAAGAAAGACCAACTCTATACGGTCTCGTAGCGGCACCCTAAAGAAGAAAGAAGATTATTATAGAAGATCATCGTGGGCAGCCCGGACTACGTACTAGGAGACCAAGAGTTCCTGCCGGACTACGTACCAGGAGACCAAGAGTTCCTGCCCCGGACGCCGAGGCTACGCGTCTGCAGGATCAAGACCGGAAGAAAGAATAACGTTACTTCGTACCGTGACCGAGTGACTGTCCACCTAACGGTGCCAAACGGCCAGTTCACAAAGTCATAGACGGTGCGCTGTTTCCAGTTAGGTCGGTCAAAGGTCTCAGTGTTTAGTGTTTAGTGTAGTAAATTAGGATCGTCGGTTATACACACACATATATACACACTGGTCAGGGTAGTCGGTCATACGTGTTAGGCTAAGGCAAGGACCGAAGATGCCGAACACCAGGAGCAAGACCGCCGAAGACAGAGTGCAGAGAGCGTATCAAGAACCCCCCGCGTCGCCGTCCGTACATATATCCGCGTCCGCGTCCGCGCCGAACGTATCGCGACCCGCGTCGCCCGGAATGCAACAGACGACGACCGCGCAAGTACACACCGCGATTCGTACTGAACGCCAATCGCGATCACCGTCCGTCCGATCACACCGTTCGCAGCTCAGCGCCGCCACTTTGGTGAGGCAAGTGGAACTGGAAGCAGAAGAACAAATCGCCGCAATCCGTCGGGAGGAGCTCCGGTTACAAGTGTCGCTGATCAAGAAGAGGGTCGCTGCGAACATAGCCGCCCTCAAGGAGCAGACAGACGGGAACAGCGTGTGTGAAGACGATGGGGTGGAAACAGAGAGAAATATAACAGAGTGGTTGAAGAATACCCGCATACGGGGGGAGTCGCCGAGCGCAGGCGACAGGACCGAGCCCGGAACGAGAGGAGCCGGACCGCGACCACCGTTAGACGCTGCGGGAAGAGCAAGGGAAGAGTATCCAATGGCGCGGGACCGGTCTGCAGAAACGAACGACCAGACCGCTCGTGTGACGTTCAGAACGCCGCGCAACGCAAGATCGCCGACGCCGACCAGATCCAGGGATCGTGGAATCGACCGTCTAGCAGACGTACTGGAGCGCATGACACGCAACAGGCCGACGCCGCGACAGTGCCAGGAGCTGCCTACCTTTAGCGGGGCCCCGGGAGAGTGGCTACCGTTTAAAGCTGCAATGCGCGAGTCGACGAGCTTACACGGATTTTCACCTGCGGAGAACTTAGGCCGTCTACGCACTTGCCTTAAAGGCGAAGCAAGGGAGTGCGTGACAGCCCTGCTGTATACCGCCGTGGACCCTGCGATCATTATGAAGACGCTGGAGCGCTGCTATGGACGTCCAGAGATCATAATCAGTCGCGCATTGGAAGACATCAAGAAGTTGCCACGATCGGGTTCGTCTGCCAGCGAACTCAACAGCCTAGCCACCAAACTGCAGAATATAGTGACGGTCATCTCGTGTGTCGACAACAAGGGATATTTACTTAACCCTATGTTGACACGACAAGTCGTCGAGAAGCTCAGCCCGCATCTACGAACGAAATGGTGCGACTTTGCAGATGAATTCTCGAGCCGAGACGAGCCGGAGATTATGACACTATCGAAATTTCTAACGGGCGAAGCAGACAGAGCAATGAAGTATTCTTTCATGACGTCATCACTGCCTACGACGAGTGTAAACGTCACTAAAGAAAATAAAGTGAAGCCGCCGAGGATGAACGAGCGTCGCCGTGTGTATGCTACAACGGAAGCCAAGATCGTGTGCTACTGTTGCGGAGCTGAGCACCAGACAACGCAGTGCGGCAAGCTGGCTTCGATGTCGTTGCCAGCCAGATGGGAGTGGGCCAAGGAAACGAGAATATGTTTTTTGTGCCTACTAAGTAAACACAGACGGTTCCGTTGTAAGGCGAGGAAGTGCGGTGTTAATGAATGCCGCGAGCCGCATCACGCACTTCTACACCAACGAAGGGAAACTGGAGCCGTCAGTGGACCGATCGACCGAGCGGAGTCGGTCAGTCAACCGGCCGACAGAGAGGAGTCGGTCATGACGGCATCGGCACACAATTCTAACACCGAGAGAAGAGTGTTATTGAAGGTGTGTCCGATTACCGTCAAGGGGCTTAACGGAAAGGAAGTGAGCACGTACGCGCTGCTGGATGAAGGGTCCACGATCACGCTCGTCGACGAGGAGATAGCCGGGATGCTAGGGGCAGATGGCCCGAGGAGGCCATTGAACATTCACGGCATCACGTCGAGCCAGCGGGAAGCGGAAAGTAGGATGGTGAGCGTCGCGGTGCGCGGAAGAGCGCAACCGCACTACCATCCTATCAAGGCGCGCACCGTGAAGAAACTCGCACTGGGAACTCACTCCGTTAAGTCTGAAGTCATACGACAGTTACACCATTTGAAGACGCTTCATATAGACGACGTGTGCTTTATGAACGCCAAGCCGCGCGTATTAATTGGAGCTGACAACTGGCATCTGATCGTGACTAGAAAACTGTTGGCAGGAAAGAAGAGCCAACCAGCCGCTTCCCTGACCCTCTTGGGGTGGACCATACACGGGAGTGCACCCAGAGGCCTGGTGACGCAGGGAAACGACACCGTATTACACGTCCGAACGTGGCAAGATAAAGAGCCGCGGGAAAAGGACGAATTATTCGAAATAGTGAAGTCTCATTTCGATATCGACGCACTCGGTATATCGAACAAGGTGAAACCTGTAGCGGAAGAACAACGGGCGCTGAAGATATTTTCAGAGACCGTGAAGAGAGAAAACGGCCGCTTCGAAGTCGGACTGCCCTGGCGAAACGATGACGTCACCATGCCACCGAGCTACGACATGGCAGTGCGTCGTCTACGCGGGATCGAGCGCAAAATGGATAAGTCGCCGCAGTTTAAACAAGCATACACGGCCCAGGTCAACAGGCTACTAGCAAAAGGATACGCCGAGCCTTGCGAACGAAGCCACGAAGGAAACCAACGCATGTGGTACATGCCTCACTTCGCCGTTACGAACCCGAATAAGCCTGACAAAGTGAGACTGGTATTTGACGCTGCCGCCCGTTCAAACGGGGTGTGCATGAACGATGCGTTACTGGATGGGCCAGACTTGCTACGTGCCTTATACGGAATCCTGTTCAGATTCCGGGAAGGGAAGATCGCCGTAACAGCTGACATACGTGACATGTTCCTTCAGGTGAAGATAAGGAAAGAAGACAGAGCGGCGCAGCACTTCTTATGGCGCGGTGACGACCGCCATAACCCGCCTCGGCGCTACGTTATGACGTCTATGATATTCGGAGCACGAAGCTCGCCATTCCTCGCACATAGCGTGAGAGATAGGAATGCGAGTGATCATAAGGAAACATACCCACGGGCGTATCACTCAATCACGCAAAACCACTACATGGACGACTGGGTTCAAAGCTTCGAAACGGAAACGGAAGCGGCCAAGGCGATAGCGGAAGTACAAGAAGTGCACAGGAAGGCCGGCTTTCAGCTCGCGGGATGGGATACGAATCGCGAGCGCCTTATGGAAAATATCCCGGATGAAGAGAGAGCCAGACAGCCCAAAGAGCTCGGTGCTAGCGCGCATCCCTACGGGAAGACATTGGGTGTGTTATGGATGCCGGAAACGGATGAACTCGCGTTTAATACCGCTATGCCAAGAGTTCCACACAGCATAAAATGCGGCACGCAAACACCCACCAAGAGAGAGGCCCTGGGCATGGTCATGTCACTTTTCGACCCATTAGGCTTACTCAGCCCGTACACTATAAGGGCGAAGATAGTGCTACAAAGACTCTGGAGGCTTAAGCTAGGCTGGGATGAACCCTTGCCAACGGAAGAGGCAAGTGAATTCGAAGAATGGATCCGTGACTTAAACTCTATAAAAGAGTTAAGATTACCGCGGTGCTATGGAGGGGATAGAGACGTCGTAAACATGCAATTACACGTCTTTACGGACGCCAGCGAACAGGCCTACGCAGCAGCGGCTTACTGGCGCTTTGAGCAGCGCAACGGGAACGTCGGCGTCACTTTAATCGCGGGAAAAGCGAAAGTGGCCCCGATGAAGGCGCAAAGCATCCCGCGGATGGAGCTACAAGCCGCGCTAATAGGAGCCAGGTTAGCGGCGGAAATAAAAAAGGAACATAGTTTCAAGCGTTATGACGTCATCTTTTGGAGCGACTCGAAGACCGTTCTTCACTGGATAAGAAACGACTCGGTACGATATACCCCATACGTTGCACACAGACTGAGCGAAATCGGCGAAATAACCGAGTCTGAGCAATGGCGATGGGTGCCGACAAGTTACAACGTCGCCGACGACGCAACCAGGATTAACGTCTCGAGTATGAAAACGGACGACCGCTGGTTTAAAGGCCCGGAATTTCTCCATGGACCCCCGACGAATTGGCCGAAAGAAGAACCGACGGAAACCGAAGATGACGAGGTCGTGGTAACTTACACGACCGATGAAAAGCCACTCGTTGACGTCACAAGATTTTCGTCATACGGAAAATTGCTACGAGCGACCGCCTACGCGCTCGCCTTTATCGACAAGTGCAGACGAAGGACTCGCACTATGGAAACGCGACACATAGAGAGAGCTGAACGTTTACTCATTCGTCAAGCGCAACAGGAAAGCTTCCCGAAGGATTACGAGCGTTTGAAGAAAGGAGAACGCGTGTCACGTGACAGCCGGCTTTATAAGCTCGACCCCGAATACGGGGGGGACGGGGTAATAAAGCTAAACGGCAGGATCAATGCGGCCACCCTGCGCGAGCTTACCGGCAACCCACCGATCTTAGACGGGTCACATCACCTCACTCGGCTGATTATAAGAGGTGAACATGAACAGCATCATCACATAGGGAGAGAACATGTCGTAAACAACGTCCGGCAAAAATACTGGGTGCTACGAGTGCGACCTACGGTGCGAAACATCCTGCGGCAATGTACGGTCTGTCGTTTGAAGAAGACTGCGCCGACAGTACCGGTGAAAGGAAACCTGCCAAAGGACCGTCTAGCTGCCTACGCACGGCCTTTTACCAATTGCGGAATTGACTGTTTTGGCCCCATATGGGTGACCATAGGACGTCGCAAAGAAAAACGATGGGGAATGCTGTTTACATGTATGGTGACTCGTGCCATTCATATGGAACTTATAGCAAGCCTTAGCACAGACTCTGCTATCATGGCCCTAAGAAGGATGGGAGCACGACGCGGCTGGCCTCAAGTGATATGGTCTGATAATGCAACGAATTTCCATGGAGCGGACACAGAGTTACTAACGGCGTACGCGAGATGGAAGGAAGAGATGCCAGATCACGTAAAAGGGAGACACTTAGCGTGGCGTTTCATCGATCCCGGCGCACCGAACCAGGGGGGAGCTTGGGAACGGTTAATTCGGTCGGTGAAGACGGCACTCCACGCGACATTGGCGGAACAAGCTCCCAGAGAAGAAACACTTACGACTGTCATCACGGAAATAGAACATACCGTAAACTCGCGCCCGCTAACTCACGTGTCGGTGAGCCCTGAAGACGACGAAGCGCTCACCCCGAACCACTTTCTAATCGGGTCGGCGACGGGCTTGCCAATCACGGGAACGAACGAGTTAGCAGACAGGAAGACATGGATCGCCACTCAAGCTTTAGCGGACATGTTCTGGACTCGTTGGCTACGCGAGTACTTACCTACATTGGCACCGAGGGACGACGTAAGACGACGTGAGGAAAGCATACGTGTTGGAGACGTCGTTATCATTGCGGACGGTCTGTTGCCACGTAACGTATGGCCCCGGGGTCAAATCGAGCGCACTTATCGCGGACCGGACAACATAATACGGAGCGCGGACGTGCGAACGCGGGGAGGCATCTTCAGGAGACCAGTAAGGAGGCTCATCGTCCTGACGAGAAGAGATGGCTTCGAGGATCTGCGCCGGGGGGAGGATGTTGCGGACAGAGAGCACCCCCCTGACCCGCCCGCCGGAGCACATCTACACTCCGCGCCCCGCATACCGCCGACGCCCATAGCTAGCGCGATTAGCAACTAGGCGTCGGACGGAATGCGGGTATAGGAGGCCGAAAAAACTGAAAATGAACATACTGCTGATACTACCACTTCAAGAAAAATTATCAATTCAGCCACTCAGCTATATTGTACTCTCTTTGTTATACTCTTTAAATGTATAATGTATTTATAAATAATAATCATACAGTCCATTATTACGTCGAATTTTCATTTACAACCCGAGGTGCAACTGCCAATTAATCCTTAGTCCATTGAATTAAAGTTCAAAATAAAAATCTACATGATATAAATATATCGATAACCATCAATAATTATGAGTATATGCAGTTTAAAGCTGATTTGGATCTTATTTCTTGGACATAAGGTGCATTGTTATGATATTGATTTGCAATCAAAGTATAAAATAATGCGGACTATGCTCAGAAGAAAGCAAGCCCTTGTTACTGACACTTGACACTCGGGACGGCTCCATTATACAGAGACGATATAATGCATTTGCATGATATTTTATCGGTGTGTTAAATATTATTAAATTTAATAATGACTATTATTGGTGGCAGTTGCTTCTTCCAAATAAAACTCGATGTGTACTGTATGACTTCTTATGGGAGTTATTTGCAATTAAATTAATACTGTACATAGACGAGTTACAGAAAGAATAATTAATGGCAGAGAGTAAAGTAGTGAGAATAATGAATGGTAGAGATTAGAGTAGGGCGATAAAGTGCCATTTTTATGTGAGCAAGTGTGCAATTTCCGCCCTCCAAGGCCGCTTCTTATATCTCCCATTCCATCCGACGTTTAGCTGCTAACTGTGCGAGCTATAGGCGTCGGCGGTATGCGGCGCGTGGAGAGAAGGTGTGCTCCGGCACCTATGCTCTCTAATTATTAATTTAAATCAATTAAGCCTGATTTACATATTCATTAGTTAAGTAGCTAGTTAATTTGCGAGATAATATATTTACTTCAGTGTCATCCTGTACTTTGATACAGTTTGTGTGACTGTTAGTGTATTTTGAAATAAAACAATCAATATACATATTTCATATTCTCAAACATATATTATACTTGTAATAGTAGTAACTTACTATAGATACCAATGAAACCGTTCGTAGTAACAGCCAAACATTAAAATATGTCGAGCGGCTAATTTCTGTGTTTTACTCACTGAGTGTTGTCTTATTAATTTAAAAAATCTTTAATGGAGTATTTTAGATTCATATAAAATAGAATTCCGGTCCCAAAACACCCACCCAACTGAAAAACAGTAGTGTCTAATGTCTTTAATAAAACCTCACGAGGTATTTTTACCTTCATTTATTCAGCTACGTTGCATGATAACAATAGATTAGCAAAAATTGAACGTTAAAGCATTTCGTAAGGTCAGCCTTCAAATCAGTATTATAGATTTAACCAATTAACAACCACGTATGAATAGATTTTGAGCACGAAAGAATATTGCGCAAGTCACAAAATCTTACTAATATTTTCCACAAATAGAGAAAATACCCAAACATTCCATTTGCAACAAAAATAAAAATACCAGTTTTCATATTAGATGATTATCCAAAATTTTGAATTTGATATTTTCGTAATGTACTCGATTTAGTAAAGTTCAGCTTCAAATAGCTTATAAAATTACAATAGTTGTAAGATCTCAAGTTTTCGCGACTAGTATACAAGTGGCCGAAACGTCGGAACAACAAAATTAAATAAATAACCGTGCTTAAAACTATTAAAACGTAGTTTTATTAATTGTAAGATCATTATAATATAGACACATAATTACAAAAATTACATCGTCAGGAGCCTTAAGAACAGACGAGCGTGCATGACAAGAGTTATGAATGTCAAAGAAGCAAGCGAGGTGTGTAAGAATAAGCCTGAATGGCGCTATGTTGTTCGTGTCTACCCCGCAATGGAACTGGCGTGAAGTTATGTATGTATGTACAAAAACTACAAAGTTGCGTATAATAAATTGGAAATATTATATATTTTTTATCAAAAAACTGTTTCCATTTATGCTTATGTAGAAATTTTTAAAAAAATGCGTGAATTTCAATAAATGAATGAGGAAAGGAGGAATTCGTGATGAATGATTTAGATGGGGCTGTTTAAACATAGGAGTTTAATTACCCATCAAATGATTATCATAAGAAGTAAGAGTATGTATGTATAAATTGAAATAAAAGATAATTTCATTTCAAGATAACTGCGGTCCAAAAATAAACTATATATACAACTTTAAAAGATTTAGTAAATGAATAACTAGAAATGATATTAGATTTAATTTAAAATCCAGGTCAACAATCAATTCGACTGCAGGATGTAGGCTAGCCCAAATCAGTATCAGAAGTCAATTCTTATATTTCATCAATATCTATAATATCCTTTCGTAGTTACTCAATACATCTCCATAGCTAGACATTAGATTTCCCAAGTTTTGATGTTGAAGCTTTTTTATATATTACAAATTTGGTAAATTGACTTTGTAAGTTTACTATAGACTTAAAAGATTTATACTCCGTTATGTTAAAGCATTAGTTATTTTTTTTAAATTGATATAAAAGTTTATACCTTCTGTAATTAGATTTTGTTTTAAAGTCACCTCGCATATTGATAGAGTTTATGTGTTTGAAAGTGTAATTTAAAGTCAAATATGTCATATAGGTTACCAATACCAATTCAAGGGAGATCTGGAGGAGATAGCCGATATGGAGAAGACCGCCCATTTTAGGGTGAATCTCCCACACTGATCATTGACCGCAACCAGGTTGTATTTAATCCTATTTTCTTTAGAATTTTTCGTTTCAAGTGCCCTGTTGTTAGTAATAATGAGCACTGGTCACTAATATTATTTTGCGAAAAATTAATATTCTAGTACGAGATTTAAAAAACATAGTTGTGGACAATGACGCGCTTAGGGGAGTTGCAGTGTACCCTTATGTATGTATTTATTGCACAAAGTTCAGCAGACAGGCAGACGGCCCACCTGATGGAAAGCGGTTACCTTCGCCTATGGATACTTGCAACACTAAAGGTGCTACAAATGCGCTACTGCTCTTTAAAGGGAGACTTGAACCTGGCCACTAATGCTAGAACACAACTCAACGTTGTCATGACTAGGGGTGGTAGTCATCCAGACAGCAAATACCTTACCACCTGGTATGTGTAATAAAGTTACTCATTCATTCATATATCGTGGAACAGTGGACACGCACACAACATCAAGTGGCCGCAAGCTCAACACGGCGCATGCTTACAAGCGGATAATTACGTAACGGCACATGCATTGCACTCATACGAGTTGCATAACATTGAAATATCATAATGTAATTATGATATTTATAATGATAGGTCTGTTTTACTATTTATTGTTAGGACATTACGTTGACATTTGACCACGATCATGCCTAATCGCAGACGTGGTTGAAGATGGAGCACGCTTACCTAGAAAATTCTATTGACACGATACTTGAAAACATCTGGATTGTACTTTTTGGAATACAGGGACTCTGGTAGGGCATGCCACAGTTCTGCCGCACGCAGAAGGAACGTGGAGGCAGAACGCTTCGTTCGCACTGGTGGTGTTTCCACTGTGAAACGATGGCGTAGACCAGGCCACCTTATCGTCCGAAGATATATTATTATATATTATATTATAGGTGGTAGGGCATTTGCCCGAGTGTATGGCTACCACCCCTGGTCTAAAGTATGTCGCCATAACAACATTGAGTTGTGTTCCGGCATTAGTGACCGGGTTCCAGTCTCCCTTAAGAGCACTTTTGGTGTTGCAAATGTCCATAGGCGATGGTAACCGCTTTCCATCAAGTGGGCCGTCTGCCTGTTTGTTGATCTCCTGCAATAAAAAAAAGAATAGAATTTCCTGTGGCCGGGCGGCCGATCTTAAGAGGCGACAAAACAACCCACAGCCAGGTGATAGGTGTTTGCCCGACTAGATGGCTACCACGCCTGGTCTAGTCTAGAGTATGCCGCCATAACAACCTCGAGTTGTGTTCCTGCATTAATGACCAGGTTTTAGTTTCCCTTCAGAGAGCAGATACGCATTTGTAGTACCTTTGGTGTTGCAAATATCCATAGGCGATGGTTACCGCTTTTCATCAGGTGGACCGTCTGCCCAATCTGTACAGCAGAAGAATATAGTATAGTATATTTCTTCTGTTACATCTATCTTGAGTTATATATATTAGGTGTTTACTGTAATCTTGATTACCCAAGTTTAACTATAATAAGATTATTTAAACAATAGACTATTAATTCCGCAAAAGGTGTTAACTTCCTTTTGTAACAATTATAATATGGTTTTATTAGTACTTATTCAGAGTTTTAGGTAGATTTATATGTTTAAAACCATAGTTGATACTCAGTGACCTATCAACGTTTCAAATGCCTTTATCCATGCAAGAACGGCGAAAGAATACAATTTCCTGCGGTCGGGGGGCTTTTTTTTTTTTTGAGGCGTGGGAAATGCGTTTCGCACACTACCGGGTCCTTTACTAGGGAGTAAACCAAAGCTATGAGAGGTGTCACCCACGAATGGGCACTCGAAGACTCAATACTCCACTAAAACCACCATGTGCCCCGCGCTTAAGGCAGGAAGAGCGTGACACTTAGAACGTAGTTACGCCCACGCTGGAGGCCGGGTGGCCTTTTTTTGTTTTTTTTTTGTTTTGAGGCGAGGGAAAATGCTTAACCGATTTACGCACAAACTGGGTCGTTGCTAGGGGAACAACACGCGTCGGTCGGGGGCGATAACACTGCAGCAATAGTATGCTCTTGGCGGTGCTCTGTCCGCGATCGACGTCACAGAATAGTGTGGAAGACTCCGAGCGTTGCTGCACGGGCGAGCAACCCCAATACCCACTAAAAACCCCCTCCTCCCTGTCGACCCTGCGATTTGGTTGTGTTGGAAAGGCTGAGATTTAGAACATAGTTACGCCCAGTCGATCCAGCGCAATAAAGTGCCTGGAGTGTGCCCTGGGAGAACACACCCCACTTCGTTGTGCGGGGGTGGAAGGTCCTTTGCTCTCCTAGCAAGCTAAAGGCCCCCCGCGGTAAACGGAACCTAACTCAGGGAGGGAAGTAATGCGCGTACCTGCCTCTCCGGGTACCAGCTGAAGGCCGGCGACCTCGAGAAGACGCATTAGCACGCGCTGCAGGACTCCTCTCCCTATTGCGTTCTGCGGCCTCCTTGAGTGACATTACTATCTCGCAAAAAGAGGCCGGGTGGCCTGTCGTAAGAGTCGACAAGACAACCCACAGCCAGGTGATAAAGTATTTGCCCGTCTGGATTACTACCACCCTGGGTCTCGAGTATACCGCTATAATAACCTTGAGTTGTGCTCCGGCATTAGTGACCGGGTTCCAGTCTTCCATTTGAGAGCGGCAGCAAATGTCCATAGGCAATCGTAACCACTTTCCATCCGTTCAAAAATCCATCGGTGGGCTGTCTACTTGTCTGTTAAACTCATGCAATAAAAAAATGTCTTTTACTTCCGTACTCCTCTATTCTGACATATGTCTTCTATCACACCACAAATCTTCATGTCATCCTTCACACAATTCATTTTTGAAGTAAAACTTCTATATAGACAGGGTCTTACGATTTTTCGCTCACGAAAAAGCGTCACAGCCGCGAGTTCTAATACTTACATTTTTAAACTCGTGATATTAAATGTATCCAATTTGAAAAGCTGCCCGTAAAACTTCAAGTTAAAATTTTGTTGCGATTCATTTTGTCACTTATCAGTTGAAGTTTTTCCACTTGTCCGTTGCGATTCATTTTTCCACTTATCTATTGCCATTCGTTTTTCCACTTGTCCGTTGCGATTCATTTTTCCACTTATCCGTTGCCATTCGGTTTTCCACTTGTCTGTTGCGATTCGTTTTTCCACGCATCCCTTGGCATTTCATTTTTCAACTTGTCCGTTGCGATTCGTTTTTCCACTTGTCCATTGCGATTCATTTTTCCACTTATCCATTGCCATTCGTTTTTCCACTTGTCCGTTGCGATTCATTTTTCCACTTATCCGTTGCCATTCGGTTTTCCACTTGTCTGTTGCGATTCGTTTTTCCACGCATCCCTTGGCATTTCGTTTTTCAACTTGTCCGTTGCGATTCGTTTTTCCACTTGTCCATTGCGATTCATTTTTTCACTTATCCATTGCCATTCGTTTTTCCACTTGTCCGTTGCGATTCATTTTTCCACTTATCCGTTGCCATTCGGTTTTCCACTTGTCTGTTGCGATTCGTTTTTCCACGCATCCCTTGGCATTTCGTTTTTCAACTTGTCCGTTGCGATTCGTTTTTCCACTTGTCCATTGCGATTCATTTTTTCACTTATCCATTGCCATTCGTTTTTCCACTTGTCCGTTGCGATTCATTTTTCCACTTATCCGTTGCCATTCGTTTTTCCACTTGTCTGTTGTGATTCGTTTTTCCACTCATCCCTTGGCATTTCGTTTTTCAACTTGTCCGTTGCGATTCGTTTTTCCACTTGTCCGTTGAAGTTTCACTTCCAATATGTATCCTAGCACACATTTCGATTATTATTTTTTTTGGTCTGCCTTTACATTTGTACTCAATGTCAATATTCCATTTTTACATGATATAAATAATAGACATTAACGCTCTTATTCATACTGTGTTAAAGTAAGTTTTAAGGTTGCTTTAAGGTTCTTAAAGAAGCCTAAAAACTTACTCTTTATGAATGAGACCGTCAGTAATTAATTTAAGTTTCTTCTTAGTTTTTGAAGTGAAGTTCTTTAGAATCGTTGCGATTTGAAAATCGATGAAACGATAAAGTGACACTAAAAAGAGACACATAAAATTGAACCTTATTTAATTCGAAATAAAACACATTTCTCTTTACCAGTTAGTATTAATTTTAAATTTAAATAAAACTTAAAATATTTCAAATGAATTTTAGCTCTATCTGTATATGCTTAAGGCAGATATTCTTTTATACGTAGATCATAGGTTATGCGTAACAGTCTAGTTTTCGAATTTTGAATTTTATGCCAGTGATTTAAAGTGTAATTTAGATTGAATTTTTTGAATGATAATACGTAGGATAAAAGAATTATATTTATATTACTAAAAGTTAGAGAAGAATTATCTTTGAGTATATCATCTGAAATTTCACTTCTACTGCGTGTGAACTGCACACACACACATTTTTTATTCGTGTATATTTTGATATAAATTAATATGAACATTAATTTATGTCTTAATATTATTAGAATTAAAATATAATCATTCAGCTTATTATATTGTACAAGCTGTGCCCGCGACGTCGTCCGCGTGGATTTTGTTTTCAAAACCCTCCGATTTTGAAACATTCTTCATTGGTGCTCCGCTCCTATTGGTCTTAGCGTGATGATATATAGCCTATAGTCTTCCCTGATAAATGAGCTATCCAACACTGAAAGAATTTTTCAAATCAGACCAGTAGTTCCTGAGATTAGCGCGTTTAATCGAACAATATATTAGTATATTTGGCTACAACACTAATACTTACATTTTAAATATCGCGATATCTTTTGAATGAAACGTCCGAATTGAATAATTCAAAAAGTTCTAGAAAGGTATTGAATTCATCTTGAATATGGAGTAATTTATTTTGATAAGGATTAATACCAAGGTACAAAATAAAAAGTTTTTGAAGCGACGGGATTTTAATTATTTCAAAACAAAAGAAAACACTTATTGTGAGATAACTACAATAGTTAGACATATAGTTACGCTATATTTTTGTAGACAATTTTATGTTCTACAAAGTGGTAGTACATTGTTTTGTTCTGTAATCAATAGTTTTCACAGCGAACGCCGTGTAAGGATTTTTTCGGGTCATTATTTTGCACCTTGGGTTACATTATTGGACTTTTAGTAAGGATCCCTAATTTTTTTGAAAATATAATATAGCCTATAGCCTTCCTCGATAAATGTACTATTCAACACTGTAATAATTTTTCAAATCGGACCAGCGGTTCCTGAGATTAGCGCGTTTAAACAAACAAACAAACTCTTCAACTTTATAATATTAGTATAGATTATGAACATGGAACATAGCAGTTTAACAGTACACTGATATTGCACGTACCGATTCCACATGTATTGCAAATAGTTACACAGTACCCTAGATAAATATTACAGTCGTAATATTGTGTTTAGTATATTGTAGCGTTCCCTAGCCATTTTGGCACAATATGAAACCCTTGTGAAATGTTATACCATTGTATAGTGGCATATATAATGGATTTACTTTACCAAATTTCAGTACATATAGAGCGAAAATAACGTTTGAGAATACCTCTGACATACCTATCTAGACAGACCGAGAGAGTTATGAGAAATTTATAAGTCTTAAAAAAAATATTTACGAGCTTATACCTATTTTGGTTGTACTCCGAAATATTACTGAAAAAAAAAACAAATTAAACCAAAAATGAATACACGTTTTCAAATTTTAAATTCCCTATTATATAGCCTATACAAATTAATATTAATTAAAAATCTAAAATATCCTATAAATAAACCTAACTTAAAAATATATATACAATAGTAAAAAAAAAAACTAATATTAAAATAAAATCTATATTAAAGCCCGTCCAGCCCCACCAGACCACTGTCGCTTGTGAAATTGTCATGTGTATGATGCATTCGATATACGTGACATTTAATAAGAATAATATAAAAGAAAATTTCAGTATTAAATCTAATAACAATTATGTATGGGGATCTAGCCGTGGCTAGTAGCTCTGCATCGCGAGTTTCATTTAAATCAAGAATAAAGTAAAAACAACAATATCGCTTTCCCTTAGAAACACTGAAGTAGGAAACCTATGGAAATGAAACGTCAATAAAAAATGCGTGCCACTGTGACGTCATCTGGCCACTAAACATGGCGGTTTTAGTGCTGTCCAGAAGATTTTAATGTTATTAGGTTTTATCGATAAACGTCCTTGGCTCATTTTATTTTCAATATTATTGAGTATTAATTATTTGTAGAATTTATACTTTAATAGGAAGTAAGTATATTGTTATGTGCAAAGATACTTTGATTTAGATGTGTGAAATCTAAGACAAGTTCGTGTTTCAAATTTATCAAGTAAACGATATGACGATTTTTAAAAGTTGCTACACTGATTTGATAAAGTTGTCGTTTGACAACACAGTGACCACAAAACAAACATATGGCGTAGTACAGTGCCATCTGCCCATCTCTAGCATGCTAAATTTTATCGTCGTTTCATATGTTGCCGTCTCGCTCGCACTTGCGTATATGCCGGAAAGGGATGGAAGCTTTATGTCGGCGATAAAACGTTAGCATGCTAGCTAGCTATGCTGGTTTGGATATCAAAATAAGAATACGTGTTTTTCATAGGAAAAACACGTACTCTTATTTTGATATCCAAAACAGATTAATTAGATTGTAATAGAGAGGTAAGTAGTCTAAACTACTTACCTCTCTATTACAATCTATTTTAATTGTGTTGCTGACTCTTAAAGTCCGTAACACATTACCGCAACGCACCTCAAGATAGGTGCGCTGCACCTATAAGTGAGTGATTCAAATTTTAAACTTATTAAGGGCCGCGTTATAAAAAAACAAAACACCTTCAGAACATTTATTTAATAAAAAACTTCATTCCTTATGACTTCCGCTCTAAAATCACTTAATTATTAAAAATTTAACGAATTTACAATAGTTTTATTTAAAGTAAAACTAATAAAGGCATAAGTTTATAATATGAGTTTTATTTGTACCTTAGATGTTTTACATGGAATACAAAATTCAAAGAAGTGACGCCATCAGTTTTGGTTTATTCCTCTAAAGATGTCAAAGCATATTACTTTTATCTAAGTAGGTTCAATAGCTTCACTATAAAGAGTCTGTATATACAAAATCTAACATCTTCTCTTGAAGCTAAAGAACAGCAGAATCCTTAAATGTGCAGCATTTACCAAGGTATAGGTGTCAGGACCGGCCAAAACAGGAATTGTTTCCAGCTGGTTTTCTTTTAATATGCCAGTTTTATGTTGGCTGGCTGCAAAATATTGAAATATTAGTTTAGAATAATTGTGTCCACAGTATTTTTTTCATAAAATTTGCTTAAATTATGACATTATCATTCAAATTGGGCAAATACATTTCTTGGATGGAATCACAGCCACAAAACCCATAAGTTTTTCTAAAATAGTTATATAGAATCAGAATGACATAGACTACAACTAGTAACTAGCATATCAGTAATAAGGTAGCAGCAACATGTATATCAAAGGCTAAAAGTGAAAGTACAAATTTCAATTATACGAGCAGTCTCCATGAGAGTGAGAGGCACGAGAAGACATATTAAGGCCTTCGACTGCGAAGACGGAGCAGGAATTATATAATAAGCTGACAGTCCAACGACTATCCTGCTGATTATCGTCCCACCATACAAAACTTGTATATTAATTTTGATCCTTTTATAGCACGTTTTGTTATAAAATAATATGTATTAAAATATGTATATAATTTAAAAAAAGTATATCAATACTAACTATAAAAGTATATACAGTATTAACTTACTCTTACAAATTTGAAGGGCACGGCATCATCTCGTAGTCGAGTCACATCCAGAGTTTTGTTGAAACATTTATCATCAAAATGTAGCGAGCAAATATAAATATATTTTGCATTTGGCTTTATATTTTCCATTCCAATGGCTTCCAGCCACTTTTTCTTTATACGCTCATTTCTTGGGATCCTATAAAATATGTTTTAATTATTATTTTTGTATGTTTTAAGCGGGGTAGCATGATAAAATAAGAAATTTTATATAAGCAATCATATTATATCGATATCAAAGTCGATAAATAATGTACAACCCCAGATAATAAATTAACATTATTTAAGCGTAAAAATATAGTTAAATAAGTTAAATCCATTCATGACCTATAACTGCACATAAGAACCTTGCTAATTATAATGAAAATCTTCCTTTATTTTCCCGGAAACATTAACAATAAGCAATATTTTTAATGTTATTTACAGCGTACCTGTGTATGGTTAAAGATGACTGATTTGGTGTTTTTCTTATGCCGCACCCTATTACACTGCACACGGACATATCTGCGACGTAATTATTTATATTTGGCTTCAATTATTGTAAATCACAAGCAAAATATTGAAAGATAATTATTTATTTTGATTTATACCACGACTTTTTGACAAGACAAGTACCGGGTGCACCGACTGATAATGACATTTGGTGCACTAAACATGGCGGATTTTCGGCCTCATTAGGTATTTACGTATATTCATGTTCCACTTTATGTACGCACTGAAATACTGTTATATTGTTTTCCTGCGAGTTACAGTGCTGAGTAAGAACGAGATAGATATATGTTTATGTGTGTGCCTTCAAAATGGATGCTATTTGTATAAGCAATTGTACGTATAGAACAATATGTCGCGTCCCTATTATAGAGGTCCATGCTTAGAAACTATTCCTACCTGTCAAACATTTGATGTTCGTCCCGTCGTTTAGAAATCAATTAAATTTGAAAGTCGTTCAGAAATCAAATTAAATTTAAAAGTGATTTTTTTTGTTCAGTCTTTTGGTTTTGAATGTCAAACGTTTAATGTTCGTTCCGGTTAAGTTTTGACCACATTTTTTACTAAAGTTAAAACATTTTGCAATTATCATTCAGCTTTATTATTTACTAGCGGCCCCGGTAGACGCTGTTCTACTCTGGAAAAATAAAAATCTAGGACCCGATCCCAGTGTCACCTACCGTTTCCAATTGTGGATTTAAACCATCCGGGGACCCACTCAAACACACAAAAATAAAATCAGCAAAATCGGTCCAGGTGATTAGGAGGATTCTAGAACCCGATCTCAGCGCCACCTGCCGGTTCTAATTGTGAATCTAAACCATCCGGGGACCCACTCAAACACACAAAAATAAAATTACCAAAATCGGTCCAGGTGATTAGGAGGATTTTAGAACCCGATCTCAGCGCTACCTGCCGGTTCTAATTGTGAATCTAAACCATCCGGGGACCCACTCAAACACACAAAAATAAAATCACCAAAATCGGTCCATGTGATTAGGAGGATTCTAGAACCCGATCTCAGCGCAACCTGCCGGTTCTAATTGTGGATCTAAACCATCCGGGGACCAACTCAAACACACAAAAACATAATCACCAAAATCGGTCCAAGTGATTAGGACGATTCTAGAACCCGATCTCAGCGCCACTTACCGGTTCCAACGGGATAAAAAGTATCCTGTGTCCGTCTCCTGGTTCTAAGCTACCTCTCCACAAATTTTCAGTCAAATCGGTACAGCCGTTCTTGAGTTATAAATAGTGAAACTAAGACGACTTTCTTTTATATATATAGATTTATCCTGAGGCGGTACGAAGTTTGCCGGGTCAGTTAGTATACTTACATATTATCAAATTAGTTGAATTCGTGAAAATTGAACATTTGTCTTTGTCGTGCTAACTACTAAGAAACAAGGGGAAATCATTGCTTCACTACATAAAAGTTCTGCGCAATACTTCCTTCATATAACTGCCTGTACTTCCCTGTGTTCTATGCAGCTATAATTCCCATCATTGTGGTTTTGCATCAAAGGGGATAAGTAAACAATTACCAGTTCGCGTAACCAGGCCGTATGACGGTTTTATAAATCCTGATTTTGGTGGGCTTTATTATTAACAAATATGTAACTTGATAGACGTGCAAACGTCAAAAATAAAATAAACGCTTGGAAACAGTAAAGTATGCTTTTAGGTAGGGCAAGCAGGGCCCTTAAAAGAATTTTCGAAAATATTGAAAAATTGCTACAAAAATGGAAATATGATAGTATTAAAAAAAAATGAAAAAAATATCAATTTTGGTAACCTTAATAAAACTACGTTTTAAAGTTTTTAAGCGCGATAATTTATTTGGAAACGTCGGAATAAAAAATCAAATAAATTACCGCGCTTAAAACCGTTAAAACGTAGTTTTATTATGTGTACAAGTCGCGAAAACTTAAGAAAATATTTAGTAACCTATACCAAAAAAATTTTTTTTTTAAATATTCAATATGATCCAAATACAAAATCATAGAGAACAAACAAACAAAAAATTATAGACCACTTTCATCACTTCCATCATTACCAATTTCGAGAACTAGCGTGCCCCCAAAAAAGGTGCTTAGTAAGTTTCAAAAAAATATAGTAATTTTTATGTTTTACTTTGCACCGACTTAAAGATGTTTTAGATAATATATACATACATACATACATATATAACTTCACGCCAGTTCCCTTGCGGGGTAGGCACAAACAACAGAGTGCCATTTAGGCTTATTCTTACACACCTCACTTGCCTCTTTGACATTCATAACTCTTGTCATGCAAGCTCGTCTGTTCTTAAGGCTCCTGACATCACCTTCTGCTAGTACACGATCAATTTGATCATGGAAGGTGTGTCGTGGCCTTCCACGACTTCTGCATCCATCCACTTTTGCATTGTATATCTGTTTAGTCATTCTTTCATCATGCATTCTTTCTACATGCCCGAACCACCGGAGCATTCCTTTCCTTACCTTCACCCCGACACTCTCTTTCAGACCAACTCTCTTTCTTACTTCGGTAGATAATATATATTAATAATAATAGCTTTAGAAATAAGTTGTTTTATACTTTTTAGTTTTTGAAGTCGGTTTTTTTAAACGAAGTTTTTTTATTTTATTTGTTACTTTTTAGTATCTAGCTATGTATGGGTAGACCTACGAAAGGTGCCGCGCTCTTTAAAAAATATAGGTCCCAAGAAACGGGAACAAAAAAATATTCGTAAAATGAAAACTACTGGGCCAAACTATGTCAAATTTTAGGGGACCAAATGGCAGGTATTCCGCTTCGAACAAAAAAGAATCACGTAAATCGGATCATAAATCTCAGAGTAATCAGTGAACATACATAAAAAAAAGAAAAAAAAAGATTACGACGAATTGAGAACCTCCTCCTTTTTTTGAAGTCGGTTAAAAAAGCCTGCTTTTAGGTAATAATCGTTAATGACAGATGCACGTGTGAATGCGCCTTAACCTCAAGTTTCAGTACAAAGTTCAACACTAAGTCCACGGCTTCGACGTAAGCTTTTATGGATTCTATAAACATAATATTTTCACACACTAAGCAAACAACTACAAAGTAGTCAAGTGATAAAATACATTTTATGTTTTAGTTTAGCATAACCAATAAAAAGCGGAGAAAATGCAACGTACCCACAATAACGATAAAAACATGTTTGACGAACGAGCAGGTGGGTAGCTAGCAATAAAATTGTGAACGAATAGAAAGAATTTAATTTATATCATGGAAGTTATATAATAAAAACAATATTGCCTATTACCCGTGATAGCTTAATGGTAAATACGAAATCGCGTTCCAAACTCAAACAGAACGGGTTCTGTTCCTATTTCAAAATCGGCTTTCTCTAGCCGGCTTCACTCTGTGAGCTTAGGGCCGTATATCTATTCTGTTCCTCTGAGAGGAAACCCAAAATAAGCATTTTTAAAAAGGTTTTTAAATACAAGCTTTTGAGATCCTGGATATCATGTAGCAGCCAAGACAAGTAAAACGAGCCCAAACACGACGGGTCTATCTAGTTTAGTACAGGAATTCCTATGGCCACCTTCCGACTCCATCATCAGATCAGCATCTTCACGCGATATACATATGCGTGCAAAATTTCAGCTCAATCGGAAACCGGGAAGTTGGTCAGATTTAATTTGCAAAATTCCACCTGAACTTACACACATCCATTGCAAGTTAATAGGACATGGCCAAAACATACCCAAACCGTGATTTACACTTTGCCATACATTTTTGCAAGGAAACACAATGTAACCAATTTTAAAAGGAACCTATAAATTTTACGCCTTCCTTTATGGTCTGAAAGGTTCATCGAACGAACAACACTGTTTCGACGAAAAAGTCTGAAATAGCTTCACCGTTTTGGACGAAACTCTTTTGTTTCCTGACACGTTTGATCTGTGGACAGGAATAGGTCACCGCAAGCCGGAAGCTGTCAATGCAGTTTTTGAAAATAGAATGACAGAAATCTTTACCTCTTTACTGTCAATGCTATGTATAAAAATGATACGTCAGAACTTTACCTCTTTGTTGTCATCGCTATATTTGAATATAGAACTAAAAAATCTTTAACTACCTCTTTATTGTCAATAGTATACTTGAAAATAGAACGCAAGATATATTATCAACAACATATTGGAAAATAGAATATCAAAAATCTTATCTATTTATTGTTAACTAGCTGTGCTCGCGATTTCATCCGCGTAGATTTTTTTTCGTAGAAAACTAATTTTAAAAGTAACCTAAGTAACTCCTTATAACATCAGCTATCTGCCAGTGAAAGTCCCGTCAAAATCAGTCCAGCCGTTTCAGAGATTAACCGCAACAAACAGACAATCAATTTTTTTTTATATATAAGTACCGTATACATGGATGGGTACAAATTTAAAGGTAGACCAAAAAAAAGATGAATGGATTGCGTGAAGGATGATATGATGATATGCGGTGTGACAGAAGAGGTATGTCAGAATAGAAGAGTTTGGAAGGAAGAGAAATATTGTGCCGACCCCAAGTAGGAAAAGAAAAAGAAGAAGAATAAGTACCGTATACACTTTCAGATGCGTTTAGTAAAAAGTTGTTATATCGAAATTAAAAACAGGCACTTTAATTTTATTTATTTGTAATTTGTATGTTTAGTATAGATACTACATTTGAAAATAGAACGTCCAAAAACTTGAGTTGTTTATTATCTATACTATATTTGAAAATAGAACGTCCAAAAACTTGAGTTGTTTATTGTTCATACTATATTTGAAAATAGAACGTCAGAAATCTACCTTTTTACTGTCAATACTATTGTATTTTTATAAATAGAGCTATGAGTAGAAATACAAAAGGATAAACAATGACATGTCGATTTCATACTGCCAATATTACACGGATTAACCAAATAGTAAGTCAATGGGTTGAAAGTTGCAGAACCAATAGGACACGACGATATTCAATTGGATAATTCAAATTTATTATTTCTATAGAACACTTTGGTTGATTCATTTAAATTGAAAGACAGAAATGAACTGCCTAAGGCTCGTTTCGGCTTAAGGGTCCCATTTTTGCCATACTGACTAGGGAACTTTAATGAAACTGTCCCTCAAAACATCACTCGTAAAGTTCCCGCCGAAAACCCTTCGTTAATTAACACAAAAATAATTAACAAAATTCTCTGTAAGCGCTCAGTGCGTACAAAGAAATTGATAACATTGTCTCCAAATACCTGCGTTTGCGTACTAATTGGTGTTCGTTCGTCATTTAATGGATTTAAAAACCTTTTTAAAATTGAGTCATGTTTTTATGCATTTCGGGTGCTGACAATGAAGGTGAACATTTTAAAAGAATGGATTACTAGCTGTGCCCGCGACGCCGTCCGCGTGGAATTTGTTTTCAAAGCCCCCCCGATTTTGAAACATTTTTCATTGCTGCTCCGCTCCTATTGGTCTTAGCGTGATGATATATAGCCTATAGCCTTCCTCGATAAATGGGCTATCCAACACTGAAAGAATTTTTCAAATCAGACCAGTAGTTCCTGAGATTAGCGCGTTTAAACAAACAAACAAACTGTTCACCTTTATATATTAGTATTAGTATATTAGTATAAGATGAGTAAAAGAACGCGCAGTGAAACATAAAAGAACTACAACAAATTTACCAAACATAACAATTTTTATATTTTACTTGACACCGACTTCGAGATGTTGTAGAAAGAAGTCGTTAAGTATTTATGTCGCCGACCGTTTAGTAGACCCCTGACGCGACCAAAACGCTGGGGTCTATTTTGCTCAAAGGCTAAGTATTGCTACTCAACGTGGTAACACCGCCAGCCTTTTGCGAACGTTCCCCGTAAGTGACAGTGGTTTGGGACCAATATTTTATCTACAATTATGACCTCTTTTATTTAGTTCTAGTATTTAATTTTAGGTTTCTTTTTATACCTTAATTTAACTTAAGTATTAACTTTTTTTCTATTGCAGGAGATCAGCAGACTGGCAGACGGCCCACTTGATGGAAAGCGGTTACCATCGCCTATGGACATTTGCAACACCAAAGGTGCTACAAATGCGCTGCTGCTCTCTTAAGTGAATTTGGAACCTGGTCACTAATGCCGGAACACAACTCAAGGTTGTTATGGCGACATAATTTAGACCAGGGATGGTAGCCATCCAGTCGGGCAAATGCCCTACCACCTGGCTGTGGGTTGTTAAGTCGCCTCTTACGACAGGCCGCAGGAAATTGTATTCTTAATCCGTTCCTGCACGGATGAAACCAACTATATATAATATAATGTATAATTTGCGCAAAAACTTCAATAGTTTTAAACATAATATGAGTACCTGTAGACATTGTACAACTGGCACGCGTATACAAATTTACCATTTCACTCTTCGTTATATATGCTGTTCAACAGGGTTGCTCTCGATTGCTCTGGGGTCCACTCATCAGATCCTTACTTGGTGAACGTGGAATCGTCTCCGGAGCATACACACTTATGAATAAAGAAAAAAATAAAAAAAATCGCACGACAATTGACGGAGGAATCGCGTAACATGCATATAAAAAATTAAGCGCCTGTAGAAAATGTAATACCTACACGCGTATAGAAGCTTTTTTCCAACAATTTACACGCACGACGTTCTTAAATAAGCGTAATTATCGATATCCCTGGCGTCCAATCCACTCCTCAGATTCTCACTTGCTGAACATGGAACTACCTGGGAGTATACACTTACGAGTAAAGAAAACAATTTGAAAATCGGTTTACAATTGCCGGAGATATCGTGTTACGAAGAGGTTGGTGAACAATTTTCGTGAATGTCTCTAATTCCTTGGAATCCACTCATCCGATGCTGACATGCTTTTGATTAAAAGAAAAAATTTGAAAACCGGTCCACAATTAACGGAGAAATCGACTAACGAACATACAAAAACGAATTGAGACCTTCCTGCTTTTTCAAGTTGGTTAAAAATACATAATTTGCAAAGTAAGAAGCACGAAGTTTTTTGTATCTACTTCTGGTTAAAAATAAATATACAAGTGTATCGGCGTTTTTTGAAATTCAAACCTTAAGGGGGTTACAAAGGTGACAATTTTGCTTAAACCATGATTTTTCTGCAGACCACGGGCCATAAAAATGGCCTGTACTTTTGGCGGGCGTGCGTGGGGCCATGGGAAGGTCAACACGTAGAGGCCTTAGACAAATTTAATCTTAATGAGGCATGACACTGACCGGCAATTATCCCTGTCTATACCAAATAAAAATGTATCGAAGGACAAGCCCCGATCAGTTTAGGTCTATTGTAGGGATAGAAAATAAAAAGTACCGGGCTATTGGGATGAACTGCTACTGGAACTACGGGTTGCGGACTATAAGGACTGTGGCGTCTGCCCGTCGCAATGTTCAAGGAACTTGGAAAAAATGGGCAGACGGTGACTCGCCACTCATTGCATGGCCTCTAAGAATGCCGAACAAGGAGGGGCAACATGGGTGTGAGTGGTTAAGGGGCGTCGAGAGGTGGGCTGCAGGTTCACCGAAGCTACTCTTGACGTTATGCCATTTATCACTTCCACCCCTGGAGCTTGAGTTTAGCTCTAGCGATCTCCACTCCGTGCCGGCTTGCTGAGGCAAGTTCGAGTTGTCGGTACTCACGTAAGGCTTCGCCACAAAGCCCCCTTGCGGGTAAAAACTATGATTATTATTATACGCAGGCGAACTTGCAAGCCACAACCAGTTTATTATACACCCAAGGGGCCTACAAGTTATAAAGTATGTAATCATTGAAAAGCCATGTCCCAAATCATACTTTTACAAGCGCCAAAGCAACGTATTTCCGGTGTAACAATTATGTAAATACACACCACATTAGATAAGGTACGGTCAGTTTGTTTGACTGTGATATAACAGTTTACTGTGCCCGTGTAATCGTTGTTAATATTAAGTTTAAACCAACCTGCGGACGAAATCATAGTAGGTATAACGACCACTTGAACAAATAATCAAGAGGTGTATAAACGCTGAAATGGTTTTAGGTTACACATATTAATCCGTACATGAACGGGGAAAGAATACAATTTCCTGCGGCCGGGGAGCCTGTCGTAAGAGGCGACAAAACAACCCACAGCCCGTCTGGATAGCTACCACCCCTGGTCTAAAGTATGCCGCCATAACAACCTTGACTTGTATTTCGGCATCAGTGGCCTTAATTGGCTGAAGACGGAGAAGTACATAATCGTCATCATTGTATTTCTTGTCAAGAGAACTATTTAATAGAGAAGATGGTTGGCAAGTACCACCTGTTTGGGATCCAATTATCAAAACTATTAAGACCCAAACCCAGCAAAAACCAGCTGCCAGACCTCAAGACACTGTGAGCTCTTTCTGCGTACAACGGAACACAAACCAACTTGACTGATAATTACTTTTCTTTTTCCTTCCACCCATTTTAATATAATATAAAATTCTTAGAGCTAGGCATGTTTGCTGAAGAGTTTCTTGCGCCGCTTCTTCTCTTCGAGCCATAACATGTTGCGAAGCGGTAGTAAATTAGATTAGGCTCCCATAGAGTAAATAATAACCATAAACAAAATTAAAAATAAAATTAAATAATTTAAATTAACAAGTTGGCGGTAGGCTAAATAAAACTTTAACAATACTCGTTGACACTTGACATCTTTGTCTTCCGTGATCACGGTCACTGAAAAGTGGCCGAAACGTCGGAAAAACCAAAATCAAATAAAATTACCGCGCTTAAAACCGTTAAAACGTAGTTTTATTAAGAACTATGTAACTTAAAAAAATACCTATTTTTAACCGACTTCCAAAATGTTCTCAACATGATTGGTATTTTTTTTCTATGTACACCGATTACTCTGAGATTTATGATCCGATTTACGTGATTCTTTTTTAGTTCGATGCGGCATAGGTGCCATTTGGTCCCCTAAAAATTTAACGTACTTTGGCCCAGTAGTTTTCATTTTATGAACATTTTTCATGATTTTTTTTTCCATTCCGTTCCGTATGTACGCCGATTACGCTGAGATGTATGATCCGATTTACGTGATTCTTGTTTAGTTTGATGCGGAATAGTTTCCCTTTGGTCCCCTAAAAATTCAACATAGTTTGGCCCAGTAGTTTTCATTTTATGAATTTTTTTCTATAAACTAGGGGTCGCCCGTGTTCGAAATTCAACCATAATAATTAATGTCAAAGACTATACTTCTATAATCATAGATTTCTCCAAGGCCACACTGTTCATTTGACTTGAACAATAAACTAAAGAGTATAAATGCGTATCAAATACATGGTAGTGTGTGTAATGATTTTTTTATTGAATTAATGTATTTTTATGTATAATAAAAAAAAATAGCATTCGTCGCTTCTTCTCTATATCTATACTAATATTGTAAAGCTGAAGAGTTTGTTTGTTTGTTTAAACGCGCTAATCTCAGGAACTACTAATCTGATTTGAAAAATTCTTTCAGTGTTGGATAGCCCATTTATCGAGGAAAGCTATAGGCTATATATCATCACGCTAAGACCAATAGGAGCGGAGCACCAATGAAGAATGTTTCAAAATCTGGGGGTTTTGAAAGCAAATTCCACGCGGACGACGTCGCGGGCATAGCTAGGAAACTATGAGTGTGCGAAATTTCATACACCACCGTCCGTGCAATTTTCGTAAAAAGGAGTACAAAGTTTTTACTTCACTTATCAATATAACGATACCTATACATTTATAACAAATATGAATGTTAAGTTTAGGGTAAAAAGAATGAAGTTTAACTGGCACTAGGTTTGTTTTACCCTAAGTTTAAAAATAAGTGTCACTCTACATACAACGTTTGACGTTCTAATCTACATACCTATGTATGTATATCCATAATTACGTAAACTGTAATTACATCCATTTCCAATGTTCACATAATTAGCACACAGATTATATATGCTACGTGCGCTGTTACACGTAAGTTGTCATTTTGTCGTATTTAAATGAACATAAGATATTTAACTAGTTATATTATAATATTTTCTTAAGTTTTCGCGACTTGTATACATAATAAAACTACGTTTTAACGGTTTTAAGCGCGGTAATTTTATTTGATTTTGGTTTTTTTGGTTTTTCCGACGTTTCGGCCACTTTTCAGTGGCCGTGATCACGGAAGACAAAGATGTCAAGTGTCCACGAGTATTGTTAAAGTTTTATTTAGCCTACCGCCAACTTGATAATTTTAGTTATTTAATTTTAATTTTGTTTACGGTTATTATTTACTCTATGGGAGTGGGAAAAGTGGCCGAAACGTCGGAAAAACAAAAAAAAAAAAAACAAAATCACATAAAATTATCGCGCTTAACACCGTTAAAACGTAGTTTCATTAGTTTTATTATCTTCGGTCTAGCTGGGAATCGAAGAAATTACGACGTTAAAGCCAGTTGCAAACCAAAAGCTAAGCCAAAGTAACTTATGATAAAATATTCAATTTAATAGAAGCTACCGGTCTCAAAAGACGTTGTTCTGGCCTAAAAAAAAAATACCCGATTCTGGTGCCTCATACCGTTTCCAATTGTGAATCTAAACCATTCAATACATTCATTCAATACATCCATTCAACCATTTAACACTTCTCATGATTTCTTTATGAAAACAAGAAATTTAATTTCGATTAGTCGAATTGATTGATGTTGTCAGGTGATAAATGGGAGTTAGTACCAAAATTTGGGTGAATTTTATTATGATTTTTGAAGTGGAAATTCTTTAGTATTGCTGTGACTCGATGAAACGAAAAAGTGGCACTTAAAAATCAGATAAACATGTAAATCTATAGGACTAAGCCTGCGAGAAAATGAGATAGAATACATTATATTTAATCATTTAAAAACTATGCTCATACTCAGTTGGAAATATTTTAGAAAATATGCTGTGTAGATAATAATATGTAAACATGTAATTATGTCGCCATTTTCTTCAAATAAAGTTTTTTCTTCTTTCTTCCTTTTTAAGTTTTGGGGTAATACTTAGAATTTCGTGTTTTAAAGCTTAAATATATTATAACGATTTAATATATACGTCACGAAATTTAGAATCCCTCCCACCAATTGTCACACTTTGTTTCACTTTTACTGCGCGTGAACGACACACACACACACACACACACACACACACACACACACACACACACACACACACACACACACACACACACACACACACACACACACACACACACACACACACACACACACACACACACACACACACACACACACACACACACATTAAAAAATGGATTACACATATCGCCCACTACCCGATATGAACCCATCGAATCGTTCCAAGCCCATTATGACAACTGATTTCACTGACTTTTAGATTGGGATAATCTTTGGAGCATAAATAGTCTATAATAACCTTTGTCAAATTGTTCTGTAAATACAAAAATAATTTTTCATTGCGAATAGTTTTTTAAAATTATTACATTAGTATCGGTACACAGACTTATAAATACTAAATTCCTTACAATCTTTTCAATTTAAATTAAAGTGACTGGTACATATACTTAAACTCATTTGTGCATGTAGTTTATTCTCTATGGCTTGTTCTAAGACACAATTGTTGTTGGTAATACTTTAAATTATATATAAAAAAAGTTTAAAACCTCTAAATAATATTAAAATTATAACACATAAAGCTATTAAATCCTAATGATCATTTAAACTTTTCACTTCCGTAAAAAATATTTAATTATAAAAAATAGGGTGATATTTTTTAGCTGATATCCCCAAAACACGCACACATTGATAGTTTTTGGAGAGTGAATATAGCAACGCTTCGCGTTTTCGATGCCGTTTTTCGCGGTGTTGTTTGTTAGCAATGCTCTCTCTTTTTTTATTTTTTTTTTATTGCAAGAGTTCAGCCGACAGGCAGACGGCCCACTTGATGGAAAGCGGTTACCATCGCCTATGGACATTTGCAACACCAAAAGTGCTACAAATGCGCTACTGTTCTCTTAAAGGAGACTGGAACCTGGTCACTAATGCCGGAACACAACACAAGGTTGTTATGGCGGCATACTCTAGACCAGGGGTGGTCGCCATCCAGTCGAGCAAATACTTTACCACCTGGCTGTGGGTTGTGCTCTCTACACATGTTATACCTCAATGTAGGTATTTTTGAGATATTGGATATTTTTGAAGTATACGCATTATTATTGAATGTTTATTTATGGTTCCGTAGCCAAAGAACGAAAACAGGGAACTTTTGTTGTCTCTACGGAACACTGTGGTACTTGGACTATTATTTTACTTTATATTTTGATCTGAAATTTTTGATACTTATCAGCGCTCGTGAACACGTAATGAATGTATATATGTAAATATTTAATTAATTTTGAGAAATGTAATAAATTTTTTTAACGAATAAATTGAACTGAATTATTTGAAAATGAAGATTAAACAATATAAGACGGAAGCCTTTGAACTGTTAAGGCTTGGAAAATTGACCCCAAGGTTATTGAACCCTGCGGTCTGTCGTAATATTAAACCCTCTGATTACAAGTTATTCGCGGTTTTGCACTTCTGGTTATTAAAAACTTTATTCTTAAGAAAGAAATTCTTTTGGAAATTTTATAAAATTCGAATTCAGGTCATATATTTTTTTATTGCGGGAGTTCAGCAGACAGGCAGACGGCCCACTTGATGGAAAGCGGTTACCATCGCATATGGACATTTGCAACACCAAAGGTACTACAAATGCGCTGCTGCTCTCTTAAGGGAGACTGGAACCTGGTCACTAATGCCGGAACACAACTCAAGGTTGTTATGGCGACATACTTTAGACCAGGGGTGGTGGCTATCCAGTCGGGCAAATACCCTACCACCTGGCAAATAACAATGATTTTATTGATTCAAATAGATTTAAAAAAAAGCAGTTATTACTATTAATAAAAATTCCTACATATGTGTATTTAAAAAAAAGTAGTGTTAAGAAATTAAAAACAAATACCATTCAAACCAAAATAGCTCACACGCTCTTATCTGATTTTTTATTTAGAAACTTTAGTCAAAGCGATCTGTCCACAGCTCTCCTTACAGTGTGGTGGGTGCAAGACAATTATCTTGTATATAGGCTATCGGGCTATTGAGCCAATCTCTCACAATCCAATTGTCTGTCTTGTCACAACTGTTATCTTACTATGTGTGCGGGATAACTTTTATTGATTCGATTGACGAACGCGTACTCAATATACTTTACTTCCTTCTAACGCTGTTTGTTGTATGCTTAGACCGTTAATAGAAAATCGAAATGTGTGCTGGGACACATAGTAGAAGTAAAACTTCAACGGACAAGTGGAAAAACGAATCGCAACAGACAAGTGGTTTTGCCAGGTGGTAGGGTATTTGCTCGACTGGATGGCGACCACCCCTGGTCTAGAGTATGCCGTCATAACAACCTTGTGTTGTGTTCCGGCATTAGTGACCAGGTTCCAGTCTCCTTTAAGAGAGCAGCAGCGCATTTGTAGCACCTTTGGTGTTGCAAATGTCCATAGGCGATGGTAACCGCTTTCCATCGAGTGGGCCGTCTGCCTGTCTGCTGAACTCCAGCAATAAAAAATAAAAAAAAAAGTGGAAAAACGAATGGCAACGGATAAGTTTTTTTTTCCCAGGGGAAATCCGCTTGAGGACAAACCGCCGCGGGGGAAGCGCGGTGGGGCGTGTGGGATTCGCCCCGTCGGGGTGGCACTAGCACTCCCGCAGGAATGTTATTGCCACACCGCGGTTGGGGATACCCACTAAAACCCCTGGCTGACCCTCGTTGCGTCCCATGTCCGGGCTGTGGGTTCGCTCACGCATTCACCTCTAGCCCGAACGGACGATGGCCGGCCCGGTCGCGGGCTGGCCCCTCAATTGTAAGCTGGAGAGCTGGGCTTCTCCGACTACCTCGGGTCTCACCACGAGGTGAGAGGGGGCGCACGGATCGGTTCGCGTCCCTCCTCTCCGGAGGCTAAACAAATCGTAACAAATTTTAACTTGAAGTTTTACGGACAGGTTTTCAAATTGGACAAGTACATTAATTTAAAAAAAAATGTTTTTTTTTTTTCTAATTACAAGTAACATTATTGTGTGTGTTTTGTAAATATGTATTGGACTGTGTTGTCTTTAAATAAATAAATAATGATTATATTATTATTAACAATCTGCCCGTAAAACTTCAAGTAAAAATTTTGTTGCGATTCGTTTTGCCGTTTGTCCGTTGAAGTTTCACTTTTACTATGTCTCCCAGCACACATTTCGATTTTTCGCAGGTTTACTGCAAATTATGATTTGTTTAGGTTAGGTACAGATTAATTAATTAATTTTTTTATTTAAACATAATTTATTTTATCAAACAAAAAACTGAATTCGATCCGGAACCAAAAACGGATCCATAGTCTACTCTAAAATTATGCCGCCTGTCACCACGTTTAGTATATATTAATGCCGTCCCTCCACGCGGCCGTAACACTTTTTCGTGACAGATAAAATCCTAAGACCCTCAGTCTATATAGAAGTTTCACTTTCAAAATGTAGAACCCGATTCCAGCGCCACTTACCGGGTGTAATTTTGCATTAAAACCATCTCCGGACTCACGCAAACACTATTTATTTACACCTTGGGTTACATTATTGAGACCCCTAATTTTTATAGCTTTTTTTATTATTTTTTTATTGCAGGAGATCAGCAGACAGGCAGACGGCCCACTTGATGGAGAGCGGTTACCATCGCCTATGGACATTTGCAACAGCAAAGTTGCTACCTATGCTCTGCTGCTCTCTTAAAGGAAACTGGACCCTGGTCACTAATGCCGCAACACAACTCAAGATTGTTATGGCGACATACTTTAGACTAGGGGTGGTAGCCATCCAGTCGGGCAAATGCCCTACCACCTGGCTGTGGGTTATTAAGTCGCCTCTTACGACAGGCCGCCCGGCCGCAGGAAATTGTATTCTTTCTCCGTTCCTGCACGGATAAAACATTATTGAGACCCCTAATTTTTATATTAATAAATATACATACATACATACATAACTTCACGCCAGTTCCCTTGCGGGGTAGACACGAAAACAGAGGTCCATTTAGGCTTATTCTTACACACCTCACTTGCTTCTTTGATATTCATAGCTCTTGTCATGCACGCTCGTCTATTCTTAAAGCTTCTGACATCACCTTCTACTAGTACACGATCAATTTGATCAGTAAAAGATATAGCCTATTTTATTCTAGGATAATGTAGCATTCTGATGGTGAAAGAATTTTTGAAATCGGCCCAGTAGTTTTTGAGTTTATTCGTTACAAAAATACAAATATTTTGCTCTTGATAATATTAGCAAAGGTTTATCAGTGGTCAACTCATCAAGAGTAAAATAAACGGTTCAAAAAGTGTACTTGTACTAATTCAGTTTTCTTGAAAAATGAACATGGCAACACCGACAACCAGTTGAAGCACTTGAATCTAACTAGCAGCCATTAAACCACCCCAGGTCTTCACGTGTCTCAATCACGTTCTTAACAATTGCTTGTTGCATAAACTAAACTTTGGTAAATGGAACCAGCACGCGACAAGCGTGGAGGAAAACACGTGATTAACGAAGTTTTTGGAGACGGTTGGCTAACTTTGAACCTTTGGGAAGTAAACAATAACCATAAGAAAAAATAATAATTAATGTTATACATGTTTTATTTACTAGCGGTTCCGGCAAACAAGTTCGAAGGACAGTTCCTTCCCTGAAAAAATAAAAAATTAAAACCTGATTCCAGCGCCACCTGCCGGGTCTAATTGTAAATCTAATCCATCCCCGGACCTACTTGAACACTAATTTTTTACAAATTGGGTTACGTTATTGAAGTTTTAGTAGGGATCCCTAACTTTTTCTAATGATAAATATAGCTTATATTAATCAGGGATAAAGTGGCATTCTAATGGTGAAAAAATTTTTGAAATCGGTCCAGTAGTTTTTGAGTTTATTCGTTACAAACATACATAAAATACAAATCTTTCCTCTTTGTAATATTAGTATAGATATAGATGGAAAACGCGATGCAGGTTTTTTTAGATTTCTTGTCTGTTGGTTCAGGATTCACTTAGAAACTATTAGGCACAATTCGATGCGTTTTTCGTTGACCGACAACAAATTCTTAGAGTTAAAATCTGCGCTACTTTTTATCGTGAAAATCCCGCGGGAATTTGCACAAAAATTTGCTTATTTAGACACAATTTTCACTAAAACGATAGCTTATTATCTTTTCTAATACTGCGGTACTTTGTGTCCCGGGTATCCCGCGGGAATTTCAAGTCGAGCATGGACGAATTCGCGGGCGTATCCTAGTTTATTATATAATTGATGTTGTTTTTTTCTTTTCAGGTAATAATGCTTAAATAGCTGCTTATATAGCAACGTAAGTAAATATCTATATAACTAACTAGCGTCCTGGCGCGGTTTCACCCGCACTCTGTCCCGCTCCCGTGGTATATAGCGTCATGTTATATAGCCTATGACACTACCTGTTAACGTAGCTTTCCAACAGTAAAAGAATTTTTAAAATCGGTTTAGTAGATCCAGAGATTACCCCTTACAACGTCACAAACTCACAAACTTTACCTCTTTATAATATTATTAAAGTAGGTATAAAGTCTAGGTAAATAATTGTTTTGGGCTAGCTGACCCGGCAAACTTCGTACTGCCTTAGAATCAATAAATAAAAAACGTTGATTTCTGAACGACGGGACTAACATCAAATGTTTGACAGGTAATAATAGTTTCTAAGGGAAAGCGGAATTGTTATTTTTACTATGTTCTAAGCATTTTTTTTCATATTTACTCACCTTTTAAACCTTCCCTGGACTTTCACAAATAATTCAAAACCAAAATTAGCCAAATCAGTCCAGCCGGTCTCAAGTGTTAGCGAGGCTAACGAATAGCAATTGATGTATATGTATACGGACCGCTTTCGTAATACCGAAGTAAGAAAGAGAGTTGGTCTGAAAGAGAGTGTCAGGGTGAAGGTAAGGAAAGGAATGCTCCGGTGGTTCGGGCATGTGGAAAGAATGCATGATGAAAGAATGACTAAACAGATATACAATGCAAAAGTGGATGGCCACACCTTCCATGATCAAATTGATCGTATACTAGCAGAAGGTGATGTCAGGAGCCTTAAGAACAGACGAGCGTGCATGACAAGAGCTATGAATGTCAAAGAAGCGAGTGAGGTGTGTAAGAACAAGCCTGAAAGGGAACTGGCGTGTATGTATATATATAGATTATATTCTAACACAGTTTACACTAGTGGGTGTATAAGGTTTCGATACCTACAAAACCCTTATTGTCTGACTGTGGACTGAGTAAGATAAATAAGTCGTAACACGCAGACAGTCATGTCCATCATGTGACTATTAAAACAAAAGACTATCGATTCTCTTTGATTAAACAACAAAAGCGTACGACAAAGGACTCGTGTAAACAGCCGTCAACTCCTATAAAGCATATTCTTCAATTGCCCAATCGTAAACTTGAAAGGTTGTATATCCTTCAAGGAGTAGGTCGTAAACGAGTGGAATGAACTCATATGTTCTAAGGTTTATTGGATCTGTTGTGTATGTTATTACGTGTGGGGATAGTCACTTGTAGAGGTCGGTTGTAAAGAACAGCTACAATGCGATTATTCGCAAAATAGCCACGGCTAAGTTGTCCATCAGCTCATCACTTGGCTAATAGACAGAGAGAGATAGATATACATATCTATATATATATAAATCAATTGCTGTTCGTTAGTCTCGCTAAAACTGGAGAACAGCTGGACTGATTTGGCTAATTTTGGTTTTGAATTATTTGTGGAGGTCAGAGAAGGTTTGAAAGGTGAGTAAATATGACAAAAATGCTTGGAATATAGTAAAAACAGCAATTTCGCTTTCCCTTAGAAACTATTACCTGCCAAACATTTGATGTTAATCCCGTTGTTTAGAAATCAATTAACTTTAAAAGTCGTTCAGAAAGCAAATTAAATTTATAAGTGAAGGATTTTTAATTTTTTTTTTGGTTTTGAATGTCAAACGTTTGATGTTCGTTCCGTCGTTCAGAAATCAACGTTTTTTATTTATTAATTCTGAGGCGGTACGAAGTTTGCCGGGTCAGCTAGTCTTATATATAAATCAACGAGGCGGGGTTGGCACTGAAAATCAGCGCTGTGCTGGAGGGAATTCCAACACAGCTTTATGCTGAGTTGCCGACCTCTCACTTGTAGCAAATGCGGCGTACAACATTTTAAATTTAACCATAGAAATGTATAAAATATTTCTACATCTTTATGTTGTCGCTTTCAAAGCAAATAAATTCTTTCTTTCTTTCTTCGGATAATATTTTATTGCTGACTAAAATATACAATGACAAATAAACATAATCACAATACTTCTTGGCAAAACAACAGGCGGCCTTAGGCGACTTAGCTTAAAGAAATTCTTAACTAGTCTGGCGATGTAGGTGGAGCAGAAAAAAGATGGCATTGTACAAATTCAATACACATACTTACACTAATTTATACATTCAATACATACATAAATCCAAACATATTTGTAGTATACCTATATATAAATTATCTAAACTAGTGGTCGCCTAGTGCTCGAAATTCGACAACAATAATTAATGTCAAACACTATACTACTATAATCACAGATTTCCCCCAGGCTACACTGTTAAATTGACTTGAGCAATAAACAAAAAAGTATATATGCGTGTGTGTGTCAAATACATGGTAGTGTGTGTAATGTTTTTTTTTTATATTGATCTAATGTATTGTTTGTGCATAATTAAAAAAAAATATTAGCATTCTGAACTCATTCTCTTTATAAACTATAAGTGTGCGAAAGGAAATTCGCTCGTCTGTATGACTGCCAGCCCTGGTCTAGAGTATGCCGCCATAACAACTTGAATTGTGTTCCAGTATTGGTGGCCAGCATCCAGGCTCCCTAAGAGAGCAGCAGCGCATTTGTAGCAGCTTTAATGTTGCAAATTTCTATAGGCAATAGTAACCGCGTTCCATCAGGTGAGCCGTCTGTCTATCTGCTGAACTCGTGCAATAATATATATAATCATTAAATATTAATAATCGACAAACACACACATTGTATATTCCCAAATTAAGCAAGTTACGCTTGTGTTAGCGGTAATACACAACAGACTACTCTGGACCCGATCCCATACACACAGACCATAGTAAATAACGGAGAAAATTCATTTCCGAAATTTACCATGCCAGGAATCGAACCCGGAGCCTCTGAATTGCAGTACCTCAGCCTAGCCAGACTTAACCCGCTCAACCACAGAACTAGCTGTCCCGGCAGACGTTGTTCTGCCCTGAACAAATAAAATTTATAACCCGATTCCAGTGCCACCTACCGGGTCCAAATGTAAGCTATCCTATCTTTCAAGTCGGATCAAACTGCACACGGTGTGCAAATTTGATTAAAATCGGTCAAGTAGTTTAGGAGTCCATCGCGGACAAACAACGTGACACGTAATTTATATATATTAAGATAATAATAACAGCCCATAAATGTCCCACTGCTGGGCTCGGGTCTCCCGTTATAAGGGGAACGGACAGTACACCCGCCACGCTTGTCCAAGCCGGCTTGGCAGGTTTGACACATCGGTTATCTCGATGTCCTGGTTGCATCACAATGTTTTCCTTCACCGTTGTGGAGTTGGAGTCCATCACGGACAAACAACGTGACACGTAATTTATATATTATATTAAGATAGGTGTAAATGTTTATTATATCAGACATGGTTAAAAACAAATACTATTTGCCAAGTGAATTCCGAAAAGTAGGTAATGATTTGGCCTCTCTAACATTAAGAGGCTTCGAATTTCAGAGTTTGACAGCCTGCGCTGTAAAAGAGTTGTCTTAAAAGGATGTAGTGGCTAATAGCTGTCGGATAAAATCGAAAACTGACAAGGTATCGGCTTAGCTGTCAGCCATAGTTATCAACTCGGCAGCTGGCTAATGGATGTCGAAGAAAACCGACTATTGACAAGTTTACGGCTTAAAGTCGGTTCCTATATCTAGCTCATCACTCATTTGTCCTACTATCGGTTAAAATTTTTCATGATCTTATTTTTACCGACGGTCGGTAAGATACAGAAATTGGCCAACATAAAACCTAAAAATATAAAGTACGCATGCGAAAAAAAATTGTCTGTGTGTGCAGTTCCACGCAGTAGAAGTGAAACTTTTTCAACTTGAAATGATTATTGAAATGTGAAAATAATAATATGAACGACACGCACTTGACCGATTATTATCTTACTTAAAAGGTGTCGGGATGATGCATCTTATAACCATTAACTCGATATCCCGCAAATTGCACTTATATCGATGGGTTACATCTTTATATAAAGCCCTTTATACGTTACGACTATTATTATTAAGAAAGAAATAAAATCTTTTTTGTTGTTCAGCAGACAGATAGAGGCTCACCTGATGGAAAGCGGTTCCCATCGCCTATGGACATTTGTAACACTAAACATGCTACAAATGCGCTGCTAGTAAAAGATCAATTGTTATTAAAATATTGATAAACGTATCGTATCATGAAAAGCTCGTTCTCCCCGACCGCTCGTCATTACGGTCGGAGATCGACGATACGGTAATGAGAAGCATGCTTAACTCAGCTTCGGCCGTGTATACCATGTTTTTAAGCAAATAAATAAATTAATTGTATTGTATTTTATTATTTGTGTGAGTGAATCCAGGTCAAAAATAGTAAAAGATCAATTGTTATTAAAATATTGATAAACGTATCGTATCATGAAAAGCGCGTTCTCCCCGATCGCTCGTCATTACGGTCGGAGATCGACGATACGGTAATGAGAAGCGTGCTCAACTCCGCTTCAACCGGCCGAATCGGTTAACTTAATGAATAATTCATTTTTACACCGTAATATATTTAAAAACGCAATTTCATTAACATAATCACACCGTAATTACTGATTTAGTAATTGTTTTTAGTTCAAGATGGATCGAAATTTGCATCGGATATTTTACTTGGTGATTTTCTATGATTTGTAATTATGAAAGTGCTAGCTTTTGACCGCGGCTCCGCTTACGTTGTAAAGGGATATGTATGTTATGTTTTTACTTCAAAGTACCTTCAGATAATACCCGCAGCGCCATCTAGCAAAGCGAAGGTGGAACTAACTATCAGAGCAACACATAAAAATTGTCACAGTCATTGTTGTTGCCACGATGACATATTTGTTAGTGAACTACAATGCTGGTGCCAATAATACGCCATTGAAGCGCCATCTCTTCGGCTTTATTCGTCTATCCTTCGGGAATACTCCTGACAACATGTATGCACGGTTTCGTGACGATCTGCTGCGTGGTTAAGGCGACACACATAAACAAACTGCCATTCACATTTATAATTTACTAGACGTCCTGGCAGACGTTGTCCTACCGCTGAAAAAATCAAAATCTACGACCCGATCCCAGCGCCACCCATCGGTTCCAATTGTGAATCTAAACCATCCGGGGCACACTTAAACACACAAAAAATCATCAAAATCGGTTTAGGAGATTAGGAAGATCCTAGAACCTGACTCCAGCGCCACCTACCGGTTCTAATTGAGAATCTGAATAATCCGGGAATCCACTCAAACACATAAGAAATTTCATCAAAATCGTTAAGTCGTTCACAAGCTATGCGCGTACATACATTCCTACGATTCATTTTTATTTATACTAGTAGTCACCCGTGGTTGAAATTCGACCATAATAATTTGTTGTCAAAGACACAGATTTGGCCAAGACAACAATAAACAAAAGAGTATATATGCGTGTGTGTGTCAAATACATGGTAGTGTGTGTAATGTTTTTTTTTTATTTAATTTATTTTTTATGCATAATTAAAAAAAATATTAGCATTCGTCGCTTCTTCTCTATATAAACTATAAGTGTGCGAAATTTCATACTCCTCCGTCCGCGCAATTTTTGTAAAAAGGGGTACAAAGTTTTTGCTTCACGTATTAATATATAGATAAAGAAAGAAAGAAAAGATTGATTTCCAATTGCGACACACACACAATATTTTTTTTTTTTTTTTTATTGCAGGAGTTCGAGAGACAAGCAGACGGCCCACTTGAAGGAAAGCGGTTACCATCGCCTATGGAAATTTGCAACACCGAAGGTGCTACAAATGCGCTGCTGCTCTCTTAAGGGTCACTGGAACCTAGTCACTAATGCCGGAACACAACTCAAGGCTGTTATGGCAGCATATTCTAGACCAGGGGTGGTAGCCATCCAGTCGGGCAAATACCCTACCACCTGTCAGATAAGATAATAAGACAACCACAACCAGGTGGTAGGGTATTTGCTCGACTGGATGGCGACCACCCCTGGTCTAGAGTATGCCGCCATAACAACCTTGTGTTGTGTTCCGGCATTAGTGACCAGGTTCCAGTCTCCTTTAAGAGAGCAGCAGCACTTTTGTAGCATCTTTGGTGTTGCAAATGTCCATAGGCGATGGTAACCGCTTTCCATCAAGTGGGCCGTCTGCCTGTCTGCTGAACTCCTGTAATAAAAAAAAAAAGACAGATAAGAAAATACATTACATACATTGAATGCCGCAATTTTAGAAATGAGATTGGCACTCAGTATTTTGCTGTGCCGAGACATGAACGAATCCGACACGACACTGGTTTTCAGTGCCCACCACTAAAATCACATAATAATATGTCATAAGACCCCAAGTATGTAGTAGATAACCTTAAACTATTACATGAATAAAATATCACATAGAACTTTTTTTTAAATTTTTATTGCAGGAGATCAGCAGACAGGCAGACGGCCCACTTGATGGAAAGCGGTAACCATCGCCTATGGACATTTGCAACACCAAAGGTGCTACAAATGCGCTGCTGCTCTCTTACGGGAGATTGGAACCTGGTCGCGATTGCCGGAACACAATTTAAGGTTGTTATGGCGGCATGCTCTAGACCAGGGGTGGTAGCCATCCAGTCGCGCAATTGCCCTACCACCTGGCTGTGGGTTGTTTGGTCGCCTCTTACGACAGGCCGCCCGGCCGCAGGAAATTGTATTCTTTCTCCGTTCCTGCACGGATAGATAGACTATATAGAAAGATAACAATTTTCTTTACTCCTATCTTTTGGACTTAAACTGAAAATTTCTGAAACAATTATTATGCTTATCTAGTATCTATATCTATAATATTATAAAGTTCTAAACATGTCTTGTCTGTACATTGAAGTATTACAAAAATCAACTGGAATAGACTATATACACGATGTAGAACACGATGCAATTTTTTAAATTCCTTATCTGTTTGTCCGGAATTCACGTAAAAACTGCTGGGCAGATTTCAATACAGTTTTCGCTGATCGATAGTAAAGTCTTAGACTTAAGATCTGCGCTACTTTTTATCCCGGGAATTCCACGGGTATTTTTCCGGGAGCGGTTCGTAGTTGTTCGGGTGGGTTCGGGACACAGTTTTCATCAAAACGATAGTTTAAATCAGCGATGGATTAAAAATCAGCAGAACCAAAACCGAATACCTGTTTTGTGATTTCGGCGGGACCTCTAGTGCTGTGCCTCTTAAACTACAATCAGTCACACTACCATGTAACCCCGAATTCAGATACCTTGGTTCACTACTGCAGAGTAATTGTGATATAGAGAAGGATGTAAGGAGAAGAATAAAAGCAGCATGGCTGAAGTGGAAACTAATGCCACTGAAACTAAAAGGTCAAATACATAAATCTGTCATACGACCAGTCATGCTATACGGGTCGGAATGTTGGGCCACTAAAGTGATAAACTACAAACGTCTCCACTCAGCTGAGATGAGAATGTTGAGATGGATGTGTGGTGTTACAAGAATGGATAAGGTGAGAAATGAGTACGTAAGGGGATCTTTGAAAGTTGCTAAAATTCGCCTCTAAAACATTATATTTGACTTGCTCTTAGGAAAATTTTCTTACAAGTGACATAAACAAAAAACACTGAAATGATATTACATATAAATTTAAATTATGAAAAATAATACATTCTAAAAAGTTTCAACACACTCCGGGCCCGGCGATGCGTATGCGCAGCATCATTTGCACTGTTCAACCCGAGCGCGTCCACTGACTTTGGAGCATCATTCATATGGATCCTCTCGAACTCCAGGCTTTGGATTGCTCTAACGTGTTCATCATTCTACTCGTTCATATGCAACTAAGTGCAAACCATGTGTCCCTGTTTTATTTTCTTAAAATGAACAAAGAATCCGTAAAATTTCACATACAAAATGGTATAACCTTAGATCATATATATCTCAATGGGTATAATTTTGTGTGAGTTGTTCTCCAAAATCCTCCCCACCAAGGAAAAAATTGCAGTGTTATTTAATATGTTCTATTATGTTTCACCTTCTGATATTTTTTCTTCAACTATAGGTTCTGTTTCCATTTCAGAAATATTGTTTTTTGTCACCTCACTGTATGGTTCTCTGTAAAGCCTTCCTACCTTCTCAATTTGATCGAAATCTTCTGACCTCAACATCTGGTTAAATATAATTGTTATGTTCTTATCTTTTCGATCTTTCAGAAAACTCTTAATTGTGTAGCAAACGGCGGCCACTAGATATGTAGAGATACATCGAAAAGATGGTCCCGTTCACATCACACAAGTCCTGAGATCCATCAGTGGTTGATAATTTATGTAGTGTGTAATGATTCCATATTTGTCACGGTCGCCAGATGTTGTGGATTATTTTATATGATACATATTTAATAACGAACACGTAAATAAATAAAATTCGCTTCTAAAACATTATATTTGACTTGCTCTTAGGAAAATTTTCTTACAAGTGTCATAAACAAAAAACACTGAAATGATATTACATATAAATTTAAATTACGAAAAATAATACATTCTTCGGCCGGGCGGCCTGTCGTAAGAGGCGGAACACAACTCAAGGTTGTTATGGCGACATACTTTAGACCAGGGGTGGTAGTCATCCAGTCGGGCAAATACCCTACCACCCGGCTGTGGGTTGTTTTATCGCCTCTTACGACATGCCGCCCGGCCACAGGAAATTGTATTCTCTCTCCGTTTCTGCACGGATAAAAAAAAATTAGATTACGCTCCCATAAAGTAAATAATAAACAATTAATAAAATTAAATAATTAAAATGAACAGGTTGGGTTGGCTAAAGAGTAACTTTAAAATTACTCATTGACATTTGATAACTTTGTTTGCCATGATTATAGCTACTGAGAAGCGGCTGCAACATAGAAGTAAAAAACGTGGTTTTAATTAGCTCACAGATTACTTATTGAAAGTCATGAGTCTACCATCCCTTTCTAAGCAATTTTAATTACTACTAAAGGAGAAGAAGCGGCGCAACAAACTCCTCAACAACATAATAATATCTTTAATTATTGTATATTGTGTATTCGTGGTGGTATTTTTTAAATGTATTTCGAACTAATACTAGGTATAACAAAGTAATTTGTATGAATAATTACTGAAAAACCTTGATAGTGACCGCATTACTCCCATTCAGTGCGGTCGTCTAGAAAATATTCGACGCTTAATAAGCCCTCTCGCTCAAACGGTGCTTTACTATTTTTGGAGTAAAACTTCTTTAGAATCGTAGAGCTTTGTAACTCGATGAAACGATAAAGCGATACTAAAAGAGATAAACACATAAATCTACAAGACTACGCCTGCGAGAGAATGGGACAGAATACATTATATTTAATAATTTAAGCACTATGCCCACATTTATAGAGTTGCAAATGTTTTGAAGTTTTTCGTTAATACTTCAAATTTCGTGTTTTAAAGCTTAAATATATTATAATGATAAAATATATGAAACGTGACGTCACGAAATATAGAATCCCTTCACCGCTTGTCACATTTTGTTTCCCTTCTACTGCGTGCGAAATGCACTCACACAAATTTTTTAACTTGTTTATTCATATATAATATCAGCCCATAAATGTCCCACTGCTTGGCTCGGGCCTCCCATTATAGGAGGTGAACGGACAGTATACCCGCGACGCTTGTCCAAGGCGGCTTGGCAGGTTCGACACATCGGTTATCTCGATGTCTTCCTTCACCGTTATTAGCACGTAGTAATTGTAACAATATGCACATTAGGTCAGAAAAGTGTCTAAGTGGTGCATGCGTTCCGGCCAGGATCGAACCAGCGCCTTTTAAGCCTGGGACGCGTGCGCTAGCCATTACGCTACCACGACTTACGTTTGTTCATACTACTTCCAATATAGAAAATGATTTTGGCTAATGTATCTGTTTGCAGTTAACATAAATAAATATAAAAAATGATAATGGCAAAGTTGGGGCCTCGATCCTAAATCCGTCCCTGAAGCAGTCTGCTTCCATAATCCTATAAGCAAGCAATAAAAGCCCTTATACATTCCGACCATGTAATATCATAAAATGTACTGAGATCTAAATAACATTATATGCCTGACTACCCAACGTTATTGCTATGGGTAAAGTAGCTTGGGGAGAGACAGTTCCTATATTCTATGGATAGAAAGTTGACGTTGATATCCATATTGTGTGCATAACGGTATCCTGAATTGGTTAGAAACTATAATGCACTAGCTTTTACATGCGGCTTCGCTCGCGTTAACTCGTTCACTGCAAAACAAAATTGTGCTCTTTATAATACCTACATGACACGATTTTGTCTTCCGTGATCACGGGTACTGAAAAGTTCTTTTTTTATTTTATTTTTTTGTAGGAGTTCAGCAGACAGGCAGACGGCCCACTTGATGTAAAGCGGTTACCATCGCCTATGGACATTTGCAACACCGAAGGTGCTACAAATGCACTGCTGCTCTCTTAAGGGAGAGTGGAACCTGGTCACTAATGCCGGAACACAACACAAGGTTATTATGGCGGCATACTCTAGACCAGGGGTGGTCGCCATCCAGTCGAGTAAACACCCTACCACCTGGCTGTGGGTTTTTTTGTCGTCTCTTACGACAGGCCGCCCCAACGCAGGAAATTGTATTCTTTCTCCGTTCCTGCAAAGTGGCCGAAACATCGGAATAAACATTACCGTCTGCACTTTGATATTACTGACATTTTATGGCGATGGGTTTTGTTCGTTAACTGTTTCTATTACTTTGATCTATAGTTACGCCTATGCACATCGCCTTATTTAGAAAAAAAATAAAGCACAAGAGAATGCTATAAATCTTATAGTTAACGCATTTCTTTTTGCTCAGCAAATCTTGTCGTAAATCAAACGGGTTGGCTATTAACTTACGACATTTACGCTTTGCTGTTCGATGACTCTCACACGATGTACGGATATAGTCATATAATTGTATATATTAAAATGATATAAAATTTATAATTTATTGCCTTAACACTTTCTAAGGTTGCACTGTAATCAATAGTAAGTTTACGTGAAATGTTGTGAAAGTTTTACTATAGATAAATCTTTATATATTTATTTATCTATTTAATTTGTTTGGGAAACATACAATAATTGATATTCTTAAATATAAAACACAAAATTAATACATATATCAATCAAGTTTCCACTAAAAAATAATTTATATAATAAAAATAAAAAATTGGCTCAAATAGTTAATTACAAAAAAAATTAAAAAATATACAATTATACGAAAAATTACATAAATAAATGTCAATTAAATTTAGATTAGGTCAATATTGAATAAAATTGAAAAAAAATGTCACAATAATTGCTAACAAAATAGAGATTAAAAAAAAGTATTAAAAAAAAAGTTTATGTCATTATTCTAAAAGTCACTGGGTCATTCTAAATTACAACATTTTTTAATTTGGGTCTTAAATTGATGCAAGTTACCTATGAAAGGATCAATACTAGTAAATAGTGCATTGTATTGCTGACAAGTCCGGTATAAAAACGTGTTTTTAGTATAGTTAGTTTTTTTTTAGTTTTATATATATATCTTCTGTTCTTGTATATATCACTGAAATCCTCCTAAACTATTAGACCGATTTTGTGTGTTCAAATGGATGGTTTAGATTCATAATTGGACTCGATAGGTGGCGCTGCAATTGGGCTCTAAGTTTTATTTCTTTAAGGCAAGACAACGTCTGTTAGTATACATAATAAAACGGCGTTTGGACGGTTTTGTGTGCGGTAATTTATTTGATTTTTATTATTCCGACATTTCGGCCACTTATCAGTAGTTGTGGTCACGTAAGACAAAGATCTTTATTGTTTTCCGCGATCCCCTTCCCCCTATAATGGGAGGCTCGAACCCAGCAGTGGGATATTTGTGGGCTGATATTATCTATGCTTCTATACTACTATTATAAAGTTTGTGACGTTGTAGGGGGTAATCTCTGGATCTACTAAACCGATTTTAAAAATTCTTTTACTGTTCGAAAGCTACGTTAACAGGGAGTGTCATAGGCTATATAACATGACGCTTTATACCACGAGAGCGGGACAGAGCGCGGGTGAAACCGCGCCGGGACGCCAGTTATTTATTAAAGTCAAAAAGTGCTTTACACTTTCTACGGTTTCTTTTTACAATCGCCTTCTCCGTCATAGGCTAAGATAGGGATATTCTTTTTCTTGTCTATTTTATTTCTATGAGTAGAATACAATACAAATAAGTTAAGTTTTCTTGCATTGCATTCGATTATATGTAATTCAATTTGGGTAATTTTCTTTGTATGTTATGTATATTAAGTATATATCTAATAAATTTTATTTCTGTTTATTCTAGTCTAGGGGATATATGGGGGTGGAGTCTTTATTTTTTGTTTTTGTTTATCTTCTTCTTTCATCAGAAACTTATTATCTATTACAATTTATTATCTCTAATATATTCGTGATGTCATGTTTTACTACCTACTTTTTATTTAAATATATTATTTTGTTAATACATTATTACTTCACTATTTTACTTTGTATTTATACTATTTTTATGAGTTACCAGCTGCCCCGGCAGACGTTGTCCTGCTCTGAAAAAAATATCGAGGACCCGATCCCAGCGCCACCTACCGGTTCCAATTGTGGATTTAAACCATCCGGGGACCCACTCAAACACACAAAAACAAAATCACCAAAATCGGTCCAGGTGATTAGGAGGATTCTAGAACCCGATCTCAGCGCCACCTACCTATTCCAACGGTATAAAATGTATCCTATGTCCGTCTCCTGATTCTAAGCTACCTCCCTACTAGTTGTCAGCCAAATCGGTACAGCCGTTCTTGAGTTATAAATAGTGTAACTAACACGGCTTTTTTTTTATATATATATATAGACTAGCCGTCCCGGCAGACGTTGTTGTGCCCTGAAGAAATAAAATTTAGAACCCGATTGCAGCACCACCTACCGGGTCCAATTGTGTATCTAAACCATCCTCGAATCCACTTGAACACACACCAAAAATTCATTCAAATCGGTCAGTCGTTTAGGAGGAGTTCACTGTCAACACACGTACAGAAGAATTATATATATAAAGATTTACAAGAAGTACATTTATTTTATCATCTATATCTATTAACATTAGGTAACACGTTCTATGGTTGGACTGTACTGAATAGTAAGTTCATGTAAAATGTTAAGAAAGTTTGACTATTAATAAATATATTTATACCAGCTTTTGTCCGCTGCTTTGCTTGCGTTGAAAAAAGATATGTAAGTATATCATGAAATGGGCATGTTATAATACTTAGAAATCTACTAATTACTTCAAAGTATCTAATGATAAATACCTGTAACACCATCTAGCGAAAGCGGAACTAACCACGAGAGCAACGAATTAAAATTGTCGTTGTCATATCGTTGCTATGGGATTGTATTTGTTAGTTAACTGCAACGGTGGCGCCAATAAAACGCGATCGAAGCGCCATCTTTTAGGCTATATTCATCTATCCCTCGGGAACATTATTTATTATCTGGATGAAAGGTCCCTAAGTCTTATTCAATACTCTTAACAACGTGTATACAAAAACGTCATTTTTTATGCTATAAGTAAATCGCATTTGGACAAAGTCACTAACTATCTTATTTTGAATAAAAACTTTTGAATTTGAACATTAAAAAAATTGAGCAGGGGCATAAAATATAAGCAATAATGAAAATGTTGAAAAAAATAACTTGCAAAAGAAAATTGCATTTTCCACGAACCAAGTCGCGAGTGAAGTTAGTAACAAACTCATTGTGTGGTCCACTACATTGTTAATTAGTAAACAACACAAAGAAGTTGCCGTTGGAACGTATAAAATTTTATTATAAAATATTTCAGTCCACTGCGCACTTTCGCCGGAAATACTTCGGCGTAATTAATAGGCAGTTTAGAAAGAAATAATTTGAACGATAATATGCACCACTGATTAACATAATGAGATACTTTAAACCACTCTGTTAAAATACATGGTCATTTTGGACTACATATGTAGGTTAACATAATTATGGCTACTTATTTTTAAATAACGTGGATTGTGAAATCAAGTCGTAGAAAATATTTACTTCAAATAAGATTTTTTTTTACAGAATAGTGTGCCATTTTGTTTTCAAGGCTCAAGAAGGAATTAATTCGTCTTTATTTCTTTTTAAACAACTTTGTTGAAATACATAGTCATTTTTGGAGTACACGAGTAGGTCAACATAATCATGGTTACTCAAGTGAAATAAAAATCTTTTTTAGAGAATAGTGTTCCATTTCATTCTCAAGAATCAAGAAGACAAGAAATAATGCATCTTTGTTTTCTTTTCTTATTGTCATAGAAAATGTTCACTTGAAATAAAAAATCTTTTTTAGAGAATAGTGTTCCATTTCATTCTCAAGGCTCAAGTAGACAAGAAATAATGCATCTTTATTTTCTTTTCTTATTGTCATGCAAAATATCCACTTGAAATAAAAATCTTTTTTAGAGAATAGTGTTCCGTTTCATTCTCAAGGCTCAAGTATACAAGATATAATGCATTTTTACTTTGGATTTGTTTCTTAAGTTGGCTTGTGTGGTTTAACTAATTACTACAGCGCATAGTGTGTAGTATTTTTTTATTTTACTGATATGGTTTTAAGTAACTCAATACACTACACTTATAGTTGATAAAAACTTTTTTAATACTTAGGAAATTATTATTGTGTATTGTGTATTATTCAATTTATTTAATATTTTCTTATTCAAAAATACTATAAATGGTTTCAATATTGACTTCACTTGCATAAATTTTGAATCTGTACTCAATGTAAACCGTTAAATGAATTTAAAGAATAATTATGCAGTTCATTTCTGTCAATAAAATATACAAAAACTCAATTTCTACTTTATTTTCAAGGCCTTAAATAAGGAATAAAGAATCATCCAAATCCGTGCAAAGTATGTTATATTATGTATATACCGGAAAACGACTTTCCTAAGGCTGGATTTTTAGATTATATGTATCTCTCACTCATGCTATAATCACAGAAATGATAAAATACAAAAGAAAATTTCAAGGCGAATCCTTTCAGTTTTACTCAATGTCACGCACCGAGAATCGTACGATACGCAACGAGATTTAAAAATAGCATTTTATTTACGCCGAAGCGCTAGCATATATTTATTTATAAATGTAAATAATATCTTGTAATAAATTATTTTAGCAGTTTCTTGTATTTTTTGGTTGTAATAATGACAGAAGGATGTTGTCTGACATATCATATTACTTTTAAAATATCATATTAGAAACAATTTTAATTACTGTTAGAACAATAATATAATTAATACACTCTTTGAGTTGTTTACATTATGACGTAAGAACTTGCGATTTTCGAACAAAATCTACGGGGTTTCAGAGTTTTGTAATCCTGAAACTAGACGGATCCAGCAATTTTAATCAATTCGATTGAAAAACACAGAACAAGGGCATGGTGCTTATTCAATGATATTGCACTCAAGTTTGCTGTTATATGGATGACTTTGGTTGATTCCAAATTTAAAGACATAAATGAACGAACGAAGAAAGAATACCATGTCTTGCAGCCGGGCGGCCTGTCTTAAGAGGCGACAAAACAACCCACAGCCAGGTGGTAGGGTATTTGCCCGTCTAGATGGCTAGAGTATGTCGGCATAACAACCTTGAGTTGTGTTCCGGCATCAGTGGCCAGGTTCCAGCCTCTCTCAAGAGAGCAGCAGCGCATTTGTAGCGCCTTTGGTGTTACAAATGTCTATAGGCGATGGTAAGCGCATTCCATCAAGTGGGCCGTCTGCCTGTTTGCTGAACTCTGCAATAAATAAAATCAATTTGACTGTCATCTACCTTATTCACAGTATTTTGTAAATGTAACAGTCTTGTAATTTGCGGGGGCATCAGTCCAGATATATTTTTAAAATGGCACGAGCAACTATAGTACACTGCGTGGGAAAACATGTGATCTTCATTTGTTTGTCTGAGGTGACTGGCTTCTGTATCCAACCGGATGATGGCCTTATCTATGTCAAGTATTTTGTACCTTACGATTCACCTTACATTTTATTTATTTTTTATTGCTGGAGTTCAACAGACAGGCAGACGGCCCACTCGATGGAAAGCGGTTACCATCGCCTATGGACATTTGCAACACCAAAGGTGTTACAAATGCGCTGCTGCTCACTTAAAGGAGACTGGAATCTGGTCACTAATGCCGGAACACAACTCAAGGTTGTTACGGCGGCATACTCTAGACCAGGGGTGGTCGCCATCCAGTCGAGCAAGTACTACTGATTAACTGATTCTGACGTAGTACAGCCAACCTGGATTAATTATCTTGATAACAGCTTCCAGAGCCGGCTTGATGGATTTGTTTTTCTTATTGCATAAGTTCAGCAAACAGGCAGACGGCGTGGTTACCATCACTTATGGACATTGGTAACACCAAAGATACTGCCAATATGTTGTCGCTCCCTAAAAGTAGCGTGGAACCGCACATCACCTGGTCCTTTACTAGGGATTAGACCAAAGCGACGAGAGGTGAGACCACTAATGGGCATCAGAGTCAAATCGCCGGCTTGTGTAGAAACTCGACTACTCAATACTTACTAAAACCACCCTCCTCCCATGTGCCTCGCGCTTATGGCAGGAAGAGCGTAAGACTTAGAACGTAGTAACGCCCACGCTGATCCTAGCGCATCAGTGCTTGAGAATGCCCCAGGAAAGGCAAACTCACTTCGTCAACAGGGGTGAAGACTCCTCTGCTCCCTAGATGCTAGAGGGCCCCTGCAGCGGTATTACGGGAGGAGATCTTGCGCATATCTGCGCCTCCGAGACTTCGACTGACGTCGGTACCCGTGAGATGCATGCGCACCTCTCTCCCTTTCTCGTTCCGCGATCTCCTTTTGAGACATCACTGTCTCGCAGAAATTGGACGCACCCACCCAATGATCGTCGCTATGCAGCATGGCTTTCACGAAACTGCCGAGCGAATCGATCGGACCTACGAGTGTCTCGAGTTGAAATCTATGCGGTGCCCATGCTGCGCACTCGACCAGCGTATGAAACGCAGTGTCTCGTGATGGCGGCGGCGCGCTCTAGACCAGCAGTCGGCAACCTTTCAGCAGACAGTGGCTACTAGGTGGCAAAATCTAGTAAAGACGAGCCGCACTAGTGATATTACAAACGAAAAAACATTTGTGTTTTATTTAAAGAAATGAGCAAAAATAACAAAAAAATTAAACATGCACCACAGAGTATATAACTACAAACTTCAGTGAGATGATTAATGCTGTACTTAAGCGGCTATTTGTTGTACATTAGCTTTCATGTTAGGAGTTGCAATTTGTTAAATTGCTCTTAAATGCTCATCTATGAGACGAGAAGTTGTATTTATTTTTTCGGTAATTAAGAACTTAAAAAGTTTGTTCTTTGTTCAAATCTTTTCAATTCGCGAATTACTTTCACTGTAATGCATGATTGCTTAAATTTCCCGCCTACTTAATAAATACTTTATACATACATAATATCACGCCTGTTTCTCATGGGGGTAGGCAGCGACTATGAATCTCCCCTTGCGACGATCCTGACAAACAACTTTCGCTTCATCTACTTTCATTAACCTCTTCATACATGCACATTTACGGCTACCTGGGTGTTGTAGATGTCCATGTCCATCAAGTGGATCCGTTTGCCAGTTTGCCTACAAGCAACCATACAACCCTAAAATTGGATAATGAACCAAATCTTTCTAAAATCTTATATATATTATTAGTGTATACTTCTTAAGAATCGATTTTCATATATCATAAGGGACTCGGTATGCAAATTTTATGAGAAATGAAATAACACAAGCGTGATCTCGCAAGAGTTACATTTTTTATTATACAATTTCGAACTTAATGCAATGAGTTATGATCTAAAATAATATCCATCAATGCATATTCAAAGACAACCATATTTAAGGAGTAAACTCCAGTCGCGTGTCGGAGCTGATACACATTTTTTTTGTTATCTCTCTCTTTTCTCTCACCTTCGCTGTAACCTGTCATCCTTACCACAATCCATCCATCTCTTTTTTGGCCTACTTTTATATCTGTATTCACCAATTTTCCAGTTTACCATTATTTTGCCACGCATTTTTCATCCCTCGTCATTACATGCCCATACCACTTGATCTTCTTAATAATATTCAAGATTTACGAGGATTCCGTTTTCTGCAAAATTGTTACGGTAATATTTTGTTGAGTTAAAACTACGTTTTAACGGTTTTAAGCGCGGCAATTTAATTGGTTCTTGTTATTCCGACGTTTCGGCCACTTTTCAGTGGCCGTGGTCACGGAAGACAAAGGGGTCAAGTGTCTACGAGTATTGTTAAAGTTTTATTTAGCCTGCCGCAAACTTGTTAATTTTAATTTTGTTTATGGTTATTATTTACTCTATAGGAGCCTAATCTAATTCACCACCGCTTCGCAACATGTTATGGCTCGAAGAGAAGAAGCGGCGCAAGAAACTCTTCAGCAAACAAGCCTAGCTCTAATAATTTTATATAATATTAAAATGGGTGCAAGGAAAAATAATAGTACATTATGGTACTAGTGTGTAACATTGGTGATTACCGCCAAGGCGCCGTTGAGACTCGAGCCGTAGGCGAGGGTCTTAAGAGAGCCGAGGACGGTAATCATCAATACACACGTGTATCATACGACGTTTTTCAACACACTTGTGAATAAAATAACAACAAAAACTCATTTTATTTAGTAGATAAAAAAAAGTTATATATGAGTGAAAGTTTTATTTATTAGACACGTGCGAGTTAAAATTATCTATTTAAATAAGAAGTTGGATGAAATGAGCAAGCAATAGGAACATTAATTTATTTGTTCTATAGAACACGATCTTTTTTTTTGAATAAAAACTTTTTTAAGAACAAAGAAACTCAACCAATAAAATTTAAAAAAAAAATCTATAACTCACTAGTGAGTTATAATGTTTTTTACTCACAGTTTGATAATGGGTGTCATTCTGTGCCTAATTGCGGTGACCATAGAGCCACTTTATGAGCAAGTGTGTTGAAAAATAAATTATCAGTCAAGTTGGATTGTGTTCAGTTGCACGCAGAAAGAGCTCACAGTGTCTTGAGGTCTGGCAATTGGTTTTTGCTGGGTCCAACACCCAAGTCTTAATAGTTTTGATGATCGGTATCTTAAAATTAGCAAGATAATATTTCCAAGCAACAGAGAAACTTTTTATGATCTTGGAACATAATAGTAAAATGTTTTTCAAAGTAAACAGCTTTATAGTAAAATGCTGTTTACTTCGCATCAAAGGCGAAAATAAAACGTGCTTGCAAGCGAGAGTTTTCGTTATTTTTAGCTTCACGTTAGGAAATACCTTGAGCATTAGAAATAATGTGTACCATTGACCCCAATATTAAGATGTTTAATAAACCTCGGCTACCATAAGAAAATAGCATTAGCTTCGCATCTATAGATAGCAATTTGTCTATATTATGAATAATTATTTACAATATAATAAAAATAATATATCGAAAATACCTTAAAAAAGACGAAGGTAAAAAAGAATGTTGAAGAAACATCTTGCCAGGTGGTAGGGCATTTGCCCGACTGGATGGCTAACCCCTGGTCTAAAGTATATCGCCATAACAACCTTGAGTTGTGTTCCGGCATTAGTGACCAGGTTCCAGTCTCCCTTAAGAGAGCAGCAGCGCATTTGTAGCACCTTTGGTGTTGCTAATGTCTATAGGCGTTGGTAACCGCTTTCCATCAAATGGGCCGTCTGCCTGTCTGCTGTACTCCTGCAATAAAAAAGAAACAAAAAAATTGTGACAGACAGCGACAGTACAATAAATAAATAATATATATATATATAATAGTCGGTTAAAAATGGTGGATATATATATATATATATATATATATATATATATATATATATATAATCCACCATTTTTAACCGACTTCAAAAGGGGGGAGGTTCTCAAGTCGATTACTTACTGTACTTACGTTGCTCGATTTTTCCGTGAATTGTGAACCGATTTTCAAAATTTTTCTTTTAATCGAAAAGTTATACTCTCGAATTGGTCCCATTGTCACCATGTCAGGATCTGATGAGTGGATCCGAAGGAATTTAGAGAAACTAACGAAAATTGTTAACAAACTTCTTCGTAACACGATATCTCCGTCAATTGTATACCGATTTTCAAACTGTTTTCTTTACTCATAAGTGTATACTCCCTAGGTAGTCGCATGTTCACCAAGTGAGAATCTGAGGAGTGGATCGGACGCCAGGGATATCGAGCATAATCCTTATTAAAGAACGTCGTGCGCGTAAATTATTGGAGAAAAGCTTATATACGTGGGTAGGTATTATACATTTTCTACAGACACTTAATTTTTTATATGCAGTTACGCGATTTCTCCGTCAGTTGTGAATCGATTTTGAATTATTTTTTTATTATTCGTACGTGTAAAGGTGGTTATGGTCACCAAGTCAGGATCTGATGAGTGGATCCCAAAGAAATCGAGAGTAACCATTATTTAAAAAAAAGCCGAGTCTACATTTAAAAAAAAAAACAGGTTATGTACGCGTTACATAATATAGTAAATTTTATGTTTTACGTAGCACTGACTCAGTCAAGTCAAGAAGTCAGTTAAATATTTATTGTTTAGTTTATAGTGTGAGGTCGGTTTTGTTTTAGTTAAAAAAATGATGTATAGTTAAATTAAAGATGCCGTCTTTCCAACAGATGAAGTTAGCAACTTAGTATACAGCTGGAATTACATCTAGCACAGAGTCGCTTTTCAATGGCCACCCCGCGTCATCGGTAATCATTATGACCCACGGAAAATGTTTAAATCAAATAATATATACATAGAAATAAATTTAATTAATTAATATTATATAAATATAATAAATGATAACAGCCCATACATGTCCCACTGCAGGGCTTGGGCCTCCCGATATAGGGGGAACGGACAGTATACCCGCCACGCTTGTCCAAAGCGGCTTGGCAGGTTTGACACATCGGTTATCTCGCTGCAGGTTGCATCACGATCTTTTCCTTCACCGTTATTAGCAGTGGTAATTGTAACAACATGCACATCAGAAAACTGCCTAAGTGGTGCATGCGTTTCAACCAGGATCGAACCCACGCCCTTTGAGTTAGGGACGCGTGCGCTAGCCATTACGTTACCACGACTTTTTGGCGATTTAATTGGCGAATTAATATTATTACAATATAATTATACTCTATAATCACTGTGATCAAAAGGCTTGGCTTCATTTCTTTGCTGGATCACAACACTGATCCATTGTCCGATGTAGGCACTAGCCTTCTGATCACCTGAATATCGGTTAGGCTTTTAGATAACTCTTTGTAGGAACGCATTGCTTCTGGACTATAAAGTCCATACATCTTAACAGCCGAAATTATTTCATTTGGCATATTTACTTTCTTCGAATGATTATAGTGATAATATAATTTTTGCTAAAAGTATTGGTAATAAAGGCTTACAAAATACCTGAATTTCACACGCGTAACATTTTGGCAGAAATTTCACCGTTTGCGTATTTAAGGGAATTGGATTTATATCTTGATGTGTTTGAACTAATGAGCGCGGATATTATTAGCTGAGCAAAGACGCTACAAGCTGAGAACAGAATGCTTTCAAATATTAATTGTATATTAGAAAGTAAGGCTAAAATAGGTAACGGTTTGATAATCCAATTGACACTGCTCATAATTATTGTACGATTGCTTCATTTAAATAATAAATATTATATAACTAAATCTAATATATAAAATTCTCGTGTCGCGGTGTTTGTTACCAAAGTCTTCCGAAACGGCTGAACCAATTTGTATGAAATTTCGTGTGCATATCGGGTAGGTCTGAGAATCGGCCAACATCTATTTTTATACCCCTAAGTGATAAGAGTGACCTACGCTTAAATAGTTTTTTTAATTTTTTTGTCAAAATTTCTTTTGTATATTTTTTTGTAATTTGGCATTAAAAATACATACAAACCTAAATTTTCATCCTTCTACCACCAACCCCTATTTTTTAACAGCGACATTAGTAATGTAATAATTTAATTTACTTAAAATTACTAAAAATAATTTAAAAGGCGAAACAACGTTTGCCGGGTCAGCTAGTAATATATAAACATATATTATAACTAGCGGCCCGGCGCGGTTTCACCCGCGCTCTGTTCCGCTTCCGTGGTATATAGCATACATACATACATACATACATAACTTCACGCCAGTTCCCTTGCGGGGTAGGCACGAACAACAGAGTGCCATTTAGGCTTATTCTTACACACCTCACTTGCCTCTTTGACAAACGTTGGTAATTATGTCGTCGTTTGGTATATAGCATCATGTTATATAGCCTATAACACTACCTGTTAACGTAGCTTTCGAACAGTAAAAGAATTTTTAAAATCGGTTTAGTAGATCCAGAAATTACCCCCTACGACGTCACAAACTCACAAACTGTACCTCTTTATAATATTGATGAAATTAAATTATTATTATTCTAAATAAAGTATAGAAGTATGTAGATAGAATATAGAAATACAATGCAACTATTAAAACATAGCAAAGATTATATAGGCATACCTATATATTACATGCAATATTTGTTGATGGTTTTTATTGTATATGTTCAGCAAACAGGCAGATGGCCCACCTGATGCAATACGGTTAGCATCGCCTATGGATATTTCTCTTTTTTTTTATTGCCTGAAGCAGGCAAACAGGCGGACGGCCCACTTGATGGAAGGTGGTTACCATCGCCTATGGACGTGTAGGGAACATGTAAGTGTGTAAGGCGGAATGCTAGGTAAGCAGAATGCATCGTGCGAGAAATATGAAAGGCGGACGGCCACTGCGAGCCGACCCGTGCGTAAGGTTGTCGCTTTTGGGGTAATAAATTTAAATTCTAACAATCGACTTTTAAATTACCCCAAACCTCAATCGCGGGGACGAGTACGCACCACCGCGAAATTGGTGACCCTGACGTGATTTGAACACGCAACCTTCTGATTGAACGCACCACCGCGAAAGACGTTTGCAACACCAGAGGCATTGCCAACGCGTTACCGGCCTCTAAGAAATTTTATAACGCCCTTCTTAAGCGACCCCATGTCGTAGCGCAGAGCGAAAACCTCGGCGGGAAGTTCTCTCCAGATCACTGTTGTACGCGGAATAAACGTTCTAGAGAAACGTTGCGTAGTTGAGCGTGGAAGCTCCAGGAAATGGGGGTGAACATCCCGTTGATGGCGAGCGGCGCAGTTGTAAAAATGAGGCGTTGACACAGATCAAACATAATATTTTCTTAAGTTTTCGCGACTTGTATACAGAATAAAACTACGTTTTAACGGTTTTAAGCGCGGTAATTTTATTTGATTTTGGTTTTTACAACGGAACACAAACCAACTTGACTGATAATTACTTTTATTTTTCCTTCCACCCATTTTAATATTATATAAAATTATTAGGGCTAGGCATGTTTGCTGAAGAGTTTCTTGCGCCGCTTCTTCTCTTCAAGCTATAATATGTTGCGAAGCGGTAGTAAATTAGATTAGGCTCCCATAGATTAAATAATAACCATAAACAAAATTAAAATTAAATAAAAAAATAAAATTAATAAGTTGGCGGTAGGCTAAATAAAACTTTAACAATACTCATTGACACTTGACATCTTTGTCTTCCGTGATCACGGCCACTGAAAAGTGGCCGAAACGTCGGAAAAACCAAAATCAAATAAAATTACCGCGCTTAAAACCGTTAAAACGTAGTTTTATTACAGATCAAACAGTTCCTCCGAACACTCTCCGTTGTACACGCGGTAGAATTCTCACACCAAATATGCTTCCAGTGTATTGCCGCTCTCTCATCGGAGATTGGAACCTGGTCACTAATGCCGAAATACAATTCAAAGGTGTTACCGTCGTATATTACAGCGCAGGGGCGGTAGCCATCTAGACAGGGCGCCCAGTCGTATTCAAATTCAAATTCAAAAGTTTTTATTCAAAATAATTTCCACTGGAGAACACTATTTGAAGGACATACATGTAAGTTAAAATTTATTTATTTTTACTTCCTATTCTATGTACACCGCTTCGCAACGTGTTGATGCTGTAAAGGAGAAGAAGCGGCAAGAAACTCCCCAGCAACGCGTCTAGCTATATTCTATTTATATCTCAAATTCTTTTTTTTTAATAAGTTTTGTACAGAAGTATGTTACAGAATTACTTTTTGAAGAATTAATGGAGTTGTAGTAAACAATGCATACTCAATAAGACCAAGACAATAAAAGGAAAGAAAAATAATGTTATAGTTATAATAATGACATGACGTGCTAAAATGTTATGCTGCAATATGTCTCCATAAATTCCTTACAAGCTTGGCAAGATAAAAAACGTTATACAAAATTTAGTATAAGAGGTTGGAGCGAGCTGCTATGTAAATGAATTTTTGTCATTTAAGTATTCTTCAATAGTGTAGTATCCCCTTTTTAGCAAGATGCTTTTTAATTTAGTTTTAAATAAATTAGAAAAATATATTGCTTCTCCGTTATTTATTTCACTGCCATATATATTTTTAGATAGCTTGCATTATGTTACACACCTTAAAATTAACGTAGTGATACTAAAAATATATAATTTAAAGATTATTATGGACTCGAACAGCTTCACTTACGTCATTAGTCAGATTTGCTGATTTATTATGATTACCCGGTCAGATTATGCTTTCACAGAAGACCGAATTAAAATTATGAAGCTTTAGGTAGTTGTAACTAAAGCGTCAGTTATTATAATAATAACCGAAAACTCCTAGTATTTCACTATTGCAATTTGATGATGATGATGATGATGATTGTTCCGACCGTTTTTTTTTATTGCAAGAGATCAGCAAACAGGCAGACGACCCACTTGATGGAAAGCGGTTACCATCGCCTATGGACATTTGCAACACCAAAGTTGCTACAAATGCGCTGCTGCTCTCTTAAGGGAGACTGGAACATGGTCACTAATGCCGGAACACAACTTATGGTTGTTCTGGCGACATACTTTAGACCAGGGGTTGTAGCCATCCAGTCGAGCAAATGCCCTACCACCTGGCTGTGGGTTGTTTTGTCGCCTCTTACGCCAGGCCCCCCGGCCGCAGGAAATTGTATTCTTTCTCCGTTCCTGCACGTTTTCGGCCATGGCGACCACTTTGACCCCTAGTCGGATAATTGGAGTTAGTGTGCGCGAAGATGGCTTATGTAGCCTCTCTTGGGGGCGAAACTCCGTGTACACTGAGGGCATGTGAGTACGCCGTTGTCATAATTGTATATAATGGCAGAATGGTATATAATGGCGAGCCTTTAACTGGTCGCGTTTAGTATCAAAGTCAGCTATACGCTGAACCTCGAACTCGCGTACTTCGCGCTAACATATATATCGTATGTATGTATAACTGCTGGGCTCGGGCCTGTCACAATAGGAGAACGGACAGTATACCCGCCACGCTTCTTCAAGGAGGATTAATGGGTTCGATGCCGAATGCCCATATCCTATCCCTTTTGTACAGTGTACTTTTTAGCCCAAAGACTCCTTACCGGAACTAACGATTTGACTTCCTTCAAGCACGTACTTCAAGGTTCTTGAGATCATCAACTATACGATTAATTACTCCATTGCATTCTAGAACATTTTGCTAAAAAACTTTTGTTGTTCGTGCTATAAACTTGTAGAATGCAATGCCAATCGCTGACATTTTTATCAGACTTGTCAAAGAACACTATCTTAATTTGTAAACTGCCTTTTTAACCGACTTCAAAAAAAGGAGGAGGTTCTCAATTCGTCGGGATCTTTTTTTTAATGTATGTTCAACGATTACTCCGACATTTATAATCCGATTTACGTGATTCTTTTTTTGTTCGACCCGGAATAGCTGGCATTTAGTTCCCTAAAAATTTGACATAGTTTGGCTCAGTAGTTTTTATTTTACGAACATTTTTTTGTTCCCGTTTCTTGAGACCTATATTTTTTAAGGAGCGGCACCTTTCGTAGGTAAAAAAAAATACGTTTAAAAAACCGACTTCAAAAACTGAAAAGTATTAAATAAGTTATTTCTAAAGCTATTATTATTAATATATATTATCTAAAACATCTTGAAGTCGGTGCAAAGTAAAACATAAAAATTACTATATTTTATTGAAAATTACTAAGCACCGACTTTAAGATGTTTTAGATAATATGTATTACTAATAATAGCTTTAGAAATAAGTTATTTTATACTTTTTAGTTTTTGAAGTCGGTTTTTTTTATTTTATTTTTTGTTTTTTTCATATATTACCTATGTATGTGTTAAGTCAACGGTCGATATGCAGTCTCTTCTCAGAATGACTGATTTGACCAAGACCTTTCGACAAAACCGAAATAAACTCCAATTTCGGCCTTTGACTAAAGTATTTTCAGTCAAACCTAGAAGTAACTAAACTTGTAGTCAAACGTCGAACGTAAAATGATATGTTTCGGGCTTTGCCTAGTCGATCCTAGAAGCAACTAAAGCAGACTCGGTCAAACGTCGATTCGTACCGCACTTGTTACATGTTTAATGACCGTATAAATTAGTCTCTCCTAGTTTAGACAAAATTTGTTACTCAATGGCAAAACACGTCAATTATTTGGACTTTGACTAAGACTGTGAAACCTGAGGTTTGACTAGTCAAACCTAGGAGCACTAGAGCTTCGATGTTTGATTATAACATATACACTAATACATACATACATACATAACTTGACGCCAGTTCCCTTGCGGGGTAGGCACGAACAGCAGAGTGCCATTTAGGCTTATTCTTACACACCTCACTTGCCTCTTTGACATTCATAACTCTTGTCATGCAAGCTCGTCTGTTCTTAAGGCTCCTGACATCACCTTCTGCTAGTACACGATCAATTTGATCATGGAAGGTGTGTCGTGGCCTTCCACGACTTTTGCATCCATCCACTTTTGCATTGTATATCTGTTTAGTCATTCTTTCATATACACTAATCATGTATTTATATTTACATTTTAAAATTCAGTTGTATATGTATAATTAGATTTTTTAAAATTTAATGTCATATTTTATTACTAATATTTAGAGGTATATTGCGCACTGGTTACCGACTCATTCTTCTACGTATGTCTATTTTCAGAAGGTTGTCTGGAAGGTATTGCTGTAAGCGATAATACCGTTGGTTGTACTATTTAAATTATTACTATTATAATTATCTAGTCTAGTTCTTTTTACTACTATTATAATATGTATGTCTGTGCAGACCACGGGCCATAAAAATTGCCCGGACTTTTGGAGGGCTTCCATGGGGCCATGAGAAGGCCAACACGTAGAGGCCCCTTGGACTTAATGTTAACAATATATTTACACTGTTTCTTCTATGTACATATATATTATAATTTACAAATTAAATAGTTTTAAGTTAAACTCATTCAAATATTCGGGTCGTTTTAGTATTACTTCAAAAGGAAGGTTTGCACTGAAAATCAGCGTTGTGTCGGATATTAAGCCGGCACAGCAACAAGCTGAGTGCAAACCTTGTTTGCGGAAAATGCGGCGTACAAATTCTCAAAATATGTTTTTATTTTTAGGATACATGTTAGCAATGTAAGTATGTCGCTATTTTTTCAAATACATTTATTCTTTCTTTCTTTTCTTTAATCGAAATGTGGCGTGACGCTGACCGGCGATTGTCCATGTCTACTCCATATAAAAATGTATCCAAGGACAAGCTCCGGTAAGTGTAGGACTATTGTAGGCAATGAGAGCAAAAGGTACCGGGCTATTGGGATGAACTGCTAGTGGAGTTACAAATCGGCGACCATGGGGACATGGAAAAAATTAGCAGACGGTGTCGAGAGGTGGGCTGCGGATTCACCGAAGCTACTTCCGACGTTATACTACTGTAACTACTATCATATATATATATATATATATATATATATATATATATATATATATATATGTGGGTTTTGTTTGAAGAAAAGCAAAACAAACTTCCTTAGAACAGTCTTACATCGTTTATTCATAGACTACCTCTTCTTACTCTATTTTGACACTGACTGTTACAATATCAGGTTTATAAATTTAAAAAACATAATGTGTGGCCTGGCTACCGAGTCGGAATGCGTCTTCGAATCCCACACGGCTATCCTGCATTATTCATCTGACCCAGATGAATGTGATACTTCATCTTCATCGCCATTGGACCAGGGTTTCATCAAATCTGCTGAACTGGTGGTATTCATAGGTCCTTCACCATTGCTAATTTTCCTTACAACGTATCTGTCATTTTTGACTATCCTCGCAGACATCAACATGTAAAAAACCATTCTTCAAGTCAAGTGATGTAAATAGTATTGCTTCTTTCAATTTGTCTACTTGATCCTCGATGAGTGGAAGTGGATATCTTTCCTTTATAATCTTCTTATTTAGCTTTCTAAAATCTATACATAATCTGTAGCTTCCATTTTTCTTTTTCGCTAACACGATAGGGCTTGCATATTCCGATTTACTAGGTTTTATTACTTCTTGATCTAACCATCCTTGTATCTGTTTATTAACTATGTCCTTTTCTAGTGGTGACAGCCTTCGTGGAGTCTGGTGTATAGGATCTTCATCAGTAAGTATGATTTTCAATTTAACATTTGATTCCTTCTTTCTAGTCTTCAAGTTATTGTAATTATCCAATAAATGTTTAATCTTGTCTTTATATTTCAGCTTCTTGATATCATATTTCTCATCAAATTCTTCTTCGTAGTCATTAATTTGTGTAAGGTGTAATATTCTTTTTACAGAGATCCCGTCGGCAGAGAAAATAATTTCAACGTCTTTTAATATCGGGTTTCCAAGTATGACATTAACAGGTATTACATCATCGTCGATAACATGCATCAAGGTCTCAAAATAAACGTTGTCTATTTCAACTTTTGCCATAAAAGATCCCTTCGTGCAAACTTCGTACTCGGCTATTCCTGATAATTTGAGAGTACCTTTAATATTATAATCATTATTCTCGGGAAAATTTTGTTTGTAATAACTCTCACAAATCAAATTTGCATCGCTTCCAGTATCAATAAAGGTTTTAACTGTAACTCCGTTAATTTTCGCTTCTTTATATGGCTTAACAACATCTGTACTAACTTTCACATCTTGAATTTTCAGTGTCTTATTTGTAGAACTTTGGCATTCTTTTGACTTATGTCCATATCCATTACATTTGAAGCATTTTATACCTTTAGTACAAGCTGGTGATTGGTGATCAGTTTCACCACAATTGTAACATCTTTTGATGGTATGATTTTTACGTCCGGTTGTCATCTGAATAGGTCTTTGTTGCATCTTGTGTTCTTTAATCTGTGCATATACTTCAAGTTTCTTTCTAAATTGTTTGATATCAGTGGCTCCGTAAAGAATGGCCTTATTTATTTCAGAATCACGAATTCCATCAATAACATATTCAATAAGTGCCTCATCTTCTAAATTTCCATGCAACGCCAGTTCTTTCATATGTAAAAAATACTGTTGATATGTCTCATCCGGTTTCATTTTGCGTGATGCTAATTTCTTGTGAATGCTAGCACTATTTAATTTCGAACCAAATTCTTCTAATAAAGATTCTTTTAATGTATCCCATGACGTAATAGAGCCTAGCGATCGTAAAAATAATTTAGCTGTACCTGAAAGCAGTCTCTTCGCGTAAATAAGTTTTTCAAGATTATTCCATTCCATTAAATTTGCAGTGTCATTAAAATCGGTCAGCCAATTCGTAATAGGGTAGGTATCATCGCCTGTGAACGGTGTCATTGATTTTTCCAAGTCGCTAAATGAAATTCGTACTCTGTAACCAGCTTCTGAACAATTACTATCTGAGTCTTCAATATCTTTATTTTTCTTCGGTGGCATCTTGTATGATTGGTTGTAAGTCTTTCAGTCGTAAAAAATAACCAATTCATGAAACGTCTTCATAAAAGAAAAATAATAGTCTTTATTCCAAATTCTGGGAAATTTTATGCGCTGGTATCATTATGCAAATTAGTGTCGGTAAAACAGCACACAATGACTCGTCTTAAATTTTAATTTCGAGGTTGTTTCGTAATCTTCAGATCAAAACTCACGTTAAAACAATGCTTCGCAGGATTCTTGCATGATCCTGTTATGATCCTGGCACGAGCCCCCATAAAGTTGTGGGTTTTGTTTGAAGAAAAGCAAAACAAACTTCCTTAGAACAGTCTTACATCGTTTATTCATAGACTACCTCTTCTTACTATATTTTGACACTGACTGTTACAATATCAGGTTTATAAATTTAAAAAACATAATGTGTGGCCTGGCTACCGAGTCGGAATGCGTCTTCGAATCCCACATATATATATATATATATAGGCATTATGATATTTATTAATAAAGAAAGTACAACAATCCTACTTATCCCACCCAAATACCATGACCAATCCTACCCACAATCACATTCCAATCATCCACCAACTTCCAACCTAACCCAACCGGAACCAATAAATCCCAGATTGTAAGATTATGAGGTATAAACAAGTAATATTTTCTTAAGTTTTCGCGACTTGTATACATAATAAAACTACGTTTTAACGGTTTTAAGGCTAAATAAAACTTTAACAATACTCGTTGACACTTGACATCTTTGTCTTCCGTGATCACGGCCACTGAAAAGTGGCCGAAACGTCGGAAAAACCAAAAATCAAATAAAATTACCGCGCTTAAAACCGTTAAAACGTAGTTTTATTATATAAACAAGTAGTTAATAAAGAAAATTAAGTTAGTTTTTGAATAGAGAGATAAAAATAGAAAAGTTAAACCCTGTCTTAAACCATGGCGGGGAGCCCGGCGATAATAAAAAAAATAACAAAAAAAACTACTATCCTGTGGGCAATAAAGAATATACTATTCTGATACATCGGTTATCTCGATATGCAAGTTTTTTCCTAATGTATCCCTACAAAGACAGAAAATTGCGGCGCAATCGGCTTCGATTATCCGGCTTCACTCTGAGAGCTCAGGGTTCCGTCAACCTGTATCCGTCTGAGCTTCCATAGTATAATTAGATAATGATATAATTCCCAATGATTATTTGGGTAACGTTATTGTTTGCTCTGTTTCCGTTGAGATGTTATGATTTGTTGTAATTGGTTTACGGAGATAGGACTTCCCTTTCCGTCTAATTGATATAACAATCATTTGTTATTTCAACTAAAATATCACGGATGTTGTCCGACGTCGAAGCTGTGAGTTTTCATTCTTGCACGAATATTAGGGTATGAGTGTCGGCAACTTTATACGCGAGACTTGGACTTTGTATTCATACATATATACATACATAACTTCACGCCAGTTCCCTTGCGGGGTAGGCACGAACAACAGAGCGCCATTTAGGCCCATTCTTACACACCTCACTTGCCTCTTTGACATTCATAACTCTTGTCATGCACGCTCATCTGTTCTTAAGGCTCCTGACATCACCCTCCGCTAATACACGATCAATTTGATCATGGAAGGTGTGTCGGGGCCTTCCACGACTTCGGCCTTAAAAAAAATCGATACCCTAATTCACAATCATATTAATTTCTCAATGAAATTGTAACTTTATGATTTGTGTACTAGTCTTGAATTAGACCTCCTTTTCACCGTAGTTTGAAGATTGTGTAAGACATAATATATAAAAAAATTGGCCCCAAATTTGCCGCCCCTCCAAAATCTGCCGCCCTAGGCTCCAGCCTACTCAGCCTTTTGTAAATCCGCCTCTGTCTGGGATGTTAATACGACTCCAACATGGCGAATATCACATACCCCCATAGCGTTTCCTCCGCGGTGACTTTACCCTCAATCTGATTTCCCATCGTTAAAAAAAAGGTTTTAATAATTTTAGCATTCTCTATCTCTTGTTCCAGATGCCCAACCGGACTTAAAATGTGAAATATCACATAAGTGAGACGAAAACGAACCAGTGAGTTAATACGAAAAACCGACAATCGAAGTGCTGATGTGCGAGAAGGTGGTGCTTGATAAGATGACCAACATCACCCAGGAGACGAGGATAATGATGATGAGGTCGTCCGATGGAAGGAACAGCTATAGAAGACAGGTATTTCAGCATTCTAGCTACTATTATAAAAAAAATTCTTGCATGAGTTCAGCAGACCTCCGTAACTTCGGAGATGCTACCAATGCCGGAATACAACTCGGGTTGTTTTGGCAGCATATTCTAGACCAGGTGGTGGTCATTCAGACGGGTATGCCCGACTACCTGGCCGTGGGTTATTTTGTCGCCTCTAAAGACAGCCCCTTAACTACGCAAAAGATCGTCGCGAAATTTGGCATACAAATTGTCAGGGATATAGGGTACCTTTCATCCAGAAAGAATACAGTTCCCGAGGGATAGACGAATATAACCAAAAAGCTCCGACAGCGTTTAATTGGCGACACTGTTGTATAACAAATACATCATAGATATATACGATTTCAAGATAGAATGTAAACTCTATATAACGACACTGAAGGCACTGTGCATTTTATGGCGTTATATAGAGTTGTCGTTAAATGGAGAGAAGTCTGTTATTTTTGACTGTCATTTGCAGCATCAGCAATTTTGTTGTATTTTTTTTTTACTTATTTTATTCATATCTTGCGATATTGAGGCATCTTTATGATAAAGGAATTACTTAGAAATTTCGGTATGCATGATGCCGACAGTCGAGTTTATTACGGGCTAAGATAATAAAGCGATAAAAGATCGTACACAGCTGCGCAGCTTTTACGAGTTTTGGCAACTTAAAATGTACTTCTTATTACTTGATTGTTGTCGTTATTGAGAGTGGGTGTAAATATACAGAGTGTATCATTGTATGGAAAACAAGCTAAACCAACCAAAGCCAAGGGATTTCGATGCTTAAGGGAGTTTGTCGTTAAATAGAGTGACGTTATACGGAATTTACACTGTATTTTGGAGGATATTTATTTTTAGTTTAAAGTCGGTTTTATGAATGAACGAATGTTCTTTATTCCGTAAACAGATGAAATCAAATAAAATAAAATTATACAATAGGAGGTCTTGTCGCCGCCGGCGATATCTTCCAGACTACCTTCACACTTATTAAAACTAATTTAAATATGTAGTCGGGCCACTCTAAGAATGCGTTTGCATTTTGTGCTAAACTAATTTAGTTTACCGTAAGTTGTCGTGAATGTTAACCAAATCTAGAGTCAGTAATAAATAGAGAATTAAAAAAATAATTAATTGGACCTATTTATGCAAAATGGAACCAACCCACATACTGACAGTTTTGTGAAAAAGCCGTTTTTATTAAAATTTTGCATACAAAAAATATGTCTATATTTTGAAAAAAACATTTAGAATATTGTATATTATAATTTCTCGTTATGATTTTTATTGAGTCGATAGAAGGTGCATTTTGAAAGTCTTCTGCATCCTTAACCCAATTTTGGCATGTTTGTGGATTGGTTCTGTTTTGCATAAATAGGTCCAATTATTAAAAAATTAAATGAATGAATTTATCGTAAATTGCTCATCACTACAATGTTATACGTCCATATGTTCACGAAATGGGAAAGCATTCTAAAAGCGGCCGAAGTATAAGTATATAATACTGTTACGAGTTTAGCGGGACTCAAATTAAAATGCCGTTAGAATTACTATAGAGTTTATTAGAATTATACAAACACGTATAACACAGGTACAAATATAACCGAACACAACAAATCCAAACGTAATGCAGAAGGTCGTAATTCAATAAAACGCGCAAAGTCCGTCACTGTTAGATTCCCGAATGTACACACGTCACGCCCGTATCGTAGTCGTAGCTTGACTGCCTCCTCTCTCCATCAGGCCATCGTTTTATACTTCACAAATGCAAAAGAATCCGCAACACCTGGCTAATGATGCTAACGAGCGAGTACAATAGGATAATAGGCTATTCTCCACAATAAATATAAACGTATGCCAATAAATAAGTGAACAAAAGAAGACGATCATAAAAGGATTACAATGAGTTCAAATGCCGATAGGTAATAAAATGTGCTTTTACACATTTGTACGGGGAATTTGTCTTTGTCGGCGCCTAGGCTGTAACAATGTTATCATCTGTATATAAAAAACAAAGTCGTGTTAGTAACACCAATTATAACTCAAGAACAGCTGGACGAATTTTTATCATTTTTGTGTTTTTGGAATTGTCTTCCTCCGGAATAGGATAATAAAGTATTAAAATATGATATTCATCAATAAAAAAAATATCAATAATCATCAGCCTAGCCATTAATTTGTTATGATCTTTCCCGGCCGATTTCGGCAATGGTGACATTTGTCTGATTTAGGTGAATTATTTTTGAATGTATTCAACTCGATCCCGGGATGGTTTAGATTCACGATTGGACCCGGTAGGTGGCGCCGCTGAACACCTCTTTAACGTTGAGACCGATTTTGATGATTTTTTTGTGTTATTTCAAGTAGATTCGAGAATGGTTTAGATGGTGCTGCAATCGGTTTTTGGATTTTTGTTTTTAAGGGCAAGACAATGTCTGCCGGGTACAGCTAGTAGATTATAAAAAGAAAAATTTAAATGTCAGAATGTCAAATTTCAAATTATTATACGCATGTCGTTATTGTTGTCCTACATATTTTATATTAATATATCGATATATATTTAATTATTATATAATTTTTGTTAACTATAATATTTTAGTAATTTATTTTATTTTTGTTAAAAAAATATTATCAGATAATTATGTTTATTTTTTAAAGTTAACAATGCCTCATTTCTATTAAAATTTAAAGACAGAAATAAACCGCCTATTATCAAGCTAAAAGAATTTTCAAAATAATCTTTGGAAATTAATCACTAGGTTCTAGATTCACATTCTAATTGAAATATGAGTTTTCGTAAGAGAAGCGAGCAGCGCTCAGATATCAATATATTCTAATGTTTTCTAGGGATCTTTTTGAAGTTGATTAAGACCTAGATATTTCCACATCATTCTAAACTAAGATGAATAGATGTATCCTAGTAAACACAATACAGCAATTTCAATGAGGAAACGACTGACAGATGTTACTACAATCATAAAATCATTAACCCCCTTTTCCCCCTAGAAAAGTATTAGGGGACAGAGTGTATACTATATTTGCTAGGTTCCTTATCTATCTTGCTATCCATTCATTTATGTTTCTGCTCGTTACAATTTAACGTAAACTATACCATACTATTACTACACAAGTATGAATTTATTTCTATATCTCATAATAATACTATATAGAAAGAAGAGTGAATTTGGGGAATAGTGTGAATGGAGCGTTAGGTAAACTTCTAGGCGCTAAGAACCTCAGCCAGAAGGCCCAGCTTGCCATACACAACGCGGTGCTGGTACCTACGCTCACGTATGGAAGCGAGAGTTGGGTATGGAAGAGAGAGCATGAAAGTAGAGTGAACGCGGTCGAGATGCAAGCACTGCGCAAAATCTGCGGAGTGACGCTCGCGGACCGCGTTCTTAATACCGAAGTAAGAAAGGGAGTTGGTCTGAGAGTGTCGGGGTGAAGGTAAGGAAAGGAATGCTCCGGTGGTTCGGGCATGTGGAAAGAATGACTAAACAGATATACAATGCAAAAGTGGATGGATGCAGAAGTCGTGGAAGGCTACGACACACCTTCCATGATCAAATTGATCGTGTACTAGCAGAAGGTGATATCAGGAGCCTCAAGAACTGACGAGCGTGCATGACAAGAGTTATGAATGTCTAAGAAGCAAGTGAGGTGTGTAAGAAGAAGCCTGAATGGCGCTCTGTTGTTTGTGCCTACCCCGCAAGGGAACTGGCGTGAAGTTATGTATGTATGTATAATAATATTAACATTACAAAATAAAACTAAATTATAAATTAAACTAAATACTTAAAAATAAACTATTTTATAAATAAACTAATATAAAGTATGTAACAAATCGCTGCCAGAGGAAAGCGTGCCCAGAAGGCTATAATATGTAAAGATATGTTATTCGTGACTTACTCCGCATTATTGTTTTATATTCCTTAAGACAGACAGTGGTTTTCAATCTTTTTGAATACACGACCCGTTTACAGGTTGAAAAATTTTGGCGACCCCCTTGGGTCATAGACAGACAAAAATTTAGGAATTTAAAAGACTACGTTTAAGTTTTTCTCTATTTTGTTACCCATATTCATTATTAGAACCTATCTTTATATATAATTCTTCTGTACGTGTGTTGACAGTGAACTCCTCCTAAACGGCTGGACCGATTTGAATGTTTTTTTTTGTATGTGTTCAAGTGGATTCGAGGATGGTTTAGATTCACAATTGGACCCGGTAGGTGGTACACTATAAAGAGCTGCTGAGCGTAGAAAGTATCTAAGTACGAGGTATGAATTTAAATAGTCTTCCTTTTTGCCGGCGGCCCCCGAGCAAGGCTCTGTGACCCCCCTAGGGGTCGCGACCCACAGATTGAAAAACACTGCCTTATGAAATAATAGATCGGTCAAGTGCGTCAACAAACGGACAGATGGAAGCACGCACATGACATTGTTATAAGGACTTCAGTCAAAATGTTTATGGAACTCTAAAACTGCGCTACCGTCCTTTGCAAAAGGTCTCGTAATATTAAAACGTAAATGTCAAAAATAATTTAAAGGAAAAAGACATTCATCCCATTAAATGACACGGAACACTGCCATAATTTTAAACTGATGACAAAACCAACATAAAAATGCATTGTGTGTAATACTTATTCTGTTTGCATAAAGTTGAAAATGTAATGACAGATTGTAGCAGTACATTTGTTATAGAAGCTAGAATGTAAGGCAGTGTGCCGGTCGATGACCCCCACAAAATGTTCGGGTGAGCCATTCAACATTCATAATAGGGAAGTGACAAGACATCGATATTTTTATCTGACTGCGTATCAAATTGGTTTTAGATTCTCTGAAAGAACACAATACAGTAATTTTAAGGAGAGAACTATACTACTATAAGTTTAATAAAATACATCTAAAATATATTGGGCATATATTATATTATATATTAAACTAGCTGATGCCCGCGACTTCATCCGCGTGGTATTTATTGTTCCTTCAAAGCTGTTTAAGTGATTAAAGTTTTTTTAACTATCCCACGGGAACTCTTTAATTTTTCGGAATCAAAAGTATCCTATATGTTGACCAAAGATATGAACTACCGCCATACAAAATTTCATTTAAATAGGTCCAGTACTTTCGGAGATTAACCCGTACAAACCGAGAAACAACAAAAATTGAATAAAATCTAAATTCGTTCTATTTCACTTCTTATATCCTCGTGACTCGGTTTTGAGCATTTTTTTTTCGTTGTACAGAAATTCGACCGCTACAGTTTTATTATATGTATAGATTAATGACAACTTACATAATGTATAACAGTATTCTTTTATAATTGATCGACTGACGACAAAAAATAATCTATATTAATGTGACATTGTCTTGTGCTTCTGTAATGATATTAATAAAATTAGGCAATTTATTAATTGAGTAATTAATGTCGTAATGGCTTGGCACCACTACAATTGCCTGTATTGTATGTCCGAAAGGACTGTCGTGCCAACAAAGGTCTCAACACCTTTGTAATTTTATGTTTGTAACAGTTTTTATACAATTAATGTTATTCTATTCTATTCCGTCGGTCTTATATATTTATAAGGGCTGATTTTTCAACATTTTCAACATTAACAAATTAAAAATTGGAGTTACATACATACATACATAACTTCACGCCAATTCCCTTGCGGGGTAGGCAGGAACAACAGAGCGCCATTCAGGCTTATTCTTACACACCTCACTTGCTCACTAAAAATTGGAGTTGCCTAAAAAAAAAGAGATGAATTGGTTTTACTTAAAAATTCAGTCAGGTCATAATTTGTTCGTTGGATAACCCTTATCTGGTGAGCGAAAAATTAGCCCTAAACAAGATTTTAAAACTTCGAGCAAATTAGAAATTAATGTCGATAAAATTTACTAGTAACACTTGACAACACTATTTCACACGCATACACGGTGTTCAGTACATTGATCGATCCGGCGCCGCGGCGTGGTTAACAACACCCCTTATACGTCTATGTCGCATTGATATACCATCCATATGCGGATAACAAAGCATAGATTTCAACTTTACATCTATAATCTATACAGTATTATAAAATACTAAAAGTGTAGTCTTTTTGAATTGAAACTTCTTTAGAAGAATTTTATCCGTGCAGGAACGGAGAAAGAATACAATTTCCTGCGGCCGGGCGCCTGTCGTAAGATGCTACAAAACAACTCACAACCAGGTGGTAGGGTGTTTGCCCGAGTGGATGGCTACCATCCCTGGTCTAGAGTATGCTGCCATAACAGCCTTGAGTTTTGTACAGTCATTAGTGACCAGCTTCCAGTATCCCTTAACAGAGCAGCAACGCATTCTTAGCACCTTTGGTGTTGCAAATGTCCATAGACGATGGTAACCGTTTGCCTATTTGCTGAACTCATGCAAAAAAAGAGATATATGTAGGTATATAAAAACTACTGTGCGTGTATTGTGGAAGCATAAGCAAAGCCGCAGGCAAATGCTAGTGATTAATAAATCTACTAATATCTACTAGCTCTATCCCACATCTCTTGTTTCATCCTCTCTATCCTTCTTTGTTTTAACGGGAGGTAATTCGTTTCAGGTCTACCCACCGCGAAGGAAACGCGGTGGGGAGTGTAGGGTTGGCTATGTTGGGGAGGCACTAGCACCGAAAGCAAGAAGGTCAGGGATACCCACTAAAACCCCTCGGTGTTCCCTCCTTCGCCATTATGCCAGGGCCACAAGTATTTGGCCATTTCGCAGGCCCTGGCAGGCGGCAGCCCATAAGGCCTCTTCTACTGCCAGGGGTTAGCAAGCCCTAGCGACTTAGTATCTCTTTTTCTCTTTTTTGAGGAGAGATGAGCGGGCGACCAGACCAACCGCACATTCTCATCATAAAACACCTTTGATTTTTTAGATCTTGGCGGCCTTGGTGGTATCCCTCGGGCCGTTCGCCGCTGGCCTGAGCAAGGGATACATGTCTCCAGCCATTGCGTCCATGCAGGATTCTGGGGCTCACAATGGCTCGTTCACTGTCAGCGACCAGCAGGCCAGTTGGATCGCCAGCCTCAGCCTATTAGGTAAGTCCCTGTTACCTAACTTTTACTTACGTTTGTATAGGTTTGCTTTTGACCACCGTCTTACGTGATGACGAGCTCTAGGATAGTTTAGTGTTTTCTTAAGTTTCCGCGACCGGTACAACACATAATAAATAACGTTTTAACCGTTTTAAGCGCGCTATTTTATTTCATTGTGTGATCACGGAAGACAAAGATGTCACCGGCAACTTGTTCATTTTAATTATTTAGTTTTAATTTTTGTTTATGATTATTACTTTTACTACTATTCACTCTATGCGTGCCTAATTTAATTTACCACCGGCTGTGGCTTGAAGAGAAGAAGCGACGCAAGAAACTCCCAAAAAGTGGCCGAAACGTCGGAATAATAAAAATGAAATAAAATTCCTCTTAAACCGTTAAAAAGTTTTTATATCAACCAATTTTTTAGCCGGCTGGCTAATAAAGATGGCCGGAAGGCTGAGTTTTTGGCATTTCGCTTCGTTACCAAACAGTAATAATTGTGAAATCCTTAGCAACAACTGCTAATTATTAAGCATAATATAGGAATGAAGAATTTTAATGGAATACATGTAAAACACAATCTTGTATGTAATAAAACCGTCAATGATCATACAATGTGGGTTTGATATGAGTTTTTTTACCATAAATCTTTTTATTAATGGTTATATTGCGTGTTTAGCAGCGATAGTGTTAGAGAGTGTTAATGCTTAATGCAAGAATATATAAACAGTTAAGGTACGTTTCCAAGTCGACTGCTAACTGCAGGAGTCGACAGCAACGACTGCATTTGACGAAAAAATAATTTTATAATATCTTTATATATTATAAAGAATGACTAAACAGATATACAATGCAAAAGTGGATGGATGCAGAAGTCGTGGAAGGCCACGACACACCTTTCATGATCAAATTGATCGTGTAATCGTGTACGATATTGAACCGTGAACAACATCAGTATGAATCTAGCCTTAATAAAATAAAATAAAAAATAAAAAAGCCTTTTAATTCTTACTTTTTGCTGTAGGTATTCTTAGTATGTTAATTGGTTAGTAATTTTAAATTAATTGTTAGTATTATTGTTGTTAGTTTGTTAGTTGGATAAATTATGTAAGAATCCCAGATTGGGTAAAGGCCTCCTCCAAAGACCACCTCCAGAATCTAGCCTTAATATCTGAAGAATTATTCAAATATAATCATTGCTCTAGAATAATTCATCAATATGCGTTGTGAATTTGTACTTTATCATTTCTATAACAAGCTGTCAATTGAAACCCAGCTTTACACACCTGGTTTGATGGTTTTCACTGATAGACCGCATTGCTACGTTAATGGGCAAGCAATAAATACCGATTATAGCCCGAAGTAAGATGTACTAAGATTGATAAACTTGACCGAGTTTGTGTATCCGTGTGTTTAGATATTTTACCGTTATAATAAGCTTATCTTATACTAATACTGGCTGTGCCCGCGACTTCGTCCGCGTGGAATTTGTTTTCAAAACCCTTCGATTTTGAAACATTCTTCATTGGTGCTCCGCTCCAATTGGTCTTAGCGCGATGATATATAGCGTATAGCCTTCCTCGATAAATGGGCTATCTAACACTGAAAGAATTTTTCAAATCAGACCAGTAGTTCCTGAGATTAGCGCGTTCAATCAAACATAGATTGTTAATGTACTTGTCCAATTTGAAAACCTGCGTTCGTTTTTCCATTTGTCCGTTGAAGTTTCACTTCTACTATGTGTCCCAGCACACATTTAGATTTTTCGCAGGTTTACTGCAAAATATGATTTGGTTAGGTTAGCTACATTTTAATTAATGCATTTATTATTTATACGTATTTTATTTTATCAAACAAAAGAACTGAATTCGATCCGGAACAAAAAACGCATGCATAGTATACTCTAAAATTATGCCGCCTCTCACCACGTCTAGTCTAAATTTATGCCGCTCCTCCACGCGGCCGTAACGCTTTTTCGTGACAGAAAAATACTAAGACCCCCCGTTTATATGTATAGAAGTTTCACATGAAAAACCAGTCACTTTTGTCTACATTTCCTGACTCGCATGTTTTACGATCGTGCCCTAGGGGAGAACGTTTACTGGCGTATTGTTTTCAGAGACCCGACATGACGACCTTTTACTCTCAACAAGATGCCTAAGGGTGTATACAACTTGTTGATTTTGTAGCGCTACCTTAAACCAGCTACTGGAGAAACAGTGGCCTATAGGAAAATGTGGAATGAAAGAAATATCAGTCATTTAGTGACAGGAAGATATCAGTTATTATTACTCATGAATATTATACCTCAAATAACTACTAAAACTACAGAAACCGTTTTAAAATATTGCAATTCAGAATAAATGTATTCCATTTTTTAACGAGCATATAAACCACGTTTAACTGTCTATTATGAGTAGGGGGTTATTTTAACTTGAGTAAATTATAAAAGAAAAATTGTATTAAATGTTTGTGTGTCTGTGTCAAATTTTAACTAGTAGGAAGGCAAATAATTGAAAGAAAGAGGAAGAAAGAGAATATATTTATTTAAAACTACTCACAATTGGTCTGAAAGAGAGTGTCGGGGTGAAGGTAAGGAAAGGAATGTTCCGGTGGTTCGGGCATGTCGAAAGAATGCATGATGAAAGAATGACTAAACAGATATACAATGCAAAAGTGGATGGATGCAGAAGTCGTGGAAGGCCACGAAACACCTTCCATGATCAAATTGATCGTGTACTAGCGGAGGGTGATGTCAGGAGCCTTAAGAACAGACGAGTGTGTATGACAAGAGTTATGAATGTCAAAGAAGCAAGTGAGGTGTGTAAGAATGGGCCTAAATGGCGCTCTGTTGTTCGTGCCTACTCCGCAAGGAACTGGCGTGAAGTTATGTATGTATGTATGTATTTACTCACAATATAAAATGTACTTATAAATAATAAAATCCACAATAAGTAACTGAGGTTCAAAATTGTTCTAGCTCAATAGGGTGCTGTTTGAATTTAACAGCACTGGTCTTCCACTGGGGACCTCACAGTGACTTACGGAGATTCATTTAAAAATATATTAGTAAAAAATAAGAAAATACGACAACTACCATTAGAATGATTGGATACTAAGATATAAAAACTCGGCATTAGACTAGTCAATTATATGGAAGTTGCTGCGATTTTTGTGAAACTTTGATACTCCCATTTTAAACAAGCCCTTACACGACATTTTGGCCCCTATTGTTTGTCTTTCCCTGAATCGAAGACGCTAAGCTTCCTAGTTTGTTTCTGAACGAACTTAACCAAGTTTACACTGAAAAACGACTGAGTCAGTTTGTTACTATATATATAATATAATAACAGCCCATAAATGTCCCACTGCTGGGCTAGGGCATCCCATTATAGGGGAATAGACAGTATACCCGCCACGCTTGTCCAAGGCGGCTTGGCAGGTTTGACACATCGGTTATCTCGATGTGCAGGTTGCATCACGATGTTTTCCTTCACCGTTTTTAGCACATGGTAATTGTAACAATATGCACATTAGGTCCGAAAATTGCCTAAGTGGTGCATGCGTTCCGGCCAGGTTCGAACCCGCGCCCTTTGAGTTCGGGACGCGTGCGCTAGCCATTACGCTACCACGACTATATAGTTTGTTACTAGTACTTAAATAAATAAATGAAAATTCTTATTTTAGGCTAAAACTTAAAAGATGATTTCTTACAGTGCAGTTTTATTTAAGAAAACCTTGTATGTGTCAGCTCCGACGCACGACTGTAGTTTACTCCTTGGACATTAAAATACATGTGCACCTGCGCGATGACAGCGGCCGAATGTGGCCGAATAAGGGCGGTTACAAGAAAACATACAGACAGCTAGATAACTATTTAGCCAGTATGAATTACATATAAAACACACTCACAAACATATTAATTAAAGATTAAAATCATATAAGTTACTAGCTGTTTAATTTAATTTGTCTTCTGATGCGGCGACGGCCGCGGCGTTCGCGTGGGTCTTTAATTTTTGTTTTCTAAAATAAAAGTAACCATGTTACTCTTCATAACATCAGCTATCTGCCAGTGAAAGTTCCGTCAAAATCGGACCAGCCGTTTCAGAGATAAGTTGGAACATACAGACAGATTTTTTTTATATGTACCGCATATACTTTCATATGCATTTACTAAAAAGCTGTCGTTTTGAAATTATAAACAGACCCTTCAGTTTTATTTATTTGTATAAATATCAGAGCGCCTGACAGAAATATAATAGTAGTTTAGTTAAAACTCATCTTGATAAGCAATCTAGCATAGACGAGGACCATTACTTGTAAGGTAAAATAATAGCACCAAGCTTTAGCTGTTTGTCAACCGTATTACTGAATCGGCTGCTATTCACACCGTATATAGGAAATGTAGAATTATTTTAGGATCAAAAAGTCTATTACGAAGAATTTTCAAAATAAGTCTATAGCCACTCGAACGTTCGTCTAACTCGTCCATAATCTGAACATCACACGAATTAAATCACATAATTTACTAATGTATATGAGCCGAATGATTGCTGTTGATGCTTTAACGTAAATATAGCATCGAAGCGTCTGTCTGTCGCAGTTTATTTTTGTCTGCAAATGAAATCTCGTGAATCGATATAACTGAAGGCCTATTCACTAATCAGTGGAGCGTACGCAGTTTATTTTTTTTTTTAATCAAACTTTGTTTGCTTTAACATGGAAAAATAATCATTATATTTCATACGTGAAGCAAAAACTTTGTACCCCTTTTTACGAAAATTTCGCGGACGGAGGAGTATGAAATTTCGCAAACTTATAGTTTATATAGAGAATTTAATATATTTATTTTGCATAATTTGCATGCACTCCGCATGCAAATTATGCAAAATAAATATATTAAATCAATAAAAAAAACATTACACACACTACCATGTATTTGATACACACACGCATATATACTCTTTTGTTTATTGTTAAAATCAAATTAACAGTGTAGCTTTGGCGAAATCTGTGATTATAGAAGTATAGTCTTTGACAACAGAACCTTAATAGTGTTCAAACTTATGATTTAAATTAGTTATGATCGAATTTCGACCACTGGGCTACCACTAGTACTTACTATTATATATAGCTGTTGCCTGCGGTGTTAAAAAAAACGGTTTAAGATAGCCCCTTAGGGGTTGAATTTCCAAAAAGACCGACATACGTGTACCTACAAATACTTCTAACTAGAGTTGGGTAGGACATGATTTTAAAATGAGTTTCTAATAGTAACAGGACATTTTGTACTGAACCCGTACAATGTACATCAAATGAGGCAAGGAGATTTGTATGGTTTGTACATTTTCGAATTTACATCGCCTACAAATTCGTAACACTGCTTTTAAGTAGTATTTTGGGAACTTTACATTGGACATCTCGCAATTTTATTTATTTATTGTTGGAGCACAGCATACAGACTGACGGCCTAACTGCATTTGCAACACCAAAGATTCTTAAAATGTGCTGCTGGCCTCAAAGGGAGGACTAGAACCAAGCCATTGATGCTGGAACACAATGCAAGGTTGTTATAGCCGCATGCTCTAGACCAAAGGTGGTGACCATCCAAACTGGTAATTGCCAAACCAACTGGTTGGGAGTTGTTTTGTCGCCTCACGATAGACCGCCTGGCCGCAGGAATTTGTATTCTATCTCCGTTCCTCCACGGATAAAGTCCCGCATTTTCGTTCCGCTTTGAAACCTTGTAGTGAATAGGGGTATAGATCGGCAAACAGATATGTATTTGCGGCATTAATTGATTTGTATGAGAGAACTGGCAAAGATGTTCTATACTAATGTGTTCTATAAAATGTGATTATTATTCTTGGAATGAACAATTTATTATTATAATGAACGGTGCGGTGGTAGAAAGACGACGAAGGCACCATTCTGAACAGTTCCTCGGAACACTCCCTGTTATAAAATAGAATTTAGATGAGCAACGAAAGCTAAAAAATATCTATGTCAATCTATCTTATGTATTATGATTTTGTCTTCTACCTCTACAACACTATTCTGTTTATAAATATGATAATACATATTTATAAACAGAATACGCATTTTATATATATCATATGATCTTATATATAAAAATCAATTGCTGTTCGTTAGTCTCGCTAAAACTCGAGAATCGCTGGACTGATTTGTCTAATTTTGGTTTTGAATTATTTGTGGAAGTCCAGGGAAGGTTTAAAAGGTGATTAAATATGCAAAAGATACTTGGAATGTACTAAAAACAACAATTTCGCTTTCCCTTAGACACTATTCCTACCTGTCAAACATTTGATGTGCGTCCCGTCGTTTAGTAATCAATTAAATTTAAAAGTCGTTCAGAAATACAATTCTGAGGCGGTTACGAAGTTTGCCGGGTCAGCTAGTATTATAATACTAATCTTGAATATTTTATCAGTATCCCCACAATATTTGTTTCTAATTTGCTCAGTATTAATTATTATCTATACATACATATAATAAAATTGTAGAGGTCGAATTTGTGTACAATGAAAAAAAATGCTAAAAACCGAGTCAGGGGTATGTAAGAGGCGAAATAGAACTAATTTATATTTTTTTTTTCATTGTTGTTTTTACTATACACCTTTTAAACATTCCCTGGTCTTACACAAATAATTCACAATAATAATTAGCCAAATCAGTCCAGCCGTTCTCGAGTTTTAATAAGACTAACGAACAGCAATTGATTTTTATATATATAGATTAAAGCAGCAGAATTAGCAGAAGGTGATTTCAGGAGCCTTAAGAACAGACGAGCTTGCATGACAAGAGTTATGAATGTCATAGAGGCAAGTGAGGTGTGTAAGAATAAGCCTAAATGGCACTCTGTTGTTCGTGCCTACCCCGCAAGGGAACTGGCGTGAAGTTATGTATGTATGTATGTATGTAGATTAAAAACATACATATACGTACATACATTATACTTTATTATAGTAATCCTTAACTAGTCTAATGAAGTAGGATACTGATTGGGCTTGTCTCGTTTCTAGTGGAAGCATGTTATTATATATATTTAAACGGTTTTAAAGCGAAATTTAAAAACAATGGCCATACCCGACCCCAGCAGTATATAGCTTATGTTGCAAGTGTTGAATTCTTCCAAGACGTAAATAAATATACTGATTTTCCGTGTTTGAGATTCTTCAGACATTTCCAAAGACAACGAGTTAACATATGTTACCGTGATTAATCAATCAAGTTTATTTCAGTTTTAGTATTGAAAAACAATGGAATTAGAATACCATCCGCGGCGAACGGTCATAAATTAGTACGTAAAGGCGTGGCGCGAATGATAGCAATTAGCGTTTTTACCAATATTATTTTGATTTAGAAATTATCTTGGCCAATTTTGGCAACAAAATATAATATCGATGACCATGTTTTCTCAATATGTTCTGTATTTGATCTTCAAAAATATAAATTAAATATAAGCTACAATATCAAACTAAAAATAACTTAAAAAATATAATTAAAACGCGCAAATATGCAACCCTCAGTGAGAGTTATATGTTTGTGCCGTTTGCTGTCGAGACGCTTGGACCGTGGGGTCCTGAGGCCTTGAGCCTCTGCCAAAATTTATCGAAACGACTCATTGACTCTTCAGGTAATCAGAAGGCTGGTGCTTACCTTGGACAAAGGATCAGTATGGCGATCCAGCGAGGAAACGTAACCATCCTTCTGAGCACCTTACCCATAGAAGATGATGAAAATTATCGACGATTGAAACCTGCAAATCCTGAACATTAATCATCAAATGTAGCCAAATTATTTGTTACCTAATAATGATGTAAACCATGATTTTTGAGTCTTTTCGTACTTACCGTACTCTGAGTCGACTAATGTTGTATTAATCTTAAATAGTAGCTTTAAATACTCATTTTATTCCTATAATTAAACCTTTTAATTATTATTAGTAAGCAGAATAAAAAAATAAGTTATGAATGTTGCTTACAAATCATTTCTTTTATGAAAATGTCAAGATTTCTATTACAATCATAATAAAGATTTATTTTATTTAGTTGTTTAAGTTAATCATCTTCGTGTGTTAAACGTCCTAAATAACTGACAGTAAATCACTAATGGTAGAAATTTTCAATCTTAACAGGATATTGAATTAAAGTAATTTGAATAATTAATCATCTAAGTGTATTCAAATGTAGCTGTGAAAAGACAGGATATTGGAAATTTTCAATTTAACGATGAATGTTTCGATGAGGTGACTATAGATAAACTATAAAATTATGACGACCATAAACTATTATTAATGTGTTTGAATTTAGATAGTATCATAGAATTAATGTTCTGCGTAAAATGCACCGTTATTGTGTTTATAATATGTAAGTTTATAGCAAAAAGAGAAATGCATTATTGCTTAATTTTTTGTAGTGAAGCTTCTTTAGAATCGCTGTGACTTAATAATAATAATCGGCAGACAAACACACATATTGTATATCCCCAAATTAAGCAAGTTACGCTTGTGTTATGGGTAATATACAACGGACTACTCTGGGGCCGATCCCAGACACCCAGACCATAGTAAATAACGGAGAAAACACGTTTCCGAAATTTACTATACCAGGAATCGAACCCGGAGCCTCTGCGTTGCAGTGAGGTAGGCCGGCAAAGGCTTAGCCCGCTCAACCACAGAGGCCGACTTGAAACTCGATGAAACGAAAAAGCGACACTAAAAAGAGATAAACACATAAATCTATAAGACTAAGCCTGTGAGAGAATGAGGTACGAGTTTTAGATTGTGCAGCACAGATTACAGACTCAATAAGACCGATGATTAAACGTAGGTCCAATTTAGACCGAAATAAACTGATAATAATATTTTTTAGACTAAAACCTTTCAAAATTGAAGGTGGTAGAAGAAGAAGTTTATTTTGAATTATAATATATTAACGGTTGTAATGTCGTGGTAGCGTAATGGCTAGCGCAAGCGTCCCAGACTCAAAGGGCGCGGGTTCGATCCTGGCCGGACCGTATGCACCACTTAGGCAGTTTTCTGATCTAATGTGCATATTGTTACAATTACCACGTGCTAACAACGGTGAAGGAAAACATCGTGATGCAACCTGCACATTGAGATAACCGATGTATCAAACCTGCCAAGCCGCCTTGGACAAGCGTGGCGGGTATACTATCCGTTCCCCTATAATGGGAGGCCCGAGCCCAGCAGTGGGACAAGTATGGACTGCTATTATTATTTATTATATAACGGTTGTAAGGGATGTAAGCTAAAGGAATTATATTTATATTAATAAAAGTTAGAGAAGAATTATCTGTGAGTATATTCTCTGAAGTTTCACTTCTACTACATGTGAACTGCACACACACACACACATTTTTTTATTACCTATCCTTTCCTTGAAACTGGGTTACAGTTACATATAGACGATGACATATGAGGGTTGTGATAGAGAGATAGATTTGATAGAGGTAAGGGATAAAGTCTTGGTAGCGTAATGGCTAGCGCACGCGTCTCGAACTAAAAAAGTGCGGGTTTGAAACCTGACCAGAAGCGGTGCGGGTGCAGTGCGGGTTCGAAGCCTAAAAATTAATACCCCAGGCACAGAAAAGAAAAAAAAACAACACACATGGCACTAGATAGGACTATATATAAGTATAGATATAAGGCCAACACTGCACATGCACTTCCTCACAACACCAGCATGTAACAGATACACTCTACATTAGTACAAGTTAAGTATTAAAATTAGAATAAATTAAAATGATAAGTTATTCTTAAGGTACACCAAAACATAAAAATTACTACATATAATGTCACATACACTAACAAAAATAAACAATAAGCGTGTATGGAGTCTCAAATTTGTCATAGAAATTAAGTAGTAAAAAGGGTACGGAACTCGAGTCCGTAAAGATATTAATAATAATAAAAAAAAAAACCTGACCAGAACGCATGCACCACTTTGACCTAATTTGCATATTGCTACAATTACCATGTGCTAACAACGGTGAAGGAAAACATCATGATGAAAACTGCACATCGTGACAACTGATGAGTCAACCTGCTAAATCGCCTTGGTCAAGCGTGCTGGATATATTGTCCATTCCCCTATAATAGGAGGTCCGAGTCAAGCAATGGGACGTTTATGGGCTGCTATTATTATTATATGTCGGATAGAGACAGGAAAGGGCACGTGCGCCATTGACTTCTTCTTTTGATGATTTTAACAGTGTATTAAAATTATAATAGTTCTGGAACAAGACGTAAATAGTCTATTATGATTCTCGATGATCCTTATCACTAGATCAGTATTTTAAGGAAACTACCTATCTCATTTTCAAAATAAAAATATACGAGTATATTACAATCGAAGGACTGCACATAAGAAGTGAAAACTTTATATCTGAGCATGACGGTCAGGCGAGTTCAGCGCTTCCCCATCCCAAAACTATTTTATGCAAAACTCCATTTCAATATCTATTGGTACTTTGCTAAAACATTAAAAAAGAAACACGAGTAACAAGTTCACTTTCACACTGGTGTTGGTATGTAAATAACTTGTCATTATTGACGATAAATGGTGTACTTAAATCAAATGTAACACTCGGGCAAGTCTATTAAGATAAGACACTTTTTAGTAGATTACTAAACAGGTTTAAATTGCCTGTTATTAAGAAAATTCGTTTCGCCAGGTGGTAGGGCATTTTGCCCGACTGGATGGCTACCAACCCTGGTCTAAAAGTATGTCGCCATAACAACCTTGAGTTGTATTCCGGCATTAGTGACCAGGTTCCAGTCTCCCTTAAGAGAGAAGCAGTGTATTTGTAGCGACTTTGGTGTTGCAAAAGTCCATAGGCGATGGTAACCGCTTTCCATCAATTGAGCCGTCTGCCTGTCTGCTGATCTCGTGAAATAAAAAAAAATATTCGTTTTGCTGCTTCTTCTCATTGTTGTGATATAATATGAAGTGTGTAATACCCGCACGGGGGCTTTGTAACCCGCAGGGGCACTTTGTAACCTGTAGGGCGATTTGTAATCCACACTGAGGCTTTATGGCGAAGCCTTAAGTGAGTAGCGACACCTCGTACTCGACTCCGGCGGGCCAAGTCAAGGACCCCGCCTCCTTACTTACCTTAGCCAGTCGGCACGGAGTAGAGATCGCTGGAGCTAAGAATCAAGCTCCAGGGGTAGAAGTGATAAATGGCATAACGTTGGAAGTAGCTTCGGCGAATCTGCAGCCCACCTCTCCATACCCCTTAGCCACTTGAACTCATGTTACCCCTCGTCAATTAATTCAATTAATATTAGTTTAATTAGGTAATATATTGATTAATTAATTAATGTAATATTGGCCAAACACCATTACAATTGCCTATATTGTACGTCTAAAAGGTCAAACTGTCGTTCCAACAAAGAACTCAATACCTTTGTAATTTTATATTTGTGACAGTTTATACAATAAATGTTATTCTATTTTTTTCTATTCTATTCCAATCTTGTAGGACATTTTTCAGGGCCTATACGGCGAGTGGCGCGTCACCATCTGCACATTTTTTCTATGTTCCTCAAACATTGCGATGGGCAGACGCCATAGTTCCCCTAGCCCAGATCCCTAGTACAACTAACAGGTCATCCCAATAAAATATATTTTATTCAGGAATTGTAAGTTTGTTTATATATAATGAAATTCAACTGCCCATTAAAATGAGACTTAACATAAAAACATATTTAGAGAAAGTTCACTTGCTGATTTGCTTTAAGCATTCTCCGCGTCTCGCTAAACATAAACATAACAGCAGGAGCTTGGATGAGGAAACTGAAGTATGGGATATGTGGTTACAACTTGGGAAGACAATACTTCCAACTGTGTATGGCCATCGACCATTTGAAGTTATAAGATGATTATCAAATTTGCATACTTACATATACTTATAAGTGAATATGAAAATCATGAATACTATACACACTAGTTACTGGTGAGAAGCCAAACTAAAAATACAACATTAGCAATCTTCTTGTCATGTTTCAATAACATAATTAAAACAACATTTATTTTTACACGTTATTTATTATTAATTTATGGCGTAATTTATCCCATAAAGACAAATATTTCGCTTTTAAATTCAATAATTTTACATCTACATGCTAAAATAACATTAATGTTGCCATATAAAAGAAAATTATTGAAATGCAGATAAATATATTACTTATAATTCGTAGGTGTTTTTTAAATATAAACTACTTAATCTTGTTCAATTTTGGTAGTATTTATTTAATCATTATTATTTACACAAAAAAAATATTCATAAAGTACTAAAAATATTCATATAAGCTATAAAAAGACAGACGGAAATGAGGAAATTATCCTGTTATAGAAATTTCTTCATATATATTTAACTGTATTTTTACAAAAATATTTATGTATAAAATAATTATCGCTATCAGTTTGACCATAGCCGTATAATTCGATGTTTTATTTTGATACCGGATGACGTTCTCCGTATTTAGGTTATGAATGTTATGATTGGAATGGAAATTCGAGTTGAAAAACAATATACTTTATACCATATATTTATATAATATAACACATATTTTAGATGCATTTTATTTACTGATAAAACTTCAGATTATTATTAAATCGCTATACAGTAGTACTAAATTTTCGTGAATACTTTTGGTTGAACAAAAATTTTCAAGTTATTATAAGAACATTTTAGTCTATTAATTTTCATTTCAAATATCGTTATATCCGCCCGTCCGTCTGGCTTTATATATCACGATAACTTTTCTTGACAACTATTGAGTCTATATGGATTAAATGTACAATCAAACCAATTGAATCATTACCCACCATAAGGTCATTTTCCTACAGTTGTGAAATACAATTAGGTTGAAATTCGACTGAACATACATTTCCTTTTGTAACGAACTTGTTATCATTTTATTAGACATTGACAGTTACTGACTACGTTGTATTAAACAGATCGGAGAGACTCGACTATACTCGTGTGTAACATCTGACACTACGAGTCGAACATATGAGTTCTAATTTTTTTCTCATTGACTTTACTTGATTTCTGATATGCTTTCAGAATGACATTTTATTTTTAAAATTATAATACTTTTTCTATAATGAATAGATTTAGAATTATAAGACAAATATCAGTTCGAGATTCAAATTATTTCAAATAATTACTGTTTTATCTAAAACATATCTAGTACAATGATAACAAAGTTTTCAATTGCGTAGTTCTCTGAGCCTAGCGACGAGTTTTTATTTATGTTTAAAACGTCTTAAGTGCAACACACACGATAAACCTTACTATTATGACGGTTTTAAAGGAATTACTAGCAAAGTGGGTCATTATTCAGTTGGTTCGATCGTACATAGAATGTGTAATATACAATGTACTAAGAATATATATTATATGCTGCTGTATAATAACTACAAACTAACTAAGTCCGTTGGCTTAGCGACCTAAAGTGAGCCTTGGCCTCAGAAACGAGAGCACGCCACTTTCCTCTGTCCTGCGCAGTGTCTTGCCAGTTGTGGGCTTGTACTGTGGTTAGGGCAGCTTCCACTCTATCTTTCCAGCGATACTTGGAACGACCACCCGGTCGCCGATCGACTGGTCGCCCCAAGTATGTTTTCTTCACTCCCCGATCCTTCTCAACCCGTTCTAAATGACCAAGCCAACGGAGACGGTGAGATTTTATCTCCCCAATTATGTAGGGCTCGGCCATGAGGTCTTCTATTTCGGAGTTGGTTTGGACCCTCCAGCTGCCATCTCCTTTTATTATTTATATCATCTGCTGTATAAAAATATAGTGAATTTAAAAAGAAGAAAGAAGAAGAAGAAGAAAAAGAGTGATAGTCATTTGTGTATTTATTATGATATTTTTGATATTATTAATTTCCAAAATGACATTTTTTGTTTAAAGTCATATAAATTATGTTCCCATTATATGATATGTTTTCCTCATTTGTAGCAAGTAAGCAATAGAAATACATAGATTTGAACAAGAGCAACCAATCTCGTTGATCTTGTAAAAAAACCATTTAATTATGCCTAACCAAGTACAACTAAATGATTTTTTATAGTTTCGTAGCCAACCGACAAAAATAGTAAAACAAACATTCAGCCTCTACAAAACCTCAGTAGGTGTGGTCTAACACGCAATTTGCGAATTAATTTTAATTTAATTTGACTTTAGTATTAATTCCGACTATGAATTAAATTTAGTTAAATCGATAGAAGTTTTACGTGAACCAAAGACTGGTCTGTACTGTCTGATGCCATACAATGAAATACAACCAGGATATACCTACAGCCAGCGTTTTGGGAACGTTTCCAAATGACGACGATTTGGGACCAATATATTGTTTGTAATTTTCATTATAATATTTATTCAATATTAAGCTAATGACAATTTTAGACATAGAATTTACAATAATATTATATAATAAGTTATAACATATAATCGAATACAATGCAAGAAAACTTAACTTATTTGTATTGTGTTCTACTCAAAGTCCCTCAAGACTATAAGTAGAATACTGAGCCTAGATCACCGTCTTCTATGGGTAAGGTGCCCAGAAGGCTGGCTACGTTTCCTCGCTGGATCGCCATACTGATCCGAGCTAATTATATACATACATACATACATAACTTCACGCCAGTTCCCTTGCGGGGTAGGCACGAACAACAGAGCGCCATTCAGGCTTATTCTTACACACCTCACTTGCTTCTTTGACATTCATAACTCTTGTCATGCACGCTCGTCTATTCTTAAGGCTCCTTACATCACCTTCTGCTAGTACACGATCAATTTAATCATGGAAGGTGTGTCGTGGCCTTCCACGACTTCTGCATTCATCCACTTTTGCAATGTATACCTGTTTAGTCGATGCCCGAACCACCGGAGCATTCCTTTCCTTACATTCACCCCGACACTCTCTTTCAGAGTTTTATTTATTTACAATGTTAATTTGTATATACTTAATTATATTTTAGTTCTGTCTCTATTCAAATAATGTACTTAAAACTCTTTAAATAACATTAAAAAATAATAATAAACTATCTTTTTCCGATAAAATTTTATAATCGCCGTTCGTGTTCATTCGGACCGCAGCTGTACTTTATAGTGTTTTATTTAAGCTATTGTAAGACGTGATTATTTAGGTTGCGATAGAATGGTATTTGATTTTTTTATCCTATGTTATTTATCGATTTGGACTGCTTCAGTTAGCGGTATGCAATCATCTGTACTAAGTGAACCAATGTTCACTTAGTACAGACTTATATACCGGGATCACTAAGATAAATTTCATAAGCAAATTTTCGTTGGTTACTCTGGTGTGAGCGTTACTAATATTATACCAGAGCTCTGCTATATTTTTTAACCGACTTCAAAAAAAGGAGGAGGTTCTCAATTCGTCGGGATCTTGTTTTTTTGTTTTTTTTATGTATGTTCACCGTTTACTCCGAGATTTATGAGCCGATTTACGTGATTCTTTTTTTGTTCGACGCGGAATAGCTTCCATTTAGTCCTCTAAAAATTTGACATCGTTTGGCTCAGTACTTTTCAATTTAAAAACATTTTTTATGAAAAAAATTCCATTTTGTTCCATATGTACACTGAGTACTCTGAGAGTTATGATCCGATTTACGTGATTCTTATTTAGTTTGATGCGGAATAGTTGCCATTTGGTCCCCTAAAAATTTAACATAGTTTGGCCCCGTAGTTTTAATTTTACAAACATTTTTTTAAGGAGCGCGGCACCTTTCGTCGGTCTACCCATACATAGCTAGACACTAAAAAGTAACAAATAAAATAAAAAAAATCGTTTAAAAAAACCAACTTCAAAAACTAAAAAGTATAAAATAACTTATTTCTAACGCTATTATTATTAATATATATTATCTAAAACATCTTGAAGTCGGTGCAAAGTAAAACATAAAAATTACTATATTTTGAAAATTACTAAGCATCGGCTTTAAGATGTTTTAGATAATATGTATTAATAATAATAGCGTTTATGTTGACAACTTATAACATAACGGAGTACCGCGGAAAGACCGTGTCAAGAACTCCCGCATCCGCGGCAGTCTTCATATCCGTGATATAGCAGACAAACTGCAAGAGTGTCGCTGACGCTGGTACGGCCGCGTTTTACGGAGCCCGGCTAATTATTTGGGAAACAAATGTCTAGCCATGCCGCCTCCACCAGGTCCCGGTCGAAGGCGAAGGCCCAAGAAATGTTGGCTTGGCGTTGTGAAGGATGACATGAGTACCAATGGTCTCAAAACGGGGGATGCTGAAGACCGCGTGAAGTGGGCTTCGGAGTGAACGCTCCGAACGCAACCGGGATTTAACGCTCGGATGATGATGATGATGATGAACTTATAACATAAGGGTAAAGTGCTTAGTTTGGTAAAATACATGTATAATTGTTAGGCAATTCATTTTTAAATGTTTAGCTTTGTTTATTTTACGCAATATAATATTATGATTAAAACTACAAAGAAAAAAAAAAAAGAAAACTACTATGTGTTCCCAAAATTATGGCCGAATTTCCATGTTGCATGGCAACGTTATTGCATTTCCATAAATACAGGCCAGCCCTTTGGTCACGAGACTTCTCTGAACCGAATTAAAAGGCCTCGCTAGAGTTGTTAAGCCTCACGTCCCCAAGATCCCATTTGCCAGGTGGTAGGGCATTTGCCCGACTGGATGGCTACCACCCCTGGTCTAAAGTATGTCGCCATAACAACCTTGAGATGTGTTCCGGCATTAGTGACCAGGTTCCAGTCTCCCATAAGAGAGCAGCAGCGCATTTGTAGCACCTTTGGTGTTGCAAATGTCCATAGGCGATGGTAACCGCTTTCCATCAAGTGGGTCGTCTGCCTGTCTGCTGAACTCGTGCAATAAAAATAAATAAAAAATAAATCCCATCGATTTTATTTACATTATATGTTAGGATCCCTAGCCAAATGACTGTATGGATAGTATCAGAAATGAGGATAACAGGTCACATCTGTCGCAAAACCGACATTAAGCGCCGCTATTAAGCATCCTGAAGTAGAAACAACGTGTCGGTAAACGTAGCTTAGGACGCCTTCTAGCCCGGTGGACCGACGATCAAAGATCGCCGGCAGGGGCTGGATGAAGAAAACGGCAAGACCAGGATATGTGGCGTACACTTTCGGCGGCCTAAGACCAGCTATGGCTGTGGTTTGGTTGAAGAAGAAGCGAAATGACTCCAGCACCTGTCGCTGTACATGGACCGACAAGCACTTGGCCGATTTCTTTATTTATTTCCATAATAATTCAACGAAACGGCACATGCCTCTCCTTTGATTCTCGTAAAATTATTTTGACACTCGTTAAAACCGTTTGTTTTGTTTGAAATTAATTTGAAATGCTTGTTTTCATTACGTATTAGTGGAAATCAGATTTTTGTTATACATACATACATACATACATACATAACTTCACGCCAGTTCCCTTGCGGGGTAGGCACGACCAACAGAGCGCCATTTAGGCTTATTCTTACACACCTCACTTGCTTCTTTGACATTCATAACTCTTGTCATGCACGCTCGTCTGTTCTTAAGGCTCCTAACATCACCTTCTGCTAGTACACGATCAATTTGATCATGGAAAGTGTGTCGTGGCCTTCCACGACTTCTGCATCCATCCACTTTTGCATTGTATATCTGTTTATTCATTCTTTCATCATGCATTCTTTCTACATGTCCGAACCACCGGAGCATTCCTTTCCTTACTTACCTTCACCCCGACACTCTCTTTCAGACCAACTGTCTTTCTTACTTCGGTATTACGAACGCGGTCCGCAAGCGTCACTCCGCAGATTTTGCGCAGTGCTCGCATCTCGACCGCGTTTACTCTACTTTCATGCTCTTTCTTCCATACCCAACTCTCGCTTCCATACGTGAGCGTAGGTACCAGCACCGCGTTGTGTATGGCGAGCTGGGCCTTATTTGTTATACAAGGGTATATATATATATCTCATGGCTATACCAGCGGCGTGAAAGAGGAATATAAGCAAAAATGAAGAATAATACAGGATGACAAAAACCCAGTAAAAGTGTAACTCGTAACACAGTCTTGTCACACAGGTGGCACCACCACATCCGTTCTTGGTTTAATAGAAAAACTCAACTAATACATCCAAGCAACATTTTATTATTTAAAATTACTGTGCCAGGCAGACGTTGCACTGTCCTGGAAAAATCTATAACTCCATTCCAGCGCCACCTAACGGATCCAATTGTAAATCTAAACTATCCCATGTACCACTCAAAATACATACATACTGACTGGATGGCTACCACCCTTGGTCTATAGTATGCCGCCATAACGACTTTGATTTGTGTTCCGGCATTAGTGACCAGGTTCCAATCTCCCTTAAGAGAGCAGCAGCGCGATATTGCTAATGTCCGCAGGTGATGGTAACAATTTTCCATCACAGTTGGGCCGTCAGCCTGTCTGCTGGGCTTCAGCAATAAAAATATGCTGTTACAAGATCTAATTGCATGTCAATAGATGCTAAGATGGTGTTGACTCTTAATGCTGACAGTTGTCAAAGCGATGAAGTTTATCATCAACTTCCGCGTACCATCGATGTAATAACACATCGTTTATCGAGTCGTTCTGGTCTTAAACTTAATGTGTTGCAATAAAACTTATAAATTGCTGTAATAACATAGTCTAAGGAATGTTAGTTAGACATTTACGGCTTCTAGGTGTTCTGGGTATATTAAGGAATCGCTAGATTTATACGCGATGTATCGTGCGATTTTTAGCGATTGATTGTCAAAAAACATGGAAAAATACATTACTTAATAACGAAATTGAATAAAAAACTTATTATGAATGGCAATGTGTCGCTAATTTAAGTTAAAAATATTTTTCGAAGGATAAGATATTTTGCAGTCATTGCAAGTTTTGGTGAAGATTTTATATGACCAAAAAAGCGACTGTGTTCGCAAAGTTTTTTACGAATAACGGTTATTACTGGACGATTGTAATAATAAAAATCAAATTAACTACCGTGCTTAAAACAGTGAAAATGTTTGTTTTATTATGAATAAATAAGTATGATAAATTACTTTTTACATACCGTCTGTTAAGTTTGTATAGTCCCTTAAATTGCTAGGACTTTTTATTCAATTACAAGTAATAAATTTAAGTACTAACGCTTACACTGATTTATTACAAGGGAATTATATAAATTGATTTTAATTTAAATATTTCATGACATGAGAAGTTGATTGATAGCACTTTCTAGGTAGTTGTTGGCTATAAAGATGGAACGATTATTTTTATTGAATATGCTGCTATAACAATTTAAGTTTGTTGATTCAGTCGGGTACTATCGGCCATCAGGAAATTGATGTTGCAAATGTCCATAGGAAACATAAGCCACATTCCATGAAATAAGTCGTCAACTGTTCTCGATGAAGTGAATCCTATTCCAATATACTGCAATGTTTAGCTAATTCTGTGAACAGAATAATTTATGCTAAAAGCTCTCGGGATATTATGTCAAATATTTATTCGCGCTTAGAGGGTTTTGAATAATAAATAGCATGGGTCCGGTCTGCGGTGACCAGTGATGTAAATTATTCTGTATTTCGTGTTATGACTCATTGTTTTGCTATAGCGTTGTATATTGTTTGGATTAGAATAGACTCTACAGTTGATTTGGGTTACAACGACGCTGAAGGGGGGACCACTATAATTCCGTCGCTATATACAATGGCAGAGAGAAAATAATATTCTTAACACATTTGCTCAAAAAATTAATTTATGAAACCTGCATATATTGTTTGAAAGTTAAAAATCACGCACCGCACATTCGAACGTGCGGTGAAATAGGTACTCTTATGTAAATTAGTACTTAGGTGAAAAAAAAGGTGGTTCGGGCATGTGGAAAGAATGTATGATCAAAGAATGACTAAACAGATATACAATGCAAAAGTGGATGGATGCAGAAGTCGTGGAAGGCCACGACACACCTTCCATGATCAAATTGATCGTGTACTAGCAGAAGGTGATGTCAGGAGCCTTAAGAACAGACGAGCGTGCATGACAAGAGTTATTAATGTCAAAGAAGCAAGTGAGGTGTGTAAGAATAATCCTAAATGGCGCTCTGTGGTTCGTGCCTACCCCGCAAGGGAACTGAAAAAAAAATAAGAATTTCACCAAGGAGTTTCACATTATGAAAATAAATAAGCTGAATAATCGAACATCCTTGGAAGCACTTTTGATCAATACATTCTCATTTTAACACTATAGAGAAAATGAGACGAAATATATAAAGTTGTTGCGACGTTCCGACTGATATTTATGTTTGTTTAATTACCTATTGTACCTACTGATTTCTCACAAATGTGTTGAATAAGTTGTATGGCACAGATGCGGTTGTTGGTTTTTACAAACTCGTGACTATGGTAAGCCCTCGACTTCGTTTCAGGCTTAAAATTGTGTACTCGTTTGTTTGTTTTTTTTTATTGCACGAGTTCAGCAGACAGGCAGACGGCCCACTTGATGGAAAACGGTTACCATCGCCTATGGACATTTGCAACACCAAAGGTTGCTACAAATGCGCTGCTGCTCTCTTAAAGGAGACTGGAACCTGGTCACTAATGCCGGAACACAACACAACGTTGTTATGGCGGCATGCTCTAGACCAGGGGTGGTCGCCATCCAGTCGAGCAAATACCCGACCACCTGGCTGTGGGTTGTTTAGTCGCCTCTTACGACAGGCCGCCAGCCCGCAGAAAATTGTATTCTTTCTCCGTTCCTGCACGGATAATAAAAACCAACGTACTGAAATAGGTATTATTATTTAATAGACAGTGCTTGCAGCTGCAAAATGCGCATACATATCGCCTAATGTCTACTTAACAATACAAATTTTTAGGTTTAATTTTAGCTACCTGAACATTTTTTTTAATACATGAGTTCAGCAGACAGACAGACAGCGCACCTGATGGAAACCGCTTACCATCGCTTATAGACATCTGTAACATCAAAGGTGCTACCAATGTTCTTCCGCTCTCTAAAGGGAGACTGGAACCTGGCCACTAATTCCGGAAAACAATTCAAGGTTGTTGTAGCTGCATATCCTAGCCCAGGAGTGGTAACCATCCAGACAGGCAAATACCCTACCAGCTAGCTGTGGTTTGTTTTGTCGCCTCTTACGACAGGCCGCCTGGCTGTACGAAATTGTATTCTTTCTCCGTTCCTGCACGGATATACTTTATAAGAAAAAAGACAGTGAATTTTACAACTACGTATCATCTATGCTAAGAAAAATACTATGATGAACTTCAAAAATATGCTATTGATCGAAGATGATGAACCTTTGAGTGTTTGTTTGTTCACTTAGTCCTTGTATGTAGACTCGGTCGCAATATCTGAAAATAATTTCTAGGAATTGGTTACAATTAGCTCATAAAAAGTAGTCGTTATACCCGAAATCGGCGTTACGTTCGAAGTCGCTATATCCAAAATTATTTTCCTCTAAAAGTATACTCTAGATTTTGCCAGGTGGTAGGGCTACCACCCCTGGTCTAAAGTATGTGGCCATAACAACCTTGAGTTGTGTTCCGGCATTATTGACCAGGTTCCAGTCTCCCTTAAGAAAGCAGCAGCGCATTTGTAGCAACTTTGCTGTTGCAAATGTCCATAGGCGATGGTAACCGCTTTCCATCGAGTGGACCGCCTGCCTGTCTGCTGATCTCCTGCAATAAAAAAAATCAACGGACTGAAGTGTTAGGTTTTTATGCATTTATGTGCAGACAAAAATCTACAGGGCAATTAAGCAAGCACTTAAGGCCTTGATCTCAAAATATCACTAATATAATCTTATGGCCTTAGCCGTGTAGTGAAAGATAAGGTAATAACTTACCTTATACGCAACTAGTCAGTTATTATACCAGTCTAGGCGGTTAAGTCTGGCTGCTTTTGGGCGTGGAGGCTCCCAGTTACGCTTAATTGATTTTGATTTTAATAGCCCTACTAGATACCACAGTACTTCAACAGATTGGTATAATTCATAGAATATTTGATTTCCAAATTAGCTCCTTAGACCGATCTTCTTCTATAAGCAGGTTGTTTACACGGACTCACTATACTCACACACACACTCCTAAAACACACACACATTCAAACAAGCAAGATTGCACACACATTATCAATTTATCATTATCTATACCCACTCTGCCACATATATATTACAATAATTCTTACGCATCTAGGGAATCTAGGCACGTATAACCTTTCCAGGCATTTATTTTACTTTTGACAGTCCGATGATGGATCAATTAGTAATATCCTAATGCATTACCTACTCGATTTGTTATAAAAATCGACTTCATTTATAAATAAGTTTTTCAACACACTTGCTCATAAAGTGGCTCTATGGTCACCGCAATTAGGCACAGAATGACACCCATTATCAAACTGTGAGTAAAAAACATTAAAACTCACTAGTGAGTTATAGATTTTTTTTTTATTGGTTGAGTTGCTTTGTTCTTAAAAAAGTTTTTATTCAAAAAAAAATATCGTGTTCTATCGAACAAATAAATTAATGTTCCTATTGCTTGCTCATTTCATGCAACTTCTTATTTAAATAGATAATTTTAACTCGTACGTGTTTAATAAATAAAACTTTCACTCATATATACCTTTTTTATCTACTAAATAAAATGAGTTTTTGTTGTTATTTTATTCACAAGTGTGTTGAAAAACGTCGTATGATACACGTGTGTATTGATGATTACCGTCCTCGGCTCTCTTAAGACGCTCGCCTACGGCTCGACTCTCAATGGCGCCTCGGCGGTAATCACCAATTTTACACACTAGTACCATAATGTACTATTAAACAATTTAATTAATCTATATATTTTTGTTGAAAATACTTATATCCTGTAATAAACATCCACATTTCAATTAACATATTTTACATAGTAATATATTAAGTCTTAATATATATAAATTACGTGTCACGTTGTTTGTCCGCGATGGACTCCTAAACTACTTGACCGATTTTTATCAAATTTGCACACGTGTGCAGTTTGATCCGACTTGAAAGATAGGATAGCTTACATCTGGACCCGGTAGGTGGCGCTGGAATCGGTTTCTAAATTTTATTTCTTCAGGGCAGAATAACGTCTGCCGGGACAGCTAGTAAAATATAAAACATTTTTTATTTAAAAACGATTAAGTTCGATTTATTGACGTATAGGGTCGATGTTTTAATAGTCTGTGCATTACATGACTCACGTAGCATCACTTTTACATCACCTACAACAATAAAGTGCGACAATTATGTCATTTGTTTCATGTGGCCTTTACTGTCAGTAAATATATAACTTGATTGACGTGCAAACGTCAAAAGTAAAATAAACGCTTGAAAACACTATAGTTATTAGTTATGGTAGAGATCCCAGTCACCCCACACTTACGTGATTTTAGGAAAGATGAAATTTTGAGGATCGGTAGTTTAATATAAACTTAGAAAGAAATGGATACTCGCTAAGCTGAAAGCGAGGCCGTTTTTCAGGTAGGTGTTAATCTCTGGATCTACTAAACAGATTTTAAAAATTCTTTGACTGTTCGAAAGCTACGTTAACAGGGGGTGTTATAGGCTATATAACATGACGCTATATACCACGGGAGCGGGACAGAGGGCGGGTAAAACCGCGCCGGGCCGCTAGTATATAGAGAGAGGAATTTCGTTTAAGCCAGGTCTTTCTTCTAAGTAGGGCAATGGCACCATTGAAAGCAGTTCACAAACTTTCCCTTATAAAAATTGGTGTATAAACAACAACAATAAATCGTTCTGCGTTCAGATGAACGCGAAGCCGTCAAGTGTCTATTAAAAAATTCAATTAATCACCATCAAAATTCCAACGTGGGAGTTACGTAACGTTAACGGCGGGTTTATTGTAACCAATCGGTTAACTGAGTGAGTGCATCGATCAGCGTGATCGGGACAACGACCCAACAACGATCTGTCGCTTTCAATCATGATTTATGCACGATTTCGGTGATCGTTTAGTATTGCACGAGTGATACAGCGTGTTCTGGATTTATTCTGTACTATTTAATCGACTTCCAAAGGGAGATGGTTCTTAATTCGGCTGTATTTTTGAAGTGAAACTTCTTTAGAATCCTTTTGATTTCAAACATGAACTCGATGAAACGAAAATAAAGCGAGACATGAGTTCAGCAGACAGGTGGTTGCATTTGCCCGTCTGGATGACTACCACCCCTGGTCTAGTCTAAGTAAGTCGCCATAACAATCTTGAGTTGTGTTCCAGCATTAGTGACCTGTGTTGTTGCAAATGTCCATAGGCGATGATAATCGCTTTCCATCGAGTGCGCCGTCTGCCTGTCTGCTGAACTCCTGCAATAAGAAAAAGACAGGCAAACGGCCCACTTGGTGGAAAATGGTTACTATCCCCCAAGGGTGCTACAAATGCGCTGCTGCTCTCTTAAGGGAACTGGAACCTGGTCACTAATACCGGAACACAGCTCAAGGTTGTTATGGCGGCATACTCTACACCAGGGGTGGTAGCCATCCAAACTGGCAAATACCCTATCACTTGGCAGTGGGTTGTTTTGTCGCCTCTTACGACAGGCCGCTCCAACGCAGGAAATTGTATTCTTTCTCCGTTCCTGCACGAATAAAATATACTATATATTTAAATTATATATATAAGATATAGTAATAAAATGCAGCTATTTAAACATAACAATAATAGGTAGTTCCTTAATAAATAATACAATTTGGCAACCCCCGTAGATATTATTGTTGTTGCATATCATTGGACTCCCAAAGATCAATCAAAAAATGGACCGACAGTCAATAGCCCGTTACAAAATTAAGTACGCACTTGACACCCGGTGACTCGGGATTTGACTCAACATAGTCTTTACTTTCAAATTGTTTCTTCCGTATTAACGATTATTTTCATCAAATGCCTATAACTGCAGAAATATAATTACTTTCACAAATCAAATAGTGCTACTGGTGCGGCGGCGCTGGGTTTAGCGTTAAGCGGACTGCTTCAATTTTGCGGGAAAAGAAGTGTGGGACAATTTTGATGGGATTTTGAGAATGAGCACGCACTTACCAGGTTAATGGGAATGAAATGCAGCTGCTCCTCTGCTCCTCAGTCCACTTCACTTTATTTTTTTTTATTGCAGGAGTTCAGCTGACAGGCAGACGGCCCACTTAATGGAAAGCGGTTACCATCGCCTATGGACATTTGCAACACCAAAGGTGCTACAAATGCGCTGCTGCCCTCTTAAGGGAGACTGGAACCTGGTCACTAATGCCGGAACACAACTCAAGGTTGTTATGGCGACATACTGTACACCAGGGGTGGTTGCCATCCAGTCGGGCAAATGCCCTACCACCTGGCAAATTTGTTTTTAATATGGTTTAACGTATTTAATTTTATGTGTATTTGTAGTAATTTATATTATATATGTTTATTATATTTTACAATTATGATGCGGAGCGGGTTATTTGTATAATACACACATTTACGAGTTGCGGTCGCGGTATATTTTATGGTATTTTATTTATTTACAATGTGTGCGGCGATTTAATTTCTGTTTTTTTTTTTTTTTTTTTTGTGATGGCTGCAATGCCATTTAGGCATTGATTTTGCCAATGTCGAGTGTATAGAAAAGCCAGGTGATATAAATAGGAATTTTGGCCGGTAAATTAAAAACAAAAAGAAAAATCTGCCAATCTAATACAATACAATAAACCTAATATTTACAACAAACCATAAGAGCAAAGGACAAAACTAAACAATCGCGATTTAATTTAATTTATTTTATCTTATGACATGAGATGAATGATTGACGTGACGTGCGAAACGGGAACGCGCCGTCAGATTTAAAGGAAGAATTTAAATAATAATGAATAGTTTGTATATGCCGAAAGAAGGTTACTTGGCGGTACCAACTACTAACAGTAAGAAGCAGAGAGATTAATGTAAAAACATCTATTTGGTGTTTACAACACTTAGCGAGGCACATTAAAAAAAATGGGTATTACACTAGAAAAACAACGAAGGAATGAAAGCTCTCTCTATTGTTCGCTTTAATTTAAAGCTAGACATTGAATATGAATACATTGTTACTGTTCACGTCAAAATAGATTATATAATGCTAACATCGTCTTCAAATACAGAGGTAAAGTATTGATATATTATCACCTGGTTGCACAAGGTTAAACTAGATGGCGCTGTTCAAAACCGAGCAAATCCTACATGGCGTGGACGTGTTCTTACGAAATCAAATGTAATATTATGTTTTTGTCAATGTATTTTAAATAGCGCAAACAGTAACAATTGGGACAATGGGCGGCGTTATCGCTTATAGCGATCTCTTCCAAGCAACCCAGTTTCCAAGGAGACATTATAAGAAAAATTAAACAATATTTGGTGGTTTAACTCAATTAAAATTAATTCAATCGTAATGAAATATATTTAACGAAAAAAAAACTTGAGAGGTGTCAACGGACACCCGGATGGAACGAAGTTCCTTTCGATTAATTAGTGAAGGAATTGCAATAAAATTTTATTTTTATGTACAAAAAACCTGTAATACACTCAATAAAAATAATCGTCACGACACCACACTGTTCAATGCGAAATAGAAAGACGAAACGAAAATAACTGGCTTGCTTTCTATGAGAGAGAGAGACAGACAGAGAAACACGCGCACGCCGCACAGCTTACAACTATAGCAAAAAGTGTCGTTACAACTTTTGTTCTTAATTTTTTTCCGTTTAGCCCCCTTTCGCAACGCGCGATAAGGAACTTCGTTCCAATAGGTGCAGTTCAGCAATTGGCAGACAACGGGTGCCTGAAGCTGGTTTTCAACTGCATCCTGCAACGAACGGATTTCGAACTGTTATTTATTTAAATACTAGCGGCCCCGGCAGACGTTTTCTTGCTCTGATAAATAAAAATCTAGGACCCAATCCCAGCACCACCTACCGGTTCCAACGAGATAAAAAGTATCCTATATCCGTCTCCTGGTTCTAAGCTACCTCCCCACCAATTTTCAACCAAATCATTATAGCCGTTCTTGATTTATAAATAATGTAACTAACACGACTTTCTTTTATATATATACTAGCTGTCCCGGCAGACGTTGTTCTGCCCTGAAGAAATAAAATTTAGAACCCGATTCCAGCGCCACCTACTGGGTCCAAATGTAAGCTATCCTATCTTTCAAGTCGGATCAAACTGCACACGGTGTTCAAATTTGATTAAAATCGGTCAAGTAGTTTAGGAGTCCATCGCGGACAAACAACGTGACACTTAATTTATATATATTAAGAGAGATATATATATATATACTAGCTGTCCCGGCAGACGTTGTTCTGCCCTGAAGAAATAAAACTTAGAACCCGATTGCAGCGCCACCTACCGGGTCCAAATGTAACCTATCCTATCTTTCAAGTTGGATCAAACTGCACACGGTGTGAAAATTTGATTAAAATCGGTCAAGTAGTTTAGGAGTCCATTGAGGACAAACATTGTGACACGAGATTTATATATATTAAGATATATATATATATATATATATATATATATATATATAGATAGATAGATAGATAGATATTACGAGTAATAATAATCACATGCAATAAATGGAATTATTATAAACATAATAGTAATAAGGACCCGCAGGAGGGCTTTGTGGACACACTTTGTTTGGACACTTCATACCCGCCTCCGTACTTGCTTTAGCCAGTCGGTACTGCGTGGCGATCGCTAGATCTAAGACTCGAGCTCCAAGGGTGGAAGTGCTAAATGACCTAATGTCGGAAGTAGCTTCGGTAAACCTGCAGTTGACCTCTCGATACCTTTTAACCACTCAAACCCATTTTGCCCCTCGCCAATCTTGTACGGTATTTTTTGGGGTCCATGCAGGGAGGGGCAAGTCACCGTCTACCTATTTTATTCATGTTCCTCGAACATTGCGACGGGCAGGCGCCCGTCCCACCATCCCAATAGCCCGGTACCTTTTGTTCTCATTTCCTACAATAGTCCTACACTGACTGGGGCTTGTTCTCGAGTGTATTACTATATGGTGTAGACAAGGATAGTCGCCGGTTAGTGTCACACCATTTACATCTTTGTCAAGGGGCCTTTACGTATTGACTTTCCCATTGCCCACGCAAAGTCTCCAATGTCCAGGCCATTTTTACAGCCCGTGGTCTTTAGGGACATATATGTGATAAGTATATTATGTTAAAAAAGAATATTGTAGGACTACTGATGAAAATATTCAAGGAGCATGTTATAAACTTATAATTAAACCAAAGTACATACATACATAACTTCACGCCAGTTCCCTTGCGGGGTAGGCACGAACAACAGAGTGCCATTTAGGCTTATTCTTACACACCTCACTTGCCTCTTTGACATTCATAACTCTTGTCATGCAAGCTCGTCTGTTCTTAAGGCTCCTGAGATCACCTTCTGCTAGTACACGATCAATTTGATCATGGAAGGTGTGTCGTGGCCTTCCACGACTAAACCAAAGTACTGTGAGCAAGTACTGTGAAGATGCCCAATATTCAAATCAATTATATTTCTGTCATGCTGGGGCCGCACCTGATGCGCACGCAGATGTGGCGATGGGTGTAACGCGTTATTTGTGATGCGATATTGTTTTTTGACAAGAGTATTTTTTGTATTATTATTCTCAACAACTCTACGGACTCGAGTTCCGTACTTCTTTTTACAACTTAATTTCTATATTTAATTTTTTTAATTTAACAAGCTTATTAGTTATTTTGGTTCTTGTGTGTGACATTAATTTATTGATTTTTGTGTTGAGGTGTATATTTATTACGAATAACTTATTATATTAATTTATTCTAGTTTTAATACTAAACTTATACTAATGTAGAGTGTAATCTGTTACATGCTGGTGTTGTGAGGAAGTGCATGTGCAGTGTGGGCTTTATATCTATACTTATATATATTGTTTGACAAGAGTTATGAATGTCAAAGAAGCAAGTGAGGTGTGTAAGAATAAGCCTGAATGGCGCTCTGTTGTTCGTGCCTACCTCTCAAGGGAACTGGCGTGAAGTTATGTACGTATGTATATATGATATTGTTTTTAATTGTTAATGACGTTATATATTCACAGATAAGTTATATATATATAAACTTAAGAGTTAAATTTGCTGATTCTGGTTGTATATGAACTGATGTAATTTAGTGTTTTGTTTAGTACTTTGTTTTTACTCCAAATACTGCGCAAAAGCCAACCTTCTTTACTGGGAAACAAACCATATTTCATTAGTACAATCGTGCTGTCAGCGCGTTCATATTCAAAATCAATATTTAGAATGAGTACAGACTGCTAACAAAATATACTGTGTAAAACGGAACGCGTATTGCGGAGAAACAAACAGTCGGTTGTGTTGTGAACTGATATATTACAAACCAGCTGCGCCCCGCGGTTTCACTTCTTACATCCCCGTGACTCGGTTTTTAGCATTTTTTTTCATTGAACAGTAATTCGACTTCTACAGGTTTATTATATGTATAGATAGCCAGGTGGTAGAGTATTTGCTCGACTGGATGGCGACCACCCCTGGTCTAGAGTATGCCGCCATAACAACCTTGTGTTGTGTTCCGGCATTAGTGACCAGGTTCCAGTCTCCTTTAAGAGAGCAGCAGCGCATTTGTAGCACCTTTGTTGTTGTAAATGTCCATAGGCGATGGTAACCGCTTTCCATCTAGTGGGCCGTCTGCCTGTCTGCTGAACTCCTGCAATAAAAAAAAAAAGATAGATTTGGTCTGTTTTTGTAATTGTATACTTTGGTGTGCAATAAGTGTTATCTCTGTTTCTCTCTTACTCTTCCCCCCCATCTCCCCCACCCCACCCCCCACCCCCACCCCCCCTCTGTCTAGTCTGGAACACTTTTTATATTAGACCGAGACCTACACACCATGATCAGATAGCAGAAGTGTTAAAGGAGGTCAGGTAAAAAGCATCTCATCTCACTCACGCCTGTTTCCCATGAGGAAGGCAGAGACTATGGATCTCCAGTTGTGGCGATCCTGACAAACAACTTTCGCATCATCTACTTTTGTTAACCTCTTCATACATGCCCGTTTACTTTTTTTATTTATTTTTTATTGCAGGAGATCAGCAGACAGGCAAACGGCCCACTTGATGGAAAGCGGTTACCATCGCCTATGGACATTTGCAACACCAAAGTTGCTACAAATGCGCTGCTGCTCTCTTAAGGGAAACTGGAACCTAATCACTAATGCCCACAACTCAAGGTTGTTTGGCGACATACTTTAGACCAGCGGTGGTAGTCATCCAGTCGGGAAAATGCCCTACCACCTGGCTGTGGGTTGTTAAGTCGCCTCTTACGACAGGCCGCCCGGCCGCAGGAAATTGTATTCTTTCTCCGTTCCTGCACGGATAATAACGGATATTTGAGGTGTTTTTTACCTGACTTCTCTTTATCACTTCTGTTATTTGATCATGGTGTGTTCGTCTCGGTCTACCGGCAGCAACTCTACCCTTCACAATACTGTCATACACCTGTTTTCATGAATTCATATAAAACACTTTTCCTTGCTTAATCTGATCTAAAGTAGTTTTTATTTTTTTACTCTTGAAACCTTTTTGATTTTTAAGTGATTCAACTTATATTTTTACAAGATTTTATTTAACTTGCAATGTACCTATGTATGTATGTATGTGTGGAATCTTGCAAGTTAAATTTGACCAACTTCCCGGTTTCCGATTGAGTTGAAATTTTGCACGCATATGTATATCGCGTGACATTGCAATAATATGGTACCATGGAGCTGATCTGGTGATGGAGTCCGAAGGTGGCCATAGGAACTCCTGTACTAAACAAGTTAGACCCGTCGTGTTTGGGCTCGTTTTACTTGTCTTGGCTAGCACAGCTGCTACATGATATCCAGGATCTCAAAGGCTTGTATTTAAAAACCTTTTTAAAAAAGCTTTTTTGTTTTATTATGAAATTTATGAGTTTTCGAAGCAAGGTACCAAACTTAAAAATGTGATATCTCAAAATGTTACTTGACAAGTTCGTCTTTTTCCCTGGGGTCTTACTCCAAAAGGAAGGTTTGCACTGAAAATCAGCGTTGTGTCGGATATTCAAATTCAAATTCAAATTCAAAAGTTTTTATTCAAAATAAGTTCCACTGGAGAACACTTTTTGAAGGTCATACATGTAAGTTAAATTTTTTTTTTTTACTTCCTATTCTATGTACACCGCTTCGCAACGTGTTGATGCTGTAAAGGAGAAGAAGCGGCAAGAAACTCCCCAGCAACACGTCTAGCTAAATATTGATTTTCTTTATATTTCATATTCTATTTATATCTCAAATTCTTTTTTTTAATAAGTATTGTACAGAAGTATGTTACAGAATCACTTTTTGAAGAATTAATGGAGGTAGCAAACAATGCATACTCAGTAACTCAATATTATTCCGGCACAGCGATATGCTGAGTGCAGACCTTGTTTGCTGAAAATGCGGCGTACAAATTCTCAAAATATGCTCTGTGTATTAAAATATATAAGGAATGTAATTATGTCGCTGTTTCTGCAAATAAAGTCGTTCTTTCTTTTCTTTCTTTACGTATATAAAAAAGAACATATTTTTTTGTATTTCTGTCTGTATGTTCCGCTTAATCTCTGAAACGGCTGGACCGATTTTGACGGGACTTACTGGCAGATAGCTGATGTTATAAGGAGTAACTTAGGCTACTTTTAAAATAAGGGTTCCGCGAAAAAAAATTCCACCGGGACAAAGTCGCGGGCCCAGCTAGTATAGAATAAACATAAAAACTGCAAAATGAAATATTAAGTTCAGGAAATGAACTTTGGAATTAGGTAACTTTCCACCTGTCGCTTGATGATGAAAACTATTAAAATCCATCAAAAATACACAAAACCAGATAAAGTTCATTGATGTATACACATGAATGGAGTATAATTGCTCCAGTCGTTAAAACCATTTTTGTCCTGATAAACAAACTGACACACTTGAACTTTATATATGTTGAGAGTTAAAATTAAAATAATTTGTTTCTACGCGAGAAATTGTTAACCGACTTCAAAAAGGTTCTCAATTCGACTTATTTTTTGTAAGCTTGTTACCCGATTTCTCTGCGAATTGTAGACCGATTTTCAATTTTTATTATTCGAAAGATATACACCTGAGGTGGTGCCATTGTCACAAAGATAGGATCTGATGAATAGGGATCTCAAGGATATCGGGAGTAACCTTCGAATATTATACAAAAAACAAAACGCGTTTCATATATTTTCTAACCGACCTTATTTTTTCTAAAACTATTCAAGTGTTTGCGTAATTAATAAGTACAAAATAAAAAAACTTTTTAACAAAAACAAAATCGGCTTCAAAAGTTACTAAAAAACTAAACTAACTAACTCCTTTGGCTCAGCGACCCAAAGTGAGTCTTGGCCTCCGAAACGAGATCACGCTACTTTCCTCTATCTTGCGCAGTGTCTTGCCAATTGTGGGCTTGTAGTACGGTCAGGTCAGCTTCCACTCTATCCTTCCAAAGCACAAAATAATTATTTTCTACAAAATCTTTAATTAGGTGCGAAGTAAAACATAAAAATTAATATATTTTGCAAATTTGTTGTTGTTACTAATAGGTTACATATCAAATGTCTTCTCTACGCCGATGATCAAGTTATACTTGCATCATCGGAAGTAGAGTTACAGGAGATGGTAACAATTATGAACGAGAGATGAGAGAAAGGGTATGAAAATTAATGTGAACAAGACGAAAGCTATGGTATTTGAAAGTGATGAAAATATGACAATTTGTATTATACACGTAGGAAGACAAAAGTTAAAGCAAGTCAAACGTTTTGTTTATCTAGGGTGCATGTTTACCAGGGACGGAAAGCACGAAAGTGACATCGAAAGAAGAGTACATACATACATACATGCATAACTTCACGTCAGTTCCCTTGCGGGGTAGACACGAACAACAGAGCGCCATTCAGGCTTATTCTTACACACCTCACTTGCTTCTTTGACATTCATAACTCTTGTCATGCACGCTCGTCTGTTCTTAAGGCTCCTGACATCACCTTCTGCTAGTACACGATCAATTTGATCATGGAAGGTGTGTCGAAGAAAGAAAGAAAGAAGAGTAATTGCAGGTAATAAGATGAATGGAGCGTTAAACTCTTTTATGAAAAGCCAAAAAGTGTCTGTAAAGGCACCCTTGGCTATCCACCAAGGGGTGTTGGTGCCAACACTAATGTACTACACTGAAAGTTGGGTGTGGCAGAAGAAGCATGAAAGTAGAATAAATGCAGTTGAAATGAAAGCTTTGAGAAGTATATATCACGTAAGCATGAATGATATGATACGGAATAGTGTAATAAGGGAGCGTTGTGGATTGAAAGAAGATGTAATAACAAGAGGTGAAAAAGGAATGTTAAGGTGGTTTGGGCATGTAGAGAGGATGGATGAAAATAGAATCACAAAACAAGTGTATAACAGTAATGTGAATGCTAGAGTTGGTACCGGTAGACCACGACGTACACACCATGATCAAATAACAGAAGCGTTAAAACGAGGTCAGGTAAAAAGAATATCAAATAAACGTGCATGTATGAAGAGGCTAATGAAAGTAGATGAAGCGAAAGTTGTTTGTCACGATCGTCGCAAGTGGAGATCTATAGTCTCTGCCTACCCCCATGGGAAACAGGCGTGATAATATATATGTATGTATGTGGTTGTTGTTATTTTATGTTTTACTTCACACCAACTTAAAGATATTTTAGAAAATAGTTGCTTTAGAACGGTACTTTTAAAATCGGTTGGTTTTTGTTTGATTTTTTATTATATATAAAAATTAGCGGCCCCGGCAGACGTTGTCCTGCCGTTAAAAAATTAAATTCTAGAACCCGATCCCAGAGTCACGTACCGGTTCTAATTGCGAATCTAAACCATCCGGGGACCCACTCATCCCTACTCTGTGATGTTTGCTGGATGAGAGGTGACAACGGTAGTCATCTAGCGGGGATAACTGATCGATTGATAGTTAAAATTAAAAAAAATCGCGATGGAAAAATAGGGGTTGATAGTAGAGAGGTGGAAAATTAAGAGTAATATAATTTTTTTCATTCTAAGTCATGACAAAATGAGATTAAAAATCTTGCCAAAAAAAATTAAATTTTGTAATTAACAAATAAAAAATAGGTGTGAAAATTTAGGGTTGTGTGTATTTTTAAATGCTGTATCGTAAAAAAATAAGAAAAGGAAAATTTATCTAAAAATTTAAAATAAAAAAAATTAGGGGTGGACTATCCTTAACATTTGGGGGATGAAAAATATATATTGTCCGATTCTCAGATGTCTGAGAATTGGACAATATCTATTGGGTATGTACCCAATATGCACACAAAATTTCATAAAAATCGGTCAAGCCGTTTCGGAGGAGTATGGTAACTAACACTGTGACACGAGAATTTTATATATTAGATTATTACTAGTATCCATCTGAAACTGATTTTCGAAAGTTTCTTCTTCACTTTCCCGACCCTAAAAATCAATAGTCACAACTTGTTTCCAACACAAGAATATATTCAAAGAAGCTTTCCCGTAATACATTTGACATTTTCCTTTTATATCCGACAATAAAGAAATATTTCTACCCAGTTTCCCTTTGAATGTATTTATTTGACCCTTACTTGACACAGATGTACAATACCCTAACAATATTGCTGTAGGGGAACTGCGAGAGGGAAATCATTTTTGAAGTGAAACTTCTTTAGCATCGTTTTGATTTGAAACTCGATGAAACTAAAAAGTGACACTAAAAATAGATGTACACGTAAATCTATAAAACTAAGCATGCGAGAGAATGAGATAGAATACATAATCTATACTATTATTATAAAGCTGAAGAGTTTGTTTGTTTGTTTAAACGCGCTAATCACAGGAACCGCTGGTCCGATTTGAAAAATTCTTTCAGTGTTGAATAGTACATTTATCGAGGAAGGCTATATTATATTTTCCAATTAGGGATCCTTACTAAAAGTCCAATAATGTAACCCAAGGTGTAAGAAAATGACCCGTAAAAATCCTTACACGGCTTGCGCTGCGAAAACTATTGATTATAGACTAAAACAATGTACTACCACTTTGCAGAACATATAATTGTCTACAAAAAATATCCCATAACCATATGTCTAATTATTGTAGTTATCTCACAATAAGTGTTTTCTTTTATTTTTTAAATAATTAAAATGCCGTTGCTTTAAAATCTCTTTATTTTGTACCTTGGTATTAAGCCTTATCAAAATAAATTACTCCATATTCAAGACGAATTCAATAACTTTCTAGAACTTTTTGAATTATTCAATTCGAACGTTTTATTCAAAAGATATCGCGATATTTAAAATGTAAGTATTAGTGTTGTAGCCAAATATACTAATATTGTTTGATTGAACGCGCTAATCTCAGGAATACTGGTCTGATTTAAAAAATTCTTTCAGTGTTGGATAGCCCATTTATCGAGGAAGGTTGTAGGCTATATATCATCACGCTAAGACCAATAGGAGCGGAGCACCAATGAAGAATGTTTCAAAATCGGAGGGTTTTGAAAGCAAATTCCACGCGGACGACGTCGCGGGCACAGCTAGTACTAATATATAAAGCTGAAGAGTTTGTTTATTTGTTTGATTGAACGCGCTAATCTCAGGAACTACTGGTCTGATTTGAAAAATTCTTACAGTGTTAGATAGCCTATTTATCGAGGAAGACTATAGGCTATATATATATATCATCACGCTAAGACCAATAGGAGCGGAGCACTAATGAAGAATGTTTCAAAATCAGAGGGTTTTGAAAGCAAATTCCATGCGGACGACGTCGCGGGCAGAAGCTAATATTATTAGAACGGTATAATATATGAAATGTGACGTCACGAAATTTTGAATCCCTCCCACCCCTTGTCACACATCGTTTCACTTGTACTGCGTAACAACTCCAAACACACATACACATTTGTTTCATACTTAAAGAAAGCGTAACTTTAACTAATCCCAATTACTTAATATAAGATGTGTATTTTATCTGCAACCCCTTTACTTACCCGAGGTAGCCAGAGAGCTAGGGCTGTCCAGCTCACAAATTTAGGAACCAGACCGTCGTTCATCCGGGCTGGAGGTGTTTGCACCAGGGCTCGAAATACCGGTAAAAATATGGTATCACTATTTATGCTAATTGCTGATACCAGTAAGAAATAAATATCGTTATAAATCTTACCGTTATTTTAAGACCATTTTACCGTAAAAAAAATAACGTTAATACTAAATTTATCGGTAATTATACCGTTATAACTTAATTCAAATTCAAATTTAAATTCATTTATTTATATAAACTTATTTCTAGGCCTTATATAATTATATCTAAAACTTATATAGTAGTTAAAATTAAGGCTACAAATTTTTTGGCGGCGGTTGCTGCACTAGACTCTAGGTCTGTATCGCGGCACCCAACACAATTTTAATAAAGGAACTTAAATGTAATTGATTTATTAATTAATTAACCTAAAACTATAAGTGCGTGTGGTTTTGAGTGCGTGCCCCTTGTGTTGTGGTCAGTTTAGTATTCTGCAATCTGTGTCACTGTAATTTAATGTTTATAACCATTTACTAACTTGGTGTTTAAACTTTGGTGCTGACATTTCTTTGGCGGAGGGTGTGTTTGTATTTCGTTACCGTCGTTGCCCTCGTTCACTTGCAAAGATCGTCGAACGTTCAGACAGCATTGTTGTTAAAATCGCGTGTAATAATATTTTAGAGTTGTGTTTGTTGATTGTTCCGGTAACGTGCTGTCGTTATTCCATTGAGAATGTCCGCTAGCCGCTCACGTGAATTCTACCAAATTCTGGTAGATGATTTAAAAATAGCTACAAAAGTAATGCTAACTCTTTTCTTGTATGGTTACTTTTTGTCCAGTTTCATGTGAAGAAAATATACTAGTTTTTAAGAGGCCTGTCAAAACGAAGAATGGCAACATCGCTTGAAATAACGTCAAAAATACCGATAAGTATAACGTTAAAATCATACATATTACCTAAGTAACGGTAAAAAATTACACCGGTAAGGCCAGTAATTTTTTTGAATATATATTTTATTTTTTTATTGCATGAGTTCAGCAGACAGGCAGATGGCCTACTTGATGGAAAGCACTTGCCATCGCCTATGGACATTTGCAACACCAAAAGTGCTACAAATGCGCTGCTGCTCTCTTAAGGGAGACTGGAACCTGGGCACTAATGCCGGAACACAACTCAAGGTTGTTATGGCGGCATACTCTAGACCAGGGGTGGTAGCCATCCAGTCGGGCAAATACCCTACCACCTGGCTATGGGTTATTTTGTCGCCTCTTACGACAGACCAACCGGCCGCAGGAAATTGTATTCTTTCTCCGTTCCTGCACGGATAGAATAGAAAATATAAGTAATTACCTATATTTCTAGAGGTAATTCATAACGCTTTCAAGCCCTGGATTGCACAGCCTGGACAAGGACGTTTGAGGATCGGACAAGGGCTTTAGTGGGTATCCCTAACTTGCGACGTGGCAATGGTACTTCATACGTGAGGGGTCTAGTGCCACCCTGATCTGGCGAAGCCCACACACAAGCCAGAACCATTCCCCCTCTTGCGACATATGGTACTCAAACTGACTTCGCTTGTATATATATATTTTTTAAATACAAAAGTACTTGCACAAAGCTATTCAGCTTCACTCTGTGAGCTCGGGGCGCAGTCTACCTACTTTCTGCGTCTGAATTTTTTAGTATACTATGTCCACGGTAGTTTTAAAAATGGTTGAACATCTTTCTGTTTTGTTCCAGGTGCTTTCATCGGCGGCATACTCGGCGGTATGGCCATGAAGCTTGGCCGTCGCAACGTGCTCCTGGCAACAGCGCTGCCATACACGCTGGCCTGGTTGGCGACCGCCCTCTCCACCAGCGTCCATATGATATCTGCAGCCTCGTTCTGCGGGGGAATGCTTATATGCGCTATTAATATGACTACGCAGGTTTGTTTAACTTAAAAATTACATTCATTTAAACAATTTCCATTGGTGAACCGGTTTTGAAGGTCATACATAAAAGTATTTTCTTAAGTTAGATTAGACTCCCATAGAGTAAATAATATACTAGTGGTCGCCAAGTGGTCGAAATTCGACCATAATTAATTTAAATTATAAGTTTGGACATTATTAAGTCTCTGTTGTCAAATACTATACTTCTATAATCACAGATTTACTACTCACCTAAGGCTTCGCCACAAAGCCCTCCTGCGAATTAATATTGTTATTCACATATATATATTTAATTTTTAAAAAAATTACATTTTTCTTATGAATATCTTATAAAATATATACATAAATTTAAAAATAAAATATAAAAAACTGATCTCCGCCGCCAGTGGGGCCTAGGGTCCAGACTACCGGTGGTGAAGTCTCCAGACATAGGAACCTCCTCGCAATACGGGTCGTGTCCAGCAGAGTGGCCTTCTGCATCCGACCCTTCACCCAGATACCAAGCGAGAGCCTTTCAAGATGACGGCCAACGCTCTTTGCTATTAGTCCATTCACTGACACTTATTATTATTAACTAGCTGTACCCGCGACGTCGTCCGCGTGGAATTTGCTTTCCAAACCCTCCGATTTTGAAACATTCTGCATTGGTGCTCCGCTCCTATTGGTCTTAGCGTGATGATATATAGCCTATAGCCTTCCTTGATAAATAGACTATCCAACATTGAAAGAATTTTTCAAATCAGACCAGTAGGTCCTGAGATTAGCGCATTCAATCAAACAATATATTAGTATAATATTTGGCTACAACACTAATACTTACATTTTAAATATCGCGATATCTTTTGAATAAAACGTCCGAATTGAATAATTCAAAAAGTTCTAGAACGGTATTGAATTCGTCTTGAATATGGAGTAATTTATTTTGATAAGGATTAATACCAAGGTACAAAATAAAGAGGTTTTGAAGCGACGACATTTTAATTATTTAAAAAAATAAAAGAAAACACTTATTGTGAGATAACTACAATAGTTAGACATATGGTTAAGCAATATGTTTTGTAGACAATTATATGTTCTGCAAAGCGGTAGCACATTGTTTTGTTCTATAATCAATAGTTTTCAAAAAAAACATAATATAGCCTATATATAGCCTTCCTCGATAAATGTACTATTCAACACTGAAAGAATTTTTCAAATCGGACCAGCGGTTCCTGAGATTAGCGCGTTTAAACAAACAAACAAACTCTTCAGCTTTATAATATTAGTATAGATATTATATTTATCCATAGAGCAAGAATTTCCCCATGCCCTATGACTTAGCCCCCACCACCAGAACCGTCTGGTGTTGAACTGTCTAAAACTAACCGTGGAAAACGTCAAAATGCGTCAAATTCGATTCACATAGAATAGGAGCTTTAAGAATTATATACATCTTTAACTATGCTATTGTCATTCCATTCTTTTATGTTCTTTAACACAATTACTTTAAAGAAACCATAGAATAAAGAATTTATCAGAATCGACATTCCTATGCCATTTAGACTTTATTGTCTTTAAATCGTCCATTGTCTAAGTAAGAATTGTCGCTGAATATGTTTAAAATTCATGTATCGATTTATATAAGTTGTTTAGCATAAACTAAAGTAATTTATTTAAATGCATCCGCTCATTTGGTTCTTAAATTAGTAACTTCTCAGCAAAGATCGTAAAAGATGTAACTTGTTAGAATACATGTAAACTGATAGCCGCTTCCTATATCATATTATACATTCACTTTCGGTTGAATTTTAACATTACTTCTATGGAGTTTAGGTCAAATTTTAATCGTTAGTAATGCAAATGAACGGTTGGTATAATAAGGGAACCGGCCATCAGTAGTTAAAAAAAAACGACTGTGATGTCCAAAGACAGACAGGCGGATACACCGACGGACATATCGAATTTATAATATTGGTTACAGTGTTCTAAAAATGTTAGAGTAATGAAAATATCCAAAAGTAATTGCGTTGGCCGGGAATCGAACCCGGATCAACTGCTTGGAAAGCAACTATGCTGACCATTACACCACCAACGCATCTGCTAAATCAGTACAATATTTTCTTTATTTGTAACAATCGTCACGCAAAAAGCTATGTACACAGATGGAAGGTTATTAGCTTTAAGTTCTATGTACGCTCGTGGTATGAAAATGTTCACCAGTTTTCAAATTGATTCATTTAACGTTCCGCGAGCACTTGACACCGTTTCAAAGTAAGACTCACACAGCGGACTGTCCAACAGAAAATTATGTTTAACCATTTGACAATAAAGTTGAAAATTACTTAGATCAAAGTTGTTTGATTTTCTGTCTTGTCTAAGAAGCTTTTTTAGACATGTAAAACCTTTTTATTGGTTTTAATATTCATGTTAAGCGTAATTATTATATTCTGTGTGTTTCTTATTGTTAATCTCAGCTTCTGTCATTGTCAAAATTGAAATTTTCTTTCTTCACGCTTCTATATTTTACTAGTGGGCGCCCGAGGTCGAAACTCGACCATAATAATTAATGTCCAAGATTATACTTCTATAATTACAGATTTCGCCAAGGCTACACTCTTAGTTTGACTTTAACTATAAACAAAAGAGTATGTATGCGTGTGTGTGTCAAATACATAGTAATGTGTGTAAAGTTTCTTTTATGCATAGTATAAAAAAATATTAGCATTCTACACTCCTTCTCTATATAAACTATAAGTGTGCGAAATTTCATACTCCTCCTTCCGCGCAATTTTCGTAAAAAGGGGTACAAAGTTTTTGCTTGACGAATTAATATATTTTATAAACGCAACATTTATTAAAATGCTAGCAGTGTCTTTTTTGTGCTCATGCAAGCAAAAATCGACTTTAAGGTGACGAACATTTTCATTCCGCGACTATACCTAGAATATAGATTTAATTGTATTTTCGAAATCTGCTGGTCCATATTAGCCCCTCTCATTTTTAAATTCATTATGCAAAGCCAGCCTTCTGGGCACGCTCCCCGTTGGCAGTGATCTGCTACATAATGTATTTTAGTTTCAATGTCTTTGGGTTTTTTTTTACTAAATAAATATATTAGTTATGACCTTAAAATTAATTATGCAATCATATTGCTTGTTACATCGATTTTGAAAGAAATGGGTATGTTTAAAATTTGTTCCAACTTTCAATACCGCTATCACATTAAAGTACAAAATTTGCGACTCTTTGTCAACTGGATATTAAAATGCCTCCGATTAATATATCTAAATAAAGATTTCGCTAGACGTGATTTTGAATATTTTAGTGGACTCTGTATAAAGCCTAGAAGTACATACATACATACATAACTTCACGCCAGTTCCCTTGCGGGGTAGGCACGAACAACAGAACGCCATTTAGGCTTATTCTTACATACCTCACTTGCTTCTTTGACATTCATAACTCTTGTCATGCACGCTCGTCTGTTCTTAAGGCTCCTGACATCACCTTCTGCTAGTACACGATCAATTTGATCATGGAAGGTGTGTCGTGGCCTTCCACGACTTCTGCATCCATCCACTTTTGCATTGTATATCTGTTTATTCATTCTTTCGTCATGCATTCTTTCCACATGCCCGAACCACCGGAGCATTCCTTTCCTTACCTTCACCCCGACACTCTCTTTCAGACCAACTCTCTTTCTTACTTCGGTATTACGAACGCGGTCCGCGAGCGTCACTCCGCAGATTTTGCGCAGTGCTCGCATCTCGACCGCGTTTACTCTACTTTCATGCTCTCTCTTCCATACCCAACTCTCGCTTCCATACGTGAGCGTAGGTACCAGCACCGCGTTGTGTACGGCGAGCTGGGCCTTCTGGCTGAGGTTCTTAGCGCCTAGAAGTTTACCTAACGCTCCATTCACACTAGAAGTACATAAACACTATAATATTTAGAGATGCCACGAATACTGGTTTGGCCGAATGCCGAATTCGGCTACCGATTATTCGGCGTAAGATACGTGCAATTCGCGCGTGGCATGTTAGTATTGAAGCAATAATTTGTGAAGTATTTTCTTACGTCGCGAATGATATGGTGTAACGGTTTTTTTAATTGTTTCTGACGCGTCGACAAGTGAACTAAGACTTTTAGGCCCTACCTACTCGGCTTCTAAACGTATTAATTCTATGATACAGCTGTTATCTGCCGTGAGGTTACGTACGAACTTATTCAAAAAGTAATCTACGTACATGAATACTAAAGTTATTGTTTCGTATTTAGAGTAATTACGTTTGTTATTTGAACAATACTATTTTGAAAAAGAAATAATTTCCATGCGGTGAACCGATTTCAGAGCAATATTTGACGCCTGCATATAAACATTGTTTAAACGTAAGTAAGCAAAAAAACATGTTTTTACGTTCTATACAAGAACGTAGATACCGTTTTTATCTGGATGGCTACAACCTCTGGTCTAGAGTATGCCGCCATAACAACCTTGAGTTGTATTCCGGCATTAGTGGCCAGGTTCCAGTCTCCCTTAAGAGAGCGGCAGCATATTAGTAGCATCTTTATTATTATAAATATCCATAGACGATGGAACCGCTTTCCATCAAGTAGGCCGTCTGCCTATCTGCTGAACTGAGGCCATAAAAAAATAATTAACAAGTGGCCTTGTGCGAGTCGGAATCAATGATGGAAAGTTTCTGTATTATAATCCAATTTTAAAGAATTAAGTAGCACTGTACAACGTATTCGATAAACCACTCATTAAGCGTAGTATAGAACGCCCTGCAACCCGATGGACTGAAGACCTGTGTGAGGTCGCCAGTATTTTGGAATTACGTGTTATTATTGTGTTTTAGGATTTAGTAGTTAAAAATACAAAATAACACATGATTAAAATTCGAATATTTTTGATTAAAAAAAACAACGGTAAAAACTTACTTACAATGTCTTAAAAGTATTGTTGCAAGCCGATATTAATCCCTTGCAGGTGTCTTATTCTTTAAATTTGAGTGATATATTGTTCGCGCTAATCTTTTTGTTCACGCGGCCGTCAGACGTCATAAAACCTTCCTTCCTCTGTTGGTATTTCATGCGAATTCTTGGAATCCATTAAGCTGACCATTTAACAAAAACCAGTGGGCGGCATATTGCTAGGGAGCCATATCTAATTTACAAATGAATGAGGTTCGGTCAGTCGGGAAATGCGCCAGTCGTGTTCTGTCTGCGACCGAGGCGTTATTTTTGCGCGATTTTCGGTCCCTATGGTATGGTTTTGTTGTATTCGGCTACACTTGTAAGAACTGTGAAGTACATGAGTGTAATTCTAATAAACTTTGTGATAATTCCAACAACATTTTAGAATTTACATCCTACAAATCCCCCACAAATTCGTAACAATATATATATCCTGTACTTATAAATCAACAACAATAATAACATCAACAACGAAATAAACCAACTACTTCAAAACCCTTTCCTTGGTGTTAAATTCCGGTTATTTTCAGAACATTCCTGTCAGAGACCTTAATGCCCTGAAATCAACCGACCTCATAATGATACTATTAAGAACTAGCTTTTTAGTATAATAAGGTATTCCTTTTGTCTGCAGGTATACGTGACAGAGATAGCAGTTCCTGAAATCCGAGGTTGCCTGAGTTCAGTGCTGAAGATCCTTAGCCAAATCGGCATACTCATCTCCTTCTCACTAGGAGCATATTTGAACTGGTACCAACTAGCTCTTATGGTTGCTGCTGCCCCAATACTTCTATTTTTCGCACTGTTCTTCATCCCTGAAACACCGTCTTCCCTTTTACTGCGAGGAAGAGAACAAGAAGCTGAAGAATCTCTTCAATGGCTAAGAGGGCCTGAAGCAGATATCCGTCAAGAACTAGCTACAATCAGAACGAATATACTTGCAAGTAAACAGTACAACGGAGGCGATACTAAGCTGAATATTCTGCTATCAAAAAGACTGACCAGGCCTGTACTAATAACATGCGGGTTGATGTTCTTCCAAAGATTTACTGGAGCTCATCTATTCAACTTCTACGCAGTGAAGATGTTCAAAAAAACGTTTAGAACTATGAATCCTCACGGTGGAGCGATATCTACAAGTGTCGCTCAACTTCTTGCATCTTGTTTATCAGGAATGTTAATCGATAATGTTGGCAGGTTACCATTATTGATGATAAGTGGTGTCCTAATGTCTATAGCATTAGCTGGTTTTGGTTCATATGCGTATTATGAAGATGTATTTAGAAATTCTACTGATTTGACTCAAACTGAACCAGGGTCTTATGATTGGATACCTTTGTTATGTGTGCTAACATTTACAATAGCCTTCGCTTTAGGTATTAGTCCAATATCAAGTTTGTTGATCGGAGAACTATTTCCTTTAGAATATAGAAGTACAGGCAGTGCTTTAGCAACCAGTTTCAGTCATCTATGCGGATTTGTTAATGTGAAGACGGCTGCAGATTTCCAAGATCATATAGGTTTATATGGTCTGTTTTGGATGTATGCAGGAATATCTGTGTTATGTTTATTATTTGTAATACTATTCGTCCCAGAAACGAAAGGCAGAGAAATAGACGAGATGGATCCGAAATATGTGGAGTCGTTATGTATTAATCGATAGTGAAAACTTTGCTACATTTTATTGGAATTGATTAGTGAAGTCTTCAATGGTATGGAGATTTCAATCAGTATTATTGTTGTATAGTATTCTCGTGTTGTGCCTTCGAGTTCCTTAGTTGAATCTTCGTCACTTGGACAATTACATACTGTGGTACATTACTTATAATAACTCGAATAAAAATCTTGACTGCTTTAATTACGTCTTCCTACAGTTTTAGATCATAGATAATAGAGTCCAGTAGAATTCTAAGTATGATAATCAACTGTATCTATAAAAATTATAGACTCATTGCTATTATTATATACATTTAATAAGCAAGTATTAGCATCAGTTACACAGTATATAACGAATCTCGATTTACATAGTACCTAGATATGCCAATATTAACCCCTACTATTTAGAAGTTTTATGCTGGATTGAATTCATAGCCGAACAAAGCAATAACATAAATTCGTCGTAGTTCGAGTTACTCGATTATACTGATGTGATGTACTTAGGCCATCTATAACACCATCTTCAGTAGCTTTGTTTTTGTCATTTTAACGTTAGTCTCATGGCAACATTTGATAATAGTTGCAAACAGATCAAAACTTGACAAAATACCACAAATTTCGAGCCAGTTTTCTCTGGAATAGAATAAATAAGAAAGGTACGCGTGGAACATCTGTGTGCCCCAGTTAAAAGTTTACTTGTATGTGCAATAGATGTCGCTGTACGTTTTACTAAAAATCCTGCATCGCGCTGGCGTGTTCTTAATATGCCAGTGGACGTTTCTCTGATTGAAAGTCGAAAGCATACTTACCTGGCGTAGGGGACACCGTGATCAAGAAGGCGGTTCCCCCAGGGCGAGGCCCCTCCATTGCACTGTGGTGGGGTTGACCCCTGCGATTACCCCTAATGTGGGTAACTCGGACGCGTAATTTTTGGTAGTGGGGACTGCGTACGCGCTGTCCCCTTCATAATTCTATAACGAAGAAGTTAAATCTTCCAATATCAACGCAAGATGGCATATGGCACTTGGATGATAATCACGAATATATTGATTTTAAAGATTTTCGATTCGAAAATTTACATTACATCTGAGTTAATGTTAAGCGTAAGTGGCTGTGTTTTTAAATACGACTTACTTGCGACTTGTAAATAATTTGCTACTTTAATATTCTGTCAATGTTTAGCGTTACTAACAATGTCGAGTATTTGGCGGGAACTGAAAGGCGACGTTGTGCTGTGCAGTTTTATTATATAAAAACGTGTAAAATCTCTCTAAAATAAACAATAGTTGCAGGATATTGATAATTTTTGAGTAGTAATTATGTGTTTTTGTGAGAAATGTGAACTGTATAGTCAAATGTGGCCTTTCGAGTTTTCACAAGAACTCCGTTATACAGCGTCGTTTGTAGCCTACAATACAATTGCGCCTGGCTTAAAGGCCTAGTTGCCAAGCCATAAACACAAAAAAAAACTAACAATGCCGCAACATAACGCCTTAAACACTGACTCTGTTACGCAGGTTTATGTGACTATATATCAAATTCAAATTCAAAAGTTTTTATTCAAAATAAGTTCCACTGGAGAACACTTTTTGAAGGTCATACATGTAAGTTAAAATTTATTTTTTTACTTCATATTCTATGTACACTGCTTCGCAACGTGTTGTAGCTGTAAAGGAGAAGAAGCGGCAAGAAACTCCCCAGCAACACGTCTAGCTAAATATTGTTTTTCTTTATATTTCATATTCTATTTATATCTCAACTTCTTTTTTTTTATAAGTTTTGTACAGAAGTAGGTATGTTACAGAATTACTTTTTGAAGAATTAATGGAGTTGTAGCAAACAATGCATACTCAATAAGACCAAGACAATAAAAGGAAAGAAAATTAATATTATAGTTATAATAATGACATGACGTGCTAAAATGTTATGCTGCAATATGTCTCCACAAATTCCTTACAAGCATGGCAAAATAAAAAATAAAAACGTTATACAAAATTTAGTATAAGAGGTTGGAGCTAGGTGCTATGTAAATGAATTTTTGTCATTTAAATATTCTTCAATAGTGTAGTATCCCTTTTTTAGCAAGATGCTTTTTAATTTAATTTAAAATTTAGTGAAAGGCAGATCTAACATTTCACTCGGAATCTTATTGAAGAAGCGTATACTAACCATCTGCTGATATACATCTGCATGACACATTCACTAACACTAGCATTACTCCTGGTGTAACAGGAGCATTACGAATATTTGTTGACATTAATAGCATAATGACGTCCCAGTATTACATCCATTCTTTCCTTTAATTATGTTTCGTTGCTTTCTGGTTGTTGATAGGTAAAATCTGACTATTATTTGTTTTAAACAATTAGTTGAATAGATGAGTACTAATTTGTATGTAATGTAAATATTTTAGTTTTACTTTTAAATTAAATATATTTCATTTATGTCATCCCTTGTCATGCTTTAGACTTTAATTCGTTGATTGTTGTCAGAAGAATATCGTGTCAATCGTCCAATAAAAAAATGTAACTATGCAAAACTCCTAAACTCAACATGACTAGATGGCGTTGCATATTCGCAGTCGTTTGAGACTAAAGCATTCAAAAATTTTTTGATGCAAATTTTGACAGATTTAGTCAGTGTGTTTTACGTCAAAAACCGAGAGACAGAGTTTTCAACGTTATTTTTTTTTTACTGGGCGATGGATACTTCGAGCAATCTTCATTCATGGCAGAATAGAAGAAAGCACTGGGGGCCTAAAGCGGCCGCTTACGTAGGTAATAATTATTAAAATAAAGTAGCACTTTATGCCATATTTAACACCTCCCGGTATCTCTAGATACGTTTCCACTTCAGTAAGCGATTTACCAAAAGAGACCGCTATTAGCCCCCCGGTCTCGTTTCGTAAGAGCAGACATAATTTCATCTAGCTGATTTATCGGATTTAGTTGTTATGGGCGCTCCACATTCTCGTGACGTTCACGCGAGAATGTGGAACACCTATTAGATAAGTGCAAGTATAATTACCGCGCACTTTATTATCCGTGTCATATACGGCCAGTGTAACTTTGCAGCTGATATTATTATTATTACAATCACAATTAAAAATAATGAATTTATTAATTGTCATAATATTGTTACATTTATGTACATATTTTATTTAAATAAAACGCATAATTTACCATATTTTTACCAGTGGTAAAATGTATATTTTTACAATCATTTTAAATTTTTGATATAATAATATGTACATATTGTCAGTCTGACTAAATAAGGTGTAATGAGGTCAAAAAAGCGTTTTAGTCGCAAATAAATGAATTAATCAATGAATATCAAAATATCACCAGTTACTTGCGATGAACTGAATTATCAAAATTAAGCCAGAGATAAAAATAACTAAAAGCGTTCGAGTGAAAAAAATGTATTTAATATATATTCTACTATTTTTACAAAGGTACGTGACTTAGTCACAAACTGAATTAGTCATTGACTAAATGAATTAAATATAAAGAACATAGAAATAAAATAGAAATCCAATATCTTGTGTGCATTTAGAAAATATGTCTTCCTATATACTATGTATATAAAATTAAATTGATTTTTCGATTTAAAGAAAAAAAATGGTGCTAAATGGTGCCTTGCATTTTGATATTTTTTTATATATTAAATGTTATACACTTATATAATGTAAATAGGAACAGTATTAAATATAGTATAGAAAGGAAATATTAATGTTACAGTAAGTCTATTAATAGTTAAAAAGTATTTAGCCAAAGTAAATCTAGTGAAAAAGTATATAAAAGCTCCTAAATTGTATATGACTAAATGGTTTAACAGTGAATTTAAAATATCAACTTTCGCAGATCTTATAAATAATATGCCATATATCAAATGAAACTAGATCTATATTCAATATTTAAAGACTACCATTATATCCAGACACATGTTACAAGGAACTAAGATCATAGGTAATTTTTATATCTGACTAACTGACCCGGCAAACTTCGTACCGCCTCAGAATCAATAAATAAAAAAGCCGAATGATAATTGCAGAATGTTTCGGCTTTAGTAAAAAATGTGGTCAAAAGTTAACCGGGACAAACATCAAACGTTTGACAGGAAGGAATAGTTTCTAAGGGAAAGCGAAATTGTTGTTTTTACTATATTCCAAGCATTGTTTTTCATATTTACTCACCTTTTAAACCTTACCTGGACTTTCGCAAATTATACAAAACCAAAATTAGCCAAATCAGTCAAGCCGTTCTTGAGTTTAAGCGAGACTAACGAACAGCAATTGATTTTTATATATATACATATTTAGTTTTTAAAATTATTTTTAAACCAAAATAGCCAAAAATTGATAACTAACTTAGTATGTTGTTTGGTATTTGACTGTTTAGTTAAAAAAAAAAGTTTTAAAAGTGAAAAACCCAGTCAATATTACGCTATAGCAACATCTAGTAGTCGAATTTAGAAGCTTTTGAAAATTATTTACTCTGCAATTGTCATTCTTGAAAATCTTTTTCAGGAATTTTTGGCGGGAACTGAAAGGAGATGTCGTGCTGTGCAGTTTTATTTTCTAAAAATGTGTAAAATTACTCTAAAATGATCAATAGTTGTAGGATATTGATAGTTTTTGAGTAGTAATTATGTGTTTTTCTGAGAAATGGGAACTGTATAGTCAAATGTGGCCTTTCGTGTTTTCACAAGAACTACGTTGAATGGTGTGGATTGTAGCCTACAATACAACTGCGCCTGGCTTAAAGACCTAGTTGCCAAGCCTTAAACATTAAAAAAAAATCTTTTTCTATGACGATAGTAATAAAAATAATAATAATTTTGTTACTTAGATATATACACTGTAAAATTAATATTATTCCTCCTATATTATTATACTTATTTTCTATGTCTAAAAATATTTGTAAATATTTTATATATATTTATATAGTTTTTAAGAGATTTCAACAAATTTTGTAATAATGTTGCCATATAGAGAGCTGTTTTTTTTATAAGAATTATAAAATTTGTACTTAAAAATGTTCGAATTTAAGTGTTTCAATAAAAAAACATATTATTTGTGAATTATTTTGTTGTTTCAATTCATACAGTTCCTAACACGCTGTTTTAAGTAGAAGTGGCAAAATACAGCAATAACTAGAATATACGAATATTCGCAAACGCCTGACATAATGTTTATAGCAAACTATCTTCAACATTATATTGCAGTGATTATTTTGGTAGGATTACATTCTTATCACGATCATTTTCTTCACTGTCAGAGCTTTGTAATTTTAACCATGTAAACAGCAAAAAATCTATTTAAGGAGCTACCTAATTGTAATTCGCTATCTCGCTCCCGCATTACCACATTTTTGAAGCTATATTTTGACAGAATTCGCTTACGACAAATCCGTATTCGGTACATAAAAATAAAATCATTTTGATTCAATTCAGGTTTCATAAATAAAAAAAATCTATCCATATAAATTATTACAGTAATCATACAAGCATTTTAACTCAATTCAATTACATTTATTTATTTGTATTGCTAAAACATAGTACATTTATGATGATAATATAAATGAGAGTTTTGCCTACTTGGCGTGCAAATTTATTTAATACTAGGATATACCTGTGACTTCGTCTGCGCGTGAATTGGAATACCCGCGGGATTCCCGGGATAAAATATATTACACATTTTATTACACTAAAACTGCTATCTATTTGTAAAAAAATCACATTGGAATTCGATTTTTTTTAATCTGGCTATTTTAAATCAGTTCCAGAAAAATTCCTAGAATAAAAACTAGTGCAGATTTTAAATCTAAAAATTAGCTGTCGATCAACGAAAACCGCATCAAAGTCAAAGTCAAAGTTTTACGTGAATCTTGAACAAACAGACAAGAAATTAAAAAAAATGCATCGTGTTCTCCATCGTTTATATAGTCTATTCCAGATGATTTTTTTAAATAGCTCCATGTACAGTCACAGCATATTTAGAATTTTATAATATTATAGATTAATTCATCATCATCCGAGCGTTAAATCCCGGTTGAGATTGGAGCGTGCGCTACGACGCCCAGGGTCCGCGTTCCTACTTTTTCTACTCCACTTCGCGCGGTTTTTGACATCCCCCGTTGACCATTGGTGCGCATGTCATCCTTCACGACATCAAGCCAGCATTTCTTGGGCCTTTGCCTTCGACCGGCACCTTACGGAGGCGGCATGGCTAGACATATTTTGTTCCTCCATACCAGATTCATTATTTAAAATTAATTTGGAAATAAATGAATTAGAATAATTTAGAAAGAAATGAATCATTATTTAAAATCTTAAATATTCCCAAGTCCCAAGTATGCAGTGTTTTCGTTCTATTGACAATTATAGACATAGATAGATAGATAGATAGATAGATAGATAGATAGATAGATAGATAACACTTTATTGTACACCATTACAGAAAACAAAAAAATCTTATAGCCTAAAAATATTCTAAATGTGCACAATGGGCGGTCTTATCGCTAAGAAGCGATCTCTTCCAGACAACCCGTGGCAGGAATAAAACAGAATGTATTGGCAAAGGTGGTTGGTATAAATAAATATTAGAGGTTATGCAGTTACTTACATATATTTTATTTATTTATAAACATATAAGTATGTGAAATATTATATAAGTAAGAATTATACTTAATAGACACATATAAATACACCTATTGATATCACATACATAAATATATACATATCACATACATAAATATATATATACATATACATAAATATACGTAAAAATATCAAATATCACTATGTTGTAGGTAATGCTTTTTTGTCATGTTCTTAAATATTGTTAGTGATTTAGCTTGTCTAACAGTAACAGGTAGCTCATTCCAGAGTCGAATAGCCTGTACAGTAAAAGAATTATTGAAGAAAGATGAATGATGCTTGGGAGTACTAAGTCTAAGATTCGTAGAAGGTCGTAAATTGTGAGAGGAAGAGACGAATTCAAAGCGTTCTTTGAGATAATACGGGGTTGTGGGGATAAACAGTACACTGTAAAGGAGTGAAAGAATATGAGTATTCCGGCGAAAACGAATTGGCAACCACTTGAGTTTTTTACGAAATTCAGAGACGTGGTCATATTTGCGTAACCCAAATATGAACCTTATACAAAAATTTTGGAGGCACTCAAGCTTATTAAGTTGCTCTTGAGTCAAATCAATATAGCTGGCGTCAGCATAATCAAGAATGGGGAGTAGTAAGGACTCTGCAAGCGTAACTTTGGTGGACATATGTACTTCTCATTCGCTTTTAAACAATTTGAATCTACCTTGTACTGAAATTGTTACATACTCACGTCATAGTTCGTAAGTCGCTGGAAGGGACTACATACATACATACATAACTTCACGTCAGTTCCCTTGCGGGGTAGGCACGAACAACAGAGCGCCATTCAGGCTTATTCTTACACACTTGCTTCTTTGACATTCATAACTCTTGTCATGCACGCTCGTCTGTTCTTAATGCTCCTGACATCACCTTCTGCTAGTACACGATCAATTTGATCATGGAAGGTGTGTCGTGGCCATTCACGACTTCTGCATCCATCCACTTTTGCATTGTATATCTGTTTAGTCATTCTTTCATCATGCATTCTTTCCATATGCCCGAACCACCGAAGCATTCCTTTCCTTACCTTCACCCCGACACTCTCTTTCAGACCAACTCTCTTTCTAGGAAGGGACTAATCCCTAAGAAACAGGCTTAGCCTAGTTTAGGTGTTAGTACCCAATACCTAATAATTTTAAGACAAATGTAAATTTAATTTTGGTTTCAATAAAATCTTATTATATCTTGTATGTCTTTCAAGACCACGGGCTATATAAATGGCCTGGCCATTTGAAGGGCTTGCGTGGAGCCATGGGAAGGCCAACACGTAGAGTCCCCTTGACAAATTTAATGTAAATGTAGCGTGATACTGACCGGCGATTATCCCTGTCTACACCATATAATAATGCACCCGAGGACAAGCCCCGGCCAGTGTATAACTATTGTGGGAAATGAGGACAAAAAGTACCGGGCTATTGGGGTGAACTGCTAGTGGTACTAGGAGTTTGGGAATATGGGGACTATGGCGTCTGCCCGTCGCAATGTTCGGGGAACATGAAAAAATGAGCAGACGGTGACTCGCCACTTCCTGTATGGGCCCCAAAAAATGCCATAAAGACAGGGGCAACATAGGTGTGAGTGGCTAAGGGGTGTAGAGAAGGGGGCTACAGGTTCACCGTAGCTACTTCTGACGTGATGCCATTCATCACTTCCACCCCTGGAGCTTGAGTCTTAGCTCTAGCGACCTCCACTCCGTGCCGGCCGCTTAAGGCCAGCACGGAGGCGGGACCCTTGCCTTGGCCCCCGGAGTCAGGTACGAGGTGTCGCCACTCACCTAAGGTTTCACCACAAAGCCCCTCTGTGGGTAAATCTTGTTATTATTATAATATTAATTCAAACTAACTAAACAGATATACAATGCAAAAGTGGATGGATGCAGAAGTCGTGGGAGGCCACGATACACCTTCCGTGATCAAATTGATCGTGTACTAGCAGAAGGTGATGTCAGGAGCCTTAAGAACAGACGAGCGTGTATGACAAGAGCTATGAATGTCAAAGAAGCAAGTGAGGTGTGTAAGAATAAGCCTAAATGGCGCTCTGTTGTTCGTGCCTACCCCGCAAGGGAACTGGCGTGAAGTTATGTATGTATGTATGTATTAATTCAAGCGACAATGTTAACGTGATAGTATGTCTTACTGATAGGAACTTTCTCAAAATTGTTTTTACAAATGTTTTATGATTTTATTTCTAATAATTAATTTGGAAGATAGCTGTAAAGGTATCATAACAATCATGTAAAAATTATCATAAGAAAATTCACTTAACACTAGAATACATTGTAAGTTTTTTTAAATAAAATATTCAAAATAAATTGCGTAGGCCGGGAATCGAACCCGGATCAACTGCTTGGAAGGCAACTATGCTGACCATTACACCACCAACGCATCTGCTAGCTTCATAATATATATTCCTTACAAAACACTTAACCCTAAAATATGTACACAGGTGGTAGAAAATTAGAATAGTAGTGGTAGAATGATAATAATAAGCGCATTCGCGCGCGTTTGGACGTACTGAAGTGAAGTGCGCGCGCTTGCCGTTCATTCGCATATGGCTGCCGTGGTGACCGGACGTCTGCGGTTACAAATGTATTTTTTAACAAAAAGCGATGTACTTACATTGCTTTTTTTTATTGCATGAGTTCAGCAGACAAGCAGACGGCCCACTTGATGAAAAGCGGTTACTATCGCTTATGGACTTTGCCACACCAAACGTGCTACAAATGCGCTGCTGCTCTCTTAAGGGAGACTGGAACCTGGTCGCTAATGTCGAAACACAACTCAAGGTTGTTATGGCAACATACTCTAGACCAGGGGTGGTAGTCATTCAGTCGGGCAAATGCCCTACCACCTGGCTGTGCGTTGTTTTGTCATCTATTACGACAGGCCGCCCGGCCGCAGGAAATTGTATTCTTTCTCCGTTCCTGCACGGATAAATTGCTTGAATTGATTTGAAATTGATTTTTGAATAGAAAGAAAGAAAATATTTATATCCAATAGCGACACACAACACAAAATAGTACAAGATAACAAAGTATATATAAATTATACAAATATTGTATGTCGCAATTTATTAAAAATGAGGTTGGCACTCAGCATTTTGCTGTGCCGAATCGTAGTCCGCGCTGATTTTCAGTGCCCACCTCCTCAATCACATATGACATGCGACCCGTATTAAACAAAAAATATTTAAAAAAAAACGCATAAGTACTAATAAAATATAAAGAACCAGAAACAGAAAAATATAAGTTGTAATAATAAAAATGAAATAATAAGTATACTGAAATATTACCTATCCTTAGAAAAAAAAGTAATATATAATCACACTAAATATATACAATTTATTTAAACCTAATACCGATTTATATTTATACATATTAACAAAGCTGTATTAATTTAGTTTCTTTGCCTCAACACAATGAATGAATACATTCACGTTGTGCCACATCACTCAAAATTTCCGTCCTTAGTTAACCTACAAATTAAGAAATATTGAGTGAATCTAATTTTAAAACTATTTAATTATTAAATGATAAAATAGAATAGAATACTATATGTATATACTTTATTGCATAACATTAAACTACAGTTCAAGAAACATAAACACAGTTAACAATAGGCGGTCTTCACTAAAAGCAATTTCTTCCAGACAACCTTAGGCTGGACTTGAAGTTTGTGAGAATATGGGGTTTGCAATATAACGAAGATGCAATGATAATATAAATAAAATAAAATAATATACATTTCACACCGGTATCTGTGGACTGGAGACCAGGAACACGTAGCAGTAGGCGCTCGCCAGCCCGGTGGAATGACGACCTGCGCAAGATCGCCGGTAGCGGCTGGATGAGGACTTGTGGCGTGTACTTAGGGAGGCTTACATCCAGCAGTGGACAGAGATTGGCTGAAGAAGAAAAAGAAGATCTATGAGAGCGTGGTATCAGACGATCTAGCCGACCCACGCAGCATGATGTTATCAGGATGGCTCTACCACGAAAAGAGTAAAACTGCTACCAACCTGCTGCCAGCCTCGAGCGGGGAATTGGAACCTGGCCACTACAACTACACACTACAAGTTTCTGGGAAAAATGACTACAAAGACAGACAAAGATGATGAACAGGCTAGTTTGGTTCCTTAAAGAAAGTCGACTGAAACTTTGAAAATTCCTTTGAAAGGCCATTAATTAATTCATTGAATGAAGTAATTAAGTTTCGCTTCGCTTAATTGCATTCCATATTTTCATTCGGGGATAAGTTAATCAAGATTTTTGCAGTGAAACTTCTTTAGAATCGTTCTGATTTGAGACCCGATGAAACGAAAAAGCGACACTAAAGAGATAAACACATAAATCTATAGGACTAATCCTGCGAGAGAACGAGATAAGAGTTTTACATTGTGCAGCACAGGTTAGAGCGTCAATAAGACAGATGATTAAACACAGGTCCAATTTGGACTGAAACAAAACTGATAATAATATTTTTTAGAGAATAATTATCTGAGAGTATATTCTCTGAAGTTTTATTTCTGAGTTTTTGGCGGGAACTGAAAGGAGATGTTGTGCTGTGCAGTTTTATTTTCTAAAAATATGTAAAACTACTCTAAAATGAACAATAGTTGTAGGATATTGATAGTTTTTGAGTAGTAATTATGTGTTTTGTGAGAAATATGAACTGTAAAGTCAAATGGGGCCTTTTGAGTTGTCACAAGAACTCCGTTGAATGGCACTAGCTGATAACCTACAGTTCAACTGTGCTACACATAGGTTTAAGAAAATGAAGAAACTACATTGAATCTAAGATCTGGCTTAAAGGCCTAGCTGCCAGGCCATAAAATAAAAATAAAAAGTTTTATTTCTACTGCATGTGAACTGCACATACACACACATTTTTTTTTATTGTATGAGTTCAGCAGACAGACAGACGGCCCACCTGATGGAATGCGATTACCATCGCCTATGGACATTTGTAACACCGAAGGTGCTATAAACGTGCTGCCGCTCTGTAAAGGGCGACTGGAGTCTGGCCAATAATGCCGGAAAACTACTCAAGGTTGTTATGGCGGTATACTCTAGACCAGGGGTGCTAGCCATCAAGACGAGGACATACCTTACCACCAGGCTGAGGATTGTTTTGTCGCCTGCTACGACAGACGTTCCTGCATGGATACAATTGGATATAAGATGCAAAATGTCTTCTTCTTCCATACTCCTCTATTCTGACATACTCTCTATAACACCACAAATCACCCTATTGTTACAACTTAGGCTCCGACAAAGACAAATTCCATGTACAGATCTGTAAAAGCACATTTATTACCTGTCGGCGTTTGAACTGGTTGTAATCCTTTTATGATCGTCTCCTTTTGTTCACTTATTTATTGACATACGTTTCTAGTTATCGTGGAGAACACAATCTATTGTCCTATTGTACTCGTTTACGGCCGCTCAGGAGCATCATTAGCTATGTGTTGCGGATTATAAGTACAAGCTTATTGTAGGAAATTATATCGACGTTGCCACATTGCATTTGGGAAGTATAAAACGAAGGCCTGATTGAGAGAGTGGGTCAGTTGAACTACAACTACGATCTAGACGTGACGTGTGTACCTTCGGGAATCTAATAGTGGCGGACTTTACGCGTTTTATTGAATTACGACCTTCTGAATTACGTTTGGATTTGTTGCGTTCGGTTATATGTGTACCTATGATATACGTGTTTGTATAGTTCTAATAAACTCTATAATAATTCTAACGGCATTTTAATTCGAGTCCCGCAAACTCGTAACACTATCATCCTTCACACAAACCATCCATCTCTTTTTATGTCTACCATTTATACTCGCCAATCTTCCAGTTTAACATTTCGTCACGCGACTTTCATCCCTCCTCATTACATGCCCACACCACCCCAAAAGATCAGGTAAAAAGCATTTTAAATAAGTCGTGTGTATGTATGAAGAGATAAATGAAAGTCGATGAAACGAAAACTGTTTTCCAGGACCGTGGTCGGTGGAAATCCATCGTCGCTGTCTACCCCAATGCAAAACAGGCGTGACAATATGCAATGTAATTTATAAACAAAATTAAGAGCTTGATAGGTTCTTTTCTGTACTCTAATAACGTGTCTTATTATCAAAGTAGTTGAGGAATCAAAGCGTAACAAACAAACAAACATTCACAATTAAAAATTTTGTTACGATTAGGATATCAAAAAAAACATCTAAAAGTTATGCGTTGGCCGGGAATCGAACCCGGATCAACTGCTTGGAAGGCAACTATGCTGACCATTACACCACCAACGCATCTGATGATTATTTAATATATTTTCCTTATAACTTAAATTACTTGGCCTATCATAGTAAAGTATACACAGATGGGTGAATATTAGCCAGAAGAGTACATACATATATACAACCCAGTTCTTGGTTGTATGTATGTATGGATAAATATATTTATCACTTTGATAGAGAGCTATACTGGAATCATTATATTGATTACAGCTCTTAAGACCTAACCTGACCTGACCACACAAAAAATTCCATCAAGATCGGTCCAGGCGTTTAGGAGTTCAGTGACATATACTTTGTTTTTGTAACAAGACAAATTAGATCAAATTAATTAATTAATTTATTTAATTTGTTTGGGAAACATACAATAATTAATATTCTTAAATATAAAACACAAAATTAATACATATATCAATCAAGTTTCCACTAAAAAATAATTTATATAATAAAAATAAAAAATTGGCTCAAATAATTAATTATTATATTAAATTATTGCTTTCGATGATGAATGTAAAACATTATCTACTGTGATATCAACTTTGGACATGGCATAAGCTGTCTCAAGGCGTATTTTTCAATCATGAGATAAAAGTTATCAGTTATCAGTCGAACTTGCAGCGCCACCTACCGGGTCCAATTGTGAATCTAAACCATCCTCGAATCCACTTGAACACTCGAATCCACTTGAACACACACACAAAAATTCATTCAAATCGGTCCTGCCGTTTAGGAGGAGTTCACTGTCAACACACGTACAGAAGAATTATATATATAAAGATATGTATATTTTTTTCGCGGAACCTTAAAAAAAGTAGCCTAAATTAATCCTTATAATATCAGCTATCTGCCAGTGAAAGTCCCGTCAAAATCGGTCCAGCCGTTTCAGAGATTTGAACATCCAGACAGACAGAGAAATTAATAAATTAACAAACATAAATTCTACAAATTGTATTTTCGGATTCTTCTGGTCCGAATTATCCGCCCTGATTTTTTCACATTTTCATTTTGACATTACAAACAGACACTGGAATTTTATTTATCTGTATAGAAAAAACAAGGAAGAATTTGAATGCGAAAAAAACAAAGGTTATGGTGTTTGAAAGAGAAGAAACCAGAACGAATGCAAGGATAATGGACGATGATGTTATGCTGGAGCAAGTGAATGAGTTTGTATATCTTGGATGTGCTTTTAGCAGGGATGGAAGGTACACTCCTGATACAGAAAGAAGAGTGAATTTGGGGAATAGTTTGAATGGAGCGTTAGGTAAACTTCTAGGCGCTAAGAACCTCAGCCAGAACGCCCAGCTCGCCATACACAACGCGGTGCTGGTACCTACGCTCACGTATGGAAGCGAGAGTTGGGTATGGAAGAGAGAGCATGAAAGTAGAGTAAACGCGGTCGAGATGCGAGCACTGCGCAAAATCTGCGGAGTGACGCTCGCGGACCGCGTTCGTAATACCGAAGTAAGAAAGAGAGTTGGTCTGAAAGAGAGTGTCGCGGTGAAGGTAAAGAAAGGAATGCTCCGGTGGTTCGGGCATGTGGAAAGAATGCATGACGAAAGAATGACTAAACAGATATACAATACAAAAGTGGATGGATGCAGAAGTCGTGCTAGGCCACGACACACCTTCCGTGATCAAATTGATCGTGTACTAGCAGAGGGTGATGTCAGGAGCCTTAAGAATAGACGAGCGTGCATGACAAGAGTTATGAATGTCAAAGAAGCAAGTGAGGTGTGTAAGATTAAGCCTAAATGGCGCTCTGTTGTTCGTGCCTACCCCGCAAGGGAACTGGCGTGAAGTCATGTATGTATGTATTTATAGAAGAAGATAGATAGATAAATTATTTTAAGCATAAATATACGGTGGAAAGATAGGTGTTATTTTGGTGAATCTCTTCGACAAATCGGATCGGTTCCATCGGAAACCGATATCGCGATGGGCCCCTGTGAAATTTACATTAAAACAACAAATATTTCACCCGCTATAGAAGCTCTTTGATCTCTCTCCTGGAATTTATTGGAATCGATTCCAGTCGTACGGAAATTGTTTACGTATTTCCAATTATTTGAATAATGCTGTCCATTTGCTAATTGGTTGGGGTGGTACAGGATAAACACGAATGGAAATCAAAAACAATTTATTATTACACAAAATATACTTTTTTTTATCTTGATAATTTACTATTTTAAAATAAAATAAAATTATAAACTAAACTATTTTAAAAATACTATTATATAGGTATCTAATTATAAACAAACTAAATTATAAATAAATTAAACTATACAATCAATTAAACTAAAAATAAACTATATATACAAATTAAAAGTAAAGTAAAGAGAGTTGGTCTGAAAGAGAGTGTCGGGGTGAAGGTAAGGAAAGGAATGCTCCGGTGGTTCGGGCATGTGGAAAGAATGCATGATGAAAGAATGACTAAACAGATATACAATGCAAAAGTGGATGGATGCAGAAGTAGTGGAAGGCCACGACACACCTTCCATGATCAAATTGATCGTGTACTAGCAGAAGGTGATGTCAGGAGCCTTAAGAACCGACGCACTTGCATGACAAGAGTTATGAATGTCAAAGAGGCAAGTGAGGTGTGTAAGAATAAGCCTAAATGGCACTCTGTTGTTCGTACCTACCCCGCAAAGGAACTGGCGTGAAGTTATGTATGTATGTAAAATTAAAGTATAAAATCTAGTTCTAGACCGCCGTCAGGCAGAAACGTGCCCAAAAGACTGGCCACAATGCCTCTCTGACTCTCTCTCTTTTTTTTACATCTATATATATATAAAAATCAATTGCTGTTCGTTAGTCTCGCTAGAACTCGAGAACGGCTGGACTGATTTGACTAATTTTGGTTTTGAATTATTTGTGGAAGTCCAGGGAAAGTTTAAAAGGTGAGTAAATATGAAAAAAATGCTTGGAATATAGTAAAAACAACAATTTCGCTTTCCCTTAGAAACTATTCCTACCTGTCAAACATTAAAGAGTAAATAATCACCATAAACAAAAATTAAAACTAACTAACTGACTAAACTATAATATAAATTGTACAAATTTTAATTGACATAATCATAATTTAATAAACAATTTTATAGTTTATTGGTTGACATTTTATTAGATAAATAATTAAATTAATAATAAGATAAATATTTGATAATAGAATTTGTAAGCAGGATACTTATGCATATGCATGCCGAAAGGCGGAATTTGGAGAGCTGTACTATGTTAAATTTAACATGGACAGCAGATTACAGTTTAAAGTATTGTAAACTTGCACATACATTATTGCGTAAGACTAACATAATGATTCCTGGGTAAATTTTTAAATATGGCAAAAGATTTAGCTTTTCTGACGTCAGTGGGCAAAGAGTCCAAAGTAAAACAGTCTGCATGGCTATTTTTTATTTTTATTATTTGTGTATGTCTTTGAAGACCACGGGCCATAAAAATGGCTCGAACATTTGGAGGTCATGCGTGGGGCCATGGGAAAGCCAACACGTAGAGGCCCTTTGACAAATTTAATGTAAATGTGGCGTGACACTGACAGGCTGTTATCCCCGGCCAGTGTAGGACTATTGTGGGAAGTGAGGTGTGTAAGAACGTTTTGTATACCCATTTTCGCATTAAATATATATATATTTTTAATGCAGGAGTTCACCAGACAGGCAGACGGCCCACTTGATGGAAAGCGTTTACCATCGCCTATGGATATTTACAACACCAAAGGTGCTATAAATGCGCTGCTGCTCTCATAAAGGAGACTGGAACCTGGTCACTAATGCCGGAATATAACTCAAGGTTGTTATGACGACATACTCTAGACCAGGTGTGGTAGTCATCCAGTCGGGCAAACGCCCTACCACCTGGCAAATTGAATTGAATTGAATTGAATTGACAATCGTATCGTGGCGGCAAGAAACTCTCTCCGTGTAAATGGCCCTTTAGGAATATGATTGGCTTGCGGCTCAATTTCACAGCGATGTTCTGTGGGAACGTAGTATCTCACAATCGAGCTGACAGTAAGAGCTGTAATCAAGATAATAACGCCCTACCACATACGATCCGAGATAGCTCATCGGAGAGCAGTTTCAAAAAAAAAGGTCAAAGAACACTATCTATGCTAAATTATCCCTATATGTCTGTATATTACACTATATATGTATGTATATATCTTATGAGTATCTTGTATATAATTTATTTATATTACCACAACGCGGTGCTGGTACCTACGCTCACGTATGGACGCGAGAGTTGGGTATGGAAGCGAGAGCATGAAAGTAGAGTAAACGCGGTCGAGATGCGATCACTGCGCGAAATCTGCGGAGTGACGCTCGCGGACCGCGTTCGTAATACCGAAGTAAGAAAGAGAGTTGGTCTCAAAGAGAGTGTCGGGGTGAAGGTAAGGAAAGGAATGCTCCGGTGGTTCGGGCATGTGGAAAGAATGACTAAACAGATATACAATGCAAAAGTGGATGGATGCAGAAGTAGTGGAAGGCCACGACACACCTTCCATGATCAAACTGATCGTGTACTAGCAGAAGGTGATGTCAGGAGCCTTAAGAACAGACGAGCGTGCATGACAAGAGTTATGAATGTCAAAGAAGCAAGTGAGGTGTGTAAGAATAAGCCTGAATGGCGCTCTGTTGTTCGTGCCTACCCCGCAAGGGAACTGACGTGAAGTTATGTATGTATGTATGTATTTATATTATACGTTATAATGTAAAATAATTGTTGCGTACAGAACCCTGCCTTTTGCTTCACCCCTTCTCGCTAGACTCATAGTTTGCTGGAAGAAAACTTTTTTAGGGTTAAGCTCGCCTTTGTACATCACCACTGTTTTATAATTGTGTATGTAACTTTTTGTGTACAATAAAGAATAAAGAATAATTATTAATTTATAGGCGTCCGGACGTAATGACTCTAATTCCCTGGCAGCGTGGCAAGCCTTTGGTGTGGGATGCGACTTGCGTAGACACGTTGGCCGCATCCCATTTACCAAACACGTCTAAATCAGCCGGTTCAGCGGCGGAAACAGCCGAATCACTCAAGCGGCGCAAATATGCAACCCTCTGTGAGAGTTATATGTTTGTGCCGTTTGCTGTCGAGACGCTTGGACCGTGGGGTCCTGAGGCCATGAGCCTCTGCCAAAATTGATCGAAACGACTCATTGACTCTTCGGGTGATCAGAGGGCTGATGCTTACCTCGGCCAACGGATCAGTATGGCGATCCAGCGAGGAAACGTAGCCAGCCTTCTGGACACCTTACCCATAGAAGACGGTGATCTGGGCTCAGTATTCTACTTATAGTCTTGAGGGACTATGAGTAGAATACAATACAAATAAGTTAAGTTTTCTTGCATTGTATAACAATTAAAAAAAATATATATATATATATATATAAATTTCAATGTCACTAAATATAGTTATATATGCATATGTAAATGACGCAACTTCAAATAAAATTAAAACATTTTACATATTATAAAACACATAATTATTTCAGCATGGGTTTACAACGTTCATTTGGCAAATTAATTATTTATAGGCGTATAGCAAGCGTATATCCCGGTACGGCGTTAATACATATGTCTCGATGGTGACCGCAATGAATCGCAACCGACAACAGCATCCGCGCCATACCATTTTATATTTTATACACATTTGTACAAACACGGAACCCCAATCATAGAGTAGTGTATGCAGGCAGAAACTGCAGAAATAATTTTCTTTTTTTAAATGAACAATGACAGTGTTGGATCCTTACGATTATACTAATGTGGGTAGTTTTGTAAGTGCCGCTGGCTTTCGGTCTCGCCGCCATTGCGTGGTGGTGAAACCAGTCTCCAACGCACGCGAGGTCAGTTTGGACGTTCCTGTTTCTCCGTGTAAGTGAACGTTTCACATCCCATTCTTGGAGATCCTATTAAACTTTAGACACAAGCCGTACTTGCTTTTGGTGTGAGTGTGCCATAATTTAAACCTAAGTGCCAGCCGAGGACTTGTTATTGCCGTGCACTTCAGGAGCTGTACAGCTTCCCCATTGGAGGTGGATTCCGAGGTTAGTGCTGCTTATTACCCCTTTGGTTTTTGTGCAGGATTTGGCATACCTCTCAGTCCATAAAAAATATTAACTAGAACCAGCGAAGCTGTGTGATGAGGATCCGGGATCCAGCATTGCACAGACACTATAAAGAGATAAACATATAAATCTATAGGAATAAGCCTGCGAGAGAATGAGATACGAGTTTTACATTGTTCAGCACAGATTAGAGAGTCAATAAGAGCGATGATAAAACAAAGGTACAATTTGGACCGAAATAAAACTGATAATAATATTTTTTAGACTAAAACAATGAGAAATTTAAAGTGATACTTAACAAGTTTATTTTGAATTATAATATGTTAACGGATGTAAGCTAAAGGAATTATATTTATATTAATAAAAGTTAGAGAAGAATTATCTGTGAGTATATTCCCTGAAGCTTCATTTAAACTGCACACACACACATTTTTTTATTATATCATATTTATTAAAATTAAATTCGATTTAATTGAACCCTTTCGATTAAAAGAAGAAATTTGAAAATCGGTTCACAATGGGGATTGTTCAAAAAAAATTACCCTTTGATTTTATATTTTTATTATGTAAAATAGGGTATTTTAAGATACTAATTTGAATATTTTTGTGTTTTAAGAGTTAGTTTTTTTTAAATTCGATTTTTAAACAAATTATCCGATGACGTCATTGGGGACAACTTTACATTAATTCCTTTGCCTATAAAAAGAAAATAATCATATTAATCTGTGCTACTATTTAAATGTTACTGTCATTATTCATTATGACACATCGTAATCATTTTAGTGTGGCCAGCTTAGCAATTTTATCGGTAGATTTATTTTATATATTTTGGTGTTCAACATTTATTATTTTCTAAAGTTACCGTTAAGTTATTTAAAGTGACCTTTAGTGAAAAATCAATATAATATAACTTAAACTGAATAATGTACAGTTAGACTGAATACCATTAATTGATAACCAAGCATAAATTACCTATTAGACACCATTGCGATGTCATTACTTTTCTTAATTTGTAATAAAGTATTCTTTCGGCGATTACAACAGATAAAGCTCATTCGACCACTAAAATACTTTGATTTGGTATCACATTTGTGTTATCATTTTTAATGTCTGATACATAGACATAGTCTCATTATCCAATAATGTTGTCAATCCAGTTAAAATAAAAAGGTTATATTGTCAGTTTCAATTTAGGGGGGGCGGGGGGAGTATTATTAGTCAGACCTTTAAAAAAAAATATCAGCCGTTAGGACTGCACTTCAGAGATAAAAACTTGATATCTGAGCGTGACGGTCGTGCGAATTTGGTGCATTTCCCCATCCTAGAAGTATCTACCGAAGTTTTCAATTTAAAAATCATGGCGATGTTCGATAAGGTATTTTTTAAGTCAATATGTTGGGAGTTACTTTCCTACACACGTGTGTACCTACAAGAATTACAAATTTTAGTAATTTCACTATTAGCAACCTGGCAACATTGGGTATTTAGGCTTTAGATCGGCAGTTAATGCAGCATTTCTAAATTCTAATATTATTCATTACAATTAATTTCGTCCTTAGAAAATCTTCTAAAGTCATCCGACAAAAAAGTGAACTGTTTTATTAATGAAAATGTATTAAATATTTTCTCTTTCTAAACATGGCCGGATCTTCAAATAGGAGTGTTAATTTTGTAAAGGCTGATACGCTAAACCTACCTAACATGTAATGTTATTAGAGTACATAGCTATACTCGTAGTACATATTGGAGAAATAAGAGGAGCTAAAATCCTGATGTAAGTAGTTTTGTGAAGGTTTCTAAATTCAACATGTTCGTCCATAGATCTTCCTTCCTTCTTTCCTTTTAGAACCTGTGTAGTATATTACTATTCCTGTCTGTAAATTTCATCCATATAAGAAATCAGTAATGTTAATTATTAGTTAATATATGATTGATGTAAGTATACTTTGTGTTGAAGTCAAAATTCATCTAAAATGTGCACCTATTTATAGAAAAATAGCTACATGTCTCACTCATTCATTAGAAACTGTTTAAAATAATATTAATTACTTATTTGATAATTTGGTACAATCAATAAATCAGCAACCTATATTACTTTCTTAATAATCTATAATACAAGTAAAGTATCTCATACAAATAAAGGAACAGACATTGCCCCACTGCCCTGGCTGCTAGATAGTGTGTTTGATTGCTAATGTATGTTATGGATCTGATCTTATACAACAAATTACCGGAAAATATGAAACTCTCCAGTAGTTTTAAATATATTCACTTGCCGGCTTAAAAGTGATTAATTAAGCACATCTATGGCTTGAAGAATTTCATGGAATATGAAGATTTGTGACAAATACCTTAATGATTGTAAATCTCTTAATAATATGATTTTGATGTATAACATAGTTACTAATATGAAATATTATGAGTTAAATAAGGACTATGCGAGTAATTAAATAGACACTATATCTTTTTTTTTCAGGTTCAGAAAAAATTAGCAACAACTTTTCTGCATAAGCAAGGGTTATGCTTTATGACTTATCCACTGCAGTTTACATGAAAACTTTATGTATAGAAAAAATCAAATGCTAGCCTGCAGAAAAAAGAAAAAGATAAAACTGAACATTTCTGAAAAGATTGTATAATATGTCCTAAATTATTATTAATAAGTGTTTAAGTAAATAAACAAGTTTAACTGCTAAAAGTTATTTATTATTTCATCTTGCAAAACAATAAGTCAAAAGATATATTTTATTAATCAATTCATATAAATATAGGGCACATACAAATTTATAACTCACAATAGTTTGCTTTCAGTATAGAAACCATCTTATTCTTATAACTCGTAATGTGAACTCTTAAGACATCAGTCAAAGTAAAGCTAAAATATTTTTGGAGGAATGTTAAATATTCATATATCGTTTACATGAATTATAACTAATAACATCTAGATTTATGTATATAAAAAATAAGTTATTTAAAATAGCCATCCTTATTTTCAATTAATTAAGGTTTAAAGATATAGGCCATTCTTCTATGGTGGTACTAATCTTTTCAATCAGTTTCCATTTATTGATTTGGGCTCGCTTGAGATAAATTCAGGTTCTGGTGAATTTTTGTATGCCCATTAGCTTCAATGCAGTTCATAAAGAATACTCCAAAGAATTCAAGTCAGAACACAAATTGGCTTGCAACCAAAGTTGGATTGAATTAGCTTCATGGGAGGGTACAGAGTCCTGTTGGAAAATCCACTGCTATCCAGCGAATAAAGTAACACTTAATGCTTAAATCATTGTTTCCAATATGTGATTTTGGACGTCCTTATAACTTCTGGCGCAAGGTGTATTGTTTTGCCAGTTAAATTTTCTTCCACCGTGATGATCTTCTCATCAGTAAACCGGTTATTTTTTGGATCGTATCTCTTGAAAAGATTTCGACATCGTTCCAATCGCCATTTACGAAGACGCTCGTTTATATAATGCACTTTTCTTTGACTTTTAGTTAGAGATCATATGTAAGTATTCTCTTTACAGATATATTGGTGTGAAGAGATAATATATACATAATTTTATTCTGGAGTACGTCGAATAAAATGTTTGTTTATGTTGATGTTGTATGACATAACAATGACATAAAAAGGAAAATGTCGGTCCCTTTGTATTTTGAAACTGAATGGCTACGGTATTCATATGCATTTCACCTGACGTAAATGACGTCATAGGATTTAGTAAGGTCAAATAAAGGTCAAACGCATTTCTTTCAAAATACAAGGGGATTGTACGTTTTTTGGAATTTTAACTAGACAGAAATGATTAGGAACACCATTCCTCGAAATGGTTTTTCATACAGCTAAATTGAAAAAAAGTGAACAATCCCCATTAAAGTAGAAATCGTGTAACGAACATACAAAAAAATTTACAGACGAATTCTTCTTCTTCTTACTTTTTGAAGTCGGTTAAAAATGGGATAAGGTGAATTGGGCCATCGGAACCTTAGGTTTAATTTAATCGGTTATTAAACTAGACTGATTTAGGGTAGGGAACCTTTTCCCATTTAGGGTGGTGTAATCAATAGTAAGTAACGTCTCTAGGCCCCCAACAAATTGTTCTCAAGCACACCGTAGTGCAAAATTGTCCTGTTAAACTAAAACCTACCTTTTTATTGTAGTATAGGTTCGCATTTTCACATGATCTCGCTCGATGCTAGGCGGAGATATGATGGAGATGCCACCTATATAAACGAAGCGCTTTTCACAATACAGTTTTTTTTTATTGCACGAGTTCAGCAGACAGGCAGACGGCCTAACTGCTAGAAGGCGGTTACCATCGCCTTTGGACATTTGCAACACTAACGGTGCTACATATGCGCTGCTACTCTCTAAAGAGAGACTGGAACCTGGACAGTAATGTCGGAATGCAACTCAAGGTTGTTATGGAGGCATACTCTGGACCAGTGCTGGTAGCCATCCAGTCGGGCAAATACCTTACCACCTGGCTGTGGGTTGTTTTGTCGCCTCTTACGACAGGCCGCCCGGTCGCAGGAAATTGTATTCTTTCTCCGTTCCTGCACAGAAGAGCCTTATCCTTATCGCTAAAAGCGATCTCAAGAATATGATTTTGTATTTTCACATAATATATAATACTAGGATATGCCCGCAATTTCATTCACGCTTGACTTGAAAGTCCCGCGGAGTTCCCGGGAAACAAAGTGTTACAGCACTTAAAAAAGAATGTCAGCTGTGTTGTGTGTTTGCCGTGTAAGTTTTTTTATTTTTATTTTTTTATTACAGGAGTTTAGCAGACAGGCAGACGACCCACTTGATTGAAAGCGGTTACCATCGCCTATGGACATTTGCAACACCGAAGGTGCTACAAATGCGCTGCTGCTCTCTTAAGGGTCACTGGAATCTAAAAGTAAGTCGTGTTGTTTTGTCGCTTCTTACGACAGGCCGCCCAGATGTACGGAAGTGTATTCTTTCTCCGTTCCTGCACGGATAAAGTGTCAAAACACAGAATGTTTATGTTTGTATGTCAATTTATTAATATCTGTTGTCTCTGAACGTGCACTACTCTACGCGCACCCCATTTAAGATGTAAACACACAAGTATAGGTAACCCTCCCTTATACTGGGGGGGGTGTTTCAGGCAGTCGGCGCGGCACATCGCCGCCGAACAGTCGCGGGCGCCACCGTCGCCTTCAAAAATTCTTCAAAATTATCCAAAAACAGGCATTTTTCTGCATCACTCCCCAAAAATTACCTCCTAAATTCCATTGATTTTCTATTATAGTACATTTAGTTTTTGTTTCGCTTTTTGGTTGTATAGTGTATCATAGATGAAGTTGAACGGTTCATTTCTCTTGCAACTGTTTTCTTTTCGATTTAAATATTTCCTTCTTTTATTATTTACTCTTCTCCCCTCCCCATTGTGTTTCATCATTTATTGCTTCACAGAATAATGCCTCTTTTGTAGTCTCGTGGAGTGAGTGATTAATGAAGTTAATTTTAGGAATACCTTGTTTCGGATTATGAAGAAATAAGTCAAGTGAGCTTGTTATTTTTTTTAAATTCAAGTTTCTGTTAAACGTATGTATGTCCCTCAAGACCACGGGCCATAAAACTGACCCGGACTTTTGGAGGGCTGCGTGGAGGGGCTATATTAAAGCCTACACGTAGAGGCCCTTGACTTTAATGTAAATGTAGCGTGACACTGACTGGCGATTATCCCTGTCTACACCATATAGTAATGCACCCAAGGACAAGCCCCGGCCAGTGTAGGACTATTGTGGGGAGTGTGAACAAAAGTGGAACTGGGGTTCTGGGACTATGGGGACTATGGCGTCTTTCCGTCGTAATATTCGGCGATAAGCTTCTATTATTATAATTTTTTTTTGTATAAGTTTAGCAAACAGGCAGAAGGCTCACCTAACATAAAGAGATTACCATCGCCTATGGACATTTGTAACACCAAAGGTGCTGCCTCTCTCTGGATGAACTGGATTGTCCGGGCTTATTGCTTTTTTATATGTTACTAGCTTTCCCGGCAGACGTTGTTCTGCCGTGAAGAAATAAAATTTAGAACCCGATTCCAGCGCCACCTACCGTGTCCAAATGTAAGCTATCCTATCTTTCAAGTCGGATTAAACTGCACACGGTGTGCAAATTTGATTAAAATCGGTCAGGTAGTTTAGGAGTCCATCGCGGAGAAACAACGTGACACGTTTTTTATATATATTAAGATTTGTCTTTTTTATTTTTCTTTTATTTATATTTTCTTTTTGTTTTTATTTCTTTATTTTTCCAAATTTTACAAGAGTCCTTACATTCTATACATTTTGGCTTGTCCTACGAAAATCTGCTTGATAAATATAATTTTATTAAACTTGAATACAGAAGATTGCAGCTTGCTGCGATGTTTCTATGTGATTTGTGTCATAATAGATACGACTGTACACCTATTATTAATAAATTATTGCCGGGGCCCTTGCCGTTTGTTTGCGACTACGCGTTGCCGAACAAACGCCGGCAAACGATCTCCGCTTTACCAGCTAGTGCATTCATATAATCACAATTTCTACTTAATAGATATAGCGGCAACTAGGCCCAGCACTTATAAACAAATGATGCTTGAATGTTTGAAAAACAAGTAAACCACTATATCAAGTATTTCTGGCAATTAGCGTCCTCCTTGCGGCTGGTCGTAGGCATTCGGTGTGCTCTTGGCTCTGGCTCTGCGTTCTGGTAAGGTCTCCCTTTCTTCTTCTTTTCTTTCTTCTTCTTTTTAGATATTGTATACCAAACCTTGTTTTTTTTTCCCTCTCTTTTGCTTTTACTTACGGTAGCTAGTATAATTTCAATTACTTAATATGTGGCAAATGATGTTGGTGTTGTATTAAGTCAAACTACTTATGTATAAGATTCATAATACTAAACTCTGTACAATACTGTTTTTTTGTCCAAATAAATGAAAAAAAAAAAAAAAAAAAAAAAAATTACTGAGCTTTTATATAATTATTTTATTTTATGTATTACATGTTTCTACTACTTTTTGTTTTTATCTTTAAGTTTTTTGACGATATATACAAATATCTTATATATCTATTTTATAGTTTCTTATTTAAAATATTTTGTATAACTTTATTTTCTAAAGGGAAATTGGAACCTGGCCTCTAATGCCGGAACACAACACAAGGTTGTTATGACGGTATACTCTAGACAAGGGGTGATAGCCATCCAGACGGGCAAATACCCTACCACCTGGCTCTGGGTTGTTTTCTCGCCTCTTACGACAGGCCGCCCGGTTGCAGGAAATTGTATTCTTTCTCCGTTCCTGCACGGATAAATTGTTAGATTACAAAAAAAAAAAATCTCGCGCGATTTTTTGAGTTTTGAGAGCTCCATAGAATCACAATATTATATCCGCTCCGTTTTTTAACCAGTGGACTTCAAGACACAGACGACAACTTTTTTGCCGACTGCAAGAGTTACTGCAAAGCGAAATATAAATATTTTTACAACATCTTGAAATCGTAGTATTTTCCTAAGTTTTCGCGACTAGTATACATAATCAAGTCATGTTTTAACGGTTTTAAGCGAGGTATTTTTGTTTTACCTCCCATTCATTTTAATATTATTAGAGCTAAGCAGCCAAAGAGCTACTTGCACCGCTTCTTCTCTTCAAGCTGCATCATGTTGCAAAGCAGTGGTAAATTAAACCAAGCTTCCATAGAGTAAAAAATAACCATAAACAAAAATTAAAACTAAATCATTATAATGAACAATTTGGCGGTAGGCTAAATAATTTTTTTTACATTAATCAATGACACTTGACATTTGTCTTCCACGATCACGGCTACTGAAAAGTGGCCGAAACTTCGGAATAAATCTTATACTAATATATAAAGCTGAAGAGTTTGTTTGTTTGAACGCGCTTATCTCAGGAACTACTAGTCTGATTTGAAAAATTCTTTCTGTGATAGATAGCCCATTTATCGAGGAAGGCTATAGGCTATATATTATCAGGCTAAAACAATTAGGAGCGGAGCACCAATAAATAATGTTTCGAAATTGGGGGTTTTGAAAACAAATTCCACGCGGACGACGTCGCGGGTTAAAACGTGATTTTATTTTTATCGTGAAGTCGGTGCCAAATAAACAACAAACTGTATATGACAGCACAACAATTATGACGAGGTATGAAAATGACTTCAACATACCAAATGTAAACCTCATTCGAGGACACAAAGCCGCGCATTACTTAATTGTGTTCAGTGAAAAAGTCATATGTTCCTACATACAGTATACACCGCAAATTTTTCTGACCCTCCTACATTACCTTGAAAGGGTCTGCTCTCTACATTGCCTTGAAATTCAACCTTCTAAATATCGAGCCTTCACCTCCATTTTATCGTAAGCGACATTTGGACCTAAATATATATATTTTGGTCCAATAGCTTTTGCTAAGTGGTAAGGCATTTGCCCGACTGGATGGCTACCACCCCTGGTCGAAAGTATGTCGCCATAACAACCTTGAGTTGTGTTCCGGCATTAGTGACCAGGTTCCAGTCTCCCTTAAGACAGCAGCAGCGCATTTGTAGCACCTTTGGTGTTGCAAATGTCTATAGGCGATGGTAGCCGCTTTACATCAAGTGGGCCATCTGCCTGTCTGCTGTGCTCCTGTAATAAAAAAAAAGATTTTTAAAGGTTTTGATTAATTAGGGTCTAATCTAACAAAAACTGAAAGTCTGAAATCAAAAGTAATAATTTAAAATAACATTTGCAACAAAAGTTCAAATGTCGCTTACGGTAAAATGGCGGTAAAGGCTTGATATATCCATACTAGTTACCGTCTGCAACTTCGTCTGCATTCAGACTGAAAATTCGCAAAATGGACATAACCGTCTACCACACCGCTGAAGAGTGGAAACTCTTTACCGTCCTCTGTTTTTCCTGAAGAATACAATCTAGGTGTCCTCAAGTCTCGTGCTACACCTTAGACTGCATTTCCACCTGGCATCAGGCGCGATATCAGTCAAACCTATTTAATATATTAAAAAAGACGATATCTGCCCTCGTGCGACCGCCTTTCTATCGCGCAGCAGGCGATGACTATGCCATAGTCTATTAGAGAATGGCAGCATATTGGTAGCACCTTTACAAATGTCCATAGGCGATGGTAACCCATTTCCATCAGGTAGGCCGTCTGCCTGTCTGCTGTACTCATGCAATCTATATTACAAAATTCTAAACATGTCGTGTTTGTACATTTGATACTTAAAACAAACAACTGGAATAGACTATATAAACGATGCATTTTTTTTTAGATTTCTTGTCTTTTTGTCGGATTGTTTGGGATTCACGTGAAAACCACTAGGCCGATTTCGATGCGGTTTTCGCTGATAGACAAATAATTCTTTTACTTAAAATCTGTGCTACTTGTTATCCCAGCAAAACACCGCAGAATTTTTTTTCAGAGTGATTTAAAAAGCCCAGATTGAAAAAAAAACGAATTTTAATGCAATTTTTTAACTGATCGATAGGAAATTTTGTGTATTAAATGTGTGAAATTCTTTATCTCGGGAACCCCGCGGGAATTTCCCCAGGAGTGGTTTGAAGTTATTCGGGTGCGTAAAAATGAGTTTATTCCGACACAGTTTGTACCAAAACAATAGCTTACATTCTTTTTTAAATTGCAACACATTGTGTCCCTGGGAATTTCAAGTCGAGCGTGGACGAAGTCGCGGGCATTTGTTAGTAAAAAACAAACTTACAGCAATTTGTCAAAGGTTATTTGTACATATTTATAATGCTAAAAAGCGAGAGAAAATATATGATTTAGTGGTAGGTATATCAAACTTAAGCTTTTCGCTGAAATATTATGATTCCTAGTATTCTATGGGTTAAAATTTAGCTTAGTGATCACTGAATTTTAAGCAGTGGGGGAGCGGAGAAGGTTGGGGCAGGAGTACTTCTCCCTTCTGCAACCCCCATGTCTAGGAGACATATAATTCTTGAGATATTAATGTTTTTCGTTCGTTCGTTTCGTTGTATTGTGACGATGGTGATAATCTATTCTGGCACTCGCCGGCCGCTGCCGCAGCAGGCTAGCTTTGGTCACTCGGCTCCTGCGCTTTGGTTTAAAGTCTAACCGAACCTAAGTCACTAGTCGCGACTTTCGACTAAAGTCCACAAGCTAAGCGAGCGTACCATGGCAGCGATCAGCGAGTGTCACAACCGATTTGTAACCATCGTCGCAATATATAAGCAAAAACAAACCATTTTCGTATTTAAAAATGAATAAACTAATTCAATTTTTTTTTTAATAAACTCACAAAAACAGTTTTAGTGTACATATAAGAAGGTGATGTCAGGAGCCTTAAGAAAAGACGAGCGTGCATGACAAGAGCTATGAATATCAAAGAAGCAAGTGAGGTGTGTAAGAATAAGCCTGAATGGCGCTCTGTTGTACGTGCCTACCCGGCAAGGAAACTGGCGTGAACTTATGTATGTATGTATGTATATTAAGTAAGTGTAGTTAGTAAGTGTATTCCTAAACACAAATAATACTAATTATTATCAACAAAAGTGACATAACCTTGTTTATCTAACGTATATTTCTTTTTCCTATTATTCAATCAAAACTTGTTGGTGGACCTTAAACAGTTGTTTCCTACTCCAAATAACACGTCTAGTGGCTATGTAAAAGCCTTTGTATACCCCTAAACTCAAATTACCCTTAATCTCATGCCATTCTGAGTCAAAGCGCAGCCATTCTATGTCCTTGATGAATAGTAATGTGTGAGTTTGCTACAACTCCATTAATTCCTTGAATAGTAATTGTGGTGATGTCAGGAGCCTTAAGAACAGACGAGCGTGCATGACAAGAGCTATGAATGTCAAAGAAGTAAGTGAGGTGTGTAAGAATAAGCCTGAATGGCGCTCTGTTGTCCGTGCCTACCCCGCAAGGTAACTGGCGTGAAGTTATATATGTATGTATGTAATAGTAATTGTGTAACATATTTCTGTATAAAATTTATTAAAAAAAAGTTTGAGTTAATCAATTTTTACCTAAACGTATTGCTGGGGAGCTTCTCGCCGCTTCTTCTCCTTAACAACAATAACACGTTGCGAAGCGGTGTACATAGACTAGGAAGTAAAAATAAATTTTAACTTATATGTATGACCTTCAAAAAGTGTTCTCCAGAGGAACTTAGTATGAATAAAAACTTTTGAATTTGAATTTGATTGGTAGAAGAGTTGTTGCTGGTAGATAGCGACCTAGTTACTACGATCAAATCCTAGATGTCTTTAAAAACGGCCAGCCAAAAAGCACGAAAGTAGATGAGCAAAAATGTATGTCAAGGTCTTAGTAAGTGGAAATCCATCGTCCCTGCCTACCTCTGTGGGAAACAGTCTATATAATATGTATGTATGATTTATTTATTTTATTTCATTACATATTAAACAGCGTACCCATACATTTAAACATACATACATAACTTCACGTCAGTTCCCTTGCGGGGTAGGCGCGGACAACAGAGCGCCATTTAGGCTTATTCTTACACACCTCACTTGCTTCTTTGACATTCATAACTCTTGTCATGCACGCTTGTCTCTTCTTAAGACTCCTGACATCACCTTCTGCTAGTACACGATCAACAAGTACATTTAAACAACAAGCTCCATATCTATATAATACTACGTGAAGCAAAAACTTTATACTTTGAGGAGTATGAAATTTCGCACACTTATAGTTTATATAGAGAAGAAGCGACGAATGCTATTTAAAAATATTTTTTAAAAATTATGCATAAAAATACATTAAATCAATAAAAAAAATATTACACACAACTACCATGTATTTGACACACACACGCATATATACTCTTTTGTTTATTGTTAAAGTCAAATTAACAGTGTAGCCTTGGTAAAATCTGCATCTTGGGCGTCATGAGCTACTAATGGAACGCGCTGTATATGGACTTATTTCTTTGTTATTATTATATTAAAAAACAGAATTAAAATTTTGAGTAATTAAAAAAAGCTACCTAGGATTTGACACGCGGCGTAGCTACGGGGCAAACTCCAGTATAAACATAAACTTGATTTATTCAATGTTATTGAATCCGCACTGAGTCTGCACCTTTCAATCAAATTGATTCCGTTTGATTGAACCGTCTGAAAAATTCAACCGATGTTAGGGCGAGTGAATAAATGGTAAGATATAGGAACCATGTATCATGGCCGGTTCTTGTATGATATTTGACATTACTTGTATGAAGCTTATGTCAAATTTTAGCCGGGAGTAGGACAAATGAACGATTTTGTTTATTGCAGGAGATCAGCAGAGGCAGACGGCCCATTTGATGGAAAGCGTTTACCATCGCCTATGGAAATTTGCAACACCAAAGGTGTTACAAATGCGCTGCTGCTCTTTTAAAGGAGACTGGAACTCACTCATGCCGGAACACAACTCAAGGTTGTTATGGCGACATGCTTTAGACCAGGGGTGGTAGCCATCCTGTCGGGCAAATGCCCTACCACCTGGCTAATGAGGATCTGTAAGATCATGGCAAGATGGCAAAATCAGTGCCAAAGGCGTTGGAGCCAGCAACAACAAAGATAGATAGATCTGTAAGATACATATCTGTTCGTGCCTACCCCACAAGGGAACTGGCGTGAAGTTATGTATGTATGTATGTATGTAAGATATAAGAACCCGGCATTAGCATAACACATTACCTAATGAAAGTTATGAGTCTACTACCGCTTCTAAAGCAATTTTTGTTACTGCTAATGGAGAAGAAGCGGTGCTACAAACCCTCAGCAACTTACGTTACTCCATTGTTATGAAAAATGAGAAAAATGACTTTTCAAAAGCGTCACTACAAATCACATTTATCTTCCGATATTTGAGAGTCATATTATAATTAATTTATTCACAAAAACCTGCCTAATTACCCAACCTACCAAAGGATAACAAGGCAATCTGAAATGGGTACATCAGGCGGACGGTTATAAATGGTTTGTTGGCAACAAAAAGTCGCCGCAAGGGCTCGCCAGGTGTCACCGATTTGAAGTGGGTCTTTTCAATGTAAATTGATATCAACATTTTAATAAGATTACACATTTTAGACCCATATTCGAAAATTGGTTAATCTTGACTACAATGACTTTATAGACTAATACAATAAAAAGTTGCAGTTGAAATGAGAGCTTTGAGAAGTATATGTGTGGTTAACTTAACTGATATTGTTACGAGTGCGTGACTCGAATTAAAAATGCCGTCGGAAGTACTATAGAATTTATTAGAACTATACAAACATGTATAACACAGGTACAAATATAACTGAACACAATCAGTTCAAACGTAATGCACGATTCAATAACACGCGCAAAGTCCGTCACTAAATAGTTACCGAATGTAGTACACACGTCTTGCTCGTATCGTAATCCTCGCTTGACTGCTTCCTCCCTCCATACTGCTGTCGTTTTATACTTCACAAATATAAGTGTGCCCGCCCGTATCGTCGACTTAATTTCCTAGAAATCGTAATCCGCACACCTGACTAATTATGCCTGCAAACGGCCATAAACGAGTACAATAGCCTGTTCTCCACAATAACTAATAAATTAGTAAACAAAAGAAGACAATCATATTACAATTGGTTCAAATGCCGACAGGTAATAGCGTGCTTCGTGGAATTTATCTTTGTCGGGGGGTTAAGCTGTAACAATATGATAAGGAACACTGTGATAAGAGAGCGTTGTGGATTAAAAAAAGAGGTAATAACAAGATTTGAAAAAGGAATGCTAAGGTGGTTTGAACATCTTAGGAGAATGGATAAAAATAGAATCACAAAACAGGTGCATGACAGTATTGTGAATGGTAGTCTATAGACTTTTTTGTAAGTCCAGTATTAAAAGATAGAACAGCGAGCGTAAACTTTTGGAGGGATTATCGAATAAAAACAGTATTTCAGAAGTTGCTAGAACTCGTAATGATGATTAGGGTCGAGTGATTGGTGAGAGTCTTCAGCATGGTAATGATTTGGTTGCAGCTACAGTATACTTTGCGACGCCGTACGCCAAAATTATTGATTTAACAAAAAAGAGGAAATTCTGGAGATTCCGACTACCGTAACAAGACTTAAATCCTCAATAATAAGACGGATTGATACACAACATTCCCGTCCCACTCGTATATATCGATATATCCATGAAAGCACGAGAATGTAATTTGGCTGCTCTGCGCGCCTACCAAGATATTGATGTTTCCCAAAGCACACTATCATATTGGTCGCAATAAATTGTGCTTGAACGTATCACGCGATATATCTTCCAACCAAAGGAATTCTATTAAATTTATTACATACTAGTTGTTACCTGCGATTTCGTTTACTTTTATTTTGAGGGTTTTGTGGCCTTATTTTTTTAAATTTTATTGCAGGAGCTCAGCAGACAAGCAGACGGCCCACTTGATGAAAAGCGGTTACCATCGCCTATGGACATTTGCAACACACCAAAGGTGCTACAAATGCGCTGCTGCTCTCTTAAGAGAGACTGGAACCTGGTCACTAATGCCGCAACACAACTCAAAGTTGTTATGGTGGCATACTATAGAACAGGGGTGGTAGCCATCCAGTCGGGCAAATGCCCTACCACCTGGCTGTGGGTTGTTTAGTCGCCTCTTACGACAGGCCGCCCGGCCGCAGGAAATTGTATTCTTTCTCCGTTCCTGCACGGATAAGCCTTATTGGCTGCAATGGTAATTATCAGTTTTATTTCGGTCCAAATTAGACCTACGTTTAATCATCGGTCTTATTGACACTCTAGTCTGTACTGCACAATGTAAAACTTATATCTCATTCTCTCGCAGGCTTAGCCCTATAGATATATGTGTTCATCTCTTTTTAGTATCGCTTTTTTTCGTTTCATCGAGTTTCAAATCATAACGATTCTGAAGACGTTTCGCTTAAAAAAATATACATATTAACATCGCTTAAAAAGGAAATTATGTCAATATATTTTCCGAAATGTTGTGATATTTACGCGAGTGAAGTCCGTTTAGAATAATGGTTCCCAAACTTATTTTGTGTACTGCCCACTTTGAGAATAAATTATTTTTTAGCGCCCCCATTTTCTCACCTACTTAAAAACCATTATAACGTCAAATTAAATTAATTGATTATTGTGAGCTATATTAGCGGAGATTAAACATTCATTCTAAACGAGACTTTTATTATAGCCCGCAAGAGTTAACTTGAAAGCGCAGTAGGTAGTACACAACGGCGCTGAGGTCTCAAGTTAACTCTTACCGGCTACACTTGCCAATGAAAATGGTTATTGAAACGCAACTTTATAGTATTCAGACAGAGTATCTTTTATACTTTTTACATACATACATACATAACTTCACGCAAGTTCCCTTGCGGGGTAGGCACGAATAACAGAGCGCCATTTAGGCTTATTCTTACATACCTCACTTGCTTCTTTGACATTTATAACTCTTGTCATGCATGCTCGTCTGTTCTTAAGGTTCCTGACATCACCGTCTGCTAGTACACGATCAATTTGATCATGGAAGGTGTGTCGTGGCCTTCCACGACTTCTGCATCCATCCACTTTTGCATTGTATATCTGTTTAGTCATTCTTTCATCATGCATTCTTTCCACAAGCCCGAACCACTGGAGCATTCCTTTCCTGACCTTCACCCCGTCACTCTCCTTCAGACCAACTTTCTTTCTTACTTCGGTATTACGAACGCGGTCCGCGAGCGTCACTCCGCAGATTTTGCGCAGTGCTTGCATCTCGACCGCGTTTACTCTACTTTCATGCTCTCTCTTCCATACGTGAGCGTAGGTACCAGCACCGCGTTGTGTACGGCGAGCTGGGCCTTCTGGCTGAGGTTCTTAGCGCCTAGAAGTTTACCTAACGCTCCATTCAAACTATTCCCCAAATTCACTCTTCTTTCTATATCAGCGGTGTACCTTCCATCCCTGCTAAAAGCACATCCAAGATATACAAACTCATTCACTATAATTCAGAATAAAACAAACATAATCGATTCTTATATAAAAACGAATGTGAATGATGAATCTGATGCTGTTTTGCCTCTACAGAACGCCCCCTTTTTTTTCTGGGTCTCTTACCGCCCCTCTTTAGGCCTGCAGCGCCCACAAGGGGGCGTTATCGCCCACTTTGGGAAAGGATGGTTTATATAGTTAGTTAAGTATTTTAATAAACGGACTTAGCTCCATTTCATTTATATATTACTAGGATTCGCCCGCGAGTTCGTTCTCGTTGGACGGAATAAGCTAAGTAATTCATACGTATCCTAACAACTTGAAACCGCTCCCAGGAAAGATCCCACAGGATGTCCGGGATATAAAGTATCACAGATTTTATGACAGAGAACTTGATATCGAATATTAAGATCGGGATCCGATGTTTTTTCAACTTTAAACCGCTCCCAAGAAAATACAGTGCCGCAGATTTTAATTGAATCAAATTAATTATAATTTAATTTAATTAGATCAAATATTTTTTTTTAGAATGACTAAACAGATATACAATGCAAAAGTGGATGGATGCAGAAGTCGTGGAAGGCCACGACACACCTTCCATGATCAAATTGATCGTGTACTAGCGGAGGGTGATGTCAGGAGCCTTAAGAACAGACGAGCGTGCATGACAAGAGTTATGAATGTCAAAGAAGCAAGTGAGGTGTGTAAGAATGGGCTTAAATGGCGCTCTGTTGTTCGTGCCTACCCCGCAAGGGAACTGGCGTGAAGTTATGTATGTATTTTTTTTTTATCCGTGCAGGAACGGAGAAAGAATACAATTTCCTATCCTAGAAAAATCGCAAGACCCCGTTCTATATAGAAGTTTCACTTCGATAATAATTAATGAACCAAAGATTCCGGGGCACACCACGAGTTTATACGAGTTAAGTTTGTAGAACACTTTATATAAGTCCGCTTTCTGCTGCTAGGCCACCTGCGCCTCAGTACTACGCCGGGACAATGTTATAAAATTCTATAATCTATGTATAATATTATAAAATCGTTAAAGTGTAGTCTTTTGTTTTTTAGATTTTTTGTGTTTTTATGTTTGTTCGGGATTCATGTAAAAACCACTGTGTCAATTTCGATGCGGTTTTCGCTGATCGATAGCAAACTCCCGGACTTTTTTTAAATTATTTTTTATTGCAGGAGTTCAGCAGACAGGCAGACGGCCCACTTGATGGGAAGCGGTGCCTATGGGCATTTGCAACACCAAAGGTGCTACAAATGCGCTGCTGCTCTCTTAAGGAAGACTGGAACCTGGTCACTAACGCCGGAACACAACTCAAGGTTGTTATGGCGGCATACTCTAGACTAGGGGTGGTAGCCATCCAGTCGGGCAAATGCCCTTCCACCTGGCTGTGGGTTGTTTTGACGCCTCTTACGACAGGCCGCCCGGCCGCAGGAAGTTGTATTCTTTCTCTATTCCTGCACGGATAAAAAAGAGCAAAACTGCTACCAACTTGCTGCCAGCCTCGAACGGGGAATTGGAACCTGGCCGCTACAACTACACACTACAAGTTTCTGAGAAGAATGACTACAAAGACGATGAACAGACTAGTTTGGCTCCTTAAAGAAATTCGACTAAAACTTTGAAATTTCCTTTGAAAGGCCATTAATTGATTCATTGAATGAAGTAATTAACTTTGCCTTCGCTTAATTGCATTCCTTATTTTCATTCGGGGAAAAGTTAATCAAGATTTTTGAAGTGAAACTTCTTTAGAATCGTTGTGATTTGAAACATGATGAAACGAAAAAGCGACACTAAAAAGAGATAAACATATAAATCTATAGGACTAAGCCTGCGACGGAATGAGATTGAAAACATTATATTGAATCATTTAAGCATTATGCTCACATTTATAGAGTTGCAAATGTTTTGAAGTTTTTCGTTAATACTTCAAATTTCGTGTTTTAAAGCTTAAATATATTATAATGATATAATATATGAAACGTGACGTCACGAAATATAGAATCCCTTCACCCCTTGTCACATTTTATTTCACTTCTACTGCGTGCGAACTGCACTTACACGATTTTTTTTAACTTGTTTATTCATATATAATATCAGCCCATAAATGTCCCACTACTGGGCTCGGGCCTCCCATTATAGAAGGGGAACGGACAGTATACCCGCCACGCTTGTTCAAAGCGGCTTGGCAGGTTTGACACATCGGTTATCTCGATATGCAGGTTGCATCACGATGTTTTCCTTCACCGTTATTATAACATTATGTTCATACAGATAAAGTTGAAAATATTTTGAGGCTTTTCGTTAATACTTGAAATTTCGTGTTTTAAAGATTTAATGTGTTTTACGAGTTGCGAGACTCAAATTAAAATGACGTTGGAATTATTATAGAGTTTATTAGAACTATACAAATACGTATAACACTGGTATAAATATAACCGAACACAAGAAGTCCAAACGTAATGCAGAACGTCGTAATTTAATAAAACGCGCAAATTTCGTCACTTATTAGATTCCCGACTGTAGTAGACACGTCTCACTTCGCTCGTGGTTATCGCTCGACTGCCTCCCCTTCCATCAGGTCATAGTTTTATACTGCACAAATGCAATATCCCCGTATCTAAGTCGACTTAATCCGCCATTCCTGGCTAATGACTCGGCCGCAAACTGCCATAAAAGAGTACAATGGGCTGTTTTCTAATCACAAATTTTAAACACAAAGTATACAAAAGAAGACGATCATAAAAGAGTAACAATCAGTTTAAATGCCGGCAGGTAATAAAATGTGTTTTGTTTCAGATATGCATGTGGATTTTGTTTTTGTCGGGACCTGAGTTGTAACAGTATTATAACGATATACATACATACATAACTTCACGCCAGTTCCCTTGCGGGGTAGGCACCTCACTTGCTCATTTGACATTCATAACTCTTGTCATGCATGCTCGTCTGTTATTAAGGCTCCTGACATCACCTTCTGCTAGTACACGATCAATTTGATCATGGAAGGTGTGTCGTAGCCTTCCACGACTTCTGCATCCATCCACTTTTGCATTGTATATCTGTTTAGTCATTCTTTCATCATGCATTCTTTCCACATGCCCGAACCACCGGAGCATTCCTTTCCTTAACTTCACCCCGACACTCTCTTTCAGACCAACTCTCTTTCTTACTTCGGTATTACGAACGCGGTCCGCGAGCGTCACTCCGCAAATTCTGCGCAGTGCTCGCATCTCGACCGCGTTTACTCTACTTTCATGCTCTCTCTTCCATACGCAACTCTCGCTTCCATACGTTAGCGTAGGTACCAGCACCGCGTTGTGTATGGCAAGCTGGGCCTTCTGGCTGAGGTTCTTAGCGCCTAGAAGTTTACCTAACGCTCCATTCGCACTATTCCCCAAATTCACTCTTCTTTCTATATCAGCGGTGTACCTTCCATCCCTGCTAAAAGCACATTCAAGATATACAAACTCACTCACTTGCTCCAGCATAACATCATCGACCATTATCCTTGCATTCGTTCTGGTTTCTATATTATAACGATATAATATAGCATAAAAGGTGACGTCACGAAATTTAGAATCCCTCCCATCCCTTGTCAAAGAAAGAAAGAAAGAAAAACTTATACATTTCTATACACAAAGCATATTTTGAGAATTTGTACGCCGCATTTTCAGCAAAGAAGGTTTGCACTCAGCATATTGCTGTGTCGGAATAATACCCGACATAACGCTGATTTTCAGTGCAAACCTTCCTTTAGGTGTAAGACCAAAATGACCCAGTTTTGTTAATTAAATATTAAATAAGAATAATAATTAATAAAACTAATTCTACTTATATAATATTTAAATTGTAAAAAAACAAATAAATAAATTTTAATAAACAACCAACAATAAATACGTTGCTACAAAATTAAAATAAATACTCGTGTATCAACTTGTAGCGAATCATTTATTCGAATACAATTCGCTAGTGCTTGCCGAGTATTAATTACCACTCTTCATTTCACTTCTACTGCGTGTGAACTTCACACAATTATTATAAGGCCGCCCGTTTTACAATCTTCGTATTTCTCTATTTCTGTTTATCTCTGCTTTGTTGTACAATAAAGAGTTATCTATCTATCTATATGAATGCTCAATTTTATCAGCGCATTTAAGATAGAAGTCTATCTCTCCGCCCGCATAATCCGAAACTTTCATACGGGACGTCAATAAAATGTTGGAGGAAGTTCAACCTGAATCGCAAAAGCGAACCGCAGTTGCGATAGTTGCTAACTTTGTTCGCAGTTTGTTGTTTTGTTTAGGACAAATGGCTGTTTGGATTTAAGGATAAATGCTTTATAGCTATTCAATAATGCATATAACAAACAATAACAAATAATATTCTATTGCCACGCTGAAATTATTTCATTTATTAATATTCATCATTTCAAAGTGTAATCTAAAGTATTAAACAATTCATTTCTGTCTTTCGATTATATTATTATAATATACTAGCTGAGCCGGCAAAGTTCGTACCGCCTCAGAATCAATAAATAAAAAACGTTGATTTCTGAACGACGGGACGAACATCAAACGTTTGACATTCAAAACCAAAATAATGAAAAAACACTTTACACTTTTAAATTTAATTGATTTCTAAACGACGCGACGAACATCTAACGTTTGACAGGTAGGAATAGTTTCTAAGGGAAAGCGAAATTGTTGTTTTTAATATATTCCAAGCATTTTCTTCATTCATTCATATTTATTTACTTATCTTTTAAACCTTCGCTGGACTGCCACAAATAATTCAAAACCAAATCCAAATCAATCCAGCCGTTCTCGAGTTTTAGCGAGACTAACGAACAGCAATGGATATATATATATATATATATATATATATATATATATATATATATATATATATATATATATATATATATATATATATATATATATATATATATATATATAGCAAGTGAGGTGTGTAAGAATGGGCCTAAATAGCGCTCTGTTGTTCGTGCCTACCCCCGCAAGGGAACTGGCGTGAAGTTATGTATGTATATATATATATATATATATATATATATATATGACAAGAGTTATGAATGTCAAAGAAGCAAGTGAGGTGTGTAAGAATAAGCCTAAATGGCGCTCTGTTGTTCGTGCCTACCCCGCAAGGGAACTGGCGTGAAGTTATGTATGTATGTATATATATATATATATATATATATATATATATATATATATATATATATATATATATATATATATATATATGTGTGTATGTATATAGATTTAAGCTTTAAAACACGAAATTTTAAGTATTAACGAAAAACTTAATAACATTCCAAACTCCATCTGTATGAGCTTAGTGTTTAACTCACAAAATAAAATGTATTCTATCTCATTCACTCGCGGGCTTTGTCCTGTAGATTTATCAGTTCATCTCTTTTTAGTGTCGCTTTTTCGTTTCATTGAGTTTTAAATCACAACGATTCTAAAGAAGTTTCACTACAAAAATACATAAATCCTTCCATTTGCACTTACTAATATTATAAAAGCGAAAGTTTGGTTGGATGTTCGTTGCTCAACCACGCCAGAACTACTGAACGGATCTGAATGAAAATTGGCACAGAGATAGATGATAGTCTGGAATAGCACAGACATTTTTATCTCGGAAAAAAGTACGGTTCCCGTAGGATAATATGACCGCGAACGAAGCCGCGGCCAAACGGTAGTGCTGTTATATAAAACATTCCTTTCCTTTTCACGCGGCATAGCAACTGCACGGCCTGAAAAGGCTTACTTTTTTCTAATTTCCTCCATATAACAAAACCGGAATGAACTTTTTGTGTGAAATGAAACGTATCTGGGACTTTTCTGTATAATTTTGTCGGTTTTTATACTGATATGAGACTCAGTCAGTTTTATCAGTTTTCTTTATTATGGTTTTGATCATAGGATATTTTTATTCCGTAAACATCATAGTTTCGGGCGGGAACAGACGTTGTTTTATACAGTTTATTATTTGAAAAAAAAAAAACTTGACAGGTGTCAAGGGACACCCGGATGGAACGAAGTTCCTTTCAATTAATTAGTGAAGGAATTGTAATATTTTTTTTTAAGTTATAATAATATTTTTTTTATTATTAACAAATATAATGTAATATAAACTTAATGAGTAGGCTCAATTTTAGTAATAATTGGCTTTTGGTAACTGAAGTAGGAAATATATGTTTGGGATTCTATTTTTTATTATTTATTATGTACAAAAAACCTGTATACACTCAACAAAAACAATCGTCGCGACACCACACTGTCCAATGCGAAATAGAAAGACGAAACGAATATAACTGGCTTGCTTTCTATGAGAGAGAGAGACAGACAGAGGAACACGCGCACGCCGCACGGCTTGCAACTATAGCAAAAAGTGTCGTTACAACTTTTGCTCTTCATTTTTTCCGTCTAGCCCCCTTTCGCAACGCGCGATAAGGAACTTCGTTCTAAAACTTCGTTCCAATGTCTATTTGATGACTTGATGATGATGATGACATCATCCGCCGTGCTCTAGTCAGCGTCGGCGTACCAGCCATCCTAGAGCCAAATGGCTTGGTGCGCGACGATGGAAAGAGGCCGGATGGAATGTCACTTATTCCCTGGAAGATGGGAAGGCCGCTTGTGTGGGGCGCGACATGCATTGACACTCTGGCGGCATCACGTCTTCCAGTGACTAAGTCAGGGGCTGGCAACGCTGCTTCGACAGCTGAAGATCTCAAACGGCGCAAATATAGAACCCTAGGGGTTACATATTTGATACCACCCGTGATCAGAAGGCTGGTTCGTATTTCGCGCAACGAATCACCATTGCCATACAGCGTGGCATTGTAGTTAATGTCAAAGACTATACTTCTGTAATCACAGATTTCGCCAAAGCTACACTATTAATTTGACTTGAGCAATAAACAAAAGAGTATATATGCGTGTGTGTGTCAAATACATGGTAGTGTGTGTAATGCTTTTTTATTGATTTAATTTAACTTCTTCTCTATATAAACTATAAGTGTGCGAAATATCATACTCCTCCGTCCGGGAAATTTTCATAAAAAGGGGTACAAAGTTTTTGCTCCACGTATTAATATTTTTATAATTATTAATATGAAAACACTTACTTCAGATGATTAATACACTCAAAATAACTAAACCCACTACAATTATAAAAAAGTAGCTGAGCCGTGCTCACTTCGCTGGCCCAACCAACAAACCCAAGATATAATTGCCCATGGGAAAAACACTCGTGCCCGCTTCGCTGGACGCTACTCTAGATAAGACAAAATAATTGCCCACGGGAAAAACACTCTTCGTGCCCACTTCGCTGGGTGCTACTTGGCGTAAGCTAACATATAATTGCCCATGGGAAAAACCCTCCTTACTCAATTCAATGCTCACCAGAGAGAATAATTTGACCCTGGGACTTATTTACTGTTTAGTTAGCACACACCGATAAATCAACCGCATCAGCCCGTTTTCCTCGGTATTGATATTTCAAATAAAAAAATTGAAAAATATTATTAATTACAATCAAATATAACCGGTGTCACTCGGAACTAAGGTAGCAGCTTTCTACTGGTGAAAGAATTTTGAAAATCGGTCCAGTAGTCCAGTTTACAAAACAACTTCCCTTGGTTTACCGTTTGACATTCCTTCATAGAAGTTGTTCCTTACAAGCCACACTATGGATTGGTGTAATAATACAGAATATTTTTATTTTTTCAAAATCAGCACATTTGATTCCTGACATGGATAATTTATTTTTCAAAAATTTTCGTCAAATTCGGCCTCGAGATTCCTTTGGGTGTTATTCAATATTACAAATAGTTTAGGAACTGGCCTTGAAGGCCCACTTAAAAAATTCACCTATATATAATACTAGCGGCCCGGGCGGTTTCACCCGCGCTCTGTCCCGCTCCCGTGGTATATAGCGCCATGTTATATAGCCTATGACACTCCTTTTAGCGTAGCTTTCGAATAGTAAAAGAATTTTTAAAATCGGTTTAGTAGATCCAGAGATTACTGCCTACAACGTCACAAACTCATAAACTCACAAACTTTACCTCTTTATAATATTAGTATAGATGATGTTAGTGTGAATAGTTAATGATAAGATGTTATTTTAGGGCCCATTATTTTATATGTACTTGTAAAATGGGTCTGCATCTCTATTCTCGTACATTCATTCATTCTGTCTGTAATTTTAGGAAAACTCTTTTTTTTTATTGCAGGAGTTCAGCAGACAGGCAGACGGCCCATCTGATGCGGTTACCATCGCCTATAGACATTTGCAACAATAAAGGTGCTACAAATGCGCTGCTGTTCTCATAAGGGAGACTGGAACCTGTTCACTAATGCACTGAACACAACTCAAGGTTGTTATGGCGACATGCTTTAGACCAGGGGTGGTAGCCATCCAGTCGGGCAAATGCCCTACCACCTGGCTGTGGGTTGTTCAGTCGCCTCTTACGGCAGGCCGCCCCAACGCAGGAAATTGTATTCCTTCTCCGTTCCTACACCGATAATTTATCGAAATCTTAAAAATGTTATACCACATTTTTCTACAATTATCATATTGACGAAAAACCATTATAAAATGACATACGGCTATATTAAGAACGAATTTTCGGGAGTACATTTTTTTCGTTTCATATAGAAACTAGCGCCACTCTCGTAGGTTAGGTTAAACTGGACAATCCACGCAACATATTTTAACGCAATTTAAAAATAGAACAATTCAATATCATATTTTCTTAATACTTACTAGGGTTGCCATTCGGTATTATTTTGTTTTTTTTTTTTATAGCTGGAGTACAGGGTACAGGCGGATTCACACTCACGGATCGTAGGTGGAGTTTCTCCCCCGTCGTCAAAACTGGAATTGGCCGCAAATATTTCGCCCAAAAGATCGGCTTTATCCTTGGCGGCGTGTGCCAGACGGTTGTCCGCTGTGAGCAGAGCTGGTATTCATTAACTCTATTCATGGAAACGCAACCAGGCAATCTCCGCGGGTAGGGGGTTATGTGTCCAATGTATGGCCATCCCTTATTCCCCAATTAAGAACTGGTGTCCGGAGAATATAGAATTTTGCACTTACCTCGCAGTCAGCCACCAGCCCACGACAGCGCTGGTTCAGCGGGTCTGCCGTTGCTTATCACGTGGCGATACAGGTGGCAAAGTCCTTCAACACGAGCTCAGGGCGCAAGGGACGCAGATAGACTGACCACTTAAGTTTTTAAATTGGTTGAGGTCGTTATCCTAGTTACTAGGTAACTGGACGCGAAAATCTTCGATAGCTAAACTAGCTTGTATTTATAATAGGTGGCGCCATTTTTTTTTTTTTCAAAAAAATATACGAATGTAAATAAATCTATACCATAGTAAATCAGTTGGGGGTTTCAAGTTTGTATAATGAAGTTAAAAACGAGAAAAAATTGAGTTGGCTAGTTCTTATCAGCAATTTCTGAAAATGAAATTATTATATGTGTTTGTTGGAGTATCACATGAAAACTACTAAACGGATTTAAATAAAACTCGATACCAATTTAGCTTATGTCCCGGGCCAACACTTGGGATAATTTTTATCCCAATGAATGACGTCGTTTCCTCGGGATAGATGACTATAGATAAAAGTTAGCGCTGCGTTTTCAATTTCTTGGTGCTGCCATAACAATTCACTAACAAAGACGTCGTCGTTATAGAAACGCGCACGAACTTTCACTTGCACATGCTAGTTCACAAATAAATTTATTATTATTACTAGCTGTGTCCGCGACGTCGTCCGTGTGGAAATTGTTTTCAAAACCCCCGTTTATGGAACATTCTTCATTGGTGCTCCGCTCCCATTCGTCTTAGCGTAATGATATATAGCCTATAGCCTTCCTCGATAAATGGGCTATCTAACACTGAAAGAAATTTTCAAATCAGACCAGTAGTTCCTGAGATTAGCGCGTTCAAACAAACAAACTCTTCAGCTTTATATATTTGTATAAAATAAAATAATATCATTATTTTTATTTACTGACAACCCTTTTAGTGTCCTGGCAATATTTGTAAAAGTAATCAAGAGCGCCTCTATGGGTCCATCAACATTCTTTCTAGATGGGACCTTTTTACATGGCCGTGATAATTTTCTAATTATAAAGACACACATTTTAGGAATTATTGTCTTTGTAACGGGTGTCATACATTTAACTTAGATCGATGCCAAGACGTACAGACCGGAACGAAATTTTTCTTGTCTGTATGTCTAGTTCAGTTCAAACTTGAAACAAAATAATTTTTGGACGCATAACTAGCGGTCAAATTTCAGTCCACGCACAATGCAGAGTTCTGTAAAGATAATAATGGCCAATTGTTTTTAGGGTTCCGTAAAAATTACAATGATCCACTGTTTTTAAAGTTCCGTGAAGGCAAAATGTTCCACAGTTTTAAGGATTCCGTAAAGGTAACAATGGTCCACTATTCTTAGCGTTCCGTATAGATAATAATTGTCTACTGTTTTTAAAGTTCCGTAAAGGTAATAATCGTCCGCTGTTTTTAGTGTTTCGTAGCAGGAAACCGCTTGAGTATATCAGTGGTTTTTCACTTACATGCACGGAATTACCAATTAAACCATCCTGATGTTCCATATCGTCGCCTTACCTCAGGACTTCAGATATTAAAAAACTACCCGACGACGCTGACAATTCTGAATGCCTTGGCCGTCATTTGAGTCAAAGCTGCTGAGACTTAAGCGTAACTACGACATACACACAGTGTTTATGGGTATCGTGTCCCAACACTAGACATAGTGTATGTCAGGGTTGGGCAGTATTTGAAATACTTGTAATTGAAATACGTAATTGAAATACAAATACGTATTTTGTATTTGTATTTCAATTACTTCTTAAAAATGTAATTTGTAATTAGTATTTCAAATACCTGACGCTGAGGTATTTTGTAATTAGTATTTCAAATACTTATGGTTGCAAAATACATTTCATAAAATACATTTAGCTACCTTATTGATGGGTGAGTTCTTCAGAAAATAGCGCTCGATAGCTTTCATAAGCAAAATGGTGACCGCTAAATATTAGGTACATTCTGCAGAACTGGCCATTTAAAATAAATATTTTTGTTTGGCTAAGATATATATAATTTTAAACTAATTTTACTTTGAAAACATGAAATTCTTTTTAAAAAATTAGTCATTTATTTATTGATAAGCGTTATGTTTTCTTCGCATTTGAAACGTTTTTGTTATCATGGATAGTTAAAAATTCGAGTAATTATGGAATAAGAGTACCGTCGTGGCAGCAACGCGGCAAGAGCGACAAGCAACATCAACGACCTTTATGAGCGAACACTACAATGAACGCACCACTTGTTATTGGTTTTCCCGCTTCCATTCTGAAAATTTCGACCTTTTTTTATAGCTGGAGTACAGCAGACAGGCTGACGGCCCACCTGATGGAAAGCGGTTACTGTCGTTTATGGATATTTGCAACACCAGAGATTTCATCAACCCGCTGCCGGCCTCGAAGAAATTTTATGACACCCTTTTTGAAAAACTCCATATCGTAGCACTGTGGAAAAACCTCGGCTGGGAGTTCATTCCAAATCCCCACGGTATGCAAGAAAAAGGTTCTACAGAACCGTTACGTACTTGAGCGAAGCGGCTTAAGGAAGTGGGGGTGAAATCCCAACACATGGCGAGCGGTTCGATGGTCGAAAGAGGACGAATACCATTCTATACAGTTCTTCCGAATACTACCCGTTATACAGTCAGTAGAATACGCAGAGAGAAGCGAAGTCTTTCATAAGGCCAAGCGTATCTAGACCGTCTGTGAGTGAGTATAGGATGATCAACAACGCGAACGGCTCGACGTTGAATACAGTCTAGAGGATCGAGTTGGTAGCCAGGTGCTCCAGCTCAAAAGTGTGAGTAGTACTCCATATGCGGGCTCACCTGAATTTTATAAAGCACAAAGTATTGCCGCGGTGTGAAGTACTGCTTGGACCGGTTTAACATTCCTAGCTTCTTAGAGGCAAGTTTTGCCTCGCCTTCAAGATGGCCCCTGAACATCGATCGCGATATCAACACTGAGGAGCCCAATACTCTTGGAGGTTGTAAGAAGAGTTCCTTGGAACTGAAGCGATTGCTCGAATGGAGTTTTTTGGCAGAGAATACGTAGACCTATGTCTTCTTGGGGTTGAAATGGACAAGGTTTTGTCTTCCCCATTCAGTGAATCTCTCTAAGAAATACTCTACTTCAGATTCAAGTCTAACCCAACTTTCCTCCACAAATGATCGAGGGACGTTTGCACGACCAGAGTACTGCGCATCGCCTGTGCTGTCATCCGCATTGGAATGAATGTTGCGAATAGACAACATATCATTGATATGTAAGATGAACAACGTTGGCGATAGCACATAACCCTGGGGCACACCAGCATCGATGGGCTTGAAACTTGAGCAACATCCGTCTAAAACGACTTGAATGCTGCGCTCATCAAAAAAGCTGGATAGCCAGGTGCAAGGCCCTTCGGGTATCCCATACGATGGCCGCTCCGATAGAAGAGCCCTGTGCCAGACCCGGTCGAAGGCCTTAGCAATATCTATAATTCTAGACTAACTGCCAGTGCTTCCCCTTTGCTCTCAATGGCTTCAAACCAACGGTGGGTTAGGTAAACCAAGAGATCCCGAGCTGAGCGACCGTGCCGGAAGCCGTATTGCCGATCATTTAGCAGCTGAGAATCTTCGAGGTAACACAGAAGCTTCGCGTTGATAATACGTTCCATCACCATTGAGAGCAAAAAGGTTATTGCTATAGGCCTATTCGACGTGTCTGTTACGTCCCCTTTTTGGGGACAAGGTGCACATGGGCAATCTTCCACGACGCGAGGACACAACCCTTGTAGTAAGAGAGAGTGAAAAGTCGGGCAAGGACTGGCTGGAGACCGCTCAACTAAACACGTCTGTAGCACAATGGCAGGAATGCCATCAGGGCCAGAAGACTTTTTGACGTCGAGAGAGAGGAAAACACATCGGACTGCTTTTTGAGTAAAGCGCACTTCCGACATTCTAGACTCACACTCAGGGATTGTAGGTGGAGTTTCTCCTATGTCTCAAGAGTTGAATTGGCCGCAAAGATTTCACCCAGAAGATTGACTTTATCTTTGGCGGCGTGTACCAGAAGGTCGTCCACTGTGGGCAGAGGTGGAAGAGACGCCCGACAAAAGTTTCCTTCGACAGCTTTGGCGAGGGCCCAAAAAGCTCTAGTCCCAGAAGAGTAGCTAGAGAGGCGCTCACCAATTCTGCCGATGTGATCGAATTTTGCTCTCGCGAGCTGTTTTTTGAGAGACCTGGGGGCGGCATTGTATCTCTTTTTCAGGTCAGAGGAACTTGGATCCTGACGAGCCTGCGCTGTAGTCCAGGTTCGATAAGCCTGTTGCTTTAGCTTTACAGGCTCACTGCTGGCCTTATCGAACCATAGTGGTTTACTCGTACCACCGATAGGTACAGTTGAGTTTGGAATTAAACATTCTATTCCCTGCAGTACTACATCGGCGATCGAGTCTGTACTCGGATCAGAAACTTCTGACGAGAAACATAACTGCCTCCATGGGAAGGATGCATAGAATTCACGGAGTCCATCCCAATCTGCTGACCTGTATCACCACACCTTTCGTCGTCCAAGCAAGACGAGTCCGATCGGGAAAAGGAAGGAGCTTCACCGAAGATACCGATAAGATACCGAAGATACGATTTGGTAGTTCTCCGGGTGTGTGGTCAGCAGAAGATCCAGAAAAGAAGGCTCATGATCCACTCTATCAGGTATTAGGATAAACTCCCTAATCATCTGAGTAAATCCATGGGCGAGAGCAAAATCGTAGGCAGTAGTCCCTGGCAGATCAGTTCTCGGGGAACCCAACCACTCAGCGTGATGAGCATTAAAATTCTCGAGTATGACTATCTCTGCTAAAGGATACTGCCCAAAAACTTTGTCGGTCACCTCATGAACGTGTTCAAAAAAGCGAGCTGTTTCAGTCCTTGTGCATTCCTTGCCATGGGACCGATATAAGCACGCATAGATCCGGGTGGAACCACCAAAATCTACGCGTACCTACAAGATGGAAACGTTCTTATCTTCAAGGCCGTGGAGATTAGAATAAAAAAAATATAATAAAATTAGGTTAACTTATTTCAGAAAAACGGCAATTTCATAGGCAAGGACCTAATAATAATTATTATTTGATTTTTGTGAGTATTTTATTTACATAACCTAACACCTGACGGTATTTTGTAATTTGTATTTTGTATTTTAAATACATATAGTTGAAATGCTGTATTTTGTATTTTATATTTCAAATACACGGCTTAAAAGTATTTTGTATTTCGTATTTTAAATACATGCGAGACAGTATTTTGTAATTTGTATTTCAATTAAAGGAAACCATGTATTTTGCCCAGCCCTGGTGTATGTACACATCACTAGCGCGTCCTCATTCATTCGTACAATTTAAAATTGTAACAATAAGTACTCATAAAAGAAATTTATTTAAATTATTAGATTATATTTATCCGTGCAGGAACGGAGAAAGAATACAATTTCCTGCGGCCGGACGGCCTGTCGTAAGAGGCGACTTAATAACCCACAGCCAGGTGGTAGGACATTTGCTCGACTGGATGCCTACAACCCCTGGTCTAAAGTATGTCACCATAACAACCTTGAGTTGTGTTCCGGCATTAGTGACCAGGTTCCAGTCTCCCTTAAGAGAGCAGCAGCGCATTTGTAGCGCCTTTGGTGTTGCAAATGTCCATAGGCGATGGTAACCGCTTTCCATCAAGTGGGCCGTCTGCCTGTCTGCTGATCTCCTGTAATAAAAAAAATATAAAATTTCATTAAAATAAAAGTTAAATGCAAACATGTGTATTTATTCAATTAAAATACAATGAATCCACAAAATAACACACAGACAGACACGGCGATTATATAAGGGTTTCGTTTCGGCCAAAATGATTACGGAACTTACAAAACTCGCATTTGGCAGGTTCGGTAAATCTTGTAGACCACCATTCCGCAATTCATGAAGCTACTGTATTACTGTATAACAGACGAGTGTGCATGACAAGAGTTATGAATGTCAAAGAGGCAAGTGAGGTGTGTAAGAATAAGCCTAAATGGCACTCTGTTGTTCGTGCCTACCCCGCAAGGGAACTGGCGTGAAGTTATGTATGTATGTATGTATTACAGTAAATGATTACCTTGCCCAAACAGGGTAAAAGCGAGTCGGAACAATACATAACATTTGGCGCACTGCGGGTGTCATGGCAGCCTATTCTGTTTGCCAAATAATAACTATTTATTAAATTAATTGCGGATCGCGATATCGCCTTCATAGCACCGCGGTTGGATTTAAAAGAAATTGAGCTTTTTTTACAAAAAAAGTTGTTCCGCTGAATTTTATATTGAACTAGCTGTTTCTCGCGGCTTCGTTTGAGTAGATTAAGATTATTTATTTTTATTTTATGGCAGGAGTTCAGCAGACAGGCAGACGGTCCACTTGATGGAAAGCGGTTACCATCGCCTATGGACATTTGTAACACCAAAGGTGCTACAAATGCGCTGCTGCTCTCTTAAGGGAGACTGGAACCTGATCACTAATGCCGGAACACAGCACAAGGCTGTTATGGCGGCATACTCTAGACCAGGGGTGGTCGCCATCCAGTCGAGCAAATACCCTACCACCTGGCTGTGGGTTGTTTTGTCGCCTCTTACGACAGGCCGCCCGGCCGCAGGAAATTGTATTCTTTCTCCGTTCCTGCACGGATAATAATAATTTATAGTTTGAGTAGTCAAAAAAGAAACCCGTTTTTTAATACTCATACATACATACATACATAACTTCACGCCAGTTCCCTTGCGGGGTAGGCACGAACAACAGAGCGCCATTTAGGCTTACTCTTACACACCTCACTTGCTTCTTTGACATTCATAGCTCTTGTCATGCACGCTCGTCTGTTCTTAAGGCTCCTGACATCACCTTCTGTTAGTACACGATCAATTTGATCATGGAAGGTGTGTCGTTTTGAATACTCGAGGGGTAGAATTTTCAAAAGCCCCGATATATGTGTGTATTTATTTCTAACCCGAAGCTGATATATAATTTCGTGCCCCTTACTTTGAAAATGACGCATTTTCATACAAATTTTCATGTCGCTTTTTATCCGTTTAGGGGTAGAATTTTCAAAAATACTTTCTTAGTTCACACATATAGTACAAAAAGAACACGCATGCCTAGTAAAAAATGTAACTTGCAACACACTCTGCAATCAACATGATATTATTTAACACATATAGTATATATATAACGTACGTATAACACAAATCCCCCTCCTAAACCATCCATCATCATCAACACCAACTGGAAATTTTTCATGTCACAACAACTAAACAATAAATTATAACACCACACAAAGTCACAAACACATAACTAACAATAAAACTTATACACATACTTAAACCTACGCGCACTACCATCGCATTGCATTACACGCACACTCCACAAACAAACCAAGACACACAAAGAGCCTAAAAATTAATAACCCAGGCACAGAAAAGAAAAAAAACAACACACATGGCACTAGATACGACTATATATAAGTATATAAGGCCAACAGTGCACATGCACTTCCTCACAACACCAGCATGTAACAGATACACTCTACATTAGTATAAGTTTAGTATTAAAATTAGAATAAATTAATATAATAAGTTATTCTTAAGGTACACCAAAACAGAAAAATTACTACATATAATGTCACATACACTAACAAAAACAAACAATAAGCGTGTATGGAGTCTCAAATTTTTCATAGAGATTAACTAGTAAAAAAGGTACGGAACTCGAGTCCGTAGAGATATTATTAATAGTAATAATAATCCCATTTATTATTATTATTATTCCCACAATAGTTCTACACTGGCCGGGGCTTGTCCTTGGGTGCATTACTATATGGTGTGGACAGGGATAATCGCCGGTCAGTGTCACGCCACATTTACATTAAATTTGTCAAGGGGCCTCTACGTGTTGGCCTTCCCATGGCCCCACGCAAGCCCCCTAAAAGTCCGGGCCATTTTTATGGCCCGTGGTCTTGAAAGACATACAGTATAATAATAATAATTAAAAAAAACACACATATCGTATACTACTACTACTTTTATCCGTGCAGGCACGGAGACAGAATACAATTTCCTGCGGCCAGGCGACCTGTCGTAAGAGGCGACAAAACAACCCACAGCCAGGTGGTAAGGCATTTGCCCGACTGGATGGCTACCACCCCTGGTCTACAGCATGTCGCCGTAACAACCTTGAGTTGTGTTCCGGCATTAGCGACCAGGTTACAGTTTCCCTTAACCCTTAAGCCAAAGACAAACACGATCTGCACTCTCATCGCGGACACATATGTGCTAATAGGGAGCTAAAGGGTTAAGAGAGCAGCAGCGCATTTGTAGCCTTTGGAGTTGCATATGTCCATAGGCGATGGTAACCGCTGTCCATCAAGTGAGCCCTCTGCCTGTGTGCTGATCTCCTGCAATATAAAAAAAAATACTAGGATATGCCCGCGACTTCGTCTACGCTAGACCTGAAAAATCCGCGGGTATATAATTTTTTTGCGATGTGTTGTAAAATTTATTGGAATGTATTTGCTGGGTTTTGAAATTGGACAGCTGAGTTGACGAAACTTAAGCACAGAAAATTAATAGGTATAAATCCATGTAAACAAATAATTCCATAGCGAAAAGTAATACTGGTTAGCAACAATTAAAATATGTAGCCCTATTATCGGGCTAAGGGAAACTCCCTTACTACAATGATATTGCTGCAGGCTGACGCGTTAGTGATGGGAATAAATTTATCGATAATTCATTTTATATCGAGAATTACCGAATTTATTTTATTTATTTATTTTAGTAAAGCTTACAGATAAACTGCCACATAAATTGACTACATAAATAAATGTTAATTACAACACTTAATATGTCAACTTACTCAAGTAGTTCAGAATATATTTTTGAAGTAAAACTTCTTTAGAATCGTTGTGATTTGAAAAAGTGACACTGAAATGAGATAAACACATAAAATTCAACCTTATTTAATTCGAAATAAAATACATTTTTCTTTACCCGTTAGTATTAATAGTCAATTAAAATAAAACTTTTAAAAGATTTCGAATGAATTTTAGCTCTATCTACATTAATTTAAGGCAGATATTCCTTTATACGTAGATCAAAGCAAATTGTGCGTAACAGTGCATTGAATTTTGAACTTTATACTAGTGATTTAAAGTGTTATTTAGATTGAATTTTTTGAATTATAATATGTTGACGGATGTAGGCTAAAGGAATTATACTTACATTTATAAAATTTAGACAAGAGTTATCTGTGAGTATATTCTCTGAAGCTTCACTTCTACTGCGCCTGAACGAACTACACACACACATTTTTTTTAAATTAACTATTTAAGTTGGAAATCTATACAGTGAAAATATTTCACAGTTTGAGAAAATAGTTTTTTATGATACTAGTGCGGTAAGTTGGTTTTTACAAACGAGTATACGAATATAAGCGCGAGATGAAGTCAAGGACTTACCATTGTCATGAATTTACAAAAAACCAACAACCACACTTGTGCCATACAATGTTATTCAACACATTTGCGAGAAAACAATACAATAGGTAATGAAACAAATATAAATATCTAATACGAAAATGGCGCGTATTTGCAAAAATGACGTCACATGTGCATGGTGAAAATTACAAGTCATTCTTCTTTGGTCTCATTTTCTCTATAGTATTTAAGTGAGACAAATGTATTGATCAAAAGTCTTTCCAAGGAGGCTCGATTATTCAGTGTATTTATTCTCTTAATTTGAAACTCCTTGATGGAACTCTTTTTTTCGCCTATTTTATCGCAAGTTCTGTTGTATAATGCGTATTTTTAACTATCGAACAAGGTAAATCCATTTTTTGAGTAAATGTGTTGAAAAACTAAATTTTATTGTTCAGTATGTTTCTAAAAATATTAATTTTAATGCTGATTAATGAATTTTTATGCGTTCCGAAGAAACAAAGTATTTTGCCTATAATTGGTGGATAATAAATTAAATTTTGTGTCGTGGTATTTTAGTATATAATAACATAATGTTTATGATAATATTTACTATTTCGGAAACTATACTGATATTCAGGATTAAAAATTATAAAAACGTCACAAAATACAAATGTTTTTAAGACCTGCTAATTAAAATACCTTCTTAGTCTATACATAACCCATCCTAAAACTATTTGATAGCTTGGACTAACTTTTACTCAGAGACTAAAGTCAAATTAGTATACTCTAACTTTACGTCGTGTTTATTAATACTGAAATTGGTTCATATTGACATAATACTACGAGTAAAGTTTATGTAGTTTTAATCTACGTTTATTAATAAGACTATAAAAGAATGATAACTCAAAACTGAAAAAGTGATAAACCATTTATATCCATGTAAAGTAAGTAAATTTTTCTTTTGAACATTACTGCTCCGGCAATCCTGTATACATTATAAAATGTTAAATTATAAGCCTAGTGATACGTTTTACTTTGTTATTTCTAACTAGCGATTCCGGCAAACGTTGTCCTACCTTAAAAATATAAATCTAGAACCCGATTCCAGCGCCACTTACCGGGTCTAATTGTGAATCTAAATCGTCCCCGGAACCACTCAAACTATTTTTTTACACCTTAGGTTACATTATTGAAGTTTTAGTAAGGATCCTTAATGTTTTCTAGCAATAAATATATCCTATATTAATCTGGAATAATATAGCATTCTAATGGTGAAAGAATTTTTGAAATCGACCCAGTAAGTTTATTTGTTACTAAAATACAAAAAAATCAAAATAGAAATCTTTCCTCTTTATGATATTAGTATAGATAACACTGTATATATTTGGTTTGTGTCTTATGTTTTTGTTATCAAATCGGTTTAAATCGATATCGATATCACGTGCCCCGTCCCTAGACCATCTAAAGAGGCTGGCGCAGTGCGGAACGGGGCTTGTTCGTCGATAAATCACACTGCGAATGTTACAGCCGTACACCCAGCGTTTACATTATACATTTCTGTTAATAACATGAGCATTATTTAGGCTCCTGTAGTAAAGTAGGCTAAAACACGCGTCAAGTCCGTCCGTCGGTTATTCTATGTGGCAGTTTTTTTTTTATGGCAAACAGCTGAGTCTATATAGAAAATTATATATACATAAATGTAGGTATATGACAATATTTGTCTGATTATCCCTTTGTTTGAGCACTAGCGGTTTCGGCAGACTTTGTCCTGCCTTAAAAAAATAAAAATCTAGAACCCGATTCCAGCGCCACCTACCATCTCAAACACTATTTTTTTTACACTTTGGGTTACATTATTGAAGTTTTAGTAGGAATCCCTAATTTTTTTTCTAGTAATAAATATAGCCTATATTAATCTGGGATATTGTAGCATTATAATGGTGAAAGAATTTTTGAAATTGTTCCAGTAGTTTTGAGTTTATTCGTTACAAACATATAAAAATACAGATCTTTATTTTTATAATACTAGTGTTGATCACGATATATTTACGGATGTAGGCTAAAGGAATTATACTTATATTAATAAAAGTTAGAGAAGAATTATCTGTGAGTATATACACTGAAGTTTCACTTCTACTGCGCGTGAACTGCACACACATACAATTCTGTTTTCTTAACTTTAAATAACTACAACTTTTTAGACGTTTCGATTACCCAAAAACCTTTTTTTTTTTATTGCAGGAGATCAGCAGACAGGCAGACGGCCCACTTGATGGAAAGCGGTTACCATCGCCTATGGACATTTGCAACACCAAAGTTGCTACAAATGCGCTGCTGCTCTCTTAAGGCAGTGTGTAACCTGGTCACTAATGCCGGAACACAACTCAAAGTTGTTATGGCAGCATGCTCTAGACCAGGGGTGGTAGCCATCCAGTCGGGCAAATGCCCTTCCACCTGGCTGTGGGTTGTTTTGTCGCCTCTTACGACAGGCTGCCCGGCCGCAGGAAATTGTATTCTTTCTCCGTTCCTGCACGGATAAAACCTTACGACAAGAGACAGTCCGGTTAACCGAAACTCCACTGTATATTTTTTTTAATCTACACGAGTGAAGCCGCACGCAACAGCTACTAAATACGAGTATATATGTCAGACCACGTGTCATGTCACTTAAGGAGGCACCGAGCTTTATAAGTGCTCTGAATAGGAGCGTTTCCATGCCGGCTTGATAACTGAATTACAGTCACTTGCTACCGTATGTGCTGACAGATGAATATTGGATGCGGCACGTTGCAATCTGCATGCGAGATCCAATTATACAGAGTGCGAACAGAGATGGGTGCCGACGTATGTATATTAGGACGTGTGTTCAATGACAATTAAATGAAACTTTATTCTTTACTAGCTGTGCGACGTCGTCCGCGTGGAATTTGCTTTTAAAACCCTCCGATTTTGAAACATTTGTCGTTGGTGCTCCGCTCCTATTGGTCTTAGCGTGATGATATATAGCCTATAGCCTTCCTCGATAAATGGGCTATCCAACACTGAAAATTTTTTCTAATCAGACCCGTAGTTCCTGAGATTAGCGCGTTCAATTAAACAATATTAGTATATTTGGCTACAACATTAATACTTACATTTTAAATATCGCGATATCTTTTGAATTAAACGTCCGAATTGAATAATTCAAAAAGTTCTAGAAAGGTATTGAGTTCGTCTTGAATATGGAGTGATTTATTTTGATAAGGATTAATACCAAGATACAAAATAAAGAGATTTTGAAGCGACGGCATTTTAATTATTTAAAAAAATAAAAGAAAACACTTATTGTGAGATAACTACAATAGTTAGACATATGGTTATGCGATATTTTTTGTAGACAATTATATGTTCTGCAAAGTGGTAGTACATTGTTTTGTTCTATAATCAATAGTTTTCGCAGCGCACGCCGTGTAAGGATTTTTTCGGGTCATTTTTTTACACCTTGGGTTACATTATTGGACTTTTAGTAAAGATCCCTAATTTTTTTGAAAATATAGTATAGCCTTATAACCTTACTCGATAAATGTATTATTCAACACTGAAAGAATTTTTCAAATCGGACCAGCGGTTCTTGAGATTAGCGCGTTTAAACAAACAAACAAACTCTTCAGTTTTGTAATATTAGTATAGATACAAAAAAAATCTAACTACAGAATTAGAATATAATTATATACTATTGTGGCGACCGAGGGTAGAACTCTCTGGCAGCGTAAGCAGTAGATAAAAGAATAACGAAAAAATGATGGGTTCCAGAAGATTCTTCTGGGTATATAAGCAATGTAAGGCGCGCCTAAGGAGTAGTTCAGTTGAAGACAGAGAAACGGTACAAGTTAAGAGAGTTGGAAGAAGAGTTAAGTATCGGCTGGGCGTAACTATGTTCTAAATCTCAGCCTTTCCAACATAAACAAAAGCGCAGGGTCGTCAGGGAGGAGGGGGTTTTTAGTGGGTATTGGGGTTGCTCGCTCGTGCAGCAACGCTCGGAGTCTTCCACACTATTCTGTGACGTCGATCGCGGACGGGGCACTGCCAAGAGCATACTATTGCTGCAGTGTTATCGCCCCCGACCGACGCGTGTCGTTCCCCTAGCAACGGCCCAGTTTGTGCGTAAATCGGTTAAGCATTTTCCCTCGCCTCAAAAAAAAAAAAAAAAGAGTTAAGTAGAAGACAGTGACGATTTTAGTGGGCAGTTGGGTGCCAGTAGAAAGTAATCTACGAGAGAATAAGACAAATATAGAGTATCAGGAGTATTAGGATAATTATAAGGTTTATTATTCTTATAATTCTGGTGTTTGAAAGAGAAGAAACCAGAACGAATGCAAGGATAATGGTCGATGATGTTATGCTGGAGCAAGTGAATGAGTTTGTATATCTTGGATGTGCTTTTAGCAGGGATGGAAGATACACCGCTGATATAGAAAGAAGAGTGAATTTGGGGAATAGTGTGAATGGAGCATTAGGTAAACTTCTAGGCGCTAAGAACCTCAGCCAGAAGGCCCAGCTCGCCGTACACAACGCGGTGCTGGTACCTACGCTCACGTATGGAAGCGAGAGTTGGGTATGGAAGAAAGAGCATGAAAGTAGAGTAAACGCGGTCGAGATGCGAGCACTGCGCAAAATCTGCGGAGTGACGCTTGCGGACCGCGTTCGTAATACCGAAGTAAGAAAGACAGTTGGTCTGAAAGAGAGTGTCGGGGTGAAGGTAAGGAAAGGAATGCTCCGGTGGTTCGGGACATGTAGAAAGAATGCATGATGAAAGAATGAATAAACAGATATACAATGCAAAAGTGGATGGATGCAGAAGTCGTGGAAGGCCACGACACACTTTCCATGATCAAATTGATCGTGTACTAGCAGAAGGTGATGTTAGGAGCCTTAAGAACAGACGAGCGTGCATGACAAGAGTTATGAATGTCAAAGAAGCAAGTGAGGTGTGTAAGAATAAACCTAAATGGCGCTCTGTTGTTCGTGCCTACCCCGCAAGGGAACTGGCATGAAGTTATGTATGCATGTATGTATGTATTATTCTTATAATATTTATATCAAGCTCAAAAATTATTTCATATTTTAATGCAATATATTACATTTCATATATTACATATTTAAGATATATTATAACACATGTAACTCAGATTCTATGTTTTCACTTTGAACAAATGACACGAGAAGCTTATGATAACTAAAATATTTCCAACTTCAAAATATATCCAACTCTATTTTTATGAGCATAGTGTTTAAATTATAAAAAATCTCGCTTTCGTTTCAACGAGTTTCAAATGACAGCGATTCTAAAGAAATTTCACTTCAGAACGCAACGTTGTTTTGGTTATATACGTCTATCCCACAGAAACGACGTCATTATTTTATGAAATGAAATGAAATATTTTATGAATTGAAATGAAATATTTTATGAATTGAAATGAAATATTTTATGAATTTAAATGAAATATTCTATGAAATGAAATGAAATATTTTATGAATTAAAATGAAATATTTTATTCTTGCATAAATGTTAGTTGCGTACAGATACTTATTATTCTTACGCTATATAGCTTTAGTATTTCAAGAGATTACTTTCTATAAACAAACTTACAAATTTTATCTCTTTATAATATTATAGTATAGATAGATATAGATATTATAAATCATATAGATAGGTACACATACATATCAACATAATTATCAAATCCGCCTTTGACAAGCTTTTTCTTATTGCAGGAGTTCAGCAGACAGGCAGACGCCCCACTTGATGGAAAGCGGTTACTATCGTCTATGGACATTTGCAACACCAAAGGTGCTACAAATGCGCTGCTGCTCTCTTAAGGGAGACTGGAACCTAGTCACTAATGACTGAACACAACTCAAGGTTTTTACGGCGGCATACTCTAGACCAGAGGTGGCTGTGTTTTGTTTTGTCGCCTCTTACGACAGGCCGCCTGGCCACAGGAAATTGTATTCTTTCTCCGTTCCTGCACGGATAAAAGCTTGTCAGGTACCTATCCTTTCCCTTATAAAACGAGAAGCATTGGTTTTCATTTACTTGTGCAGTAACCCCTCGATTTAGAGCATGAAACACATTTAAAATTTACCTCTTTGAAAAGCGGTCCATCGATGAAAGTTCCCTTCGCCGTCCGCCTCATTAAAATTCGATTGTCCCCGATTCCCTCGTGAAAAATTTAATACGGCACAACGAAGATATCGGTGAAGGCTTTTGTGCGAAAATGTAGTCCATTGTACACCTATCAATGATGCATAAAGCTTTAACGAAGTACTTTTAACAACTCATGGAAATGACAACAGCATGGAAGAACATATATAGATGACTCTCTATATACATCATTACAGAATACATACATACATACATAACTTCACGCCAGTTCCCTTGCGGGGTAGGCACGAACAACAGAGTGCCATTTAGGCTTATTCTGACACACCTCACTTGCCTCTTTGACATTCATAACTCTTGTCATGCAAGCTCGTCTGTTCTTAAGGCTCCTGATATCACCTTCTGCTAGTACACGATCAATTTGATCATGGAAGGTGTGTCGTGGCCTTCCACGACTTCTGCATCCATCCACTTTTGCATTGTATATCTGTTTAGTCATTCTTTCATCATGCATTCTTTCCACAACTTAGTATAGTAGTACTATAATATTTTTGTTATTGAATTAGATCTTGCATCTGATGGAAAGCGGTTACCATGGCCTATGGACATTTGTAACACCAAAGGCTATAAATGCTGCTCTCTAAAGAGAGAATGGAACCTGACCACTAATGCCGGAACACAACTCAAGGTTGTTATAGCATACTCTAGATCAGAGGTGGTAGCCATCCAGACAGGCAAATACCCTACCACCTAGCTGTGGTTTGTTTTGTCGCGTCTTACAACAGGCTGCCCGCAGGAAATTGTATTTATTCCTTGTCCGTTCCTGCACGTATAGTAACTAATCGTGTCCAAAGGATGTTCTTGCTTATAAATATAAGCAATTTCTTCCAGACAATTCCTGGCAGGAATAACCTAATTTGGAAACGGCGATGGTGGTATACACAATTCTTAGGAACTAGGATTATATCCGTGCAGGAACGGAGAAAGAATACAATTTCCTGCGGCCGGGCGGCCTGTCGTAAGAGGCGACTTAACAACCCACAGCTAGGTGGTAGGGCATTTGCCCGACTGGATGGCTACCACCCCTGATCTAAAGTATGTCGCCATTACAATCTTGAGTTGTGTACCGGCATTAGTGACCAGGTTCAAGTCTTAAGAGAGCAGCAGCGCATTTGTAGCACTTTTGGTGTTGCAAATGTCTATAGGCGATGGTAACCGCTTTCCATCAAGTGGGCCGTCTGCCTGTCTGCTGATCTCCTGCAATAAAAAAAAAAAAAAATATGCCCGCGACTTCGTCTACGCTTGACTTGAAATTTCCGCGAGATTCCCGGGAAACAGAGCACCGCAGCATTTAAAAAATAATGTAAGCTGTCGTTTCAGTGAAAACTGTGTCGGAATACGCAAATTTTTACGCACCGTAACAAGTACAAACCGCTCCGCGGGAAAATCCCCTTGGGGTTCCCGGGATAAAAAATTACACATTTTATTACATAAGATTTTCTATCAACCAGTGAAGTAATCCCATTGGAATTCGATTTTTTTTAATCTTGCCATTTTAAATAATTCCCAGAAAAAAAACCCGCAGTGTTCCCAGGACAAAAGTAACGCAAATTTTAAGTCTAAGAGTTTTCTGTCGATCAGCGAAAACCGCATCGAAATCGGCTGAGTAGTTTTTATATGAATCCCGATCAAACAGACAACAGATCTAAAAAATGCATCATGTTCTCCGTCGTTTATATAATACTGGCGACCCGACGCGGTTTCACCCGCGCTCTGTCCCGCTCCCGTGGTATATAGCGTTATGTTATATAGCCTATGACACTCTCTGTTAACGTAGCTTTCTAACAGGAAGAGAATTTTTAAAATCGGTTTAGTAGATCCAGAGATTACCCCCTACAACATCACAAAACTCACAAACTTTAGCTCTTTATAATATTAGTATAGAAGTATAGAGTTTCCAGTGGTTTTTTTAAGAGTTGCTATTTACAGACAGGGCATTTTTAGAATTTTATAATATTATCGACAAGTATACTAAGAATGTTAAGGTGGTTTGGACATGAAGAGAGAATAAATGAAAGCAGAATCACAAAACAAGTATATGACAGCAATGTCACTGGTAGAGTCGGTGCCGGTAGATCGCGACATACTCACCGTGATCAAATTAAAAATATTATGAGGAAATCTTAGGTAAAAAGCACTTTATATAAGCGTGTATGTATGAAGAGATTAATGCTAATGAAGCAAAAAGTCTTTGTCAGGATCGTAGTAGGTGGAGATCCATCGTCTCTGCTTACCTCAATAGTACATAGGCGTGACAATATGTTTGTAAGTATACTAAGGATTGACAGTCGTCCAATACAAAACCAAACTCATAACACTCTCTGTAAACACAGTTGGCGCTCACCATTTGTTTTAGTTCTTATAGAGAGTCTCAATTAAAACTTTCAACCAACATCTTATTATTTTTGTTGGTGAAGTTCAGCAAACAATCTGAGAGCCTTGAAGAGAGGATAGACTTTAACTTGGCCACTAATGCTCGAACACAACGCAAAGCCCTTGTGATGGCATATCAGATAGACTCCTGGCTGTGGATTATTTTATGGTCTCTTAGGACAGGCCGCCCGCTAGCAAGAATTAGTATTATTTTTCAATTTTACGGATAAATGTATACGGATAGAATTATACACCACAACAAACGCAATGATGTCTCTGAGCTGATTTATGTATTCTAAAGTTTTCAAACTCCACGGGGCATTGATGAGTTAGGTATAAATTGAATTGGGACTATACAAGAGGTATGTTGAACGAACACGTTGAATAGAGATCAGTCTATGGCTCTCATATATGAATCAATATGTATGGACCAAATATAAAAGTAGGCAGGGATACCATCGACGAGGAAGACAATAGTCCGTCTATCCAATAGCGGTCTTCAATCAATACTGTGTTATCATAAAGATAATTAGCTAAATTTAACGTTTCTTTTGCAGACGTGAAGAATGGAAGGATCACGAGAGCGGTTGCTGTACGACAGGAGACCTGACTACGAATACGAGCTAGAATACAGGAGGTACGAGCCCTACAGGGACAGATATGCCAGATACGACAGAAGATATGATAGGTAAGGATTGTGCTAATTGAGGTTGCAATACTATTCTCATGAAGTATATGAGCATAATTACGACCTCATATGTGCAACAACTTTTATTGCTGAAGTAATTAAAAAAGTTAAATGACCAACATTCACTACCCATATGAATATTTGCATTGAATTTATTTTTCAACCCTCAGTTACAAGTTTGGTGACTACCATGAAAGAAGTATACTGGTTAACGAAATAATACATTTGCCTGCGGCCGGGAGGCTTGTCGACAGGCGACAAAAGAACCCACAGCCAGTTGTTAGAGCATTTGCCCGACTGGATGACTACCACCCCTGGTCTACAACCTTGAGTTGTGTTCCGGCATTAGTGACCAGTTGCAAATGTCCATAGGGGATGGTAACCGCTTTCCATCACGTGGGCTACCTGTCTGCTTAACTCCTGCAATAAAAAAGAAATAAAAAATCTGAAAAAAACTATTTCAGGAATATACTCCACCATTATGTAGTGCCATGTAGACTAAACCCAGCTACATATAAAGATAGACATTAAGACCTTAGTAAAAATTTCTATAAAAAAGCTATTAAATGTTCAAAGCTGTTCTAAATCTCAATTTTATCTTCAGGTACGACAGGCATGATAGACCAGAAAGAACTCAAAGACCAGAAAGACCAAATAGACTAGAGAGAGTAGAAAGAAACGAAGTTGCAAGAACAGATAGGAGATACATTGAAAGACCAAGACGAAAGAACGGTTATGTTTATGAAGATATTTATTCAGATTTCGATGAAGCGCAAGGCAGATTGTTTTTATTTAGACCAATAAGACCAGAATACCTTAATCTACCAACAGCTTATGATATAAAGTACAACTCATTACCACGAAATTATTATAATTACGAAAATCCACGATATAAAAAAGATTATTACGACTTTCGAATCGATAATGAAAGATCCAAAGACTACGATTACAGAAAACCGGAAAATAAACCGAAAGCTCTACCAGAAAGGAATTTGGACGAGAAAAACTCAAAAAAGAACGTGGCTGTCTGCAAACCGTTAAGATTTGAAAAGAACGCTCGCTATTGGACGACAGATCCGACGCCACCCGAGTGCAGCCGAAGTCGTCCGAAAAAACCCGAAGAGCCGAAAAAGAACGTTAAGTTCTCCGAAGTTTCTGGGTGTAATCGTAAAATAGTCATCGATGACCCAATAGTTGGGAGAAAGGTTGTGCCTGTGAGGGAGTTAGAAGTGTCTTTAGACCAGATGATACAAAATGGCTACTTTGAGAAACACAACATCCCGATATGTAGGCCGATGGGGGAAGAGAAGGGGAATGAAGCGGTGCCAAACGGGAAATGCTTATCTGGGGGGAAGGAAAAGCTGCCGGCGCGGAAAACGAGACATTTGCCGCAGGTGAGTCTCGATTTATTTAGTCTTGTTTCAAAGGAAAGTTCATCCGTTTGTTTCCTGAATAAAATCGAGTTATAAACTAATTTATATACGTTTATTAATTTTCGCAGTTTTATAAGTTCCGAGACTGACACTTAATCAATGTCTAATATTATAAATGCGAAGGTTTGGATGAATGTTTGTTACTCAATCACGTCAGAACGGCTGAACAGATCTTGATGAAATTTTGGTACAGAGATAGGTTTGGAATGGTATATAAGCTACTTTGTATCTAAGAAAAATGTTCCCGCTTCCGTTTCCTGTGGGATAACATTAACGCGAGTGAAGCCGTAGGTAAAAGCTAGGTTTAATTAAATCTGGCAAGTACATGACAGTGGATTCGAAAATTAAGAGTTCCGTGAAGATGATTAACACGAACTGTTTAACTTTTGTAATTAAGCTAAGGAATTATGAATAAATAATTTAATTGGAAATATCCTCTATCTTAAAAACAATTAAACGGACTTGTTCAAACTAAGTTTCTTTAAAAGTATTTTTATATTATTTTGCATCGTACAACAAAAGTTATACTGACACAATTTTGACAACCTTGTAAGTGCAGTGGAACATTTACAAACCAATAGATGGCGCTGTGTAATAATTGAGGTCGCAAACGTTTCCCGAAACGTTCTACGTACGTTTCGAGATATATACAAATTTTCAATAATAATAGATTGTCCAAAGCCTGCGAGGAGCAACATTAGCCTCGCTGTAGAGTTGGGTAGGACATAATTTTAAAATGAGTTTGTAAGAGTAACGTTAGACATGGGCGTTATCAGCAATTTTTGGCAACGGGTATCTAGCCGATATTTGGTTTCAATACCGATATTAATAACCGTTGCCGAATATCGGTCTCAAAGCAGGTTTTCAACTAATACGCGCATCTTTTTCGTTTGTAGTCGATTCGTGAAATGTTGCTAATCTCTCCTTAGTCTGTGCGTTGCTGGATAATGGTGACTAAGTTGCTAGCCAATACTCGCGTCTTCTCTGTTTTGCAAGTTAAGAATCATTTAGAAAGAGAGAGAAGGCATAATTATTTTGGTTATTATCGTTCGATCGGTTACCAACGTAGCGAAAACGGAATCACTGAATCTAACCAGCTATTGTGATTATTCATGTTATTGTCAGTTGGTTGGTTGGCAACGTCGCGTCATCGTCAGTTGTTTGTACCTAGATATTAGATAACTGATAGCCGTTACTAGCTGTATCAATACCGATATGGAGCGTTAGAGGCATGTCAACCGTTTTCAGTTACGATTTGTTATAGCGGACACATGCTTACATTTTGTACTGAATCAGTACAATGTACTACTTGATATGAGGTGAGGAGATTTGTAGTTTGTACCGCGGCAGTACATTTGAAGCGATGAGACCGGTGAAGCGGTGACCGTCATTCCCACATTTGTCCCATACAAAACTTCCTCCACCAGGAGGCTATTTTTCGACAAAAAATTCCTAATATCTCTACTCAAAATAAAAATAAAAATTTTGGTATCAATACAGATTCTGAAAGGTAATAAAAATACCTTTCAAACAAGCTCAGATTGAGAAATCTACTATAATTCTATCCGATTTTATGATGAATTTAATTAAATTATTCTATGTATATATGGAAAAATATCTATTTTGAAATTTTGGGGGCTCCAAATCCGACTCAGAGCTATGGCCTCTTGAGCAAAATTTCTCAGAATCACCAATAGATTACGTTTTTGCTATACGCTTTATCAAAAAAAAAATTAACCCGCCCTAATATATATATATATATATATATATATAGTAAGCAAAAGCTCAATTTTTTGACATAATATAAATATTTTATATTATTTAATATTTATTATATATATATATATATATATATATATATATATATATATATATATATATATATATATATATATATATATATTATAATTATTGTTTATTTTCCAAAAAGCAGATCGACTATACCTAACATCCTATCCTTATTTATATAATAGGTTGAAGAAAAAGTCTTTTCGCATATAGTATGTATGGACTTGTAATAAAATCTCTTTAGCTATACCATTCGTATCTGGCTGGTTTTGGTATCATTAAAAAGTTTTAATTTTAAAGAAGACAATTCCAAATTTAAATTAGGAAAATGTGTGATTTTCATTTGTTTTTCTTATTGTTAAAATGAGTGAATCTAATGAAGAAATTCGATACATTTTAAAATATTACTACAAGAAAGGTAAAAATGCAACACAAACCGCGAAAAAAAAATGTGATGTTTATGGACCTAATGTAGTATCTGTGAGAGTAGCCCAAATTTGGTTTAAGCGTTTTCAATCCGGAAATTTTGATATCAAAGATGCACGTCGCTCTGGTCGCCCTGTTACGGACAAAATTGATGCCATTTTTGAAAAAGTGGAGCAAAATCGGCATGTTAGTAGTTACGATGTAGCTGGAGAACTGGGAATTGACCACAAAACAGTTTTGGCGCATTTGAAAAAAGCTAGGTACACAAAAAAGCCTGATATTTGGGTGCCTCATGAGCTCACTGAAAGAAACCTAATGAACCGTGTACTCATTTGTGATTCTTTATTACGACGTAATGAAACCGAACCATTTTTGAAGAAGCTGATAACTGGTGATGAGAAGTGGATCACGTACGACAAGAACGTGAGAAAAAGATCGTGGTCAAAGGTCGGTCAGGCTTCACAGACTGTGGCGAAACCCGGGTTAACTCGCAACAAGGTGATGCTGTGTGTATGGTGGGATTGGAAGGCATTATTTATTATGAGCTGTTACCGTCAGGCAGGACCATCAAAATTTTTATAGCAATGGGATCACGTCCCTACCTACAAGATGGCAAAAAGTTATCCAACAAAATGGCACCTACATACTTTAGTCAAATGTAAATAAACTTTATAAAAAAATCTTTTGAATTTTTATATAAAATGCGATTAAACTTTTTCCCCGACCTATTATATCTATAGTATCAATTATGCTCTATTATTTATGACTATTGACTATGTCAATAATATTGAATTTAGTATTTATTTGCTTTCCTTCTGAATTTAACGATTATTACGGCATAACGTGTATTATAATATAACTTTATCAGTTAAGCCAATTATCGGTATATTGTTAAATTAATTACAAATATTTTAAATTCATCTCACATTCACTTCGAAGCCTTCCAAAATAATTACGAGTCATACATAAATGCAATCTGCCCTTAATGGGACCCTTCGGGGTACTGAATAATGTTTCCGCATTTTTAAGCAAAGCAACCACCAAAGTGGAGCTATTCAAAGAGATGCGAATATTATTGGAACGAAGTTCCTTATCCTTATATGCGAAAGGGGGCTAGACGGAAAAAATTAAGAGCAAAAGTTGTAACGACACTTTTTGCTATAGTTGTAAGCCGTGCGGCGTGCGCGTGTTTCTCTGTCTGTCTCTCTCTCTCATAGAAAGCAAGCCAGTTATTTTCGTTTCGTCTTTCTATTTCGTATTGAACAGTGTGGTGTCGCGACGATTATTTTTGTTGAATGTATACAGGTTTTTTGCACATAATAAATAATAATAAAAAAATATTATTATAACTTAAAAAAAATTAAATTTTATTACAATTCCTTCACTAATTAATAGAAAGGAACTTCGATCCATCCGGGTGTCCCTTGACACCTCTCAAGTTTTATTTTTAACTAACTTCAAAAATGGATGAAGTTCTCAATTCGTCATGTTAATATTTTTGGTATTCATTGTAATTGGATAACATATACCGAACTTAAAAGTGAAAAAAATATATATATATTTACTTCGCACCGACTTCAATCTTTGTAGACATTTTTTTAACACTGGAGGAGCTGGGCTGGGTGGAGTAACCCCTCATCCACCCTCGCACGCAAAATAGGAGCTGTCTTCGAATTGCGGAAAACGCCCACTCGCAAAAGAAGAAAGAAGAAGAAAATGTGTTTATCTCTTTTTAGTGTCGCTTTTTTGCTTTATCAAGTTTCAAATCACAACGGTTCTAAAGAAGTTTCACTTCAAAAAACTAAAATTTTATACTCAGGCCATACATACCCGCGATTATGTTACAGTTAACGTCATTTCACGCAGATATGGCGATGAGTGTAATGCGTTATTTGTGATGCGATATTTATATTATTTTTAATTGTAAATGACGTTAAATATTGACAGATAACCTATATAATATTTTCTTAAGTTTTCGCGACTTGTATACATAATAAAATTAAGTTTTAACGGTTTTAAGCGTCTTTGTCTTCTGTGATCACGGCCACTGAAAAGTGGCCGAAACGTCGGAAAAACCAAAATCAAATAAAATTACCGCGCTTAAAACCGTTAAAACGTAGTTTTATTAGATAACCTATATACATACATACATACATAACTTCACGCCAGTTCCCTTGCGGGGTAGGCACGAACAACAGAGCGCCATTTATGCTTATTCTTACACACCTCACTTGCTTCTTTGACATTCATAACTCTTGTCATGCACGCTCGTCTGTTCTTAAGTCTCCTGACATCACCTTCTGCTAGTACACGATCAATTTGATCATGGAAGGTGTGTCGTGGCCTTCCACGACTTCTGCATCCATCCACTTTTGCATTGTATATCTGTTTATTCATTCTTTCATCATGCATTCTTTCCACATGCCCGAACCACCGGAGCATTCCTTTCCTTACCTTCACCCCGACACTCTCTTTCAGACCAACTCTCTTTCTTACTTCGGTATTTCGGTATTCGGTATAACCTATATGTTTACACTAATTTAGCTATTGGTTAAAGGAATTATTTTTAACGCTTTAAATAAGACGCATTCGGCCGCAGTCAATACCTATATCATTGCCTCAGATGATACGTCGGACTTCTAAAAATAAGTGTATTATTTTTTCTTGCTTTTATAGATTTTCTTCTCTAATCTTTATGTAGTAAACGAGAAAACATTTTCATATTTAATTATATTGAAAAAGTTACAACATCGCTTTCAATAGCTTCTGTTCGGTGGGTAACAGGATTTATACCCTTTTCCGGTCCCATGGCACCCTAAATTTGGGCTCAGGCCAATTTTGGTAACCAAGATTCATGGTTATATGTGACGAATCTCTACAAATTTTCCCAAGAGGGTAGATTACAAATTAAAATACTGTTATGAACTCAGACGAACTAGATAGTTAGACGTAGACCCGAGATCTCATGAAACAGACTAAAGTGTTGGAGCTTAACTGGCTCTGTTCTGCTAGGAGGGCAGCCCCCAATGCTGCAATCACACAGTTAGATCGCCTTACACCGTCCGGCGGCTTTTATATAATGTAATATAGGGTAGTTACGGATAATTTAGTCCGGCAATAAATACGTCTACGAATGGTCAGTTTATTTCTTGTATCAGTGAATCCTTATTTAATATTAGTAAATAGCAAGCTAGTGCCTGGATATTTATCAACTGGCGACGAGGATTAGAAGAACCACTCGCGTTGCGCGTTATTGTGAAGTTCGAGTAAGCTAGAACACTATAATGGCAGTAGGAAAACTCGAACCATTTGATCTCGAGAAGGATAGTTGGAACCTATATGTGGACAGGTTAGAACAGTATTTCATTGTTAATGAGGTAAAATCAACATTACAAACGGCTACTTTAATCACTGTAATTGGGAGTGAAGCATATGAATTGATGGTTAATTTGTGTACACCTGACAAACCCGCCACAAAAAGCTTTAATGAACTTGTAGAAATTATGAGAAAACATTTACAGCCTAAACCAAGTTATTTAGCAGAAAGGTTTAAATTTAGACAACGTATACAAAAACAGGGGGAAAGTATAGCCGAGTATGTGGCAGACTTGAAACGATTAACAAAACACTGTGGGTTTTGTTCAAAAAGTTTAAAGGAAAATTTAAGAGACCAGTTCGTATGTGGATTACTGAATGATAACATTAGACAAAGGATGTTTGCGGAAGAGGAGTTATCATTTGATTCAGCATTTAAAATGGCTATAACCATGGAGACAGCTGAGACAGATGCCGCTTTAATGGAAAACCGGACCAAAAAACTAAGTGAAGATAACTTTGTGAACCAGATGACAGAAGTTAAATGGCGAAATCGCCAGCCTGGCAGCAACCGGGACCGAAGCTACGCAACCGCTGGCGGGAGCAGCGGTACGCGAGCGCAGTCCGCGCATAATGAGCCAGTGCGAACCGGTGGCGCAAAGTTCACAAGCGGAGCGATTGTGACGGAGCGGAGCGGGCGGACACTTACATCAAGGCAAGGAAAATTAACTCCGGCTGAGTTATTCAATTGCAAAGTTTGCGGGGGAAAACATAACCCTAGTATATGTAAATTTAAAAGGTACGTTTGTCGAGTGTGCAACCGAGAGGGACATTTGAAGAAAATGTGCCCGCGAATTCGATCTTCTTCATCAATGTATAATGTCCAAGATGAAGAAATGGAAGGTACTATAGAGGAAGATATTAGTAGTGACGAGGTAAACAACTACTCTTTATGTGTAAAAAAAGTAAATAAGCTTGGACCATACACCATAAACATCAGTGTCGATAATACAATGTTATCAATGGAGATAGATACGGGTAGTGCAATTTCGTGCATTAGTTATGTGTGTTATCAAAAATATTTTAGTAATCATGAAATAATGGATTGTCAATTAATTTTAAGATACTATACTGGAGAAATAGTTAAACCGATGGGAAAAATTAAACCTTTGGTAAAATATAAAGACACGAGTAAATTTTTAGACTTATACGTGATTAAGTGTGGTAAAACTAGTTTGTTAGGAAGACAATGGATAAATGAACTGAAAATCGATATACCCACATTAAATTATACTAATATTAATAATACAAAATTTAACTTGAACGATTTTAGTTCCAGATATTGTGAGGTGTTCTCGGACGGGCTTGGGAGGTTCACAGGCGGCAAAGTAGGGTTTCGGCTGAAGGCTGACGCGAGGCCGGTGTTCATGCGTGCGAGGCCGCTGGCGTATGCGCTGCGGGAGCCGGTTGAGCGCGCGCTCGACCAGCTCATGAGCGATGGAGTGATCTCACCGGTGGCCACGTCTGACTGGGCCACGCCTATCGTCCCCGTCATGAAAAAGGACGGAACTATACGCATATGTGGTGATTTTAAGGTGACTTTAAATAAATGCCTCGAAGTGGATCGTTTTCCTTTACCTAGGGTGGAAGATTTGCTTGCCAAATTATACGGTGGGGAAAAATACACAAAGTTAGACTTGTCACAGGCATATGCTCAATTTGAACTGGACGAATCTAAGAAATACACAGTAATTAACACGCATAAAGGTCTATTCATGTACAACAGGTTAATTTATGGTTTAGCGTCTAGCCCCGGCATTTTCCAGAGAAAATTGGAACAAATTTTCTCAGATTTACCAAGGGTGGGTGTTTTTCTTGATGATGTCATCATAACAGGGGAGAATGACCAGTCTCATTTGGAGACTCTTTATGAAGTATTTAATAGACTACAAAAATACGGATTAAAAATTAAAAAAAATAAGTGTTGCTTTTTTGCGGACTCTGTGACATATCTTGGTTTCGTAATTGATAAACAGGGGGTTCATACATGTCCGAATAAAATTCTTGCAATTAAAAAAGTCACAGTGCCATCTAATGTTTCTGAATTACGATCATTTTTAGGTTTAGTAATGTATTATGCAAAATTTGTGCCAAACTTAAGTACCATTTTAGCACCGTTATATAGATTACTACAGAAGGACGTGAAATATGAATGGGATCACCTATGCGATGTTGCATTTAACCGTATAAAGGACGTGTTAATTTCTAGTGAGGTGTTGGCACACTATTCGCCTGAATTGCCACTAATTTTAACAACAGACGCTAGTAGCGTGGGGGTAGGAGCCGTAATATCGCACGTTACGTCGGAGGGTGAGCGACCCATAGCATATGCGTCACGGGTCCTTAACTCGGCAGAAAAGTCGTATTCACAAATAGAGAAAGAAGCTTTAGCCATAATATATGGTGTTAAGAAATTTCACCAATATCTTTACGGCAGAAAATTTACTTTACGTACAGATCACAAACCACTTGTGACTATTTTTGGGGACAAATCGGGTATACCAGTGATGGCAGCGAGTAGAATGCAACGCTGGGCGGTATTATTAGCAGGATATGATTATAACATAGAATATGTTTGTAGCAATAAAAATGCAGCAGATGCTTTATCACGCTTACCAGTAGAGGTTAAAAAAAGGCAGATAAAAGAAGTCACTTATATCAATTTTATTCAAAATTTTTTGCCTATAACGAGAGAAACAGTAGTTAAGCATCAACAAAAAGACGAGTTATTACAAAAAGTGATCTGGTATATACAAAATGGTTGGCCAAGAAAATGTGATAGCGAAACTTTAAAACCTTATTTTATCCGCCGCAATGAATTATTTTTAGATTTCGGGTGTATTATGTGGGGTTATAGGATAGTGATACCAGTTACTTTAGTAGAATACATATTAAAGGAACTTCATGCTAGTCATTTGGGGATGGTAAAAATGAAAAGTATGGCTCGTAGTTTAGTTTGGTGGCCAGGCATTGACACTGCAATCGAACGTGCATGCGTCACGTGTACTACTTGTGCAGTGGAGAATTCAGGGCCAGCACGCGCGACACCCCAACCCTGGCCTTATATCCCAGAACCATGGTCTAGACTACACGTCGATTTTTTAGGCCCTTTTCACGGAAAAACCTTTTTGATTTTAGTAGATGCAACTTCGAAATGGTTAGAAGTATTTCAAATGCATGGCACCACGGCAAATGCTGTAATAAAAGTATTGAGAGAAACATTTGCACGTTTTGGATTACCCAGGGAGGTAGTTTCGGATAATGGGCCTCCATTTTCTAGTAGGGAATATGCTGATTTTATGACAAACAATGGTATTAAGCTATCATTTTCTCCTGTCTATCATCCTTCGTCAAACGGTGCGGCCGAAGGGGCAGTTAAACTTTGTAAGCGTGCTTTAAAAAAATCACTGCGAGATGGGTGTGATTTAGACACGGCTTTACAAACATACTTGATGGCGTATAGAAATGTTGAACACAGCACAACAGGTGTATCCCCAGCAATGTTATTGCAGCGTAGAAATTTAAGATCGCGACTAGATTTATTGCGAGGAAATAGGACTATTGAGGATAAAGTGCAAGTAGCACAAAATAAACAGTCTGGTTATGCGGGGGGTAAAACTAGAGGTTTTAAAGAAGGAGAAGAGGTATGGATACGTAATTATAGTGGAGGCAATAAATGGATTAGGGGAAGCATAAGAGAAAAGATAGGTTCACGTAACTATTTAGTAGGTCAGGAAGACGGTCCACCGATTAAAAGGCATGTCGATCAAATTAAGAAAAGATGGCTATACTTAGATCTACAGTCAGACATGGCACCAGGTAATAATACCACTCCCCCAACGAGGCAACTGCCGGAGGCTGGGGTATCAGTAGAACCAGATTTGCCTGATGACAACATACCGGTTTCTGTGGCTATAGACAGCGGGCAAAGCTTGCCTGTTTCACCGCCACAACCTCCCAAGCGCATTCGAAAGCCTGTTACACGTTTCGGAATAGAGATTGATTAATTGTAGATTTTAAGAACTTATATACATTGTTGCTATTTCTCGATTGTTATTTAAAAACAAAGTGTTGTTAATTAAGGGTGAGGGTGTAATGTATGTGTTACTTTTTATATAATGTAATATAGGGTAGTTACGGATAATTTAGTCCGGCAATAAATACGTCTACGAATGGTCAGTTTATTTCTTGTATCAGTGAATCCTTATTTAATATTAGTAAATAGCAAGCTAGTGCCTGGTACACCAGCCAGGGACAAATCTAGACATAAAGGAAGCCGACCGCGCCCCACGCTAGAGAACTTACTAAGTATTAAAATACTAGCGGCCCCGGCAGACGTTGTCCTGCTCTGAAAAAATAAAAATCTAGGACCCGATCCCAGCGCCACCAACTGGTACCGATTGTAGATTTAAACCATCCGGGGACCCCACTCAAACACACAAAAACAAAATCACCAAAATCGGTCCAGGTGATTAGGAGGATTCTAGAACCCGATCTCAGTGCCACCTACCGGTTCCGATGGGATAAAAAGTATCCTATGTCCGTCTCCTGGTTCTAAGCCTCCTCACAAATTTTCAGTCAAGTCGGTACAACCGTTCTTGAGTTATAAATAGTGTAACTAACACGACTTTCTTTTATATATATAAATAGGATTAGTACGAATAAATGTGGAACAGTTTCCAAAGAATACATTACCAACCACATAGACAAAAACCACGTGCATACTGTGTAATTTTACGCACACAAATGTTGAAACAAGAAAATCTAGCAAAAAGGAAATCAAATTCAAGAGTGACTAAAAAGCAAAAAAATTATACTTTGCTTTCTAGTTACTCTTGAAATCAATTTTCTTTTTGCTACATTTTTGAAGTGAAACTTCTTTAGAATCGGTGTGATTTGAAACTCGGTGAAACGAAAAAGCAGCGCTTAAAGAGGTAAACAAATAAATGTAGAAGACTAAAATCTGCGAGAAAATGAAATTTGAAGTATCTGCGAAAAACTTCAAAACTATTATATATTTTTATTGTATTTTTTTTATTATATATTTTTTATTAACTATTTGAGCCAATTTTTATTTCTATTATATAAATTAATTTTGTGTTTTATATTTAAGAATATTAATTATTGTATGTTTCCCAAAGTAACTTTCTTAAACGAACTTTCTGTTATTTACTATGGTCTGGGAGTCTGGGACCGTCCCCAGAGTGGTCCGTTGTATATTACCCATAACACTAGCGTAACTTACTTAATTTGGGGATATACAATGTATGTGTTTGTCAGCCGATTATTATTTTTTTAACGCTGTAATTAAGCCGCATTCGCCCACAGTCTAAGGGCCTGATTACAGTATCATATTATATATATGATGCTGTTCGTCATTTTTACATATTACACTTACTATCATATAAACGCCATACTTTATCAAGATCACAGACTACTGAGGAGATACTATCAAGATGGATAAATCTTTAGCCGTGCTTTCCGTTAATATGAGTGCAATTTTATTAATTGCATTAAAAAAGAAGATAAAAACGACCAAAAAACAGCAAAAAATAAAAGACTTATTTGGGTTAGATCACAGGTAGCAAGGCGATCAGAGAGAGGGGTCCATAACACCTTACTCCAACAACTTAGATTGGAAGAGAGTCTTACAATATATTCCAGTCGAAATTCTTGCATTTTGACGCCATTTTTGAGGTTAGACGGATGATATTGTTACAAGTTGGGCCACCTGCATACCAGTAGACAAAGCACATTTATTACTTGCCGCGGCGTTTGAGCTAATAATATTGAAATTATTTCTGACTGTCTTCTTTTGTTTACTTTGTGTTTAAAATATTAACTAGAAAACAGCCTATTGTGTTTGTATTCGTTTATGGCCGTTCGCAGGCATAATTACGTAGGTGCGCGGATTATGTTTTCTGGGAAATTGCGTCGACGCTTGCCAGGTAGACATATTGCATCGGTGCATTATAAAGCATGGTCCAATGTAAAGATAGTCAGTCAAGCGATAATCAGCAGCAAGACAATACGATTGATTGATCGTGTACTAGCAGAAGGTGATGTTAGGAGCCTTAAGAACAGACGAGCGTGCATGACAAGAGTTATGAATGTCAAAGAAGCAAGTGAGGTGTATAAGAATAAGCCTAAATGGCGCTCTGTTGTTCGTGCCTACCCCGCAAGGGAACTGGCGTGAAGTTATGTATGTATGTATGTATGTAAGACAAGACGTGTGTACAGAAATCAGAAATCATTTATTCATAACAAAGTTACACGTTACTTTCTACATCAATTAAATCCACAGGTCATTAATAAAATTAAAAATTATGTCATATTATGGGATAAAAACTCCTCATGATTATAGAAGGTGTTCTCGACTCACCATTTCCTGAGCCGTGTTTTAAATAAACCGATGGATGGTGACTCCGTTATCCTACTCGGTAGTTTATTGTATATTGGCGGTCCCATGACATGCGTCAATCTCCCCGATTTCTCAAGTTTGTGTTTTATATTACTTATGTCATTCCCATGCCGAGTGAAGTGCGTATGCACGTCACTATGCCTGGCACAGGTATGAACAGAATATAGGTATGAACATTGCCAGGTGGTAGGGCATTTGCCCGACTGGATGACTACCACCCCTGGTCTAGAGCATGCCGCCATAACAACTTTGAGTTGTGTTCCGGCTGGTCCATGCCGCCATAACAAGTGGGCCGTCTGCCTGTCTGACTCACTTAAGAGAGCAGCAGCGCATTTGTAGCACCTTTGGTGTTGCAAATGTCCATAGGCGATGGTAACCGCTTTCCATCCAGTGGGCCGTCTGCCTGTCTGCTGAACTCCTGTAATAAAAAATAAAAAAATAAAAATGAACGTCAAGTCGCATATACACCGCAACTTGAAATATTAGTATACTCGGTAGTGTGAGTATATCCAGTTTTTTAAAAAACGGCCTTGCTGACATTACATACAACGCTTACTACTATGCTTACATTCGATAATCTATATAGGGAAGGACTTTGCGCGTGTTATTGAATCGCGCATTACGTTGATTGTGTGTCAGTTATATTTGTACCTGTGTTATACGTGTTTGTATAGTTATAATAAATTCTATAGTAATTTCAACGGCATTTTTAATTCGAGTCCCGCACTCGTAACAATATGATCATATTCGTACGCGTGCTGTCAAATAGGATCCCTTAACTATGATCATGGAGAATATGAATCATATGCAGTTATTATACTGTCATAGGTTCTTCATATAAAAATGACTCGTACTTACATACATACATACATACATAACTTCACGCCAGTTCCCTTGCGGGGTAGGCACGAACAACAAAGCGCCATTTAGGCTTATTCTTACACACCTCACTTGCTTCTTTGACATTCATAACTCTTGTCATGCACGCTCGTCTGTTCTTAAGGCTCCTGACATCACCTTCTGCTAGTACACGATCAATTTGATCATGGAAGGTGTGTCGTGGCCTTCCACGACTTCTGCATCCATCCACTTTTGCATTGTATATCTGTATAGTCATTCTTTCATCATGCATTCTTTCCACATGCTCGAACCACCGGAGCATTCCTTTCCTTACCTTCACCCCGACACTCTCTTTCAGACCAACTCTCTTTCTTATTTCGGTATTACGAACGCGGCCCGCGAGCGTCACTCCACAAATTTTGCGCAGTGCTCGCATCTCGACCGCGTTTTACTCTCGCTCGTCCAAGATACGTACTTCTATGATCATATTTCTATAATAATCTAACATGGCCCTAAATCTTTAACAATAACTCAGATGAAGCCGCAGCATAACAAAATAACAAGATATTTCGCGGTCTAATGCCTTCAAACAACTTGTAACATGTCAATGTCTTATGAAATTGTGCGGCTTCCTTAGTTGACAACCTAGATTTAAAGCTGTCCACAAAATCTTGGGTTGTTATATTCCGGCAAAACTTGTCACGCTCCGCTGTAACTCGGTCTAATATTAATCTGTTTATTAGGAGTTTTTTGGCGGGAACTGAAAGGGGACGTTGTGCTGTGCAGTTTTATTTTCTAAAAATATGTAAAATTACTCTAAAATGAACAATAGCTGTAGGATATTGATAGTTTTTGAGTAGTAATTATGTGTTTTTGCGAGAAATGTGAACTATATAGCCAAATGTGGCCTTTCAAGTTTTCACAAGAACTCCGTTGAATGGTGTGGATTGTAGCCTACAATACAACTGCGCCTGGCTTAAAGGCCTAGTTGCCAAGCCTTAAACTTTAAAAAAAAAACAGTTTATTAGGGGAGTTGATCCATCGCCAACATTAGTTTTTGAAGTGAAACTTCTTTAGAATCGTGATTTGAAACTCGATGAAATAAAAAAACCGACACTAAAAAGAGATAAACACATAAATCTATAGGACTAAGCCTGCGAGAGAATGAGATTGAAAACATTACATTTAATTTTGTTTGTATGTTTAAACGCGCTAATCTCAGGAACCGCTGGTCCGATTTAAAAAATTCTTTCAGTGTTAAATAGTAAATTTATCGAGGAAGGCTATAGGCTATATTATATTTTCAAAAAAATTAAGGATCCTTACTAAAAGTCTAATAATGTAACCCAAGATGTAAAAAAATGACCTGAATAAATCCTTACACGGCGTGCGCTGCGAAAACTATTGATTATAGACCAAAACAATGTACTACCACTTTGCAGAACATAGAATTGTCTACAAAAAATATCGCGTAACCATATGCCGAACTATTGTAGTTATCTCACAATAAGTGTTTTCTTTTATTTTTTTAAATAATTAAAATGGCGTCGCTTCAAAAACTCTTTATTTTGTACCTTGGTATTAATCCTTATCAAAGTAAATTACTCCATATTCAAGACGAATTCAATACTTTTCTAGAACTTTTTGAATTATTCAATTTGGACGTTTCATTCAAAAGATATCGCGATATTTAAAAGGTAATTATTAGCGTTGTAACCAAATATACTAATATTGTTTGATTGAACGCGCTAATCTCAGGAACTACTGGCCTGATTTGAAAAATTCTTTCAGTGTTGGATAGCCCATTTATTGAGGAAAGCTATAGGCTATATATCATCACGCTGAGACCAATAGGAGCGGAGCACTAATGAAGAATGTTTCAAAATCGGAGGGTTTTGAAAGTAAATTCCACGCGGAGGACGTCTCGGGCACAGGTAGTAAACTATAACTGTGCGAAATTTCATACTCCTCCGCCCGCGGAATTTTCGTAAAAAGGGGTACAAAGATTTTGCTTCACGTATTAATATTTCATCCGTGCAGGAACGGAGAAAGAATACAATTTCCTGCGGCCTGGCGGCCTGTCGTAAGAGGCGACAAAAGAACCCTCAGCCAGGTGTTAGGGCTTTTACCCGACTGGATGGCTACCACCCCTGGTCTAACTTATATCGCCATAACAACCTTGAGTTGTGTTCCGGCAATAGTGACCAGATTCCAGTCTCCTTTAAGAGCGCAGCAGCGCATTTGTAGCATGGTGGCGATGGTAACCGCATTCCATCAAGTGGGCCGTCTGCCTGTCTTCTGAACTCCTGCAATAAAAAAAATAAAAAATAACATATAGATATGTATCAAATAGCCAATTACTAGGAGCCAGAACAAACGATTTCTGCGACATCGGGACTTAAACTGAACAAGTATAAACAAACAACTAAACAAGTTATGCAATCAGTAAATATTAATGGGCAACTGTCTGAAATATAACTGATAGTAATTAATCATATAACCTGCCAATTTCAGTTGTTATTAATCATAGCCGACCCGCCGTCATTCGCCGGCATTGTTCATTCGGTCGGTTAATGTGGTTAGTGATTTTGAATCTCATTAGTTCGGGATTACGCTTGACGACCGATTTGTTTGATGAAATGGGATTTATTAATCTGTGTTTATTGATATTATTCGATTATTATGGTAGTCAGTTATTTAAATGAATAAACAATGAATGAGTCACGAATGAATAAACAATGGCTGTATCATGAATTAATGAGTAAACAGTGAATGAATAACTTTACTGCACATACATTAAGTACAATAGGCGGTCTTGTCGCCAAGGGCGATCTCCCCGAGACTACCCTGTACAAATTATTATCGACACCCGACTACATTATTTATTGACTTCATAATTATTAAAACTAGTGGTCGCCCGTGGTCGAAATTCGACCATAATAATTTGATGTCAAAGACTATACTTCTATATTCACAGATTTCGCCAAGGCAGCAATAAACAAAAGAGTATATATGCGTGTGTGTCAAATACATGATAGTGTGTGTAATGTTTTTTTTTATTGATTTAATGTATTTTTATGCATAATTTACTTTACTTCTATCCGTGCAGGAACGGAGAAAGAATACAATTTCCTGCGGCCGGGCGGCCTGTCGTAAGAGGCGACTTAACAACCTACAGCCAGGTGGTAGGGCATTTGCCCGACTGGATGGCTACCACCCCTGGTCTAAAGTATGTCGCCATAACAACCTTGAGTTGTGTTCCGGCATTAGTGACCAGGTTCCAGTTTCCCTTAAGAGAGCAGCAGCGCATTTGTAGCAACTTTGGTGTTGCAAATGTCCATAGGCGATGGTAACCGCTTTCCATCAAGTGGGCCGTCTGCCTGTCTGCTGATCTCCTGCAATAAAAAAAAAAAACTTAAAAACTTTGTACCCCTTTTTACGAAAATTGCGCGGACGGAGGAGTATGAAATTTCGCAAACTTATAGTTTATATAGAGAAGGAGTGCATAATGCTAATAATTTTTTTAAACTATGCATAAAATATATATGAAATCAACAAAAAAGCACTACACACACTGCCATGTATTTCACAGACATGCATATATACTCTTTTGTTTATTGTTGCCTTGACGAAATCTGTGATTATAGAAGTTATAGTCTTTGACAAGACATTATTATGGTCAAATTTCGACCACGGGCGACCACTAGTTTTTTTTAAATTTTTGTGTTCAAATTCTACAAAATTTGAAAAATGAACACGTATACTTTTGACTTTAGGATATTGTAAACGTTTCATTTGTACTAAAATGACTGCAGAACTCCAAAAATCAAAGCAAAATAATACCTTTAAAGCCGTAAAAGCGGAAAAGCACCTACCATTGCGCCTAAGAGAGCGACTTTCAGGGCCCTCCCTCGTGATGGCCAATCAGAAATCATAATCTGAAATAATGGAGCTGAAATCCGTAAAAGGCTCTGAAATGGGGTCACGCCCTTCAATGCCAACTTTTTGCAGACGCTAATCTCGCCAACCCAAATAATAATATCCAGCCCAAACTCAAAATTAGAAAATTACTTTTTCTAAATAACTTGAATATTATCTATGTGGGCTGACTCCCAACAGCCGGTCTTCCACTGTTTCTACAAAATTTATTAACGCGCGAGAAGCTGCAGACAATAGCTAGTAATACAATAAAGGAGGCACTCTTTCATACATTCTTGGGCTCAGATTATAAACAGATGAGTGGGATTTTATTATGTTTATATTTTTTGTAATAGTAGTGGGTTTAGTAATTTTGAATGAATTAATCGTGTGCTGAAAGTGTTTTCATGTTATTAATTGTTGAAATTTATTCACATAAATCTATTATGGTAATCTATAACTTATTGGAGTGACGCTCGCGGACCGCGTTCGTAATACCGAAGTAAGAAAGAGAGTTGGTCTGAAAGAGTGTCGGGGTGAAGGTAAGGAAAGGAATGCTCCGGTGGTTCGGGAATGTGGAAAGAATGCATGATGAAAGAACGACTAAACAGATATACAATGCAAAAGTGGATGGATGCAGAAGTCGTGGAAGGCCACGACACACCTTCCATGATCAAAATGATCGTGTACTAGCAGAAGGTGATGTCAGGAGCCTTAAGAACAGACGAGCGTGCATGACAAGAGTTATGAATGTGAAAGAAGCAAGTGAGGTGTGTAAGAATAAGCCTAAATGGCGCTCTGTTGTTCGTGCCTACCCCGCAAGGGAACTGGCGTGAAGTTATGTAGATGATATGTAAAATATAACTCTTTTTTTAGGCCACATGACAACTAATTAAATTTTTATTGGTCCAAAAATCCAATTCTTCTTTGTTGGGCTGGTTGAGCCTGTACAATGATTTTAAAAACGAGAAACAAATCAGGCAGGCTACTTCACTAATAATAATCATTATATTAATACGTGAAGCAAAAACTTAGTACGCCTATTTACGAAAATTGCGTGGACGGAGGAGTATGAAATTTCGCACACTTATCTATACTAATATTATAAAGCTGAAGAGTTTGTTTGTTTGTTTAAACGCGCTAATCTCAGGAACCGATGGTCTGATTTGAAAAATTCTTTCAGTGTTGAATAGTACATTTATCGAGGAAGGCTATAGGCTATATCATATTATCAAAAAAAATAGGGATCCTTACTAAAAGTCCAATAATGTAACCCATGGTGTAAAAAAATGACCCGGGCGTGCGCTGCCAAAACTGTTGATTATAGAACTAAACAATGTACTACCACTTTACAAAAAATATCGCGTAACCATATGTCTAAATATTGTAGTTATCTCACAATAAGTGTTTTCTTTCATTTTTTTAAATAATTAACATGCCGTCGCTTCAAAAACTCTTTATTTTGTACCTTGGTACTAATCCTTATCAAAATAAATTACTCCATATTCAAGACGAATTCAATACCTTTCTAGAACTTTTTGAATTATTCAATTCGGACGTTTCATTCAAAAGATATCGCGATATTTAAAATGTAATTATTAGCATTGTAGCCAAATATACTAATATTGTTTGATTGAACGCGCTAATCTCAGGAACTACTGGCCTGATTTGAAAAATTCTTTCAGTGTTGGATAGCCCATTTATCGAGGAAGGTTATAGGCTATATATCATCGGGCTAAGACCAATAGGAGCGGAGCATCAATGAGGAATGTTTCAAAATCGGAGGGTTTTGAAAGCAAATTACACGCGGACGACATTGTGGGCACAGCTAGTAGTTTATATAGAGAAGAAGCGACGAACACTAATATTTAAAAAAAAATATGCATATAGAATACATTAAATAAATAAAAAAAACATTACACACACTACCATGTGTTTGACACACACACGCATATACCTATATACTCTTTTGTTTATTGTTAAAGTCAAATTAACAGTGTAGCCTTGGCGAAATCTGTGATTATAGTCTTTAACAACAGAACCTTAATAATGTTCAAACTTATAATTTAAATTAATTATGGTCGAATTTCGACCACTAGACGACCACTAGTTTAATTAATTAGGTGTCCTGACGGAATGACTAACTCCCGGGCAACGTGCCAAGCCTTTAGTGTAGGATGCGACCTGCCTGGTTGACCGCATCCCATTTACGAAACGAGTTTAGATGACCGGTTCGGCGGCGGAAATAGCTGAAGCAGTCAAACGGCGCAAATATGCAACCTTCAGTGAGAGTTGTATTTTTGTGACATTTGCTGTTGAAACGCTTGGACCCTGGAGTCCTGAGACCACGAGCCGCTACCAAAATATACCAAAACGACTTATTGACTCTTCAGGTGATCAGAGGGCTGGTGCCTACCTCGGACAATGGGGTATGGTGATCTAGCGAGGAAACGTAGTCAGCTTTATGGGCATCTTACCCAGAAGACGGTGACCTAGGCACAGTATGCTACTTTTAGTCTTGAGGGACTAGGAGTAAAATACAACATAACTAAGTTTTCTTTTTTTTCATTGTCCGAGTTCAACAGACAGGCAGATGGCCCACCTGATGGAAAGCGGGTACCATCGCCTATGCATACTTGCAACATCAAGGGTACTATAAATACGCGGCTGCTCTTTAAAGGGAGACTGGAACCTGGCCATTAATGCCGGCACACAACTCAGGGTTGTTTTGGCGGTATACTCTAGACCAGCGGTGGTTGTGCGCAGCTCGTCGAACATATAATATATATTGGTACACGCTGATGGTAATGGGCCTAGGATACCCAGATCGACGTGGGTATCGAAGTTAAACACTGTTACTTGGTGAAAACTTGTAATAAATCACTTTACAAACGAAAGCTTCTGCCTTCGGCTACAACCTAAACGGAAGAAGAAAACAATGCCACGACAATGTTGCCACTTTAAAAAATTAAATGATTTTATGTTGGTGTTGCCAACAGAGATAGCCATCCAGACGGGCAAGTACCTTTTTCCCTTTTACCCTTTTTATCCGTGCAGGAATGTAAGATGCGACTTAACAACCCACAGCCAGGTGGTAGGGCATTTGCCCGACTGGATGGCTACCACCCCTGGTCTAAAGTATGTCGCCATAACAACCTTAAGTTGTGTTCCGGCATTAGTGACCAGGTTCCAGTCTCCCTTAAGAGAGCAGCAGCGCATTTGTAGCACCTTTGGTGTTGCAAATGTCTATAGGCGATGGTAACCGCTTTCCATCAAGTAGGCCGTCTGCCTGTCTGCTGATCTCCTGCAATAAAAAAAAACCCTCTACCTGGCTGTGGGTTGTCCTTTTCATTTTATTAGTTTGTAATCATTGAAAAAAAAAATATAAGAGAGAGAGAGAAAGACAGAAAGAGATACCCCTCAGTTAATATTAGTCCATTATGCTCCAAAATATTTTCAGTTAAGTATATTTATTACTTATTTTGTTTCTAAAAATGTTTACTTAAAACAAACCCGAGGAAATATTTTATACATAATTAAGCAAAGTGTAATCTTCTTAGCAAACTGTGAAACCCTTTCGCAATATCAGTTTGCACAAGTAATGGACGGCTTTATTTAAATTAATACTAGCCGTCGTCCGCGACTTGGTTTGCCTTTGACCCGGGGCCCAATTCTGCTATGACTATCTCGTCAAAATCGCCGAACAAAATCGTCTCAATCGTAGTTTTGTCTAATTTCGGTATTCTGTTAATTCCACTTTATCGTTATATTAATACGTGAAGCAAAAACTTTGTACCCCTTTTTACGAAATTTGCGCGAATGGAGGAGTATTAAATTTCGCACACTTATAGTTTATACAGAGAAGAAGCGACGAATGCTAATATTTTTTTTTAATTATGCATAAAAAATACATTAAATCAATAAAAAAAACCATTACACACACTACCATGTATTTGACACACAAACGCATATATACTCTTTTTTTTATTGTTAAAGTCAAATTAACAGTGTAGCCTTGGCGACCTCTATGATTACAGACGTATAGTCTTTGACAACAGAACCTTAATAATGTTCAAACTTTTAATTTAAATTAATCTTAATTTTTTATTTAATTAGTCTTTATTAATTTTTCAGTTGGATCGTTGAGAATTTAAAAGGATAGGTTAAAGTAAGACCGGTGCCTTGAATCCGCTGCTCGGTCTTTGACATAATATTGTTTAAATCTAAATTAAAAGTGTATAAACTTTGCTATTGTGCTTTGTGCTCGCATTTTACCTGATGATACCCACTAAACTCGCAACCATTAAAGACGATGTCACGAGAACGATATATATATATATATATATATATATATGTAATATTTATACCTTTCTTACTTCGTAATACCGAAGTAAGAAAGAGAGTTGGTCTGAAAGAGAGTGTCGGGGTGAAGGTAAGGAAAGGAATACTCCGGTGGTTCGGGCATGTGGAAAGAATGCACGATGAAAGAATGACTAAACAGATATACAATGCAAAAGTGAATGGATGCAGAAGTCGCGGAAGGCCACGACACACCTTCCATGATCAAATTGATCGTGTACTAGCAGAAGGTGATGTCAGGAGCCTTAAGAACAGACGAGCATGCTTGACAAGAGCTATGAATGACAAAGAAGCAAGTGAGGTGTGTAAGAATAAGCCTGAATGGCGCTCTGTTGTTCGTGCCTACCCCGCAAGGGAACTGGCGTGAAGTTATGTATGTATGTATGTAATTTAACAATAAGAAAAACAAATGAAAATCACACATTTTCTTAATTTGAATTTGGAATTGTCTTCTTTAAAATTAAAACTTTTTTATGATACCAAAACCAGCCAGATACAAATGGTAAAAGAGATCTTTTTACAAGTTCATACATACTATATGCGAAAAGACTTTTTCCCCAACCTACTATGTATGTATGTATTATTTATATATGGATGTATTTAATGTTCATACCACCGTCATACACTTCTGATTCGGTTTATAAAATCCATAGCCTGGATTGTCTGGAAGAGATCGCTCTAAAGCGATACGGCCGCCCATTGTTCCTGCCTTTACAATTTAATGTCACTACTGTAAGTTGTTGATCTAATGTTTATGTGCTGAACAATAAAGCATTTTTTATTTTATCCGTGGCTGGCGGGAATACATTGATATCTCGACATACATCTTTTTTTTTATTCGTTTAGACGCTTCCTACGCCTGTGTTTTTATAGGAAAAAAATTGTCAGTCCGAAATATTCATAACTTTTTAAGATTTTTCCTTTGGTAATAATAGAATAACACGATTTATCATTACTAGTCAAACTTTAAAATTGCGCCCCTGTAAAATTGACATTTTGAACATGTCAACATATTCACGCCAGCCACGGATATATGTACCCGTGACTCCCAGACGACGGGAGGCACATAATGTATAGTGGGTATTGCAGCGAAGCAGCCGATTTCACACTGTCCCAGTGTCATGTCCCCGAGCAGTGGAGTGTAGACAAATGGATTCACCTCAATTGAAAAACAAAGAATTGTGTGTGTGTGCAGTGCACAAACAATAGAAGTGACACTTTAGGAAATATACTTACAGACAATTCTTCTCTTTTCTTTAAACTTTTATTAATATAAATATAATTCTTTTAGCTTACATCCGTCAATATATTATAATTTAAAATAAACTTAAGTACCTATCACTTTCAATTTTTCACTATTTTAGTTTAAAAAATATTATTATCAGTTTTATTTCGGTCCAAATTGGACCTATGTTTAATCATCAACTCAATAAGAATTGACTCTCTAATCTGTGCTGTACAATGTAAAGCTCGTATCTCATTCTCGCGCAGGCTTAGTCCTATAGATTTATGCGTTTATCTATTTTTAGTGTCGCTTTTTCATTTCATCGAGTTTCAAATCTAGGGTAACACAATGATTATTTATAATGAACAATTAGTTGGGACACCTCCCACAATCGGACCCGCGGTCGTCTAGTTCTTAGTGCTAACTTAGACAAGCCCCGGTCTCAGTCGTAGGAAGCGCGAGGGGCGACCATCGGCAAACCTACTGCGCACGACTTATACATGTACCACATGCGCATACGTACTCATATTCCACATAATTTAATAATGAATAATAATAAATTATATGGTGTAGACAGGGATAATCGCCGGTCAGTGTCAAAACACATTTACATTAAATTTGTCAAGGGGCCTCTACGTGTTGGTCTTCCCATGGCCCCACGCAAGCCCTCAAAAAGTCCGGGCCATTTTTATGACCTTTAGTGTCTAGAGATATACAATAAACAATAATAATAATAATTCAATCCGTCATCGTCTGCCCATTTTCCACGTTCCCCGAACATTGTGACGGGCAGACGCCATACTCTCCATATTCCCAGACAGTTCACCCCAATAGCCCGGTACTTTCTGTTCTCATTTCCCATAATAGTCGTGCACTGGACGGGGAATGTCTTTGGGTGCATTATTATATGGTGTAGACGGGGATAATCGCCGGTCAGTGTCACGCCACATTTAAATTGTAAGTATATTTGTCAAGGGGCCTCTACGTGTTGGCCTCCCCATGGCCCCACGCAAGTCCTTCAAAAGTCCGGAGCATTTTTATGGCCCGTGGTCTTTAAAGACCGTTGTTATCCGTGCAGGAACGGAGAAAGAATACAATTCCCTGCGGCCGGGCGGCCTGTCGTAAGAGGCGACAAAACAACCCACAGCCAGGTGGTAGGGATTTGCCCGATTGGATGGCTACCACCTCTGGTCTAAAGCATGTCGCCATAACAACCTTGAGTTGTGTTCCGGCATTAGTGACCAGGCTCCAGTCTCCCTTAAGAGAGCAGCAGCGCATTTGTAGCACCTTTAGTGTTGCAAATGTCCATAGGCGATGGTAACCGCTTTCAATCAAGTGGGCCGTCTGCCTGTCTGCTGAACTCCTGCAATAAAAAATAAAAAAAAAAAAGACACAATAATAATAATAATTCATATATATATATATATATATATATATATATATATATATATATATATATATATATATATATATATATAAAATCATAATATTATTATGTTGGTTGCCGCAATACAGACTCAGAGTCCAGTGGAACTACCACCGCCAAAAAGATGTTGCCTTAATTTTTAGTGCTACAATCATAATAAAAAAAAATAATATAACTGTAATCAATAATTTTATCAGAATTATAACAATTAAGACGGAGGTGCAGGTCGACCAAGTTTGGGGACCAAAGAGCTTCAAAAATTGTTAATTATGTTTTACTCAATAAATTATTTTTATTTTATTTTATAATTACAATTGTGACTATTAGATATTTAAGGCTAAGAAATAAATTTACAGAAATAAGTTAATTTGAATTCATATAAATCTGTTTACAGTTTAGAAGATTAATTTTAAAATGAGAAAAACATCTGTGGGCCAAATTCTAACCAGCCGATTTTGAAAATGCAATGTCTGTGTCTTCGTTATAGGTTCTGGCAGCTCTGGCCGTGTCTCTGGCTCCATTTTCGGCTGGTCTTGGCAAAGGATACAGCTCTCCCGCCATAGCTTCTCTCCAAGGTCCTGGAGCGAACACCACAAGGAGAGACTTCCAACTGACTGACCAGCAAGCATCGTGGCTGGCTTCTTTGTCTTTTTTGGGTAAGAATTTTAATATGCTGTTCAATTTGAGACGCTTAGACCGTAGGTTCTTGAGGCTTCTATAATAGAGGTATCAAAATAACTAATAATACTCGTCAGGTGAACAGAAGGCGGCGGGCCTACATCAAACAGTAGATTAGGGACCCTGGATTCTGGCGTTATGACGATATTCAAATTATATTGTGATAGTGTAAAAAAAAATATTTAAAAAAAACTAGTGTTACCATCAGCAGAAATAGTGTTAACCGAAATGAAAATTGAAAACCGACCAAAATCAATGAAGATTTTTTATTTTATTAAATAGGTTTTGCGTTTGACCAAAATCACGTCCAACGCCGGACGATGATGCGGTCGAAGATGGAGCACGCTTACCTAGTACCTATTCACACGAGACTCGAAGATAATCCGGATTGTACTTTGCGGGAAATACGGACTCTGGTAGTGTATTCCAAAACTCTGCCGTGCGTACAAGAAATGTGGAGGCGAGACGTTTAGTTCGCACTGATAGCGTTTCCACTGTGAAACGATGGCGTAGACCGTATAGGGGAATCAGGTCGAACAGTTCAACCGCACAACCCCACACTCTCCGAAATGAAGTTACAGTGGCGTGCCATGGATACGCCATTCTAATCTAGGAATCTAATCTAGAAAAGTGGACCTAGGGCTACAAAGCAGATGTCTCAACACAACCGATATTTAACGCTTAAAAGATACATACATACATAACTTCACGCCAGTTCCCTTGCGGGCTAGGCACGTACAACATAGCGCCATTCAGGCTTATTCTTACACACCTCACTTGCCTCTTTGACATTCATAGCTCTTGTCATGCACGCTCGTCTGTTCTTAAGGCTCCTGACATCACCTTCTGCTAGTAAACGATCAATTTGATCATGGAAGGTGTGTCGTGGCCTTCCACGACTTCTGCATCCATCCACTTTTGCATTTATACAATGATGATCGCTTAAATGATGAGTTGAAAATTAATATTATTTCAACCTAGTTATATTTGTAATAATTTAGAACAAAACCTGATAATGATGATACAAGTGTTGATCGCTTATTGTCAACAAATTTAATCACTAATGAGGCACAATTGTTGAGTATTATTTGATTAAGTATAGAATAAATATTTCATACAGCGTGGCAGATGCGTTGGTGGTGTAATGGTCAGCATAGTTGCCTTCCAAGCAGTTGATCCGGGTTCGATTCCCGGCCAACGCACATTTTTTACACCGGAAATAGTTACTACAGTAGAATCTCTTTAATTAGAACTAGATGAGACCCCAAAAAATTCGAGTCATGAAGATTTCGACTTACGCGAATTTTGTACGGAAATTTTCGACTTGTAGAGGTTAAGATTTGTTCAAATAAGCGAGTTGTAAAGGTTGTAAAATTAAATATTGCTAATCAAATATGTTCGAGATACAGAGCCCCAATTTATTTTTTCGAGTTATAGAGGCAAAATAAGTACTGAATTTGCTTATAGGGAGTCATTAATTATTTCAACTTTAGATGGTTCATATTTCGAGCAACGCAGGTTTTAGGATCGAAGGAAAGGGAACAGAAATCTTTGTCGAGTTTGGGAGGTTCTCGACTTATCGACGTTTGACTTGAAGAGGTTCTACTGGAATATTTAAAAAATTCAAATTTATTTTAAAAGCATTTGATCCATGAGAGTAAATTACACTTTACAAGAGATCTATAGTAATATTATAAATACGAAATTTTGTTATCTTTTCACTATCTACTATATGGCTGAATGGATCTATGAGATTTAGCTAAGAAATACATTGTAGGTGGCATAGAGAAGGATGTAGTCTACTTGTTGAACTAAAAAATAGCATATGTTATTTGTCCGTATACGAACTATTTTCTTGATAAATTTCATTATAATCTGTTGAGCCATTTAGTCGTGAACAAGTATCGAAAAAAACAGAGACTCTTTCGCATTTTTATACTCTCGTATTTATATACTTTCGTATTTATATACTTTCGTATTTATATACTTTCGAATTGATATACTTTCGCATTTATGTACTTTAGTACTTATACACCTTCGCATTCATATGCTTTCGCATTTATATACTTTTGTATTTATATACTTTCGAATTTATACACTTTCGCATTTTTATACTCTCGTATTTATATACTTTCGTATTTATATACTTTCGAATTGATATACTTTCGCATTTATGTACTTTAGTATTTATACACCTTCGCATTCATATGCTTTCGCATTTATATACTTTCGTATTTATATACTTTAGAATTTATATACTTTTGCATTTATGTACTTTAGTATTTATATACTTTCGCTTTTATATACTTTCGAATTTATATACTTTCGCATTTATATATTTTTAAATTTATATACCAGGGATTTTCTCGCGGTTTCGCCGAGTGGAAACCCCCAATAGACCCTATTTTATTTTAAGAGCAATCAAGCAACACTGGTTACATTGCATTACATTTTTGTCTAGGCGCAATTTGTCTTCGGAGAACTTACTTTTATCCCTAAACTATCCTTATGTCCGGGATAAAAAGTGTCTTATCATTATCTTCTCAGTATTGTGACTACATAAATTACCAATTTTCAGTAAAACAAACACCGAAAAACTTTTTGTTTTTCGGTGAAAGCGAATATATAACAGAGGCCGTACTCATAAACACCTTTCATCGTTAGTTCATTACGATCAGCCCAAAAGAATCAGTGAATTTTAAATAGAAGAAAGAAATAACAAAGATATCTTTAAAACTACTGAAATATCTGTACAGATAAATAAAATTGAAGTGTCTGTTTGCAATGTCAAAATAACAACATTTTAGTAAATGGATATGAAAGTATAATATGCTCATAGTACTTTTATAATTTTTTTTATCATTGTGTCTGTATGGATGTTCCGGCTAATCTCTGAAATGGCTGGACCGATTTTGTTGGGGCTTTCACTGGCAGATAGCTGATGTTATAAAGAGTGCTTTAGGTTACTTTTTCGTATTTTTACGGTTCCGCAAAAAAAAACACACGGACGAAGATGCACTTAAATATATAAAAACAAAATTTAAAAAAAGTTTTAAAACGAAAATGAGCGACAAAAGACGTTTGACAGTAAGCCCTCACTTAGGCTATAAATATGTACAACCGATCAATGACCTTATTACATGGAAATCGAATAATGACGACGTGGCGTGATTCGACGCCATTTTATGGTTATTTAACAACCTTATTTAGGGTTCGTATCTAAAAGTAAAAATCGGTCAAGTATACGTGTTATAGTCAAACATCGAAGCTCTGGCGCTCCTAGGTTTGACTAGTCAAACCTCAGATCTGACATAAAATCTTAGTCGAAGTCCAAAAAAATTTCGATTTTCTGCCTTTCATTAACAAATTTATGTCTAACCTAGGAGAGACTAATTTATACACTTATTAAACTTGTAACAAGTGCAGTACGAATCGACGTTTGACCGAGTCTGCCTTAGTCGCTTCTAGGATCGACTAGGCAAAGCCCGAAAAGCGGGCGGCACGGGTGGGGCCCCTTGGGGTATAGGGGTCCTCACTCACCCGCATATGCCGTCGAGATGAGAGCGCGAGTGTTCCACGCGCGCTCATCTCTCTTCCCGTGGGGCGCGTTACAGACCGCCCCACGCACGGAATTGACTAAGAAGTAGCCGGGGGACACGTCCCCTGACATAGGAAGAGGCCCAGTGAGGGAGGCCCACGCCTGCCAGGGCACTGCGGAGTCGGGCAGCCCATTTACCCGTAGCCCTGGCATATGGCGCAGGACGGAACACCCAGGGGTTTTAGTGGGTATCCCAACTGGGGAGTGGCAATAGCGTGGCACCGGTTCTGACCGGGCACGCTAGTGCCACCCCCGATCTGGCGAATCCCACACACTCACACGGTCGCGAACATCCCCCCAGGCTTCTGTGCCTGTCGCGGCTTAGTCCTCAAACGGATTTCCCCTGGCCAAAAAAAAAAAGGCAAAGCCCGAAACATATTGTTTTACGTTCGACGTTTGATTAAAAAGTTAGGTACTTCTAGGTTTGACTAGAAATACTTTAGTCAAAGGCGGAAATTGGAATACCTTTCGGGTTTTGCTGAAAGGCCTTGATCAAACCTAGGATAAACCAGTCGTTCCGGGAAGAGACTGCATATCGACCTTTGACTATAACATATGTATATTGTACATACAATTAGGGGTTCCTAGCGATGACCAATGTCCCTTGAATTTGTTATTTGGACATATACAATAGTTAACATAGACAGAATATTTTTTTTTAGTTATCTGAACCAGGCAAATAGACAGAAGCCATGTGATGAAAAGAGATTACCATCGCCTATAATTGGCAAATAAATAAGTAGGATATGCCCGCAACTTCGTCCACGCTTGACTACTTCCCACGGACACAAAGTAGCGCATCATTTAAAAAAGAATGTTAGCTATCTTTTTAATAAAAATTCTGTCAGAATAAGCTAACTTTTACGCACCGAAACAACTACAAACCGCTCCCGGGAAAATTCTTGCGGAATTCCCGGGATAAAAAGTTTGCGCAGATTTTAAGTCTAAAAATTTGCAATCGATCAGCGAAAATCGCATCGAAACCGGCTCAGTAGCTTTTACGTGAATCCCGAACAGACCAACAGACAAGAAATTTAAAAACAATGCAACGTGTTCATTTATCATTTAGATTTTCTTTATGAATTGCCGTGACTACCTTGCAAATATAGAGCTGTCGCACTGCCAAAACTTCACTTTCTATGTATAGTGTATTGGTGGGGTCTGTGCGATTTTTTGTGCATAACTTTTAGGACTGCGCGCTGTGCTCGTTCTACTTCTATAATGTTTGTTTTTAGGAGTCCTCCCCAAGCAGCAAGACAGTATAGAAGTAAGGAGTGGCACAGCGCATTATAAACCTTTTTTGAAGTTTTTGGTGTTAGACAGCTACAAAGGAATTTCATTATGTAAATGGTTTTTCTGACTCTTAGATACGGATATGATGTGATTTTTGAAATTTAATTTTTCATCTATTTGGATACCCAAGTACGTAATTTATGTGGTGTGTTCGATCGATAGGGGATGACCAGAGGGCTGTGTACAAGAGCCTAGGCTATGCGGCAGATATAATTTATGATGGGTACGAGGAAGGGAAGCACGGGTTTTATGAAATGTTAAATATTTAGTTGTTCTAATGTTTAATGTTAGTAAGTTGTTTTTTAGCCATTTATTGATGTCGGATAAGCCAGTCTGAGCTGTTTTAAATACTGACCCCCAGGATGTGTTGTTAAATAATACAACCGTATCATCTGCATAACATATGATGTTAGCGGCCTGGATTGGAATCTTTAGCAGTTGATTAATATATATTAAGTATAGTGTAGGGTCTAATATGTTGCCTTGAGGTACTCCGAAATTTACTGGACACTGTTCACTCCAGTGTGATCCCACTTTAACAAGTTGACGGCGATTAATTAAGTAGCTTTTAAACCATTTGTAGCTTATACCTCTTACACCAATATGATTTAGTTTGCTTAGGAGGATTGAAATGGAGACCGTGTCAAAAGCTTTCGCTATGACTATTTTTAATCTACGCGAGCAAACCCGCGAGCAACAGCTAGTTTTATGATTTTACAACGGACTAGTCTGGAGAAGATGCGAGATACCTAAACCATAGCAAATACTGGAAAGATCGTTTACAAAATTTGACAAGCCAGGAATCCAAGAAATAAAAACATCAACAAATGGCTATACAAATCTAATAGCTTATACTTGTTTCAGGTGCCCTTTTCGGTGGCATGGCTGGAGGAGCAGCCATGCGCCATGGACGTCGTCGGGTCCTGTCCTTAGCAGCTGCACCATGCAGCCTGTCCTGGCTTCTCACAGTCCTAGCTACATCCGTCAGAATGATGTGCATCACGGCTTTTCTTGGGGGGTTCTGCTGCTCCATACTTACTATGCTCTCACAGGTAACATCTTTATGAATCCAGTTTAAAGGGTTGGCTAGTGTGTGACAGTCTTCTCACAACAAAGTGGTTCTACTATTTTTATTGCGAAGCTGGAAAGCAAGCAGACGGCCTAGCTCATGGAAAGACATGACATGATATGACAACCATCGCCTATAGAGGTTTCTACAGTCGCGGTATGAAAAGCTTCGTCACTTTAAAGTCGACTCTTGCTTGCACGAGTACAAGAAACAGTACCACAAACATTTTAATAAATGTTATGTTTTTTAAATACAGAAATCTAAAAAAAGAAAATTGAAATGTTAACAATGACTGGCACTGAGATTCACAATAGTTTTAGTCATCAGAAACAAGAGGGATATTATCACTACGCTTAATGTAAACATTTAAACCAATAAAAAGCTTTTACATCTTTTTTTAGAGAAGATAGAAAATCAAACAACTTTGATCTAAGTAATTTTAAACTTTATTGTCAAACAGTTAAAATAGTTTATTGTGGAATAGTCTATTCTGTGACTTTGTTTCAAAAGGTAACATATGCTCGCAGAACGTTAAATTAATCCATTTGAAAACTGGCGAACCTTTTCATACCGTGACTGTACATGAGGGGCAAAACAACGCGTCGACAACCTTTGGGATGGGATAAAGAGCATGAGATAGGGGGATGAGATAGAAGGATCAGACAGGATGGATGGCATAGAGGGGATGGATATGGGATTGGAATAGGAGGATGAATTATAGGGAGGGAAAAGTGAGCCATCAATACTCACTCATCGCATGAAATACGATTATCTTAAGGCTATCGTTTCACGCTGATATTCTGTGAGAGCGTGGTATCACATTGATTTATTAGCTGTAATCAAGATAATAATCCCAGTGCAGGTCTACCATGCAAGGTGTCCAAGGTATGTACCAAAAGGTGTCTATAATATCCGCAATGCTTGAAGACAAAAGTCTTCGAGCAGTGCGTCCTCCCCGTCCTGACCTACAGGGCCGAGACATGGACACTAACGGCAGGATTGGTCCACAAGTTCCAAGTCGCTCAACGGGCTATAGAGCGAGCTATGTTGGGTGTTTCTCTTATGGATAAAATCAGAAATGAGGATATCCGTAAGAGAACCAAGGCGATCGACATAGCTCGCAAAATTAGCAAGTTGAAGTGGCAGTGGGCCGGTCACGTCCGCCGCAAGACCGATGGCCGATGGAGCAGACGAGTCCTGGAGTGGAGACCGCGTCTCGGTAAACGTAGTGTCGGACGCCCTCCAGCCCGATGGATCGACGACCTGTGCAAGGTCGCCGATAGGCGCTGGATGAGGAAAAGAGAGGACAGGGATGAGTGGCGCCGTCTTGGGGAGGCCTACGTCCAGCAGTGGACTACGAATGGCTGACGACGATTATAATATCTCTAGGGTTTCACCTTATATTTGGTAAAAAATTAATATGAATTTATATATGCTATAGTTTATGTTAAATTTTAAAGTATAAAGAGAGAAAGAAAATATTTATTTTCGAAAAATAATAAACTTCCATACAGATAATTAAATACTATTATGTATAAGACATTGCACATGCAAAACATAAATATACAAAAAAAACACACTCAAAAAATAAATCATTAAAAAATCGAAAACCCGACTGTAAAAAAAACAATTTTAAAGTAATGCACTAAAAAGACCGAAATAAGATTTAGAATAGAAAACAAAATTAAAATACCTAAGCTACAAGCAGAGTAAGCTCTACTTCGGTTTAACAGATTATATTATGAGCTGAAAGCCTAAATTAAATACCCACATTAAGTTTGCGATTATATAAGGTCAGCCCGTTGATACAATGTTAGTTGAGTTTCAACTGCGATCGAGGTGTTATCAAATATACTTTCGAGAATCTTACATGGAAGGATTTTGCACGTTTATATTATTACTATTTCTGCTTAACGGTTTGGACTTGCTGCATTTGGTTGTGTTTGTAAAGACTGTGTATGTTTTTTTTTTCCTCGCCTTCTCCTTCGTCATTATACAAGACAGAGCTATTCTTTTACATGTCTCTTTTTTAGCCTTTTACAAATCTTAACTATCTCATACATTCTAATGTCTATTCTATCTTATTTATATATGGCTATTTCTTAAATCTAACCCTATTATACATTTTAATTTCCTATTTTATGTTAACAAATATATTTTATAATATATTCGCAACATTTTTATTGGCTCTTATTTCTTTTATTTACTTTTTCTACTATTTTGACTGCATACCGTATAAAGTGCTCGATTTTTCCTTTCCGCATTAGTTCCTGTACGTTTTCTTGTGTGACATTAAGATCTAGGGTGCTGGCTAAGTTATTTCGGTCCTTCACGTGAAGGGGGCACTCAAACAGGGCGTGTAGGGGGGTTTCTGATGTTCCTGGTTATGTTTGTAAAGACTGTGTATTATGTGTGTGTACTTCTAATAAATTATTTATTTATTTATTACATAAAGTTTTTAACTATTCCAAGGGTACCTTATATTCGAGGCAAATTCGTAATATTATCAAAATCAATTAACGAACCTGTCTTATTGGAATTAAAATCAGGATTTTTAACCACAAAGCTACCACGACTCAAGTATTCGTACTTAACGGATCAAACATTAATTAGAAACGTCATTATGATATTGTCTCTAACCCTTAATCATCTTCAACTCGAAAATGCGGGCTTGAAATGTTTCCTTATTTAAACAACCAAAATTTGTAGAAGACTTTTAACTTTAATTTTCATGCTTTTAAGATTCAAAATCATCTGCAATTGGAATGTTAAGTCTACATATTTTATAAGCACTGTCGGAGCTACATCGACTTTTGTCTTGAGTTTGTGGAATTAAAATGATTAGAGAAAATCTTTGTTCAGACTTTCATTTATAACTCTCAGAAGGTTTGAGACGTAATTAATCAAATTAGCTTTTTCTAGAACAAAATACTTAGTTTGGCCCGCGGCTTTTCTTGCACTACAAAAGGATGTATGTCATGAAGTAGGCCTGTTATTGCTCTTGGAGCCGATTGTTGAATCACCAGATAACAGTTATTCACAGAATAACGTATAACATGGAAAAATTTAAAATGGCAGTTGTATGAATAAAACAGTTGAATGCTTTCACTTTTGAATTCACTCAGGTTATAATTTACTCACCTGAAAACTTTTATCTGATGATTGAAAAATCGATTTGAGTCGTGGTAGCGTAATGGCTAGTGCACGCGCCCCAAACTCAAAAGGGCGCGGGTTCGATCCTGGCCGAAACATATGCACCACTTAGTCAGTTTTCTGATCTAATGTGCATATTATTACAATCACCACGTGCTAATAACGGTGAAGGAAAACATCGTGATGCAACCTGCACATCGAGATAACCGATGTGTCAAACCTGCCAAGCCGCCTTGGACAAGCGTGGCGGGTATACGTCCGTTCCCCCTATAATGGGAGGCCCGAGCCCGGCAGTGGGACATTTATGGGCTGATATTATATAAAATAGAGCTACTTTTTTTTTCAATTGAGGAATTCAGCAGACAAGCAGACGGTCCACCTGATGGAAAGCAGTCACAATCGCCTATGAACATTTGTTACACCAATGGTGCTACCAATGTGCTGCCGCTCTCTAAAGGGAGACTGGAACCTGACCACTGATGCCGGAACACAACTCAAGATTGTTATGGCTGGCATACTTTAGACCAGGAGCAAATACCCTATCACCTGACTATGGGTTGTTTTGTTGCCTCTTACGACAGGTCGCCCGGTCGCAGGAGATTGTATTCTTTTTCTGTTCCGTTCGAGTGGTTGATCAAAAAATCCTATTATAGCCTCCAAGAATATACAAGTGAGAGGTAAAAATTAAGAAGATATTGTGTTGTTTTAAATAATATAAAATATGTATAAGGCATAGATAGGTTAAAGGCAAAGATAGGTTAAATAAAATTAATATTGCGATGCTATTAAAGGCCAGCTAAGTAATAAGTTCTAAATTGTACAAGACCTATGTAACACTTAGTTCGCAATAAAAATGATTTGATTTGTTTCTCCAAGGATAAAGTTAAAAACAACTCTTGTTTAAATATAAATCAGAATACACCCTAAAAGAGAAAAGGAAGTTTGAAACATTACAGAAAGAGAAAGTTTCGGTTAAATTATTTATTGGTTAAAACACTATGAAAATTAAATTACTTTGAAAACGTTTAAAATATTTCGACGATATAACGACGAAAAGTTTGAATGGACCCATTAAAAGTTTAACGAGTTACAATACAAAGTGAGCACAGAAACAAGGGCTGAAATAGTTATGTTATTTTAAACTAGAGATGCCAAGAATATTCGGCTGCTATTCTGTATTCGGCTGAATACCGAATATCACATCGTGAAATAAAAAACGCACGTATTTCTCAATATTGTATATTTTCTATTAAAAATTTATAGTTAAACTACGTTTTGACAGTGTTAAATGCGATTTTAATGATTTTTTTATTGAATTTGAAAAATTGCGCTTAAAATCGTTAAAGAATAGTTTTAATTGTGTGTACTGTAAGGGCCAGCAGTTTCAGAGCTGACTGGAATCTCCAATACGAGACTGGTTCAGAATATAAGTTTGTATTAGCAATGAAGGGACACTTTTACAAACATCTGTTTTGTTCGCAGTCCGATACAATTCTGTTTTCACTTGTTTTGGCAGGCTTTGTACGATTTTATTTAAATAAATTATGTTTCTTTATATATCATAACGACTAAAGAGGTTATTCGTTACAGTACCGTATATTCGCGAGACCGTTACAAATACTTCACAAATAATTGTTTCAATACTGATCTGAAACGTGAGAAATGCACATATTTTACGCCGAACATTCGGTAGCCGAATATTCGATGCGTCGGCTGAGAGCATAGTCGAATATTCCGTATTCGGCCAAAACAATATTCGTAGCATCTCTATTTCAAACATTTTAGCGAAATATTTCAAGTTCAATTGAAATTTTGAATCATATCATAATAATGCGGAAATTATTATTATGATTTTGTGGACACTGAAGCTATTATGGAAAAAACCGAACTCTCATATTTTATTTTTCGTTCATCTGTCAGTTTATTCGATTGTGATTAAATGTGCACATCGATATAACCGATGTGCAAAACCCACCAATCCATCTTTGGCAAACGTGGTAGCTATATATTTTTATAGCTAGAGTACAGCGGATAGACAGACGGTCCCCCAGATGGAAAGCAGTTACCGTCACCTATGAGCATTTGGAACACCCGAGATGTCGTCATGCGCTGCCAGCCTCGAAGAGATTTTATGGCAACTTTCTCAAAAAAACCCATATAGCACTGTGGAAAAACCTCAGCTGGAAACTCATTCCAAATCCCTTGAAAAACACTGCGTAGATGAAAACTAAGCGGCACATTTAACTAACGAACGAACAAACATAAATAAAATGGGCAGACGGTGACACACCACTCCCTGCATGGGCCCCAAAAAAATATCGAACAAATTGGCGAGGGGCAACTTGGATAGGAGATGCTAAGGGGTGTCGAGAGGTGAGCTACAGGCTACCTGAGACTACTTCCGACGTTATGCCATTTATCACTTCAACCCCTGGATCTTGAGTCTTAGCTCTAGCAATCTCTAATCCCTGGCCAGCTGGCTAGCCAGCCGCTAAGGCAAGCATGGGCGCGGGGGCTTTGCTTTGGTCCCCCGGAGTAGGGTACGAGGTATCGTCTATCACCTAAGGCTTTGCCTAATAGCCCCCCGCCCCCTGCGGGTTTATTATTAATATTTTTAGCGTTCTGTAACCGAGTGACGAAAACTAAGGATGCTAATTACCTGTATAAATTCCTACACTGCTCGTTAATTCTTGAACGCATTGATCCAATTTTTTCATTGGTCTATGAATACAATAACATAACAGCGCTTTTTCTATATTCCAGGTCTACATCAGCGAAATATCAGTGCCAGACATCAGGGGCTGCTTAAGCGCAGTACTCAAGATCGTCGGTCACCTTGGAGTACTTTTCAGTTTTACTATAGGAGCTTACTTAGATTGGCAACAACTGGCTCTATGCATCTCTGCTGCTCCCCTACTCCTCTTCTGCACGGTACTTTATATACCTGAAACACCAAGTTACCTTGTCTTGATTGGAAAAGACGAGGAGGCTTATAAAAGCTTGCTTTGGTTAAGAGGTCCAAATTCTGACGTTGCTCAAGAACTAGCCACAATTCGAACTAACGTCTTAGCAAGTAAGAACTTCAGTCAACGCCAAAGCGAAATGTCTGGAAGGCAACTGATAAGTTCATTGGACTCAAGAACTATGAACAGACTGTTAGGACCAATATTAGTGACATGCGGATTGATGATGTTCCAAAGATTATCAGGTGCTCACGCTTTTTCCTTCTATGCTGTGCCAATTTTCCGAAAAACTTTCGGTGGTATGAACCCCCACGGAGCTGCCATAGCGGTTTCCTTCGTTCAACTGCTTGCCTCATGTCTTTCTGGTCTATTAATCGACACTGTAGGTCGTCTCCCATTACTTATAGTCAGCTCTGTTCTAATGTCTATGGCTTTAGCAGGGTTTGGAAGTTACGCGTACTATGAGGAAGTCCATCGAAATCAGAGAATTCAAAGCGTAATGTTCCATCAAACAGTAGGTCAGAACGATTGGATTCCATTGCTTTGTGTTCTCGTATTTACAATAGCATTTTCTTTGGGAATGAGTCCAATATCTTGGTTATTGATTGGGGAGTTATTTCCCTTAGAGTATAGAGCATTTGGAAGTGCGATGGCAACAGCTTTTAGCTACCTCTGTGCGTTTGTTGGCGTTAAAACCTTTGTAGATTTCCAACAAGCTTTAGGTCTACATGGTGCGTTTTGGTTGTACGCATCGATTAGCGTTGGTGGCTTATGTTTTGTTGTATGTTGTGTTCCCGAGACCAAAGGGAGAGATCTAGATGAAATGGATCCTAATTATGTCCAAAGTTTATCTCCTAAGAGGTAAAAATGTCAATGTAATTGATTGTAATAGAATTTGTTTACTTGAAAAAATATCTTTCTGCAAGATACTTACTAAACATTTTTAACCTAATCGATTATGTATTATAACGATCGTAAATAAATGTTGCAAAAGACAATTTATTCAAGTAAATATTCACTAAAATATTAATTGCAACTTCTTCGGACCTTGATTAAAATTTATTAGATCTCTGCAAAGATGCGAATTAGCCATAAATGAATGAATGGATGTATCGTGACGAAGAAATTTTAATTAATATTGTGTAAGAATTCGTATTATTTACATTTTGAATTATAATTATGGTAACGTTCTCAAATGAGTGATCAATTAACATGCGTTTTATTATTTATGACAAATGAAATACAATCATATAATTACAAAAACTTTCTAGTAACGCATCGCGCATTTCGGAAAAAAATGATAGAACCATAATCTCTATTCAAAATGTAAATAGAGATAATCTCAAAACGTGTAATCTGTAGGAACAAATTTATAATCGAATCCACCGCAAAGTTTTGGCTGTGCTTAATAAAAAATATTTTAAAAGGAACATTATGAAAAGGCCACGTGATTTTATGGTGGTTTTCTTAACATCTTTAGAAGATTTAGTAATAAATATTTATATTACCTTCTTACATATCCTTTTATCCATATCTCTAAAAACATTATGATTTTAAAATAAAAATGCAAAAACATATTGCATGTTTATTGGTTGATAGGAATTGGTTTGATAAGTATTTAGTTTCTTCTGCTACACAAGAAATTCCATATAACCACATCTGAATTCAATACTATTTTTTTTCTATGCTAAAACATTCAAATTGAACTTTGATAACAGCACATAGTCGCCTTCTTGGGAGGTCTTGCTCTATCAAAAGCTGTATAAATACATCTTTTACCAGTGTATTTCTTAAGCTGGTACATCGTCATAAGACAATGCAGTCTACTGCTCGATTTACCAAAATGAGGTGTCCATTCCAGGATTCATATGCTCCGTCGGCCTCCATTACATACAGATTACTAATCTTGCGAGCTATATTGGTGAATCTCTCATATGGATATTTTCATTTCGGATTTTATCCACAAGAAAAACAGCCAACAGAATTAACCATAGGCCCAAAATCTACGTATAGGTGCCGCTCAGGATGCAAGAGGAAGCTAGTATATAACCTAATCCAACAAAGGCGAAACTCTTATACCATTATCTACAAGCCATCCTATTTTATTTAGGTTACATGAAGAATCTTCATCTCTTGTAGCAGGAGAATCCGTTTCCAAACCAGTTCTTTTCAAAAATATAACACCCTCTAGTTTTCTAGAGTTAATTTTCAAATTGCAGCGGTCCATTCTTTATCTACCTACCTTCTTTAGTAAATCTTATTAAAAAGAAATAAATAATTATGTATTTCTTCATAACTTGTCAGGAGTACTATTTCTATATTTAATGTTAAATTTCATGCGGATTTTGCAAGATTCTTCTAATTACACACTTCTGTTTTGGTATGGCATATTTCTATTAATAAAATGTAGTATTGTCGGTTAATATTTTTTATATATCTTCTAGAATACAATCGTGTTACTGTATTTGGTATGTATAGTTAAAAATATCTGAGTAGAAATGCTGAAGCCATGGGCTTACAAGGACTTGATCTCATATAACGAACGATTTTTGGAAATATTTAAGTAGTTAGAGGCCTACTTCTGCCTCTGGCTTTAGTTCAGCAATATAAAATAAAGTAAGGTTACCAGCATTTTGCACAGTTTGGTATCGCCACCTATTTAACTAGACAGGTCAATACTTCTCTTTTCTTTCACCTTATCCCAATAATTTGGGGTCGGGGTTATATGACCTTTCCTTCCAAACTCCTATATTTTAGTATCTATACGTCTATTATTATGTCGTCCTTCACACAATCCATCCATTTTTTTGGTCTACCTTTAGATTTGTAATCAGTCATCTTCCAATATAACATACTTTATGTGACATGATTTTTCTTCGTCCTCATTACATTCCCATATCATCTTAGTCAAAAATAATTGTCATCCGTCAAATTATATCATAGGTACACTTTTTTAGAGCTCATTCACTAGCAAGAATTTGATGATAAAATACGTTTTATAGTCCTAAAGAAAATCATCTATAAATTTGATAGCTCATTTAAGTACCAAAACTTGATAAGTCTTATGGACTATCCTCTTCTCAGTTCTTCTCTTCTTCTTCTAGAACTTTGCTCTTCTATTTAATATTTCGGTTTACAAAAACTTCTCCTGTCACAAGGGCAAATCCAAACTACTTTAAGAATTATAATGCTGTTAAAGAATCTTGCAACATCTGTATTTATAAGAACCTATTAATTAAGAATATTTTATCGAGCTTCTCCTATCTTTACTCGTATGACAATATATAAGACAATAAATTAATGAAGTAATAGATTGTAATGTAAAAACTGGTAATACTGCTGGATGAATTTAATTGAATATGATAAAGAGAATTTAGTCAAAACTGAATAGTTACTCTACGTAGCTATTTTGGAAAAAACGGAACCCTTATAAAATTGTCCTATAATTCCTCTATCTGTCCGTTTATGTATGTTATTGAATTTTTTATTAAAATTACTAATTCTATATACAGATATAAAAAATGTTCGATCTTACACAGAAATAAGGCGAGATTAAAGAACAAAAATTGGGGGTAGTTTTTATACATGCACATAATAAAGAAAGAACAATATTCATTAACATGTAGACAAAAACATAACAGGGTCACAATAAGGGACTTTTTTAAATGCTTTTATTGACTTACACGGCCGTACGTGATTCGACGATCACCGATCGAACAGTGATTCGACCGACGATTGATTGGATTGGAAGGATAAAGGGAAAATAAGTACTGAATTTGCTTTTAGGGAGTCATTAATTATTTCGACTTATAGAGGGTTCAGATTTCGAGCGACGGAGCTTTTGGGGTTTGAGGGGAAGGGAACAAAAATTTTGTTTCGACTTTGGGAGGTTTTCGACTTATCAAGGTTCGACTTCAAGAGGTTCTAATGTAGACTATAAAAAGTATTAGTTTATTTATGTGCTAACAGTATACTACTACAAACGCAAAACTTCTCTTAACTAATTTATCTGTAGCTAAATAGTGTTTCGTCTATTTCTATTTGAATTTGTGCGCTGTTTTCTTATTTCACATTCCTTTATGCGAGTATTAACTACTGTTGTTTTACCTTAATAACACAAAAGCATATTTATAATATTCATTTAAATTCATCCAGTTATTTAGTGCAGTAGAATGATTGACAATACTTTAGAATAATATTTAACAGTATTCGACTAAGTCTCTTTTCTACATAGATGGCGCTTCATTGTGTAGTCAATATATTTACATTGTCTAATATATTTCTAAACAAAAACTTATAGATATGTCGGGTTCACGCCGGGAGCGAACGAATGACGCTCCGAGAATAACACAATAATAATCTGAAATATTATAATCAAAGTTTATTACACTAGAATTATCACAATTACGATATTAAATATTGCACAATAATACACAGATATATTAGGACAACTCCAAGAGTTGCATCCACGCTTGTCAGGTGTCGAGCAGCAATTTGCCCTCCAAGAATACTGCGATTATCAAGCAGTAATTATCGACCACAATATATTATGTGCTCCTCGTCCAAGACTACCAATGCAGACTGTCGGTCGTAGACTTCATTGTTACTCGTAGACTGTCGGTTGAAGACTGCCGGTTGAAGACTGCCCATCCTCTGCCCGAACACTCCGTATTTATAAGGTCCTCGTAGCGCGCTGCAGTGACAACATCCGGTAATGCTGTGGCGCCACTTCAGTTACACTTCCTTCATAAAACTAACTTCCGCCATACGTATTAACTTCCAACATCTGGTTACTCCATTTCCGATATCAGTTAGCTAAATAATAAATGCTTCTACATTGACATCCGGTTAAACAACTTCCGAATACTACATGAAAGAATACTCTATCCAGTTATTGACTACTTCCGTCATATGGTTACTTTATAATAACAAATAGGATTCCTACAGATATATAAACTCATGACGGCAATGATCGAGAATAACACAATAATAATCTGAAACATTAATCAAAATTTATGACACTAGAATAATCCGTGCAGGAATGGAGAAAGAATACAATTTCCTGTCGTAAGAGGCGACAAAACAATTCACAGCCAGGTGGTAGGGTATTTGCCCGACTGGATGGCTAACATCCCTGATCTAGAGTGTGCTGCCATAACAACCTTGAGTTGTGTTCCGGCATTAGTGACCAGGTTCTAGTCTCCCTTAAGAGAGTAGCAGCGCATTTGTAGTCTTTAATGTTTCAACTGTCCATAGGCGATGGTAACCGCTTTCCATCAAGTGGGCCTTCTGCCTGTCTGTTGAACTCATGCAATAATAAAAAAAAAGATTACTAATACACAGGATTACTCTAACAGTTCCATCCACTCCTAACAGGTGTCGAGCAGTAATTTCCCTCCAGGAATACCGACTACCAAACTGCTGCTGCTGAAAACTGCTCGTCATACACTGCTGGTTGTAGACTACTCGAGTAGACTGTCTTCTCCCTTTTTTTACTGTTGAAGTAGGGGGAATACATTTCGTACAATACCGAGCCCTTTGTGGGGGTTAGACCTTATGCGGCGAGATTAAGCTCCGCACGGCTTATGTGAGGACTCTGATAAAGGCGTTCTCAAATACTCCACTAAACCTGAACCTGCTTACCATGTGCCCGAAGTTGTGGTTGGAAGAATATGAGACTTAGAAAGAAGTTACACCCATGTTCATCCGCGCATCAAGGCTTGAGTTACCCCGGGAAGCAGAGTAACTCACTTCACCAACAGAGGTTTAGTTCCATTGTATCCCCAGATGCAAGAGAACAGACTGCCCACCCTCTCCGTGTCCGAACACTGTGTATTTAAGATCCTCAAGGCGCGCCTAAGTGACACTATCCTATGATGCATTGGCGCTACTTTACGTTTCACTTCGTTCATAAAATCAACTACCGCCATCTGTATTAAACTTCCAATTTCCGATTACTCCATTTCCGACATTCGTTTGATAATAAATGCTTCTACATTGACATCCGAATATATACATGAAATAATACTCTGCATTCGGTTATGGACTACTTCTGTCATATGGTTACTTTATAAAACAATCATGACCCCTACAGATATTTTTAGCACATTTGTTTATTGTTGTAAGCAATGTAGTCTTATATGTTTATGTTAAAATTTAAAAAAAAATTTGAGTTGATCAATTTTTAGCTAGACCTGTTGCTGGGGAGTTTCTTGTCGCTTCTTCTCGTTAACAGCAATATCGCGTTGTACATAGATGAGGAATAAAATTAAATTTTAACATATATGTACCTTCAGAAAGTGTCCTCCAGTGAAACTTATTTTAAATTTGAATTTATGTAAGTCCAAATCTTATAAAAAATATTTACACTTATTGACAATAGCGCCAACTATGGTAAGAAAGACACTAATCTCCTTAAGATATTGATTTTAAATTGGCGCTCTTGCTATAGATGCTGTAGTTATATGAAATATAGAGTAAGCTATAATTTGGTTATTTTTTATCAAACAAACATTCTAATTAAAATATTATCATCTTATTGAATTCAAAGTGCACAAGACAAAAATACTATGCATGATAATCGCCCAGTAATTAACTAAGAAAAACTTCCACAATCTATATAGCAAGATGGCGCTAAACGTTAATCTACCTTCAAAATTTTAGAAAAAACATTATTTTTTTTATTTTTTTATTCTACGTATAGGATAAAATATACAATAGTAGGCACTTTCTTCTTGTGATTGTCTCTATTAATTTAGGCACCTACTTCAAAATATTGTAGAAAATATTTATTTTGTACTTCTTAGTTACTCTTGAAGTTGGTTTCTTTTTTGCTAGAAAATTATTAATTTTCATTTTTAAGTTACGTATTGTTCCAATAACAATGAAATTTATTCGAAACTATCTTAAAGCTGTACTGAATCTAACGCAAAAAGTATAATCAAAATCGGTTCAGAAACAAAGAGGCTGAAAATTTTCTGCTATATCTTCGGAACGCACAATCACATAGCAACAAAATTTTTATGGGACCATATTGAACTTGAATTACTTATTGAACCTAATGTAAAAATAATCAAAATCGTTTTAGAAACAAAAAAAAATCGCTGAACATACATAAAAAAATACTTACACGACGAATGGAGAACCGGCTCCATTTTTTAAGTCTTTTAATAATCTATGTTATGTGGCCTTAAGCTGTCTAGGATTTATTTTCCTCCATCCCCTTTTTACCATCGGACAACCAGACGGACCGGTTTGCGCCACCATTACACCACGGTGGAAACACCACCAGTCAGAACCAAGCGTTTTGCTTCATCTTTTCTGGTACGTACTGCCGAAGAGTGGAATAATTTGCCGGAGTCTGTTGTTCCTGACAAATACAATCTTGAACTCTTCAATTCACGAGTGAATCTCGTAGGTAGTATCTTCTAGGTAAGCGTGCTCCATCCTAGACTGCGTCATCACTCAACATCAGGTGAGACAGTGGTCAAACGCAAACCTATACTTACATAAAAAAAAGAGTTTTCCAGAGGTAGTGAGTTAAAAAGCGTTCTTTGCTAGGCGATTACCATTCTTGTATTCTTTAATGATGTCAGCAACGTTCATAGAGTTTCATTATAAATAAATCGTTCTTGAAAATTGTTTTGTCAGTTGCACTCATGTATAAGAATCCTTTGTTCAAAAATTACAGTTTTACAAAATTTATACATATTTAAAAAAAAGTAAGAAACTTAAGTCAATAAAACTACAAACACCATTATTTTTAATTATCGTCAATTAGAAGACTTTGTTTGTTTAAACTATCTTATTATTTAATATACAGTACAAGCGATTATAGACTGTGTAACAAATCGCTGCTAGATGGTAGCGTGCCCAGAAGGCTGGCTGCATTGCCGCGCTGTATGGCGATGCTTATTTATTGGGCGAAATATGAGCCAGCCTTCTGATCACGGGTGGCATCAAAGAGTTTCTTGCAAATCTCTTTGAAGAAACTCTTTGCCGACGGACCCCACGGACCTAATGTTTCAACTCCAAACAGCATAAATATGTAACCCCTTCCTAAGGTTCCATATTTGCGCCGTTTGAGAGCTTCAGCTTTTGAAGCAGCGTTGCCAGCCTCTAACTCAGTCATTGGAAAATGCGACGGGGCCAGAGTGTCTACACATGTCGCGTCCCAAACAAGCGGGCGTCCCATCTTCCAAGGAATAAGTGACATACCATCCGGCCTCTTGCCATCGTCGCGTACCAAGCCATTCGGTTCTAATACGGCCGGTACGCCGACGCGGACAAGAGCCCGGCGGATGATGTCATTGAGGTACATATTTTAAGTTATATGGTGTTCTGAATATAAATACTAGCTGTAGCTATTAGAAGGCCTAAACCCCGAATGTATAGCAGAATAATGCAATGTACAAGACGCAAATGGATGAAGGGGATATGATACAATTATTACACTGAAAAAATGGGCGACAGTTTTGTTTGATTATCATTATGAATACGTCTCCAGCTGGCCAGTTCTAAAATCAATCTCAAATAGAATTGTTTCAACGTCTTATGTAAGTTTTGTATGCACGTTACACCTACAGCGCGTTGCATTAGAAGCTCACAATGCCCAAAATGTTCTGTTAGCCGTTCCACAAGGCGATCGCGGTCGTTGTGGTCGTGGCGAAAACGTCAGTAATGACGTCATCATTTTCGATCACACAACGCTCACAACGACCCATATCAAGAAGTGAGTCGAATAAACGTTCCACTTGGGTTTACGATTGTAACGCCGGCAAGCAACTGGAGTCTTTAATGGAACGTAGCCTTAGATTCAACATAAAACAATATTAAATGCGTTATATAACTCTTTCATCCACTTATGTCTTCAAGTATTAAATTTCCTGAATTATGTAACGAAATCGTCTGTTGTATGTTGGCAGTCATATTTGATACCCCTATTGTCTGTGGGCAATGTGCGAAGGGCTACAGCAGCGGTGACAAGAAATGGCAAAGACGCTTCCAGACTATTATGAGTCCACATCTATACATATGTACATATAAAAGTAGTCTAACAAAATTTATCAGACGGAACAGGCTGTATCTTTTTTATAATTATTTGCATATTAGTAAGTAAATATGTATTTGTATTGAAACTTGCCAATCAAGCAATGGGTCGATGCAACGCAATGACGGTCTGCTCGACCAAGTGACACATATCACGCCGTTATAAACAACGCGTTACTAAGCAAAAGTATCAAATTTTACAAGACAGCAAATAGGAAAAAATACTTTTTTCCAATACCTACTTTCCTTGTCGTATAGTGTTTCTCCAAATACCCACATAATTCCTACTCTCAATACAATTAATTCCTTTACACATTTATTCTCACTTTTAAATATACACTTTTCAACTGATGTAGAAATGGTATTGTGTATTTAAGAAGCCAATCGACCAAGTGATACATATCACACCGTTATAAACAAAGCGTTACTAAGCAAAAATATCAAATTTAACAAGAGAGCAAATAGAAAAAAAAATCCAATACCTACTTTCTTTGTCATATAGTGTTTCTCCAAATACTCACATAATTCCTACTCTCAATACAATTCCTTTACACATTTATTCTCACTCTTAAATATACACTTTTCAACTGATGTAGAAATGATATTGTATATTTAGGAAGCCAATCAAATATTGTTTGGGTCACGAAATATGTTAACGCCATCTAGCTGTCATAGAGTATTTCAAAGAAATATTTAATTCATTTTGTAGTTTACGCTATTGTGAGATAGATGGCATTAACAACGCGATTCTTGAAAAATTTCACTTAGTAACAATGTTTTTAATGGTGCGATACATACATTGATGGGGATTTTAGATGATGCTGTATGTATAGTCTATAGATGTACGATGTAATAATTTGCTAATTTGATAGAACTTACTCAAAAACAAATTAATTAATCAGATTCCCATTAATAAAGTATTGTTGTAATAGACAAATTAATAGGTTGTGAATTTATACACATTTTCTAGATTTTTATAAGCGTAAATAAAATTAAAATCAATATAAAAAATATTCATTAAATTAATAGTATCGTTGCTATTAAGTTTAAGCGCAGTTACGAAGTTATTATTTTGATTCATAATATAACCTTATACATTAGTCGTGGAGATTTCTTAGTAGGATTATGTACGATAAAAGCGACCGCTTATAACGAGCTCGTTATAAGCGATCCAGCTGGTTTACACGTTATTAAGTATTAAAAACAAAAATAGACAAATCCATTCTAAATAGATTTTAAGTGCAACTTATTACTAAAGCCACTATTTACATTAATTAAATCACTTAAAATTTAGTTAATATTTATCTATACTTAATAAGTGTAAATCAAGCATTAAGCTTAAGGGAATCAAAGGATATAAACCTATCATAATTATCAGAAGTTTCTTTAAAAATATGCTTGCTTGCTTGCTAAAATAAATGATACGTGTAGAGTCAGTATGTTTGTTTGTGGGATTATGAATATAAAAAAGATTATTAGTGTTATTGTATTTAATTGAATTTTTTAAAACCACAATATAACAGCTAACGTGGCAATTTTACTGTATTTACATACAGATATAAAATATACTTATTTGTTGATTTAGGGGGTCATTGTCCTTGGCGGGCCGCATGTCGCAGAGGGCATTAGTTGTAAGCTTTATAACTAGATGGCGCTATCTAATAATCGAACGCGCTTTAGTTCGTAAAATATATTTTGTTAACCTCTTTTGTAATTTTTACATAGTTTAGTTCAGCATAATAAACAATTACTTTTCTCATAGTTTAGTTCAGTACAATAAACAATTATATTAAGTTAATAAGTGTTTCATTTAGTGTTAGTGCAATTTAGGTCATCTAGGACATATTTTGATTCGGCTCGAAAAACCATCAGATTTAGAGAGATTAGATAGCGCCATCTAGTTATAACGCTTACAACTAATGCCCTATGCGACAGTCTTATCAAATAAATGAGGAATATACATGTATGGTTTTTAATCAATTAGGTAGGTTGTAACATTTGTAAAACGCTAATAAATATTACACAATTGCAAATCAATTCGGGCGATTTAAGCGTTATTATTTGTGGACTCTTGCAATACCTAGAGCTTGACTCCACAAAACAAAATTAACATTTTGTAACTATGGAAACGCTCCGTCAATTATCCTTTATTGAAAATCTGAATGTGGGCTTTGAGGACATAATTTGATTACATTTTTGACATTCTAAATGTGGTTCTAGAATAATAACAATTTCAAATAGTAATATTTGATTAGAATTATATGTATTTATTTTATTTTCGGAACACTTACAGTTCTAATACATAGAAAATATAGAAACAATAATATTTAGAAAAAAGATGGTAATAATAAGCCTCCAATTATTGGTAAAGAAAAAAAACATTAAAAAAAACACATGCATACACGATATCGAGGGATATTAATATAACAAATTTTTTTGCTGTTTACTTTATCAATATATATATATTGAAATTTTGAGCCAAATTGCGCTTAACAGAATTTATAGTTGTGCAATACAGGTCTAGATTTGAGTCTACTTCTGTCATTAAAAGAATTTGAGCTTCGTATGATAAACGCGTTTTGTCTTTAGTTGCTATTGACGATAGGTGTATGGAGTAATCCTCTCTGCCTAAGGCCAAGTTGATTAGTTGTACGTGTATATTCCTTATTACTAATTAATTTTAAAATATTAAACATATTTAAGTTTCTTTTTTTTATATAATATTACATTATACTTTACCACAGAATAAATATAATATGAATATTAAAATTGTAATACGACTAAGTAAACAATTTCTCTATTTCATATAAAGGGACATTTTATTAATTAACTTTTACTTGAAATGCTGAATAGATTTTAACAGATGATTTTTCGAAAATTTAGAAGAAGAGACTCCAAGGGAGTTACATAGCCACTTTCAGTAGATTTATATTACGAATGTGACAAGTATTAAAATAATGTGGTACTTATGGTGTCTTACTAGTATATCTAGACTAGACACCTGTCAATTTTCGAATATAATTCTCCAAAACTGGTAGTTTTAAGGCCCTAGGCTCCATGTTCTCCAAATAAATGTTGATGATAAACGCCATCTATCTCAAGGTAGCAGAATCACTGATTCTTGTTGGTATATCAAACATATTAGTGGATTATTTTTGGTCGTTATTTTAGATCAAAGGATATATGCAATTGTGTGTAAGAAGTTATCTTTAGTGAATACACGGCTTAGCCTTTAGCTACGTGATGTGGTAGAGACGTGTGCCTGTCCTAGCTTCATATACAGATTTGACATAGATAAAAATGAATTATTACTATTATGTACTTAAACAATTATAAAAATACTGTCTTAAGGAATTATTTTAATGATGGAATTAGTTAAAAATGAAGTGGTTTTGTGAGAAATACATATTTTTTACTTTGTATCTTTGAAAAAGTCTAAAATGCATAAATGAATTGTTTTTACTATAATAAATATGAATATATTGATTTCTATTTATAAAAAATGCAAAATAAATTTTGTGTCACATTTTAAGGACTCAATATTGTTTTTGCTCCACAAATGTGCAAACCTTGTTTGTTGGGAAATACATAAATACACAAAGTGTATAATGTGATCTGCTATAGTCATTATTTACAGTGATTATTGTATCAATCAATGAATTAACAATATGAGCACGTATATTGGGAATATAATGCAAAATTAAAATAAATATGGACTACGTGACAGGTAATAATTAGTATGTTTATATAACTCTAAAATCTATATAATTAATTGTAATTGAATTTACTGATTATAACACCATCTATTGAAGGAAGGAGTCTTTTTCATTTTAAAATTAAAAGTATTTACATCTCACAAAACAACTTCAATGCTATTATTACCGAAAAATATATGTATATTATACAAAGATAAAAACAACAACCAAAGTAACCACAACGTAGTATATAAGTATAGAAGGGCTTTAATTAGCTTAGTGTTTCCATAAAGACTTTAGATTGTACAAATTGATTAGTTAATAAATATTTGAAAATATTAAATTTTACTAAAATCTAGACTATTCAATACATTTTTTCAATGTTCACTTTAAATTTGCAACGAAAATTATTACATTCTATTATTTGTTAATAAATTCTTATAAATAATATTAAAAGTTAATTAAATGAGCTTGATTACGGTATTTTAATCGAGGTATATTCCTGAATATATTAGTGGCCTCCGACTTTATTTTATAGAAAATAAATGTACTTATGGCCATAGCAAAAAATGTGACTATGTAAGCATCAAATGTCAATTGTCTCAGGCTTTTTTGACATTTTATCGTTTAAGATTTATTTTATTAGAATAAATCAATCAAAATTATTAACAAAATGTATAGAGTCATTCTTCAAGTTATTTCTAATTTTGTAACAATTTTTTTTACATATAATCGAATACAATAAAAGTAAACTTAACTTATTTGTATTGTATTCTACCCATAGTCCCTCAAGACTATAAGTAGAATACTGAGCATATATCACCATCTTCTATAAGTAAGGTGCCCAGAAAGCTGGTTACGTTTCCTCGCTGGATCGCCATACTGATTCGATCATATTTTAAATATTAAAACGCCAAAAAATGAGATAAGGATGACCTGTGGCGCCATCTAGTTGCGAGGGTTTAGGAACTTTTCATAGTTACATTTTTCTTTAATGACCATAAATTTTGCATGGGGACTTAGAGTCGTTTTAAAAATATTGGGCGCTACCGTGCCAGGAAGCGATAATCAGCTTACACCCCTTCCCAATAATAAAAAATAATGTTAAAAAACATTAAGATATCTTCATATCCGACAATCTGTCCGTCACATGGCATGTATATTAGGCGACTAGCATCCTAAGACCCTGTGCCCGGGTACCATGCACTACCTGTATACTCATGGGTAAAGACGGTCCTGCTTAAAATACTTAGTTAGCGACATATTTGTGCAAGAGACAATACAAAATCAAACATTGCATATTCGGCAATTATTATGGATAGACCATAAAGTCTCTTATAAAATACTGTAATCAAGTTAAGAAATGACAATAAATTTACAATAACTTACCTATTTACCTTAGGAGGAAGAAAATTAGAGAACCCTGCGAAATAGTTTTAAAATATTTTATATATCAATGGCTTTTTAACACCGAGAATTGTTGACAGCAATTTTTTTATCATCTGATGCTATACCTTATTTAATAACAAAGAATAAGAATTAAAACAGTTTTGTGACATGGGAGAATGATATGTATACTAAAAACAATCATTCAGTAGAATATAACTAACAACTGCCTAAATTTTACGACTAGCTGGCGCCATAGTTAATTACTCTTTTGCTTTTTGATGTTTTGCTATTAATATTATATTTTTAAACCAAGTTAGAAAAAAATTGAACAGCAATTTATCTTCCGATTTTTGATTCAGTGCGTCTTATAAAACATAGAAAATAAGACTAACCTGTGGCACCCATCTTGTGTAAAATTTAGACAATGGGAGCTTTTAAAGCGACGTTTTTTCTTTAATTATCGGTCATTTATATGGAGAGAGTTTCTTGCCTTGAAGATACGATTGTCGAAAACAATAAAAAGATATGATCATGTAAACTAAACATACGATATCGTACGCGGAAAGATGATAATCGTCTAGTCATTGAATATTGACGTCCTCTATGTAAACAAAACTTGAAAGGAAAAATCGTATTTCGAGTTTAGCTAGTCACTATTCACGTGTCGCAAGCCTGAGTGTAGTATGCGAGGGTGTTTTAATTATCTCTGTTTTTCTAAGACAATAATTAATTAAACGAAAATGAAAAAAAGATGTTGGGTTGAAAAGTAGTTAGAAAGAAAAAACACTTTAGGAGCCACAAATAATATGTTGAATTGCAACTAGAAGATGAAGAGACATTTAAAAGTATGTTTTATGTTACTAAATCACAGTTTTCATATTTACTACAAAAAGTACACCGAGCTCGAATGGCAAGACTCGCATACAAATCGATATAAATTTATTTGTACAATACTCGCATGAACTTAAGTACATGTCATACGAGATCTAGTTTATAAAAGTCGAGAAATCGTAGGCAAATATTTCAATACGATTTTTGTCGTAGTGTTAAACAAAACTCTTGCCGATAATTACTTTACAATTATTGTATGACATACTCGTAGGCGAGTTTGGATTTGTTGGTTAAATGTGAACATGTCCATGCGATTATTGTCTGAAGAGTATCGCCTTCGAAAATAGAGAGAGTTATTTATAGAAAATAGTATACGACTTCACTCCTAAAACGTGCGATATTCTCTCTCCATGTAAATAGTTCTTTATAGTCGTTCTTATCGCCTTTCAAGTAAAATCACCAGTTTAGACGTGCCTATGGATTTCCTAACACAGTATGATTTTTACTGGAATAATATTAAGAATAAGAACAATACTGTAGAACGGTTAATTTTTCACTGGACTATAGTGCGGTTGATACATAGACTACAAGAATGCCCTGCAGGTAATATGCAAATAACAAAAACTCAATTGGAGAATATGAAAATTACTCTGGCCTGTGGTATTGCCAAGTGATGTAACGGGCCATGAAATTCATCAGTCGTTATTAAGCATGCGGGATGTTGGAACTTATACGTTTGTTTTAGTACCACTACTTATTTTACTGACTGACTACTAAAAATGGTTCCTGCATACGGACCTTATCACATTAGATTAACATACATACGGTTCCCATGGACTAATGATAATAATTACCGCAAAAGAACTATGTAGCCTAAGTTAAAAGGTATTTTCTGCATCTTGCATGCGGGGTTTTAGATGACTGATTGTTATTGTTAGAACTTATTTTAGAACTACTTTATTGTTAGAACTCGTGTAGACGGCACCACTGACACGCCGCCAGTACACCTGCCCAACACGGCCACCGCAATACTTTAGTTAATTTCTGTGTATATACAAACGTTGTCCGGCGTCTCATAATCAAGTCTCAATCGTCTCAAAAGCCTCACCGCTGATGCTTACTTGACAGGGCGGTGGCGCCACGCGCACAAAAAGTATTTTAAAGCAGACACTACTATGACACAAGTGACGCTTTTTATAGAACATTCGATACCGTTAGCCTTCTGTCTGTCATCGCATCGTCGGTGTTGAAAAGCCTTTCCATGAATGACAATAAAGATATTGTAATAAGTATTTTCTCTATTAGAATTAAGGATTAAAAATTATGAATTAACTTCTAGAAGAATCTATGTAATGCTGAAATATATTGCCTGAAATTATAGATTGATTTATAATAAAACTGCATTTTTATTGGTGATTTTATTTATTTTTTCACTATATTCGACGGCAATTTACTTAGAAATAGGTTTCAATATCTTCAATTCTTACAATTCTAGCATACACAGTCTGAAAACGATTCATCACCGTAATATTTTTAACACAAAATACAAATAATGCTTGCTCCATGTGTGAACTTACCTTAATACATTTTAAACGGCTATTAATAGACTCGAATTATAAGAGTTAATATATAAAACCATTTAAAATATATAGAACATTTATTTTATTTAAACAATCTTAGCTGTGCCCCTGTGTGTATGTGTAGCCTGTGACTATGACGACTTGTTAAGTCATTTATATTTAATTTAACAATTTTTATTATGATAAACATATATTAGATCAAGTTTTTTATACTGGGGGCTTCATCTTCATTTTAATAAATTCAGGCTTTAGCTGAATGCGTCTTATTTAAACCGTTAAACAATAACGTCGTTAACCCATATCTACATTAGTGTAAATACGTATAAGTAAGAAAGAGAGTTGGTCTGAAAGAGAGTGTCAAGGTGAAGGTAAAAAAAGGACTGCTCCGGTGGTTCGGGCATGTGGAAGGAAAGCATGATGAAAGAATGACAAAACAGATATACAGTGCAAAAGTGGATGGATTCAGAAATCGTGGAAGGCCCCGACACACCTTCCATGATCAAATTGATCGTATACTAGCAGAAGGTGATGTCAGGAGCCTTAAGAACAGACGAGCGTGCATGACAAGAGCTGTGAATGTCAAAGAAGTGAGTAAGGTGTGTAAGAATAAGCCTGAATGGCGCTCTGTTGTTTGTGCCTACCCCGCAAGGGAACTGGCGTGAAGCTTTGTATGTATATACGTATATTATCTATCAATATTTAACGTCATGAACAATGTCCTGTCTTAAACAACTCGTTAAAACCATCTCCAAATCTGCGTGAAACGATCTAAATCTTTAACAATAACGCAGATGAAGCCGCACATTTAAATATTAATTAATAATAAGCGTCTTTTCATTTTTATTAATTTCACTTAAACAGTGTCAATACTAAACAAGTATCTACACTGATACGTATGTTACATTAGTAATAATTGATACTAGTGCCATCTAGCGAACAAGGTGAAACTAAAAGATAACACACTAAAATATTTACTGAGATTGTTAGTCCGAGTATTCTTTTCCTATGGTTTAAACAATTAATTGCCATCAGAATTTATATATATATTTTTTTTTTCAATGTAGACTTATTGACAAGAGTTCTTGATAATAGAAGAATGTTCATCTTGAACATAAGGAAATAATGCCACCTCTCGATATTAAATTGAAATAATTGAGGCGTTCATTTTGAATTAATTTGAATTTTAGAACATAGATGTCACTCATCGTTAATCAACATCAGTCTACCCTTCTCTTTTGCGCTACATAAATTAATGCCAACAAGACATTCTAGCAATTTAAAAAAATCTCGAATCCTCCATTTTCCCCATCCATTCCCTACTAGCAACCTTCTCCAAACCTATTTTTGATGAAAGTATTACATTTTTTAATGCTCTGTGCTTTTATTATAATCAGAATTCTCCAATTCATTGTTCAAGAAATTCACAATTCTAATGACTTTCAAAAAAAAATATCTTTCAAACAATAAAACTACGTTTTAACGGTTTTAAGCGCGGTAATTTCTTTGATTTTTGTTATTCCGACGTTTCGGCCACTTTTCAGTGGCCGTGATCACGGAAGACAAAGATCCTCCGTGTGTCTTGTTACTCCATCACAGTTGGGCCGTCAGCCTGTCTACTGTACTGCAGCAATAAAAAAAACTATTACTAGAATGACGCTAAGTTACAGTTTTCTATGAGTAAGGTGCCCGCCCATAAGGCTCTGGCTACGTTTCCCCGCTGGGTCACTATACTGATTCGTTCTCTCTGATCAACCAACAAGTCTACAAAGCATTTGATAGCTCTTTGTAGAAGCTTATGGGTTGATAAAAAAATCATTATAGTATATTGCAATGTTTTTTTTTTAAGATCTGACCAATGATTACCTTTTAATGATGAGATTTATCAGATAAATCTACAAAAAAATGGTAGTTGGAGGGTAAGAACCACCACCGAAATAGAAAACCTTATGGCCGAGCCCAACATAATTGTGTAGATAAAGGCTCGATCAGGTAGAACGGATCGAGAAGGATCGGAGTGTGAAGAAAGCATACTTGGGGCGCCCAATCTGTCGGCGACTGGTTAACCGTCCTATGAATCGCTGGAAAGGTAGAGTGAAAGCTGGTCTGACTGAACTTGAAGGCCACAACTGACACTGTTCAGGACAGAGGAAAGCGACGTGCTCTCGTTTCGGAGGCCAAGACTCACTTTGGGTCATTGAGCCAATGGAGTTATTTAGTTAGACTAATTATACAATACAGAAGGACAGACGGACAGGGAAATACATAAGACTTCCGTTTTTACCAAAATGACTACGGAATCATATTAAAACGCATTTTTTGAATAAATATAAAAAATGTTAACATTTAATAATTTATTGAAAACAAATAAAGAACCCTACAACTCAGTCTTTTGATTGGAAGGCAGTTTTCTGAACGCAGTTATTGCCTTCAGGACATCTTCGGCGAACACTTGAGGCATCTCAAAAGCGAAGAAGTGACCACCGTCGTGAACTACCGTCGTGTTGATTAAGTTCGGGAACTTGAGTTTCATTATGCTCGGAGGCTGGTAGCTGAGTTCGTATTTAGCTTGGAGCACCCAAGTGGGCACTGGCGATGGGATGCTGAAAGTATTTATAAATTGTGTTAGTCCTATTTCCCCCTCCCCTAATCCATCTTCCCTATCTCATCGTCCATACTCCATCTTCCCTATCCCATCGTCCCTATCCCATCTCCTTCATCTCATCTATTTTGTCCCATCTTCCCTATCCCATCATCCCTAATCCATCTTCACTATCCCATCTTATTTATTCCAACTTCCCTATCCCAGCATCTCTATCCCATCTTCTTTATCCCATCCTTCCCTATCGTATCTTTCCTATCCCATTTTTTTTAGTCCATTTTCCCTATTCCATCATATATATCTAATATATTAAACATTTACTTATATATCTATTGTAATATATAAAATGCTTTTCACATATAATGTTAAAAAATATATTTATTCAGATTATTTTGCATATACGTATATATATATTACTATTATATTTATATATGTATTAAATTTATAAATTAATGTAAGTATGTATATTGAAATTGTACTGTCCTATCTTTTTTCTGCTCCACCTACATCGCCAGATTAGTTAAGAATTTCTTTTAAGCTAGGTTGCCTGGAAGAGATCGCTTTTAGCAATAAGGCCGTCTGTTGTTTTACTAAGAAGTATTGTAATTATGCATTTTGTTTTTGTATTTTTTTGTTTTGATGAGCAATAAAGTGTTATCTATCTATGTATCTATCATATTGTAATTTGAACCAACAGATTGCGAAAATATTTTACTTTTCACTTTTCATATATTATATAGTTAAGTATAATATATTTAAGCTTTAAAACACGAAATTCGAAATATTAACGAAAAACTTCAAAACATTGCCAACTCCCTGTAGCTGTTGTATGAGCAATGAGCATAGTGCTTAAATTATTAAATATAATGTATTAATTATATCTCATTTTCTCGCAGACTTAGATCTATAGATTTATTGTTTATTTCTTTTCAGTGTCGCTTTTGCGTTACATCGAGTTTCAAATCACAACGATTCGAAAGAAGATTTACTTCAAAAATATGCTAAATCTCAAAAAGACTAGGGAACCCTAAAAAGACTTACTCATCCAAACGTAAGGCCGTGTGTCGTGAATTGAAGGTCTCAGAATACAATCTGCAAGATGTGACAATAGATTTCGTGCTCCAGTACAACATCAGGTTATCGATAAGTTTCTCTTTCGTCCAAGATGTCAAAAGCCCTCCATCAGCCTTCTGACGATATTCGCGCTTAGTCCAGGTAGAGAACTTCTCCAGAATATAGGCTAAAAGACCAGCTGGAGAGTCATTTAGACCAGCAGCTGAAGGCGAAAAAATAAATTGATATCAGGATCAGAGCAATACTAATTGGAATAAAACTTTTGTTTGACTGTATGTTGGCTTGCAAAGGCAGTAAAAAACTCACCAACGGTATCAGGTTTGGTGGCTTGAATGTGCATATATCCAGTCTCCTCTAAAAGATAAGCGTACTTCTCTTTAAGAGGGTACATCCAGTCTGCCAATTCAGGGTCGACTATCAGTGAAGGGTAGAACGAGCCTATAAAAGTCATCAGAGTAGCCGTTGATGACCTTAAGAAAGCTAGGTTTGAATGAAAACCGAGGACTTCCTGAAAATAATATACAAAATTTATTTATTCATAGGCACTCAATCACTCACGTATATTTTTGTTACTGAGCTAGCTACATGCTAGCAAACGTAATATTTTTGAGCTTCCAACATATTTTGTCGTTCGTATTCGTAAATCTAACCAAGACATTTTATCAGAGATCAAAAACAGAGAAGTTTACTCAATACGTCGTGTAGTTTTCTATATTGTTACGAGTCGCGAGACTCGAATTAAAATACCGTTAGAATGACTATAGAGTTTAGTAGAACTATACAATACACGTATAACACAGGTACAAATGTAACCGAACATAATAAGACCAAACGTAATGCAGAAGGTCGTAATTCAATAAAGCGCGCAAAGTCCGTCACTTATTAGATTCCCGATTGTAGTACACACGTTTTGCTTTGCTGGTGGTTCTCGCTCGACCAACTCAACTTCAACTCAATCGGGCCATTGCTTTATACTGCACTAATGCAATAATGCGGACACACACCGAATTTCCTAGAATCAGCTTGTACTTTAAATCCTTAACACCTGGATAATGATTACAATACAACAATAAAATTAATAAGAGAATTTCAATGTTATTAGTTCAAATGCCGACTGGTGATAAATGTGCTTTGTTTCAGATATGCAGGTGCATTTTGTGTTTGTCGGGACCTAAGTTATAATAATATAAATATTAGGATTCAACCGCGAATTTATACGCGTCCTATCAATTGAAATCGACCCCTAGGAAATATTTCGTAAGATCCCGGAATATAAAGTATCTCAGATTTTAAGTCCGGAAATTTGCTATCGATCAACAAAAACCGCATAGAAATCGGCCTAGTATCTTTTACGTGAATCCCGAGCAAACAGAAAAAAACAGAAAAACAAAAGACTACATTTTTATAATATCATAGGTGAATCATAATATCATAGGAAACAGCTGAATCACTCAAGCGCCGCAAATATGCAACCCTCAGTGAGAGTTATATGTTTGTGCCGTTTGCTGTCGAGACGCTTGGACCGTGGGGTCCTGAGGCCATGAGCCTCTACCAAAATTTATCGAAACGACTCATTGACTCTTCAGATGATCAGAGGGCTGGTGCTTTCCTCGGCCAACGGATCAGTATGGCGATCACTGGTCACCTTACCCATAGAAGACGGTGATCTAGGCTCAGTATTCTACTTATAGTCTTGAGGGACTATGAGTATAATACAATACAAATAAGTTAAGTTTTCTTGCATTGTATTCGATTATATGTGATTTTCTTGTAATATTGTTAATATCATAGATATTCTTCGGATGTTTTGTTTCAGTAGGCTTACTCTGAAATGTCTTTCGTCGTTCATTTTTGTTTTCGAGCTTTGCATGTTTTATATTTAAGTCCATTTTCCGTTGTATGTTCCATTTATTTTTGTATTTTATAAACATTATTATTTGTATTTTTTAAGAAATCTTTGTTCTTACTTTCTTCTATTTAAACGGAAATTAATGTATTTATATCACAATCTACCACAGCTTCCAAAGCAATTTTAGTTACAGTTAAAAGAGAAGAAGCGGCGCAACAAACTCCCAAACAACCCTCTTTACTTCATAATGATTATTATTAGTTTTTTTTAATGTAGTTAATATTAATACAAGGTTTAAGAAAGCAATTTATATGAATGATTACTGAAATAGCTCGGTGGCGATCCCATTATACACATTCGGTGCATCATCTAAAAAATCGTTCGTCATAATTATATTAAGCCTTCTCGCACCAACATTGCTTTTCTAATTTGTTTATTTATAGGTCTCAAACTATTAAGGTTAATTGTACTTCTAGATTTAAACAGTGGTATAACTTTATTTAATTTCATATAATCAGGAAACACTTATCCAGATTTTATACAGTTATTGAATAGTATGGCTAAGTAGGGACTTAGCCATAGGTGATACAGTATCGATTATTGAACAAAAAATCTTTTCGGATATTCCCCAAAGGTCAGAAGTTTTTATAACATCTAAAAGCTTGAAAGATTTTAAAACATCTATGCCATCTACACAATAAAAGGCAAAGTTTACACTACATACGAGGACGTTATCACGTAATAATGAAATTTGATTGACTCTTTCGGGCTGATTGGACGAAAACGAACAATGAAAGACGTTTGGAAGTAAAGCCTCTGAACCGATGGAAATAGGAAGTTTCTAGTCATCTGCTAACCGAATGAATAATAAAAATCGTCCGCTAACCGGACGACTTTGAAATAGTTGTTTTTGAGTTTGAAGTAATAAAGATTCAAGATAGTTCCATGTAGATTTTATTGGTATTGGACTTTGAATTCTGAAAAAATAGTAGGGAATTCCTGAAAATAAAATAAAAAATAATTATGTAGTATGATACTTGGGTTATTATTAAAAAGAAAGACTTTATTTGAAGAAATAACGTCAGGTATATAGTTTTTTGTTTCTGAACCAATTTCTATCAATCCTTTTGCGTTAGATTCAGTATATATTCGAGGTCGTTTCATATAAGTCTCACTCCTATTTTTAAGTCGGTTTAAAGCAACCTATATACGATACAAGAAGCTACTCGATAAAACGAGTTAGTGTTTACCTTAGGGAAGATAGTAGCCAAATATGTGTTGACGATGCTTCCCCAATCGCCACCCTGGATGTAGAACTTCTTATAACCAATTCTATGCATCAGGTTCCTCATCACGATCGCCACTTCAGCAGCACCGAGACCAGGTCGAACTGCTGGCTGTAGACAAACAAAATTACATTGATGCCGTTTTGAGTTAAGCCTATATGCCGTACTGATTTCTTTAACATGTATGAAATTTTTTATCTACATTGATGTGCGCTTTGGTTATTCGGCGCCGCTGGATCAGTTTGCGTCAGCAACATTCGCTATCATTCAACTAGTTTTAAAGCATTCTCAGTTATAGGAATACATCAGAAGCAAACCCAAGATGGACAAGAAAGTGCACTGATGAAAGATGCCAAACAGTATTGAAAGACTTGTGGTTACTGGAAAACTTGAAGGCAAGAGACCTTGCGCTGTATCTTTAAATAGGTGGATTGGCTAGGTTGCTGACCAGTTGGACGTGTAAATAATTTCGGCCATCCTCTGTGCTCAAAACTGATGTCGAGGAAGAGAGAAATTATTCACTGTCATCAAAGCCACGACCATTATCATTGCAGAAACAACTTAGAAGAATTAGTTATGTAGTGTAGTTAGTTATCTTGGAAAACTGGTAAGTTAAGTCTTTATAATCGCTTTGACAGAATTTTACCCAGCAATAAATTATCAACTAAGTATATGTCTATCCAAACGATGATAAGACCTTATTCGTGATTTAATTAGTTACTTAACTAATGCAAATGTAATAATAATAAGCCCGCAGACGAGCTTTGTGGCGACGACTTAGGTAAAGATCGTTAGAGCTAAGACTCAAGCTCCAGGGAAGGAAGTGATAAATGGCATATTGTGTGAAGTAGCTTCGGTGAACCTGCAGCGCACCTCTTTACACCCCTTAGCCACTCACACCCATATTGCGCCTGTCTTCTATGGTATTTTTGGGGCCCATGAAGGGAGTGGCGAGTCACCGTCTGCCCATTTTTCCATGTTCCTTGAACAATGTGACGGGTAAACGCCTCTTCATAGGCCAGATCCCTAGTTCCATTAGCAGTTCACCTCAATATCATCATCGCATTTCCTACACTGACCGGGGCTTGTCCTTGGATTCATTTTTATATGGTGTAGACAGGGATAATCGTCGGTCAGTGTCATGCCACATTTACATTAAATTTGTCAAGGGGCCTTTACGTGTTGGTCATCCTATGGCCTCACGCAAGCCCTCCAAATGTCCAGGCCATTTTTATGGCCCATTGCCTTGAAAGACATATAATAAAATCAGTACATAAGTACACATATTGTATATCCCCAAATTAAGCAAGTCACGCTTGTAAATCAGATTTTATAGAATACTTACATCAGAAAATCCATAACCGGGTAAACTAGGTATGATTAATTCTATGGCGAAATCGCGATCCTTGCTAACAGCAGTCAGGAGGGGTATAGCTTCGTAGAACTCCCGAACTGATCCTGGCCAACCATGAATCAAAAGAAGCGGAACAACTTGCACTCCTGAAGGTACCTGAAAAAATATTTTAGAAGGGCTAGATCTGAATCGTAAAATATACTATAACAGAGAGCTTTATAAATTAAAGTACATTTTTAAAGAATGGCTTTTGTGTGTTTGTTATGAATAAACTCAAAAACTTCTGGACCGATTTCAAAAAATTCTTTCACCATTCGAATATTTTTTTACTATGTATAGACTAGGATATCTATTTTTTTATAATTCTATTAAAGATATTTTATAAACTAAATGTCATTATCGGTTGTCTAAAAAAATTCACCTATATTTATTTAATCCATTAATCATGATGACAAACATTTTGTTACTATATTTATTATCAGTAGATAAATAATTATATCCAGATAAGACAGTTTTGATAGCCGCAATTTTACTGCCGCAGCTAAATTATTATTATTTATTTTTATATTTTTTTTATTGCGGATGTTCAGCAGACAGGCAGACTGCCCACTTGATGGAAAGCGGTTACCATCCCCTATGGACATTTGCAACACCAAAGGTTCTACAAATAAGCTGCTCTCTTAAGGGAGACTGGAACCTGGTCACTAATGCCGGAACACAACTCAAAGTTGTTATGGCGGCATGCTCTAGACCAGGGGTGGTAGCCATTCAGTCGAGCAAATTCCCTACCACCTGGCTGTGGGTTGTTGAGTCACCTCTTACGACAGGCCGCCCGGCTGCTGGAAATTGTATTCTTTCTCCGTTCCTGCACGGATAAAAGGTAGGTTCATCAAGGTAGAGTGGCTATTGCGGGCACTACACATCGAGAGATTCAGGCGTAACTGAAGATTGGATTACAGGTAGATTCCACCATTCTACATGGACATCTTAAAGTTAGGAAGCTTTCTTCGCGATAGATACCTCATTCTGCCACCGAAGAGCAAAAATCCAGTCGTGTTGATTGGTGCAATTCATATTGGAAAAGTTCAAAAGACGAACTTCGCAAAACGTATCCTACCTTCTTACAACTGACGAAAGTTGGATCTACAGCTACGATGCTCTTATGAAGCAACAATCCACACTAGTTGCCCACAGAAGTCGTTCGCGGTCGGAGCATTAATAACGAAATAATAGCGGTTTGTTTTCAACGCAGTGGACCAGTAGCAGTAATTCAGCTAGAAGACTAGAATAATTACTAATGAATCGTATTGCGAAGTTGATCTGCCTCGAGCTTTCGGGGAGTTAAATAGCGAGTGACCAGGGAGCGGTGTCCGTGGCACTCTTTTTCACCAAGATAATGCGCCCGTTCACATAGCTGATAGAACCATAGACTATTTGAATACTTCGGGGGTACAAATGTTACTCCATCCCCCGTACAACGCAGATTTAGCTCCATGCGATTTTTTATTCACAAATGCTTCGTGGGCGAGAATTTTACATTGCAGAAGAGGCCGTTGAAAAATTTCGGTGGCAATTTTTCAACCACCCGCAAAATACATTTTTTAAATGTTTCGAAAACTGGTTCAGCCGAATATATAAGTGCATTGAGGTTGGAGGGGATATTTTGAAAAGCTATAATTTTTTTTTTCAAGTTATATTTTTCATTTGACTAACTAGTTTTAGAATAGCCCACGTATAGATCACAGATTCAGGTGGTCATAACGATGTTAATATTCTCATACAAACAAAAGTAGTTCTAAACTATACTTATACGCCAAACTATAACCACTGTTACTCATAAACAAATGACTATGCAGTATTCGTTTTATCATTAAAATATAGCGTTATATATGTAATACTAATTTTTATACCAGGAAAAGAAAACTCCAAAAAAAGAAGCCTTATTTATCTTACAAATAGAATAATTGTTCAAATAATTATATTTTCGAGGTTTTTGTAAGTATTTTGGCAAAAATAAAACTCTTACAAAATCTCACGATCGTTCTTCCTTCTGTCTTTTTGTAGGTTTGCATTAATTTTTCAAAGATATTAATTACTTTGTTTATATCGATGAAATTTAATAGGAGTACCTGAAGCGATATTTCTGACTTTATAATTGTAAGTCAGAAATATTGCTTGAAGGTATTTAGACGGAAAATCCAATAGAACCCATTAAAACAGAGAAAAATACAAAGTCAATTAGCTTCATTGGGAAAAAAAACAACTCGAGTTTTGTCGAAAAAATTGTGTTTGATTCAAAATATCCATTACAAAAAAATATATATTATTTTCAGAAATGTGGAATCTAAATATATGCACAATAAATAGAAAGAGACAACTATAATCTCTGGCCAAAATAGACGATATACCTAATACGACCGGTTTTAAAATCATTACTCTAATATTCATAGTACACAGCTGTCACTATAAAGGAAATCAGTTAATACAGTATGTGAGATCAAATTCATACAGATTATTATTTAAATATTTCCAAACTGCGCCAAAGAGGCTGGGCATACTCTCGAAGGTGAGACGGTACTTCACATCTGAACAGCTGCTAGTGTTGTACAAAAAACAAGTACGAGCATGTATGGAGTACTGCTCTCACCTTTGGGATGACTCAACCAAATATCAACTCGAAGCACTAGAATCGATTAAGCAGAGAGCCAGGATGCTGGTTGGCAATGTTCAGGTGGTAGGGCATTTGCCCGACTGGATGGCTACCACCCCTGGTCTAGAGTATGTCGCCATAACAACCTTGAGTTGTGTTCCGGCATTAGTGACCAGGTTCCAGTTTCCCTTGAGAGAGCAGCAGCGCATTTGTAGCACCTTTGGTGTTGCAAATGTCCATAGGCGATGGTAACCGCGTTCCATCAAGTGGGCCGTCTGCCTATCTGCTGATCTCCTGCAATAAAAAAAAACCAGCTTTTTGATGACAAAACGCAAAGTCTCGAACATCGACGCAGGGTTGCCAGCATATCGGTTTTCTATCGGATTCACTTTGAAGAGTGTGCATCTGAACTCTTCGATCTGATCCCGCCATCTCCCTTGCATCATCGGACAACCAGACGAACCAGCATGCGGCATCGATATATGGTGGATATTCCACCTGTTGGAAAGAAGCGCTTTGCATCAAGCTTCATCATACGCACCGCAAAGGAGTGGAACTCATTGCCGGAGTTTCCGGATACATATACCCTGGGTGTCTTTAAGTCCCGTGTGAATAGGTAGCCTCTAGGCAAGCATGCTCCATCCTAGACCATATCTTCGCCCTACATAGGACAAGATTGTGGTCAAACGCGAACCTATACTACAAATAAAAAAAATCCCCTCCACCAGAAGAACAAGATCTGTCCGGCCTTTTTTTTTCTTTCTTTTTAATTTTTTATATTATTTATTTTTAGAAAATTTTTACATAGTTCTATACTGACCTTGGGTGTAACTCTGATGAAGTGGATATCCATGCCTTGTATATTGGTCTTGAAGTGGGGATATTGGTTAAAGAAAGCCTCACGCGCCGTGAAGTTATACTCCTCCGACCAATATTTGAGCCAACTTGGTAGCTGGTTAGTGTTGAAGCCGTATTCGAAGCCAATACCTTCTAAAGGTGGCGTGAAACTGCGACTTCTCTTTATCCGGTCTTTTAGGTCTTTTACCATCTGAAAAGGATTAAAATTTAATACAGTAAGTATCATCATTATTTTGAGATGACTAAACGACCTACAATCAGGTGGTAGGGTAGTTGCCCATCTAATGGCTACTTACTACCTCTGGTCTATAATACACCGCCATAGCAACCTTGAGTCGTGTTAACGTTACAAAAGTCCATAAGTGACGGTTACTACTTTCCATCACAATTGCTTTATCCACGTATCTGCTGTACTCCAACGATAAAAAAGTGTTCGTCTCGGGACGCCCGATAACTTAGCTTGGCTACCGCTGCCGTATGCGTGAGAGAAAGGGAAGCCAGACAGACTGGCGCCGTAACGCGTTACGTAACGAAGCGGTTTACCCTCCCATAAGAAGTTATCACTTCAAAATACTAGCGTTAAATTCCGGTTCTATTTAAATCACTCCAAATGGAGATCAGGGTCCAATATTTTATTCTCTAAAATATTTGGAAGTTTTGAAGTTCATAAATCAAATTATTATTGAAACTAATTACTGAAATCTGCGGAGTGACGCTCGCGGACCGCGTTCGTAATACCGAAGTAAGAAAGAGAGTTGGTCTGAAAGAGAGTGTCAGGGTGAAGGTAAGGAAAGGAATGCTCCGGTGGTTCGGGCATGTGGAAAGAATGCATGATGAAAGAATGACTAAACAGATATACAATGCAAAAGTGGATGGATGCAGAAGTAGTGGAAGGCCACGACACACCTTCCATGGTCAAATTGTTCGTGTACTAGCAGAAGGTGATGTCAGGAGCCTTAAGAACAGACGAGCTTGCATGACAAGAGTTATGAATGTCAAAGAGGCAAGTGAGGTGTGTAAGAATAAGCCTAAATGGCACTCTGTTGTTCGTGCCTACCCCGCAAGGGAACTGGCGTGAAGTTATGTACGTGTGTATGTATGTATTGAAACTAGAGCATTTGTTTCCTATTATAGTTATCATAAGTCGCTCGTTTAATTTGTCCAAAGTGAAAACATGGAATCTGAATGAATAATATATGAAATATAATATTTTGCTTTAAAATATAAAATAATTTTTATGATTCGTAAAAGTATTATAAAAATAATAAACTTTATAACCAACCTAATACTTCTGATACTCTATATTTATCAATCTCTCGTAGGCTACTTTTCTGAAGTTTCACTTCTGCCGTGTGTGAATTACATATACACACACATTATTTTTTTCTTATCTATGTATCACTAAAATAAATAATTTCTTTCTTAGATTTATGCATTTCGTGAATTAATTTTGTTTACGAAAATATAATTTAAATACTCGCGTATCTAGACTTAATAATTTACAAACTATATTATGTTAATGAATTATATATAATAAATAATTAAAGTATATTCTTATAATAACATGGTTGTAAGAAACTAGTAAGCTACCAGTAACAATATATTATGTTAACTTACCAAGTTGTCAAAGCTGACTTTAAAAGGCTTGATGCTTTTGTCCTGTTTCTCTTTCAGGCTGGTTGGTCCCCACCAGGCGTTGTAATCCATCTCTGGTAATGGTGGAGGGCTCTTGAGGAATATAATGTATACCGGGAATAGCATAGCCAATAAAATAGGGATAAGGATGATTAATAGAAGGCGCGCCATCTGGAATGATATGAAGTTTTTTATGAGTAAGTGAAAAAATACGCGGCGCTGTGTGAGTCTGATTTGTTGCGATTTTGCGTTCAGACCGCTACGCCACTCGGTCACTAGTCGAATCCGTTTATTGCGACAGTGTTGTGCACTGCATGAATCCGTACCTTTGGGATTATATAGTCTGTGGATAGTAACCTATACGGCCTCTGTGGTTGAGCGGGCTAAACCTTTGCCGGCTTACCTCACTGCAACGCAGAGGCTCCGGGTTCGATTCCTGGTATGCTAAATTTCGGAAACGAATTTTCTCCGTTATTTACTAGTGTCTGGGTGTCTGGGATCGCCACCAGAGTGGTCCGTTGTATATTACCGATAACACAAGCGTAACTTGCTTAATTTGGGGATATACAGTGTGTGTGTTTGTCTGCCGATTTATACATGTGTTTTTTGGAAGACTTAGCTTCATCCCCTGGACAGTATTCAACGTCAAGCCGTTCATATTGTCGACGATCCCATACTCAGACGGTTTAGATACGCTTGGCCTTCGGACTTCGCGTCTCTCTGCGTATTCTACCGACTTTACAATGGGAAGTGTTCTGAGGAACTGTTCAGAATGGTGCTTTTGTCTTCTTTCTACCACCGCACCGCTCGCCAACGGCTGGGCGTTCAGCGCTACTTCCTGGAGTCGCTTTGCTCTTGTACACAACGGTTCTCTGACAGCTGTGGTTTTTCCATAGCACTACGACATGCGTTTTTTTAAAAAGGATGTCTTAAAATTTCATCGAGACAGGCAGCGCGTTTGTGACATTTTTGTTATTGCAATCGTCCATAGTCAACGGTAACCGCTTTCCACCAGGTGATTAGCTCAATTAGCAATATGCTGAGCTAATTTAGGACTTCTTTCATTGTTTTTTTTTTATATCTTTAAATAAAGTATTTTTCTTTCTTTCTTAGTACCTGTAGCGGGCAAAGAGCCATCTTTGCCCGCAAAGTAGTCGAGTTGTTTGAAGAATCAAGTCGATCGAGTGGACATCATTTAATCGGGCATCACTAGATAAGTTCTTTTTTGAACCGGAAAATAGCGAGATACGTTGCAAGCGGAATCTATTATCTGATTACATAATTTGTTGATATTGAACTAATTGGTTTAGTCATACAAGTAGTCTGTAGTCACGATGACCTGAAGTTTAGTGATTTTTTTAGTCAATACCCTTATAACAGTGATGAGGCGTTATTTACTATATTAAACAGTTTCTAGAATGATGAAAGAACAATATTAAAAAATAACAGTTAGACATAAAAATTGCTATATTTTGTTGTTGTAATAATGTATACAGTAATTTTTATGATTTGCTTGGCGCCAACTTCAAGATGATGTAGTAAATTTAATTTTTTGCTATTTAGTTAATAATCTAATCTAGAATGACTAAACAGATATACAATGCAAAAGTGGATAGATGCAGAAGTCGTGGAAGGCCACGACACACCTTCCATGATCAAATTGATCGTGTACTAGCAGAAGGTGATGTCAGGAGCCTTAAGAACAGACGAGCGTGCGTGACAAGAGTTATGAATGTCAAAGAAGCAAGTGAGGTGTGTAAGAATAAGCCTAAATGGCGCTCTGTTGTTCGTGCCTACCCCGCAAGGGAACTGGCGTGAAGTTATGTATGTATGTATGTAGTTAATCTTCAAGTCGGTTTCTTTTTTGTTAGATTTTTTATTTTACACTCTTAAGTTACGTTTATGGTATCTCTGTCACTAACAAACACGTAGTTATCATGGTAATGCCAACGAAGTTTCCCTAGAACATCCTAGTCAGTGAATAAATGTATATCAGTCAGTTCTGGCACTCGCCGGCCGGTGCCGCGACGTGGCTCGTGTATTTTGGCTTTTTTTTATTGCAGGAGTTCAGCAGACAGGCAGACGGCCCACTTGATGGAAAGCGGTTACCATCGCCTATGGACATTTGCAACACCAAAGGTGCTACAAATGCGCTGCTGCTCTCTTACGGGGGGGCTTACAGAAAACCGCTTGCTCGACGCGACCTTCGGACGCGTCTCGCTACCCATTTCTGTCCGTTGTTTAAGAAGTCCGATTCGTGGAAATGCTTGATGAAAATTGTTTAATAAAATGATTACACCCATCGTGTCCTCTGGTTCCAACAGGTAGTATTTTCGCTTGAATTTCAACTCCAATAGTCAATATAATATTTTCTTAAGTTTTCGCGACTTGTATACATCATAAAACTACGTTTTAACGGTTTTAAGCCCGGTAATTTATTTGATTTTTCTTCGGCCACTTTTCTGTGGTGGTGTGTGATCACGGAAGACAAAAGTGTCAAGTGCCAACGAGTATTGTTAAAGTTTTTATTTAGCCTACCGCCAACTTGTTCATTTTAATTATTTAGTTTAAATTTTGTTTATGGTTATTATTTACCCTATGGGAGCCTAATCTATCAAATAAATTACCGCGCTTGAAACCGTTAAAACGTATTTTTATTATCCAATAATCAATGTTTAAAATCGTCTCATAACTCAATTTATGCGTTCGTCCTATTTATCATTATGAATTTCCATTTTACGTCTTCTTAGTCCTAGTAGAGTCTAGTAAAGCATGTTATTGATATTAATTAGGTATCTACTCGTTTTAAGATTGTCATAAATCTAATAAACAGATATACAATGCAAAAGTGGATGGATGCAGAAGTCGTGGAAGGCCACGACACACCTTCCATGATCAAATTGATCGTGTACTAGCAGAAGGTGACGTCAGGAGCCTTAAGAACAGACGAGCGTGCGTGACAAGAGTTATGAATGTCAAAGAAGCAAGTGAGGTGTGTAAGAATAAGCCTAAATGGCGCTCTGTTGTTCGTGCCTACCCCGCAAGGGAACTGGCGTGAAGTTATGTATGTATGTATGTATGTATGTATAAATCCAAGGTCTAATAGCAATGACGCAAATATTTTGAAACTATACTGAATCCAATTCAAAAAGAATGATCAAAATCGTTTCAGAAACAAAAAAGTTATACCTCAAAAACTACACATTTTTATCCAATTTTAACGAATTTTTTGCTATATCTTCGTAACCCAAAGTCCGATAGCAATGAAATTTATACCAGGCTATTATGAAGGTATTTTAAATCTAACCAAAGTAGAATGATCAAAATCAGTTGATAAATAAAAACGTTAGCAGTCGATCACTACAACATTTTCTACTCTATTTTAAGGAATTTCTGCTATATCTTCGAAACTCAATCTCCAATACCAATGAAATTTATATGAAACTATTCTGAAGCCATGTGGAATCGAACGCAAAAATAACGACCAGAATCGATTCAGAAACAAAAAACCTTTTTTAAAAAAAATTAAATACAAGCTTTTGAGATCCTGGTTGTCATATAACAGCAGAGTGCTAGCCAAGACAAGTAAAACGAGCCAAAACACGACGGATCTATCTTGTTTAGTACTGGACTTCCTATGGTCACCTTCCGACTCCATCATCAAATCAGCTCCATGGTACCATATTATTGCATTATCACGCAATATACATATTCGTGCAAAATTTCAGGTCATTCGGAAACCGGGAAGATGGTCAAATTTTACTTGCAAGATTCCACCCGAACTTACATACATACATAGGTACATCCATTGTAAGGTAAATAAAAACTTGTAGCTGAAAGTTATAGCTGATTTCAAATATTTTCTGCTATACCTTCGGAATCCAAAGATCGACAGCAATAAAATTGATATGAAATTATTTCTTAGCTTTTTTGAATCCAAAGTAAAAGAGTAATCAAAATCGGTTCACAAACAGCAAAGTTATGGCTGAACATACTAAAAAAAGTATGCACACGACGGATTAAGTCTTTTTTGAAGTTGGTTAAAAAACATATCGAAATCAGCTATTTTTTATGCAATCTGACTAGTTTTTAATTTACACGGGAAAATTCCCGCGGGATTTCCGGGTCACAAAGTATCGCAATATTTAAAAACCAATATAAGTTATCGTATTAGTGAAAGCTGTGTCGGAATAAGCCAATTTTAATGCAGTGAAACAACTTCAAACCTTTCTAGGGAAAATTGACGCTGGATTCCCTAGATAAAAATTATTACATATTACATAAAATTTGCTGTCGATCAGCGAAATCCGCATCGAAATTAGCCTAGTAGTTTTTACGTGAAACCTGAACAAACAGACAAGAAATCTAAAAAAATGCATCGTGTTTTCCGTCTTTTATTCAGTCTATTCCAGTTGGGTTTTTTTTAATAGCTTCAATGTACAGACACAGCATGTTTAGAATTTTGTAATATTATAGATAAAAGCTCATATAACTATAGATTTAAATAATTGAATTGTATAACGTGGAATGTATTATAAATAAAAACATACCTTTGGAACCGGTACGGTTTTATGCTAATCACTTAATAAGGTAAACTGGATTTTTTGGAACACGTGTGTGTTCGACGGAGGTCTCGATACGACTGAGGTGTGAGGTAGGGATGGCGATCTAAAAAGTCAAAGGATCGATTTTACGGGACAAAAAAAACAATTTATTGAATCGATATGTCGCACTATATCGATTCAGAGAATTGATATGTCAGCCTTGAAAATCGACATACGATTATTCATAAGATAAACTCAAACGAAATGTTATTTATGCGCAGAATCAGCGTGGGCGTAACTACGTTCTAAGTCTCACGCTTTTCCTACCTAGAGCGTGGGGCACATGGGAAGAAGAGGGTTTTAGTGGAGTATTCGTTGATAACTCTTTCACGGTACAGGCTGTCCGTTTATGGAACTCACTGCCACTCAACATCAGACAAGCTAAATCCATAATGTCTTTTAAATTGATGGTTACTAAATATCTTTGGTCCTCGCAAATCTAAAACATGCTGCTGATTCTATATATAGTATGATATATCTTATTTTTGTATAGTATATAAAGTATATTATTATTTATTTATTTCCTTTTTACTTATTCTTGGAATGTTTCTTATTATTTATTGTTTTCATCGCCACTGTTGTTTTAATATTTTCCTTAGTTAAGGGGGTTGCCTGAAAGAGATCGCTTTAAACGATAAGGCCGCCCTTTGTTAAACATTTATTGTACTTAGTTTTAAGAACGTATTTTTAATTTTTGGTGAACAATAAAGTGTTTTCATTCATTCATTCATTCATATTAGCCCATGGGTTACCTCTTTAACAGGGGTACCTTGCTAAGTCTGCACACAAGCCGGTAATCGACTCTGTTATCTGCGCTATCTTCAGTAGATAACTCGCATTGCTTTCGTCTAGTCCCAGTAAAGGACCCGGTAGTGTATGTGAAATGAATTTGCCCCTGCCTCAAAAAAAAAAAAGCCTTGCATGCCTCTTCCGCATTAGTGTCATTAGTTGTTATTGTATCTTTCTTGTTTTTTCATAAAATGGATTTATATTTACATTGTAAATGCAGACTTGAACAAAATTGATTTTTTTAGAAATGGATCTTTTAGACTTTGATTTTATTAGGAATCGTTCCTAAGGTCGATTCGAAGATTCGAATCGATTTAAAAATCGATCCTCTTCGGAAAGAATCGCCATCCCTATTATGAGGTGTGGTAGGTAATGATAATAATAGAATGTTGATAAACTGATAAATATTATTAAAATAAATGGTTTTATTGCCAGTAGCCATGTTGGCAACAATGGTTCACTCGTGTATACCGGATTTATATGTTACTATGCATTTATTCGTCTTAAGCCATGTCGAGAGTTCATCGCACGTTTTAGGGCGAGAAGTCGTATACTATTTTCATAGGCGATACTCTTTAAACAATCGCATTGACATGTTCACTTTCAACCAAAAAACTAAAACTCGCCTACGTGTATGTCATACAATAATCGTAAGGTTATTATCGCCAAGAGTTTTGTTTACACTACGACACAAATCGCATTGAGATTGTAGCCGCAGACGTCCGATCACCACGGCGGCCGTTCGCAAATGATAGGCAAGCGCGCCGCTTCTAGTCGGGGTCCCCGTGTTTCCCTCCGCGCATACCTCGCTTCACCTCCCGGGACACGTGTAATCGTTCAAATGCGCAATATTATTATTAAATGTTATATTTTATTTAGCAGCTAAATGTGTGACGTAATATAATATATTAATCGGCATTTTTATCCAACAAACATGCATTCCTGAACTGCAATTCGAACACAACAGTATTTATTTTCCACCTGAAGACCTCCAAAAGATATTTGGATACAATTTCTCGACTTATCTAAACTAGAACTCGTATGACATTTTTTCAATATCATGCGAGTATCTTACGAGTCAGTGTGAACCGATTTGAATGTGAGACTTGCCATTCGAGCTCGGCGATAAGCACGGCATTTTGTATTTTGTTTACAAAGAAACGTCAGTATTCAAGGCGATCGTATGTTTAGTTTACATGATAATATTTCTATTCTTGTTTTCGACAATCGTATCTTTGAGGCAAGAAACTTTCTCCATGTAAATGGCCCTTTAGAGAGAAAATCAAATACGTGGACCTAACTATTGAAGAAATGAATGAATGAATGTAAAAATCGCATCAAAATCGGCCCAGTAGTTTTTACGTCAATCTCGAAAAAACAGACAAGAAATCTAAAAAAAATGCATTATATTAATATTATAAAGAGCAAAGATTTTTATTTTTAAATTTTTGTATGTTTGTAACAAATAAACTCAAAAACGACTAAAGCGATTTCAAAAATTCTTTCACCATTAGAATGCTACATTATCCTAGATAATTATGGGGTATAATTATTATTAGAAAAAATTAGGGATCCCTACTAAAACTTCAATAATGTAACCCAAGGCGTGAAAAATAGTGAGTGGGTCCAGGGATGGTTTAGATTCACAATTAGACCCGGTAGATGGCGCTAGAATCGGGTTCTAGATTTTTATTTTTTCAGGGCAGGACAAGATCTGCTGGAATCGCTAGTCGTTTATATAGTATATTCCAGTTGTTTTTTTATAAATAGCTTTAATGTACAGACACGGCATGTTTAGAATTTCATAATATTACTAGCTGTCCCGGCAGACGTTGTTCTGCCCTGAAGAAATATAATTTAGAACCCGATTGCAGCGCCACCTACCGGGTCCACTTGTGGATCTAAACCATGCTCAAATCTACTTGAACACACACAAAAAAATCATTCAAATCGGTCCAGCTGTTTAGGAGGAGTTCACTGTCAACACACGTACAGAAGAATTGTATATATAAATAAGAAGATAGATAAAAAAATAAATTACATTTTATTATAATTCTTATTTATTTTTTCATAAAAGTTTAGATTATGTACAGTTTTGCGAACGTGCCCGAAACGCCGGCCGCATTTTCTCGCTGCATGGCAGCGCTGATGCGTTGCCCGAAGTACAGGCCAGCCTTTTGATGGATGGTGCCCTAGAATTTCACACCGAATGCCACAAATATATATCCATTGCCAATACATGCATATTTGGGTCGTTTTAGGTCCTCCTGTTATGCAGCAGCTGCGCCAAGTAACACTGCCATGACTGGAACCAACTCCAAAATATATAAAAACCCTGTGGTCGAGTCCAGCATAATTGAGGAAATAAATGCTCACTGTCTCCGCTGGCTTGATCACGTAGAACGGATGAAAGAGGATCGGGGTGCGAAGAAAGCATACTTGGGGCGACCAGTTGGCCGTCCCAAGTATCGCTGGAAAGATAGAGTGTAAGTAGACCTGACCGAACTTTAAGATTACAACTAGCAATTGAAAAGACATTGTTCAGGACAGAGGATAGTGCCGTGCTCTTGTTTCGGAGGCCAAGGCTCACTTTGGATTTGTGAGCCAATGGAGTTATTTACTTAGTTTTAAGTTAGACTAATGATAAAACAGACGGACAGGGAAATACACAACAGTTCCGTTTTTACCATTTTTCGCGCCGCTTTATTTAAAATCCTGTCCTATCAAATTATTTCCACAACTATCCGATTTCCTAACCGCGTTATCCAATCACCTTTTCCCAGCCGCCGTATTCCGTTCCATACGGCTATCCTTGTCGTACTTACCGCTGTTCTAATACTGCTCATTTTTACGAGTCAGTCTGCTGTCGACCCTCGTCGCACGTAGTCTACTGTCGTCCCTCGTACAACAACCCGCATATCTTTTCCGCCACGTTTCTTTTTTTTTTCAGGCGGGGGAAATGCTATTTACGCACAATACCGGGTCCTTTGCAAGGGATTAGACCATAGTCGATTATGGAGGCATTCCCAGAAGGGGCAATCCAAGCAGTAATCGACCGGCTTGTGTGGAGACTCGAACCTAAATGGTATTACCCACTAAAACCACCCTCCTCCGAGAGTCTCGCGCTTATGGCAGGAAAGGCTTGAGACTTAGAACGTAGTTACACCCACACCGATCCTAGCGCAATAAGTGCATGAGAAAGCCCCTTAAAAGGGCTAACTCACTTCGATGACAGGGGTGAAGACTCCTCTGCTCCCTTGACGCAAGAGGGCCCCTGAAGCGGTATTATTTTAGGGAGGGAAATCATGCGCATATCTGCGCCTCCGAGCTCCCGGCTGACTCCGGCGCCCATGTGGAGGCACGTCAATACGCGCAATTCATTTTCTCTCCCTTTCTCGATCTGCGGCTTCCTTTTGAGACATGACCGTCTCGCAGAAATCGAGCGAGTCGATCGGTCCTAGTTCCGCCACTACTTGCTATAAGTGCAGTTATACCTCGCCGCGTGTGTACAATTAATAATCGAAAGCCGCAAGAAGAATACAAGAAGATTTGCTGCAAGGCTCACAACTTGGTGATCAGCACGCATAGTTAGTGCAGCCCAGAGGCACACAGGTTAGTCTCCCTTCTTATCCATACCAGCAATCCTACCACCGCCATTTTGGATACGCCTTCAGTACCTATTACTGGGCTGCCGTGTTGACAACCATATTGAAACGCTTTTTCTGAATAAATTTAAAAATAATCATTTATTAAAAACAAATAAAGAACACTACAATTCAGTCTTTTGATTGGAAGGCAGTTTTCTGAACGCGCTTATTGCCTTCAGGACATCTTCGGCGAACACTTGAGGCATCTCAAAAGCGAAGAAGTGACCACCGTCGTGAACTACCGTCGAGTTGATTAAGTTTGGAAACTTGCGTTTGATTATGCTCGGAGGCAGGTAGACCAGTTCGTATTTAGCTTGGAGCATCCACGTGGGCACAGGCGTTGGGATTCTGAAAGTATTTATTAATTTAGTTTGGCCTAATTCCCCCTCTCCTGTCCCATCTTCCCTATTCCCCTATTTCAGTCCCTAATTCCATTCGTTTATTCCCCTCCTTATCCCGTCTGTTAAGGTCAACCAGCTTCGTCGCGAAGAGAGGGGAACGCACGGGCGTCCAACGACGCATATAATACACATACATTGTAATATCTATACTATAAAACGAAAACGTGGGGGGCGGTGGGGGGTTAATTTGGACTAGCAGATTCCGAAAATATATTTTTTAGAATTTTTGTCTATCTGTCTGTTAGAGCATGACGTGAAAACTACTGAATGGATTTAAATGAAACTCGACATCGAGCTAGCTTAAGTCATATTCCGGGGCGTAAATTGGAATAATTTTTATCCCTATAAATAACATCATTTCCGTGGGATAGACGAAAATAGTGAAAAAGATGGCGCTGCGATCGCAACTTGTTGAAAGCTACTGAACGTATATGAATGAAACTCGACATAATGCTGGCTTATAACCCGAAATCACAATTAGAACACATTTTATCCCGATAAAAGTAAGACTTTTCTTTAGAATAGACGGATTAAATAATAGATGGCGGTGAAATCGCGTTTGTGGCGAAACCAACCTTTCAGCAGGCCAAACTTTGTGTTTGTTACTGACAACTGTAATGTCACATGACATAGAAGAGTCGTCACTAAAATGTATATGTTTTAATCCTTTTAAATCCATTTATATATGTATTTATATATATATATATATATATATATATATATATATATATATATATATATATATATATATATCTATATATATTGTATACCCGGTTCTCTCCGTCTTAGGGCATGACAGAGACATTGCGTTTCTTTAGTTTATTTCTTTTCTTTATTACATGCATTTTATTTAATTTTCTAACTACTTATTTTTGGCCAAATTTTTGTTACAAATTGGGATTTGTTGGTTAGGGTTGGTTGCGGTTGGGAGTTTGGTTGGTGTATGGTTTTATGCTGGTTTTGGATTGGAAGTTGGATAGGAGGGGTAGGGATGCTTTCTTTATTTATTTCTTTATTTACGTTTTACATAAAGTGTATATGTACTAATTTTGCATTATTTCTTTCTTATCTAAATATATATACATTTCTATAGTGTTTTTGTGCCGACCGTTTATATATTAGACATAATTTGTTTGGGCTATATACCAAACTAGCTGTACCCGGCAGACACTGTCCTGCCCTTAAAAAATAAAAATCTAGAATCTGATTGCAGCACCGGTTTCGTTCTCATCCCTGCTCCGTGCTGTTTACGGGGTGAAAAATGTCACCGGCGTGAATAACTGATCGAGTGATAACTGATCAATTATCGACTGCCGAGAGTAGAAAATTATTAAAGTACTAATATCGCTACTGAAAAATAGGGGTTGGTGGTAGAAAGGTCAAAATTTAGAATTGTATGTATTTTTTAATGCCAAATCATAAAAAAATAAAATAAATAAATTTTGACAAAAAATTAGGGTCACCTTATCATTTAGGGGTATGAAAAATAGATGTTGACCGATTCTCAGTCCTACCCGATATGCACACAAAATTTCATACAAATCGATTCAGCCGTTTCGAAGGAGTTTGGTAACAAACACCGCGACACGGGAATTTTATATATTAGAGATTACATATTTTACAAATGAACGGGTTATTTATTCCTGCAACGACCCGTCAGATTTGACGGCCTCTGTGGTTGAGCGGGCTAAGCCATTGCCGGCCTACCTCACAGCAATGCAGAGGCTCCGGGTTCAATTCCTGGTATAGTAAATTTCGGAAACGTATTTTCTCCGTTATTTACTATGGTCTGGGTGTCTGGGATCGGCCCCAGAGTAATACGTTGTATATTACCCATAACACAAGCGTAACTTGCTTAATTTGGGGATATACAATGTGTGTGTTTGTCTGCCGATTATTATTATTATTATTAGATTTTTTTTCAATTCACTAACAAATACCTACGTTGTCTGGAAACGGTAGTCTTCTAATAAAGTTCATATAGTCGTGTTATAACTGTTGACGACGACGTCAATGAGGTGTGAAACACACCGATCCGTCTAGACAAGCGATAAGAACATTCGCATAACTTGCTAATTAGTCTCGTAAATAAAATAATGACGACCGTTAGCACGGTACACTAGCAGGGACAGTGTCGGAGTGAGACGGCTATAGTTTATGTATAAAGTTATATATTATTATTTAAAATTGATTTTACTTATGGTTAGTTTAAGATTCAATTGTAACTGCCTTAAGTTACTAGGATATAATGTTATAGCGTTTGTCTTTCAATAAAAGTAAGACCCCAGTAGATTTCGGTAAGTGAGATCGGGCTGCAGGCAGGCAGAACGTAGCCTGGAGGCCGGGACTCAATGGTAATGAGACCGGGTTACAAGCATGCAGAACGTCACCTGGAGCCCGGGGCTTACCTCGCTGGATCGCCATACTGATCCGTTGTCCGAGGTAGGAACCAGCCGTTTGATAACTCGAAGAGTCAGGATTTAATTGAAATTGGTATTTAAATTTAAAAAATTACCCACATCTTAAAAAGGCCAGAAAATCCAAAAAATACTCACTCGTCCAACTGCATAGCGAAGTGTCGTGAATTGAAAGTCTCTGAATATAGCCTGCAAGACGTGACAATGGACTTCGTGCTCCAGTACAGCATCAGGTTATCGATAAGTTTCTCTTTCGTCCAAGACGTCATAAGCCCTCCATCGGCCTTCTTACGATATTCGGGCTTAGTCCAGGTAGAGAACTTCTCCAGAATATAGGCTAAAAGACCAGCTGGCGAGTCGTTTAAACCAGCACCTGAAATAAAAAAAAATAATTGACATCATGATTAGAGGAATACTACTTGGAATGAAACTTTTGTTTAACTCTCTGTTTGCCTGCAAAGGCAGTAAAAAACTCACCAACAGTATCAGGTTTGGTGGCTTGAATGTGCAAATATCCTGACTCTTCTAACATATAAGCGTACTTCTCTTTAAGAGGGTACATCCAGTCTATTAATTCAGGGTCGACTAGCAGTGAAGGGTAGAACGAGCCTATAACAGCTATCAGAGTAGCCGATGGTGCCGTTATAAAGGCTATGTTTGAATGAAAACCCAGGACTTCCTGCAAATAAGATACAGAATATATTTATTCATAGGCACCCAATCACTCATGTATATTATCGTCACTGAGCTGGCTGCATGTTGGCAAATGTAATATTTTTGAGCCTGAAATATTTTTTTTCTTCGTATTCGTAAATTTAACTAAGACATTTTATCAGAGTTCAAAAAAGGAGGAAGTTACTCAATACGTCGTGTAGTTTTCTATATTTGAATATTAGGTGCTGCGGACAGAGACCCCCCCTGACCCACCCGCCGTAGCACACCTTCTCTCCGTGCCCCGCATACCGCCGACGCCCATAGCTCACACAGTTAGCAGCTAGGCGTCGGACGGAACATGCGATATAAGAAGCGGCCTTAGAGGCCGGAGCGATGCACACATGTATATTGCACAAGCACTTGCACTTAATCGCACTACTCTCTCTCTGCCATTCGGCATTATATTCTCTGTTACGCGTCTATGTACAGTTTTAAATTAATTAAAATATCAAAATAGTCATAAAGTCCATATCGAGTTTTATTTGGAAGGATTCGACTGCGAATTTATGCATGTCCTAACAATTTGAATCCACTCCCAGAAAATATTTCGCAGGATTCTCTAGATGTAAAGTATCACAGATTTTAAGATAGAGAATTTGCTATCGATCAGCGGAAATAGTACATCGGAATCCGAATTCTTTTTCAACCGGGTCACCTTAAACAGCTCCCAAGAAATTCCCCATAAGATTCTCAGGATATAAAATACCACGGATTTTATCTCCGGGAATTGGCTATCGAGCGGTGAAAGTGTTTACGTGAATCCCGAACAAACAGACAAACAGAAAAAAAATAAAGAATACACTTTACAATTTTATAATATTACTAGCGGCCCCGGCAGACGTTGTCCTGCCTTTAAAAAATAAAATTCTAGAACCCGATCCCAGAGCCACGTACCGGTTCTAATTGCGAATCTAAACCATCCCGGTACCCACTCAAACACACAAAAACAAAATCACCAAATTCGCTTCAGGTGATTAGGAGGATTCCAGAACCCGATCTCAGCGCCACCTACCGGTTCTAATTGTGAATCTAAAAGAGTAATATATTTTTTTTTATTCTAGGTCATGACAAAATAAGATTAAAAATCTTGCCAAAAGATTTTAAAGTTTATAATTAACAAATAAAAAATAGGGGTTGATCGTAGAGGGGTGAAAATTTAGGGTTGTATGTATTTTTGTATGTTGTATCATAAAAAAATAGAAATTAAAAATTTTGTCTAAAAAAATTAGGGGTGGACTACTCCTGACATTTAGGGGGATGAAAAATAGATGTTGGCCGATTCTCATAGATACCGGATAAGCACAAAAAATTTCATCAAAATCGGTCAAGCCGTTTCGGAGGAGTATGGCAACGAAAACTGTGACACGAGAGTTTTATATATTAGATAGATATTCTTCGGCTGTTTCGTTTCTGAGGGTTTACTCGCAAACGTCTTCCGTCGTACGTTTTCGTTTTTAAACTTCTTTTGATTGTTTTTTTTTTACATTTAAGTGCCTTTTCCATTGCATGTTCCATGTATTTGTGTATTTTATAGACTTTGTTACCGTATGTTTAAATCTCTGTTCTTCCTTTAAGTAAAATTTCATCCACTTTTCCGGAGTGATCGGACGAAAACGAACGACGAAAGATGTTTGAGCGTAAGGCCTCTGAACCGATTGAAATACGTAGTATCTAGTCATTCACTAACCGGATGTATAGTAATCGTCCGATAACCGGACGACGTTGAAATAGTTCTTTTTGTACTGGAATCATTATAGATATCATATAGATTTATTAGTATCGGACTTTGAATTCTGAAGATGTAGCAGGCAATTCCTGGAAATCAGTATTGTTAGACTGAAAGACTTTATTTGAAGGAATAGCGACGCACTTATTACGTCGTAGTTTTTTTTCTGAACCAATTTTAATCAATCCTTTTGCGTCAGATTCCGTATAGATTCAAGATGGTTCTATATGTCTCATTCCTCTTTTATAAGTTGGTTCAAAACAATCCCTTACGCGATACAACAAATTACTCAATAAAAAGAGTTAGTTTTTACCTTAGGGAAGAAAGTAGCCAAATGTGTGCATACGACGCCACCCCAATCACCACCCTGGATGTAGAACTTCTTATAACCAATTCTATGCATCAGGTTCCTCATCACGATCGCCACTTCAGCAGCACCGAGACCAGGTCGAACTGCTGGCTGTAGACAAACAAAATTAAATTAAGGCCGTCTTAAGTTAAGCCTACATGCCATATTGATTTCTTTAAGATGTATGAAATTTATTGTCTACATATGTGCGCTTTGGTTAGCCGTCGCTGTCGGATTGATTTGCATCAGCAACGTTCGCTGTTATTCAACTAGTTTTAATGCATTCGCTATAATGTTACAGACATGCATACGTCAGAGGCAAACCCAAGATGAAGGTGAAAGCACTGATGATAAGGCCTGATTTACATTCGTATTAGTTAAGTAGTTGCGGCCACATATCTTGAAAGAAGTTAAACAGTATCGAGAGACTTGTGGTCACTGGAAAAGTTGATTGACTAGATCGCTGACCAGATGACGTATCAATAATTTCAGCCATCCACCGTGCTCAAAACTGATCTCGTGTAATAGAGGAATTATTCACTACAGAAATACAGACAGAAATTTTCAATTCAAACGACGATAAGAACTTATTCGTAACAATAATAAACCCGCAGGGGCGCTTTGTGGCGAAGCCCTGGGTGAGTAGCGATAACTCGTACCTAACTCCGGGGGGCCAAAACAAGGCCACACCTCCATGCTTGCCTGAGCTAACCGGCACGAAGTAGAGATCGCTAGAGCTAAGACTCAAGCTCCGGGGGTGGAAGTGATAAATGTCATAACGTGGGAAGTAGCTTCGGTGAACCTGCAGCCCATTTCTCGACACCACCACTCATACCCATATTGCCCCTCGCCAATCTTGTAAAACAGTTTTTTTTTGGACCCAAAGTGGCAAATCGCCAACTGCCCATTTTACCATGTTCCCTGAACATTGCGACGGGCAGACGCCATAGTCCCCATAGAAACATATCCCTAATATCCACTAACAGTTCGTCCCATGGCTACAATAGTCCTACACTGTCCGGGACTTGTTATTCGCTGCATTTTTATATGGTGTGGACAAGATTAATCACCGATCAGTGTCACGCCACATTTACATTAAATTCGTGAAGGGGCCTCTACGTGTTGGCCTTCCCATGGCCCCACGCAAGCCCTCCAAATGTCCGGGCCATTTTTAAGGCCCGTGGTCTACAAAGACATACATGATAATAACCATTAGTACCATAACAACCACACACACATATTATATATACCCAAATTAAGCTAGTTACGCTTGTATATCAGACTTTATGGAATGCTTACATCAGAAAATCCATAACCGGGTAAACTGGGTATGATTAACTCTATGGCGAAATCGCGATCCTTGCTGACAGCAGTCAGGAGTGGTATAGCTTCGTAGAACTCCCGAACTGATCCTGGCCAACCATGTATCAAAAGAAGCGGAACAACTTGCACTCCTGAAGGTACCTGAAAAATGATTTTGGAAAGGTTAGGTCTGAATTGTGAAATATAATTTAGCAAAGATATATTTACAAATTAAGATATTTTTTAAAGTATTTTTTTTTTGTAGGTTGTTACAATAATTATGTACGGAATGGTACGAAGCGGTGTAATTTTTAACTTATTATATACGACAAACTTCAACAAATTTTCTCCAGGTAGTTGTTCCGTAAGAATTTTATTTTAAATTTGAGCGGAATTCATAATATGATCATACACGTGATTTTTTTCAAATAGGACTTCAGACTCTGTGGGAGCCTGATCTAATTTGCCACCGCTTCGCAACATGTTGTGGCTTGAAGAGAAGAAGCGGCGCAAGAAACTTTTCAGCTAACATGCCTGGTTGTAATAATTTCATATAGTAGTTTTATTATGTATACAAGTCGCGAAAACTTAAGAAAATATTAAATAAAAATATCTTTTATTCGCTCTCTTACTGAGGCTACATGTAAACCAAATTTCAGCAAAATCGGCACAGTAGCTTTTTGTGAAAACTTTTATAATATTAGGGTTAATATAGAACTTTCTTTTAAAAACACTATGGAAGCGTAAATATAGTGTTTTCCCATCCCAATAGCCATGGCTGACAAAATTGTCTATCTGGAGCTAATTATTTATCTACTGATAATAAAAATATTAACAAATTGTTTATCATTATAATTATGATGATAAATAATTAGTTAACGTTTTTATCAATTAATTAAATGATTACATAAATATAGGTGAAGTTTTTTTATATAACTCATGATGACGTTTACTTTGTAAAACAAGTTTGATATAATTAAAAAAAAATGGTATCCTAGTCTATTCATAATACAAAACAAAGTCGCCAACCGCGTCTGTCTGTATATCCGCTAACTCCTCCTGAACTACGCAACGGATCCATTAGTTATAAAAGTTTTCAAGGAAGGTTTATATATATTGTAGCTTCGCCTGCAAATTATAAAACTGGCAAAATATTTCGTATTTATAAAACGGGGAAAACTCTAGTTAATGGTATAAACGAGAATGTGACTTTGCTTGTTACGCTTTCAAGACTCAAGGGCCACTAACATGGGGAGAGTTTCTTGCCTTCAAGATACGATTGTCGGAAGCAAGAAAAATAATATTATGATGTAAACTAAACATACGATATCGTACGTAGAAGTCGAAAATCGCCTTCGAAAGGCAATTCTCGCATTCAAATCGGTTCAAACTGTTTTATACGAAACTCGCATAATCTTGAAAAAATATCGTACGAGTTCTATTTTGGACAATTCGAGACTCTCTCCATGTAAACGGCCAGTTAATTATATAACCGATCATCAATATGCACACTTCCTTGACACCTGGAAGTCATCCACTGTCCGTGGCGCTCGCTCCTTTATGCCATACGTGAGCTAGCTACGGAAAGAACTACCTCCCGCGGTTTTCCCAGAGAGCTACAATATGGAGCCCTTCAAAAAGTTTGTAAACAGATATTTAAAGTCTCAACGAGGTAGACAACGCATCGGCTCCCTTAGAATTGCACAAGTTCATCGGCGACGGACGCCATTTGCCATCAAGTAGACCCGTTTGCCAGTTTGTCTACAAGGAAACATAAAAAAACAGTATTGTGGAAGTAAGACAAAATTCGTATTAACCTTGGGTGTGACTCTAATGAAATGGATATCCATGCCTTGAATGTTGGTCTTGAAGTGGGGATATTGGTTAAAGAACGCCTCGCGCTCCGCAAAGTTATACTCCTCCGACCAATATTTAAGCCAACTTGGTAGCTGGTTGGTGTTGAAGCCGTATTCGAAGCCAATACCTTCCAAAGGTGGGGTGAAAGTGCGACTTCTCTTTATCCGGTCTTTCAGGTCTTTTACCATCTGAAAGAGATTAGGAATTAGTTCAGTCACCATCGTTATACTAGACGTAATTTCTGGTTGTATTCTGAGCGTCCACGTCGGAGCTCAAGGTTCGATAGCTGGAGCACAGTAGACAGGCTGACGGCGCACCTGATGGAAAGCGGTCAAAGTCCTCCTCTGTCCTTAATCGTTGCATAGTTTTCATTGATTTAATAAAAAAAAATCATTTGAGTGCGATAGTGAATGAGTCTATAACTCACTTATTAGATATTAGTGAGTCATCGTCAGTCAATCACAGTCCATTGCTGGATGCGACCTCTTCAAGTTGGTGCCACTCGTCCCTGTCCACCGCTTTCATCATTCAGCGCCTACCGGCGACCTTACGCAAGTCATCAGTTCATCGGGTTGGGGGACATCCGACACTACGTTAACCAAGACGCGATCTCCAGCCAGGGAATCATCTGCTCCACCGACCATCGTTCCTGCGATAGACGTGACCGGCCCACTGTCACTTCAACTTGCTAATTTTGCCTGCTATACCGGTTATCTTGGTTCTCTTACGGATATCCTCATTTCTAGTTCTATAAACAAGAGTAACACCCAATATAGCTCGCTTTATAGCCCGTCGAGTAACTTAGAATTTGTGGACTAATCCAGTGAGTGAGTATTTGTGTGTTATTTAAAAATGGACGATTTTCAATAATTCTGTTTCAGTAAGACAAGAATTCTCTTGATTATTTACATAATGTAAATTTAATGTAAGTGATATTATAAGAAACAGTGTGATAAGGGAATGTTGTGGATGAAAGAGGATGTAGAATGAGAGCAGAATCACAAAAAGGGAATATAAAAGCAATGTGCCTGGTAGAGTCGGTGCCGGTAGATCGCGTCATACTCACCATGATCAAATTGAAAAAATTGAAAGCTACCAAAAGCAAAAGTGTATGATAACTTACCAAGTTGTCAAAGCTGACTTTAAAAGGCTTGATGCTCGTGTCTTGTTTCTCTTTCAGGCTGGTTGGTCCCCACCAGGCGTTGTAATCCATCTCTGGTAGTGGTGGAGGGCTCTTGAGGAATATAATGTATACCGGAAAGAGGATAACCAGTAATATGGGGATAAGGATGATTAATAGAAGGCGCGCCATCTGGAAACATATAAAGTGTTTTATGAGTGAGTGCAAAAAAACTAATAAGTGATTTTGAGACACCTATTTGGAAAGAAGTTCTGCGCCATCTATGAGACAAAAGCAGCATATAAGAGTAGACAAAATCAAAGAAATGGAAAGGTTTATTAATAATAAATATAAATAACCAGCAGACAAACACATACATTTTATATCCCCAAGCTAAGCAAGTAACGCTTGTCTTATGAGTAATATACAACGGACCACTCTGAAGCCGATTCCAGACACCCAGACCATAGTAAATAACAGAAAGTTCGTTTCCGAAATTTACCATGCCAGGAATCGAACCCGGAGCCTTTTTTTTATAGCCTGAAATAGGCAAACAAACAGACGGCCTACCTGATGGAAAGCGGTTACCGTCGCCCATAGAGGTTTGCAAGACCAGTAGCGAAGTCAATGCGTTGCCAGTCTTCAGGATGGAATAATTAAACTGTGATAGGAGGACGGTAAGTGGGCTATCGGAAATGTCATTCATCGCATGCAACAGGATTAGCAGAAGGCTAATCCTTTCGGGTTTCACGCCGATATTCTGTGAGAGCGCGGTATCACTCCGTTCTAGCCGACCCTAAGGGCTGTAATCAAGATAATAATTCCAGTATGGCTCTACTATCTGGAAGATTTTTATCGCCGCACCCTCTACACCAAGTACGGAAACCCATACAAACAATGATAATATTCTACCAATTATAAGGTAAGAGAATTATTTCTAACATTTAGAAACAGCATATGATTTTAAATGATTACGAGTAACCGAGTAATTGGACAATCGAATCAATGAAGTCAACATTTTGTAATCGCACATCACTAGATAAGTCTTTTTGGGCCGGACAATAACAACATACATTGCAAGCGGTATCTATCTGATTACATAATTTGTTGACCTTGAACAAATTCTACGGACATACAAGTAGTCTATAGTCATGATGACTTGAGTTTTTATATGATGTTTTTAGTCAATACTCTTATAACAGTGATAAAGCTTTATTATATTACAGTCTCTTGAATGATGAAAGAAAAATATTAAAAATCAAAATTGTCCATTAAAAAAACTAATTAGGTGTCTTTGGAATACCTGGTTAGAACGGAGCCTTTGAAGACCATCAAACGCCATCGGTGGCTATCGAAGGCCATCGGAGGCCATCGAAGACCATTGAAGAAATTGTATAGTAATAAGGGCAATTACAAGACCCTCTAATATCAAAACACAGTATATTAGGCACGAACAACAGAGCGCCATTCAGGCTTATTCTTACACACCTCACTTGCTTCTTTGACATTTATAACTCTTGTCATGCGCGCTCGTCTGTTCTTAAGGCTCCTGACATCAACTTCTGCTAGTACACGATCAATTTGATCATGGAAGGTGTGTCGTGGCCTTTCACGACTTCTGCATCCATCCACTTTTGCATTGTATATCTGTTTAGTCCTTCTTTCATCATGCATTCTTTCCACATGCCTGAACCACCGGAGCATTCCTTTCCTTACCTTCACCCCGACACTCTCTTTCAGACCTACTCTCTTACTTACTTCGGTATTACGAGCGCGGTCCGCGAGCGTCACTCCGCAGATTTTGCGCAGTGCTCGCATCTCGACCGCGTTTACTCTACTTTCATGCTCTCTCTTCCATACCCAACTCTCGCTTCCATACGTGAGCGTAGGTACCAGCACCGCGTTGTGTATGGCAAGCTGGGCCTTCTGGCTGAGGTTCTTAGCGCCTAGAAGTTTACCTAACGCTCCATTCACACTATTCCCCAAATTTCTTTCTTTATCAGCGGTGTACCTTCCATCCCTGCTAAAAGCACATCCAAAATATACAAACTCATTCACTTGCTCCAGCATAACATAATCGACCATTATCCTTGCATTCGTTCTGGTTTCTTCTCTTTCAAACACCATTTGTTTTGTATAATACACTGATGAATATTATATTTTTCTAGATCTTATTTCATTGTATTAAAGTTTATATTGTAATTTAACATACTGTTTATATTTTTGACCTTTTTCTAGATAAGTATCCATTTTTGAAGTGAAACTTCTTTAGAATCATTGTGATTTGAAATTGGATGAAACGAAAAAGCGACACTTAAAAGAGATAAACAATAAACACATAAATGTATATGACTAGGCCTGCGATATAATGAGATACAAATTTTACATTATGCAGCACTGATTAGTGAGTCAATAAGACCAATGATTAAACATAGGTCCAATTTGGACCGAAATAAAACTAATAATAATATTTTTTTGAATTATGATAATTATGTTGACGGATGTAGGCTAAAGGAATTATATTTATATTATAATAATAAAAGTTAGAGAAGAATTATCTGTGAGTATATTCTCTGAAGTTTCACTTCACACACGCACAGTTTTTGATTTTGATTAGTTTTATCATTCTTTATTGTTTTACGTTGAAATCTATATAAATACTGTAGGATACTCTATAAAAAAGTTCGGAATTGTACAATAATATACAGCGGTCAACAATTTTCTTTTCGGTTACACTTTTGTTGGTCTTGCTCCCATCCGCCGAGTAATGTGCGATAGGTTACTTTGTTCGAAAAATCTCGTGGCCGAGCCTAACGTAATAGGAGAAATAAAATCTCACGATCAAATAATTTGAGATGATCCGATGGCCGAAGTCCAGTCGGTCGCCCCAAATACTAGTGGAAAGAGTGGAGGCGGATATATTGATCTGTCAGTGAGCTGCAAACCCATAATTAGCAAGAAACTGCACAGGACAGGAAAAGGTGGCGTGTTCTAGCTGCGGAGGCCAAGACACATTTTGGGCTGAGCCAACGCAGTTAGTTCCTTTGTTAGACTTCGATATTTTTTAATATATTTCATTGCTTGAATAGAGCAGATACACCGATGAGGAGGGGTTACCGATTCCTGTGGACCTTTACAATACCAGAGGTGTTGGCAATAAGCTGCCGGCCTCAAAGGTCTTGTATCCGTGCAGGAACGGAGAAAGAATATAATTTCCTAAGGCCTTTAATAAGAGGCGACAAAACCACCCACAGCCAGGTGGTAGGGTATTTGCTCATCTGGATGGCGACTCCGATTTAGAGTATGCTGCCATAACAACCTTCAGCGTTTAGTCTCCCTTTAGACAGCGACAGCACACTTGTAACGTCTTTGGTGTTGCAAATGTCCATAGGTAATGGTAACCGCTTTCGATCAGGTGAGCAGTCTGCTAAACTCATACAATAAAAACGCGAGGTATTAGAACCTGGCCAAGAATGCCGCAACGCAACTCAAGGTTGCTATGGCTATATACTCCAGACTGAAAGTGATAACTCCTGGTGCTCCCTTCTGGTTGTGTATTGTGCTACAAACTTATTCTATCTCAATATAAGGCCTGTTATTCTTTGAGTTTTATTACTTTACAGCGTAAGAAACTTGTCAAATTATATCAACAATATGCTAACACTCGCACGAATTATGCTAATAACATAGAAAAATCCAAGGCCACGTTCAAATCTGCTATTGTCTATGATATTATAAAATTCTAAACATGCCGTGTCTGTATATTGAAGCTGTGGTATATGGAACGCGACTTTATGCCTCTTTCGCTCACACTTATATCTGTGTCCCTTTCTTCTTGTCTCAATCAGTTGTAAAAGTGTTTCACGCTATATATAAATAAATCCATACTAATTTATGACGGTGGTTTCATTAATATACAACAGAAGCTATTTAAATAACAACTGGAATACACTATATAAACGATGGAGGACATGATGCAATTTTTTTAGATTTCTTGTCCGTTTGTTTTACGTAAAAACTACTGAGCCGATTTCGATGCGGTTTTCGCTGATCGACAGCAAATTCTTATCGAATCGCGCGGGGAATTTTCTGGAAATGATTTAAAGTGGCCAAATTGAAAAAACACTAGAATTCCAATGCGATTATTTCACTGATGGATAGCAAATTTTACTTAAATAAAATACGTGATATTTTTTTATCCCGTGAATCCCGCGAGAATTTTCCCAGAGCGGTTTCAAGTGGTTCGGGTTCATAAAAATTAGCTTATTCCGACACAGTTTTGACTAACACAATAAATAGCTTATATTCTTTTTTAAATGTCACTGTATTTTGTGCTGAGACGTAGGCAGCCACCAATGTTCGTAGTACCATATGGCAGGACCAACTTGCTTAAGGGAAGATTTATATTAGACCGGGCCGTGTCTGGGGCGTTCCGTGTACGTGGCCCGGACGGGGCACGAATTTGAAACGTTACCTACATTTTGTATCGCCCGTTTAGCACCCGGTGTAATATAAACGTGCAGCACGGAGTGGCTCCGCTCCGGCCCCGCCCCGGCCCGGACACGGACCGGTCTAATATAAATCTTCCCTAATAAGGCGCCGATGACACAGGCCTTGCGAACATTGAACAAGATATGTGAACAAATTGACATTTTTATCTGTACTGTGACTAAATTCACAAGAACTGCCTCTTATATGTTACGACGACTAAATTTGTATATATATATCTATAGTGTATTATGTGTACCACGCTATCGTATTGGTGGCAACTGTAATGATAGTGATGTTTGTAAGCAAATAAATAAAAATTGTGCCCTGGAAATCCCGCGTATATTTCAAGTCAAGCGTAGACGAAGTCGCGGGCATATCCTAGTTCTAAATATAATAATATACTTTTGAAGTAATAATACGTCTGTAATACAGTTTTTCAAGTATTCGCGTCTGTTATTAAACATCCGTGGGTACTTTGGCAAAAAAAAGATTGCTTGTTATATAGGTATACTAGCGGCCCCGGCAGACGTTGTCCTGCCTTTAAAAAATAAAATTCTAGAGCCCGATCCCAAAGCCACGTACCGGTTCTAATTGCGAATCTAAATCTAGTACCCACTCAAACACACAAAAACAAAATCACCAAAATCGCTGCAGGTGATTAGGAGGATTCCAGAACCCGATCTCAGCGCCACCTACCGGTTCTAAATGTGAATATAAAAGAGTAATACAATTTTTTTAATTCTAAGTCATGACAAAATAAGATTAAAAATCTTGCCAAAAAATTAAAGTTTATAATTAACAAATAAATAATAGGGGTTGATATTAGAGGGGTGAAAATTTAGGATTGTATGTATTTTTAAATTATCTAAAAATTAAACAATAAATTTTTGGGGTGGACTACCCTTACCATTTAGGGGGATGAAAAATAGATGTTGTCCGATTCTCAGACCTACCCAATATGCATATAAAATTTCATAAAAATCGGTTAAGCCGTATCGGAGGAGTATGGTAACTAACACTGTGACACGAGAATTTTATATATTAGATGATACTAGCGGCCCGGCGCGGTTCCACCCGCGCTCTGTCCCACTTGCGTGGTATATAGCGTCATGTTATATAGCCTATGACACTCTCTGTTAACGTAGCTTTCGAACAGTAAAATAATTTTTAAAATCGGTTTAATAGATCCAGAGATTACCCCCTACAGCGTCACAAACTCACAAATTTTCCCTCTTTATGATATTAGTATAGATTAATATAAGTACTTAAATTATGTAACGTAGAATGTAATATAAATAATAACATTCATTACCTTTGAATCTGGCACGATTATGTGTTAATCTGCTTCAATAAGATAACATTAAATTAATGATCTTGATATTTTGGAACACGTGTTTGCTCGACAACGATCCGGACGCGACTGAGGTGGGTAGTGATAATAATAGAATGTTGATAAACTGATAAATACTATTGAAGTAACTGGTTTTAGCGTAGGTAGCCATTTTCGTGACAATGGCGCGTTTATGTACGCAAAGATTCTGTGTTACTATGCAATTATTTACCTTCAGCCGATATCAGACGGCTCAACTAAATTGAATCGATTTGGTTGAACCGCGTAGTATGATTTTTAGTCACCTGGACTAAAATGAAGGAGTTTTTGGCGGGAATTGAAAGAAGATGTTGTGCTGTGCAGTTTTATTTTCTAAAAATGTGTAAATTTACTCTAAAATGAACAATAGTTGTAGGATATTGATAGTTTTTGAGTAGTAATTATGTGTTTTGTGAGAAATATGAACTGTATAGTCAAATGTGGCCTTTTGAGTTGTCACAAGAACTCCGTTGAATGGCACTAGCTGATTACCTACAGTTCAGCTGTGGTGTAGCATAGGCTTAAGAAAATGAAGAAACTATATTGTAAACTAAGATCTGGCTTAAAGGCCTAGCTTCCAAGCCATAAACTTAAATAAAAAAAATTAAATATACTAAAATGAATGCTGCGATCGTGAGCATAGTGTTGTAGTATGGCTTATTCATAAGTGAGTTGTGTGAGTCGTCGTTGAAGTTGAAATGAAGTGAATAGACTAATTCTGAGGACGTTCGAGTTTATTTAGAAGTTCTTCAGAAGCGTCCAGATCTCTTGTTCATTCAATCTTTTAATCGAAAAAATACAGCAGACATGCTAATGGCCACCTTATGTGAAAGCGATTACCGTCTCCTATGGACTGCAATATCAGAGTTGTTACCAATGAACTGGCGACTTTTTTGAAAAATCCCATTTCGTAAGACTGTAGGAAACCCTCAACTGGGAGGTCATTCCAAATCGTAAATCTGGCGCTAACACGAGGATATATCCAAATAGGGATATCGACTGACAAGTATGCTGGTACCTACGCTCACGTATGGAAGCGAGAGTTGGGTATGGAAGAAAGAGCATGAAAGTAGAGTAAACGCGGTCGAGATGCGAGCACTGCGCAAAATCTGCGGAGTGACGCTCGCGGACCGCGTTCGTAATACCGAAGTAAGAAAGAGAGATGGTCTGAAAGAGAGTATCGGGGTGAAGGTAAGGAAAGGAATGCTCCGGTGGTTCGGGCATGTGGAAAGAATGCATGATGAAAGAATGACTAAACAGATATACAGTGCAAAAGTGGATGGATGCAGAAGTCGTGGAAGGCCACGACACACCTTCCATGATCAAATTGATAGCATGTATTTGATAGCGTGTACTAGCAGAAGGTGATGTCAGAAGCCTTAAGAACAGACGAGCTTGCATGACAAGAGTTATGAATGTCAAAGAGGCAAGTGAGGTGTGTAAGAATAAGCCTAAATGGCACTCTGTTGTTCGTGCCTACCCCGCAAGGGAACTGGCGTGAAGTTATGTATGTATGTATGTAAGTAAAAACATATAATGAAGATATTCATTTTTTAAGAAACACATGTGTTGCGGACAGAGCGCACTCCCCTGATCCGCCCGCCGGAGCATACCTAAGTACTCTCCGCGCCCCGCATACCGCCGACGCCCATAGCTCGCACAATTAGCAGCTAGGCGTCGGACGGTACGCGGATTATAGGATTGGCCTTGGCGGCAAAAATAAATGTCACTCTCATTGACGACTAACCATTCTCTCTCTCAACTCTCTCGCATAATTTGTCATTTTCAATATTTACTTCTTTATGTATATTCTAAGTTACATATATAGTTTAATAATAATCATACAGTTCTCCAGGTGGTAGGGCATTTGCCTGACTGGATGGCTACCATGGTCTAAAGTATGTCGCCATAAGAACCTTGAGTTGTGTTCCGGCATTAGTGACCAGGTTCCAGTTTCCCTTAAGAGAGCAGCAGCGCATTTGTAGTAAATTTTCATGTTGCAAATGTCCATAGGCAAAGGTAACCGCTATCCATCAAGTGGGCCGTCTGCCTGTTTGCTGATCTCCTGCAATAAAAAAGGAGTCCACTTTCTGCCACCAATAACATGTATAATTTAAAGTCTGTTTTTGGAATCGCCTATTAAGCAAATTTCACTTGTATCAGAAGATCCCGCTGTTCCATAACCTTAATATCACATACATTGTATTGTATTTAAAAGTAGTTTATTTCATGAATCAATTTAATTATAATTCAGTTTTCTGGTTAATCTTCCCCCAGTGCCTAAATGCTTTGACAGCTCTGAAGACGTCTTCGGTGAAAACCTTCGGCTTTTCAAGAGCTATGAAGTGACCGCCTTCGTTCAGGACTGTGGTGTTGAGAAGATTGGGATATTTGATTCTTAATATATGTGGTGGTTGGTACAGGATTTCGTCTTTAGCCTGGAGAGCCCAAGTCGGTACTTCCGTTTTATACCTGCAAAGGACAAAGAATGAATAGGCAGTTGGTTGAGCGGGCTAAACCTTTGCCGGTTTACCTCACTGCAACGCAGAGGCTCCGGGTTCGATACCCGGTCTGGTAAATTTCGGAAACGAATTTTCTCCGTTATTTACTACGGTCTGCGTGTCTCGGTTCGGGTTGCTTAATTTGGGGGTATATTATAAAAAAAAGTGTGTTGATAAGCATCGAAAACCATCGAAATGTTATCTAAAAACTATGTATAGAAGTACATAAACAAACAAATAGTATCAAAAACAGCGTATATTACACTAATTGATATTATTTTAGATTTTATTTCATTGCATTAAAGTTGAAATTGTATAATAATAATTAGTGAAGGAATTGTAATATTTTTTTTTTGTTATAAGAATATTTTTTTATTATTATTAACTTAATCAGTAGGCTCAATTTTAGTAATAATTGGCTTGTGGTAACTGAAGTAGGAAACATATGTTTGGGATTCTATTTTTTATTATTTATTATGTACAAAAAACCTGTATACACTCAACAAAAATAATCGTCGCGACACCACACTGTTCAATGCGAAATAGAAAGACGAAACGAAAATAACTGGCTTGCTTTCTATGAGAGAGAGAGAGACAGACAGAGAAACACGCGCACGCCGCACGGCATACAACTATAGCAAAAAGTGTCGTTACAACTTTTGCTCTTCATTTTTTCCGTCTAACCCCCTTTCGCAACGCGCGATAAGGAACTTCGTTCCAAAAACTACGGGCTCTTGCTCCGTTTTTACCTTATCTTAACCCTTACCTTTTTTGCATTAACTTAATTTTAGAAATAATTTTGATTTTTACAAGCTTTATCTTATCTTTAGTGCGTTTTTGTGTGTGACATCTTATTTTTAAATCTGTTAATGTTTTGAGGTGTACCTGAAATTAGAATACTAGGATATGACCGCCACATCGTCTACGCTTGACTTGAAATTCTCGCGGGTTTTGCGGGACACAAAATACCGCAGCATTTGAAAAAGAATCTAACCTATCGTTTTAGTGAAAACTGTGTCGGAATAAGCTAATTTTTATACACTCGAACAACTACAAACCGCTCCCGGGAAAATTCCCGCGGAATTCCCGGGATAAAAAATCACACATTTTATTACATTAAATTTGCTATCGATCAGTAAAAAAATCATATTGGAATTCTTTTTTTTTTAATCTTTCCATTTCAAATCATTCCCAGAAAATTCCAGCGGGATTCCTATGATAAAAAGCAGCGCAGAGTTTAAGTCTTAGAATTAGCCGTCGATCAACGAAAACAAACAGTAGTTTTTATATGAAACCCAAGTCGTCAAGTCGTGGTAGCGTAATGGCTAGCGCACGCGTTCCAGACCCAAAGGGCGCGGGTTCGATCCTGGCTTGAACGCATACACCGCTTAGGCAGTTTTCTGACCTAATGTGCATATTGTTACAATTATCACGTGCTAATAACGGTGAAGGAAAACATCGTAATGCAACCTGCACATCGAGATAACCGATGTGTCAAACCTGCCATGCCGCCTTAGAGAAGCGTGGCGGGTATACTGTCCGTTCCCCTATAGTGGGAGGCCCGAGCCCAGCAGTGGGACATTTATGGGCTGCTATTATTATTTTATTATTATATGAAACCCGAACAAACAGACAAGAAACTAAAAAAAAAATTGCATCGTGTTCTCCATCGTTTAAATAGTCTACTAGCTGTGCCCGCGACGTCGTCCGCGTGGAATTTGCTTTCAAAACCCTCCGATTTAGAAACATTCTTTATTGGTGCTCCGCTCCTATTGCTCTTAGTGTGATTATATATAGCCTATAGCTTTCCTCGATAAATGGGCTATCCAACACTGAAAGAATTTTTCAAATCAGACCAGTAGTTCCTGAGATTAGCGCGTTCAATCAAACAATATTAGTATATTTGGCTACAACACTAATACTTACATTTTAAATATCGCGATATATTTTGAATGAAACGTCCGAATTGAATAATTCAAAAAGTTCTAGAAAGGTATTGAATTCGTCTTGAATATGGAGTAATTTATTTTGATAAGGATTAATACCAAGGTACAAAATAACGAGATTTTGAAGCGACGGATTTTTAATTATTAAAAAAACTAAAAGAAAACACTTATTGTGAGATAACTACAATAGTTAGACATATAGTTACGAGATATTTTTTGTAGACAATTATATGTTCTGCAAAGTGGTAGTACATTGTTTTGTTCTATAATCAATAGTTTTCGCAGCGCATGCCGTGTCCTTACACGGCATGCGCTAATAAAAAATCCTTATTTTTTCGGGTCATTTTTTAACACCTTGGGTTACATTATTGGTCCTTTAGTAAGAATCCCTAATTTTTTTTGAAAATATAATATAGCCTATAGCCTTCCTCGATAAATGTACTATTAAAAACTGAAAGAATTTTTCAAATGCAACCTGCGGTTCCTGAGATTAGCGCGTTTAAACAAACAAACAAACTCTTCAGCTTTATAATATTAGTATAGATTCCATCTTTTTAAATAGCTTCTAGTGTCGAGTTAAACCGTTACATGTTTGTGTGATGAGGAGAGTGTAGTATGTATAGTGTGGCACTTATATGTAGTGGCATATATCTCTCCCCTGGGGTTGTTTTCTCAAAAAAAAATAATATTTGAAACTATAAACTTTGCAACACCAGGAACAAAGCCAACGCGTTGCTAGCCTTTATAGTGGAATAGAGGATATGGGATATGACGGAAGAGAGACGGATAGGATAAGAGAGCTGTGGTAGAGGGGGAAGAGGACAGAAGGGGGAAGAGGTCAGAAGGGAGAAGAAGAGAGAAACACGATAGGTTCAATCAAGACTGTTTCACACCAATATTCTGAGAGCGTAGTATTACTCCAAACGAGCCGACCCTAAGAGCCGAAATCAAAGTAACGACTACAGTATAGCTCCAATACGTCTCATGACAATACTCACACATCGAAATCCATATTTAGAGACTTCTTATTTGCAATCTCAGCATAGAATCTCATAGAAGTTGTTATGGTGTTCGTGCTCCAGTATATCATGATGTTATCGATCAGTTGTTCTTTGGTATAATGGTGTTCAAAACCACCGTCTTTTTGGTATTTATGAACTTTTCTCGTCCCGATTGCAAATTTGTCCAGGATGTAGGCTAACAATCCCGCTGGAGAGTCTGTTAAGGATATGCCTAAAAAAGATTGGAAATTATTTTAGAGCAGACAATATGACGGCCCACTTGATGTAGGTGACAATATACTACTGGCCTCAAAGGGGTACTGGAACCTAGTTGGTATGGCAGCAAAGTCTAGATGGTGGCCATCAATACGTGCTAATTCTCCACCAAGTGAATATGAGTGATCGGGTGGCCTGTTGTAAGAAGCAACATAACGTTGCCTCTTACCACAGGCCGCCCGACCACAAGAATTAGTATTCTTTCTCCTTTCTGATACGGATGATTCATTTATGAGCACTAAAGATATGAATACAAAAGTCTAAATATCGCGCAAACGTAGTCATAGCCAGATAGAAGTATAAACTACAAATAGACTTACCAATAGTATCAGGTTTGGTAGCCTGCATATGGAAGTAGCCAAACTCTTCAATAAGGAAACTCATGATAGTAGATAGCGGATACATTCTATCCGCTAAATGATCCTCCACTACAAGCGAGGGAAAGACAGTGCCAATAAGAGTTCTGATTATAGCGCAGATGTGCTGTAATTAAAATAGGTCAATCTAGTACATCTGTTGTTAGCCATTCTACTATTATACCTGCAAGATCTAGGATAAAATTCAAATATGTGATCAAAAGACATGAAAAATTGTGACATTAAACCGCAGCAATGAGAATAAATCACCAATAGGAAGACATGGAAGCGTTTTATTAAACAAAATATTTTAGTCAAAGCGTTCACTCGATATTAGACAGATCATGTCATACTAATCAACCAAAGTAATCCAGATAAACATAAACATGGATTATTCAATGTCATTGAATGCCGTTGTGTACTTTGAGTTCTGTGGTTATCAACCGAATTGATTCAATTTGGTTGATCCGTCTAATATCAGCATTAAAGAACTTGAGAAAATACTTTCAATGAAAGTTGTTTTTATTCAAAGCAAGCAAAATCATCATCATAAAAATTGTTTTTGTTCAAATTATCAGCAAAATCATCATCATCCTGAAAATTGTTTTTGTTCAAAGCATCGTCAAAATCATCTTCATGAAAATTGTTTTTATTTAAAACATCATTCAAATATTATTATTATTTATATTGAATAGGTTCGCGTTTGACTGACATTGCGCTTGATGTCAGGTGGAAATGCAGTCTAAGGTGGAGGACGCTCCCCTAGAAGATACTTGTTCACGCAAGACTTGAAGACACCTAGAGTTTATTTTTCAGAAAAAACAGACGACGGTAAAGAATTCCACTCTTCAGCGGTAGGTATGATAAAAATGGAAGCATAGCTTTTCGTCTATCGTGTTGCTATTTCCATCATATATCGGTGGTGTGTGTCCGGTGGTAAAATGGTGACGGAGGAAATAATTCATGCTATTCCGTGGCATAATCGCCGAAGTGTATCCTATAGAATACTGACAAACTAGCGACTTTACGTCGATGATTTAGGCTCTGAAGCCTCTCGTTGAATAGTCGGTTATTGCCTATAAGCTTCCTAGCTCTTTTCTCTATTGATTTAAGTGTCTCAAACTGGTATTTGGATGATTCATCCCAAAGATGAGAGCAGTATTCCATGCAAGACCGTACTTGTGCCTTGGTAAAGACACAGCAACTGAAGTGGTGTGAAGAACTGCCTCAACTTTGATAGAAACCCTAGCTTTTTGGCAGCCAGCTGAGCAACAGATTCTATATAGGAGCCAAAATTTAGAGATTGTGTTAAGGAGATGCCAAAAAGCGGAAGACTGTCAGCTATCGGTATGGATCCATCTCGGAAAGTACGAATAAAGTTGAAAGGACTCCTTTTGGCAGAGAAGAGATACGCCTGGGTTTTCAAATAACCGTTCAGTAGCTTTTGAGATATGGGGATTTGGATGAGTTTTATGGTTTCATAGGAAAATAACGAAACCTCGCCAGACCTATCATAGTGTGCTGACTGCCAAGCATCTAACAAAATTTACTCTTTTCCCAAATCTTATTGCATAATTATCCAGTACCATATTTCAATCAAATTCTACCCATATATATATTAGATAATTACTGTGAAATAGCTGCGATACACAAATAGACGGACTGACGGACATAACGTAAGGTTTCTATTTTTATCAAAATAACTATAGAGCAGGCTCTTGAAATACCTTAATATATGCCAAATTTGTGTGATAGCCAAGAATGTCTTCTTTGTATAAAGTTGCCATGATAGATCCAATGCGAGCACCCAAATCGCCGCCTTGTACATAAAACTTTTTGTGTCCAAGTCGATCCATCAGGTTCTTGAAGATTACTGCAACTTGAGGAGCACCCAGACCAGGTCTTACTGCTGCCTGTGAATTACAAAGAGTAGCTTTAATTTATGTAATGCCAATCTGTACTGAATTTGACGTCTTGATCATTATTGCATTCAGAGTGATTGCTTTAAAACCCGCAAATCATTGGCCTACTTTTTTTCCTTTTCTGATGGTCTGCACCATTCCTTATGTGAGACCATTGATACAAATATGATTCTCCGTGATATTAAGCCAGAATTTCTTGGGTCTACCTCTTCTACCAAGATCTGGCAGAGACGGAATGACTATAATTTTCTTTCCCACATAACTAAACTTAGGTTTCCGTAAATTATTACTATATCAGCACAAGCAAAAAATACGTTTTAAATAACAATCTGCCGAGAAGAATGACCTTTAGTAATAACTATTGATAATTAGATAGTATTCCTTTGGAGATACGTTTCACAATAAGAACAAATTCATTATTGAATCTTGCAGATTATTCAGTGAAGGCTATGATTTTAGCTCTGCTACTGATAAGACTCAATGGTGCTACTTACATCAGAGAAACCATACCCAGGCAAACTTGGTACAACTACTTCGAATGCAAAGTCGAAGTCTGCTGTTTGCTTTGTGAGGAGAGGTATCGACTCGTAGAACTCTCTTACAGAACCAGGCCACCCGTGAAGTATCAAAATTGGGACAATTTCTACACCCACTGGCACCTGAAACGAAATTAACATTATGAAATTTATTAACTCCAACGTCCACATACATTGGAGTATTAAAGATATTTGGTAGGTGTGTAGAAGTCTCGTGTGTCTACAAAAAATGTAGTACACTCGTAACCGTTTATAGCCCCGAGGGACCATTATTACTTCGCCGTAAGCTGATTTTAAAAAACAGGTGATAAACCAAAGTAAAATCATACCTGGGGTTTGACTCTGATGAAATGTATATCCAGTCCTTGCACATTGGTCTTGTACTGTGGAAACTGGTTAAAGAACTTCTTCCTTTCAGTGAAATTGTACTCCTCCGCCCAATATTTGAGCCAATATTCGATCTGGTCGGAGTTGAAGCCATATTCGAAAGCGATGCCTTCTAAAGGTTTTGTGAATGGTCTGGAATTCTTAATTCTTCGCTTAAGATCTGATATCATCTGAAATTTCATTGATGACATTTTTATTTAAACTTATATTAAGAAATATTTTGTTAAGTTTTCGCGACTTGTATACATAATAAAACTACGTTTTAACGGTTTTAAGCGCGGTAATTTTATTTGATTTTGGTTTTTCCGACGTTTCGGCCACTTTTCAGTGGCCGTGATCACGGAGGAGGAGCCAAACACAAAGAGGAGCATAAAAATACGAGTAAAAGAACACATTGCTGACATGAAACACACAAGGTCTACGAAGTCTGCGATCAGTGAACACACGCTGGATAAACCCAACCACTACATCAGATTCGATAACCCACAAATCCTCGCGAAAAAGAATCGTTTCATACCTAGAATGATGCGTGAGGCTATTGAAATCAAAAAACACCCAAATTTCAATAGAGAAGATGGTTGGCAAGTACCACCTGTTTGGGATCCAATCATCAAAACTATTAAGACCCAAACCCAGCAAAAACCAGCTGCCAGACCTCAAGACACTGTGAGCTCTTTCTGCGTACAACGAAACACAAACCAACTTGACTGATAATTACTTTTATTTTTCCTTCCACCCATTTTAATATTATATAAAATTATTAGAGCTAGGCATGTTTGCTGAAGAGTTTCTTGCGCCGCTTCTTCTCTTCAAGCCATAATATGTTGCGAAGCGGTAGTAAATTAGATTAGGCTCCCATAGAGTAAATAATAACCATAAACAAAATTAAAATTAAATAATTAAAATTAACAAGTTGGCGGTAGGCTAAATAAAACTTTAACAATACTCGTAGACATTTGACATCTTTGTCCTCCGTGATCACGGCCACTGAAAAGTGGCCGAAACGTCGTAAAAACCAAAATCAAATAAAATTACCGCGCTTAAAACCGTTAAAACGTAGTTTTATTATTTTATACTAAAAAAAACTAAATAACTAAGTCCGTTGGCTAAGCGACCCAAAATGTGTCTTGGCCTTCGAGATAAGAACACGCCAGCTGTTTCTGTCCTGTGCGATTTCTTGCCAGTTATGGGCTTAAATCTCACACAGGTCAGCCTCCACTCTGTCCCTCCACCGGTACTTGGGGCGACCGACTGGGCGTCGCCCATGCGATCGTCCCAAATGGGCCCTCTTCACGCTTCCATCCTCTCCCACCTCCAAAACCTAAATAATTAACCTTATTGTATTATATTCTACCTATAATACTTGATACCACAAGTAGAATACTGAACCTAAATCGTCGTCTTTTGTGATTTTTTTATTGCATGTGTTCAGCAGACAGGCAGACGTCCCATCTGATGGAAAGCGGTTACCTATGCCTATGGACATTTATAACACCAAAGGTGCTACCAATGTACTGCTGCTCTCTAAAGAGAGGCTGGAACTTGGCCACTAATGCCGAAACACAACCAGATGGCCAAATACCTATCACTTGGCTGTGGGTAGTTTTGTCGTCTCTTACGGCAGGTCGATCAGCCGCAGAAAATTGTTTTGTTTTCCGTTTCTTTATCCGATAAAGGTAAGGTACCCAGGAGACTTGTTACGTCACCTGGCTGGATCGCCATAGCGATCCGTTGCCCGAGGTAGGCACCAGTTTTCTGATCACCCGAAGACTCGATTAATTGTTCTAAACACTCTTTGTAGAGACTCATAGTTCTTTATGAAATAGAAGGTTTCTACATACCGTTTCATTAAACTTCACGTGAAAAGGCCTCACAGATACATCATATATTGTCTTCAACTCTTCAGGACCCCACCATTCTTCGGGATCCAATTGGGGCAGGGGTCCAGGAACTTGCTTGTAAAGTAGATAACCTCCAAAAGTAATGGCGGTGAGTAATACAGCTAATGTAATAATCCTTGCCATGTTTAACTGAAATTCCATATTTATTGTGAACCGATTTTCAAGTTTTTTTTTATTCGAAAGGGTATACTCCTGAGGATTGTTACGAAGTCAGGATCCCATGAGTGGATTCCAGGGAAATCGAGAGAAACCCTCGAATATTATAATCACATACTACGTGTTTCATATATCTTTTTCTAAAGCTATTCAAATATTTGCGTAACTAAAAGTTGCAAATAATAATATTTTAACAAAGACCAAAACCGAGTTCAAACTAAAAATTAAAAATGAAATCGACTAAAGCAAAACATAAAAAAACTTACAACATATAGTCATTTTTATGTTCTACTTCGCATCGACTTCAAGACGTAGACAAAATGTATTTTCAACACATTTGCTCAATAAATGCATTTAAGAAGCCTGTAGACATTGTTCGAAAGTTACAAATTACGCACCACACAATGTAACGTGCGGTAAAATATATACTCTCACCTAAGTATCTATTTTACCGCACGCCGAGCGGTAAGTAGGTACTTAGGTAAAAAAAAAACAGTTCCACCAACGTCTCTCACATTACGAATTTAAATAAGCTGAGTAATCGAACCTTCTTGGAAGCCATTTTGGTCAATACAATTGCCCGACTTTAATACTATAGAAAAATGAGACGAAATATGTACTTTTAATTTGCACCACGCGCACGTGGCGCCATTTTCGTATTAGAAACGTCAAAGATTGTTGCGACTTTCCGACTGATGTGTTTTGTGTGTGTGTGTGTGTGTGTGTGTGTGTGTGTGTGTGTGTCTGTGTGTGTACGCGCGATGTAATCTTCATACAAGTAATGTTAATTTATTACCAATGGTAAAGTAAGAGAGTGGATAGTCTATACAGATAAATAAAATAGAAGTGTCTGTTTGTAAGGGGCCATCCACAAATTACGTCACACGAATTTCATGATTTTTTGACCCTAGAGCTTTTTGCGATATTCAGAGACATGGTCATATTTCTTTAAGCCAGATATAAACCCGAGGCAAAAATTTTGAAGTCGCTCTAGTTTATTGAGTTGTTCTACAGTAAAGTCAAGATAAAAAGCGTCCGCATAATCAAGGATTGAAAGTAAAAGGGATTGAGCAAGCGTAGCCTTGTTAACAGTCGGTAGAAAGTATTTTAACCTCCTAAGCGATGCAGAAGAAGCAAAGACTCTACGACTCAGTTCTGTGATGTGACGCCACCAAGGCAGTTCCCTATCGGTGATTACGCCCAGATTTTTAACTTTATTACTAATAGACCTAAATAGGTCCTATTTAGGTTCACCTTCAATATGAGGAAAACTAGTTAGTTAAACAAACAACTACTTCTCTAAATAAATCATGCATTAAATCCGTGTATCTAAATCTGATGAACCCATTTATTATTTCACAGGTGACAAGTAAAGTAAATTTCTTTTTCTGTGGTATTCTACCAGCTAGTAGTTTTTTTTTGTCATTGTTAAATTGTAAATATATAGTTTAACTTTAAGTAAATTAAATAACAATTTTGTGAAAATTAAATTTTATATCTTAAACTAATATATAAAGCTGAAGAGTTTGTTTGTATGTTTGTTTGTTTGAACGCGCTAATCTCAGGAACTACTGGTCTGATTTGCAAAATTCTTTCAGTGTTAGGTAGCCCATTTATCGAGAAAGGCCATAGGCTATATATCATCAGGCTAAGACCAATAGGAGCGGAGCACCAATGTAGAATGTTTCGAAATCAGGGGGTTTTTAAAACAAATTCCACGTGGACGACGCCGCGGGCACAGCTAGTTATAAGTATAAAATCGTGTTACAAAATTGATGATTTTCTTATTAATTAATTAATGCCGCGATTTAACAGTAAATGTAAAAAAATGTTTTATTATCTATGGCTCACATAGTTTTTAAATTTTTTGACAGCAGGTAAGTAAAATCTTTTCCCAGGGACGAAAAGTACTATTTTCATCCGCGTGATCAGGTTTTTTTTAATTGCAAAGTCCAGCAGACAAGCAGACGGCACACCTGATGGAAAGCGGTTATCACCGCCTATAGACATTTGTAGTACCAAAGATGCTACAAATGCGCTGCTGCTCTCTTAAGGTAAACTGAAACCTGGCAACTGAAGCCGGAACACAACTCAAGTTTGTTATGACGGCATACTCCAGAGCAGGGGTGGTAGTCATCCAGTCGGGCAAATACCCTCCCACCTGGCTGTGGGTTGTTTTGTCGCCTCTTACGATAGGCCGCAGAAAATTGTATTCTTTCTTCGTTCTTGCACGGATAAGAGGATACCTTCGAACCTAGTTTCCAAGTATGAAACATGAAACTAATCGTGCCTGTACTAAAAATTTCATGTAAGAGCCGCAGCCAAGTCAAGCCAAGTCTAAAAGCAGCATGCAGCGTGCGTGGTAAGTATTTTAATTCTAAGTATTGGAAATCTAAAAATTAAATTATTAAAGCAAAATAAGTTAAAAATGTAACTGCTTACCTGTTAGCTATCTTGTCTTGACCAAATCACTTTAAATATACTTAGAAGGATGAAACTAATTAGACTTTTAAAAGGCCACAGAATAATTAACTTCAATACAATCAGAATACGACTAAAGGTATATCCACACTCGTGCGCTTTTAACTTAATCTCACTACTCGTCGTCTTATCGTCTAACGTAGTACAAACTGTAAGTACTATTATTGGCAAATCCCCTAATTATTACTTTTCTCTATAGACTCTAGGTCCGTAAAGGGCCATTTATATGGAGAGAGTTTCTTGCCTCGAAGATACGGTTGTCGAAAGCGAGAAAAAAAATATCATGTAAACTAAACATACTCATCACCGAGCTCGGATGGCAAGTCTCGCATTCAAATCGGTTCAAACTGATTTGTACGATACTCGCATGAACTTGAAAAATGTCATACGAGTTCTAGTTTAGACAAGTCGAGAAATCGTAGGCGATCTCAATGCGAATTCTGTCGTAGTGTAAACTGTTGGGGGCTAAGAAGACGTAACTAATGAATACGCGAGGTTTTCGTTGTTACAAGATATATTTATATATTTTCAATTGTAACTTCATCGGTGGCAGAAACAACTCAAAGACAGCCACGCAATTCAAAATATTAAATTCAAATTAAACATATACAAAAAGTTTGTATATCCATCATAAACAAAACCCCTTGGTGATAATTAGCTTACGATTATCGTATTACATACTCGTAGGCCAGTTTTGTTTTTTCGTTCAATGTAAACATGTCAATGCAATTATTGACTAAAGAGTATCGCGTACGAAAATAGTATACGACTTCTTACCCCAAAACGTGCGATAAACTCTCAATGGCCCTTAACTTCATTACTAAGTAGGAGGCATGCGAGCCATTCCGGCGCGCCGTCGCTGCTGCCACTTGCACGCGGCGTGTATGTAAGTAAGTACGTCAGTTGTAACCAATTTCCATATTATTTTTAAATCTATAGGCAATGTAAATATTGAAAAATTACTTAGCTCTCTAAAATCGTTTTTTAACTTATTAGCATGATATGGAGAAGATGTATACGGTGAAACTAGTCACACTGTTTTACCAACTATTGTCGACATACCTCTCTCTACCTGTATCTATGCAAATAAAGATTCATTCATTGTGATGGTCTCAATTTTCTTTATTCTACTAAATCCATAATATCTTCTCGACATCTTCCCGACGGAATAGTAGTAGAAGAAAATAGGCATTACGTACCATTAGCAGAAATGTCGTCAGCCGAAATGAATATTTTCGTTACGCGTGGCGTGAACATCCTGGGGCCCGGGGAAAAGGTGACGGCTCCCATTTATAGTGCTGACTAAGTGCTGTTGTCGTCGAGGGGAAGACGAGCAATCTTTGTGACTGGTCTCGTTAAGCTGCCATCCTTGGTGCTGAGTTCTACGACTCGGACGACGTCATCCTTTCCGGGCAGAATCTTCTTTATTCTTCCCATCTTCCACTGGAGTCTGGGAAGATTATCCTCCTTTATGAGTACCAGCTCACCAATCTTGGGTCGACTGGTTTCCGTAGTCCATTTAGATCGGGATTGGAGAGTGTGCAGGTAGGATTTCGACCACAAGGTCCAAAATCGCTGAGCCAACGCTTGCACTAAGCGAAAACGTCGTAGGGTTGATGGAGGAGAGGATTCATGGGAATGTTCGGGTAATGCGGTAAGTGGGCGACCTATAAGGAAATGACCAGCGGTTAGGACTTCGAAGTCTGTAGGGTCTGAAGACAGAGGGCAGAGTGGTCGAGAGTTGAGAACGGCCTCAATACGGGCTAAGAGTGTAGAAAATTCTTCAAAGGTCAGATGCTGCTCACCTAATACGCGATAGAGTAATTGCTTAGTAGATTTCACGGCTGCCTCGTGCAGACCGCCAAAAGAAGGAGCTGAGGGCGGATTGAGCAACCATGTGATCTGCTGTGTGGCTAGCTTGTGCGTAATTCTATCATCATTGGCCTTTAAGAAGTTTTGTACTTCTATGAGCTGATTTCTTGCGCCGACATAGTTTGTACCGCAATCAGAGCGAATTAGGGTAGGGATTCCGCGCCGACTAACGAACCTTTGCAGTGCCGCAAAAAAGGCGTCCGTAGAAAGTTCCGAGACAGCCTCTAAGTGCACTGCCTTGGTGGCGAGACAAACGAAAACACAAAAGTAGCCTTTGAGAAGTTTGGCATTGCGTAGAGTACTTGATTTAATTAGGAATGGTCCGGCAAAATCCGTGGACACTTGACTAAACACCGGTTGTGGGCTGACTCGATCAGCCGGTAGGTCGGCCATAAAAGGGGGATTCGGCTGAGCTCGATGCCTAAAACAGCGTACACATTTAAAGACACGGTGACGAATGACTCGCCTTCCAGATAAAATCCAGTATTGTTGACGGAGTAGTGCGTGTAGTGTATCTGCGCCCGGGTGGCAGTGTATAGTGTGGAAATGATCTATAATTAGGTCCACAAGGGGGCTTGAACTGGGTAAGATGAGGGGATGTTGTGTGTCATATCTAAGGGCTGAGTTGGACAAGCGCCCTCCTACTCTAAGAAGACCATCCTTGAGAAAGGGCGAGAGGCGTTGTATTCGCACTGTACATAATTTGTTAGTTTGCAGTCGGTGGATGTCTTCAGCGAACATATTTTGTTGGACTGAGCGTACCCAGTGTAAGAGCGCTTTCTTACGTTCGTCTACGGTAATGGGACCAACGATGCGAGAGTGAGAAGATACCAAGCAATTGTGTGCAAAACGTTTAATACATGCGGTTACGCCTACAAGTGTGTCTAAGGAGCTGAATCTCGTGAGTAAATCCGTGTCTAGATCAGGAACCGCGATGTGAGCTACCATTTTTCTTGGTTTTAGACCAGGCAGTACGTGATGACCCAAAGCAGGGGGCATCGTGGGCCAGGTATCAGGTGGGGCCTTGAGCCAAGTAGGCGACCACCATAGGTCATAGGCTAAGAGTTCCTGTGCTGATATTCCCCTGCTAGCACAGTCGGCAGGGTTAAGAGCTGAGGGTACATGTCTCCAAGTAGGGTTACATGGATTGGCTGCAATGGCAGAGACTCGATTGGCCTCAAAGACCTGTAGGGATTGAGAAGGAGTTTTAAGCCAGGCGAGTACGATAGTACTGTCTGACCAACAAAAGTGTTGCTGAATGGTAATGTGGGCAGAAAGTTGAACAGAGACGCGAGAAATGAGCAGCGAAGTGAGGTGTGCAGCTGAAAGTTCCAGCTTTGGTATAGTCTGTCGGGTTTTAATGGGGGCTACCTTGGATTTAGAAACAAGTAGTCTGACGTGTACCTGACCCGTGATATTCGTTTCATGAAGATAGACTGCGGCTGCATATCCGGATTCGGATGCATCGGCAAAACCGTGTAGGGTGTAGGTGGAATCTTTGCTGGTGCAAATTGTTCTGGGGAGTCGAAGAGCAGAGAGTAGAGGTAAGTCTTCAAAAATGTGCTGAAATTGAAATGTGACATCATTGGGAGCCGATTCATCCCAGTCTAACTTTAGAGTCCATAGGTGCTGAATGAGCAGTTTTGCGCGGAAAATAACTGGGCTGATCCATCCACTAGGATCGTATAAACGAGCGATGGTACTGAGTATTGACCTTTTGGTAAATTTTTCCAGTGTAGGTACCGAAATGTGATATGTAAATTCGTCCGTTTGGGGTATCCATTGCATACCAAGTACCTTGATTGCATTGGAGTCGGGTACAACATCAAAATCCTTGGGTATGTCACATTGATCATCCGGGAAGCGTTCTAACAGCTGACGAGAGTTTGAGGTCCACTTTCGCAAATGAAATCCCCCTAGGGCTAGTAACTCAATGAGTTCAGTCTGCAGAGCTATTGCCTTGTCAACTGAATCATGCCCAGTCAGAATGTCATCCACGAATATGGAGTGCGTAAGAACCTGTGCAGCCTGGGGAAAACGGTGACCTTCATCAGTGACCAGCTGTATAATAGATCGATTGGCGAGGAAGGGGCTGGGTCGTAGGCCATACGTGACAGTGGACAGGGCGTAAGTGAGCAGAGGTTGATCTGGAGAAGAGCGCCATAGAATGAGTTGGAACCGTCTGTGGTCTGGGTGAACTAGTATATTTCTAAACATCATCTGGATGTCTGTACTAAAGACCACTTTGTGAGTACGAAAATTTAGAATGATGTCAGTAATATCACGTTGGAGCGGTGGGCCAGTGTGCAGACAGTCATTAAGACTGACACCATTAGAGCTCTTACAGCTGCCATCAAAAACCGTGCGAAGTTTTTCAGAGTTGGCTTTGAAGATGCCATGATGCGGGACGTAAAAATGGTCTTTTCCTTTGAATGTGCTGGGGTGACAAAGAGCCATGTGGCCCATGTCAATGTATTCCTTCATGAAGTCGATATATTTTGAGCGGAGGGTAGGATCTCTTTGGAGTTTGCGCTCCAAATTAAGGAATCGTCGTAGTGCAATAGCGTGGGTTGCACCGAGCTTAGGTGCCTTTGTAAGAAAGGGAAGGGATACTATGTATCGCCCTGTGGGATCACGTGTGGTGGTAGAACGAAAGTTCTCCTCACACTCGTCAGAGGTTGAGTTGTCCTTTGATTGCACTTCTTCGACTTCCCAGAATCTCTCCAGAGCGGAGTGTATTTCTTTATTTGAGTGTTGGGGTTGTAAACAGTCAATATTTACTAGTGCTGAATTAACTTGAGGCTCAGGCTTTGTGTAGTTTGGATTGATAGGACCTAAAAGAGCGAAATTGAAGATCGTGCCGAAGGCTATTGGTCTGCCGGGGCCCAAAAAAATTTTGTTACCATCCAAAATTTGGCCCAAGACATCAGAACCTAAAATTAAGTCAATAGCGGCTGGAAAACGATAAGACGAGTCTGCTAGGGGAAGCTGTGTCGAGTCGAGGAGTGGAACAACGTCAGGTAACATTGTTAATGGTAAAAGACCTGTCAAATCTGGTAGAATGTATGCCTTTGCGCTAATTACTGGGACTTCGGTGTGAATAGGGCGGAATGTGATGGTAGTTGAAGAACTAGAGTTTTGAGTCTGCTGATTACCGACTCCTGTAATTTTTAGTTCTGTGTGCTCGACAGGCAAACGTAATTTTTGTGTCATAGTTTTAGTTAACAAGGTTAGCATGGAACCGCTGTCTAATAATGCTCTTGCCTTATGAAATTCTCCAGCGTTGTCTGCTAGTTCTAGGGACACAGTGGGTAATAAAACTGGTGGATCGTGTACTGTAATGTGCTGAGTATGTGCTGAAATATGACTGTCATTTTGGTTAGCTTTATCAGAGGAAGTAACAGGGCTGCCGGGCAAGTGATTATTATGATAAACTTTATTATCATAGTGCTGAGTATGAAACTGGGATTTATTTTGTTTACGTGATGTAGTGGATGGTGTATATTGTAGCGATGGTATGGGTGGGTGTAGTGTAGTATTGTGTAAGTGAGTAGCAGGTAGTCATTGTTGTGAATTAATAGGTGAATTACGACGAGAAGAGTTTCTTGATTCCGTGGTTGGGCGGGTGTGTTCTTGTCCTCTTAGTTGTGGGGGCAAGAGGTGAGAATTGTCATATGTGGGTGATTCAAAGCCACTGCGATGTAAGGTGGTATGGTGTTTCTCGCTATCACATTCTCTACACCGTCCTGTGGATCTGCACTCGTCAGAGTAATGGGGTCCTAGACACTTACGGCACCGTTCATGAGCTTGGATAAAATCCCAGCGCCCTTGCGTAGGCTGTCTTAGGTATTCACCGCAGTTCAGCAACCTGTGTCCTCTAACGTGACACCAAGGGCAGTAATAATTATTGGTCGGTGCTGGTGGGTGGGCGGAATCTTGTGCTATGGGCTCGAAATATTGTGTAGACTGTGGGTATCCTTGAGCGTACTGTACAGGGTACGCTTGACTTTGTAGAGGATATGCAGGGCGCGTTAAAGGTGGGCGGACGGAAGTAGTGGGCTGAAAACGAACGTGCCGAATTTCTGGTCTGGGTGCAGAAGCGCGTGGTTGGTACCGTGCTGAGGGAGAAGCACGTTCAGTTTGTCTGTATGTCGGGCTGAGGGGAGGGGGGGGTGGGTTATATGTCTCAGTTTCTGTGCAACGTGCATGGTCTTCTAAGAATGTGATTACATCCTTTAAGGTGGGCAGAGTGTCTGAAGACCCATGCGTTCGTTCAAATAATGTGCGAAGCTCGCCCTTTAACTTCCGCACTACTATTGACACTAGGACGTAGTCTGAGTCATGTAGTGGTAAGTTTAGGTTTTTAAGCGCCGATTGGGTTGAAATAAGAGGGGCTAAAAATAACTGTCTGATTTGTGAGCGGGTGGTGATGTGGGGTAACTCTAGTATCATATCTATAAACCTATCAATGAGAACTCGGCGATTTTCGTAGCGATTGGCAAGTGTTGTCATCGCTACATCGTAGTTCTCATCGGTAACCTTGAGGTGTGATACCATACTGAGAGCTTCTCCGGAGAGGCAAGAAAATAAATAGTGTAATTTAACTGCACCTGACAAATTACCGGCAGTGTCCGTAAGGCTTTTGAAAATAGTTATGAAAGATGGCCAATCCTCAAGCTTGGAAGAAAATTTGGGTAGATCTATTTTGGGCAGAACAGTAGACGTGGAGAATGTGGGCGAGCTTGGTTTGATGCTTGAGCTGATGGTGATGTTTGCCACCAAAATTTTTTCATATGCTTCTATAGCCGAGGTGTAGTAGTCAAAGTACCATTTTTCCACTTTGTCGTCAAGGTCTTTAGAGTCCAAGATCTCATAATATACTGTATCCAACTTGCCCTTTATATCGTCCAATTTTGTAAAGCGCCCTATGAAATCGTTTACACTATACTTTTTGTCTCCTTTTAATATAAGGTTAGCTATCTCTAATAGGAAAGTTATGTACTTATGGGTTTGCATAAAGATGGCAGATTGCGATTTGGTAGGCATGACGATGAGAAGTGCACAATAAGAAAAGGAAAAGCAAACGAAAAAAAAAAAAAATTTTTTTTTTTTTTTTTTTTTTTTTTTTTTTTTTTTTTTTTCTTTTTTTTTTTTACTAATGCTAATAAAGAACACGCAAGAAAGCAGCCAGAGAAACGTAAGAAATACGAAATAAATAAAAATGATTAGGAAAAAAAATATATATCAAACTGTCGTGTGCGCTGAGTCTTAATAAACACGAAGCTATATATAAGCTATAAAAGTTGCACGGCAAGCTAACCACACCGAGTGAAACGAATATAATATTCAATATTATTATATCGATCCGATATCACGTTTAGTGCAAGTATTCGAGAATAGGTGTGCTGAATAAAGTACAGAATACGTACTCGAGGTTATATTAACCTACCTACGTACCAAAAAATAGTTATCGTGTAGCAATTTGCGTAATTATCTGAGGAATGTGGAATGGGTATTCAAATATATAAGGGCAGAAGTAATATGTTTATAAGAAAACAAAAAAGAAAAAACAAGGGCAGAAAACGGGTAAATGGGCAGATTGATAATGATTGTTTATTTAACTTTTTAGGTATGCGAAAATTTACAATTTGGTTTGAATTAACCATAAAATGGCAAAATACGGTTGTTGCAGACTGTATAAATAGGTCGCCAGTTGGAATATTCGGTTCGAAAGACCATATGATCTGGCCGATTGCCAGATTTCAAGGGTGCAAGGGTAAGAGGGAATGGAGATAAATGGACTCACCCGTAATAATATGAGCTGAGTAACCGGAGCGTCTGCGATACAGGAGCAGCAGTGCGTGTTCTCTTGTTATATATCTCCCGCTTCACAACTAGATTCACTTGCCACTTATCACCAAGCTCTTGGAACCCGGTTAGTATTGCAATTGGGTGGATATCTCAAATGCGCGCGCGATGCGTGAATGTTTTTACGCGCGTGGCGTGATGTATGTGTGTATCTTGTATATTACTTATTTTTGTTAATATATTTATATAATATATTACATAATTAAAGTATAAAATATTAGTATACACAACCCTGCCTTTTGCTTCTCCCCTTCTCGCTAGGCTCATACGTCTGCTGGAAAAAAACTCTTTTAGGGTTAAGCTCGCCTTTGTACATCACCAATATTGTATAATTGTGTATGTATTTGTCATCCGTGCAGGAACGGAGAAAGAATACAATTTCCTGCGGCCGGGCGGCCTGTCGTAAGAGGCGACTTAACAACCTAGATGGAAAGCGGTAGGGCACTTGCCCTATGGAAATTTGCAACAACAAAGGTGCTACAAATGCGCTGCTGCTCTCTTAAAGGAGACTGGAACCTGGTCACTAATGCCGGAACACAACACAAGGTTGTTATGGCGGCATACTCTAGACCAGGGGTGGTCGCCATCCAGTCGAGCGAATACTCTACCACCTGGCTGTGGGTTGTTTAGTCGCCTCTTACGACAGGCCGCCGGCCCGCAGGAAATTGTATTCTTTCTCCGTTCCTGCACGGATATATAATAAAGAATCAGGTCCCAGGTAGGGCATTCGTCTACCACCTACTACTACATATCTAGAATATGCCGCCATAACTACTCTGAGTTGTGTTCTGGCATTAGTGGCCAAGTTCCAGGTCCCAGGCAGTATTCAACTTCAAGTCTTTATTGAAAACAAGTTCCACTGGAGAATACTTTTTGAAAATCAAATATATAGGTTGAAATTTAAATTTATTTCCGACTTTATATACACCGCTTCGCGACATGTTATAGCTGTTAAACAGAAGAAGCGGCAAGAAACCCCCCCAGCAACGCGTCAAGATTTTTTTTTTTATAAATTTTATGCAGAAGTTTGTTGCACCATTACTTTTCGAAGAATTAATGAAGTTGTAGCAAACAGTGTATACTCAGTAAGTCAAAGACATTATAACAAGTAAGAAAAATATTATTACCGGCATAATAATGACAAGACGTCCTAAAAATTTATACTGCAACATATCTCCATAAATTCCTTACATATTTGGCAAGATAAAAACGTTATAAAAGAAGATAGTATAAAAGGCTGGACAGAGCAAATTTTCTAACATTGTAGCACCTTTGATATTGCAAATGTCCATAGGCAACAAGAATCGCTTACCATCAGGTCAGCCGGTCTGCTGTATTCATGCAATAATTAAAACAACCAAAATAATAGAAAAATACATTGTTTATTCAACATTAACAAAATAATGGAAAAAAAATATCAAAATTAACAATTTCAATACTAAAGGTTTTGCTAGTTCCACTTTGTTCCCTAAATGTCACCAGATTCTTCGTTTTTATAACATAGAAGAAGAACACATGACATACAATCGCCCAGAAAATACGTAAATCGAGCAACACATTACGCAGATACTACAATATTTTATCTGCGTATATAAACTTAATTAACTGAAAGTACCACACACTATGCAGGTACGATAATATACGAAATGACAAATGATACATTCCCTCGGAAATTTTCAAATTAACCAGTTCAGCTTGTTCGTATTGATTGTTTATACAGAATGTTACAATGAGTTGGCGTATATTGCTTCTGGATTTGATGTACAGCTCGTCAGAAGAGGATTATGATTTTAAATATGATGCGCGTATTGCATTAAATTTAGTTAGTGCAACATATAAAGCTCAAAAAGGACCTATGTCAAATTTAATATTTACAAAGATCTGTCAGATATATTGTCTGTAGATATATTTGTATAAGTAGTTAATATTGTCATCATGTTACGAATACGGTTGGTGCCTACAGATACTTTATAAGATAATGTAAATTATCTGTGCTGTGCTAGTTCATTGGATTACATATATGATATATAAATGTTCGCATTCAGACACAGAAATCTTTTTGTATCTGCGTAGTGTGTTACTCGCTTTAATTGTAAAAAGCTAATTTTTGTGAAAATAAAATTATTACATGAAACATTATCAGAATCTAAATGGTTTTTTTTTAATTATTCATAATTTTATTTTTAAGATTTGTGTATTACTGAATTGGCGTAAGTAAATTCTCATAAATTTATATATTAAAATACGTGGGAATGTACGAACTTTTGACAGTAACAATTTTTTCATAAAAATAATTACAGTTCAGTCTTTTGATTACCCTGTCTCCATTCCCTAAACGCTTTGACAGCCCTGAACACATCTTCAACGAGAACCTTCGGCAGCTCAAAAGCCAAGAAGTGGCCTCCTTCATCTAAGACTGTGACATTCAGAAGATTGGGGTATTTAGTTCTAAGAATACTTGGTGACTGGTAGAACAGTTCTTCTTTAGCTTGGAGAGCCCATGTCGGTACAGGTGACTTGTATCTGTGAAGGTATAATAGAGAATATAATAATGAAAATGAATAAAAAAAATCGACTTTATCTAAAAAGCAAAAAATAAACATTTAACCGACTTCTACAACATCTTGAAGTTGGTGTCAAGTAAAAAAAAACAACAACAGCAATAGTGCAAAATATATTAATTTTATATGTTTTACTTCGTACCGACTTCAAGATGTTGTAGAAAGAAGTTGGTTAAACATGTATTTTTTGCTTTTTAGATAGAAGTTGATTTTGTTTTTGTTATAAAAAAAATAATTTACAGTTTTTAGTTGCGCAAACACTTGAATAGTTTTAGAAATAATGTATTAAACGCCTGTAGAAATTGTCTATTAGCAAGCGTATACAAGGTTACTATCTCACTCTTCGGTGTTGACGTTCGTCAATAAGGGTTGTTTCGATTCCCTGCGACCCACTCGTCAGATCCTGACTTGCTAATCATGGGAACACCTCGGATTTATACTCTTACAAATAAAGAAAAACAATTGAAAATCGGTCCACAAAAAAATTTAGCGCCTGTAGAAAATATAAAAGTAGGTATTGGATACGCATATACAATTTTTATCTAAGAATGTAGGCGCTTGGCGTTCTTTAAAATAAACGTTACTCTCGATTTCCCTGGAATCCACTCACCGGATCCTGACTTGGTGACAATGGGACCAATTCGGGAGTATAATATCTTTTGGATTAAAAAATAATAATATCTTAATTAAATAACATGCAGATTTTTTTATTGCAGGAGTTCAGCAGACAGGCAGACGGCCCCCTTGATGGAAAGCGGTTACCATCGCATATGGACATTTGTAACACCAAAGGGGCTACAAATGCGCTGCTTCTCTCTCAAGGGAGACTGGAACCTGGTCACTAATGCCAGAACACAACTCAAGGTTGTTATGGCGACATACATAAGACCAGGGGTGGTAGCCATCCAGTCGGGTAAATGCCCTACCACCTGGCAATATACCTACGCTATACTAAAAAATTAATCATAAAAAATTTACGGCCTAGACGCCGCTTGGATAATGACTCCAGCATAGCTGGGCCCAGTCAGAATTGTGAAGAAATTAAGAAGTTACACTTACTTGTCTATATTCAGCTGTCTGGTCCTACTGCTCATATTCTCAGCATAATATCTCATGGAGGTGGTTATACTATTCGTGCTCCAATAGATCATGAGGTTATCGAGCAACTGGTCTTTGGTGAAACGGAATCCTAAGCCGCCATCTTGCTGTAATTTGTGTTCTCTTCTCGTCCAAGTTGAGAACTTCTCTAAGATGTACGCTAGCAACCCTGCTGGAGAGTCTGTTAAGGCCACACCTGGAAAACAAAGAAAGCGAAATACGTTTATTGGTTGAAAACAATACAAAGCCTTCGTTGCCGCAAAAGATCAAAAGTGGTTCAAACGAAACATCTTTTCGTGAGTTATTAATGAATTTGAATTCATCAAAAAAAAAAGACTGAAATCTACAGGATATGAGACGTAACGCGGTGTTTAGAGAAATTTTCTAATAGTTATTTTAAGTTAAGAAAAAAAAATCACCAAATAACATTCAAATTATTAACATATAATCATTTTGCTCTTTCAAATATTATCAAAAGAGGATTAAAAATCTACAGAGCTACATCTTCATAAAAGGAAGATAGATAATTTGGTTTTATTACTTTTTAAATACTATTTTATTTTATTAAAAAGAAAATGCATCTGAAAAACGACCGCGGCTATGGAATACCCGAAAAGCCACCAAGGAAATTGGTGTTGCTACAAGCCTTAATTTCCAGTCTTTTCCATATTGGAATTTAAACTTACCAACAGTATCAGGTTTTGTGGCTTGTAAGTGGAAGTACCCAAACTCCTCAAGTACGTAAGCGAAGAACGATGTCAGCGGGTACATTCTATCAGCCAAGTGGCTGTCAATTATCAGAGATGGGATGAATGCTCCGACCAGTGTTTTAATGAAACCACAATTAGTCTGTAATTAAAATATCGAGAAAAATATTTTATTTGGTGGCGAGATTAATTATCTATGTTTAGAGTTCCGTTCCGCAGCCATTTCAGCTAGCTACTAGCTAGGTTCCTACGTATAGCACCCACTAACTATGGGTATTTTGACTTTTGATGGATATGGTTATTAGAAGACTGTTGCGGACAGAATCAATCGCTCCCCCGGAACTCCAATACCCCCGCGCCCCACTCACCTCGAATACGTAGCTCACTCGATTAGCAGCTAAGCGTCTGACTAAAAGTAGTACCTTAGCGAGTGCCGTGCGAGCCACCGGCAACCAATGGTTCGGTTATCTATTCGCTTCCCAATCAATTTATACACACAAGCGAAGAAAAGGAAATTAAGGAATAAATCTCAAGGAGAACAGGAAGCATTCTGAAGACTCTATAACCATTTAGACTCTCAGCGTAACTTTCGTGGATCTTGTATATACCAGTGTGTTTGATTAGTGCGATTTGTATTGATCGATGAAATCGATACAATTAGAACTATCAGTGTTCAAAGGAACATCCGGGTTCTAGTGCTAAATTATGTTTATTGAATTGAACGTACCGTTTAGTACAGTAGTGTTAATTATACCTATTGCTATTGTGGCTGGTGGTGTATTTTCATTGAGTATACCACCAGCCACGTAAGAAATACCTCTTTCAGAAACACAAATAATTCCGAACACATTTTCGTGTATACTGGTGTAAGTTAGGACTTTTACGAGGTAACTACAGTATCCCTGTTATAAGTCGGGCGGATGCGGTGGGTTGGATAAGCCAACTTACACTGTAGAAGAGAAAACGCTGAAGATTAACCTTCACCCATCTGATAACCTGATAAGACATATTTTTTATCAAATTGTATTGATTTGTAAACACGCCTATGATATCTTGCCAATCGAAAAGTGTCCATGGCTATCTTTAATTAAATTATTTTTTTAATAATCTTCAACTCTTTTGATAACTGATAGTTTTTAACATGTAGAATATGCTTTGATAGTTTTGCCTACTTATTTCTGTTCATGGCGATGCGCGTGCGCTTATTCTCGTAATTTTAATATTATGAATATTAACACCGTGCAATATTAACAAAAAAATAAACTTGAGCGTATTTATATTGAGTCGTGCATACCTCGTCCATTTTTATTTTTTATTTTTTTATTGCTGGAGTTCAGCAGACAGGCAGACGGCCCACTCAATGGAAAGCGGTTACCATCGCCTATGGACATTTGCAACACCAAAGGTGCTACAAATGCGCTGCTGCTCTCTTAAGGGAAACTGGAACCTGGTCACTAATGCCGGAACACAACTCAAGGTTGTTATGGCGACATACTTTAGACCAGGGGTGGTAGCCATCCAGTCGGGCAAATACCCTACCACCTGGCTGTGGGTTGTTTTGTCGCCTCTTACGACAGGCCGCCCGGCCGCAGGAAATTGTATTCTTTCTCCGTTCCTGCACGGATAAAATTTCTCGTTTGTTCTCTTCTTTCATTCGTCATCTCTTTCACACTATGGGCTCATTCATAAATGTCGTATTTCATTCATCACACCTTGCGTTCAAGATACATCATACGCACATTTATGAAACTCATAATACTGATTTCTATAGAATATAGTTTTTATGTCCAAATAAATTTAAATAAAGGGCAAGTAATTTTGAATAATTTGAGACATACAAAAACGGACAGATAACGATTTCAAAAGGAGTCTTTTCAGGTTTCATCAAAATGGCTAAAACTACGTAGAAGTTCATCTATAGATACCGTAACAAATGCCATATTAGTATGATGGCCAAGAATATCATCCGGGAACAGCGTCGATATATGAGATGCGACCGACGCTCCCCAATCGCCGCCTTGGACGTAGAATTTCTTGTGTCCCAGCCTGTGCATAAGCGTCCTGAATATCACTGCTGTTTGCGGTGCAGCCAGACCAGGTCGGACAGCTGGCTGTAAATTCAAAGAACTGCTATTTATATACAAACTTATTATAAACAATTAATATTTATTTACATTAAACTATAGATTAGTATCTACAATGATGGAAACTTAACTTATCCAATGAGGAAACAGAGCCAGCCTTCTGGACACCTTACCCGTAGAAGACGGTAAACTAAGCTCAGTATTCTACTTATAGACTTGAGTGATTATAGGTAGAATATAATATAACTATTATATTATATTCTAGAAGTCGTGGAAGGCCACAACACACCTTCCATGATCAAATTGATCGTGTACTAGCAGAAGGTGATGTCAGGAGCCTTAAGAACAGTCGAGCGTGCATGACAAGAGCTATGAATGTCAAAGAAGCGAGTGAGGTGTGTAAGAATAAGCCTGAATGGCGCTCTGTTGTTCGTGCCTACCCCGCAAGGGGACTGGCGTGAAGTTATGTATGTATGTATATTATATTCTACCTATAACCTCACCAGGTGGTAGGGTATTTGCTCTATTGGACAGCGACCACGCCTGGTCTAGAGTATGCCGCCATAACAACCCTGTGTTGTGGTCCGGCATTAGTGACCAGGTTCCAGTCTCCCTTAAGAGAGCAGCAGCGCATGTCTATAGGCGATGGTAAACGCTTTCCGTCAAGTGAGCCGTCTGCCTGTCTGCTGAACTCCTGCCATAGAAAAAATAAAAAACTAGGTTAAGTTTTCTTTATTGTATTAGTTTATAATGTCTTACTTTAATAAGCATGTTGTATTGTAGTCTACATCAGTCATCAAATTCAATCAGTAAGATTCTGAGTTATAAAAACTCATACTTCTCTAAATTACAGTTCCAATGCATATCATGATTCATCTATTTGACACATTGAGTTATATGCGCTAAGTTCTAAAGCAGCTATTTAAAAAAAAAATCGAATTTGATGAAAGCGGATCGAGCATGATGTGGACTGGCTCATGTATCTGCTGCAGCGCTAAAAGCGTCTAACCAAGCTATTAAAACATGAAGCGCTAGACCGCTTCTCGCGATCAAACATTAAACATGGCCGCAGCGATGACACGTCGAGACTCGAGACGAATTAAAATTGATAAAATTTAATTAAAATAAGATGTTTTATCGCGAATTCAACTAACTTACTGGTGAAAGTCACCTCTTGATGTTTATTTGAGTGTCATGAGTGGTTCGAATAGTACCTTAGTACAGGCATTTGTTATATATTTACTTTTCACTGAAACACGTATCGCCAAAAGCCCGGCGCAGACTAAGAAGCGAGTTACTGTCCAAGGACCACAACGAGTGTTCAAAGAAGCTAGTTAGGGGCGCCTTACCTAGTACGTAGCACCTCATTGATTTGACGTAATAAAATTTAAAAATATGTCACATAAAATACAAATTACTTCTATCGTCCTTTTCCGCATTTACGATAACACTTACGTCAGAAAATCCATAACCAGGTAAACTGGGCACGATGACTTCGAAAGCAAAGTCGTACCCAGGAGTCTGCTTAGTGAGAAGTGGAATGGCCTCATAGAACTCTCTCACAGAGCCGGGCCACCCGTGGATCATCAAGATTGGCAGTATTTCAACCCCTGCTGTGACCTGAAATTTTACAGAAGGTTCGATTAAAAACTAGACTTATCCGTGTAGAAATGAAGAAAGAATAACTCCTGCAGCCAGGCGACCTACCATAAGAGGCGATACAATAACCCACAGCTAGTTAGGACATTTGCCCGTCTGGATGGCTACCACCTCTGGTTTAGAGTAAGCCGCCATAACAACCTTGACATTAGTTACCAGGCTCTAGTCTCCCTTTAGAAAGTGGCATGATATTGGTAGCATCTTTGATGTTACAAATACCCATAGGCGATGGTATCCGCTTTCCATCAGGTGAACCATTTGCCTGTCTGTTGAACTCATGCAATAAAAATATTGAAAAATAAAAAGTTAATATAGATATATAGATGATATGATCACCTGTGGTTTAACCCTGATGAAATGTATATCCAGCCCCTGAATATTGGTCTTGTACTGCGGGAACTGGTTCAGGAATTTCTCTCTATCAGCAAAAGGATACTTCTCGCTCCAATATTTTAGCCAGCCCTGTATTAAATCCGTGTTGAAGCCATACTGGAATGCTACGCCCTCTAGCGGTTTAGTGAACGGTCTCGAGTTCTTTATTCTGTCCTTGAGATCTTTTATCATCTGAAAAAATGTCACCAGAAGCATGTGAATTATTTTCATTAAGAATAGCACTATCCGTAATCTATGACTTCGTCCTCTTGTGGCTCACAACGCCCAAAATCCTCCTTCAACCGTTTCACACAGGGAACACAGTCGTTATGGTCGTGGTGAAAACGTCACTAATGACGTCATAATTTTCGATCACGTAGCACTCACAACGACTCGTGTCAAGAGGTGTGTCGAAGTGGGCGTTGAGCACAAAGCATTAATTCCCTCTATTGATAAGTTGACAAAGGTGCGAATTTCAAATTACAATACATCTACCAATGCCATCTTGTGGGGAAAAGTTGATTCTCCCAACTGCCTACTGTGTGCAACTCGTGAGGATGTCCAACATCTTTTAATGGAATGCAGTAGAAATAAAGATGGCAGATGTTGCGTCACATTTCATCCAGCAATTTATTGATGTATAATTAATTTAGCACAATTAACATAGCTAGCGCGATTAGCAACTAGGCGTCGGACGGAATGCGGGTATAGGAGGCCGAAAAAACTAAAAATGAACATACTGCTGATACTACTACTACATCAAGAAAAATTATCAATTCAGCCACTCAGCTATATTGTACTCGACTCTCTTTGTTATACTCTTTAAATGTACATTTATAAATAATAATCATACAGTCCATTATTACGTCGAATTTTCATTTACAACCCGAGGTGCAACTGCCACCAATAGTTTTTTGGTACTTCGCCGCCGGATAGAAGAATCGCAAAGAAGAAACGAGCAGTGTCTTTTGCTCCATCGAAACCTCAAGAAAGAAGAAAGACCAACTCTATACGGTCTCGTAGCGGCACCCTAAAGAAGAAAGAAGATTATTATAGAAGATCATCGTGGGCAGCCCGGACTACGTACTAGGAGACCAAGAGTTCCTGCCGGACTACGTACCAGGAGACCAAGAGTTCCTGCCCCGGACGCCGAGGCTACGCGTCTGCAGGATCAAGACCGGAAGAAAGAATAACGTTACTTCGTACCGTGACCGAGTGACTGTCCACCTAACGGTGCCAAACGGCCAGTTCACAAAGTCATAGACGGTGCGCTGTTTCCAGTTAGGTCGGTCAAAGGTCTCAGTGTTTAGTGTTTAGTGTAGTAAATTAGGATCGTCGGTTATACACACACATATATACACACTGGTCAGGGTAGTCGGTCATACGTGTTAGGCTAAGGCAAGGACCGAAGATGCCGAACACCAGGAGCAAGACCGCCGAAGACAGAGTGCAGAGAGCGTATCAAGAACCCCCCGCGTCGCCGTCCGTACATATATCCGCGTCCGCGTCCGCGCCGAACGTATCGCGACCCGCGTCGCCCGGAATGCAACAGACGACGACCGCGCAAGTACACACCGCGATTCGTACTGAACGCCAATCGCGATCACCGTCCGTCCGATCACACCGTTCGCAGCTCAGCGCCGCCACTTTGGTGAGGCAAGTGGAACTGGAAGCAGAAGAACAAATCGCCGCAATCCGTCGGGAGGAGCTCCGGTTACAAGTGTCGCTGATCAAGAAGAGGGTCGCTGCGAACATAGCCGCCCTCAAGGAGCAGACAGACGGGAACAGCGTGTGTGAAGACGATGGGGTGGAAACAGAGAGAAATATAACAGAGTGGTTGAAGAATACCCGCATACGGGGGGAGTCGCCGAGCGCAGGCGACAGGACCGAGCCCGGAACGAGAGGAGCCGGACCGCGACCACCGTTAGACGCTGCGGGAAGAGCAAGGGAAGAGTATCCAATGGCGCGGGACCGGTCTGCAGAAACGAACGACCAGACCGCTCGTGTGACGTTCAGAACGCCGCGCAACGCAAGATCGCCGACGCCGACCAGATCCAGGGATCGTGGAATCGACCGTCTAGCAGACGTACTGGAGCGCATGACACGCAACAGGCCGACGCCGCGACAGTGCCAGGAGCTGCCTACCTTTAGCGGGGCCCCGGGAGAGTGGCTACCGTTTAAAGCTGCAATGCGCGAGTCGACGAGCTTACACGGATTTTCACCTGCGGAGAACTTAGGCCGTCTACGCACTTGCCTTAAAGGCGAAGCAAGGGAGTGCGTGACAGCCCTGCTGTATACCGCCGTGGACCCTGCGATCATTATGAAGACGCTGGAGCGCTGCTATGGACGTCCAGAGATCATAATCAGTCGCGCATTGGAAGACATCAAGAAGTTGCCACGATCGGGTTCGTCTGCCAGCGAACTCAACAGCCTAGCCACCAAACTGCAGAATATAGTGACGGTCATCTCGTGTGTCGACAACAAGGGATATTTACTTAACCCTATGTTGACACGACAAGTCGTCGAGAAGCTCAGCCCGCATCTACGAACGAAATGGTGCGACTTTGCAGATGAATTCTCGAGCCGAGACGAGCCGGAGATTATGACACTATCGAAATTTCTAACGGGCGAAGCAGACAGAGCAATGAAGTATTCTTTCATGACGTCATCACTGCCTACGACGAGTGTAAACGTCACTAAAGAAAATAAAGTGAAGCCGCCGAGGATGAACGAGCGTCGCCGTGTGTATGCTACAACGGAAGCCAAGATCGTGTGCTACTGTTGCGGAGCTGAGCACCAGACAACGCAGTGCGGCAAGCTGGCTTCGATGTCGTTGCCAGCCAGATGGGAGTGGGCCAAGGAAACGAGAATATGTTTTTTGTGCCTACTAAGTAAACACAGACGGTTCCGTTGTAAGGCGAGGAAGTGCGGTGTTAATGAATGCCGCGAGCCGCATCACGCACTTCTACACCAACGAAGGGAAACTGGAGCCGTCAGTGGACCGATCGACCGAGCGGAGTCGGTCAGTCAACCGGCCGACAGAGAGGAGTCGGTCATGACGGCATCGGCACACAATTCTAACACCGAGAGAAGAGTGTTATTGAAGGTGTGTCCGATTACCGTCAAGGGGCTTAACGGAAAGGAAGTGAGCACGTACGCGCTGCTGGATGAAGGGTCCACGATCACGCTCGTCGACGAGGAGATAGCCGGGATGCTAGGGGCAGATGGCCCGAGGAGGCCATTGAACATTCACGGCATCACGTCGAGCCAGCGGGAAGCGGAAAGTAGGATGGTGAGCGTCGCGGTGCGCGGAAGAGCGCAACCGCACTACCATCCTATCAAGGCGCGCACCGTGAAGAAACTCGCACTGGGAACTCACTCCGTTAAGTCTGAAGTCATACGACAGTTACACCATTTGAAGACGCTTCATACAGACGATGTGTGTTTTATGAACGCTAAACCACGCGTATTGATTGGAGCTGACAACTGGCATCTGATCGTGACTAGAAAACTGTTGGCAGGAAAGAAGAGCCAACCAGCCGCTTCCCTGACACTCATGGGGTGGGCCGTACACGGCATCACTCCCGGGAAAGCAGTGAAGACGGGAAACGGCAGAGTATTACACGTCCGAACGTGGCAAGATAAAGAGCCGCGGGAAAAGGACGAATTATTCGAAATAGTGAAGTCTCATTTCGATATCGACGCACTCGGCATATCGAACAAGGTGAAACCTGTAGCGGAAGAACAACGGGCGCTGAAGATATTTTCAGAAACCGTGAAGAAACTCAACGGCCGCTTCGGAGTTAGACTGCCCTGGCGAAACGATGACGTCATCATGCCACCGAGCTGTGACATAGCGGTGCGTCGTCTGTGCGGGATCGAGTGCACAGTGTACAAATCGCCGCAGTTTAAACAAGTATACACAGACCAGGTCAACAGGCTACTAGCAAACCAGAGTTCTGGCTCCCGGCAAAAATCGTGTTTCTGCCGAGCAAAAAGTGTTTCGAGGGACAACCCTGCCTAAAAAAAAAAAAAAAAAAAAAAAAAAAAAAAAAAAAAAAAAAAAAAAAGTTTGGTGTCAAATTGGGGGTTCTCGAGTACGCCCGATCGTTCTACGCTATCAGTTTTTCGATATATGCTGTATTTACAGAGATAGCTTTTTTTAATTCCGTGCTAATTACAGCACTAATTAGCTACTCATTTGTTTATTCTTTTGTTAATTACTATTTCACGTTCACTAATTACCCGTCGTCCGATACTCCCTATTGTTCTTAATGACGTCAACAACGACTTCAAAACAAAAACAACATGTTCTTTTCTTCCTCAACCTTTATTTAAAACAGTATTTGTACAAATCGTATACTAATATATCATTAAGGAGTGTTTCCTGGCTTTCGAATAAATTGGTCATATCCGTCATACTATATCCATGAAACTTATAGTATAAGTATACCAAACAGTATGCACCACATACTGAAGTCCAGTCATTTTGTATTCTCTTAGTATTGAAATGCCATTTTCTACAATTCCTATTTAGAAAAGCCAAGTGGAATCCTACAGGTGACCGACCAAAGGAATCGAAGTATTGTCCAATGTTGTGTTGGTCTATGTGCATGGCTACCCAGTGAGAACCTGGCTGGGTGCTTGGATCCAGATTGCTCACTAAGAACGTAGGCGCTTCCATGTGAATTGGTAAGTTGTTTGCTGCATACACGTTCCTCTCTAAAGATGGGTGAATTTTGCATAAACATTTCTGGATCTCGATTGTGTTCATATTTGTAACCAAAGTGCACACGTGCTACTCGATGAAGAATACTATTGTAAATGTTCAACATAATCTTGTGAACTTATTATGTAAAGGAAGTTGTAAATAAAAAATATGAAAGCTATGTTGACAGTTTTATTTATTGATATCTTTCTTATGATTAATACATATAATTCTATCTTAACTACTATAGTCTACGATTACATTGCGGTTCTTATCTATTTCAATAACATTATCGAACTCGGCATACACAATACAGTTAATAGTTTGTGAAAGAGCAGATTCAAAACGAATTTCTAATCTCACGCTACCATTCCTAATCAGATTCCAATGACTTGAGGAGTTAGCTGATAAATCAGGAGTTAAGTCAAAAGCTAGCAGACAGTAACCTTGAGCGTACTGTTCCCTAGATATCCCGTTACCTTCGTTAAGAAAATGTATACCCGTTCCAGAGAATAACGTATGATAGGCTGTAGTGAAAATATTACTCTCAAATGATGGTTGTAACGCTTTAGAAGGTATTTGCTGACCATCAATGTATAAACAAAATGAACTCATTTCATAATTCTCAAAATTAAAAGGATTTTTAGTAAGACTACCATTAAACGCTGCATTATTAACAAAACCAACTATGCATCTTTTAGGTACCTGTCCCAGGAATATATTATCGAGGGTCTTTCCTTGAACCCCTGATGGTATCGTTAAAACTTTGACTTCAGCTCGAGTAATAGGATATTTTGCAGTAGTAGAGGCTAAAACTTTTTGATGTGCGAGTAAAACAGTTGGGCTGATTCGAGATCTACGGACAATAAGAGTTGCATCCATTATGCATACTTTTAACTTTAAATCGTTCGAAGAAGCCATCAAGTTAAACGTTTCTCTCGATCGAACTAATTTTACAGACATATCAACACCGTTAATCAAAAATTTTTCCTGATTGAATAAATCACCATGCAAATGTCCAATCATTTCGATTTCCTTGCTTTCACTAGCCAACTCTTGTCGCTTTTTGAATCCCTCATTGGAATCATCAGTTGAATCCATCTTTCCAGATGTATCCTTATACCAAAGACCACAAGTAAGGTGGGAGTCTTTAGCTGCAGGAGCATAATTCAATAGTGTTTCTATATATGCACGATATGCATATGTGTTATTCGGAGGTGAAACAAGTTTTTGATTTAAATATACATCAAGTTGGTTGAAAAGTGAATGTAACCAATTATTAACTGGAGCCACCACTGTTGATGAATTCAATTTGGTGGAGTCTTGATGTAATATTTTCGCTTTTATATGTATTAATGTATGAGATAAATCTATGTAGTCATCTCCTCCTCCTGGTACTTGAAATTCTATCGGCCCATCATCAGCCAGAGATGAAATTGGTTTGTAATGTATCCATAATCCACTTTCGATACTTGTTTGTGTTGAAGGTAAAGCAAATAAATCTAATTCTGACTTAATGCACTCGCAAGAATGACTATGTAGAAAAGACATCTTGTTTTATTTTAAGAAAAAATGTCTTTTATTTTTTTCTTGTTCACTTTTATTTTCTTAGCAGCTTTTGCTTTGGCGGTTGATGGTGAAATGAATGAAGACTGATTTCTCCTCTTTGTTTTATACCCTGAACCAGACATAACGCTATCAATTTTGGCATCTGCTTTCCTTTTTAAGTTCGAACTGGCCTCTTTAAGCCGGGTTTTAATTGATTCTTCCATAGGCCGTGAACTAACCATATCAGATAGGAGACCTACACCAGCATTTAAAGCCTCTTTACCAATTACTCGGGCTCCACTGGACAGTAATGGTAAAACTGATCTAAATAGCCCGCCTAAAAAGCTACCGATTCCATGTCCACGCTGGTATGGGGCTCCTTTGTAAATAACTCCGATTCCAGATCCAGCTTGATGTGAATAATAGTGTTCGTAGGGGCAAGTTATTCTATTACCTTGGGAGGACATTATTATAATTTTCTAAAATGAAGCTTTATACACACTGTTCCAAACTGGAATGGTATTTTTTGACCAGTGCTTGTTCTTATATCTATTTCAATTGTATCAAACTCCCTCCGCATTACAGGTAAGTAGTGAGGTGGCGAGAATACATGCATTTTATTAGCTCCATAGATATACTTTGACGGATCCAATTGTATAATTCTCAACAATGGGGTCATAACATCCCCTACAATTTGTGGTTCAATTATATCACAGTAAACAAATAATTGCGGTGGTAAACCTAAATGCAAATTAGCTGGACATTTTCCAAGACCCTTTTCAACCAGATTTTTATTAGGTTCAAATCCAAGTTGAAGTGACAGCTGGGGTGATAATGATAAAGATCTGATATTTTCATCCATTACTGTTACACTGACAAATTTAGATAGTTCATCATAGTGAAATCTTACATTTTCTCCTATATTGTTTAACGCCATCAATATATGTTTAATATTGTCATAATTTGTAGCTGGAATACGAGTTTTGTAGTAGACAAGAGAAGTTGTTTCTTCGTTAGGTATTTGCATTATTTTAGTCACATAAACAACATTTTCATGTTCTTGAACAGTAAACATTGTACATGGATATTGAAATTCTACAACGCCCACGTACCACATACCTTCAAGTATTATGGACTTTGGTAACTTTGTTGAAAACAAAGTAGTTTTGTTTTCTGGAAAATATTCCATAGAACTATTGCTAAGTAATGTTAAATAAAAACTTTCTTTTATCATATTTGATTTAAACTAGATGCTAAAATCCAACTATTAAATTTTTCTGGATAACCTTTCCACTTGACTAATACTTCTTTTCTGTTACCAGACTGTCGAGAACGGATAATTTTATCTATTTTATAAGATGAAGTGGGGTCGTACGTAACTTTTTGTAATTCTCTTTCATAAAATGTCCCTACAATTGGCTCATTTTTTAGATCTTTTAACGTATAGACCACCCATGGTGATCTATCTATTTTTGAAGTTATAATGAATATTTCATCACTCCAATTAGATTCATAGCCTTTTTGAAATATATGTTTGTACTTAGTGATTCTTACATGATCTCCTACGTGAAATTTTGGTAATGAATTATTTGGGCTTTTTGCATTTTTTTTTCTATCGTATAGATTATTCCAAACGGTCATTATATTACTCGAATTAACATCACTTGGACACATTTTTATACTGGAGTGATAACTGTGATTATAGGCATTTATTAAATCTTGTAAAACATCGACATATTTGTAAGTGTTCTTGTGAGTAAAGTATCGCCACATTTTCATTTTTAGAGTTCTTTGAAATCTCTCTACTATGCTTGCCTTAATGTCAGGATTGTTTGTGGTATAATAATTTATATGTTTACTTTTAAAGTATCTACGAACATCTATGGAAACGAATTCGGTACCTTTGTCAGATTGTATGTGAGTAGGAGTAGTATTAGCTTCATTGAATACACTATCAAAACATTTTTTTATTGTTTCAGAATTTTTATTTTTTATAGCCCTAGCATAAGCGTATTTCGAAAACACATCAATAATACAAAGTATATAGTTATAATTATCATTATACTTAGAATAAGTTCTCATATCACTCAAATCAACTTGCCAGAGTTCGTTAAAGTTAGATAAAACATACTTATTCCTAGGAAATTTTCTATGTACAGGTCTATGCAATGTATATGTTTCTTGTGATTGCAACCAATTTTTAACATCACTTTTAGTCATTTTACCGTTCATCGCTTTAGTTAGTTTTTCTATGCTACTATAACCAGCAGGATGTGAAGCATCATAATATATTTCATTAATCATTTTTAATGGGTCTATTACACGATCGTCTAGTATGGCGTCCATTTCTCCCAATCAAGTTTTTTGCGAATCTTCTTTGTGTATTTGTTAGGAGGAGTAGAAAATTCTTCATCCGTAGAAATCTGACCAAGTTCATGCAATTTAAGTTTATTTATGTATTCTATTCTTTGTGGATTACCCAAGTAAGACAAGGGTATTTTTATATCATGCAATGCCTTGGCAAAAGCTTCCCATCCTATAGGATCATTTTTCTTAAGTGGACGTAGTAAATCATTGATCAAGTCTACAATATTACTCCCAGAAATATTCTTGTCATCAATAACCACTGTGCCATCTTTATTCCATCGAATTTTGTTTTCACTCAATGAAATCACATTTAACAATGATTCACCTTTTTTAGAATAGGTTTTGGGTATTAGACTCAGAATTTGATTTGTTGTGTAAAGAGGGTTACTCTTACTGTTGGTGTGCCCTTCACGTTTTTCTTCTATCTCTGATGTTTGAGTAGAGACTGGTTCTTTAATGTCAGCTTCATCGTTTATATTTAATTTTGTTCCAGTGATATCTATATTTTTAGATATTATGGGCAATTCAATAGGTCGTCGATTTTCTTCATGGAAGTGTAAATATCTTTGCAATATTTGTAAGTACAAAATACATTTTTTTCTATCATCCATATCACTGTTTAAGATGTTTTTCATTTCATTATCTAATCGGGATGTAGGGTTATTATTATCATTATTTTGATGATTTAATTTCTCTAAAAGACTTGGTTCAACGAGCAACATCTTTTTAGCATGCTCCATTGTTATTTTTTATTTTACAAGAGATTCAACTAATCCACTTAAGATTGCACCCAATATTATTGGTAGGAATGCACCACCTTTTTGTATTATTATACTTTTCCTTGCTTTATTTACCCCTTTGCGAACTAACTTACGAAGTACCGATTTGTAGTTTTTTAATTTTTTCTTATTCTTCTCTTCAATTGGTACCTTTCCTTGGAGAACGTTATGAATACATTCACAAATACAATTTATTTCATCTTCATCACAAGATTTTAAAAGAGCTGTTCTATATTTTGGTTTCAACTTATGTAACGCTGACAACAAATCTTTATGCGTGTTGAGACTTCGCGACATTATTAATAAATGATGGGGATTTGGCTGTTCTTGGCATATTTAAACCCTTTTGTTGGTATGTATACATGACATAACCCATCTGATGGAAAAATTTTGGTTTTGATTCGACATATATCACTTGTACCTTGTTTCAGATCAATCAATAAGTAACCATGTGCCTCTTTGGTTGCATCTCTGTAGGCATCTTCTATATACTTTGGATTCTCTGGAGATACTTGACGGGCCAAATACCGAATTTGTGTTTTATCACGTGGGTTTTTAAAATAAATAATATAACTTGAATTTAACGATATATCTCTTTGTCCTTTACCTTGGTGAAATAGATTTTGTGTTATGTAAAACACACTTAAATTTTTATGATGACTACCTTTAGTGAATATATCAACTATTCGTCCATCCGATTCTCTCATGAGATCATCAATAATTATAAGATTTGGATATTTGCCATCAAACATATTAAGGTCCGGAATGCCTTGATAGTAATTTACGTTTTGTAAATTGTACAAAGGTTGCATTTCATCAAAGCACCATGTTATTTGATCGAAAGAAGTGTTGCAAATATATTTAACATGTTTAATAAAATTTGTAACAAAATTTGATTTTCCACAGCCACTTGGACCAGCTACTATGGAAGTGAACGGATGAACAAAGTGAAACATCCTAGCGTACGTGTCAGCACTATGAGGTATGATAAATAAATAAAGTCATTTTGCATGAGACATTAATTTTATTTCAATTATTTTCTTAAAAATACACACATTATACATTAAAAAAAATATTACTTAGAGTACACTAAGATAAGTTATTTACATTTAAAATCATTTTTAACCTTCTACAAAGATATTTTAGTTACATTAATATTACCTAAAAAACATTTGTTACAATTTTATGTTGTATAAAGTTTATAAAATTTACACCTTAAAATTATTTTAATCTTATACACTATTTACATTTATATATTATTTAAATATTTTATCTTAACTTATAATGACCCCATGCTAAGGTGTCAACATTATTAGGTAAAATAAATCTTTTTGTGTCATTATAAGATAAACATACTTTGTTAATTTGCTGGGTAAATATTGTATGTTTAATTGATCTAAATCTATACATGGTATCGTATTTAATATTTCTATCAAAAAGACATGATTTATAATTTTGCATTGTCATTCTTTTTGTGACACTTTTGTTGACACCTTTGGCTTTCGATATCAATTTGTTTTCGGTTTGAATCGCATACATTTTTGACCTTAATCCTACAAATTCTTTAACAATTTTACCATTACTTTCATCTTTGAAAAAACCTAGTTTCTTTTTATTGAGTTGTGGAAAACCAAATATATTATTCGTAGGATAATCAGATGTATCAAACCGTAATGAAAGATCGGATTTAATCTTGTCATAGAAATCGTTTGTGAAAATCTGATATATCAAGCTATCGGTATCAGTGTATAATAATTTTGTATTATTACCAAACTTAGTTAGAATGTAGTCGTAATGAAACTCATACATTAGAGTTTTTGATATATCTAAAATAGAGAAACCTAAATAAATGGGTTTATCATAGCAAACTTTTGTTTTTTGTAATTGGACTGCTACTAAATTTTCCGAAAAAATTGACAGATTGCTGAATTCAGGTTTTGCAATAAGATCCTGAACACCTAAAATTTTACCACGATTTTCCCAGTGGGTTAGTAATTTTACGTTTACTCTTTTATCAACATTTTCCATTGTTTTTCCAAAGACTGAGTTGTTCATTAATTTGTAAAAGTCTTTTTCAAAATCTGATGTTGCCTTTGTTCTGAGTTCAGTATTTAAGTCAATGTATTTTTTTAGCCAGGGGCTTTGTCGGAACTTTAATATTCGATGTATTTTGGTTAATTTGATACCCATTTTAAGACACTGTTTAAGATTTCTATAATGAATTTTATATTTTACTTTATTATTTAAATTTGGTATTAGTTTTTTTTCTTTTGTACCCCCTATTGATATATTTTCAGGACACAATGGTAAATCGGAATGTAAATCATGTAGTTTCTCAGGATACTCCAAATCAACCTCTAAAATGAAACCGTATTCAGATGTATCAGTAACTTCATAATTTGTCTCCGGACTCACCCATTCAAAAGCACCTTCAGGAAGGTACTGAGACATGGCCCAACCATAAAGATTGTTTGCATCAAAATAAACCAAGTATGATGGAGGTTTATTTTCATCAAAATCATCTAAATATTTATTGTTAGCTTTTGCATGTCGATTACTACATTGAGATATACCACCCCTGATACCTGCTTTAATGAAAGCAATTTGGTCAATGTCTGTTAGTAGTTCCAATTCAACTTTTGTTTGTTTTAACATAGCATCCCAACTTAAACCCGGTGCTGTATAATAGTGGGAAGGATCCAAACCATATGTTTTGAGACAAAGGTCACGGAAATTTTCAAAAACATCAGCTAGCAATAGCACATCTGTTTTTAGATATAAATTCGAATAGTCTAACATGTTCTGACAACCAAAGTGTTGCCAAACATCCTGTGCACGATTGTAATCATTATCAGAAATTTTGGTATCCGTAAGCGAACTATAAAATTTATCTTGGCTTGGTAGAGAGGTTACATTTAGAGAGTCAAACGAAGTCATAAACTCATATGGGTAAACACCTTTCTTACAGAGACGATTGAAGTCTTCTTTATCAGGAAAGTGGTTTTTTAGTTCACGAAATTCTTCTACTTTTAAGTTTTTTGCTAACTGATCGAGGCTACATGGTAAAAATTTAAAAGAATCTACAAATCTTAAGGTGACCTTTTGATTGTTTATTGTTACGTGTTTTGAGAACGAAATATATTTTTCTTTGTTTTGAGGAATTATATCGATTTCACCTTCAACAAAATTAAGCGCATGGACGATGAAATGTGCATCGTAATTACTTAAATTATGTAGAAAGACTGGAATATAACAAGGGTTAATGAACTTTTTCTTACATACTTCATGTACAACACCTAATTGCTTATCAATATCTAAAACTTCTTCAGCCTTTAAATCAGTTTCACAAATGTAACAAGTATTTGTATCTACAGTTAACAGTGATTCAGGTGGTTTTTGAAAACAATCGTTTCTGCGAATAGTTTTTAAATCATCATATAAACGATTCATGAATACTTGAGTGCAGTTTGGTCCAGTGTATGTTTCATACTTTGATAAGCTATCATCGAATGAGCATTTGATATAATAACCGAAACTATAAACCTCATGTTTCTGAATGTTGTTAGTATTTGATTTTGATTGATCGTTAGTACATGTTATAATGGGGTTTAAAAATGCCTCAAAGTCAGCGTATACAACAAAGGGAATTTTAATTTTTTTTTGGAACTTATCGAATTTTAGTTTATCGGTTGATATAGGTTGTCCGAACCAATTTTTTAATGTTTTTTCACTGCTAGGTAAATTTGTAGTGATGTGCGAACAATCATGTTGTTGATGGTTAATCAATCTGTCTCTAGTGGAAAAGCGCAACAAACACCCATCACATATATTTACAACACCATTTGTATTCGATATTTGCTTACTTACTAATCGCGATAAGTTTTTTATGTAGCAATAGTGACCGACTGTTCCATTTTGTAAGTATAATAGATTTATATGTGTACTGTTACGGCATTTTGTAAAATAAAGCGGACCAACAACAGAATGTTTTTTTTGTTTGATATCATATTCCAACCCAAAAACATTTATACTTAAATTATTTTGTTTCTCTATTTTAGATATATCGTTCAATTTAACTGGAAAAGAAATACCGTGAAAATTTAGTTTATTTGAATGAATAGTGTAAGATGACAGTCGTCCTGAATTTTTGTTAACAGGGTATAATGCTGAGAGCAATGCCCATTTGAAACAGAAATTGTCTGAATTATTAACGTTTATAACGGCTTTTTTATCTTTGATATCTTTTGGTAAATCAATATATGAATTTCCACGTAGTGGATTATATTTGTTTATGTTTAGTTCTATAAAATTTATTTTTGTGAGACTCCATCCACTATCTTTCTTTTCAAAAGTACTTATTTTATGCACTAAAGTGTCACGCAAGGATACTATGAAAATATTTAAATCATCCGCTTGAGAAATAATGAAATTACTAGTTTGAAAATCGAATGAATTAGTTAGATTTTTTGATTCTTGAACAAAGTCTGTGTTCACGCCACCGCGTAACGAACGATGATTCCCCGAAAAAGTAATTTACCCCGCACTTCCGCGTCTCAACGATCAGTCTGAATCGATCCGTCGTAAAAACATTCACGCATCGCGCGCGCATTTGAGATATCCACCCAATTGCAATACTAATCGGGTTCCAAGAGCTTGGTGATAAGTGGCAAGTGAATCTAGTTGTGAAGCGGGAGATATATAACAAGAGAACACGCACTGCTGCTCCTGTATCGCAGACGCTCCGGTTACTCAGCTCATATTATTACGGGTGAGTCCATTTATCTCCATTCCCTCTTACCCTTGCACCCTTGAAATCTGGCAATCGGCCAGATCATATGGTCTTTCGAACCGAATATTCCAACTGGCGACCTATTTATACAGTCTGCAACAACCGTATTTTGCCATTTTATGGTTAATTCAAACCAAATTGTAAATTTTCGCATACCTAAAAAGTTAAATAAACAATCATTATCAATCTGCCCATTTACCCGTTTTCTGCCCTTGTTTTTTCTTTTTTGTTTTCTTATAAACATATTACTTCTGCCCTTATATATTTGAATACCCATTCCACATTCCTCAGATAATTACGCAAATTGCTACACGATAACTATTTTTTGGTACGTAGGTAGGTTAATATAACCTCGAGTACGTATTCTGTACTTTATTCAGCACACCTATTCTCGAATACTTGCACTAAACGTGATATCGGATCGATATAATAATATTGAATATTATATTCGTTTCACTCGGTGTGGTTAGCTTGCCGTGCAACTTTTATAGCTTATATATAGCTTCGTGTTTATTAAGACTCAGCGCACACGACAGTTTGATATATATTTTTTTTCCTAATCATTTTTATTTATTTCGTATTTCTTACGTTTCTCTGGCTGCTTTCTTGCGTGTTCTTTATTAGCATTAGTAAAAAAAAAAAAAAAAAAATAAAAAAATAAAAAAAAAAAAAAAGAAAAAAAAAAAAAAAAAAAAAAATATATTTTTTTTTTTTTTTTTTTCGTTTGCTTTTCCTTTTCTTATTGTGCACTTCTCATCGTCATGCCTACCAAATCGCAATCTGCCATCTTTATGCAAACCCATAAGTACATAACTTTCCTATTAGAGATAGCTAACCTTATATTAAAAGGAGACAAAAAGTATAGTGTAAACGATTTCATAGGGCGCTTTACAAAATTGGACGATATAAAGGGCAAGTTGGATACAGTATATTATGAGATCTTGGACTCTAAAGACCTTGACGACAAAGTGGAAAAATGGTACTTTGACTACTACACCTCGGCTATAGAAGCATATGAAAAAATTTTGGTGGCAAACATCACCATCAGCTCAAGCATCAAACCAAGCTCGCCCACATTCTCCACGTCTACTGTTCTGCCCAAAATAGATCTACCCAAATTTTCTTCCAAGCTTGAGGATTGGCCATCTTTCATAACAATTTTCAAAAGCCTTACGGACACTGCCGGTAATTTGTCAGGTGCAGTTAAATTACACTATTTATTTTCTTGCCTCTCCGGAGAAGCTCTCAGTATGGTATCACACCTCAAGGTTACCGATGAGAACTACGATGTAGCGATGACAACACTTGCCAATCGCTACGAAAATCGCCGAGTTCTCATTGATAGGTTTATAGATATGATACTAGAGTTACCCCACATCACCACCCGCTCACAAATCAGACAGTTATTTTTAGCCCCTCTTATTTCAACCCAATCGGCGCTTAAAAACCTAAACTTACCACTACATGACTCAGACTACGTCCTAGTGTCAATAGTAGTGCGGAAGTTAAAGGGCGAGCTTCGCACATTATTTGAACGAACGCATGGGTCTTCAGACACTCTGCCCACCTTAAAGGATGTAATCACATTCTTAGAAGACCATGCACGTTGCACAGAAACTGAGACATATAACCCACCCCCCCCCTCCCCTCAGCCCGACATACAGACAAACTGAACGTGCTTCTCCCTCAGCACGGTACCAACCACGCGCTTCTGCACCCAGACCAGAAATTCGGCACGTTCGTTTTCAGCCCACTACTTCCGTCCGCCCACCTTTAACGCGCCCTGCATATCCTCTACAAAGTCAAGCGTACCCTGTACAGTACGCTCAAGGATACCCACAGTCTACACAATATTTCGAGCCCATAGCACAAGATTCCGCCCACCCACCAGCACCGACCAATAATTATTACTGCCCTTGGTGTCACGTTAGAGGACACAGGTTGCTGAACTGCGGTGAATACCTAAGACAGCCTACGCAAGGGCGCTGGGATTTTATCCAAGCTCATGAACGGTGCCGTAAGTGTCTAGGACCCCATTACTCTGACGAGTGCAGATCCACAGGACGGTGTAGAGAATGTGATAGCGAGAAACACCATACCACCTTACATCGCAGTGGCTTTGAATCACCCACATATGACAATTCTCACCTCTTGCCCCCACAACTAAGAGGACAAGAACACACCCGCCCAACCACGGAATCAAGAAACTCTTCTCGTCGTAATTCACCTATTAATTCACAACAATGACTACCTGCTACTCACTTACACAATACTACACTACACCCACCCATACCATCGCTACAATATACACCATCCACTACATCACGTAAACAAAATAAATCCCAGTTTCATACTCAGCACTATGATAATAAAGTTTATCATAATAATCACTTGCCCGGCAGCCCTGTTACTTCCTCTGATAAAGCTAACCAAAATGACAGTCATATTTCAGCACATACTCAGCACATTACAGTACACGATCCACCAGTTTTATTACCCACTGTGTCCCTAGAACTAGCAGACAACGCTGGAGAATTTCATAAGGCAAGAGCATTATTAGACAGCGGTTCCATGCTAACCTTGTTAACTAAAACTATGACACAAAAATTACGTTTGCCTGTCGAGCACACAGAACTAAAAATTACAGGAGTCGGTAATCAGCAGACTCAAAACTCTAGTTCTTCAACTACCATCACATTCCGCCCTATTCACACCGAAGTCCCAGTAATTAGCGCAAAGGCATACATTCTACCAGATTTGACAGGTCTTTTACCATTAACAATGTTACCTGACGTTGTTCCACTCCTCGACTCGACACAGCTTCCCCTAGCAGACTCGTCTTATCGTTTTCCAGCCGCTATTGACTTGATTATGGGTTCTGATGTCTTGGGCCAAATTTTGGATGGTAACAAAATTTTTTTGGGCCCCGGCAGGCCAATAGCCTTCGGCACGATCTTCAATTTCGCTCTTTTAGGTCCTATCAATCCAAACTACACAAAGCCTGAGCCTCAAGTTAATTCAGCACTAGTAAATATTGACTGTTTACAACCCCAACACTCAAATAAAGAAATACACTCCGCTCTGGAGAGATTCTGGGAAGTCGAAGAAGTGCAATCAAAGGACAACTCAACCTCTGACGAGTGTGAGGAGAACTTTCGTTCTACCACCACACGTGATCCCACAGGGCGATACATAGTATCCCTTCCCTTTCTTACAAAGGCACCTAAGCTCGGTGCAACCCACGCTATTGCACTACGACGATTCCTTAATTTGGAGCGCAAACTCCAAAGAGATCCTACCCTCCGCTCAAAATATATCGACTTCATGAAGGAATACATTGACATGGGCCACATGGCTCTTTGTCACCCCAGCACATTCAAAGGAAAAGACCATTTTTACGTCCCGCATCATGGCATCTTCAAAGCCAACTCTGAAAAACTTCGCACGGTTTTTGATGGCAGCTGTAAGAGCTCTAATGGTGTCAGTCTTAATGACTGTCTGCACACTGGCCCACCGCTCCAACGTGATATTACTGACATCATTCTAAATTTTCGTACTCACAAAGTGGTCTTTAGTACAGACATCCAGATGATGTTTAGAAATATACTAGTTCACCCAGACCACAGACGGTTCCAACTCATTCTATGGCGCTCTTCTCCAGATCAACCTCTGCTCACTTACGCCCTGTCCACTGTCACGTATGGCCTACGACCCAGCCCCTTCCTCGCCAATCGATCTATTATACAGCTGGTCACTGATGAAGGTCACCGTTTTCCCCAGGCTGCACAGGTTCTTACGCACTCCATATTCGTGGATGACATTCTGACTGGGCATGATTCAGTTGACAAGGCAATAGCTCTGCAGACTGAACTCATTGAGTTACTAGCCCTAGGGGGATTTCATTTGCGAAAGTGGACCTCAAACTCTCGTCAGCTTTTAGAACGCTTCCCGGATGATCAATGTGACATACCCAAGGATTTTGATGTTGTACCCGACTCCAATGCAATCAAGGTACTTGGTATGCAATGGATACCCCAAACGGACGAATTTACATATCACATTTCGGTACCTACACTGGAAAAATTTACCAAAAGGTCAATACTCAGTACCATCGCTCGTTTATACGATCCTAGTGGATGGATCAGCCCAGTTATTTTCCGCGCAAAACTGCTCATTCAGCACCTATGGACTCTAAAGTTAGACTGGGATGAATCGGCTCCCAATGATGTCACATTTCAATTTCAGCACATTTTTGAAGACTTACCTCTACTCTCTGCTCTTCGACTCCCCAGAACAATTTGCACCAGCAAAGATTCCACCTACACCCTACACGGTTTTGCCGATGCATCCGAATCCGGATATGCAGCCGCAGTCTATCTTCATGAAACGAATATCACGGGTCAGGTACACGTCAGACTACTTGTTTCTAAATCCAAGGTAGCCCCCATTAAAACCCGACAGACTATACCAAAGCTGGAACTTTCAGCTGCACACCTCACTTCGCTGCTCATTTCTCGCGTCTCTGTTCAACTTTCTGCCCACATTACCATTCAGCAACACTTTTGTTGGTCAGACAGTACTATCGTACTCGCCTGGCTTAAAACTCCTTCTCAATCCCTACAGGTCTTTGAGGCCAATCGAGTCTCTGCCATTGCAGCCAATCCATGTAACCCTACTTGGAGACATGTACCCTCAGCTCTTAACCCTGCCGACTGTGCTAGCAGGGGAATATCAGCACAGGAACTCTTAGCCTATGACCTATGGTGGTCGCCTACTTGGCTCAAGGCCCCACCTGATACCTGGCCCACGATGCCCCCTGCTTTGGGTCATCACGTACTGCCTGGTCTAAAACCCAGAAAAATGGTAGCTCACATCGCGGTTCCTGATCTAGACACGGATTTACTCACGAGATTCAGCTCCTTAGACACACTTGTAGGCGTAACCGCATGTATTAAACGTTTTGCACACAATTGCTTGGTATCTTCTCACTCTCGCATCGTTGGTCCCATTACCGTAGACGAACGTAAGAAAGCGCTCTTACACTGGGTACGCTCAGTCCAACAAAATATGTTCGCTGAAGACATCCACCGACTGCAAACTAACAAATTATGTACAGTGCGAATACAACGCCTCTCGCCCTTTCTCAAGGATGGTCTTCTTAGAGTAGGAGGGCGCTTGTCCAACTCAGCCCTTAGATATGACACACAACATCCCCTCATCTTACCCAGTTCAAGCCCCCTTGTGGACCTAATTATAGATCATTTCCACACTATACACTGCCACCCGGGCGCAGATACACTACACGCACTACTCCGTCAACAATACTGGATTTTATCTGGAAGGCGAGTCATTCGTCACCGTGTCTTTAAATGTGTACGCTGTTTTAGGCATCGAGCTCAGCCGAATCCCCCTTTTATGGCCGACCTACCGGCTGATCGAGTCAGCCCACAACCGGTGTTTAGTCAAGTGTCCACGGATTTTGCCGGACCATTCCTAATTAAATCAAGTACTCTACGCAATGCCAAACTTCTCAAAGGCTACTTTTGTGTTTTCGTTTGTCTCGCCACCAAGGCAGTGCACTTAGAGGCTGTCTCGGAACTTTCTACGGACGCCTTTTTTGCGGCATTGCAAAGGTTCGTTAGTCGGCGCGGAATCCCTACCCTAATTCGCTCTGATTGCGGTACAAACTATGTCGGCGCAAGAAATCAGCTCATAGAAGTACAAAACTTCTTAAAGGCCAATGATGATAGAATTACGCACAAGCTAGCCACACAGCAGATCACATGGTTGCTCAATCCGCCCTCAGCTCCTTCTTTTGGCGGTCTGCACGAGGCAGCCGTGAAATCTACTAAGCAATTACTCTATCGCGTATTAGGTGAGCAGCATCTGACCTTTGAAGAATTTTCTACACTCTTAGCCCGTATTGAGGCCGTTCTCAACTCTCGACCACTCTGCCCTCTGTCTTCAGACCCTACAGACTTCGAAGTCCTAACCGCTGGTCATTTCCTTATAGGTCGCCCACTTACCGCATTACCCGAACATTCCCATGAATCCTCTCCTCCATCAACCCTACGACGTTTTCGCTTAGTGCAAGCGTTGGCTCAGCGATTTTGGACCTTGTGGTCGAAATCCTACCTGCACACTCTCCAATCCCGATCTAAATGGACTACGGAAACCAGTCGACCCAAGATTGGTGAGCTGGTACTCATAAAGGAGGATAATCTTCCCAGACTCCAGTGGAAGATGGGAAGAATAAAGAAGATTCTGCCCGGAAAGGATGACGTCGTCCGAGTCGTAGAACTCAGCACCAAGGATGGCAGCTTAACGAGACCAGTCACAAAGATTGCTCGTCTTCCCCTCGACGACAACAGCACTTAGTCAGCACTATAAATGGGAGCCGTCACCTTTTCCCCGGGCCCCAGGATGTTCACGCCACCGCGTAACGAACGATGATTCCCCGAAAAAGTAATTTACCCCGCACTTCCGCGTCTCAACGATCAGTCTGAATCGATCCGTCGTAAAAACATTCACCCATAGATTTTAATATATTATTTTTATGTACTATGCTCTTAGTGTGATTAACAAAATATCTTCTATTAACTAGTATATTACACGTTTCACAATGTAACTTATCTGTACTGGTAGAAGGTTCATCTTGTCGTTGTCTCTTTGCGTCACTATTACTGTTGTCTGATTCAATGCTTCTTTTAAACACTCCTTGTCCTGTCTGTACTGAATGGGATGATGATTGACTGTAAAAAATAAAAATTATATTTAAGCAAAATATAGATGAAAGTTAGCGAGTAAAAATGTAAGTATTTTAAGTTAAATAAGATAAGTAATTAAATTATACTTACATGACATTATTCTCAATCATGGTACAAATTTCATAAAGGTTGGTGTCATATTCAGAATCGAATAAATTTTCATACATGGTACAAATTTCGTATAGCTCTTGATCGTATTCAGAATCGAATATATCCGTTTTTTCAACATTTTCACATAACTCCACCATATCCCTATCTTCACACATTTCATCAAGTTCACGTTTCTTATCATTTTCATTGCTTTCAAACTCCGACGACACAAAAAAAGCACTGACACAAACACGTTCCATTTTGCGATGATGTAGCAACAAGATTGAAATTATAAATGGTTATCACTTTCGGATAACACAGACTACTTATATACCTGAGAAGTGGTATAAATCTGTTATTTTTAACTTAAAATTACACAATAACATAATTAGCTAAGTACTAGAGCAAGGTAGTAAACAATCTTTGTTATTTATTATCACTATTGTTATAATGAAATTTTTTACATGAATCAATCATGGAAATTTCTTTTGTGATATTGTATGCAGTCTTTTTGATGCTTTCAAAATGTTTGTTTTTGTCATCTGTATAATATTTAATTCTTATTGTGGCGTTTTTCCAATGCTCACTGCTGGGTATTTTTGCTAATGTTTTCAATTCATACACTTCAATTTTTATTAAGTGCGTTGAGGAACATGCATCTTCTCTATTAGTCGATAAATATGCAACACCACCGTTTGGTTGAGCTCGGGATACAGATGAACATTGCTTTTTCTTTTTATTTTTTGAAAACTCAAAAAACTTGTCAAGACTTTCTTCCTCGTCTCTTTTTCTTTTTTGTTTTGGAGAATCTTTAACAATGCTCAAATTATCGATATTGCTACTGTCTTCATCAGAAAGTGTTTGGTAATAATACTGTTTGAATGTATTTTCTTCAAATAGGTTCTGAAACAACAAAATTTGTAAGAAATTGTACTATCATTTTGAAGATAATTTAATAATTATAAAAAATATTAAGTGGTGATATTAAGTGACATATCTTACCTGCATTTCAGATCTGAAGTATTTAATTTCACAACACGAAAATACACTCCACTGACTACTTTACTACAGTTAACTGATAATATTTTATTTTGATTTTTAGTTTATATAGTTGGAGTCATCCCATTAAATCTAATTAACAAATGACATGCAAATACATCGTTATGATTAAATGATGCTTACAATAGTTTTCAAACAACTCATTACGGTAAATGTTAATTTGTAATTATTGACCAATAAATGGTTATGATACATAATTATTGTCAAATAAATCGTTATGATAAGTGTTGATATGTCTGTAAAATTAGTTCGATCGAGAGAAACGTTTAACTTGATGGCTTCTTCGAACGATTTAAAGTTAAAAGTATGCATAATGGATGCAACTCTTATTGTCCGTAGATCTCGAATCAGCCCAACTGTTTTACTCGCACATCAAAAAGTTTTAGCCTCTACTACTGCAAAATATCCTATTACTCGAGCTGAAGTCAAAGTTTTAACGATACCATCAGGGGTTCAAGGAAAGACCCTCGATAATATATTCCTGGGACAGGTACCTAAAAGATGCATAGTTGGTTTTGTTAATAATGCAGCGTTTAATGGTAGTCTTACTAAAAATCCTTTTAATTTTGAGAATTATGAAATGAGTTCATTTTGTTTATACATTGATGGTCAGCAAATACCTTCTAAAGCGTTACAACCATCATTTGAGAGTAATATTTTCACTACAGCCTATCATACGTTATTCTCTGGAACGGGTATACATTTTCTTAACGAAGGTAACGGGATATCTAGGGAACAGTACGCTCAAGGTTACTGTCTGCTAGCTTTTGACTTAACTCCTGATTTATCAGCTAACTCCTCAAGTCATTGGAATCTGATTAGGAATGGTAGCGTGAGATTAGAAATTCGTTTTGAATCTGCTCTTTCACAAACTATTAACTGTATTGTGTATGCCGAGTTCGATAATGTTATTGAAATAGATAAGAACCGCAATGTAATCGTAGACTATAGTAGTTAAGATAGAATTATATGTATTAATCATAAGAAAGATATCAATAAATAAAACTGTCAACATAGCTTTCATATTTTTTATTTACAACTTCCTTTACATAATAAGTTCACAAGATTATGTTGAACATTTACAATAGTATTCTTCATCGAGTAGCACGTGTGCACTTTGGTTACAAATATGAACACAATCGAGATCCAGAAATGTTTATGCAAAATTCACCCATCTTTAGAGAGGAACGTGTATGCAGCAAACAATTTACCAATTCACATGGAAGCGCCTACGTTCTTAGTGAGCAATCTGGATCCAAGCACCCAGCCAGGTTCTCACTGGGTAGCCATGCACATAGACCAACACAACATTGGACAATACTTCGATTCCTTTGGTCGGTCACCTGTAGGATTCCACTTGGCTTTTCTAAATAGGAATTGTAGAAAATGGCATTTCAATACTAAGAGAATACAAAATGACTGGACTTCAGTATGTGGTGCATACTGTTTGGTATACTTATACTATAAGTTTCATGGATATAGTATGACGGATATGACCAATTTATTCGAAAGCCAGGAAACACTCCTTAATGATATATTAGTATACGATTTGTACAAATACTGTTTTAAATAAAGGTTGAGGAAGAAAAGAACATGTTGTTTTTGTTTTGAAGTCGTTGTTGACGTCATTAAGAACAATAGGGAGTATCGGACGAGGGTAATTAGTGAACGTGAAATAGTAATTAACAAAAGAATAAACAAATGAGTAGCTAATTAGTGCTGTAATTAGCACGGAATTAAAAAAAGCTATCTCTGTAAATACAGCATATATCGAAAAACTGATAGCGTAGAACGATCGGGCGTACTCGAGAACCCCCAATTTGACACCAAACTTTTTTTTTTTTGTTTTTTTTTTTTTTTTTTTTTTTTTTTTTTTTTTTTTTTTTTTTTTTTAGCCAGGGTTGTCCGTCGAAACACTTTTTGCTCACCAGAAACACGATTCTTGCCCTGAGCCAGAACTCTGGTCAAGCGCAACAGGAAAGCTTCCCGAAGGATTACGAGCGTTTGAAGAAAGGAGAACGCGTGTCACGTGACAGCCGGCTTTATAAGCTCGACCCCGAATACGGGGGGGACGGGGTAATAAAGCTAAACGGCAGGATCAATGCGGCCACCCTGCGCGAGCTTACCGGCAACCCACCGATCTTAGACGGGTCACATCACCTCACTCGGCTGATTATAAGAGGTGAACATGAACAGCATTATCACATAGGGAGAGAACATGTCGTAAACAACGTCCGGCAAAAATACTGGGTGCTACGAGTGCGACCTACGGTGCGAAACATCCTGCGGCAATGTACGGTCTGTCGTTTGAAGAAGACTGCGCCGACAGTACCGGTGAAAGGAAACCTGCCAAAGGACCGTCTAGCTGCCTACGCACGGCCTTTTACCAATTGCGGAATTGACTGTTTTGGCCCCATGTGGGTGACCATAGGACGTCGTAAAGAAAAACGATGGGGAATGCTGTTTACATGTATGGTGACTCGTGCCATTCATATGGAACTTATAGCAAGCCTGGTCTGATAATGCAACGAATTTCCATGGAGCGGACACAGAGTTACTAACGGCGTACGCGAGATGGAAGGAAGAGATGCCAGATCACGTAAAAGGGAGACACTTAGCGTGGCGTTTCATCGATCCCGGCGCACCGAACCAGGGGGGAGCTTGGGAACGGTTAATTCGGTCGGTGAAGACGGCACTCCACGCGACATTGGCGGAACAAGCTCCCAGGGAAGAAACACTTACGACTGTCATCACGGAAATAGAACATACCGTAAACTCGCGCCCGCTAACTCACGTGTCGGTGAGCCCTGAAGACGACGAAGCGCTCACCCCGAACCACTTTCTAATCGGGTCGGCGACGGGCTTGCCAATCACGGGAACGAACGAGTTAGCAGACAGGAAGACATGGATCGCCACTCAAGCTTTAGCGGACATGTTCTGGACTCGTTGGCTACGCGAGTACTTACCTACATTGGCACCGAGGGACGACGTAAGACGACGTGAGGAAAGCATACGTGTTGGAGACGTCGTTATCATTGCGGACGGTCTGTTGCCACGTAACGTATGGCCCCGGGGTCAAATCGAGCGCACTTATCGCGGACCGGACAACATAATACGGAACGCGGACGTGCGAACGCGGGGAGGCATCTTCAGGAGACCAGTAAGGAGGCTCATCGTCCTGACGAGAAGAGATGGCTTCGAGGATCTGCGCCGGGGGGAGGATGTTGCGGACAGAGAGCACCCCCCTGACCCGCCCGCCGGAGCACATCTACACTCCGCGCCCCGCATACTGGCGACGCCCATAGCTAGCGCGATTAGCAACTAGGCGTCGGACGAAATGCGGGATATAGGAGGCCGAAAAAACTGATACTACTACATTAAGAAAAATTATCAATTCAGCCACTCAGCTATATTGTACTCGACTCTCTTTGTTATACTCTTTAAATGTACATTTATAAATAATAATCATACAGTCCATTATTACGTCGAATTTTCATTTACAAACCCGAGGTGCAACTGCCACCAATAATATATATATATATATATATATATATATACATACATACATACATAACTTCACGTCAGTTCCCTTGCGGGGTAGGCACGAACAACAGAGCGCCATTTAGGCCCATTCTTACACACCTCACTTGCTTCTTTGACATTCATAACTCTTGTCATGCACACTCGTCTGTTCTTAAGGCTCCTGACATCACCCTCCGCTAGTACACGATCAATTTGATCATGGAAGGTGTGTCGTGGCCTTCCACGACTTCTGCATCCATCCACTTTTGCATTGTATATCTGTTTAGTCATTCTTTCATCATGCATTCTTTCCACATGCCCGAACCACGGGAGCATTCCTTTCCTTACCTTCACCCCGACACTCTCTTTCAGACCAACTCTCTTTCTTACTTCGGTATTACGAACGCGGTCCGCGAGCGTCACTCCGTAGATTTTGCGCAGTGCTCGCATCTCAACCACGTTTACTCTACTTTCATGCTCTCTCTTCCATACCCAACTCTCGCTTCCATACGTGAGCGTAGGTACCAGCACCGCGTTGTGTATGGCGAGCTGGGCCTTCTGGCTGAGGTTCTTAGCGCCTAGAAGTTTACCTAACGCTCCATTCAAACTATTCCCCAAATTTACTCTTCTTTCTATATCAGCGGTGTACCTTCCATCCCCTTCCATATATATATATATATATATATATATATATATATATATATAAATAAAAGTGGTGACCCTGACGTGAAACACGGCGAGTGGTGCTTCACCAAAATACAACAGGGATCATCCACATCTGATGAGGCAGTTGGGACTGAATTGTTTTGATAGAAGACGGTGATCCAGGCTCAGTATACTATTTATGATCTTAAGGGTAGATAGAATACAATGTAACTAAGTTAAGTTGTATTTTATTGTATTACTTTATAAGGTCATTGTAGTATCAATTTATTTATCATTGTTAAATTAAAATTTATTAGTATTTTTCATAATTTTGTAGGGTAGTCTGGAAAAGTTCGCGTTGCCGAGAAGACCATATATTGTAGGTACTTGTGTGTGCATGTGTGTAATAAAGTAATTCATTTATTTATTCATTGTTAACTAGTATTATAAAGTTTGTGAGTTTGTTTGTAGGGAGTAATCTCTTGAACTACGGGACCGATTTTGAAAATTCTTTCACTAGTAGAAAGCGACATTATTCCTGAGTGAAATAGGCTATTGATTGTGATTGATATTATTTCATAATTTATTAACGCCGCCCAACGAAGTGGACACGGTTATTAATAAAACGCCGAAAAAAAAAACAACCTAAATATTAAGATAATATACATACCGCTTCATCAAACTTAACAGTGAAAGCTCTGATGGACTTGTCATGTTTTGATTTCAACTCCTTAGGTCCCCACCATTCTTCAGGATCCAACTTCGGTAGGGGTCCAGGGAAATAGTCCGAGTACAGCATATAACCACCAATGGTTAATATGAGGAGTAGACCTATCACTACAATCTTCATTTTGGTCTGGAAAATTTTATATTTTTAGGTATTAAGTATGTGACAGCGTAAGTTAAAATCTATTAGGACGAATTCAACCAACAATCCGGGTTAGATTCCTGGCATGGTAAGTTTCGTAAAAGAATTTTCCGTTATTTACTCTGGTCTGAGTGTCTGCATGGAGTCAGCTTCAAACTTCATCCGTTGTAAACTACCTATAACACAAGCGTAACTTGCTTAACATGGGGTACTTTAGAATTTGTGTGTTTACCTACATGTTATTATAATCTATACATACAGATAAAAATAAATTGAAGTGTCTGTTTGTAATGTCAAAATAAAAAGGTGAAAAAATGAGTGGGCGGGGGGGCTTATTTCGGACTGGAGATTCCGAATTTGCAATTTTTAGAATTTTGTCCGTCTGTCTGGATGTTCCAGCTAATCTCTAAAACGGTTTGTTCAATTTTGACGGGACTTTTACTGGCAGATAGACGAAGTTATAAGGAGTGACTTAGGCTATTTTTAAAATAAGGGTTCTGCGAAACACCGACGAATTCGCGGACACTGCTAGTATTATTAATAGTAATATCAACTACATTAAAAATGTTGCCATTGTTAATCTTCAGTTTTATGATAAATTAACAATCATAAGGTTATTATAAACTAAACTATACTTGCAAAATAACATAAATCTAGAAATCAAAAATTGACTCCAAATCGCTGTCGACAGGGAGCGTGCCTAAAATGCTGACCACATTTCCGCGTTAGATGGCAATGAGTTGCCCTAGGTGCAAGCGCCTTGACGCCGGAGGTCCGACCTCGACCTTCCGCCACCGTTTCTTTTATTTTTTATTGCAGGAGATCAGCAGACAGGCAGACGGCCCACTTGATGGAAAGCGGTTACCACCGCCTATGGACATTTGCAACAGCAAAGTTGCTACAAATGCGTTGCTGCTCTCTTAAGGGAAACTGGAACCTGGTCACTAATGCCGGAACACAACTGAAGGTTGTTATGGCGACATACTTTAGACCAGGGGTGGTAGCCATTCAGTCGGGCAAATACCCTACCACCTGGCTATGGGTTGTTAAGTCGCCTCTTACGACAGGCCGCCCGGCCGCAGGAAATTGTATTCTTTCTCCGTTCCTGCACGGATAAAAATAACCAGGGAAGCTCACGGCCGCTAGCGCGTACTCCTTTGGCAGGAGCGGAGCGGGCTGATGTGCTCACGCTCGCGGAAGGAGGCGCCAGGCGACGGCTTGAACACCAACCCCACCTCAACCATACACCACTATGACCCATCGTTCAAATTATATTTAAGAACCAGGATATATGCGCGACTTCGTCCATACTTGTGTTGAAATTCCCGCGTGATACATACATACATAACTTCACGCCAGTTCCCTTGCGGTGTAGGCACGAACAACAGAGCGCCATTTAGGCCCATTCTTACACACCTCACTTGCTTCTTTGACATTCATAACTCTTGTCATGCACACTCGTCTGTTCTTAAGGCTCCTGACATCACCCTCCGCTAGTACACGATCAATTTGATCATGGAAGGTGTGTCGTGGCCTTCCACGACTTCTGCATCCATCCACTTTTGCATTGTATATCTGTTTAGTCATTCTTTCATCATGCATTCTTTCCACATGCCCGAACCACCGGAGCATTCTTTTCCTTACCTTCACCCCGACACTCTCTTTCAGACCAACTCTCTTTCTTACTTCGGTATTACGAACGCGGTCCGCGAGCGTCACTCCGCAGATTTTGCGCAATGCTCGCATCTCAACCGCGTTTACTCTACTTTCATGCTCTCTCTTCCATACCCAACTCTCGCTTCCATACGTGAGCGTAGGTACCAGCACCGCGTTGTGTATGGCCAGCTGGGCCTTCTGGCTGAGGTTCTTAGCGCCTAGTTTACCTAAGGCTCCATTCAAACTATTCCCCGCGTGATGACAGGGATAAAAAGTATCGTAACATTTAAAAAAGAATGTAAGCTATAATTTAAATGAAAACCGTGTCGGAATGAGTCAATTTTATGCACCCCAACAACTAAAAACCGATTAAGTGCCACACATTTTATTACATAAAATTTGCCATCGATTAGTAAAGAATCACGTCGTAATTCTATTCCTTTAATCTGGCTATTTTAAATCATTCCAGCCAGATTCCTAGGATAAAAATTAGCGCAGATTTCAGCTCTAAGAATTAGCTGTTGATCAGCGAAAACTGCATCCCGAACAAACAGACAAGAAATCTAAAAATAATCGCATCGTGTTCTCCGTCATTTTTATAGTCTATTCCAGTTGTTTTTATAAAAGCTTCAACGTACAGACACGGCATGTTTAGAATTTTATAATATTATACAGAGGTAGTATAACTGATAGCCGATCCCTATATCTTACCGACCATTCATTTGCCTAACTATGGGTAAAATTTCAAATTCAACCGATGGTAAGACAAGTGAATAAAAGAAGATATAAGAACCGTCATAAATCGTCTAGTAACAATTGTATGCATGAAACAATCCAATCATAAAAACATTACCAATTTGTATTAGACATCCATGTACATACATTACACGCCATTCGCAATTTCAATGTAACAACGTCAAGGCTACGAGTATGCTTATTAAAAAAAGTCTCACCTAATTAACAGATAAATACACCAAAAAACACAACTAAATCTCTTTATCACGAATTGTACACTTACGAGCAGACCAACGAACGACGAGTCGACGACTAAAGAGTTAACGAGCCAAATGACCTCCTTTTCATCGTAGTGCGGTGCGTACACCGTTATCGAACGGGATTTGTTTTGATATCGATGTACGCGGCGCCTTTCATTCTATTCGCTGTTTTGTTGTTGTTTTTTTTTTATTCCATATTCAAAAATTTCCCCCTCTACCCTCTTTCGTTCCAAAAAAGAGACGTTGCAAAAACTCGCCAGCTACGCACGCATACAAACTCAAAAAAGTTCTACTCAAAATCACAAAAGCGACGTGTATAAAACTTTATAGTAATTACATTAAAAGATGTCAGGCTGTGACACTGCTTCCTGGCTCATATAAACTTTCGAAGGTCATACTGCAAATTGTGCAAGTTGCGTCCCCTTGACCCTTTTGATAACTTGCGTATAAGATTAGGCTTACATAGAGTTGTAGTGGATCACTTACCAGCCAATAGATGGCGCTGTACAATAATTGAGGTCGCAAACGATTCCCGAAACTTGCAAATAATATATACAAATTTCGAACAAGCCTGCGAGGATCAACAATAGTCTCGCTGGAAGATCTTCCTTTGAGACGGAGGAGCATTCCGTTTCACTCCTCCACCCTATACCGGGCATTACGGGGCACCCCTTTCAGAGTAAATAATAAAACAAACTTAGTCAATAATTAGGTAAATAAATAGTAAAGAATATCAAACTATTAGGCTGGCAAGAAATTATTTAGTATCCAACGGTATATTTCATACAAGTAAGATCAACATAATACAATGCAATACATGTTAACCAAGTTTTTTTAGTACCTGAGGGTAAAAAAATGTGTGCAGTTCACACGCAGTAGAAGTGCAACAAAGTGTGACAAGGGGTGGGAGGGATTCTAAATTTCGTGACGTCACATTTCATATCTTATATCGTTATAATATATTATTTAAGCTTTATAACACGAAATTTGAAGTATTAATGAAAAACTTCAAAACATTTCAAATCTGTATGAGTATAGTGTTTAAATTATTAAATATAATGTATTCTATCTCATTCTCTTGCAGGCTTGAATCTGTTGATTTATGTGTTTATCTCTTTTAGTGTCGCTTTTTCGTTTCATCGAGTTTCAAATCAAGATTCTAAATCACTTCAAAAAATTGACGACTGACAGTTTTTAACAATGACTTAGACGAGCAGTCATAAAGTCATAAGACTTTATGAATTTATGACCGATTCCAAGAGCAACGTTATACAGGTGAATTTGTTGATTGAGCCTACAAGACGAAATCCCAAACTATACGAAGTAGCGAATAGTACTTGAAGGAGTCTAACTAAAAAAACTAGTGGTATAATTTGATTTTTTTAAATTGATTACGTCTGGCATAGAATGGGCTGATTTTTAACCGACTTCAAAAAAAGGAGGAAGTTCTCAATTGGTCAGAATCTTTTTTTTTGTTTTGTTTTTTTTAAATGTATGTTCACCGATTACTCCGAGATTTATGATCCGTGATTCTTTTTTTGTTCGACGCGGAATAGCTGCCATTTGGTCCTCTAAAAATTTGACATAGTTTGGCCCAGTAGTTTTTATTTTACGATCATTTTTGTCTTCCCGTTTCTTGGGACATATATTTTTTAAGGAGCGCGGCACCTTTCGTAAGTCTACCCATACATAGCTAGACACTAAAAAGTAACAAATAAAATAAAATAAAATTAGTTTTTGAAGTCGGTTTTTTTTTAATTAAAAAAAAACTCATTCTGTATTATTATACCAAATCATAGTGTAGCTTGCAAGAATCAATTTCTGTGAAGGGATGTCATACGACAAACCAAGGGAAAGGGTTGTTTTTGAACAAACTGTTCCGATGTTCGAAACATTCATTACACCTAAAGAAAGAAAGAAAAATTTGAAGAAATAGCGACGTACTTACATTGCTAACCTCACCTCCTTCTATTGAATATGGAAATGATGACATTATTCTGTTTTGAATAGGCATGTATAAATAGTATAGTTTATTTTCAAAACCGGCCTCGACTCTTTAACTGTTTTTCGCTATTTAACATAGTTTAAGATTTGGCCCTGAAACCCCACTTGAAAAATTCATCTCTATACAGATGTGTGAGTGTATGTATGTATGTATATATATATATATATATATATATATATATATATATATATATATATATATATATATATATATATATATATATATATATATACATATAAAGGAATGCTCCGGTGGTTCGGGCATGTCGAAAGAATGCATGATGAAAGAATGACTAAACAGATATACAATGCAAAAGTGGATGGATGCAGAAGTCGTGGAAGGCCATGACACACCTTCCATGATCAAATTGATCGTGTACTAGCGGAGGGTGATGTCAGGAGCCTAAAGAACAGACGAGTGTGCATGACAAGAGTTATGAATGTCAAAGAAGCAAGTGAGGTGTGTAAGAATGGGCCTAAATGGCGCTCTGTTGTTCGTGCCTACCCCGCAAGGGAACTGGCGTGAAGTTATGTACGTATGTATGTATGTATGTGTATATATAGCTGTCCCGGCAGACGTTGTTCTGCCCTGAAGAAATAAAATTTAGAACTCGATTGCAGCGCCACCTACCGGGTCCAAATGTAAGCTATCCTATCTTTCAAGTCGGATCAAACTGCACACAAACAACGTGACACGTAATATATATATATATATATATATATATATATATATATATATATATATATGTATATATATATATGTATATATATATATATATGTGTGTGTGTGTGTGTGTGTGTATATATACATATATATATGTATATATGTATAGGTGGTCCAAAAAAATGTACATTTTATTACCTAGAAAGTAACTTTTCTGCATAAAATATCCTCCTCAAGGCGCAGCTCGATATCTGAGGTCTACACGACACGCAGCGATTTTTCATTTTTGTATATAAATTGCAAGAGGATTTTTTTTTCGTTTTAATTCCATAAAATATTTTTTTTATCAGATCACCGATGGACATATTCCGGTAGGAAGTCTGATTCTCTACAAAAAATCTCTTATATGTTTTTCTCGTAATCGTTACAAAGAAAAAGTTATCAAACTTAAAATTCTAGCTCTAATCCAACCATATCAACAGTAGAAATAATTAAACACTGAAATTATGCCTAGTTGGCCTAAACCTGATTGCTAGAGTTTAAAGCAAATTCTTAATATTTATTTAAAATAATACTATTAAAAACGTATATGTCAGGAGTCTTAAGAATAGACGAGCGTGCATAATAAGAGTTATGAATGTCAAAGAAGGAAGTGAGATGTGTAAGAATAAGCCTAAATGGCACTCTGTTGTTCGTGCCTACCCCGCAAGGGAACTGGCGTGAAGTTATGTCTGTATGTACTATTAAAAACATCAGATTTTTTAAGAGAATTACATTTCCTACAAGAATATGTCCATAGAAAATGTATTATTTATTATAGGAACTTTAATGGAGTGAAAACGAAAGAATATCTCGTGACCCCGGCTCATGGCGTCAGGTGGCACCAAGGGGTTTTAGTGGGTATTCCGGCTCCTCTAGCCGGCGAGCCCCACACTCCCCCGCCGAAGTCTCCCCGGCGGGGGGTCCGAAAACGAATTTCCCCTTGTAAAAAAAAAAAAAAAGTTTTTTTATGCCTAACAGTAAACTTTGAGATAACAGGACTTTATGAAATAAAATAAAAATTCGACCACCCTAATATATGTGTATATATGTTATATTCAAACATGAAAGCTCTAGCGTTCCCAAGTTTGACTAGTCAAACCTCAGGTCCGACATAAAGTCTTAGTCAAAGTCTAAATAAGTGACGTTTTTCTGCCTTTGACTAACGAATTTTTGTCTAACCTAGGAGAGACTAATTTATACAGTCATTAAACATGTAACAGCAGTACGAATCGACATTTGACTGAGTCTGCCTTAGGTTCTAGGTTGACTAGGCAAAGCCCGAAACAGATTATTGTACGTTCGACATTTGACTAAAAAGTTAGGAGGTACTCTAAGGTTTGACTAAAAATAGTCAAAGGCCGGAATTAGAATTACTTTCGGGTTTTGTCGAAAGGCCTTGGTCAAACCTAAGATAAACCAGTCATACCGGGAAGAGACTGCATATCGACCTTTTACTATAACACACTTATATATATATATATATATGTATGTAGGAATGTTATAAATGTTTGATGTATAACGGAATGCAAGTGTAGATCGAATGAGATGAATGAATGAAAGGTTTCATTGATTTTTGGAATGGACAGAGCAGAGAGTCGTTAGTCGGAAGCGAAAAAGAGTGGTAGGGTGCGTGTAAGACGAAGTTGTTGTTCTAAGGTGTATTTTACTTAAAGAAGATTAAAAAAGTGTTTCATTTAAAGGTGTTTGAAGGTGTTTTATTGAAGGCGAGCTATTTTTTTTCAAACGCACCCACCCCCACATGTATGTATATATGTATATATACATATATATATATATATATATATATATATATATATATGTGTGTGTGTGTGTGTGTGTGTGTGTGTGTGTGTGTGTGTGTGTGTGTGTGTGTGTGTGTGTATATATATATGTGTGTGTGTGTGGATGTGTGTGTGTACACGCACACATCTGGATATGTATCTGAGCGTGATGCATTTCTATCATAAGCAAATGCCTAGTAAGACAATACATGCACAAACATTAATTTAAAAACAATGTCACTTGCTAGTTTTTGAAAGTGTACAGCTGAATTAATTTTAATTATGTTTGTAGAGTAGTTTTCACACTATCGACAACTAACACATCACTGATTCTGCAAACGTGTTTGTAAATACTGGACCAGCAGATAGATGTGGCGATTGTATTGGAGTTCCTAATGAAAATTGTAAAAGAACTCTCATTATTTCCTAAATTGCCAAACTGTATTACTATATCTATATATATATAGAGAGCAGCGTATTTGTAGCACCTTTTTGTTGCAAATGTCCATAGGCAATGGTAACCGCTTTCCATCAAGTGCGCCGTCTGCCTGTCTGCTAAACTCCTGCAATAAAAAAACCTGAATCCCGAACAAACAAACGAGAAATCTAGAAAAAAATACAGCGTGTTCTCCAACGTTTATATAGTCTATTCCAGTTGTTGTTTTTTTAACAGCTTTAATGTGCAGACATGGCATGTACAAAATTTGATAATATTATAGAGTAGTATATATAACTAGTTAATACGCCTGTATTTTGTATATATTGTATAAGTGTATACGAAAGTGTATAAGTGATTCTATTCACATGTAGTTCATTTATTTGTGTGTGGACCTGTGTTGACACACTGGCCCCGTCACATCTTCCAATGACCGAGTCAGGGGCTGGCAACGCTGCCGCTTCAGCTGAGGACGTCAAACGGCGCAAATATGGAGCCTTAGGACGGGGTTACATATTTGTGCCGTTTGGGGTTGAAACATTAGGCCCGTGGGGTCCGTCGGCAAAGAGTTTCTTTAAAGACATATGTAAGAAACTCTTTGACACTACCCGTGATCAGAAGGCTGGCTCATATTTTGCACAACAAATAAGTATTGCCATACAGCGTGGCAATTCAGTCAGCCTTCTGGGCACACTCCCCGTTGGCAATGATCTGCTACATAATGTATTTTAGTTATAATGTCTTTGGTTTTTTATTTCTGACAAAACTATCAATATTCTTATATAGCTTATATTAGACAGGGATAATGGAGCATATGAATGGTGAAAGAATTTTTGAAATCAGTCCAGTAGTTTTTGAGTTTGTTTATTTGTACCATATTATTAGGATTCCGCACCAGTATTGCTAAAGCTTTCATCATCCATAGAGTATTTGCACAAACACAAAAACAACCAAATTCATTGAAAAATATATCGTTTATTCAATATTAACAAAATAAAAATCTTGGAAGAAAAACATTATAAGTGACAACCAAGGGACTTAAAGCGGTTAAATTTTGGACAATCGCTTAGTGAAATTCCCACGTACTCGTAGATATATACCAGTACGTACGTACGTACTAGTAGTTGCAACACATTGCATTAGTTCCATTTTGTTGCTTAGATGTCACTAGCCAATACCTCGTTATTTTTTAATATTATCATGGAAGAAGTTTAGAAAGAAAGAAAGACATATTGTACTCAGGACAAAACAATACAGAGTTTTATAAAATAGTAAAACAATAGAAACAGAATAAGTGCTATTATTGGACTCAGCTTCGACATATACTGGCCAATTAAGACCAGCGCCGTTCTTACGTCTGGCACGAGCAAGTGAAGTCCCGTAGGACAATACAACACAATAATACGTAATGTACAATGTAGTTAAAAAATAAATAATATTATAAATAATAACACGAAAAATATGTTTTAAAAATATACATAATCATTAATAATAATTAAATAAATAAAATCCTAGATATATAATTATTGTTTTGACACACCTTCCATGATCAAATTGATCGTGTACTAGCAGAAGGTGATGTCAGGAGCCTTAAGAACAGACGAGCTTGCATGACAAGAGTTATGAATGTCAAAGAGGCAAGTGAGGTGTGTAAGAATAAGCCTAAATGGCACTCTGTTGTTCGTGCCTACCCCGCAAGGGAACTGGCGTGAAGTTATGTATGTATGTATGTATGTATAATTATTGTACCGACCACGTAAACAGCAAAACAAAGCGAGAACAATTCATAACTTTTTTTTTACTAAGTTTTACTAAAGTATGATAATCGTCCAGTAATATTTATTTTTTGCTTTTTTGTTTGAATTTTGCTTTTGTTAAAAAAATCTACTTTTTAGTTACTTTAATAGATTTAGTAATAATATTTTAAGCGCCTGTAGAAATTTTATTGCTATACTAACACGTCGTGTATACAAGGTATGTCTTTCTAAGAGTACAGGCGCTCGGTGCTCTTCAACAAGTGTTAAACGTTACATATCGTCTCAATAGAAATTGTTTCGTTGATCGCTCACTAGATGTCATTGTTCTATAATAAAGACGATAATCTTTACGTTGTATTATTTTATGTTCTTTACCAAAGGTGTGTATCTAATAAAAACTCTAATATATCGGTTATTAACAAGGGTTTCTTATTCATTCCCACGGTACCCTCCTGAAAGTAACCCGGGAATCGTCCAACAACAAGGGTTGTTCTTAGGGATGCAACATCGCTCATAAAAAGTATCGATGTTTTTTTATCACCATTTACATAAACTTTTGACGCTTGTTCTTGCGATGCAAATGAAACATCATTATTTATAACATCGATATATCGCCCAAACCACCTTAGCACACCTTTCTTAATTTTTGCTTTCACTAACATCATCCTTTTACACCACTGTTGCTCCACCTTTCAAAGAAATACCACACACACTTCTCAATACTCTCATTTCTACTAAATACTATGTTTATTCTATTTATATGTCTTTTGCCTTACCCAACATTCACTACCGTACTTACTATTCAACAGCATGGGCGCACGCTAACACATTCCTATCACCGTTTAAAATAAATGTACATGTAAGGAAAATGGTCATTTTAATAGGAATGAGAGAAATAGTATAACAATCAACTTTTATATTCTAAATTATTATTGGCAATAAGAAAAAATTATAAAAAAATAATATAATGGAAATTTGTGTAGATCACAGATAGAGCCAAGATGGTGCGTTATGTTTATGTAAAATAAAACATCGATCTTTACAACGATGTATCGTCGATGTTTTGGTTTCACTGTCGATGTTAAAACATCGACTTTTATGAACGATACATCGATGTTTGGAAACATCGATGCTTTGTTTGCATCCCTAGTTGTTCTCGATCTCCCTGAGATCCACTAATCAGATCCTGACTTGGTGACAATAGGACCAGGAATATACTCTTTCGAATAAAGAAAAAAAAAATGAAAATCGGTTCACAATTGAGTTGGAAATCGCATGACAAACATGAAAAAAAAACTAGTCTTAAACAAAATCTTATAATTGGCAATCAAGATAGCGCACTGCATTTAGGCTGCCCCTTAACAATAAAAACAATTACAGTTCAGTCTTTTGATTACCCTGTCTCCATTCCCTAAACGCTTTGACAGCTCGAAACACATCTTCAACGACAACCTTCGGCAGCTCAAAAGCCAAGAAGTGGCCACCTTCATCTATGACTGTGACATTGAGCAGATTGGGGTATTTAGTCCTAAGAACACTCGGTGGCTGGTAGAACAGTTCTTCTTTAGCTTGGAGAGCCCATGTCGGTACAGGTGACTTGTATCTGTGGAGGTATAATTCAGAATATAATAATGAAAATAAAAATACATACATACATACATAACTTCACGCCAGTTCCCTCGCGGGGTAGGCACGAACAACAGAGTGCCATTTAGGCTTATTCTTACACATCTCACTTGCCTCTTTGACATTCATAACATTGTCATTTGACATTGAAAATAAAAATAAATGTATTTATTTCAAAATGGAATTTTACAGATATCATATTGAAAGTCTACGAGCCGCTTCTACTTCAATTTTAGATACTGAAGAACATGGAAGAAGTATCTATATATTAATACGTGAAGCAAAAACTTTGAACCCCTTTTTACGAAAATTGCGCGAAATTTTATAATGCTCCGTATGAAATTTCGTACACTTATAACTTATATAGAGAAAAAGGGACGAATGCTAATATTTTTTAAAATTATGCATAAAAATACATTAAATAAATAAAAAGTCATTTAATTTTTTAAATTTTTATTGCAGGAGTTCAGCAGACAGGCAGATGACCCACTTGATGGAAAGCGGTTACCATCGCCTATGGACATTTGCAACACCAAAGTTGCTACAAATGCGCTGCTGCTCTCTTAAGGGAGACTGGAACCTGGTCGCTAATGCCGAAACACAACTCAAAGTTGTTATGGCGACATACTTTTAGACCAGGGGTGGTAGCCATCCAGTCGGGCAAATGCCCTACCACCTGGCTGTGGGTTGTTTTGTCGCCTCTTACGACAGGCCGCCCGGCCGCTGGAAACTATTACACACACTACCATGTGTTTGACCCACACACGCATATATACTCTTTTGTTTATTTTTAAAGTCAAATTAAGGGCCGCTTGCATAACGTTGCTTAAATTTATTTAAGAAACACAAAATGTATTTAACACCCTAAAATACAATTAGCGTCTTGCACAACGAAAAATTTGCCGCTAAATATGTTTAAAGAACTGTCAATACGTTTTGTGTAAAACATATTTAGCCAGTTTAATATGATTAACTAATTTTATTTAAAGGCGATCGTTATGCAAGCGGCCCTAACAGTGTAGCCTTGGCGAAATTCTGATTATAGAAGTATAATAGTCTTTGACATTAATTATTATGGTCGAATTTCGACCACGGGCGACTAGTGGTCGAATATGAATAATAATGTTATTTAGTTAAATGCTTGGGATGGTGTTCTATGATAATTTAGATACATATATTTATATCGTAATTTATGTAACATTTTCCTTTATATTTACGTATATATTAGTATGTTTTATCTAATGCATACCGACCCCCATCCATACCGACTTTCTGTTTATCCCAAGGTAGTCTAGAAGAAATCGCTCCCAGCGATAAAACTGACCGTTGTACTTAAAGTTACGATTGTATGTATGAATTTATTTTGTAACAGTTAGTACAATAAAATATATCCTATTCTATTCTATGAAAGAAGACTTTTCCGTACAGGAATACAGATATAATAGCAATTTCTGCGGCCGGGTCGCCTGTCTTGAGAGATAAAAAAAACAACCCACAGCCAGGGGAAAGAGCATTTAATGTCAATTGAATACCATTCTGTCCTTTCTGTTCTATGACTTTCAACGGAATTGATTCAATATCGTTGATACGTCTAGTATAAGCGTTATTAACTCGCCGGCGCTAAATGTTTTTAGCGTTCTGACATTTGATTGTTTTCAGAACAATTGGGTCAAAAGTTAAAAACGATTTTTTTGAAATTTTATCTGACTTGAAAAAAGGAGGTTTTTAGTTGATTTGCTGTGTATTCTTTTCCTTTATTCTCTGAAATGGGCAGACGGTCTACCTGATGGATAGTAGGTGAGGGAGAAATGGAGTTAAGTCAACACTCACACATCACATGCAACACTCACACATCACATGCAACACTCACACATCACATGAAACACAATTAATGGAAAGGCTAACCATTTGGTATTGCACCTATCGAACCAGCCTTAAGAGCTTTCATAAGCAAAATGGTGACCGCTAAATATTAGGTACATTCTGCAGTACTGGCCATTTAAAATAAATATTTTTGTTTGGCTAAGATATATAATTTCAAATTAATTTTACTTTGAAAACACGAAATTCTTTTTTAAAAATTAGTCATTTATTTATTGATAAGTGTTATGTTTTCTTCGCATTTGTTTTTTTTTCGTCATCATGGATAGTTAAAAATTCGAGTACATATGGAATAAGAGTACCGTCGTGGCAGCAACGCGGCAAGAGCGACAAGCAAGCACCACTTCTTATTGGTTTGCCCGCTTCCATTCTGGAAATTTCGACCTTTTTTTTATAGCTAGAGTACAGCAGACAGGCTGACGGCCCACCTGATGGAAAGCAGTTACTGTCGCTTATGGACATTTGCAACACCAGAGATTTCATCAACCCGCTGCCAGCCTCGAAGAAATTTTATGACACCCTTTTTGAAAAAGGTTCTACAGAAACGTTGCGTACATGAGCGAAGCGGCTTAAGGAAGTGGGGGTGAAATCCCAACATATGGCGAGCGGTTCGATGGTAGAAAGAGGACGAATACAACATTCTATACAGGTCTTCCGAATATTCCCCGTTATACAGTCAGTAGAATACGTAGAGAGAAGCGAAGTCTCTCATAAGGCCAAGCCTATCTAGAACATCTGTGAGTGTGGGATCATCAACAACGTGAATGGCTCGACGTTGAATACAGTCTAGGGGATCGTGTTGGTAGCCAGGTGCTCCAGCCCAAAAGTGTGAGCAGTACTCCATATGCGGGCTCACCTGGATTTTACAAAGCACAAAGCGTTGCCGCGGTGTGAAATACTGTTTGGACCGGTTTAACATTCCCAGCTTCTTAGAGGCGAGTTTTGCCTTGACTTCAAGATGGCCCCTGAACATCGTTCGCGATGTCAACACTGAGGATCCCAATACTTTTGGTGGTGGTAAGGGGAGTTCCTTGGAACTGAAGCGATTGCTCGAATGGAGTTTTTTTGGCAGAGAATACGTAGACCTATGTCTTCTTGGGGTTGAAATGGACAAGGTTTTGTCTCCCCCATTCAGAGACTCACTCTAAGGAATACTCTACTTCAGATACAAATCTAACCCAACTTTCCTCCATAAATGGTCGAGGGAAGTTTGCACGACCAGAGTACTGCGCATCGCCTGTGCTATCATCCGCATTGGAATGAATGTTGCAAATAGACAACATATTATTGATATGTAAGAAGAACAACGTTGGCGATAGCACACAACCCTAGGGCACACCAGCGTTGATGGGCTTGAAACTTGAGCAACAACCGTCGACAACGACTTGAATGCTGCGCTCATCAAAAAAGTTGGATATCCAGGTGCAAGGTCCTTCGGGTATCCCAAACGATGGCCGCTCCGATAGAAGAGCCCTGTGCCAGACCCGGTCGAAGGCCTTAGCAATATCTAGAATTCTAGACTAACTGCCAGTGCTTCCCCTTTGCTCTCAATTGCTTCAGCCTAACGGTGGATTAGGTAAACCAAGAGATCCCGAACTGAGCGACCGTGGCGGAAGCCGTATTGCCGATCGTTTAGCAGCTGGGAATCTTCGAGGTAACACAAGAGCTGCGCGTTGATAATACGCTCCATCACCATTGGGAGCAAAAAGGTTATTGTTATAGGCCTATTCGACGTGTCTGTTACGTCCCCTTTTTTGGGGACAAGGTGTACATGGGCAATCTTACACGAAGCGAGGACACAACCCTTGTAGTAAGAGAGAGTGAAAAGTCGGGCAAGGACTGGCTGGGGACAGCTCAGCTAAACACGTCCGCAGCACAATGGCAGGATTGCCATCAGGGCCAGAAGACTTTTTGACGTCGTGGGAGAGGAGAGCACATCGGACTGCTTTTTGAGTAAAGCGCACCTCCGACATTCTAGACTCACACTCAGGGATTGTAGGTGGAGTTTCTCCTATGTCTCAAGAGTCGAATTGGCCGCAAAGATTTCATCCAGAAGATTGACTTTATCTTTGGCAGCGTGTACCAGACGGTCGTCCACTGTACGCAGAGGTGGAAGAGAAACCCAACAAAAGTTTCCTTGGACAGCTTTGGTTAGGGCCCAAAAAGCTCTAGTCCCAGAAGAGTAGCTAGAGAGGCGCTCACCAATTCTGCCGATGTGATAGAATTTTGCTCTTGCGAGCTGTTTTTTGAAGGACCTGGGGGCGGCATTGTATCACTTTTTCAGGTCAGTGGAACTTAGAGCCTGACGAGCCCGCGCTGCAGTCCAGGCTGGATAAGCCTGTTTCTTTAGCTTTACAGCTTCACTGCTGTGCTTATTGAACCATTGTGGTTTACTCGTACCACCGATAGGTACAGTTGAGTTTGGAATTAAACATGCTATTCGCTGCAGTACTACATCGGCGATCCAGTCTGTGCTCGGATCAGAAGCTTCCGACGAGAAACATAACTGCCTCCATGGGTAGGATGCATAGAATTCACGGAGTCCATCCCAATCTGCTGACCTGTATCACCACACCTTCCGTCGTCCAGCGGGACGAGTCCGATCGGGAATAGGAAGGGGAACCACGAAAGATACCAGACAATGATCAGAGGTTCCCAGTGGAGCACTGATGGAGATTTTGTAGTTCTCCGGGTGTATGGTCAGCAGAAGGTCCAGCAAAGAAGACTCATGATCCACTCTATCCGGTATTCGGGTAAACTCCGTAATCACCTGAGTGAATCCATTGGCGAGAGCAAATTCGTGGGCAGTAGTCCCTGACAGATCAGTTCTCGGGGAACCCAACCACTCAGTACGCTCATTACGATGAGCATTAAAATTCTCGAGTATGACTACATCTGCAAAAGGATACTGCCCAAAAACTTTGTCGGTCACCTCATGAACGAGTTCAAAAAAGCGAGCTGTTTCAGTCCTTGTGCATTCCCTGCCATGGGACCGATATAAGCACGCATAGATCCTGGTGGAACCACCAAAATCTACGCGTACCTACAAGATGGAAGACGAATTGTGAAGCTTGCCACCACCCCTGTCATGAGGACCACGACCACTCTGCCAAGAGTGTGACGACGGAGAAAAAGAAGAACAAGATGGAAATATCCCTATCTTCAAGGCCGTGGAGATTAGAATAAAAAAATATATAATAAAATTAGTTTTAACTTATTTCAGAAAAAAACGGCAGTTACATAGGCAAGGACCTAATGTATTTTATTTACATAAACTGACATTTTGTAATTTGTATTTTGTAATTTGTATTTTGTATTTGTATTTTAAATACATTTACTTGAAATGCTGTATTTTGTATTTTATATTTCAAATACCCGACTTAAAAGTATTTTGTATTTCGTATTTTAAATACATGCGAGACAGTATTTTGTAATTTGTATTTCAATTAAAGGAAACCATGTATTTTGCCCAGCCCTGGAGGTGGTTATACTATTCGTGCTCCAATAGATCATGACGTTGTCGATCAGCTGGTCTTTGGTGAAACGGAATCCTAAGCCGCCATCTTGCTGTAATTTGTGTTGTTTTCTCGTCCAAGTTGAGAACTTCTCTAAGATGTACGCCAGCAGACCTGCTGGAGAGTCTGTTAAGGCCACACCTGGAACACAAAGAAGAAGGCGAAACACGTTTATTAGCTGAAGACAACAGAAACAAGACAAATTTAATTAAGGCTCCTATTGTCGCAAAAGGTCGAAAACAAACAACTTTTCGTTAGTAATTATTGATTAATAATTTACCAAAAAAAAAATCATAAATCTGTACGATGTGAGACGTAACGTAGTTTTTTCGTAATTTTTCTATCATTATTTTAAAAGTAAAGAAAAATAATTACCAAATCACCTTTAAATTATTGACACGAAACCATTTTAGTCCTTTAATTTTTAACAAAACAAAAAAATATTCAAGGACATTGACGTTGCTACAAGCCTTAATTTCCAGACTTCTTCATGTTTGAGTTTAAACTTATTTTTATCGCAGGAGTTCAGCAGACAGGCAGACGGCCCACTTGATGGAAAGCGGTTACCATCGCCATGGCCATTTGTAACACCGAAGGTGCTACAAATGCGCTGCTGCTCTCTTAAGGAGACTGGAACATGGTTACTAATGTCGGAACACAACTCAAGGTTGTTGGTGACATACTTTAGACCAGGGGTGGTAGCCATCCAGTCGGGCAAACGCCCTACCACCTGGCTGTGGGTTGTTTTGTCGCCTCTTAAGACAGGCCGCCCGGCCGCAAGAAATTGTATTCTTTCTCCGTTCCTGCACGGATAAAAACTTACCAATAGTGTCAGGTTTCGTGGCTTGTATGTGGGCGTATCCAAACTCCTCAAGAAGGTAAGCGAAGAACGATGACAACGGGTACATTCTATCAGCCACGTCGCTGTCAATTATCAGAGATGGGATATATGCTCCGATGAAAGTCTTAAGGAAACCACTTGTAGTCTGTAATTAAAATATCCAGAAAAACATTGTATTTGATGCTGAGATTAATGATCTATTTTTAGGGTTCTGTAGCAATTTTAATATATCCCAAATCAAATTCCATGTATCGAGTCAACTAACATTTTTAGGTATTTTGAGTTTTTAATGGATATGGTCATTAAAAGACGTTATTTATCAGCCTAACTCACAAAAGTTTAAGAAACACAAATAGTTCCGAAGATATATTTTTTTTATTTGCCATCCTCCGCCATGTGTCAGGGCAGAGATCTTTTTATTCTTTTGTTTTCTTTCTTTTTTCTCTTTTTTCTTATCCTATTGTTACGACCTAGACGCCGACAAAGACAAATTCACACCTGCATACCTGTAGAAACACATTTTATTACTTTTCGGCATTTGTACTTTTTTGTCTAACACAAAGGTTTAAAATTTGTGATTAGAAAACAGCCCATTGTGTATTGTAATCTTTTATGGCAGCCATTAGCCAGGTGTGTCGGATTTAAAGTACAAACTGATTCTAGGAAATTCGGACAGACATATTGCATCTGTGCAGTATAAAGCAATGCCTCGATAGAGAGAGGAGAGAGTCGAGCGATAACCACGAACGAAGCAAGACTTGCATCGCAATTTCTTCAAATAAAGTTTTTCTTTCTTTCTTACTTGTGTACGGTAATCTATTTAGTGATGGACTTTGCGGTGTTATTGAATTATAATCTGCATTAGGTTTGGACTTGTTGCGTTCGGTTATATTTGTACCTGTGTTATATGTGTTTGTATAGTCTAATAAACTCTATAATAACTCCAACGGCATTTTAATTCGAGTCCTGCAACTCGTCACACTATTTATATACATGTTCTTATATTCTATTATTATATCCGTACATATTTTCGTGTATACTGGTGTAAGTCGAGACTTACTTGTCCAGTTAACTACAGTTTTCCTGTTATGTGTCAGGCAGACTCGGTGCGGTGGTACAGATCAGCATAACTTACATTAGAGTAGAAGAAACTTGCCTAAATCCCTATCATTCTTTCTGAACAAACAACAAGAGCGGCACCAGTCAATGACAAGAAATTTAACTAATGGTACGCTAGATAACTAACCTAATGACAATGTTTTCCTTTCACTCTATCAATAAACATTCAAAAAGTAAGTACTTCTGTAGATTTCATGTAATTTTTCGTCTGATTTTGCTAGCATTTTTCTCAAAATTGTTACGAGTGTAATTGAACTATGCAGTACATTATTAAACTGTACATTTATTTGTAAGGTGATTCTTTGTTATAACTGACGCTTACCGTTCCAACCTTTTTTTTTAAGGTAAATTTGAGAAAACGTTTTATAGTACTCCTAATTCGTACCCAGAGTTTTTCTTTCTTTCGTACCAGTACGAATTAGGAAGTAATTTTCTGTTGCTGTTCAAGCTAGTCATGGAAAGAGCTCTTGATGCACATAAAAAGGGTAGTTTAAAATTTCCTGAAGCTTCTCGTTTATTGCATATATCTAAATTTACATTCTGGCGTCTTTAAGAAAAAGAAAAACAGATATCACAATAAACAAGAATGTAAAAAAAAAGCTACAAAAAGGAAATGAATATGAAAATTAATATTGTAAGCTCTGCAACAAAAATAGGAAAGATATGATCCAGTGTTCTGAATGCAAGCCCACATGAGCTTTGTGCTGGTGTCGAAAAAAATACTTTCAATTATTTTTGTGACTATTGCAGGGAATTACAGATATTAACGTAAGCAAGATTAAAATATTAATTTTACTATGCTTACAGCACTGGTAAAAATAATAATATTCAAAGTACGATTTAGGACTACTATAAGTACGACTTAGAAGAATGTTCCTAAAACGTACCTTTGTCTACTTTTTTTATTCGTTTTATTCATATTTAAGTTTAAATTGGTACTGTTCTTGTTTACTCACTTAATAATGATTCTATAACTCTAGCCTCCTTGTTTATTTATTTGCTACTTTCTAAATTATTAGCTTCTGTTCTTAGGGAGTACGACTAAGGCAAGTTTCCTCTACAGCGCTCGAAAATATCCAAAAGTGCATGTTCTTTCTAATAATTCGAAAGATTAAAAAACGGACAGACAGATAAAGATTTCAAATGGGTTCAAAGGTTTCATAAAGATGGCTAAAACTGCCTAAAAGTTCATCTATACATACCGTAACAAATGCCATATTACTGTGATGACCAAGAATATCATCCGGGAACAGTGTCGATATTTGAGATGCGACCGACGCTCCCCAATCGCCGCCTTGGACGTAGAATTTCTTGTGTCCCAGCCTGTGCATAAGCGTCCTGAATATCACTGCTGTTTGCGGTGTAGCCAAACCAGGTCGTACAGCTGCCTGAAAATTCAAAGCATTTCTATTTACATACAAACTTATTATAAACAATTAATATTTATTTATATATAAATTATAAGCTAGTACCTCCAATGAAGAAGATTAACTAATGCAGCGAGGAAATGGAACCAGCCTTCTGGACACAAACCCATGGAAGACGGTGACCTAGGCTCAGTATTCTACTTACAGTCTTGAAAGATTATAGGTAGAATCCCTATTAATATTATAAATGAGAAAGTAACTCTGTCCGTATGTCTGTTCCGTTTTCACGGAAAAACTACTGGACCGATTTGGCCGATGACCATAGTAAATTACGGAGAAAATACGTTTCCGCAATTTACTATACCAGGAATCGAACCTGGAGTCTCTGCGTTGCAGTGGGGTAGGCCGGCAAAGGCCTAGCCCGTTCAACCACAGAGGCCGTCGATTATTATATTATTATGTTAACGTTATCCCAGAAAGTAGGATAGGTTTTTTGTGATTTGCCTGTTTTCGTCATTTTGGTTCATTTGATCGATTTCGTCGATTTGGCTGATTTGGTAATTTTGGTCTATTTGGTCATTTTGGTGTATCAATATATAGAAAATGGGCCTAGAGACTTTTAACCAATCAGCGATTTTATCTCTGCACTGACAGTGATGAGGAACTACAGCCGCTGCCCCCAGTCGAATAGAGGCAGCAATCTTAATTGTACTGTTATCCAATAGTATGACTAAATTCGATGAGAGCAGCGCCTGAAGCCACAACCCTGACTCCCATTTTGAGACTGCTAAGAGGCGGGCTCGCTCAGCTTCGTTGACACTAGATGACAAAAGATTTTTATACACTAACTTGCTGAGCGGGCCGTACCTAAGCTTCTGTGATTTGGGCTGTGCTGGATAATTTCGGCTCGAGCATGCTAGAGACCGTCCGATTTTGGCCTCAGCCCGGTATAAATTCATCCTAAATATTTTAATATTACAAATGCATTAGCGTTGGGAAATATGTCAAATAAAATTCCTTCTATCGTCCTTTTCCACGTTTACAATAACACTCACGTCAGAGAATCCGTAACCAGGTAGGCTGGGGACGATGACTTCGAAAGCAAAGTTATACCCAGGAGTCTGCTTAGTGAGGAGTGGAATCGCCTCATAGAACTCTCTCACAGATCCGGGCCATCCGTGAATCATCAAGATTGGCAGTATTTCAACTCCTGCTGGTACCTGAAATTTTATAAAAGATTAGATTCAGAACTAGAGTTATCCGTGTAGAAACGTAGAAAGAAGAACTCCTTCAGCTGGGCGGCCTGTCTTAAGAAGTAATAAAACAACCCACAGCCAATTAAGGCATATGCCCGTCTGGATGGCTACCACCTCTGGTCTAGAGCAAGCCGCTATAACAACCTTGGATTTTGTTTCGATATTAGTTACCAAGCTCTCCCTTTAGAAAGCGGCCTCATATTGGTAGCATCTTTAATGTTACAAATACCCATAGGCGATGGTAACCGCTTTTCGTTTGGTGGATCATCTGCCTGTCAAAAAAAGTTATTATACATGTATAGATGATATAATCACCTGTGGCTTAACCCTGATGAAATGTATATCCAGCCCCTGAATATTGGTCTTGTAATGCGGGAACTGGTTCAGGAATTTCACCCTGTCAGCAAAAGGATACTCTTCGCTCCAATACTTTAGCCAACCCTGTAGTATATCCGAGTTGAAGCCATATTGGAATGCCACGCCCTCTAGCGGTTTAGTGAAAGGTCTTGAACTCTTTATTCTGTCCTTGAGATCTTTTATCATCTGAAAATTTTTGACATTAAAAATGACTATTTATCTATTCTTCGAGTAACTTAAAATATAAATTAACACTTGGATATGCCCTCGACTTCGTCCACGCTTGACTCTAAATTCCCGGGATATAAAGTAGCATCAACATCTTTTAACGGAATGCAGCAGAAATAAAGATGGCAGAGAACAACTGCTGAAGAAGTTGGGACTGAATCGTTTTAATGTAGGTATTGTTGCGTGTGAGCGGGGGTACGCACTTGGGATTGGAAGGCAACACACGTCTTTTAAGTAACGCTTTTATTGACTTACACAGCCGCACGTAATACCTCTCCGCAGGGTTGCCCTATACGCACGACTAACAATGCACTGCCCCGACGATAAGGTGTCTCCCTCAGAATACCGTCGCCGATATTGCGTAGACTACCTCCTGCTACTGCAGTGCTCACCCCTGATATTGCCGTGTGTAGCTCGCTTCTGGTTCATCTCTCGAACTACGCTACACTCTTCCTTCACTGCACTGCCCACTAAATTTTTTACTAAATTCACCACTTAACTCGTTACTGTCTTCTATTAACTTCTCTACCTCCAACTCGTCTGAATCGCACTTATCGCTTCGCTGTCTTGTACTGAACTCACTCTAAAAACTGCCTGGTAGGCGCGCCTTACGCTGTTTATATATCCGGAAGAATCTTCTGGAACCCATAATTTCAATCTTCTTTTCGTTATTCTTTTATTTGCTATCCATCCCTTTCTATACATGTATCTATCTCTATCTTTTCCTTCCCGAACCTTCTAAACTAGAACTTTCGTTCATCATCTATCTCTTTCTAACATCAATTTCTCTCTGTCTTTTCCTTCCCGAACTTTCTATTCTAGAACTTTCGTTTATCGTCTATCCCTTTCTAACATGTATCTGTCCTTGTCTTTTCTTTCCAGAATTGTCTAGCCTTTTCTAAAAGTTCTTGAACTAACTAGATGGTTCTACCATCATTTGCCACAGTATATTTGAGGATTTTTTTGAAATTGCCAGCCTCAAAACAAGCTAGTTTCTTAGCTAGCTTATTATTTTAATTTAAGATATATAAGTTACTAACTGTTACCAGCGGCTTCTCTCGCGTAGATTAGAAATAGTCATAGTTTGTGGCCGACTCCATACTTGAAGTTATTTTGGTATACATGTCCCTTTGTTTTTTTTTTTTTTTTTTATATTGAATAGGTTCGCGTTTGACTGACATTGCACCTGACGTCAGGCGGAAATGCAGTCTAAGGTGGAGCACGCTTACCTAGAAGATACCTGTTCACGCGAGACTTAAAGACACCTAGATTATATTTTTCAGGAAAAACAGACGACGGTAAAGAGTTCCACTCTTCAGCGGTGCGTACCTTACCCTTACCCTTACCGTACCGTACCCTTTAACGCCGTGGAGTAGAATATTGATAATAATTATAGTGAGGTGTGTAAGAACAAGCCTAGATGGCGCTCTGTTGATCGTGCCTACCCCGCAAGGGAATTGGCGTGAAGTTATGTATGTATGTATGTAATTATAGTGACGCCAGTGTAATGCCCTAGTATTTGATTTATTAATTAAGTGTTGTGCCGTGAATTAATTAGAATTTTGATAATATAGAATTAATCAATTTTGTGAAATAAATAAAGTATTATTATTATTGTAGGGCTTGCGTGGGGGGGGGGGCTGGGAAAGCCAACACGTAGAAGCCCCTTGACAAAATTTAATGTAAATGTGGCGTGACACTGACCGGTGATCATCTCTGTATACACCATATAATAATGCGCCCAAGGACAAGGCCCTGCCAGTGTAGGACTATTGTGGGAAATGAGAACAAAAAGTACCGGGCTATTGGGGTGAACTGCTAGTGGTACTAGGGATCTGGAAATATGGGGACTATGGCGTCTGCCCGTCACAATATTCGAGAACATGGAAAAATGGGCAGTCGGTAACTCGCCACTCCCTGCATGGGCCCCAAAAAATGTCATAAAAGACAGGGGTAACATGAGTGTGATTGAGTGTAGAAAGGTGGGCTGTAGGTTCACCGAGGCTACTTCCGAGGTTATACCATTTATCACTTCCACCCCTGGAGCGTAAGTATTAAATTATTATTATTACTATAGTCGAAAAAGTTAAAAGATCGAGTTGTCGAGATGACCATAATTAGGAAATTATGTGCGTATGTGTGTAATAGAGTTCAATTCTTCCACTCCTACTCCCTTTATTTGCGGTCGGATCTCCTCACTTTCTTAAGGCAAGATATACGGTCTTGGGTTGTCGGTTCGGGCAGTTGGGCTATGTCTCAATCCGTTTATTTTGAAAGTGGTGTAAGTCCATTTTCTTTTGTTTCGAGAAAATTAAAGGTTACTATATTTGTTGATTTAAAAATACAGGCAAATCATATGAGGTCGGGCATTGTTTCTATTGTTTTATCAACATTTAATTTGTTTATATAAATTTGTTTTTGGCTAATTAGACTACGATAACACATATTTATGTGCTGTAAATGGACTTACACCACTTTCAAAATTAGACAATTGTAAAAATCGTTTAATTTCAATTTTGAAAAATCAAATATCGCTTAAAATATACTTCATTTTAATATAATTTTGTTTACAAATACGCATAACAACACATAAAATTTTATTTTAGACGGCAATTACATTGTCATTACAAGATACTGATTACAAGAATTTACTTATTCTCTGCATGTGGTAGTGTTTCAAAATATGCATGATGCACCGGAGGTATATAGGGTAGTAGCTGCTTCATGTCTTTATATTTTTCGTACGTAATAGATTGGTTTCAAATTTAATACACAGCTAGAGTATGAATTGGAATAGTACATTGACTACATTTTATTTAAAAATTCAACTCCTAAATAATATAAAATTAGAAAAATCGTAATAATATTGCGGATTATTCTGCAAAAAGATGGCGCTACTGTTGTTTTTATTGCTTTTTTAATTCGCCAAAATACGGGCAAAGATACAGAGTCATACAGCCTTGTCGTATTTATTTTCTTCTCACAGGTTATGCGCTGTACATTTTCTAATACATTTCTCTATTTTTTTAATATATATCTTTTAACTTACGAGTAGTGGAATCACGGAGGGGAAACAATGCAAATCGTCCGCGGGTGAAACCGCGGGACACAGATATTATAAAATAAATGAAAAGTAACAAAACACTGATCGGCATCCATCTGCTATGCCACCTACCTCTGTCAATTGGACTTACACCACTTTCATAATCGATGATTATGCAATTTCATTTACCGACCGATTTTAAGTTGTACAAAACATGGGATTTTTTTGAGAAATTAAACACGGACTAGTTATATATAAAAAAATTACATTAAATTAAGCATGAATTACGCGATAGCTCATTTTTTCTCAAAAATGGACTTACACCACTTTCAAAATAAACGGCTTCGTTCTGGTATGTCTAAGGCAATTTGTACTACGTAGTCATTAGTTCGTCTTTCGACATGGCCTTACAAACGAAGGCTATTTTCGGTGATTTTATCGAATTACGCATTTTCTCTAGACGTCTAGACCTCTAGACCTCTTCTGCCCATCTGAGCATCTTCATTTCGTTGGTACATGAATTTTGGATGTGTAATAAAGTTATTCATTCTTAACCAAATTTATAAAGAGGTAAAGTTTGTGAGTTTGTTTGTAGAAAGTAATCTTTTGAACTAGTGAATCGATTTTGAAAATTCTTTCAACAGCAGAAAACTACATTATTATCCTTGAATGATACGCTATGTTTGCATGCATGCGTACATGAGTGCGTGTATATTTTTTAATGACGCCCAACAAAGTGAGCACGGGTCAGCTAGTCTATACTAATATTATAAAGAGGTAAAGTTTGTGACGTTGTAGGGGGTAATCTCTGGATGTACTAAACCGATTTTAAAAATTCTTTTACTGTTAGAAAGCTACGTTAAGAGCGAGTGTCATAGTCTATATAAAATGACGCCATCTATATACCACGGGAGCGGAACAAAGCGCGGGTGAAACCGCGCCGAGCGGCTAGTTGTTAATAAAACACCGAGGGAACAAACGTAAGTATTATGATAATATACATACCGCTTCATCAAACTTAACAGTAAAAGGTCTGATGGACTTGTCCTGTCTTGACTTCAACTCTGTAGGTCCCCACCATTCTTCAGGATCTAACTGCGGAAGGGGTCCAGGCAAATTTTTCAAGTACAGCATATAACCAATGGTTAATATGAAGACTATGCCTATCACTATAATCTTCATTGTGGTCTGGAAAAGTTTACATTTTTAGGTATTAAGATTAATGGATATAACGACGATCAGGGGGACCACTATAATTCCGTCGCTATACCCGGACAGAGAGCTACAGACAATTCTAAAAAAAAAAACAATATTTATTGCTAGACAATACTTATCGCCTAATATCTACTTAAGAATACTGATGTTTAAATTTAATTTTACCTAATCTAGCTAAATATTTAAAAAATGTATTATTACAAATAATACATTTAAGTAAACAAAATATAAGAAAACTCTATGATGCTGTGAATGAATTTTTGTGTGTTTGTTTGTTGACTCGTTCCTTGTATGTAGCCTCCGCCGCAATATATGTGTTACGGGCAATTTGATTAATCGGGCAGTATTAATACGGACAGACCATTATGAATAATAACCACGAGCGTCGATCATTTTGATACATTTATTACTTGGCTGGCATAAATTAATAATACACAACGGCCCGTGGTCCATTTAACAAACCATGGGTTGAGATAACTTGAATTTATCACTTGGACCGGGCAGTATGAATACTTCCTTACTTGTAGCCGGATAATCTGATAAATTTGATTACCTTTCTATAAGAATTATGTAAGTTTAATTCATTTAAGGGTGGGGTATATTTATTTATTTGGGGTATATGTATATGAGGTATATTTATTTGGGGTTTATTTATTATGAATAGATCTGAATTTTTTCAATATAGTAAGACGGGAGTTCCGCTTCGTTTCGCTCCGTCTTAGCCTTTGTGATTATTTTTTTATAACCACCCAAAATTCACTTTATATCACAATTAATAAATAAAAGTGCCATATACATAATTATACCCTAACCTCATAATTTGATAATAAACAAAAAACTACAATTCATCTCTGTTATATTGGTCAATATAACGTGGTCATTATTCCGGGAAAAATGATTAGTCATGCAGTTTTATTTATATTGCCCACTTGATACGAGCATTATGTATTTATGTATACCTGCCGGTCATTATTGATAGTGACCGAATTTATTAAATTTCCCGTAACATATGCAAGCGATTTCTAGGAACTATTTACACTACACGTGATTTTTAATTACCTGGACTAAAATGAAAGGTGGGTTCGACTTATTTTATTCATAGGTGAGTTTTTTAAGTCGAATCAACAACTCACCCATGTGAGTTGAATCCTACAGTACTTCTATAGGATTCAACACACAGTGGGGAGTTGTTCCAAGCATTCGACATAAAAAAATGTGAGTGTGCACAGTTCACACGGAGTAGAAGTGCAACAAAGTGTGACGAGGGGTGAGAAGGATTCTAAATTTTGTGACATATACCTATATTATGCCGTTATAATACATTTAAGCTTTAAAACACGAAATTTGAAGTAATTAACGAAAAAATATTTTTTTCCGTGCAGGAACGGAGAAAGAATACAATTTCCTGCGGCCTGGCGGCCTGTCGTAAGAGGCGACTAAACAACCCACAGCCAGTTGGTAGGGTACTCGACTGGATGGCGACCACCCCTGGTCTGGTATGCCGCCATAACAACCTTGTGTTGTGTTCTGGCATTAGTAACCAGGTTCCAGTCTCCTTTAAGAGAGCAGCAGCGCATTTGTAGCACCTTTGGTGTTTCAAATGTCCATAGGCGACGGTAACCGCTTTCCATCAAGTGAGCCGTCTGCCTGTCTGCTGAACTCCTGCAATAAAAAAAAATCTCTAAAATATTTCCAACGCTTTCTTTATGAGCATGGCGTTTAAAGTATTAAATGTTATGTATTCTATCTCATTCTCTCACAGGCTTAGTCTTATATATTCATCTCTTTTTCGTGTCACTTTTTCGTTTTATCGAGTTTCAAGTCACAAGAATTCTAAAGAAAACCAAAAGAAATTTCACTTCAAAAAGCTGTCATTCTAGTCCAGGTAATTAAAAATCAGAGTTGATTCATAAAAACTAATTGCATACTGGAAATCGGCATCACATCCGAAGTCGGTATAGCCAAATTGTTTTCCTTTAAAAGTATACTCTAACGGCCGGTTCCTATATCTTATTGACCGTTCATTTGCCTTACTATCCGTTAAGATCGGGGCCCCTGCCGATTGTTTGCGACTACGCGTTGTCGAATAAACGCCGGCAAACGATCTCCGCTTTACCAGCTAGTCCATTCATATAATCACAGTTTCTACTTAATAGATAAAGCGGCAACTAGACCCAGCACTTATAAGCAAATGATCCTTGAATGTTTAAAAATCGCCTAGTAATACATTACATACTTGAAACAGTCAAGTCACGAAACATCATCATATTTTTAATCAGATATCTATGCTATGACTGTAATATACATGACAACGTAACAACGTCAAGGCCACGTATATTATTAATAAAAATTAATCTCACCTTGTAGTTCACAGATAATATAACTTGTGCGCAGTCCAACGACGACTAAAGAATTAAGAAGCCAAACGAATTTATATATATAATGTATTTATTATCTACTACATTAAAATATCCTCTTTATCGTAGTGCGGAGCGTGTAAAGTTATCGAATAGGATATGTTTTTATCGATATCATGGTTATAAGATTAGGTTTTCGTAGAGTTAATAATCACTACAAACAAAAAATTGTGTGTAACAAGCCCCGATGCACGACTGAAGTTTTCTCCTTAAGTTTTATCCGTGCTGGAACGGAGAAAGAATACAATTTCCTGCGGCCGGGCGGCCTGTCGTAAGAGGCGACTAAACAACGCACAGCCAGGTGACAGGGTATTTGCTCGATTGGATGGCGACCACCCCTGGTCTGGTATGCCGCCATAACAACCTTGTGTTGTGTTCCGGCATTAGTAACCAAGTTCCAGTCTCCTTTAAGAGAGCAGCAGCGCATTTGTAGCACCTTTGGTGTTGCAAATGTCCATAGGCGATGGTAACCGCTTTCCATCAAATGGGCCGTCTGCCTGTCTGCTGAACTCCTGCAATAAAAAATAAACATAGTACGAAAAAAAAAGTTTGAATATGCACCGATGGACGTTATTTTAGATCTTATTTCATTATATTAAAGTTCGAAATTGTATAATAGTCGTTACGTATTGATACAACGTTACTACGTTTGCAACTGCTTTATTTTGTACTACCCACATTCTTTATAATGAACCAAACACAACATCTCCTTAAAATAAAATTATATTTCTAAAATAAAAGCCTATGTTAATCCTTATTACATCAGCTATCTGCCAGTGAAAGTAGCGTCAAAATCAGTTCTGCCGTTTTTTTTTTTTTAGATTGATGGGTTACATTATTGAAGTTTATTCGTTCCAAACATACAGAAATACAAATCTTTCCTCTTTATAATATTAATATAGATTACCTACATCCTAAGTACATTATTTATAATGAACCACACACACCAATAATAAAGGGGGGTTACCTAGTACCACTAGCAGTTCACCCCAATAGCCCGGTACTTTTTGTCCTTATTTCCCACAATAGTCCTACACTGGCCGGGGCTTGTCTTTGGGTGCATTACTATATGGTGTAGACAGGGATAATCGCCGGTCAGTGTCACGCCATATTTACATTAAATTTGTCAAGGGGCCTCTACGTGTTGGCCTTCCCATGGCCCCACGCGAGCCCTCCGAAAGTCAGGGCCATTTTTATGGCCCATGGTCTTCCAAGGGGGTTACAAGGCCTTTCGATCTCAAAACACCGCATCTTAAATTGATAAATTTTATTTCATTTAATTCAAGTTCGAAATTGTATATTAAAAATCGCAACGCTTTTGAGTTAACCATTAAATTTTTACTCTTCGTAACATTTTCATACCAGGGGGCCTTATATGAATCAACCTATGCACAGATAAATTAACTTCGAGAAGTTTTTGCTTTTGTAGTACTATTTATATATTTACATGACTTCTATACTTGAAATTTAGTAATAAAAATTATGTTTGATATTAATATTTATTATTAGTTTCATATTAAGTACCTGCCTATAAAATTATATAAAAAGTATTAGTTTATTTATGTGCTGACCGTACACCACGTATTAGTTTATTTATTTATGTGCTGACCGTACACCACTACAAACGCAAAAGTCTCGAAGCTAATTTATACATAGTAGGCTGCAAAAATGTCATGACTTCAACGATATAATAATAATAAGCCTAATAATAAACCCGCAGGGGGGCTTTGTGGCGAAGCCTTAGGTGAGAAGTGACACCTCGTACCTGACTTCGGGGGCCAAGGCAAGGCCCCTTACCTGAGCCAGCCGGCACGGAGTGGAGATCGCTAGAGCCAAGACTCGAGCTCCAGGGGTAGAAGTAGCTTCGGTGAGATTGTGAACATTTGGTAGCCGAGAGGACTGCGAGACATGTTCAAAGCAATTGAAAACTGCAGCTTGTAATTAAGCAGAATCACCATGAGTCGTGACTAAAAGATGAGATCATTCTTGCAGCTATAAGGCAAACCTTTTTATATTCATGAAAAATCATAAGTCAATTTTTTTTTTATTGCAGGAGATCAGCAAACAGGCAGACAGCCCACTTGATGGAAAGCGGTCACCATCGCCTATGGACATTTGCAACACCAAAGGTGCTACAAATGCGCTGCTGCTCTCTTAAGGGAGACTGGAACCGGGTCACTAATGCCGGAACACAACTCAAGGTTGTTATGGCGACATGTTTCAGACCAGGGGTGGTAGCCACCCAGTCGGGCAAATGCCCTACCACCTGGCTGTGGGTTGTTAAGTCGCCTCTTACGACAGGCCGCCCGGCGGCAGGAAATTGTATTCTTTCTCCGTTCCTGCACGAATACATTAAATCTAGTAAGCCTCATTCCTGCCAAATGATTTGTTAGAAAAACAGAAATGTTAAAAAAACAATTGAATTGTATACCTTTATGAAATTTCAAAGCAAAGAATCTGCTTCCACAACATTCTAGAACTTGCCAGTTTCAGACCACTTATTACTATTGTTTTAAAATTCATTTAGCATGACTCTTGTTAACTACGAGCTTCATCCATATTCTACAAGATTGACTGTCTCTCCAAACAACACACAATGTATAGATAGTTTAATAAATAAAATTATTAGATAGATAGATAGATAACACTTTATTGTACACCATTACAGAAAACACAGAAAAACTTATAGCCTAAAAATATTGTAAATGTGCACAATGGACGGTCTTATCGCTAAGAAGCGATCTCTTCCAGACAGAAGAAAACAGATTATATTGGTCAAAGGTGGTATACATAAATATTAGAGGATATGCAGTTACTTACATATATAATTTATGCACTTATAAACATATAAGTATGTAAAATATTATGTAAGTAAGAATTATACATATATAAATACACCTATTTATATTATTGCAAGTGAGGTGTGTAAGAATAAGCCTAAATGGCGTTCTGTTATTCGTGCCTACCCCGCAAGGAAACTGGCGTGAAATTATGTATGTATGTATTTATATTATATACATAAATATATACAAACATATATATACATAAATATACGTAAAATATCAAATCATCACTATTATTATTGCATTATTGTGTAATTATAATTGTTAATTAATTATGTAATATTTGTTCTTTCTTTAGACATTGAAACTAAAATACATTATGTAGCAGATCATTGCCAACGGGGAGCGTGCCCAGAAGGCTGGCTGCGTTGCCACGCTGTATGGCAATACTTATTTGTTGTGCAAAATATGAGCCAGCCTTCTGATCAATTATGTAATTAATTGTGTAGATTATAATTCAAAATCTCTCAATTGTATATAGACGGTATTCACTACATTTTATTTTCATGTTGGCAGACGTGATACATTTCTTACTATGTTCGATTTATTTTATTACAGGTAAAACTTTAAATATAATATTTTATATCATATCATATCTTATATAAAATATTATCTAAAATCTCCAAACAATAATGTAATAAATTCTTGTCATTCATAACCTATTTAATTACATACATACATACATACATAACTTCACGCCAGTTCCCTTGCGGGGTAGGCACGAACAACAGAGTGCCATTTTGGCTTATTCTTACACACCTCACTTGCCTCTTTGACATTCATAACTCTTGTCATGCAAGCTCGTCTGTTCTTAAGGCTCCTGACATCACCTTCTGCTAGTACACGATCAATTTGATCATGGAAGGTGTGTCGTGGCCTTCCACGACTTCTGCATCCATCCACTTTTGCATTGTATATCTGTTTAGTCATTCTTTCATCATGCATTCTTTCCTATTTAATTAAAATGGTTTATTATCCAATGAATTCAATCCGCTAACGATTGTGCCAATTTGATAAGTTTCATATACTGGATAATCGTTGGAGGGATGGTGGTTCGGTGGTTCGGGCATATGGATGGATGCAGAAGTCGTGGAAGACCACGACACACCTTCCATGATTAAATTGATCGTGTACTAGCAGAGGGTGATGTCAGGAGCCTTAAGAACAGACGAGCGTGCATGACAAGAGTTATGAATGTCAAAGAAGCAAGTGAGGTGTGTAAGAATGGTCCTAAATGGCGCTCTGTTGTTCGTGCCTACCCCGCAAGGGAACCGGCGTGAAGTTATGTATGTATGTATGTATGTTGGAGGGATGGCGAAGTATTCTAAATATGTAAGCTAGGTGTGTAGAGCCAGTGGATGAAATGTAGTTTAGCCGTGAGGTTCTCTGCTTATAACTATAGCGACCAGTTGCTATTCTTTTATCACCATAAACCCTTTCTAGTTGTTGCGAGTATTACACTACTTTTGCTATAATAATGTTGTACTAGATGGCCTAGGCTGATTAAGTAAAACAGCAAATATTTGTACTGGTAAATTTTGGACTACTATTTTTTTTTATTGGACTTGACTTTATGTTGTTGGTCCGAAGACTTTACAACTTTACCGGGGTTTCTGGGGTGAGTGCCTTCGCGAAGCGAAGGCGCTCGAGCCCGGGATGGCAACTTCCTCGAGGGAGCTTCCTATGGAGTTTTACCTCGGCTGGACTGTTGCCATGAGAGGGGGATGAATTTAATGATGCCCACCATAGGGCGATACAAAGCACTAATTGAGAACGGGCGACGGGTAGTATAAAGCCCGAGGGGAAGGGTCCCGACGGACCGGGATCGGTGGTTCGCGGCGACCTACGCTATCTTACTGCCGTTTCGCAACGTGTTATGGCTGGGAGACAAGAAACGGCGAAAGAAACTTCCCAGCAACAAGTCTGTCTGTCCGTGCCTGCCAGCCTGCCGTCCTAACCGCGGGCGGGCTGGTCCAGGCCAGCCGTTTTGTGATAACGTCGACCCTGTCCGTGAGGACGTTACGCGATCGTCGCACGAGAGCCTTTCGCCGAGGATTATAATCGGACGCGGACACGACGAGCGGATTTCGATGGTGCGGCGCGAGATCGAAATACTTACGCGAGAGCGACGTAATGTAGTTTTTGATGGAGGGAAGCTCCAGATCGCGGTGAAGGTCTATGTTACGCATATAGAGGGGAGCACCGACGGCTCTGCGCATGAATTTATTTTGGACGATTTGCAATTTATCTAAAATGGACTACTAATTGTCCTATACATTACACTTATGGTATAGATATGAAATTAAACAGATAGCACGATGTATTTTAAGATAACGCCATCTAGTGATATATCTGCAACAAATGTAAGAAATAATATAAGATTTTAGAAAGATATTCGGCCTATTTCAGAGTTTCTTTTTCATTTGACAACAACGAAAGGTAATAATATTTTCTTAAGTTTTCGCGACTTGTATACATAATAAAACTACGTTTTAACGGTTTTAAGCGCGGTAATTTTATTTGATTTTGGTTTTTCCGACGTTTCGGCCACTTTTCAGTGGCCGTGATCACGGAAGACAAAGATGTCAAGTGTCAACGAGTATTGTTAAAGTTTTATTTAGCCTACCGCCAACTTATTAATTTTAATTATTTAATTTTTAATTTTGTTTATGGTTATTATTTAATCTATGGGAGCCTAATCTAATTTACTACCGCTTCGCAACATGTTATGGCTTGAAGAGAAGAAGCGGCGCAAGAAACTCTTCAGCAAACATGCCTAGCTCTAATAATTGCTAAATAGCTAAATAAAACTTTAACAATACTCGTTGACACTTGACATCTTTGTCTTCCGTGATCACGGCCACTGAAAAGTGGCCGAAACGTCGGAAAAACCAAAATCAAATAAAATTACCGCGCTTAAAACCGTTAAAACGTAGTTTTATAACGAAAGGTAATGTTTTGTTATAGTAAGCCGAATCATCTCAGCCCTTGGTAATATTTCCAACTCAAATGGAAAAGCGGCCCCCATTAAGTAGGGTATTTGCGACGGGTATCCCCTTATCGCATATAAACACACAATAAAGCCCCGTGTACTCTGGAAATAAAAAGGGTATTGTACATTCACATATTAATCTATCTACATATTAATACGTGAAGAAAAACTTTGTACCCATTTTTACGAAAATTGCGCGGGCGGCGGAGTATGAAATTTCGCACACTTATTGTTTATATAGAGAAGAAGCGACGAATGCTATTATTTTTATAAAATTATGCATAAAAATACATTAAATCAATAGAAAAAACATTACGCACACTACCATGTATTTGACACATACATGCATAAATAATCTTTTGTTTATTGTTCAAGTCAAATTAACAGTGTAGCCTTGGCGAAATCTGTGATTATAGAAGTATTAATCTTTGACATTAATTATTATGGTTGAATTTCAACCACCGGCGACCACTAGTATAAATAAAAATGAACCGTAGAAATGTTATCCGTGCAGGAACGGAGAAAGAATACAATTTCCTGCGGCCGGGCGGCCTGTCGTAAGAGGCGACTAAACAACCCACAGCCAGGTGGTAGGGTATTTGCCCGACTGGATGGCTACCACCCCTGGTCTAGAGCATGCCGCCATAACAACTTTGAGTTGTGTTCCGGCAATAGTGACCAGGTTCCAGTTTCCCTTAAGAGAGCAGCAGCGCATTTGCAGCAACTTGGTGTTGCAAATGTCCATAGGCGATGGTAACCGCTTCCTATCAAGTGGGCCGTCTGCCTGTCTGCTGATCTCATGCAAAAAAAAAAATGTATTTAAGCGCATAACTTGAGAACAACTTTACCGATTTTGATGAAATTTTTTGTGTCTCTGAGTGGGTCATCGGATTATTTAGATTCACAATTGACACCAGTAGGTGCACCGGGATCGGATTCTACGATCCTCCTAATCTCCTGAACTGATTTTGATTGTTTTATTGTGTGAGTTTAGATTCACAATTGGAAGGGGTAAGTTGCGCTGGGATCGGGACACCCCCGATCTGGCGAACCCCACACTAGGTCGCGAATTATTCCCCCAAGGTTCTGCCCTTATCCCGGCTTAGTCCTCAAACGTATTTCCCCTGGCTAAAAAAATAATGGTCGGCACTTAGTTATATATCTTTTCAGGGCAGGACAACGTCTACCGGGTCCAGCGTTGTCAGACGTCCCGATTTTGGCGGGACGTCCCGATTTTTAACAAAATTAAATGTCTCGCGCGGGACAGGCTCAGTCCCGCTTTCGGGGATAAGAGCTTGTCCAGAAGGAGCGCATTCGCCTCGATTCTCTCGTGCGTATCACGCGCGACCGTTTCGCCCAAATAGAGCGTACCTATGCGCGCGCATTTAGGGACGAATTTAGTCAGTACGAAACATGGAGTTGACCGAAGCGGTCACGTTGTGGTTAGATTACCGTCGATGTAAGACACAAAAACGGAGGGAAAATATAATGTATTTAGTTCATCCAATTCTTAATGATAGAATAACACATAGTATGTTTGTAACTTTGTATCTAAAATTAAGACAACATGAGAAGAAATTTTTTAACTATTTTCGTATGTCCGTGAAAACATTTGATGATTTACTTTTATTAATTGAACAAGATTTATCTATCTCGAGTCGCGATATAAATATAGCATCACGCGCGAGTCGAGAGTCTGGCGTAGTGCACGCAATTTACGCGCGTATTTTTAATTCGCGCGATGCTTGTGGGCGCGATGTATTGGTGCCTAGTATCTCACTAACGCGCGAATGATATCGCGCGAAACGTTTCACGGCGAATTCGCCCTTTTGGATCAGGTCTAATAATAATCGGCAGACAAACACGCACATTGTATATCCCCAAATTAAACAAGTTACGCTTGTGTTATGGGTAATATACAACGGACTACTCTGGGGCCGATCCCAGACACCCAGACCATAGTAAATAACGGAGAAAATACGTTTCCGAAATTTACTATACCAGGAATCGAACCCGGAACCTCTGCGTTGCAGTGAGGTACGCCGGCAAAGGCTTAGCCCGCTCAACCACTGAGGCCGTCTAAATGCTGGACCAATTTTGACAGGACTTACACTGGTAGATAGTTTATATTATAGGGAGTAACTTAGACAACTTTTTTAGGGATCCGCGAAAAAAAATCAACGCGGTCGAAATCACAGTCGCATCTAGTTCTAATATAATATTATAAAATTCTAAACATGCCGTGTCTGTACATTGAAGCTATTTAAGAAAAGAAACAAGTGGAATAGACTATATAAACGAACCAGAACATGAGTTTTTAGATTTAGATTTTTTTAGATTTCTTGTCTGTTTGTTCGGGATTCATTTAAAAATTACTAGGCCGAATTCAATGCGGTTTTCGCTGATAGAGAGCTAATTCTTAGACTTAAAATTTGCGATACTTTTTATCCCGGGATTCCTGCCGGAATTTTTCTGGGAATTATTTGAAATGGTCAAATTTCAAAAATCTGTCGAATTCCAACGCGATGTCACTGATCGATAGCAGATTTTTTGTATTAAAAAGTGTGTTATTTTTATCCCGGTAACCCCGCGGGAATTTTCCTCGGAGCATTATGTAGCTGTTCGGGTGCGTAACAATCGGCTAATTCTGGCACAGTTTTCACTAAAATGATATTGTGGGGCGCTATAGCCTACGGAAAAAATGCTGGTTCAATTTGTAATGGACTGTATGAGGGAAATATGACCTAGATCCTTGCACTAGAAAAGCAGAAGCTCCACCAACCTTGAGATCCGCCCTCGCCTGGCTCGGTTCAGGTTACACACAGGAACAGCACACGGCACTAATCTCCACCTTAGAGCTAACACTTTTAACAAGTCTAAGTACATATAATAAGTTCTTGGCACGGCCAGTAATCACAATGAGTATAATGAATATTATTCAAAAATTATGAGCGCACGGCGCGTTGTAGTCTCGTTAAGACGTCGACAGTAAGTGTTCAAAAAAAAGGCTGCTCCTACCCTGTTCTGTAGTGGCCGTCGCCTCACACAGAAGGAGGGTAGACAGCAAAATTGATGGAGCGATGTTCTACCTACTTTATACTAGGCAAGGACCTAACAGATATTTTACAATATTTTTAAGTGTCCCAGGTATCCCGTGGGAATTTCAAGACAAGCGTGGACGAAATCGCAGACATATACTAGTAATCCATATTAAAATAAGCTCGAATCGTTCGATGTCATTAAAGAGAGTCGCGTCCTTTCAATTTTACACATTTCAACCAAATTGAACAAATTCGGTTGATCTTTTCAATGTCAATATTGTATCGACTTAACTAATCTTATACTAATATATAAAGCTAAAGAGTTTGTTTGTTTGAACGCGCTAACCTCAGGAACTACTGGTCTGATTTGAAAAATTCTTACAGTGTTAGATAGCCCATTTATCGAGAGAGGCTATAGACTATATATCATCAGGCTAAGACCAATAGGAGCGGAGTGTGTCGCGGGCACAGCTAGTTATGTATTAAAAATCATTAACACCCCTTAAAAACTGCCGCAAAAAACCCCAAGTTGTCTTGTTTCAGGGTAATTCTTTAAGGATTAAAAGCTTAATTACGTCTTACGGTTATTAATTAACAACTTTTACTTTTAGCCCGTCTGAAAAGGGGATGAAAAGATGCGACTGTTAAACTCTTAAAACTTTCTTTGAGTTTTCACGATATTAATTACACCGGCACCTAAAAAATATAAAATCTAGTAAAATAGTTTTGGTTAGACTCATCTACTCTTATGTATTTCAATGCGTTGAATCCGATTCTGGGGTCGGTTCGTGCATAATGTTACAGTTATTCAGTAGCATAGTTGTTCTTGTCATATTTCCGTTTAAAGTTAATAATATATTTTGTTATGTACGAGTGACGCTCGCGGACCGCGTTCGTAATACCGAAGTCAGAAAGAGAGTTGGTCTGAAAGAGAGTGTCGGGGTGAAGGTAAGGAAAGCAATGCTCCGGTGGTTCGGGCATGTGGAAAGAATGACTAAACAGATATACAATGTAAAAGTGGATGGATGTAGAAGTCGTGGAAGGCCACGACACACCTTCCAAGATCAAATTGATCGTGTACTAGCAGAAGTTGATGTCAGGAGTCTTAAGAACAGAAGAGCTATGAATGTCAAGGAAGCAAGTTAGGTGTGTAAGAATAAGCCTAAATGGCGCTCTGTTGTTCGTGCCTGCCCCGCAAGGGAACTGGCGTGAAGTTATGTATGTATGTACCCTCTTATTTCTAAATGATACAATCAGCCATTTCCTTAATTGAATAATAATGTTATATTTTTATTTATTCCGTGATTAGCCCCTGTTTTGTATAGAGTAGTTAGTTGTGTAAAATTCACAATAATTTTGTCTAGGCTCCTCCCTGGTTGGTATGGGTTCTTGTAGTAATCAGTGGACTGTTCTAATTATATGAGCTTTATTGTGACCACAGTACAGCTATTATACGCGACAAAGGTAAACGATGTGTGGTTTATTATATGCGTAAGCGTCGCCGGACGGTGTAAGGCGGACTGGTCGTGTGTTGCAGTATTGGCGGCTCCCCTCCTAGCAGAGTAGAACCGTTAAGCTCCAACAATTTTATATAATAGTGTTATCTCTAATATGATGAGGTAATTGTGTGGATTATAATTCAAAATCTCTCAATTGTATTAAGACGGTATTCACTACATTTTGTTTTCATGTTGGCAGACGCGATAGATTTATACTGTGTTCGGTTTGTTTTATTACATGTAAAACTTTAAGTATAAAGTTTTACATAATATATTGTATAAAATATTATCTGGAATTTCTAAACAGTAATGTATTAAATTCTTTTCATTCATAACACTTTAATTAAAAAAAACTTCCTTTAAATAAACCGACTTCAAAAACTAAAAAGTATTAAATAACTTATTTCTAAAGCTATTATTATTAATATATATTATCTAAAACATCTTAAAGTCGGTGCTTAGTAATTTTCAAAATATAGTAATTTTTATGTTTTACTTTGCACCGACTTCAAGATGTTTTAGATAATATATATTAATAATAATAGCTTTAGAAATAAGCTATATTATACTTAATATTTTCTTAAGTTTTCGCGACTTGTAATATAATAATATAACTATAATAATAATAAAACTACGTTTTAACGGTTTTAAGCGGGGTAATTTTATTTGATTTTGGTTTTTCCGACGTTTTAAAATTACCGCGCTTAAAACCGTTAAAACGTAGTTTTATTAAGTTTCATACTTTTTAGTTTTTGAAGTCGGTTTTTTAAACAGTTTTTTTGTTACTTTTTAGTGTCTAGCTATGTATGGGTAGACCAACGAAAGGTGCCGCGCTCCTTAAAAAATATAGGTCCCAAGAAACGGAAACAAAAAAAATGTTCGTAAAATGGGCCAAACTATGTCAAATTTTTAGGGGACCAAATGGAAACTATTCCGCATCAAACTAAATAAGAATCACGTAATTCGGATCATAAATCTCAGCGTAATCGGTGTACATATGGAACGGAATGGAAAATTCTTCATAAAAAAGGTTCATAAAATGAAAACTACTGGGCCAAACTATGTCAAATTTTTAGGGGACCAAATGGCAACTATTCCGCATCAAACTAAATAAGAATCACGTAAATCGGATCATAAATCTCGGAGTAATCGGTGAACATACATTAAAAAAAAAAACAAAAAAAAAAGATTCCGACGAATTGAGAATCTCCTCCTTTTTTGAAGTCGGTTAAATAGTTTATCAATGACTTCAATCCGCTATCGGTTGTGCCAATCGCTAAGTTTTATGTACTGTAAAAATTGTTGGAGGGATGGCGAGGTGTTCTAAAAATGCTTGTAGACCGTGAACAGTTAGTGTAATGTGTTAAAACCGCAAAGTTCTCTGATTATAACTATATGACCAGTTGCTGTTCTTTTATTACCATCAACCCTTCTGAGTTGTTGCAAGTATTACAATACACCCTCAGAATTTTGAGGGTTTATAGATATCGTCTCAGCTAATATATAAAAAAATAAAATACACCCAAAATACCTATTCAATCAGCCGTCGGCACGTGTGCTCATTTGTCAATAATACTCATATTATTGCACTTGACTTGTCCGGGAGTCGTTTGAGGGTGCCAAACCCCTGGGATATTACAATACAGTGGCTGTCAAACTGAGATCCATGACCCCCGGGGTCTTCGGTGTGATTGCAGTCTTACTTGGAGGTTACGGTCTGTTATGACATTGTATTTATTATATGTACAATTGCTTATCTCTGTGCAATTGTACATTATATAAAACCAATTTGATTTTCTGTAATAAAGAGAGAGCATTATTAACCATCATATAGTGCAGACGTATATTTTTTAATTAAACTCTTACAATAAATAAATTCGGTTTTTTTTTAAAAAAGGACCCGCGGATCACCATCCTAACAGGTCGTAAATCAGATAAAAGCGATGAGGTAACTGCGGTTCCTAAATTACAGAAAATATTAGTAATTTTTTACTAATTAGTAACTAGAATATTATTTTCCGTTTTGCCAACGTGTACTTTGGTTCTGAACCCCATGAGAAATATAATTAATTATTAAATACATAAGCATATTTGGGACGGCCGGTAGGTCAGCGTCCGCTCGGCCATCCCAAATATCGCTGGAAAAACAAAGTGGAGGTTGACCTGTCGGAGCTCCGAGCCAATAATTGGCAAGAAACTGCTCAGGACAGAGGAAAATGGCATGCTCTCGTTTCGGAGGCCAAGACCCACTTTGGGTCACTAAGCCAACGGAGTAAGTAAGTATTAAAAACATCATATCAAAGTTTATAAGAATTGGTTTCGATTTTTAATCGTGACCAGGCAACTAACAATTATTACATACATACATAACTTCACGCCATTCCCTTGCTGGCGTAGGCACGAACAACAGAGCGCCATTCAGGCTTATTCTTACACACCTCACTTGCTTCTTTACATTCATAAATAACTCTTGTCACGCACGCTCGTCTGTTCTTAAGGCTCTTGACATCACCTTCTGCTAGTACACGATTACACCCGCCCATAAAAATAAAAAGTGGTCTATACTTTTGACCAGACCCATCTACTCGTATTCTTGTGCATTTCTGCTGAATCCGAATCTGAGGTTAGTGTGGTCCATACACCATCTAAATTCTGAGGGTGTATGGACCAAACTGACTTCATGAATCAGAATCGCCTTTACAGGTTTTTATTTAGGTTTTATCGCCAGTTTCTATCGCGTGAATATTTTTCCATGTTCCAAATAAACATGAATGTATCCAAGAACGCTGGCACTGAACCTGCGCAGTGAGCATTTTATCGATCAAATTGGTGGTATGAAGGGGGCGAGACGGGAATTTCAGCCAATTCCAAAGTACTAAGTAGCTAGTAAAGTACCTAATAAGATTCTACAATAAAACACTCATAAAACATTACCCTAGTACTTTAGGATACGACTGTACATCTGCGCAGACGCATCCTCCCCACTACCGCTCAGCGTTCTTTTTACGTGGCGGGACCTATACATTATCCTATTTTCATATCAAATATCCGAATTAATAGATAAAATATATACCAAGTGCGATGTCAATATTTAGCCGTAAAATATAACAAAGACAGCAACTTTTATATTTGTGGGGGGATATTATGAATTTCGAAACAACTTCTATAAATATAAATTTTCGTAAACATAAAACGGAGTATTCGTATTAAGATTAATATATAATATACTTTAATACATAACATTTTTAAATAATCAATTCACTTGCTGGTTGGAACTGTTTGTGATTCCATTCATGTTGGTTTTTATTCTACATAAATAAAAATGAATAGTAGAAATGTATGTATGCGCATAACTTAGGAAGGACTTTATCGATGCTGTTGAAATTTTTGTGTATATTTGAGTGTGTCATCAAATGGTTTATATTCACAGCTGGAACCATTAGGAGGTGCTGGGATCGGGTTCTAGGATCCTCCTACTCTCCTGAACCAATTTTGATGATTTTTGTGTGGTTTTATATTCGCAATTGGAACCGGTAGGTTGCGCTGGGATCGGATCCTAGGACCCAGCGTAAGCCCAGATTTTTATTTTTTCAGGGCAGGATAACGTCTGTCGGGGCCGCTAGTTAACAATAAATAAAACATTAATTTCATATTGGTCTTTACCAGCTCTATATATTTTCTTCCTCCGAATAATAACACACAGGCAATTCTCAACACTTCTCTTCTTTTGAACAAAGGGGGTCAGGTATTTAAAAAGGTTTGATACCATTGATCTAATAGATCAAATCTAACTCTAATGTGTGGCTGAGGGTTGATAAAGTCAACTGTTAAATGTTTGTGCAGTGAAATTGAATTTAGGGCTTTAGGCAAAATATTGTTTTTACAAATAATCTTCCCGCGGTTTCCCTCTGTTAAACTTCGAATAATAACCATGATATATTTTCTGAGTTTAAGTATACTTTTCTAAGTTTAAGTATTTATGTATTACTACCTGCGTCCCACGGGTTCAACCGCGTAGTGATGGAAAATTGTGATAATGATGCTAGATCTTAATAAATTATAGCCTATGTCTTATTCTGATGTGTAATCTATATTATTGTAAAGTTGCATCAAAATCCATACAGTAGTTTTTACGTGAAAGAGTAACAAACATATATCCATATTTACAAACTTTCGCGTTTATAATATTGTTACATGTAGTTCTCGAGATATTAATTTTTTCCGTTCGTTCGTTTCCTTGTATTGTGACGATGGTGACCAGCCTGTTCTGGTGTTTTGGATTAAAGTTCACTGTTGTATTCTAAAAAATATTATTATCATCTTAGAGTGCATTTGGGGAATAGTGTGAATGGAGCGTTAGGTAAACTTCTTGGCGCTAAGAACCTCAGCCAGAAGGCCCAGCGTGCTGGCACCTACGCTCACGTATGGAAGCGAGAGTTGGGTATGGAAGAGAGAGCATGAAAGTAGAGTAAACGCGGTCGGGATGCGAGCACTGCGCAAAATCTGCGGAGTGACGAATGCGCGGACCGAGTTCGTAATACCGAAGTAAGAAAGAGAGTTGGTCTGAAAGAGAGTGTCGGGGTGAAGGTAGGGAAAGAAATGCTCCGGTGGTTCGGGCATGTGGAAAGAAGGCATGATGAAAGAGTGACTAAACAGATATACAATGCAAAAGTGGATGGATGCAGAAGTCTTGGAAGGCCACGACACACCTTCCATGATCAAACTGATCGTGTACTAGCAGAAGGTGATGTCAGGAGCCTTAAGAACAGACGAGCGTGCATAACAAGAGTTATGAATGTGAAAGAAACAAGTGAGGTGTGTAAGAATAAGCCTAAATGGCGCTCTGTTGTTCGTGCCTACCCCGCAAGGGAACTGGCGTGAAGTTATGTATGTATGTATATATCTTAGTCTTATTTTGGTCCAAATTGGACCTATGTTTAATCATGGATCTTATTGACTCTCTAATCTGTGTTGCACAATGTAAAACTCATATCACATTTAGCTTCATCATACGCACCGCAAAGAAGTGGAACTCATTCCCGGAGTCTGTCTGTCCGGATACATATACTTGCCGAATTGCGGCATGCTTATATACCTGTAAAAATATATTGTTTTTTTTTTATTACAGGAGATCAGCAGACAGGCAGACGGCCCACTTGATGGAAAGCGGTTACCATCGCCTATGGACATTTGCACCACCAAAGTTGCTACAAAGGCGCTGCTGCTCTCTTAAGGGAGACTGGAACCTGGTAACTAATGCCGGAACACAACTCAAGGTTGTTATGGCGACATACTCTAGACCAGGGGTGGTAGCCATCCAGTCGGGCAAATGCCCTACCACCTGGCTGTCGGTTGTTTTGTCGCCTCTTACGACAGGCCGCCAGGCCACAGGAAATTGTATTCTTTCTCCGTTCCTGCACGAATAAAAATGTTGTGTTGCGGATGTTTCATTTATTTTTCTATTTTGTCCGTGTCGCATTTGCCAAATAAACGTTTTCTTTCTTTCTTTCATATAACCTGGGTGTCCTCAAGTCCCGTATGAACCTTCTAGGTAAGCGTGCTCCATCCTAGACCACATCTTCGCTCCACATAGGGCAAGATTGTGGTCAAACGCGAACCTATCTATATATATAATAAAATTATAGAGGTCATATAATAAAATTGTAGAGGTCAAATTTCTGTACAATGAAAAAAATGCTAAAACCCGAGTCAGGGGGATGTAAGAAGTGAAATAGAACTACTTCAGATTTTTTTTCAATTTTTTTGTTTCTCTGTTTGTCTGTCTGTTTGTACCGGCTAATCTCCGAAACTACTAGACCGATTTAAATGAAATTTTGTATGATGGTAGCTTATGTCCCAGCATATAGGATACTTTTGATCCCGAAAAATAAAAGAATTCCCGTGGGATAGTTAAAAACCTTTCCACGCAGACGAAGCCGTGGGTAGAAGCTAGTACTACAATAAAAAAAATTTCATCCTCTCGAAGGCTTAGTCCTATAGATTTGTGTCTTTATCTCTCTTTAGTGTCGCTTTTTCGTTTCATTGAGTTTCAAATCACAACGACTGTAAAGAAGTTTCACTTCAAAAAAGTGCGTAGTATTTTCTAATAAAATACCTTATCGAACGCCTTGCAATAAAGAATTAGCAATTAATTACAAATAAGCGGATTTACGCGGCAAGTGGCTGATAGGCGCAATCCCTAATATGTATGTGTGAACGTCGGCGGACACACGTCTGCCACGCGGCGGACGAGTGGCCGACGAGAGACTGACACGTGACCCACCGACGTTAATGTCGGACGCCTGATATCATCCTAATTCAGGACAGATTTGTGGCTTATAAATATATATATATGAATTTAAATACATTTTTAGTGCAGCGAAAAACTAAACTCCAAGAGTAATAGAAAAATTTATTAGCGATTTAGGCTTACGTGTTTTGAAAAAAATAATTAGATATTTACTTTCAAGAATTTACTGGTTTTTTTAAACCTACTTTAAAAAACAGGACGTTCTTAATTCAGCTGTATATTTGTTAAGCGATTTCTCCGTCAATTATGAACCGATTTTCAATTTTTTATTCAAAACTGTGTGTACTCTTATGAGACCAGCTCAGGAGTATTCCTGCGGTGGTCTTATTGTCGCCAAGTCAGGATCTGATGTGTGGATCACAGGAAAATCTAGAGGCACCTTGGAATATTGTTTGTTACGCGATTTCTCTGTCAATTGTGGACCGAATTTCAAATATTTTTGAAGTGAAACTTCTTTAGAATCGTTATGATTTAAAACTCGATGAAACGAAACAATCGACACTAAAAAGAGATAAACACATAAAATTCAACCTTATTTAATTCCAAATAAAACTTTAGTGATTTCAAATGAATTTTAGCTCTAGCTGTATATACTTAAGGCAGATATTTTTTTTATTTCATACGTAGATCAAAGGAAATTGTGCAAAACAGTGCATTGAATTTTTAACGTTATGCTAGTGATCTAAGTAATAGATAGAGATCCCAGTCACCCCAGACTTACGTGATTTTAGGAAAGATGAAATCTTGAGGATCGGTAGTTTAATCAAAACTTAAGAAGGAATGCATACTCGCTAAGCTGAAAGCGGGGCCGTTTTTCAGGTAGTAGCTAGCAAAGGTGGAAAATATTTTTATAGTAAAACTACATTTTAACGGTTTTAAGCGCGGTAATTTATTTGATTTTTATGATTCCGACGTTTCGGCCACTTTTCAGTGGCCGTGATCACACATGGCAAAGATGCCAAGTGTCAATGACCGGTATTAAAGTTTTATTTAGCGTACTGCCAACTTGTTGATATAATTATTTAGTTTTAATTATGTCGAATTAATTAAAATAAAATAAATTACAGCGCTTAAAAGCATTAAAACATAGTTTTATTACGTAGAAACTAGTCGCGAAACATTAACAAAATATTTGTAGCAAATAATAAAACTTAGTTCAATGTAAAAAATCATGAATCAATATTTTCTACAACATCTTGAAGTCGGTGCGAAGTAAAAGATAAAAATTACTATAATTTTGAATTTGTTGTTGTTTTTTTATGTGTTATTCACTGAAAGATTTTAATTTCCAGCACTTATTATGTTTACAGTAATTATATGTACTAGTGGTCGCCCGTGGTCGAAATTCGACCATAATAATTTTTTGTCAAAGACTATACTTCTGTAATTACAAATGTCGTCAAGGCAACAATAGACAAAAGAGTATATATGCGTGTGTGTATCAAATACATGATTATGTATATATATATATATATATATATATATATATATATATATATATATATATATATATATATATATATATATATATATATATATATATATATATATATGGGGCCCCGGCAGACGTTGTCCTGCCTTTAAAAAATAAAATTCTAGAACCCGATCCCAGAGCCACGTACCGGTTCTAATTGCGAATCTAAACCATCCGGGTATCCACTCAAACACACAAAAACAAAATTACCAAAATCGCTCCAGGTGATTAGGAGGATTCCAGAACCCGATCTCAGCGCCACCTACCGGTTCTAATTGTGAATCTAAAAGAGTAATATATATTTTTTTATTCTAAGTCATGACAAAATAAGATTAAAAAACTTGCCAAAACATTATAGTTTATAATTAACAAATAAAAAATAGGGATTGATCGTAGAGGGGTGAATGTCTTTTTTTAATGCTGTATCCTAAACAAGATAAATAAAAAAATTATCCAAAAAATAAAATAATTTTTTTTGGGGTGGACACCCTTTATCACTTAGAGGTTTGAAAAATAGATAGTAGCTGATTCTCAGACTTACTGAATATGCATAAAAAATTTCATAAGAATCGATAAAGCCGTTTCGGAGGAGTATGGGAACGAACATTGTGACACGAGAATTTTATATATATACATACATACATACATACATACATAACAACAGAGTGCCATTTAGGCTTATTCTTACACACTTCACTTGCCTCTTTGACATTCATAACTCTTGTCATGCAAGCTCGTCTGTTCTTAAGGCTCCTGACATCACCTTCTGCTAGTACACGATCAATTTGATCATGGAAGGTGTGTCGTGGCCTTCCACAACTTCTTCATCCATCCACTTTTGCATTGTATATCTGTTTAGTCATTCTGTCATCATGCATTCTTTCGACATGCCCGAACCACCGGAGCATTCCTTTTCTTACCTTCACCCCGACACTCTCTTTCAGACCAACTCTCTTTCTTACTTCGGTATTACGAACGCGGTCCGCGAGCGTCACTCCGCAGATTTTGCGCAGTGCTCGCATCTCAACCGCGTTTACTCTACTTTCATGCTCTCTCTTCCATACCCAACTCTCGCTTCCATACGTGAGCGTAGGTACCAGCACCGCGTTGTGTATGACGAGCTGGGCCTTCTAGCTGAGGTTCTTAGCGCCTAGAAGTTTACCTAACGCTCCATTCAAACTATTCCCCAAACTATTTTCTATATATATATAGAAAACTGCACCTATTTCGTACCAACGCGAGACTTTTTTTGTGTATACTTACATCGTTTAATTGATCATGTGTCTCGCTATGTGAAGACCAAATAAACGTTTTGTCTTTGTTTCACTTACTCTTCACTCATTGGTTTTGTTCGCATTAGCATCTCCTGAATACTGAACACCCAAAGAGGGTTGAGGGGGATGAAGTGGTGTGACTTAGACACGCCCACTAAAGAAAGGGATGGAGAACGCAATGGCTTCACATATTATAGGCATAATTCCAACATATACGCAACAGATGGACCACGAATAAGAGGGCTTATTCTAAAACACCTTTCGTCGTTTGTTTTCGTCCGATCAGCCCCATAATGTCAATGAAATCTATATAAAAGAAAGTCGTGTAAGTTACACTATTTATAACTCAAGAACGGCTGCTGAAAATTGGTGGGGAGGTAGCATAGAACCAGGAGACGGACATAGGATACTTTTTATCAAGTTGGAACCGGTGGGTGGCGCTGAGATCGGGTTCTAGAATCCTCCTAATCACCTGGACCGATTTTGGTGATTTTGTTTTTGTGTGTTTGAGTGGGTCCCCGGATGGTGTAAATCCACAATTGGAACCGGTAGGTGGCGCTGGGATCGGATCCTAGATTTTTATTTTTTCAGAGCAGGACAACTAGTAGCTTGTTGTAGATAAAAGAATGAAAGAACAAATACTTCTTCAAAACTATAAAAAATAGTCTATACTAGTATATGCCCGCGACTTGACTAGAAATTCCCGCGGGATTCTCGGGAAATAAAGTACCACAACATTTAAAAAAGAATGTATATACAGATATCGAACGCCGATTTTCGATTGTTACGCGATATATACGAGGGCAATTTTTTATCGCGTCGAAAGCGGCTATACCACGGATTTGCTTTGAAGACGCACGGTGTGCTCTCGCGAAATATATTTCAAGTTTAAGTTTTTATTGAGAATTTCACATACTTGCAAGTGTGTGGAACATTATAATAGTAACAATAATATACTCAAGGAGTTGTGTCGGAAAAGGACGAGGCGCGGGTGGGTGTATTTGGACAGAAATTTATCTATTTTTCTTTTTTTCGCCCGACAACCACACATATTGTATATCCCCAAATTAAGCAAGTTGCGCTTGTGTTATGGGTAATATACAACGGACTACTCTGGGGCCGATCCCAGAGACCCAGACCATAGTAAGTAACTGAGAAAATATGTATTACGTAAATAATCTATTCCCCGTAGTGTTTCTCTTGTAATATAGTTTCGTATCGTTATAGTTTCGTAGGATATTTTATATATTTCCTCTCAAGGGGCGCCCCTCCCTTCAAATACCTACGGATTAGTGTTCCCCCTTGTTCCTACTCCCACCACCGCCGGCTGGAGTATCAGGTAAGTACCTAGTATCTACATACATACATACATAACTTCACACCAGTTCCTTTGCGGGGTAGGCACGAACAACAGGGTGCAATTTAGGCTTATTCTTACACACCTCACTTGCTTCTTTGACATTCATAACTCTTGTCACGCACGCTCGTCTGTTCTTAAGGCTCCTGACATCACCTTCTGCTAGTACACGATCAATTTGATCATGGACGGTGTGTCGTGGCCTTCCACGACTTCTGCATTCATCCACTTTTGCATTGTATATCTGTTTAGTCATTCTTTCATCACGCATTCTTTCCACATGCCCGAACCACCGGAGCATTCCTTTCCTTACCTTCACCCCGACACTCTCTACCTAGTATCTAAGTATCAAAATTTACCTTGTGGATTTGTGCCGTCGGGTTACCAATCCCGCCGTGTACGGCATATATCGTATTAATGAAAACTGTAACGAAATAAGCTAATTGTTACGCACCCGAACAACTACAGACCGCTCCCGGAAAAATTCCCGCGGGATACCCGGAATAAAAATATAACACTTTTTATTACATAAATTTTTAAAGTATGTGTATACACACATACTTAAACCTACGCGCACTAACATCGCATTGCATTACACGCACACTCCACAAACAAACCAAGACACACAAAGAGCCTAAAAATTAATAACCCAGGCACAGAAAAGAAAAAAAACAACACACGTGGCACTAGATACGACTATATATAAGTATAGATATAAGGCCAACACTGCACATGCACTTCCTCACAACACCAGCATGCAACAGATACACTCTACATTAGTATAAGTTTAGTATTAAAATTAGAATAAATTAATATAATAAGTTATTCTTAAGGTACACCAAAACAGAAAAATTACTACATATAATGTCACATACACTAACAAAAATAAACAATAAGCGTGTATGGAGTCTCAAATTTTTCATAGAAATTAAGTACTAAAAAAGGGTACGGAACTCGAGTCCGTAGAGATATTAATAATAAAAAAAATAAAAATTACATAAATTTTGCTATCGACCATTGAAACAGTCGCATTGGAATTCGATTTTTTAAAATCTGTCCATTTTAAATACATACATACATACATACATACATACATAACTTCACGCCAGTTCCCTTGCGGGGTAGGCACGAACAACAGAGTGCCATTTAGGCTTATTCTTACACACCTCACTTGCCTCTTTGGCATTCATAACTCTTGTCATGCAAGCTCGTCTGTTTATTATTTTTTTTAATTATTTTAAATAATTACCAGAAAACCTGGACACATGAAGTCCTCCAGGGTACGTGGCGGACGCTCCCTCATGCTATATGTGTCCAAGTTATGGAATGAAATCCCTCCCGCGGTTTTCCCAAAACGCTACATACATACATAACTTCACGCCAGTTCCCTTGCGTAGGCACGAACAACAGAGCGCCATTCATGCTTATTCTTACACACCTCACTTGCTTCTTTGACATTCATAGCTCTTGTCATACACGCTCGTCTGTTCTTAGCGCAATCAGCATAAATGTGAAATTTACAATGTTGTGTTTGGTGCGTGATATCTGCCGAGTACAAAATACAAAGAGGAGGGCCTAAACAATGTAGCCTAAGTTACTTCTTAAGACATCAGCCATCTGTCAATGCTTGCCAAGCTTGTAAGGAATTTATGGAGACATATTGCAGCATAACATTTTAGTACTATAGTAGTATTTCCAGGTGGTAGGGCATTTGCCCGACTGGATGGCTACCACCCCTGGTCTAAAGTATGTCGCCGTAACAACGTTAAGTTGTGTTCCGACATTAGTGACCAGGTTCCAGTCTCCCTTAAGAGAGCAGCAGCGCATTTGTAGCAACTTTGGTGGTGCAAATGTCCATAGGCGATGATAACCGCTTTCCATCAAGTGGGCCGTCTGCCTGTCTGCTGATCTCCTGCAATAAAAAAAAAATAGTACGTCATATCATTATTATCATCTTTAATCATCAGACATCTTTAAAAATTATGGTGAGACATCCCTTTACCCTGTAATTAGATTTAATTTAAATATTTAATAACATGGTAAATAAATATAAGATTTTTTACATGAATATTAAATTAAAATAACAATTAATATCAAACTAAAACTAACTTAAAACATATAATTAAATACTAAAAATAAATTAACTTATAAATATAAACTTAAAAATAAACTACATAAAAACTAAAACTAAATAAAAAAGGGAAAAACGCCTAAAAATAAGTCATTTACCGGGAACGTTCCCAGAAGGCTGGCGGCGTTACCACGTTGTATAGCAACGCTTAATCTTTGAGCAAAATAGACGCCAGCCTTCTGATCGCGTGTGGCGTCTACCAGACGTTTGGCGACGTCACGGTAGACCTTTAGGGCGTCAGGACCCCATGGACCCAGACTATAACATTATTTTTCTTTCCTTTTATTGTCTTGGTCGTATTGAGTATGCATTGTTCGCTACAACTCCATTAATTCTTCAAAAAGTAATTCCGTAACATACTTCTGTACAAAACGTATAAAAAAAGAGAATTTGAGATATAAATGGAATATGAAATATAAAGAAAAACAATATTTAGCTAGACGTGTTGCTGGGGAGTTTCTTGCCGCTTCTTCTCCTTAACAGCATTAACACGTTGCGAAGCGGTGTCCATAAAATAGGAAGTAAAATTAAATTTTAACTTACATGTATGACCTTCAAAAAGTGTCCTTGAGTGGAACTTATTTTGAATAAAAAATGTTGAACTTGAATTTGAATGAAAGTCCCGTCGAAATCGGTCCAGCCGTTTCAGAGATTAACCGGCACACTCAGACAGACAAGAATGATAAAATTTCCCGGAATCTCTTGATCCGAATTACTGCCCTGATTTCTACACTTTTTAATTTTGACACTACCACCACAGCCACTGCTAAACAGCAATATTCTTGCCACGGGTTGTCTGGAAGAGATCGCTTTTTAGCGATAAGACCGTCCTTTGTGCACAATTGGAATAATACTAGTTCGTATTTTTTCTGTAATGATGTATATCAAAGTGTTATATATCTATCTATCTATCTATTATTTTACCATGATTAGGCCGGGACTCCACCAAAGCGGAGACGAGACGAGCGGAGAGGAGATGTTTTTTAAACAACCAATATAATTGCATTATTGAGACATCTCCTCTCCGCTCAGCTTCAGTGGAGATCGCTGTGCGGAGATATGTAATATTTGTATGGCGCAATGGAAGCGAAGATGTGAGCTGTGCGCGGACGATGCACGGCAGAGACGAGAGATGTGAGCGGCGTGGTAAGCTATCAATTCTGCTTCTTCACACTGTAGTTCTTCTTCTTCAAGTAAAAGAAGATAATTTCTTTGTAATAATAGCGACATCGTCTACCTTTCGTGTCAGAATGCATACTGAGCACTCAATGCCTCACACACTCGCAAAGCTAGCCAGCACACATATCTGCTATACTACGCATTTCTGTCAGAACTGTAAAGCATCTCTACACGCACAGCACACAGCACACCGCACACATCTCCGCTTTGGTGGAGTCCCGGCCTAATGGATAGAAAATCCATCTTAATTCTTTATTACATTCAATATTAAAAACTGCAGGTGGGAAAAGAAATGAAAATCAGTGATGTACGTATAGTTTATTATATTAATTAATATTTGTAACTATTAACTACAGTACTTTGGATTGACGCGTTAATTATGCTTAAATTTAACACAAACAATTAAGGCCTGATTTTTCAATTACCAGGTAAAAAAATCTTCGAAGCATAAAATATATCGTAGGCGTCATGCAGCAACTTTTCATACTGCGACTGTACATTTTTTTACATAATAATCAATACGAACAAATTGTCGTTAGGCTAAATAAAACTTTATCAATACTTATTGACACTTGAGATCTTTGTCTTTCGTGATCACGGCTACTGAAAAGTGGCCGAAACATCGGAATAACAAAAATCAAATAAATTACCGCGCTTAAAACCGTTTCAACGTAGTTTTATTATAAATTATGATTAGTTAGATTATAATTTAGTTTATATTCCGCTACAGCTAATAATACCATAGAATACTATTCACTAAGAAGTGTGGACTGCATGATAGATAGTCATGTCGATTGTCCAAACTTCCCGATGGCTGTTTTCACTCGAATTCAACTATACCCTCTCCAATTATTTATTTGACTGTTGATTTTTGCACGTCAATCGAGTTGCACTTTTTTTACAGTAAAATTCACATGTCACAATAGTCATACTTCATGATTCCAAACGACATAGTATTTATTGCCAGTCTGCGAGTCATCTAATGCGTAGGCTAAAAACTAGGGTCATCATATCTAAATTTAATAATAATTAATCGTTTTGAAATGAAACTGTTTAAATTAAAAGCAAATAACAGAGCATTTATAAATAATAAATGACTAAAATATTAGATTCTACATATATATATATATATATATATTGTTACGAGTGCGGGACTCGAATTGAAAATGCCGTGGGAATTACTATAGAATTTATTAGAACTATACAAACACAGTTCAAACGTAATGCGCGATTCAGTAACACGCGCAAAGTCCGTCACTATATAGGTTATCGAATGTACACAAGAATCACCTTGATCGTGGTTCTCGCTAGACTGACCGTCTCTCCATTGGGCCATGCTTTATAATGCACCGATGCAATATGTCTACCTGAAAAGCGTCGACGCAATTTCCCAGAAAACGTAATCCGCACACCCGCGTAATTATGCCTGCGAACGGCCATAAACTAGTACAATACACAATAGGCTGCTTTCTAATTACAAATTTTAAAAACAAAGTAAACAAAAGAAGATAGTCATAAAATAGTTTCAATGTTATTAGCTCAAACGCCCGGCGGGTAATAAAGTGTGTGTTTTATGGCAGACAGGTGTGCATCCACTTTTGTCGGCGTGTAACAATATATATATAATTATGGCTAAAGATAAATAAACACACTAACATAAAATATTTAGGTATAACAATAGACATGGGTATCAAAATTAGGTTTTATTTGACATTAAATTTATTTTATTTTTTTCCATTTTTTATAATCTATGTTAAGTACGTTTTATTTAAATTAGTATTAATCGTTATAAAGGTAAGATAAAGATAAGACCTCCTATCGTATATGTATGCGTAACTTATGTATGCAATAAAGAACATTCATTCATACAGAATGAAGACGAGAATGTAAATCATATGAAGACAAGAAATCTTAAAAATAAAGTCACAAATAAGTTATCGATTAATATAATCGATTCATGTGAATGAATTTCAACAGCTAAATAATATGAAAACACTTTTACCACACCATTATTTTGTTAAAAATAACTAAATCCACTACAATTATAAGAAAAACTAGCTGTACCCGACATACGTTGTCCTGCCCTTATAAACAAAAATCTAGAACCCGATTGCAGTGACATTTACCGGGACCAATAGGTAATATAAACCATTCTCGAATCCACTTTAATAAAAACAAAAATCATCAAAATAGGTCCCACCGTTTAGGAAGACTTTAGCGGTGCCACCTACTGGTAGATCTATAATTTTAACCATCCCGGGACCCACTTGAACACACACAAAAATAATTTCACCTAAATATTGGAACCCGATTGCAGCTAAATTAATTATTTTACATGTATTTTATCAATAAAATAACTCCGACCTAAGCATCTCTTTTAAACTACATTCAGTTTTTTGTTATATTAAGAAAATTTATATTGTCCAAAGCGCTAAGGTTAGATTAGAAATAATTTTATATAGTGGTTAAGTATTCTTAAATTTTCTATTTTTTCGCGCAATTTTCTTAATCTTTTCTTTCATAAGAACCTTCTCCTGACAATAACAAACACAAAAATAAAAGAATTAGCGAAATCGGTCCAGCCGTTCACGCGTGATGGCGTGACCAAGGGAAATAGGGATTCATTTTTATATATATATAGATATTAACATAATAAAAAGAAGTCTTAAAACCACTCTCATCTTTTCACAATCTAAGCTTAAGGATATATGAGAGCGTAGCCGTGTACTTACTGTTAAAAATGCGTAACTTGAAAGGCATGCAAACGTCAAAAGCATAATAAATGGTTGAACAGGATATAGACCGGCATTACAACCCCGTTAGTTCCGACTATAAAAACATGACTAACTATTCACTAACATGACCAACAATTTTGAGTTAACACAATCTATACAATAGGTCACATGACTACTTCTCTTTTTCCTTCTCCTTTTGCTCAACATCATCTTCTTTTCTATTCTGCGCCGGAGCAATCATCAGTAAGTTATTTCCATTCCTATCAGCTAAATTCCTGAAGGGCAACTGCTTCCATCTATTCGAGAAGAAGTACTCGTTCCTTAGCAACTTTAAATGGTCTTTCCCGAAGAACAAGTCTGGTCTACTCGGTCTTTGGCATTTTTTTAATATGCCTTCATCGTTCTCTTCGTTGCCGCGTTTCTCGAATGCTTTCGGGCGTAAATCTTCTTCGAAGAATGTCCTTTTGAAGCGAAGTCGGCATAACTGCGGGCTTACGGGCGACTCGCACTTGATTGCTAGGTTGGCTGAGTTCTCCTTGTTCATTGATAGGCCGTGGTTCTTCTGCCATTCTAGCACTTCGCAGAGAAGTCCAATGTACCTGTAAAAATCAATTGCTATTCATAAAATAATCCTATCACATACTTAGGGCCGATTTATCAATCACCAGATCAAAGTTATTCGTAGAATAAATAAATAACGTGGAAAAATTAAAAATGTCAATTGCTTGGCTTTACTTTTGAATTCACTCAGGTTATAATTTCCTCCTTTCCTCCTATTCTCCCTTAATAGTGTTGTTTTTATTGTCTTTATCCGTGCAGGAACGGAAAATGTATACAATCTCCTGCGGCCGGGCGGCTTGTCGTAAGAAGCGACTAAACAACCCACAGCCAGGTGGTACGGCATTTGCCCAACTGGATGGCTACCACCCCTGGTTTACAGTATGTCGCCATAACAACCGTGAGTTGTGTTCCGGCATTAGTGACCAGGTTCCAGTCTCCCTTAAGAGAGTAGCAGCGCATTTGTAGCACCTTTGGTGTTGCAAATGTCCATAGGCGATGGTAACCGCTTCCCATAAAGTGGGCCGTCTGCTTGTCGGCTGCATTCCTGCAATAAAAAAGTACCTTTATGCTATTTAGTGAATTATTATATAATATATATTGCTTTTAATAGACGTAATATACTTATATATATGTGTGTGTGGGTGTGTAGGTATATATATGGGTGTATATATATTTGTATAAATAATATTAATATATAATATGTAACATATTATTACAACTCTGGTCCCGACAAAAACAAAATCCACCTGCATATCTGAAACAAAGCACATTTATTACCCGTCGGCATTTCAACTAATAACATTTAAATTCTTTTATGGTCGTCTTCTTTTGTTTACTTTGTGTTTAAATTTAAACAGCCCATTGTTGTATTGTAATCTTTTATGGCAGTCATTAGCAAGGTGTGTTAGATTAAGTCGACTTAGATAAGGGGACATTGCAGTTGCGCAGTATAAAACGATGACCTGATGGAGGGGGGAGGCAGTCGAGCGATAACCTAGTGACGGACTTTGCCGTTAGAATTACTATAGAGTTTATTAGAACTATACAAACAAGTATAAAACAGGTACAAATATAACCGAACACAACAAGTCGCAAAGTCCGTCACTAAAAGATTCCCGATTGTAGTACACACGTCTTGTTTCGCTCGTGGTTATCGCTCGACTGTCCGTCCTTCAATTGGGGAATTGCTTTATACTGCACAGATGCAATATGTCTGCCCGGCCGCGTGACCGAATTTCCTAGAATCAATTTGTACTTTAAATCCGACACACCTGGCTAATGACTGCCATAAAAGATTACAATACACAATGGGCTGTTTTCTAATCACAAATTTTAAACACAAAGTAAACAAAAGAAGTCCAAATGCCGAAAGGTAATAAAATGTGTTTTTAAGTATACAGGTGTGAATTTATTTTTTTGTCGGCGTCTACGTCGTAACAATATATAGATAAGATCTTTGTTTCTTTCTGTATAGAATCATTTTTCAAAGAATTACTTACTTGATAGCCATGCGTAATATTTCGTTCTTTGATAGCTTCTTATCAGGCGGATGTGTGGGCACCAATCTTCGTAATTCAGCAAAAGCGCCACTGACATTCTGCTGACGCCAGCGCTCGCGGCAATTCGTGAACAGCTTGCGAGGTGGGCGGACCAGGCAAGAGTTTAGCTGGAAATACATAGGTTAACCTATACCATTGCTGAAACCCCCCAGTGATTGACACCTAAATCAATAAATTTTTATTTGCAAAAACATAGGAACATGAATAGGTAATACATAATATTGTTACGAGCTACATAGGGCTCGAATTAAAATGGCGTTGGAATTATTATAGAGTTTATTAAAATTATACAAACACCTATAAAACATGTACACATATAACTGGAAACAAACAGTATACACTGCACGATTCAATAACATGCGCAAAGTCCGTCACTATCTCACTTGTCGAATGTACACACGTCCTGCTAGTATCGTAATCGCCGCTTGACTGCCGATCTCTCCGTTCGCGCACCCCTTTATACTCAGCTTAGGACCGTGTAAACAATGATTTTCAAGAACCACACCTGGCCACTGTCGACGCTATTTCCAGAAAACATAATTCTGCACACCTGCAGGATTATGCCTGCGAACGGCCATAAACAAGTACAATAACAATAGTCTATAGTCTAATTGCAAATTTTAATACAAAATAACTCCAAATGCGGAGGGTAATAAAACCCTGCTTAATGGCAGGCCGGTGTGCTTCGTGAAATTTTGGCTACGTTGTAACAATATAGTTTCCAGTATTTCATTTACATAGGGTGCAAATACTTACATTAACTAAATGTCTTGAAGCTATAACCCTACGCTAATATTTCCAAATTAATTTCAAAACATGTCAAATAAATAAAAAAGAATTGTTAAAATTATTATAAACATATCAAAGTATTAAATTTGAATATTTCAATGTCATAGTCTTATTTTATAGTATTATAATTAATATATTCGTCTAGGCTATAATTAATAATCTACTAGCTGACCCAGAAAACTTCGTACCGCCTTAGAATGAATAAATAAAAAAACTGTATGATAATTGCCAAATGTCTCAATTTTAAAAATGTCGTCAAAACATAACCGGAACAAACATCAAACGTTTGACATTCAAAACCAAAAAAATGAAAAAAAAACTTCACTTTTAAATTTAATTTGATTGCTGAACGACTTTTAAATTTAATTGATTTCTAAACGACGGGTAGAACATCAAATGTTTGACAGGTAGAAATAGTTTGTAAGGGAAAGCGAAATTGTTATTTTTACTATATTCTAAGCATTTTTTTCATATTTATTCACATTTTAAACCTTCCCTGGACTTCCACAAATAATTCAAAACCAAAATTAGCCAAATCAGTCCAGCCGTTCTCGAGTAATAGCGAGACTAAGGAACAGCAACTGATTTATATATATATAGATTAAGTAACAAAGTTGTCATATACAATTTCGACCGTTTAAGTGGTAGCTTGCTAATATTAGTAGGTAATTTATAAAAATTGTCCGAAAACAAGTGTTATTAGCACCCCAGTTATTGGCACCCCAGTGATTGGCACCCCTCCCCCCTCCCCTTATTGGTACCCCCAGTAATAGGGGAGCGGACAGCAATATCAACTAAAATCTTTATATAAACTTACAGAACATCACAGCTTCGTGGTAATAGGAGTGAAATACCGCATCCACCGCGACGATATCAAAAAGATATTGTGGATTTAGTAGAACACAAAAGGGAGACTGGAATCTGGTCACTAATGCCGGGAACACAACTCAAGATTCTTATGGCGACATACTTTAGACCAGGGGTGGTAGCCATCTAGTCGGGCAAATGCCCTACCATCTGGCTGTGGGTTGTTTTGTCGCCTCTTACAACAGGCCGCTCGGCCGCAGGAAATAGTATTCTTTCTGCGTTCCTGCACGGATAATATAATAATATGTGAATATCTTCGCAGCGCCAAGTTATTAAAAAGCAGAATTAATGTGCATATAGTTTTAACTACCAAGTGCTAAGGGTGAAGGAAAACATCCTGATGAAAGTTGGAAATCGAGATAAACGATGTGTTAAACCCGCCAATCTGTATTGGACAAGCGTGGCCTATACAAAAACTGGCGGACCCGAGTCCAGCAGTGGAAACTTTATGATTTGTTATTATTACCTGTGAACTTCTAGTTTGCTGGCGGTCATCATCGCTATCCTGAAGACACAAGTCGTCACTCAACATCTCACTGTCAGGCTCCTCATCAGAACATGACTCCTGGTCTGATGCCATTGCTTGAGAACACACTGCAAGCAAATATTGGACATTCCATCATTGGACAAGCAGACGCACCGTCATACGGCACCGATATGGTCGATATTCCACATATAAGAACGAACGCACCGGAAAGGAATGGAACTCATTGCCCGAGTTTCCCAATCCTTATAACCTGGGTGTCTTCAAGTCCCGTGTGAATAGGTCCCTTCTAGATAAGCGTGCTCCATCCTTTTTTTTATTGCAGGAGTTCAGCAGGCAGACAGACGACCCACTTGATGGAAAGCGGTTACCATCGGCTATGAAAATTTGCAACACCAAAGATGCTACAAATGCGCTGCTGCTCTCTTAAGGGAGACTGGAACCTGATCACTAATGCCGGAACACAACTCATGGTTGTTATGGCGGCATACTCTAGACCAGGAGTAGTCGCCATCCAGTTGAGCAAATGCCCGACCACCTGGCTGTGGGTTGTTTTGTCGCCTCTTACGACAGGCCGCCCGGCCGCAGGAAATTGTATTCTTTCTCCGTTCCTGCACGGATAAAAGCACATCTTCGCTCCACATAAGGAGAGATTGTGGTCAAACGCGAACCTACACTATAATAAAAAATAAAAAAAAATATTGTAGGTATTGTTACGATTTGCAGGACTCGAATTAAAATGCCATTAGAATTACTATAGAGCCTTGGGGCGAGTGCCTTCGCGAAGCGAAGGCGCTCGAGCCCGGGGGGGCAACTTGCTCGAGGGAGCTCCCTAAGGGGTTTTGCCTCGGCAGGACTGTTGCCATGAGATGGCCCATCTGTTATAGTTGTGATAGGGAGAGAAGTCCTGCAGCGCGTGCTAATGCGTCTTCTCGAAGTCGCCGGCCTTCAGCTGGCACCCGGAGAGGCAGGTACGCGCATTACTTCCCTCCCTGAGTTAGGTTCCGTTTACCGCGGGGGGCCTTTAGCTTGCTAGGAGAGCAAAGGACCTTCTACCCCCGCACAACGAAGTGGGGTGTGTTCTCCCAGGACACATTCCAGGCACTTTATTGCGCTGGATCGGCTGGGCGTAACTATGTTCTAAATCTCAGCCTTTCCAACACAAACAAAAGCGCAGGGTCGACAGGGAGGAGGGGGTTTTTAGTGGGTATTGGGGTGGCTCGCCCGTGCAGCAACGCTCGGAGTCTTCCACACTATTCTGTGACGTTGATCGCGGACGGAGCACTGCCAAGAGCATACTATTGCTGCAGTATTATCGCCCCCGACCGACGCGTGTCGTTCCCCTAGCAACGGCCCAGTTTGTGCGTAAATCGGTTAAGCATTTTCCCTCGCCTCCAAAAAAAAAAATTGTTATAATAGAAATTATGTATATATTCTTTATATGTTTCGGAAAATGTTTGTGACATCAAATATTACACAGCGCCATCTATTACCTTGTAAGTGTTTCACTACAGATCTGGCGAGTAAGGTAGATAGATGGTCAAGCAGTCCAAACCGTAATTTGTGGATTTGGCCATGGCAACCGCTGAGGTGTGAGTGTGTGAGACGGTGCGTCTTGCGTCTGCTAGTATATATAAAGCTGAAGCTAGTATATCGCAAGATATGAATAAAATAAGTAGAAAAAGCCAGTAGCCAGGTGGTAGGGCATTTGCCCGACTGGATGGCTACCGCCCCTGGTCTAAGGTATGTCGCCATAACATCCTTGAGTTGTGTTCCGGCATTAGTGGATCAGGTTCCAATTTCTCTTAAGAGAGCAGCAGCGCATTTGTAGTAAATGTCCATAGGCGATGGTAACCGCTTTCCATCAAGTAGGACGTCTGCCTGTCTGCTGAACTCATGCAATAAAAAAAATACAACAAAATTACTGCTGCAGTAAAAGACAAACAAAAACAACAGACTTCTCTCCGTTTAACGATAACTCTATAACGCCATAACATGCACATTTGCACAATCCCTTTAATGCCGTTATATGGAGTTTACATTTACACTGTATATGCTTTCAATATATGATTTTAAAATTAGATATGGAAATTTAATATAGGGCATAGGCATTCAATTTGATAAGTAGCACGCACGGTCAAAGCGATATTATTACATGTCTTTATGATCAATCTGTTATTAACTGAAAAATAACAGTTAAGAACAGACCTTCAAAAATTATTAACAATTCAGTTAGAATAGTTAGGTTGTATTGTCAAATAATTCAAACAACTGTATAAAGACTAATCCTAAAGAGTGAATAACATGTTACCGCGATGCACGATGACAGTGGCTCCATCTAGTTACAAATACAACATCCATGTCATCTATATATATGAAGGAGAAGAATATATGAAGCTGAAGAGTTTGTTTGATTAACGCGCTAATCTCAGTAACTATTGGTTTGATTTGAAAAATTCTTTCAGTGTTATATAGCACATTTATCAAGGAAGGTTTTAGGCTATATATCATCACGCTAAGACCAATAGGAGCGGAGCACCAATGAAGAATGTTTCAAAATCGGGGGTTTTGAAAACAAATTCCACGCGGGCGATGTCGCGGGCAGAGCTAGTAATGATATATAGTTCATTTATCTCTCATTCGCGAACTAACGAAGTCTAACTTTAATGTCATAACTTGCATTCTATTTTGGGATAATGAATAAGTCTACTTACAATTATAAATGGACAGATGTTATTGTTAGCAATCAGCGGATATTGTTATCGCAGGAAATACTATAATTAACATATTGTTTTCATGTTGGACTCATTATAACAGAACGGAGCTTTGACAGAAATAGGCTTATAGAAATAGAATAAATTGTGTTCTAAGATTCTTAAGCTCCAATTTCATTTTAAGTCGTTTATTCAATTCATATTTAAAAGTATTATTTATCCGTGTAGGAACGGAGAAAGAATACAATTTCCTGCGTTGGGGCGGCCTGTCGTAAGAGGCGACAAAACAACCCACTACCAGGTGGTAGGGTGTTTGCCAGTCTGGATGGCTACCACCCCTGGTCTAGAGTATGCCGCCATAGTGGTCTAATATATATATATAAATCAATGAGGCGGGGTCGGCACTGAAAATCAGCGCTGTGCCGGAGAAAACTCCAACACAGCATAGAGCTGAGTTACCGACCTCATTTGTAGGAAATACGATGTACAATATATTGAATTTTATTATTAAAAATGTATGTATAAATATTTCTGCATCCATGCATTAGTGACTTAGCAGTAAACATATAAGCAAGTACTTGCCGGATGCTGCTAACACCTCTAGATTGTAGTAGTATTACTTTATTAGATTTTTATCCGTGCATGAACGGAGAAAGAATACAATTTACTACGGCCGCTCGACCTGTCGTAAGAGGCGACAAACAACCCACAGCCAGGTGGTAGGGCATTTGCCCGACTGGATGGCTACCACCCCTCGTCTAAAGTATGTCGTCATAACAACCTTGACTTGTGTTCCGGAATTAGTGACCAAGTTCCAGTCTCCCGTAAAAGAGCAGCAGCGCATTTGTAGCACCTTTTGTGTTGCAAATGTCCATAGGCGATGGTAACCGCTTTCCATCACGTCGTCCGTCTGCCTGTCTGCTGAACTCATGCAATAAAAATGAAATATTCCAAATATAATAAAACTACGTTTTAACGGTTTTAAGCGCGGTAATTTTATTTGATTTTGGTTTTTCCGACGTTTCGGCCACTTTTCAGTGGCCGTGATCACGGAAGACAAAGATGTCAAGTGTCAACGAGTATTGTTAAAGTTTTATTTAGCCTACCGCCAACTTATTAATTTTAATTATTTAATTTTATTTTTAATTTTGTTTATGGTTATTATTTACTCTATGGGAGCCTAATCTAATTTACTACCGCTTCGCAACATGTTATGGCTTGAAGAGAAGAAGCGGCGCAAGAAACTCTTCAGCAAACATGCCTAGCTCGAATAATTTTATATAATATTAAAATGGGTGGAAGGAAAAATAAAAGTAATTATCAGTCAAGTTGGTTTGTGTTCCGTTGTACGCAGAAAGAGCTCACAGTGTCTTGAGGTCTGGCAGCTGGTTTTTGCTGGGTTTGGGTCTTAATAGTTTTGATGATTGGATCCCAAACAGGTGGTACTTGCCAACCATCTTCTCTATTGAAATTCGGGTGTTTTTTGATTTCAATAGCCTCACGCATCATTCTAGGTATGAAACGATTCTGTATATAAGTCGCGAAAACTTAAGAAAATATTATTCCAAATATGTTCCACTGGAGACTATTTGAAGGTCATAGATATTAGTTAAAATTTAATTTTACTTCCTATTCTATGTACACCGTTTCGCAAAGTGTTATTGCTGTTAAGGAGAAGGCAAGTAACTCCCCAGCAACACGTCTAGCTAAAATTTGTTTATCTTTATATATATAATTCTTCTGTACGTGTGTTGACAGAGAACTCCCCCTTAACGGCTGGACCGATTTGAATGATTTTTTTTTGTGTGTGTTCAAGTGGATTCGAGGATGGTTTAGATTCACAATTGGACTCGTTAGGTGGCGCTGCAATCGGGTTCTAAATTTTATTTCTTCAGGGCAGAACAACGTCTGCCGATACAGCTAGTCTTTATATATTTTATATTATTTATATCTCAAACTCTTTTTTTATAAGTTTTATACAGGTGTCTCTCTTTACTTTCACCTTCTCGCAATTCTGACATACGTCCTCTGTCACGCCACAAATCATCAAATCATCCTTTGCACAATCCATCCATCTCTTACAATCTTAAAATCATTAATGTATTTTAAGTTGCACTAATCTAATAACAGTAAAACATAAACTTTAAAAAAATCATGAAATACAAACTTCACGTAAGACGAGTACCTACTCGTACCTTTAATTTAAATAAATAAAAAACATAGATACCTACTATTGCATGAATGAAATAAGATCTAAAATAATATCCATTAGTGTAATACGCCGTTTTGAAAACAAGTTTTTTTTGCAGGAGTTCAGGAGACAGGCAGACGGCCCACTTGATTGAAAGCGGTTACCGTCGCCTATGGACATTTGCAACACCGAAGGTGCTACAAATGCGCTGCTGCTCTCTTAAAGGGGACTGGAACCTGGTCACTAATGCCGGAACACAACTCAAGGTTGTTATGGCGACATACTTTAGACGAGGGTTGGTAGCCATCCAGTCGGGCAAATGCCCTACCACCTGGCAAACAAGTACAGTAAAAGCCCTTTATTCGCGGGGTATATCTATATCTTAATATAATATAAATTACGTGTCACGTTGTTTGTCCGCGATGGACTCCTATACTAACTACTTGACAGATTTTAATCAAATTTGCACACCGTGTGCAGTTTGATCCGACTTGAAAGATAGGATAGCTTACATTTGGACTCAGTAGGTGGCGCTGGAATCGGGTTCTAAATTTTATTTCTTCAGGGCAGAACAACGTCTGCCGGGACAGCTAGTATAATATATAAAAGAAAGTCGTATTAGTTACACTATTTATAATTCAAGAACGGCTGTATCGATTTGGCTCAAAATTAGTGGGGAGGTAGCTTAGAACCAGGAGATGGACATAGGACACTTTTTATCCCGTTGGAACTGGTAGGTGGCGCTGAGATCGGGTTCTCGAATCCTCCTAATCACCTGGAGCGATTTTGGTAATGTTGTTTTTGTGTGTTTGAGTGGGTCCCCGGATGGTTTAAATCCACAATTAGAACCGGTAGGTGGCGCTGAGATCGGGCTCTAGAATCCTCCTAATCACCTGGAGCGATTTCGGTGATTTTGTTTTTGTATGTTTGAGTGGGTTCCCGGGTGGTTTTAATCCACAATTGGAACCGGTAGGTGGCGCTGGGATCGGGTCCTAGATTTTTATTTTTTCAGAGCAGGACAACGTCTGCCGTGGCCGCTAGTGTTCTATAAATATGCCGCGAATACAGAAACTGTGAATACGGCATGGTAATATGTATGGGACTAGCTGCACCCGGCAGACGGTGTCCTGCCCTTGGAAATAAAAATCTAGAACTCAATTGCAGCGACTTTTACCGGGGCCAATAGTTCATTCAAACCATTCTCAAATCCCCTTTAATAAAATCAAAAAAATCATCAAAATACGTCCCACCGTTTAGGAAGACTATAGCGGTGCCACCTTTTTTTGTTTTTTTTTTTGGCCAGGGGAAATCCGTTTGAGGACTAAGCCGCGACAGGCACAGAAGCCTGGGGGGATCTTCGCGACCCGTGTGAGTGTGGGATTCGCCAGATCGGGGGTGGCACTAGCGTGCCCGGTCAGAACCGGTGCCATGCTATTGCCACTCCCCAGTTAGGGATACCCACTAAAACCTCTGGGTGTTCCGTCCTGCCCCTTATGCCAGGGCTACGTGAATGCGGGATTCCCAACTCCGCGTGCCCTGGCAGGCGTGGCCCCCCCTTACTGGGCCTCTTCCTATGCCGGAGGACGTATCCCCCGGCTACTGCTAAGTCTAGTTAGCGGTGCCACCTACCGGTACGTCTATAATCGTAACCATCCGTTTTATCCGTGCAGGAACGGAGAAAGAATACAATTTCCTGCGGCCGGGCGGCCTGTCGTAAGAGGCGACAAAAGAACCCACAGCCAGGTGGTAGGGCATTTGCCCGACTGGATGGCTACCACCCCTGGTCTAAAGTATGCCGCCATAACAACCTTGAGTTGTGTTCCGGCATTAGTGACCAGGTTCCAGTCTCCCTTAAGAGAGCAGCAGCGCATTTGTAGCAGCTCTGTTGTTACAAATGTATATAGGCGATAGTAATCGCTTTCCATCAAGTGGGCCGTCTGCCTGTCTGCTGATCTCCTGCAATAAAAAAAAAAAAAAAACAAAACCATCCCGGGACCCACTTGAACACACACAAAAATAATTTTACCTAAATATTGGAACCCGATTACAGCTAAATTAATTATTTTACATGTATTTTATCAATAAAATAACTCCGACCAAAGCATCTCTTTTAAACTATATTCAGTTTTTTGTTACATTAAAATACTTTATATTGTCGAAAGCGCTAAGGTTAGATTAGAAATAATTTTATATGGTGGTTAAGTATTCTTAAATTTTCTAATTTTTCGTGCAATTTTCTTAATCTTTGCTTTCATAAGAACCTTCTCCTGAAAATAACAATTAAAACAAAAAAAGAATTAGCGAAATCGGTCCAGCCGTTCACGCGTGATGGCGTGACCAAGGGAAATAGGGATTCATTTTTATCTATATGGATTATAGAGGATACGTTCCTAGGTGATAAAATAAAATAAAAAACAAATATATAAAAAAATCAATTTAATTGAAGTTTTTGAACATATTGATTAATTATCTTAAAGCTTAGGCAATGCTTTGAAGAATTTTGTAATTTTCTTTTGCTTGGCAATTTTAAAAGCTCCTTCAATTCAGACTGATACGCAGCAGCCGCATTAGCAATTTGCCTCTTAAAAATAAGACTTCGGTCCATAGACGGATCAATGTTCATAAAGAAATCACAAAGCTCATTTGCCATTCTTAAACCTTCACTAAGATTGCCAGTGCTTGTTGAAGCCTTTTCTTCATCATCATTTACAAAGGATATTGGGTTGGATACCTATTGGAATCCTTTTGTTATTATGTATGTACTGTACTGTAAGAACAAGCCTGAATGGCGCTCTGTTGCTCGTGCCTACCCCGCAAGGGAACTGACGTGAAGCTATGTGTGTGTGTGTGTGTGTGTGTGTACTAATTAGATCCGCGAATATAGGAATTGAAAAAAAGTTTACTGTATTGTAACCACCGAAGTTATTCGGCCGCATTTGGGCGCTGTCACCGCTCACGTGCGCATGGTTTTGTTGTGAGACGTTACGATCCTTTTCGAGAATTTTAAGAATTTTGGCGGAACTTCGTTCCAACCAGATCTTCCATAGACACCACATTAGATTTATTAATGCGCAGTTCGCAAACAAGCAGTTGGTCCAAGTGATCGGAAATAATTACCGTCGCGCGTAAATAGGCATTTGCTACACGAGGGACCCAATTCTGCTATTTCAATATCATGACGTTGATAAGATATTCAAAGTACTACTCCATTAAGATAGTGTCAAAAATTCGTATTCTACTAAATCCACAATATCTTCTCGATATCGTCGCGGAAAAATAATTGCAGAGAAATTGATATTACCACTAGCAAAAATGGCGGTAGTAGAAATTTTAAACATTAAAAAATTAAACATATAACTATTAGACACGATAGTGTCCTGCGATTTTGACGAGATAGTAATAGCAGAATGGGCCCCGGGAATGTTACCAACACGTTGCCAACCTTTAGAATTTTTTTATTGTATGAGTTCAGCAGACAGGCAGATGACGGCCAACTTAATGGAAAGCGATTACCATCGCCTGTGGACATTTGCAACACCAAAGGTGCTACAAATGCGCTGCTGCTCTCTTAAGGGAGACTGGAACCTGGTCACTGATGCCGAAACACCACTCAAGGTTGTTACAGCAGCATACTCTAGACCAGGCGTGGTAGCAATCTAGACTGGCAAATGCCCTACCACCTGGCTGTGGGTTGTTTTGTCGCCTCTTACGACAGGCCGCCCGGCCGCAAGAAATTGTATTATTTCTCCGTTCCTGCTCGGATAAAATGAGAAGAGACAGGAGAGGAAAGGCTGGAAGAGATCTGACTATCTGCCTTTTTGCCATCTTCGCAATTAAAAAGCACTAATAAATTGTCTTTGAGACATGGTTGAAACGAAGTTTCGATGACCATGTGCCTGCGACTTAGTCCTACAAAAAAGTAGCCTAAGTTACTCCTTATAACATCAGCTACCTGCCAGTGAAAGTCCCGTCAAAATCGGTCCAGCTATTTCAGACATTAGCCGGAACAAACAGACAGACACACAAAAATTTTAAAAATTGATTTTCTGATATAATTGCCGTATGTAGTACTTTCATATGTATTTAGTAAAAATCTGTTATTTTTAAATTACAAACAGACACTTCAATTTTATAATATATAATACTAGCTGCCCGGGCAGACGTTGTTCTGCCCTGAAGAAATAAAATTTAGAACCCGATTCCAGCGCCACCTACCGGGTCCAAATTTAAGCTATCCTATCTTTCAAGTCGGATCAAACTGCACACGGTGTGCAAATTTGATTAAAATCGGTCAAGTAGTTTAGGAGTCCATTGAGGACAAACATTGTGACACGAGATTTATATATATTAAGATATTTAAACAAATACCTACTTAAAAATAGGTTGATAGAATTATAGTGAAGGTTTGAGGATATTTTAGTTTTTTAAATAACGTATGTCACATATTTTATATACCGTTATTCCCAGATGAATCACTCACAGTTGGCATATACACTGTATTTCACTTCACTGTTCCAAACAGTTTTATGAATTAAATTATCTAACATAAAACACAGGAGATGTTGACTTCTCAACGTATGAAATAGAACTGAATACATTTTTAATCACGAATTCAAATTTCGAAGGGGGTTGTTAGGCCGCTCTGTAATTGGTTGAGAGTGAGACGCGTTTGGCCAATAGGATTTTAGCAGGGCGGAGCTAAATGTATGGATCGTGCGAGGAAAAGGGCCAAGCATAAAGAGGTTCATGAATAATGTAAAAATATATCCATGCAAGAACGAAGAAAAAGTCTAATTACTACTGCCGGGCGGCTTATCATAAAGCCTCGGTCACACAAAGCGAGTTCTACACGAGGTCGTCGTCTAAAACAGTGTATTCGGTTGGCATGTGCAAAGATAGCCAACTGAGTCATGCCATTTGAGTCCCTGCTGCTAGCTAGTAGCTGCTCCCACTTGACTCCTTGCAGCGCGGAGCGGTCCGGATTGTCGACGATCCCAAACTTACAGACGGTTTAGAACCTTTTATCCTGTCTAGGATTACACCAAGATATTTGACTTCGTTAACCCATGGGATAACTCGGTCGAATAGCTTGATAGGGCATAAGTTGGTTGGTGGGGCGAGTATTGGGTGAGAGAGTGCCACGAGTGAACATGATGGTTGCACTCTTCTCAGGATTCACTTCAATCCTCCATCTACGGAACCAGTCGCCTAGTTCCTTAACGGCGGCGTTGAGGTAACTGCAGATTCTGTATCTGCTGGGGTCACTACTTAATATGGCGGTGTCATCCGCATATAAAGCTAGCTGGGTGCCGTGGCATGTCGATAGTGTACAGCGAGAAAAGTAGGGGGTAGAGCGCGGAGCCCTGAGGGACCCCCGCTGTAATGGTATGAGAGGAGGAGCGAGTGCCCTCCACTCGTAATCTGAATCTACAGTCTTTGAGGAAGTTCCGTAGAATGAGTACGAGTCGATCCGGCACACCGAGCTGATACAGCTTGTATATCAGCCCGTTGTGCCAGACCTTATCGAAGGCTTTGGCGACGTCGAAGAATACTGCGCCTGTCGCCCAGAATCTTCGTCCGCCGCGTTGAAAATTAGAGAGGACGTGCTCCGTGATGCGGAGCACTTGTTGTGGGCAAGAGTGTCTAGCTCTAAAGCCGTTTGGCTCATGGGGGATGACATTATTGCTGAAGGCAAAATCACTGACAGTGCCGCCGTATTTATACGGCTCGGTACACGTGATCACAAATGTTTAGGTTAAGTATTGAAATTACAATAAAATCTTGTTGTTTTACATTAATTTAACATTACAATAAACTCATAGTAATTAAATAAATAATTATTGTTTTTTGTAATACGTCATTTGTTGTATTTGCTCCGACGTATATATTTGTATGTATTTAATTTATAAAGTAATTTAAGTATGTGTGTTTATGATATACCTTATAATCTGCATCACCTACATCGCCAGATTAGGTTAAACTATTCCTTAAGTTAGGTTGCCTGGAAGAGATTACTTTAAGCGATAAGGCCGCCTATTGTTTCTACCGTGACAATATTGAAATTGTATATTTGGAGAGCAATAAATAACAATAATAATAATAATCGGCAGACAAACACACACATTGTATATCCCCAAATTAAGCAAGTTACGCTTGTGTTATGGGTAATATACAACGGACTACTCTGGGGCCGATACCAGACACCCAGACCATAGTAAATAACGGAGAAAATACGTTTCCGAAATTTACTATACCAGGAATCGAACCCGGAACCTCTGCGTTGCAGTGAGGTACGCCGGCAAAGGCTTAGCCCGCTCAACCACAGAGGCCGTCAAAATAAAGTGTTATCTATCTATCTATCAAATGTTCAAATTTAGAACATAGATGTTCTTTTGCTTTTTTTAAATCTGTTTTTCCCCCATTATTATTAAAATCGCCCATTGTATTACGCACGTGCTGTTTTTTTTATAATTAAAATAATTACAGTCCACAACAAATTAATATTTAAAGAAGTGTTTAACAACAATGGAACTGGTAGAGTCGGTGCCGGTAGACCGAGGCGTACTCACCATGATCAAATTGAAGATAGGTCAGATGAAAGTAGTTCAAATAAGCGTGTATGTATGAAAAGAGTAATGAAAGTTGATGAAGCGAAAATTGTTTTTCAGGATCGTGGAAGGTGGAGATCCATCGTCTGTGCATACCCCAATGGGAAACAGGCGTGACAATATGTATGTGTGAATGTAACAAATTTCTCTGGATTATATTAATTTAATGTTATCAACAAACATATGCCAATTTTATATTATTTTATACTTAATGTCACCATAATTGTAATAGATTCTAAACTACCATATTGTATTGTTACGATTTGCGGGACTCGAATTAAAATGTCGTTGGAATTATTATAGAGTTTATTTGAACTATACAAACACGTATAACACAGGTACAAATATAACCAAACACAACAAGTTTAAACGTAATGTCCGTCACTTATTATATTCCCGATTGTAGTACACACGTCTCGCTTTGCTCGTGGTTCTCGCTCGACTGCCTCTCCCGCCCTCCATCAGGTCCTTGTTTTATACTGCACAAATGCAATATTTCCGCCCGGCTACATGGACTGAATTTCCTAGAATCAACTTTTACTTTAAAATCCGTAACACCTGGCTAATGATTACAATACAACAATAGGCCGTGTGCCAATAAGTAAACAAAAGAAAACGACCATAAAATAATTTCAATGTTATTAGTTCAAATGCCGACGGGTAATAAATGTGCTTTGTTTCAGATATGCAGGTGGATTTTGTTTTTGTCGGCGCCTAGGTTGTAACAGTGTATTATTTTCATAACGCTATATCAGTATTTTACACATAGTGACCCCGACAGACGTTGTCCAGCCCTAAACATATCAAAATTTTGACATTACTTGTATGGAGCTTGTGTCAAATTTTAACCGGTAGTAAGGCGAATGATCGGTCATCGAGTTATAGGAACCAGCTATAAGTGAACAGTTTGCCTATTTGCCAGCTTAACTTTTAAAAAAATGTCTGAACAATGCAGGTTTCCTGGTTAGGAATTGAATCGTCGGAATGAGATGCAATTACTTTAATCACTACGCTACCGTGTCTTATTCCAACAAATCGTTGTAGAGTTAATAATATCACGCGAATTGTAAACTCGATTGTATTGTGTAGTGCGTTGACCTGGTCTGACACATTTTTATTTTTGTTTTGGAAGCCAGTAATGTTTACACTATATTGGACAATACCTATCCATTTTAACGTAGTGAAATTCGTTTAAAGACAGTGGCAGTTGCTTCTTTTAAAATGGAACTCGATATAGACTGGACTATATGATTATTATTAACGTTATTTTAGAAGAAGCACGTATTGGTGCTATAACGAATAAGTAAGTGCGCGAGAGAGTCGAGTAAGAATCGAATGAGAGTGAGTGCTTTCGGCCTCCAAGGCCGCTTCTATATCCCGCCTTCCGTCCGACGCCTAGCTGCTAATTGTGCGAGCTATGCGCGTCGGCGGAATCCGGGACGCGGAGAGTAGATGTGCTCCGGCGGGCGCGGTGCTCTCTGCCCGCAACAAAGACTATTCACCGTAGGTGAAACGCGTTGGGGAATGTGGGGTTTGTCATGTTGTGGTGGCTCTAGCACCGCAAGCAGGAAGTGTAGCACACGCTGTGGTAAGGGATACTGACTAAAACCCTTCGGTATTCCGTCGCCTTTATACCAGGGCCACAAGTTTTGGCCTAGCCATTTCGCAGGCATCGGCCTATAAGGCCTCTCCATATTAGGGGCTAAGAAGACGTGATTAATAAATACGATAGGTTATTGTTGCTACAAGATATATTTCCGAGTGTGACGTCATTCGTGGCACAAACAAACTAAAAAGACAGCCACGCATTCCGAAATATTAAATACAAATTTAACAAGTACATACAAAGAGTTTGTTTGTTCATCATCCACTCTCATCTCGACGGCTTTCCACCACATATGCTATATACGTTATGCAACGTTGCTATATATACATTTGATATCAACCAATCATATTCATTGGTCCATATAGCATAGCACTGGTGGAAACTGATTCAACTAAGCTACGTGTTTTATATGAAAGGATGCGTGCTATAGATGATCGGGGGTTTATACTCATAATTCGATAAGGAAGATACTCACTTCAGAATACTAATTCCCTCGTACACCTATTCTATCCGTTCTACTTATTCTATCTATTTTATCCGTGCAGGAACGGAGAAAGAATACAATTTCCTGCGACCGGGCGGCCTTGTCGTAAAAGGCGACTAAACAACCCACAGCCAGGTGGTAGGGCATTTGTCTGACTGGATGGCTACCACCTCTGGTCTAGAGCATGCTGCCATAACAACTTTGACTTGTGAGAGAGCAGCAGCGCATTTGTAGCACCTTTGGTGTTGCAAATGTTCATAGGCGATGGTAACCGCTTTCCGTCCGGTGGGCCGTCTGCCTGTCTGCTGAACTCCTGCTATAAAAATAAAAAAACACCTACCTTGGCGGCGCATTTTCATAGCACATCTTACTCAACATCAGTGGAAATGGTCACATAGATTCGTAGCTTAGCTTTTGCATTTACGCAGCATAGCTGCATATAACATATGTGGTGTAAAGGCACCCTTAGCGGTGGGTGGGAACACTTTCCCCGACAACACTTATCCTATCTAAGGGCTGGCAACGCTTTGGCTTCGCCACTGGTGTTACATTACCTTACAGGCAACGGTAACGACTTTGTATATGTATAAAATATATATAAGTAAATATAATACACTTCCAACCACAGCCAACTACTCCCAACCAAAGCCAACTTTTCCATAAATCCGGCCTGTACTAACACGCACATAAATTAACACCAGTATTAACACAAACATGCACTAACTTAGTAGTAAGATAGAAATAAGTAGATACAAGGAGTTTTTGGCGGGAACTGATAGGAGATGTTGTGCTGTGCAGTTTTATTTTCTAAAAATGTGTAAAATTACTCTAAAATGAACAATAGTTGTAGGATATTGACAGTTTTTGAGTAGTAATTATGTGTTTTTGCGAGAAATGTGAACTATATTGCCAAATGTGGCCTTTCGAGTTTTCACAAGAACTCCGTTAAATGACGTCGATTGTAGCCTACAATACAACGGCGTTTGGATTAAAGGCCTAGTTGCCAAGCCTTAAAGTGAAAAAAAAAGTAGATACAAGACTAAAAATTGTAATAAGGCTCGCGCATACCATGTTCGCCTAAGCCCACAGAAGAAAAAAAAAAACAACTATGCATGAGTTGGGCGGTCTACCTGTTTGCCACCTTCCCAATAAAAAAAAACATGTCCAACTATCCCTCTCTCTGTGTAATTAACAATTATTTCTCTTCGAAATTACTAGATCCACACACAACAATGAAGTTTGATAGAAGATAGATTATTTACCGCTACAAAGTACATACATACATACATAACTTCACGCCAGTTCCCTTGCGGGGTAGGCACGAACTACAGAGCGCCATTCAGGCTTATTCTTACACAGCTCACTTGCTTCTTTGACATTCATAGCTCTTGTCATGCACGCTCGTCTGTTCTTAAGGCTCCTGACATCACCTTCTGCTAGTACACGATCAATTTGATCATGGAAGGTGTGTCGTGGCCGTCCACGACTTCTGCATCCATCCACTTTTGCATTGTACATCTGTTTAGTCATTCTGTCATCATGCTTTCTTTCCACATGCCCGAACCACCGGAGCATTCCTTTAATTCAATGCTAATAATAAATCCATCAACCAGTTGAACCAATTGGGTTGAAAGACAGAACTGATGACAGGACACGACGCTATTCAATGACATTGCTTTTTTTTTATTGTGTGAGTTCAACGGACAGACAGACGGCCCACCTGATGGAAAGCGGTTACCATCGCCTATGGACGTTTGTAACACCAAATGCTACCAATGTGCTGCTGCTCTCTAAAGGAAGACTGGAACCTGGCTGTAGGCTGGTGTGTCGCCTCTTCGAATTTATATCTATATTATATGGTTCATTTTGGTTGATTCATTCAAACCGATAAGTAGGTATCGCCTGATATCAACTTTTTGTACGTATCTACGATTCAAAATTGTGTTGCGGTGAAATTTGAAAATTAGTCTCTTCTATCATTAACTGGCTGGATAGTTGTAATATCGCCACGGCCGTGATGATATTTATAATGAAACGCCTATATTATCGTCAAAAAATCGCAAAACACGTTAGCTATTAGCAAAAAACCGGTTCGGCTGAGACAATCAAACACTATTTATAATTTCATTTGCGTAGAGATAACATCGCGCGAGCTCCTGTTAGTAGGCTCAGTGTATCACAAAGAAAAACACGTGTTTATTAAAAACAAATACACTGCACATCGTAAAATTATCACACTATTGAACTGTGGTATATCAGTATATTTCGTAACCGCATAGTTAAGTTTGTGCACTTTGACAGTTCGTGATTTTTTTAAATAAGAATATTTTTACGTTCTTTTTTTAAAAAGTGGTTTTGTATTTTTTTTTTGTTCAATATTTGTTTTGTCTGTGGTACGTTCTTATTATTTAGTGCTAAAGCTCTACCTGCGTTAATGTTATGTGTTAGTGACTGTGCCCAAGAACGACATAATTATAGTGTTAAACATAACGCCGTTAATTAAGCTGCATTAGTGTCTATACAATACAATGCTCTTTATTGTACACCAACATTACACAGAAAAAATACACTTACATACTAAAGTTAGCACAATGAGCAGTCTTATTGCTAAAAGCAATCTCTTCCAGGCAACCTTTGGAAGGACAAGATTTAATTGAATACATAGTAGCATTGGCGTGCGTTGTAATATATACTAATATAATAATAAAATAATTATTAGATACACGAGTTATCTGACAATTTTTAATGTTCATGATGCGGCTTTATCTGCGAAAATGTTAGAGATTTACGTACATACATAACTTCACGCCAGTTCCCTTGCGGGGTAGGCACGAACAACAGAGAGCCATTCAGGCTTATTCTTACACACCTCACTTGCTTCTTTGACATTCATAACTCTTGTCATGCATGCTCGTCTGTTCTTAAGGCTGCTGACATCACCTTCTGCTAGTACACGATCAATTTGATCATGGAAGATGTGTCGTGGCCTTCCACGACTTCTGCATCCATCCACTTTTGCATTGTATATCTGTTTAGTCATTCATTCATCATGCATTCTTTCCATATGCCCGAACCACCGGAGCATTCCTTTCCTTACCTTCATTCCGACACTCTCTTTACGTGCTTATTCTTATTGGGTTAGAGAAGCGTTCAAACGTATTCTAACTCAATATTAATAAGAGCGCTAGCCTGTGGCCGAATTTGCCTTATTTAAAGCGTCAAAAAAAATAACGTCTTAAACCCATCGCCATATCTCCGTATAACAACTTAACAACATATAGCTTTAACGTTATACCAGATAAAGCCCCACCATCATACTGTTAGAAAAATAACGCCGCTACATTAGTGTATAAACATGAGTTATCTGTCAATGTTTAATTTTTAGTACAATGCCGCATTTCAAACAACGTATTAAACTCAGCCTTAAGAACAGACGAGCGTGCATGACAAGAGCTATGAATGTCAAAGAAGCGAGTGAGGTGTGTAAGAACAAGCCTGAATGGCGCTCTGTTGTTCGTGCCTACCCCGCAAGGGACCTTTTTTTATTGCAGGAGATCAGCAGACAGGCAGACGGCCCACTTGATGGAAAGCGGTTACCATCGCCTATGGACACTTACAACACCAAAGTTGCTACAAATGCGCGGCTGCTCTCTTAAGGGAGCCTAGAACCTGGTCACTAATGCCGGAACACAACTCAAGGTTGTTATGGCGACATACCTTAGACCAGGGGTGGTAGCCATCCAGTCGGGCAAATGCCCTACCACCTGGCTGTGGGTTATTAAGTCGCCTCTTACGACAGGCCGCCCGGCCGCAGGAAATTGTATTCTTTCTCCGTTCCTGCACGGACGAACTGGCGTGAAGCTATGTATGTATTAAACTCTTTGCTATATCTCCGTGACACAGTCACTACTACTGACATTGTCCCAAATGTAGTTTTTAGATTTGTTTGTTGATTTCCCAAGTATAGTTTAGAGTTGGTCTACAAATATTTATTTTAAACTAGTGGTCGCCCGTGGTCGAAATTCGACCGTAATAATTAATGTCACAGACTATACTTCTATAATCACAGATTTCGCCAAGGCTACACTGTTTGACTTGAACAATAAACAAAAGAGTATATATGCGCGTGTGTGTCAAATACACGGTAGTGTGTGTAATGTATTTTTTATGCATAATTTAGAAAAAATATTAGCATTCGTATCTTCTTCTCTATATAAAACACTAGCGGCCCGGCGCGGTTTCACCCGCGCTCTGTCCCGCTCCCGTGGTATATAGCGTCATGTTATATAGCCTATGACACTCCCTGTTAACGTAGCTTTCGAACAGTAAAATAAATTTTAAAATCGGTTTAGTAGATCCAGAGATTACCCCCTACAACGTAAACTCAAAAACTTTACCTCTTTATAATATTAGTATAGACAAGTGTTTGAAATTTCATACCCCTCCGTCCGCGCAATTTTCGTAAAAAGGGGTACAAAGTTTTTGTTTCACGTATTAATATATAATATATTAAAATTATGCATAAAAAATACATTAAATTAAAAAAAACATTACTCACACTACCATGTATTTGACACACACACACATATATACTCTTTTGTTTATTGTTCGAGTCAAATTAACAGTGTAGCCTTGGCGAAATCTGTGATTGTAGAATAGTCTTTGACACTAATTATTATGGTCGAATTTCGACCACGGGCGAGCACTAGTAGATAAGAAATTGTCAAAAATTCAGAAAAAAATACCGGTGGCGTCATCCTTTGACGGGACTTAAAAGATTAATTATCAGAGCTGCATTTTGAGACTTGTTTTTCTAAAAGAACGGACAATTAAGACTATAAACCCAGAATATAGCAAATAACAAACACGCATTTGTAAATATCACCACATGCCATATTAACTAGTAAACGGTGAATTAAATATAAAATCGGCAATTCAACAGACAATAAAGGATTGTTTTGAAAAGTGGTGAGAAGTATATATAACCTTTGGTCGAACTAGACCTGGATACCTAATTAAAAGGTGAGTAACAATTCCATTGTGTAGTCTAAATTTTCTTTGTAGCATTAGTACAGTTATCAAATTCAAATTCAAAAGTTTTTATTCAAAATAAGTTCCAATGGAGAACACTTTTTGAAGGTCATACATGTAAGTTAAAATTTTTTTTTTTTACTTCATATTCTATGTACACCGCTTCGCAACGTGTTGATGCTGTAAAGGAGAAGAAGCGGCAAGAAACTCCCCAGCAACACGTCTAGCTAAATATTGATTTTCTTTATATTTCATATTCTATTTATATCTCAAATTCTTTTTTTTAATAAGTATTGTACAGAAGTATGTTACAGAATCACTTTTTGAAGAATTAATGGAGTTGTAGCAAACAATGCATACTCAATAAGACCAAGACAATAAAAGGAAAGAAAAATAATGTTATAGTTATAATAATGACATGACGTGCTAAAATGTTATGCTGCAATATGTCTCCACAAATTCCTTACAAGCATGGCAAAATAAAAAATAAAAACGTTATACAAAATTTAGTATAAGAGGTTGGAGCTAGGTGCTATGTAAATGAATTTTTGTCATTTAAATATTCTTCAATAGTGTAGTATCCCTTTTTTAGCAAGATGCTTTTTAATTTAGTTTTAAATTTAGTGAAAGGCAGATCTAACATTTCACTCGGAATCTTATTGAAGAAGCGTATACCAACCCCCAAGAAAGAGGACAGTACTTTTTGTAATCTAAAGGATGGCAATATTAGTCTATTACAATGCTTGGTGTTGAAATTGTGTATCCTTATACTGCTTATAAACACTAGTGGTCGCCTGTGATCGAAATTCGACCATAATATCAAAGACTATATTTCTATAATCACAGATATCACCAAGGCTACACTGTTAATTTAACTTTAACAATAAACAAAAGAGTATATATACGTGTGTGTGTCAAACACATGGTAGTGTGTGTAATGCTTTTTTATGCATATTTTTTTTTTATATTAGCACTCTGCACTCCTTCTCTATATAAACTAGTGTGCGAAATTTCATCCTCTTCCGTCCACGCAATTTTCGTAAAAAGGGTTACAGACTTTTTGCTGTGTTTTGGCTTCACGTATTAATCTATATATACACTAGCTTTTGCCCGCGACTTCGTCCGCGTGGAATAGTTAAAAAAACTCCCCCGATTTTGAAACATTCTTCATTGGTGCTCCGCTCCTATTGGTCTTAACGTGATGATATATAGCCTATAGCCTTCCTCGATAAATGGGCTATCCAACACTGAAAGAATTTTTCAAATCAGACCAGTAGTTCCTGAGATTAGCGCGTTCAAACTAACAAACTCTTCAGCTTTATATATTAGTATAAGATATATAAAAGAAAGTCGTGTTAGTTACACTATTTATAACTCAAGAACAGCTGTACCGATTTGGCTGAAAATTGGTGGGGAGGTAGCTTAGAAACAGGAGACGGATATAGGATACTTTTTATCCCGTTGGAACCGGTAGGTGGCGCTGAGATCGAGTTCTAGAATACCTCTATATCTCCTGGAGCGATTTTTGTGATTTTATTTTTGTGTGTTTGAGTGGGTTCCCGGATGGTTTAGAAGCACAATTAGAACTGGTAGGCGGCGCTGGGATCGGGTCCTAGATTTTTATTTTTTCAGAGCAGGACAACGTTTAGTATGTAATTACGTCGCTATTTCTTCAGATAAAGTCTTTATGTCTTATTAGCCAGTGAATGCTGAATTAATGTAGTAATCGGCACTTAAACAGAGAATTAAGAATTGTTTTGAAAAGTAGTGAGAAATAAATAAATCTTTTAAACAGACCTACATCTTTAATTAAACGGCGAGTAAAATTTCCATTGCGTAGTCTATCTCTGTAATATCGCGACAAAGTTATTTGGTCAAGTGGCTAAATATGGAACTAATTTTCATGCATACAGTGAATAAAGACTTTTATTGTTTGATATAGATGCTAGCGACATTCTAAACAGCAAAATAGTTTGCTGAAAGAAAATAAAAGTTTTTAATAGATACACGTAGTACGATGAAAATTGTTGGGTTTAACCAAGTTTAAAGATGGAGGGTAAAGTGTTTTGAGTATAAATTCGATTTTTTACTTTATTAATGTATGTTTTTTAGGGTTTTTGGAGCCATTTTACAAAACCCTTATAAACTCGTTTAATAAAAATGTAAAAAATTAACGTGGCTCCACTTTGTTTAACAAAAGAATGCATAGGTCTATCTATAATCTTAATATATATAAATTACGTGTCACGTTGTTTGTCCGCGATAGACTCCTAAACTATTTGACCGATTTTAATCAAATTTGCACACCGTATGCAGTTTGATCCGACTTGAAAGATGGAATAGCTTACATTTGGACTCGGTACGTGGCGCTGGAATCGGGTTCTAAATTTTATTTCTTCAGAGCAGAGCAACGTCTGCCGGGACAGCTAGTACTACTTACTATAAAATTCTAAACCTACCGCGTCTGTAAATTGAAGCTAAACCTGGAATATACTATATAAACGATGGAGAATACGTTGCAATTTTTTTTTAAATTTCTTGTCTGTTTGTTCAGGATTCAAATAAAACTATTGAGTTGCGGTTTTCGCTGACAGTCAGTAAATGCTTAGACTTAAAATCTGCGCTACTCTTTATCCTGAGAATCGCGCGGGACTTTTTCTGGGCATTATTTCAAATTACTACATTGAAAAAAATCTAATTCCAACGTGATTTTTTCACTTATCGATAGCTTGTCACGGTAGGGCATTTGCCCGACTGGATGGCTACCACCCCTGGTCTAAACTATGTCGCCGTAACAACCTTGAGTTGTTTTCCGGCATTAGTGACCAGGTTCCAGACTCCCTTAAGAGAGCAGCAGCGCATTTAGCACCTTTGGTGTTGCAAATGTCTATAGGCGATGGTAACCGCTTTCCATCAAGTGCACCGTCTGCCTGTCTGCTGAACTCCTGCAATAAAAAAAGCTTATACAATAGAGTGTGATTTTTCAGCTCAGGAATCCCGCGGGAATTTTCCCGGGATTTTGTATGTTCGGATGCTTAAAAATTAGCTTATTCCAGCACAGTTTTCACTAAAACGATAGATTACATTCTTATGAAATGCTGCGGGAATTTGTGTCATGGAAATCCGGCAGGTATTTCAAGTCAAGCGTGGACGAAGCCACGGCCCTATCCTAGTTAATAAATATATGTACAATAAACACTCAACAGATGGACAAACAATTGATGGACTTTATACATAGCGATAGCGGTATCTGGGTCAAAACAAGGATTATCGCAATATTATATTACAGATGGTTCGGGCATGTGGAAAGAATGCATGATGAAAGAATGATTAAACAGATATACAATGCAAAAGTGGATGGATGGAGAAGTCGTGGAAGGCCACGACACACCTTCCATGGTCAAATCGATCGTGTACTAACAGAAGGTGATGTCAGGAGCCTAAAGAACAGACGAGCGTGCATGACAAGAGTTATGAATGTCAGAGAAGCAAGTGAGGTGTGTAAGAATAAGCCTAAATGGCGCTCTGTTGTTCGTGCCTACCCCGCAAGGGAACTGGCGTGAAGTTATGTATGTATGTATATTACAGAGTGTGGAATACACAGACACATATATATGGTAGCCAACTATTTCTACCAGTTGGTATCCTATCAACTACATGCTCTGTAGACAAGTGTGCAATAGCGCTAAACGAATAGAGTGTTAAAAATAAGAAGAAAAAATTAATATTTTTTGTTAGTTATAATTCCATTTCTACATACATACACACATATATACATATTATCACGCCTGTTTCTCATGGGGGTAGGCAGAGACTATAGATCTCCACTTGCGACGATCCTGACAAACAACTTTCGCTTCATCTACTTTCATTAACCTCTTCATACATGCACGTTTATTTGATATGCTTTTTACCTGACCTCGTTGTAATACTTCTGTTATTTGATCATGGTGTGTACGTCGTGGTCTGCCGGTACCAACTCTACCATTGACCATACTGTCATACACTTGTTTTGTGATTCTATTTTCATCCATCCTCTCTAGATGCCCAAGCACCTTAACATTCCTTCTTCAACTCTTGTTATTACATCTTCTTTCAATCCACAACGCTCCCTTATTACACTATTCCGTACCATATCATTTATGCTTACCTCACATATACTTCTCAAAGCTCTCATTTCAACTGCATTTATTCTGCTTTCATGCTTCTTCTGCAACAACCAACTTTCACTACCGTACATTAGTGTCGACTCAATTTCTTTGATAACTAATTGTTGTTTGTGTGTAGCTCACACGCAGTAGAAGTGAAACAAAGTATGACAAGGGGTGGAAGGATTCTAAATTTCGTGACGTCACATTTCACGCATCGTTATACTATATTTAAGCTTTAAAACACGCAATTTGAAGTATCAACGAAAAACTTCAAAACATTTTCAACTCTCTTTGTATGAGCATAGTGTTTTATTTTATTATTATATATATACTCGAGTTCCGTACCCTTATTTAATACTTAATTTCTATGAAAAATTTGAGACTCCGTACACGCTTATTGTTTATTTTTGTTAGTGTATGTGACATTATATGTAGTAATTTTTCTGTTTTGGTGTACCTTAAGAATAACTTATTATATTAATTTATTCTAATTTTAATACTAAACTTATACTAATGTAGAGTGTATCTGTTACATGCTGGTGTTGTGAGGAAGTGCATGTGCAGTGTTGGCCTTATATCTATACTTATATATAGTCGTATCTAGGAGCATAGTGTTTAAATTATTAAATATAAACTATAATGTATGCTATCGTGGTAAAGTCCTGGTAGCGTAATGGCTAGCGCACGCGTCCCATTCTCAAAAGGGCATGGGTTCGATCCTGGCCGGAACGCACGCACCACTTAGTCAGTTTTCTGACCTAATGTGCATATTGTTATAATTACCATGTGCTAACAGCGGTGAAGGAAAACATCGTGATGCAACCTGCACATCGAGACAACCGATGTGTCAAACCTGCCAAGCCGCCTCGGACAGGCGTGGCGAGTCTAGTTCCCCCCTATAATGGGAGACCCGAACCCAGCAGTGGTACATGTATGAGGTGATATATATATACCTAGTCCAGCCATAAGTTCTGTTACAAATGAAAATGCATTTTTTTTAAATGAAGTAATGTAATATTATTAAAATTTATACCTATATATTTATTAAAGTCTCAACAAAATATTCTATTCGAAATGGCCACCTTTGGCTTTTATACAGGCCTTTAATCTATTTGGCCACGAATCTATGAATTCACGCACTGTTTCCAAGGGAAATTTCGCCACTGCTTGCTTCAAAGATTTTTTAAGAGACTTAATGTCGCCGTGTCGTTTAGAGCAGGCCATGTCCTTTAAAACTGACCATAATTTGAAGTCTAAAGGGTTGAGGTCTGGGCTAGATGAGGGCCAGTCTTCAGCTCTTATAAAGTCCGGAACGTTGGTTTCAAGCCCGGCTTGAGTAGTTCGTGCCTTGTGACCAGGTGCAGAGTCCTGCTGGAAAGTCCACGGTATATTTTTAAAAGTGTATTGCTGAGAGGTTTCACAACATGATCCAAGACTGTATATTGATACACTTTGGCTGAAGTTTTCACTCCTTTTTCACAAAAATGTAGTTTTGTGACTCCTTGATAAGACACGCCCCACCAAACCATCACTTCATCACTTGCGCAGGATGATGACCACATTGTACCTTTCCGACCACATGAGCAGCTTCTTTAGAACTGTGAGCGTATACTTTATCATTTTGCTTATTGTAGTGTTCTTCAATCGTGAAAAGGTTTTCATCGGTAAAGAGGATATTTCTGTGCCTTTCACTTGCGTACCGCGACAGAAGGCGTTTTGTTCGGTAAAGATTGATTTAGGGCATGTCCTGTATATCGACGATAAGCACCGAGCGTCAGGTCTGGTTTTATAATACGCGACAGAGTCCTAGCGGGAATCTTGCGTAGAGATTTCTCGTGATAAGATTTTTTGCTTCGTAATGGGGTTTCGACGAATTCTGGCTTTAACAACATTAACAGCCTTTGTAGTTCTAACAGCAGGCGGCCGCCCCGATCTTTTCTGGTCTTCGACAGACGAAGTTTTGTTGTATCTGTTGATAGTACGATATACGAACATACGGCTGATGCCGAGCTTTTGAAGTGTCTGGAATATGACCGACGGCTCCATACCCACTTTGTGCAAGGCGATCACTGCAATCCTATTTTCTTTAACACCCCATTCCATATTGTAATTTGATAATGAACACGAAAAAATATGTGAAATGGCGCAAAATCGAAGGAAGTTTTTAAAATAATATACCTACGTGTTCCAAATTCAAAATAATTAAAAACTTGAAAAAATTAAAAGTGTTTATGTAACAGTATTTATGGCTAGACTAGTTATATATATATATATATATATATATATATATATATATATATATATATATATATATATATATATATATATATATATATATTATTAGATATTTCTGCAAAAAAACGCGACAAAGTCCCTATTGTTAAGGTGAAGTACATAATTTTTAATATTTGAAATGTACATATATTTTCTGAATGTGACGGATGCGAAAAGAATTTTTTGAAATATTTTGGACGTATTTGTAATTACTTAGTATTTTGGTTTTAATATTTTTGATAAGAGTAGTGATTATATCCTCTTTGTTTCTTATTGTTAATCTCAGCGTCTGTCAATGTCAACATTGTAATATTCTTTTTTCACGTTTTTATCTATAGACACAGATAAATAAAATTCATTGTCTGTTTGTAATGTCAAAAGAACAGATTCTTACTAAATACATATTATTGTCTGTCTGTCTGGATGTGCCGGCTAATCTCCGAAACGGCTGGACCGATTTTGACAGGACATTGACTGGCAGATAGCTGGTGTTATAAGGAGTAACTTAGGCTACTTTTTTTAGGATTCCAGGAAAAATCCACGCAGATGAAGTCGCGGGCACAGCTAGTATTGTATAAACGTGACATTTATTAAAAAGTTGACAGTACTGTTTCTTGTACCCGTGCAAGCAAAAGTCGACTTTAAGGTGACGAACATTTTCATTCCGCTACTGTACCTTAGATTATGCAATTATCTAGACAACACATGATAGCACTGATACATATTGATGTAATACTTTCCTTTTGAGCAAATATCATATTTTTTTTGATCATGTATTCATCATACTGCGTAGATAATTCTGTAGATCAATGACTTCTTACTGGGCCTCTTCAGACGTCTTTATCAATCAGCTTATCATATCCACTAAGGCTATTCTTTGAGTTCAAGAAATATCGTTGCAGAATTATATGAAAATCGGTTTTTCTGGAAATAATAATAATAAATAATGTTACAATTTGGGCCACCTGCACACCTGTAGATAAATCGCATTTATTACCTGCCGCGGCATTTGAGCTAATAACATTGAAACTATTTATGACTGTCTTCTTTTGTTTACTTTGTGTTTAAAAATTGTAATTAGAAAAACAGTCCATTGTGTATTGTACTCGTTTATGGCCGTTCGCAGGCATAATTTTTAAAAATTGCGTCGACGCTTGCCAGGTAGACATATTGCATCGGTGCATTATAAAGCAATGGCCCAATGGAGAGATGGTCAGTCTAGCGAGAACCACGATGAAGGTGAGACTTGTGTACATTCGATAACCTATATAGTGACGGACTTTACGTGTGTTATCGAATCGCGCATTACGTTTGAACTGATTGTGTTCAGTTATATTTGTACCTGTGTTATACGTGTTTGTATAGTTCTAATAAATTCTATAGTAAATCCAACGGCATTTTTAATTCGAGTCCTGTAATTGGTAAATTTATCCGTGCAGGAATGGAGAAAGAATACAATATCCTGCGGCCGGGCGGCCTGTCGTAAGAAGCGAGTTAACAACCCACAGCCAGGTGGTAGGGCATTTGCACGACTGGAGGGCTACCACCCCTGGTCTAGAGTATGTCGTCATAACAACCTTGAGTTGTGTTCCGGCATTAGTGACCAGGTTCCAGTTTCCCTTAAGAGAGCAGCAGCGCCTTTGTAGCAACTTTGGTGTTGTAAATGTCCATAGGCGATGGTAACCGCTTTCCAAGTGGGCCGTCTGCCTGTCTGCTGATCTCCTGCAATAAAAAAAAAATTGGTAACAATAATAACGTCCCACTGACGGGCTCGGGCCTTCAACTATAGGGAAATGAATAATATATTCGCCACGCTAGGCCAAGGCGGCTTGGCAGGTTTGACACATCGTGTTACAGCTATTTAGTAGCATAGTTGTTCTTGTCATGTTTCTTTTTTAATTAATAATTAATTTTGTTATGTACCCTCTTATTTCAAAACGATACAATCGGCCATTTCCTTTATTGAATAGAAATGTTATATTTTTATTTATTGTGATTAGCGCCTGCTTTGTATAAAGTAATTGTCTATAATTTATCAGAATTTTTTGTAAGAATATTTCTCTAATATGTTTTTTTTTTATTATTGTTGGAGTTCAGCAGACAGGCAGACGGCCCACTCGATGGAAAGCGGTTACCATCACCTATGGACATTTGCAACACCAAAGATGCTACAAATGCGCTGCTGCTCTCCTAAGGGAAACTGGAACCTGGTCACTAATGCCGGAACACAACTCAATGTTGTTATGGCGACAAACTTTAGACCAGGGGTGGTAGCCATCCAGTCGGGCAAATGCCCTACCACCTGGCTGTGGGTTGTTTTGTCGCCTCTTACGACAGGCCGCCCGGCCGCAGGAAATTGTATTCTTTCTCCGTTCCTGCACGGATAAAATATGATGAGGTAACTGTGTAGATTATAATTCAAAATCTCTCAATTGTATATGGACGGTATTCATTACATTTTATTTTTATGTTGGCAGACCCGATAGATTCATATTGTGTTTGGTTTATTTTATTACATGTAAAACTTTAGGTATAGTATTTTATACAATACCTTATATGAAATCTTATATATAAAATTCTCATGTCACAATGTTCGTTCCCATACTCCTCCGAAACGGCTTGACCGATTCTCATGAAATTTTGTGTGCATATTCAGTAAGTCTGAGAATCGGCTACTATCTATTTTTCAAACCCCAAGTGATAAGGGGTGTCCACACCAAAAAATTTGTTTTTAATTTTTGGTTTTTTATTTTTTTAGGATACAGCATTAAAAAATACATACAACCCTAAATTTTCACCCCTCTACGATCAACCCCTATTTTTATTTGTTAATTATAAACTAATTTTTTGGCAAGATTTTTAATCTTTTTTTGTCATGACTTAGAATAAAAAAAATATATTTCTCTTAATTTTCCACCTCTCTACTATCAACCCCTATTTTTCCATCGCAATTTTTAATATTTTTTATTTTAACTATCAATCGATCAGTTATCCTCGATAGATGTCTACCGTTGTCACCTCTCATCCAGCAAACATCGCTGTTATACAACAAAAAGGAATGCTCCGGTGGTTCGGGCATGTGGAAAGAATGCATGATGAAAGAATGACTAAACAGATATACAATGCAAAAGTCGATGGATGCAGAAGTCGTGGAAGGCAACGACACACCTTGCATGATCAAATTGATCGTTTACTAGCAGAAGGTGATGTCAGGAGCCTTAAAAACAGACGAGCGTGCATGACAAGAGTTATGAATGTCAAAGAAGCAAGTGAGGTGTGTAAGAATAAGCCTAAATGGCCTTCTGTTGTTCGTGCCTACCCCGCAAGGAAACTGGCGTGAAGTTATCTATATATGTATGTATGTATGTATAGAGATAGAAATCTAACACTGAAAGCGCTAAGTTGGCAACGGTATGTTTGCACCGCAAGCCGCGTAAAAAAACATCGTCGTACAAATAAATAACAATATGTTATTAATGACAGATAATCGATGCTGTTCTTTTTGGATGACAGACAGTAACAGGAGTAACGGTTATTTAAATTGACCTGCTATAATTCATCTCTAATGACAATCTGTTATCAACTAGAAAGTACTAGGTAACAACAGACCTACAAAAATTATTAACAATTCAGTTAGAATAGTTAGGTTGTATTGTCAATTACTTCATACAACTGTATAAAGACTAATCCTAAAGAGTGAATAACATGTTAACCGCGATGCACGATGACAGTGGCTCCATCTAGTTAAAAATATAATATCTATGTTATATATGGGTATATATACATATAAAACAAAGGTGGAGTTTTTGGCGCGAACTGAAAGGAGACGTAGTGCTGTACAGTTTTATTTTCTAAAAATGTGTAAAATTACTCTAAAATTGACAATAGTTTTTGAGTAGTAATTATATGTTTTTGCGAGAAATGTGAACTATATAGCCAAATGTGGCCTTTCGAGTTTTCACAAGAACTCCGTTGAATGAAGTCGATTGTAGCCTACAATACAACAGCGCCAAGGCCTAGTTGCCATGCCTTAAACATAAAAAAAACAAAGGCGTGTTAGCCTTTGTTTTTTTTTATGTTTAAGGTTTAGGGTTACAAGAATGTTTGGCAAATTTTTATAATTTTTGTATTTTTCGAAATATCTTCGTCCGGAATAGGATAATAAGTATTAAAATATGATATTCATCAATAAATAATAGTATCATTTAAAAACATTAGTCTAGTCATTCATTTGTTATGATCTCTCCCGGCCCATTTCGCCAATGATGCCTGCATTTAAACTCATTGTCATTTGTCGGATTTAGGTGGATTTTTTTGTGTGTGTTGGGATCCCGGGATGGGTTAGATTCGCGATTGGCCCCGATAGGTGGCGCCGCTGAACACCTCTTTGACGGTGGGACCGATTTTGAAATGAAATTTTTCTGTTTTTTCAAGTAGATTCGAGAATGGCTTAGATTAGCAATTGGTCCCGGTTGATGGCGCTGCAATTGGTTTCTATATTTTTCTTTATTAAGCGCAAGACAACGTCTGCCGTGTACAGCTAGTTATTTATATTTTTATATGCCGTCGGCTGCGTATTCTTCCGCATTTCCTCAAGCCACTTCGCTATTGTACGCAACGTTTCCCAAGAACAGTTTTGTTGGGTACCGTGGGGAGTTGGAATTATCTCCCAGCCGAGGGTTTCCCGCAGCTCTAAAATACGAAGTTTTTTAAAAAGGGTGTCATCAAATTCCTTAGAAGTCGGCAGCGTGTTCGTGACCTATCTGGTGTTGTAGGGCCGGATTTGCCTTAAGTGTCGCCCTGGGGCAACGTGATTTCTGTTAGTAGATTTGGTTTCTGGTAGTAATAAAAGAACAGCAACTGGTCACCATGCTTATTTATTTTATTTTATTTGGGGGGCTAACAGCTATCATTATTAATAACTAAAAATAAAATAGATTTAGAGAAGCTATTAATGAGCCTCCACAGATAACAGTAAAAATAAGAAGAGAAAAAAAATGAAAATTATACACAGAAACAATAATAAAAATGTGCATAGACAGACATAAGGTACTTAAACTGATAAATCCGAGTTTGAATAGAACTTGACCAACTGCGCTAAACATACATACATACATACATACATACACAACTTCACGCCAGTTCCCTTGCGGGGTAGGCACGAAAAACAGAGCGCCATTTAGGCTTATTCTTACACACCTCACTTGCTTCTTTGACATTCATAACTCTTGTCATGCACGCTCGTCTGTTCTTTAGGCTCCTGACATCACCTTCTGCTAGTACACGATCAATTTGATCATGGAAGGTGTGTCGTGGCCTTCCACGACTTCTGCATTCATCCACTTTTGCATTGTATATCTGTTTAGTCATTCTTTCATCATGCATTCTTTCCACATGCCCGAACCACCGGAGCATTCCTTGCGCTAAACAATGCTACACTATTAGTAAATAAGTCTAAGTCTATATCTTCCAACTTACTTTACTTATGGACTTATAATCAGAGAACCTTATGGTTTAAATACAACTAGTGGTTGTCCAATGGTCGATATCGCACATGTAATAATATAATAACAGCCCATAAATGTCCCACTGCTGAGCTCGGGCCTCCCACTATAGAGGGGGGAACGGACAGTATACCCGCCACGCTTGTCCAAGGCGGCTTGGCAGGTTTGACACATCGGTTATCTCGATGTGCAGGTTGCATCACGATGTTTTCCTTCACCGTTATTAGCACGTGGTAATTGTAACAATATGCACATTAGGTCAGAAAACTGCCTAAGTGGTGCATGCGTTCCGGCCAGGATCGAACCCACGCCCTTTGAGTTTGGGACGTGTGCACTAGCCATTACGCTACCACGACTTCGCGCTACCACGATATCGCACATAATTAGTTTAAATTATAAGTTTGAACATTATTAAGGTTCTGTTATTAAAGACTTATACTTCTATAATCACAGATTTCGCCAAGGCTACTGTTCATTTGACTTTAACAATAAACAATAGAGTATATATGCGTGTGTGTGTCAAATACATGGTAGTGTGTGTCATGTTTTTTTTATTGATTTTAAGTATTTATTATACTTACATACATACATACATACATACATAACTTCACGCCAGTTCCCTCGCGGGGTAGGCACGAACAACAGAGTGCCATTTAGGCTTATTCTTACACACCTCACTTGCCTCTTTGACATTCATAACTCTTGTCATGCAAGCTCGTCTGTTCTTAAGGCTCCTGACATCACCTTCTGCTAGTACACGATCAATTTGATCATGGAAGGTGTGTCGTGGCCTTCCACGACTTCTGCATCCATCCACTTTTGCATTGTATATCTGTTTAGTCATTCTTTCATCATGCATTCTTTCCACATGCCCGAACCACCGGAGCATTCCTTTCCTTACCTTCACCCCGACACTCTCTTTCAGACCAACTCTCTTTCTTACTTCGGTATTACGAACGCGGTCCGCGAGCGTCACTCCGCAGATTTTGCGCAGTGCTCGCATCTCGACCGCGTTTACTCTACTTTCATGCTCTTTCTTCCATACCCAACTCTCGCTTCCATACGCGAGCGTAGGTACCAGCACCGCGTTGTGTACGGCGAGCTGGGCCTTCTGGCTGAGGTTCTTAGCGCCTAGAAGTTTACCTAACGCTCCATTATGCATAATTATTAAAAAATGATTAGCATTCTGCACTCCTTCTCTATATAAATTTCTTCTTCTCTATGTTATCCGTGCAGGAACGGAGAAAGAATACAATTTCCTGCGGCCGGGCGGCCTGTCGTAAGAGGCGACAAAACAACCCACAGCCAGGTGGTAGGGCATTTGCCTGATGGCTACCACCCCTGGTCTAAAGTATGTCGCCATAACAACCTTGAGTTGTATTCCGGCATTAGTGACCAGGTTCCAGTTTCCCTTAAAAGAGCAGCAGCGCATTTCTAGCAACTTTGCTGTTGCAGATGTCCACAGGCGATGGTAACCGCTTGCATCAAGTGGGCCGTCTGCCTGTCTGCTGATCTCCTGCAATAAAAAAAAAACTAAGTGTGCGAAACTTCATACTCCTCCGTTCGCGCAATTTTCGTAAAAAGGGGTACAGTTTTTGCTTCACGTATTAATTATATATAGGTAGATACTAAAATCATATATAATCCACTGTAAAAATCGTATACAGTACAGTGATATAGAAATCATGAAATCGTTGTGCCCATATCTCGCGATACTAGAAAATCAAAACACAATTACACCGGTCAATACTCAATATATAAATTCAGAAATAAATAGTTTCAGAAACTACACCTATACTAGCTGTGCCCGGAACGTTGTCCGCGTGGAACTTGTTTTCAAAATCCCCCGATTTTGATACGATCTTCATTGTTGCTCCGCTCCTGTTGGCCTTAGCGTGTTGATATATAGCCTAAAACCTTCCTTGATAAATGTGCTATATAACACTGAAAGAATTTTTCAAATTAGACCAGCAGTTCCTGAGATTAGCGCGTTCAAACAAACTCTTCAGCTTTATATATTAGTATATGATATGTAGTTTTAAAATCAGATATCCAAAATTGATATATGATTTGGATTTGATACGCAGTTAAAGCAAATTTATTAATACAAATTACGATTTATTACCCACCTGAAACCACCTCTGTGATCACTCAATCTATTAATAACTAAAAAACATTAGTTAAAAACAGATCTTTAAAAATTACAATAAACGACAAGTTTATAGCAAAAACCAGTAATTATGTATGATCTAGGACCTAAAGTATAAGTCACAAACAGTTAATAAAATGTAACCGCGATGCACGATGACAGTGGCTCCATCTAGTTAAAAATATAATATCTATGTTCTCTATTCTTACTTACTAATAATAATATTATAAAGAGGTAGTTTGTGACGTTGTAAGGGCTAATCCTTGGATATACTAAACCAATTTTAAAAAATCTTTTACTGTTGGAAAGCTACGTTAACAGGGAGTGTCATAAGCTATATAACATGATGCTATATACCACGGGAGCAGGACAGAGCGCGGGTGAAACCCCGCCGGGCCGCTAGTAATATTATAAAGAGGTAAAGTTTGTGACTTTGTGATTTTGTAGGGGGTAATCTCTGGATCTACTAAACCGATTTTAAAAATTATTTTACTGTTCGAAAGCTACGTTAACAGGGAGAGTCAAAGGCTATATAATATGACGCTATATACCACCGGAGCGGAACAGAGCGCAGGTGAAACCGCGCCGGGCCGCTAGTTATTTATATTTCTATATACCGTCGGCTGGGTGTTCTTCCGCATTTCCTCGAGCCTCTTCGCTAATGTACGCAACGTTTCTCAAGAACGTTTTTGTTGCGTACCGTGGGGAGTTGGAATAAGCTCCCAGCTGAGGGTTTCTCACAGCGCTAAGATACGGGATTCTTTCGGTAGCGTGTTCGTGACATCTTTGGGGTTGCAAACGTCCATAGGCGACGGTTAACCAGTTTTCATCAGGTTAGACTTATACCAGTCTGGTGTACTCCACCTAAAAAAAAATTCTGTAATACCATGACACTTCATTCACGTTAGGGTATATCCGGGTAGTATCCGTGTAGGAACGGAGAAAGAATACAATTTCCTGCGGCCGGGCGGCCTGTCGTAAGAGGCGACAAAACAACCCACAGCCAGGTAGAAGGGCATTTGCTCGACTGGATGGCTACCACCCCTGGTCTAAAGTATGTCGCCATAACAACCTTGAGTTGTGTTCCGGCGTTAGTGACCAGGTTTCAGTCTTCCTTAAGAGAGCAGCAACGCATTTGTAGCACCTTTGGTGTTGCAAATGCCCATAGGCGATGGTAACCGCTTTCCATCAAGTGGGCCGTCTGTCTGTCTGCTGAACTCAGGCAACAAAAAAAAAGGGTAAACAACTGTTTTTGATAAAAATAACGAATCACATTTTTAACCGACTTGAAAACGGAGAAGGTTAAAATGTTGGCAGTACTGTTTCTTGTGCTTGTGCAAGCAAAAGTCGACTTTAAGGGGACGACATACCGCGACTGTACTTATAATTTTTTTGTAGGACAAAGTAGAATATTGGAGTCCAGAGGAGAGTGGAGATGTAAACAAAGGACGCGTCATGGATCCACAGGAACTAGTGCCTTTGGAATGTGAGTATATTCATAATAATATTGTTGCGAACCGATACTACTCCTTTACAGGTGTTTTATTACCCCTTCGAATTTGAGTGATCTATTTTAGGCGCTAATCCTTTTTAGTCTAAGAGATGCTGAAGATCGATCTTCATCCATCTGATAACCAAATAAGGCATTTTTTTATCAGATTATAATGATGTATAAACACTGTGATAGCTTGCCAATCGTCAAGTGTTCATGGCTCATGGTGTTGCAAATGTCCATAGGCGATTGTAACCGCTTTCCATCAGGTGGGCCGTCTACCTGTCTGCTGAACTCATGCAATAAAGAATCACGACGAATTGAGAACCTCCCTTTTTTGAAATCGGTTAATAAGGCTGAAGAGAGTGCCCCGTATAGGGTGGAGGGGCGAGATGGAATGCTCCTCCGTCTCAAAGGAAGATCTTCCAGCGAGGCCATCGTTATTCTTCGCAGACCTAGACCTATCTATTTATTTTTTTATTGGACTTGAGTTTATGTTGTTGGTCCGAAGACCTCACAACTTTACCGGGGTTATCGGGGCGAGCCCGGGAGGCAACTTGCTCGAGTGAGCTCCCTAGGGGGCTGGCTTTACCTCGGCTGGACTGTTGCCATGAAGGGGGGGATGAATCTGATAATTGAGAACGGGCGACGGGTAATATAAAGCCCGAGGGGAAGGATCCCAGCGGACCGGGATCGGCGGTTCGCGGCGGACTACGCTATCTTACTGCCGTTTCGCAATATGTTATGCCTGGGAGAGAAGAAACGGGGAAAGAAACTTCCCAGCAACACGCCTGGTCTGTCCAGTGGGGGGGCCTATGTCTCCTGGCGTCCCTCGTGGGTACGTGGAGGGATCGTGATTGGCGGCATCTGAGAATACGCTGCCGTCTGTGTCTGTCTGTCGGTGCGTACCAGCCTGCCGTGCTAACCGCGGGCGGGCTGATCCGGGCCAGCCGTTTTGTAATAACGGCGACCAGGCCTATCTATTATTGTTGGAAATTTGTATGTATTCTTTGTACTTTTCGGGAATCGTTTGCGACCTCAATTATCGTACAGCGCCATCTATTGGCGTGTAAGTGTTCCACTAGAAGACTAACACCGGTTTCACCATATTATTCTCTTGCAGCTGGTCTCCCAAGACCTCGACAGGCGAGTGGTCGGTACCATCTATCATCACAATCGTGTTACAGAGCACCATTAAGAATATGCCGCCTGTTGGCCTTGGTCATCGTATTGCCCAGCATGTTTATCATGGTGCCCTTATATATGAGGTGAGTCATCGTCCTGTAAGAGATAAGAGATGATGAAGACAGGCAGATAAATATGTATGTACCTAGTCTTGCCATAAATATTGTAACAAAGAAAAATATTTTTCTATTTCAAATAATATTTATAAGTTTTACAGTGTGTTTAATACATAAATATAAAACAATTTAAAATATAAAAAGCTTATTCGAAGTGGTCTCAATTGGCAGCAATACAGTCCTTTAAACGTTGAGGCCAGTTATCAATAGAAGCACGCACTCTTTCCGTGGGAAAATTCTTCACTGCCATCGAATGGATTGTTTTAGGGACTCCCAATTATCATAGCGTTTAGAGCAAGCCGTACTCTCTAAAACTGACCATAAATCATAATCCAGCGGATTAAGATCGGGACAAGACGACGGCCAGTCTTCAGCTCTGATGAAGTCCGAAACATTCGTTTCCAATCAAGACTGCGTGGACCGAGCTTAATGACCCGGCGCCAAGTCTTGCTGGGAGGACCATTCTTGGTTATTGAACATGGTGTTGTTAAGGGGCTTAACTACCTTCTCAAGAATGGTATCTTGATACACTTGTGCCGATGTTTTGATACCTTTCTCACAAAAATATGGCTCAGTCACTCTTTCATAGCTAACACCCCACCAAACCATCACTGAAGACAGATAATGCCCACGTTGCACTCTGTCGACTAATTGAGAAGCTTCCTTATAGCTTTGAGCATAAATACGGTCATATTGTTTGTTAAAATGTTGCTCAATTGTAAAAAAATTCTGATCCATAAACAAATATTTTCTGTGACCTCCCTTTGCGTACCGCTTCAGTAGTTGTTTCGATTTTACCGCCCTATTCTTTTTAAAATTATGAGTTAAGAAATGACCAGTGCGTCTCTAATAGGCTGCAAGTCCTAAGTCATCTTTTAAAATACGCGACATGGTTCTACATGATATCTTCATCTCCCGAGATAAAATCTTTTGCTTTCGGACAGGATTTCTTCGAATTCTTTCCCTTACTGTTTTGACCACCTTTATCGTACGAACACTACGTGGACGGCCAGATCTTTTTCTGTCACAAACACAGGAGGTCTCATTGTACCTATTAATATCCCGGTACACAAACATTTGACTAATATCAAGCGTATGGAGAGTTTTAAAAATTTCATTTGGCTCCATACCTAGTTTGTGTAATGCAATCACAGCGATTCGGTTCTCTTTATCGCCCCTCTCCATTTAAATATCGCAAAATGTTGTACAATGTATTGGCGCCAAAATGAGAAAACACAATGAACAATCATATAAAAATGACAGATTCCAAATTCAAATGTAATATTTTGTTTCTTTTTAATTGTAACAGTATTTATAGCCAGACTAAGTATATCATATGATAAAACTCTAAAAATGCTGTGTTCTTATACTGAAGTTATTTAAAAAAAACCACTGGAATACACTATATAAAGGATAGAGAACACGAGAAACTTTTTTTAACGTTCTTGTCTGTTTGTTAATTTGTTCGGGATTCACGTAAAACCTACTGGGCCAAATTCGATGCGGTTTTTACTGATCGACAACTAATTCTTAGGCTTAAAATCTGCGCTACTTTTTATTTCGGGAATCCCGCTGGAATTATTTAAAATGGCCAGATTAAAAAAAATCTAATACGAGTGTGATTTTTCACTGATCGGTAGCAAATTTTGTGTAATAAAATGTGTGATATTTTTTGTCCTAGGAATCCCGCGGGAATTTTCCTGTGGGGGGGGGGGTATTCAGATACAGTTTTAATTGAAACGATAGTTTACATTCTTCTTATATGGCTATTATGCTAGGGTACTTTGTATCGCGGAAATCCCGCAGGAATTTGAAGTCGAGCGTGGACGAAGTCGCGGCAATATCCTAGTAATATGATAAAATTCTAAAAATGCTATTTAAAAGGGACAACTACAATACACTATACAAATGATAGAGAAAATGATACATTTTTTTTTTATTCTTGTCTGTTTGTTTGTGACTTTTCACTCCTTCACTTGCATACACCTCAGGTGTACAGAACATGTCAGGACATAGAGCACGTTTCATCCAGATAATAAGTGCTATTCCCGAGGGATAGACTAGCCGAAAAGGTGGCACTTCAACCGCGTTGTATTGGCGCCACTATTGCAATTCACTAACGAATACATCGCTATTGCAACGACATCACAGCGACAATTATAACATGTCCCACTCATGGTCAGTTTCACATTCGCTTTGCTAGATGGCGGTACTTTGAAGTAGAAATCAAAATCGATATTTCTAAGAATTATAGCTTCATGACATACCAGTGGCGTGGACTCCGCGATGACTCCGATTTCTCTCCACACCCCGCATACCGCCGATGCCCATAGCTCACACAGTTAGCAGCTAGGCGTCGGACGGAACATGCAATATAAGAAGCGGCCTTGGAGGCCGGAGGCATTTTTTTTTTGCACGAGTTCAGCAGACAGGCAGACGGCCCACTTGATGGAAAGCGGTTACCATCGCCTATGGACATTTGCAACACTAAAGGTGCTACAAATGCGCTGCTGTTCCCTTAAGGGAGACTGGAACCTGGTCACTAATGCCTTAACACAACTCAAAGTTGTTATGGCGACATATTTTAGAACAGGGGTGGTAGCCATCCAGTGGGGCAAATGCCCTACCACCTGGCTGTGGGTTGCTTTGTCGCCTCTTACGACAGGCCCCCAGCCGCAGGAAATTGTATTCTTCCTCCGTTCCTGCACGGATAAACCTTTAAGAAACTAGCGAAACGACCAAAAGTTTGAAAGCCCGATGCATTCATTGTATACGCTTATACGCGTTTTATTCAAAAATATTATTACTAGTGTCTTTATTTATTTATCTATAATATAAAATTTATTTAGTGTCGGGGTGAAGGTAAGGAAAGGAATACTCCGGTGGTTCGGGCATGTGGAAAGAATGCATGATGAAAGAATGACAATGCAAAAGTGGATGGATGCAGAAGTTGTGGAAGGCCACGACACACCTTCCATGATCAAATTGATCTTGTACTAGCAGAAGGTGATGTCAGGAGCCTTAAGAACAGACGAGCATGCATGACAAAAGTTATGAATGTCAAAGAAGCAAGTGAGGTGTGTAAGAATAAGCCTAAATGGCGCTCTGTTGTTCGTGCCTACCCCGCAAGGGAACTGGCGTGAAGTTATGTATGTATGTATGTATATAAAATTTATATTACAAATAGAAGTAAGGCACCACTTAAACCTATGAGGCTTGCGTGTGATGCAACACACTCTCGAAATTACTCGCAACATATACGTGTGTATATCTTCTTAATATATATAAATTACACTCCTAAACTACTTGACCGATTTTAATCAAATTTTCACACCGTGTGCAGTTTGATGCAACTTGAAAGATAGGATAGCTTACATTTGGACCCGGTAGGTGGCGCTGCAATTGGGTTCTAAATTTTATTTCTTCAGGGCAGAACAACGTCTGACGGGACAGCTACTGTTTGTATAAGTTTTTCCTGTATATGTATAGAGACCTCACTCTATTAGCATTTGTCATTTCTTATATATATACTAGAGTTTACCCCGCGGCTGCGCCGCAGGTTAACCTCTAGTTTCTGCTTCTTGTTTAAAGAGCAGGCGTTAATACAGGTTACATTGTACAACATTTTTATGTTAGTGCCATTTGCACCCGAAAAATTCACTTCACTTTATATCGCAAACTCGATGCTTGATATGTACTCATGCCGATCTCCTGCAAAATGGGCAAAAAGAGCCAAAACAGCAAAATGGACAAAAAGAACAAAAAAAGAGCAAAATAGACAATAAGGACAAAAAAGATCAAAAAGAGCGAAATTGTCAAAAAGGACAAAAAGATCAAAATGGACAACAATATCAAAAAGGACAAAAGGAGCAAAAAGAGCAATAGAGCAAAAAGAGCCAAATGGACAAAAAGATCAAAAAGGACCAAAAGAGCAAAAGGGACAGAAAGAGCAAAAAGGTCAAAAAAGCAAAAGGGACAAAAAGAGAAAAAAAAGCAAAAGAGCAAAAAGGACAAAACGAGCAAAACGAACAAAAAGGACAAAATAACCAAAATGATGAAAATGGCAAATCACAAAACCAACCAAAACCTATCCCACTTTTGGGATAACCTTTACATAAATCTATCCCATTTTCCGGGATAAAAAATATCATCGTGATAAATAATATGAAAATTACATATACACCGATTTTCAGCCAAATCAGTCCAGTAGTTTTTCCGTAAAAGCATAACAAACAAACAGACAAATATATTTTTATCTCGGAAATTATCCTATTTTCGGGATAAAAAGTATCCTATGTTCATCCTCGGCATCGAAAATATATATATACTGAGTTTCAGCCAAATCGGTCCAGTAGTTTTTCCGTGAAAACGGAACAGACAGACAGACAGAGTTACTTTCGCATTTATAATATTAATAGGGATATATGTACATACATACATACATACATACATAACTTCACGCCAGTTCCCTTGCGGGGTAGGCACGAACAACAGAGCGCCATTTAGGCCCGTTCTTACACACCTCACTTGCTTCTTTGACATTCATAACTCTTGTCATGCACACTCGTCTGTTCTTAAGGCTCCTGACATCACCCTCCGCTAGTACACGATCAATTTGATCATGGAAGGTGTGTCGTGGCCTTCCACGACTTCTGCATCCATCCACTTTTGCATTGTATATCTGTTTAGTCATTCTTTCATCATGCATTCTTTCGACATGCCCGAACCACCGGAGCATTCCTTTCCTTACCTTCACCCCGACACTCTCTTTCAGACCAACTCTCTTTCTTACTTCGGTATTACGAACGCGGTCCGCGAGCGTCACTCCGCAGATTTTGCGCAGTGCTCGCATCTCAACCGCGTTTACTCTACTTTCATGCTCTCTCTTCCATACCCAACTCTCGCTTCCATACGTGAGCGTAGGTACCAGCACCGCGTTGTGTATGGCGAGCTGGGCCTTCTGGCTGAGGTTCTTAGCGCCTAGAAGTTTACCTAACGCTCCATTCAAACTATTCCCCAAATTCACTCTTTCTATATCAGTGGTGTACCTTCCATCGCTGCTAAATGGGATATATGTGTGTGCGAAATTTCATCTCCTCCGTCCGCGCAATTTTCGTAAAAAGGGGTACAAAATTTTGCTTCACGTATTAATATATAGATTAACCTAAGCCGAATTTCCATCCCGCGCCCCTGTGACATATATATACTTTTTCAACGGGAGCGTAGCCGCGGGCAAAAGCTAGTAACTGTATAATAATGTGTAATTGTTTGAATCGACATAGTCCATTATTATCACTATCACTCGAACTAAAGATGGGTCACTGACGTATAACGATCAAGGCAATCTAATCATACCACTTGCTACATTATTATAACTAGAACTTGTATACGCTGCGAACGAACACATCTGTCATGACCCACCTGATAGAAGGTGGTTGGCCTCACCTACGGGTAATACGGGTAATTGCGACACTAAAAGTGCTACCAATGCACTACCAGCCTCGAAGCGGGATTGGAACCACAGCACAAGGTTTTTATGGCTGCAACTAGACCAGAGCTGGTAACCATCCAGACAGACAAACAGCGTGCCTGGTCCTGCCACATAATTGTGGGTGGTTTCGTCGCCACTTACGACAGGCAGTCCGACCGGAAGAATTAGTATTTTTGCTCCGTTCCTGCAGGGATATTACCATCTATATACTAGTAATAATATTAGAAAGAGGAAAGTTGTATTTTTGTATGTTTGTAATGAATATACTCAAAAACTACTGGACCAATTTCAAAATTTTTTTCACCATTAGAGTGCTACATTATCCTTGAATGATATAGGCTATATTTATTACTAGAAAAAATTAGGGATCCCTACTAAAACTTCAATAAGGTAACCAAGATGTAAAATAATTAGCCATAAAAAACTTTGTTTAAAAAAACCGATTTCAAAATCTAAAAAGTATAAAATAACTTATTTCTAAAGCTATTATTATTAATATATAAAGTCGGTGGTCAGTAATTTTCAAAAAAATATAGTAATTTTTATGTTTTACTTTACCCCGACTTCAAGATGTTTTAGATCATATATATTAATAATAATAGCTTTAGAAATAAATTATTTTATACTTGTTAGTTTTTTAGTTTTTGAAGTCGGTTTTTTAAACGATTTTTTTTTTATTTTATTTGTTACTTTTTAGTGTCTAGCTATGTATGGGTAGACCTACGAAAGGTGCCGCGCTCCTTAAAAAATATAGGTTCCAAGAAACGGGAACAAACAATGATCGTAAAATGAAAACTACTGGGCCAAACTATGTTAAATTTTTAGGGGACCAAATGGCAACTATTCCGCATCAAACTAAATAGGAATCACGTAAATCAGATCATAAATCTCAGCGTAATCGGTGTACATATGGAACGGAATGGAAAAATTTTCATAAAAAATGTTCATAAAATGAAAACTACTGGACCAAACTATGTCAAACTTTTATGGGACCAAATAGCAGCTATTTTACGTCGAACAAAAAAGAATTACGTAAATCGGATAATAACTCTCAGAGAAATCGGTGTACATATGGAACGGATTTTCATAAAAAATGTTCATAAAATGAAAACTACTGGGCCAAACTATGTCAAATTTTTATGGGACCAAATTAAAGTTATTCCGCGTCGAACAAAAAAGAATCACGTAAATCAGATCATAAATCTCGGAGTAATCGGTGAACATACATAAAAAAAAAGATCCCGACGAATTGAGAACCTCCTCCTTTTTTTGAAGTCGGTTAAAAATGTTGATGATAGAACAATAATGTTTTACAGTATTAAAGACATTATCGATATCTACAAAAAACTTCGCATTACCATAATATGTCCAACTATGGTAATTATGCCACGATAACTACTTTTTTACATTTTAAAATTTTATTAATCCTTATCCAGATAAATAATTTCGTATTCAAGATTATTTCAATACCTCTAGATTACATTTGGAATTATTCAAATCGGACATTCCATTACGTATTACGAATTTAAAAATGTCAATCTAAACAAAAGTTATTATTTAGTTTTGTCCTTTGCTCTGATGGTTTGTTGTAAATATTATGTTTATTGTAGTGTATTAGTAGTAGTAGTTGTATTCGCCACAAAGGCAGGCAAAGGAATCTAGTCCATACAGCCAATTCTGATGTTTAAGTCTTCGTAAAATAGTCGCGCAGTTGTATTGTAGGCTACATACAACTAACGCCATTCAACGGAGTTCTTGTGAAAACTCAAAAGGCCACATTTGACTATACAGTTCACATTTCTCACAAAACACATAATTACTACTCAAAAACTATCAATATCCTACAACTATTGTTCATTTTAGAGTAATTTTACACGTTTTTAGAAAATAAAACTGCACACCACAACGTCTCCTTTCAGTTCCCGCCAAAAAACTCTTATAGTGTATTAGATTGGCAGAATTTTCTTTTTCTTTTTAATTTACCGGCCAAAATTCCTTTTTATATCACCTGACTTTTCTATGTACTCGGCATTGGCAAAATTAATGCATAAATGGCATTGCAGCCGTCAATTTAAAATAAAAAAAATCTAAACAAAATACTTGACGCTGGAATCAGGGTTTTGATGAAATTTTATGCATGTTTGAGTGGGTCCCGAATGGTTTAGATTCACAATCAAACCCGGTAGGTAGTGCTGGAATCGGGTTCTAGATTTTTATCTTTTCAGGGCAGGACAACGTCTACCGGGTCCTCTAGTCTGATATAAACAACCGACTTTTAAATTTTTTGGAGTGGTCTATTTCTCTTATTTTAATGTAGTAAACGTTTGTTTTAGGTACCGTGTCTTTCTGGGCCAGATGTACCCCATGAGCATGACCGATATGAGACTGATAGATAGTAAGATATCACCCACTTGGTGTCAGGTAGGTCTGTATTCATGTAACATATTCAAATCATTTAGTCTAATCATTGCAGCTTGGCGGCCTATCGTAAGACGTAATAATGCAACCCAGGTGGTAAGGCATTTGCTCGTCTGGACGGCTACCATCCCTGGACTAGGGTATGCCACCATAACAGCCTGACAGCAAATTGTTACATCTTTGGTGTTAGAAATATTCTTAGGTACCCATGTCAAGAGCTGGGTCGATGTGGGCATTAACCACAGAACATTAATTCCCTCTATCTCTTGACATTGAAAAAGGCGCGATTTTCAAATCAACCAATGACATTTGTGTATTTCGTCGTCAATGACATCAACGCTCCATAATCCGTTCCACTAGAGGTTATGATTGTAACGCCCGCAAGCAAGTGGAACGGGAAAGTCGCGGTCGTGAACGTGGTCATTGCGAGCTTCTCGTGGAACGCAGCTCGTGTATATAGCCCTTTTTTGTGGTTCGAATGACAAAAATATTGAATTGTTAGTGGAACCCTACTGCTCCCTGCAGTTCGTAAACTACAACGCACTTGCTGAATTATGTTTTCTATTGATTGCAAACACCAAATATTTTATTACTTTCGATTATACAGCAGTTTATTTAAACGACAGTTGCTTAGTCTAAAAGTATTTGATAAACTTTTCAAGATAACTTTATCGGTTGTTACCAGTGCGTATGTGTTATAAATATTACGCGATAAAAAATTACAAAACTATTGTTTATGCAAATGTATGTAAAGACGAGATTTATTTGCAAAGTGACTTACAACCTTGAAGGAATAACAGCCGATTTCTTATACTATTTATATAATTTGATGTAATATTACTCCATTGTAATCTCCAATATCAATCAATCGATGTTTTCAGAGGCAAGTAGTGAAATCAAACGCAACCTTCAACGCGTTTGTGGTGCCAGGGCCTCCCGAGTTGACAGAAGACTTGGTCCCAGTCTCCATGACTAGAGAACTAGAGTTAGAAGACGACATGAAGGAGTATTGGGGGTTTTATCTGTTAAAAGGCTCTTCAGTCACTGTCTCAGCTTGTGTCAGGTCTGTATGCAGATGTCAATAATTGTAGGAATACTTAATTTGCTTTTATGTCTTTAATAATAATAGTTTATTAGGTACCAGAATACTGTTACAACGTTAACAGAAAGTGCTATAAAGCGGTATTACAATAAAGCAGGTTAAATCTAATTAATAATTAGGGAAAACTAAAAATCTATATCTTTATATAATTATATAATTCTTCTGTACGTGTGTTAACAGTGAACTCCTCCTAAACGGCTGGACCGATTTGATTGAATTTTTTTGTGTGTGTTCAAGTGGATTCGAGGATGGTTTAGATTCACAATTGGACCCGGTAGGTGGCGCTGCAATTGGGTTTCAAATTTTCTTCAGGGCAGGACAACGTCTGCCGGGACAGCTAGTATTATATAAAAATCAATTTAAAGCGTCGAAACTAGTCTGCATGTCGTATCCAACAAAGCATTGTCACCATAAGTCTCAACAAGAATTCTATGTGTTTCAGCTGCAGATTTCTTTTGAATAAAGTAGTGCAATAAAATTCCCCGCAAATACACTTTATTTGCCACGACACACCTACCATGATCAAATTGATCGTGTACTACCAGAAGGTGATATCAGGAGCCTTAAGATCAGACGAGCGTGCATGACAAGAGTTATGAATGTCAAAGAAGCAAGTGAGGTGTGTAAGAATAAGCCTGAATGGCGCTCTGTTGTTCGTGCCTACCCCGCAAGGGAACTGGCGTGAAGTTATGTATGTATGTACACTTTATTTGGCACAAAAGTAGACATTTTCAGAACTAAGAAAAAATTACTTTGTTTACACTAAAGTGAACTACCATACACTGACTTTTAAGGTTAGATACACTACTGCCTTGCATGTGTGTTACCATTCGAAATTCCACGAACGGGGTACTGCTACTGTCATCTTTGAAGAAACAGCGAGAACTTATTCAAGGACCTAATAGTAAAAACAACAATTTCGCTTTCCCTTAGAAACTATTCCTACCTGTCAAACATATGATGTTCGTCCCATCGTTCAGAAATCAAATTAAATTTAGAAGTGAAGTATTTTTTTCATTTTTTTGGTTTTGGAAGTCCCAGCATATTCTGCAATTATTATTGAGCTTTTTTATTTATTGATTCTGAGGTGGTACGATGTTTGCCGAGTCAGTTAGTAATTAATAAAATTAATGAATACTAACACTTAAACTAGGCAAAACATTCACTATATGTGTTAGTTCCTTCCTACAATGCATAACTTGAATTTTTCACTTATGTTCATAACTGGGTAGATGTGTTACAAAATTTGTGAGGTGTGTTATACTGCCATATAATTTTGTATAGACAGATGTTAAAGCGAGTATATAGAGTAGGATTACTTAGGTAAAATAATAAAATTTATGTTAATTTTAACGAGTCTAAAAGCGTCTTTGTTTATATATAGTAAAGTTAGATATTAAAAAGTAGATTTTTTTTTACATATATACATATTGTCACTCTTGTTTCCCATAAGGTAGGCAGAGACGATGAATCTCCACTTGCTATGATCTTCACATACATCTTTCATTAAGGTTTGTAGCAACGCCAAAGTCCTTGAAGATTTTTCGAACTGATTCTTCGAGCGATAATGGAGATTCCATACACGCGGACATATTTCAGATGCATTATTATTTTATTGTGAATATTTTTTTATTTTTTTTTTATTGCAGAAGATCAGCAGACAGGCAGACGGCCCACTTGATGGAAAGCGGTTACCATCGCCTATGGACATTTGCAACACCAAGTTGCTGCAAATGCGCTGCTGCTCTTTTAAGGGAAACTGGAACCTGATCACTAATGCCGGAACACAACTCAAGGTTGTTATGGCGACATACTTTAGACCAGGGGTGGTAGCCATCCAGTCGGGCGAATGCCCTACCACCTGGCTGTGGGTTGTTAAGTCGCCTCTTACAACAGGCCGCCCGGCCGCAGGAAATTGTATTCTTTCTCCGTTCCTGCACGGATAAAGTAAAAGTAAAAAAAAATTAAGTAAAAGAAAAACAACAAAATTATTTTTCTCTCTTTTATAAAGATGTAGATATTTTTTTAGCCTGTTTTAGTAAAAATTGAGGGTGTAAAACAGTTTCATGTCAATTATTTGGCGGTGATTAGCTATATTTTTTTTCTTAACTTAATATAACTATAGAAAAATTATGAAAATATCACGTTACCGTCTTATATCGTGAAGATTTATGATTTTTTTTTTATAAATTATTGATCAGTACCAACGAAAAGTTGTTACGTTTTTATCCCACTTTCGGCCTTTTGGAACAATAAGAGCCTTAACCTTTTCATACAATAAATTGTATTCAAAAAAATTTTCTATTTAAATAAAAAGAAATGTTTGCTTGTTTGTTGTCTATGCGTTCCTAACCCATTGATAAGATTGTAATGAAACTTTGGTAGCGTAGACTGAGGACGACGGCAAGGGTTTCTAGCCTAAAAAATAAAATACAAAAATAAAAGACCTGGCTCACATATGGCGGAGCGCAGCGCAGAGCATTTCACTGTCAAAGTATTATAGGTATTGTCCTCATTGAAACAATATCCCAAATCAACATAAGAATTAATTCCTGAAGAGCATCGAAGCGACTACATACGGAAGATAGCATATAGGGGACGCTTAGATCATATAAACGTCTAGATCACATTATGCCGGCTTGCGCTATTAAAATGTGTCGGAACTATTTTAAAACGGGAAAGGATAAAGATAAGATGTCATTTAATTGGAAAACTTAACACTTTTCTCAAGATTTCTTTGTAAAAACGTGAAATTTAATTTCGACATTTTCAAGTTTATCGAATTAATTGATGTTGTCAGGTGAGAAGTGTGACTTATTTTCCAAAATTTGGGGACTTTTGTTACGATTTTTTTTTATTTATGAAATATGAATAATTGAAAAAATCTATAGAAAACAACATGTAATGTTTGTGTATCCGGTTTTCTTAAACTAGTTTATATTACGTTTTAGACTTCCTACGGATCCAATTGTAGCATATTGTTGGACAAAGATATGGATTTTGAAAGAAAATATTTTGAATCATTCTCGGAATTATTTTTGCACTATGTTTTTTATATTTTCTTATCAACGGCACAGTTGTATTGAAATAAAGTACCTGAAATAATTATATATGATCGTGACCGATAAGATGTAAGTTGTGTGAAGGATAATTAGAAAATTTAAGAATACTTAACCACCATTTAAAATTATTTCTAATCTAACCTTAGCGCTTTGGACAATATAAACTTTTTAATGTAACCTTATGACGTTTGACATAGAATTGACAGAATGCGTGCTGCAAATATCGTCAGAGTATGTAAAAAAAACTGAATATCGTTTAAAGCAGATGCTTCGGTCGGAGTTATCTGTACTAATATTATAAAGAGGTAAAGTTTGTAAGTTTGTGACGTTGTAGGGGATAATCTCGGGATATACTAAACCGATTTTAAAAATTCTTTTACTGTTGGAAATCTACGTTAACAGGGAGTGTCATAGGCTATATAACATGACGCTGTATACCACGGGAACGAGACAGACCGCGGGTGAATCCGCTCCGGGCCACTAGTAATATTATAGATAACTCTTTATTGTCATAATTAAGATATTAAATTTTGTCTATGTTCTGTTAGCTGCATCTCCATTAATTCCTAATAAAGAAATAATTTAATATATTAATATGATAAAAAACAAATTTTAGTTCATCAAATAATCAAATTAAACTAGTTTCAATAAAAACTTTTGGATATGAATATTTTTATTTTTATAATAGCCCTTTTCAAGTGGTTTAGTTGCTCTTAAGTCCCTGCATTAAACTATCCCGTGTACCTACCCCGTAGTTCCTACTACTGATATAAACTTTGGATTACACATAAAGCCTACTAGCCAATATAAACCTATCGAATAGTTCCAAGTCTACTATTACAAATGATTTCACTGCTTTTAGCGCAAGATAATCTTTGGGTTATAAATAGTCATCTAATAACCTTCGTGAACATGATGTGTAACACAAAAATAATTTGCCATTATGAATAATTTTTTTAGAATTATTACATTAGTATTGGTAATTAACAGACTTATAAATATGTACTAATTATCTGTACAAGCATTTTATTGCGAATTAAAATTACTACATGTGCTAAAATGTGTTATGAATTAATTTGTGCATCTATTTTTTTATGGTTCGTTCGAAGACACACAACTTTTGTTGCTAATACTTTATTTAAAAAAAACTAAAACCTCTGAGTAATATTAAATTATATCACATAAAGCGATTAAATCATAACGATCATTTAAACTTTTCACTTGCATAAAAAAATATTTAATGATAAAAAATAGGGTAATATTTTTTTCCTGATATCCCGAAAACGCAGAGTGAATATAGCAACGCTTCGCGTTTTTGATGCCGTTTTTGCCGGTGTTGTTTGTTAGCAATGCTCTCTCTAGACATGTTATAACTCAATGAGGGGACGCTATTCCGCGCGCATCCACTCTCGGTCGCCGGGCTCGCAGGAGCGACGCTCGCGTGGCACGGGCGGGAGCCGCCATTTTGTTATCAACAAAATCAAAACCCAAAAACTTCTTTTTCTTCTTTTCTCTATAATTCTTCTCTTTTTAATACCTCTTCCTCCTCGTCTGACAGTAATGTAATCAGCAGCACGTCTCAAACCATCATTTCATTCATAAATGAAAGAAAGAAAGAAAATGTGTGCTGGGACACATAGTAGAAGTGGAACTTCAACGGACAAGTGGAAAAACGATTCGCAACACAATTTTAACTTGAAGTTTTACGGGCAGATTGTTAAAGTTCTTGCCCAATTTGAAAACCTGCCCGTTTTGCCAGTTGTCCGTTGCGATTCGTTTTTCCACTTGTCCGTTGAAGTTTCCCTTCTACTATGTGTCCCAGCACACATTTCGATTTTTCACAGGTTTACTGCAAATTATGATTAGGTTATGGTATAACACAGGTACAAATATAACCGAACGCAATAAATCCAAACGTAATGCAGAAGGACGTAATTCAATAAAACGCGCAAAGTCCGTCACTATTAGATTCCGGAATGTACACACGTCACGCCTAAATTATGGTTATGTTAAGTACATTTTAATTAATACATTTTTTATTTAAACATATATTATTTTATCAAACATAAAAACTAAATTCGATCCGGAACCATCCATAGTTTACTCTAAAATTATGCCGATCTCCACGCGGCCGTAAAGCTTTTTAGTGATAGAAAAAATCCTAATACCCCGTCTATATAGAAGTTACACTTCAAAAATATTAAGTTTCTAATAGCGACACACAACACAAAATAGTATTCAGATAACAAAGTATAGATAAAATTATGCGGAAATTGTGTGCCGCGATTCGGAAATGAATGTACACGTATGGACACTTGAAAAATTGCGAAATGAATACGACGATGTATCAAGTATGCGCATTCTCTGGTAGATGTGTCACGCATTTATAAAACTTCGCAGGCATGCTCTGCGCTGAGCTCCGCTGTATGTGCGATGGCAGTTCAAAAATAAAAATCAATTGCTGTTCATTACTCTGGCTAAAATTTTATCCTCGCAGGAACGGAGAAAGAATACATTTTCCTGCGGCCGGGCGGCCCTTCGTAAGAGGCGACTTAACAAGCCACAGCCAGGTGATAGGGCATTTGCCCGACTGGATGGCTACCACCCCTGGTCTAAAGTATGTCGCCTTAACAACCTTGAGTTGTGTTCCGGCATTTGACCAGGTTCCAGTCTCCCTTAAGAGAGCAGCAGCACATTTGTAGCACCTTTGGTGTTGCAAATGTCCATAGGCGATGGTAACCGCTTTCCATCAAGTGGGCCGTCTGCCTGTCTGCTGAAATCCTGCAATAAAAAAATTCAAAAAAATCAAAAACGACTTGATAATTTTTGGTGAAATTGTGTGGGTGTGTGTTTGAGTAGACCCCTGGATGGTTTAGGTTCACAGTTGGATGTGGTAAATGACGCTACAATCGGGTTCTAGATTCAGGTCAAGACTGGAATGACTACAATGAAACAATATGGCAGTGGTAATAAGACTGTTTATTGGCTATGTATAAAATATACAACTACCCACAATTTATATATTATACTAGCGGGCCGTACGGACGTACCGGTTCTAATTGCGAATCTAAACCATCCGGGTACCCACTCAAACACAAAAAAACAAAATCACCAAAATCGCTCCAGGTGATTAGGAGGATTCCAGAACCCGATTTCAGCGCCACCTACCGGTTCTAATTGTGAATCTAAAAGAGTAATATATTTTTTTTATTTTAAGTCATGACAAAATAAGATTAAAAATAATGCCAAAAAATTAAAGTTTATAATTAACAAATAAAAAATAGGGGTTGATCTTAGAGGGGTGAAAATCTAGGGTTGTATGTATTTTTTTAATGCTGTATCCTAAAAAAATAAAAATTTATCCAAAAAATAGAAAAAAGAAATTGAGGTGGACACCCCTGAATACTGAATATGCATATAAAATTTCATAAAAATCGGTCAAGCTGTTTCGGAGGAGTATGGTAACTAACATTGTGACACGAGAATTTTATGCATTATGTATATATATATATATATATATATATATATATATATATATATATATATATATATATATATATATATAAATATATATACATATTATTGGTTATTACTTATACTTAATGCTTCTAGGATCAAGTTGGACAAACAATTTAAATCAAAAATACAGTTTTCTCGACTTTTTTTTGGTAAACTTATTTATCAAATCTAAAAAATAAAAATAAATAAATAAATTAAAATAGCTATAGACGATTTCAGTTTTCCTAGATTTTCTGTCAATAGCGGACAATAATGACAAGTCTAAGGGCGTTCCATTAGTAGCTCACAACGCTTAAAATGCTCAGTAAGCCGTTCCACAAGGTGACCGCGATCGTTGTGGTCGTGGCGAAAACGTCACTAATGACGTCATTAATTTCCATCACACAACGCTCACAACGACCCATGTCAAAGGTGGGTCGAATAGCCGTTCCACTTGTGTTTACGATTGTAACGCCGGCAAGCAAGTGGAACTGGAAAAATCGCGGTCGTGAACGTGGTCTTTGTGAGTCCCTAATGGAACGTAGCCTCTGTTGGCCCAGCAGTTATTCTCAAAAATGTTATTAATCTACAAAAGATTGTGGATAACATTTTAGGAATTTTTGCTTACACATTTCCGGGGCCCCTGTAGCCTAGAGGCCCCGTATCATTGATACAACTGATACGGTGATAGCTAAGCCTCTGTCTATAAACAAGTCAGCTTTAGGTTCTGAATGATAAATTCTTATTCAGGTGGCCAGGTGCATCTCTGATAATGATCAAAGGCTACAAGCATCTGCAAGAATGTGCATATATTGGTGACGATTCCTCTGAGGAGTTGGATGAGATAATTGAGGCTTATGAATTGGGGCTACTAACAAATACGACATTAACTGAAAAACTGATGGAGTTGAATAAAGAGAGAGGAAGGGTTAACGACCCTGGTAAGTTTTGATCTAATTGTATTGACTAGCTTTGCTTGCAGCTTTTTTTTAAGGCAAGGAACTGCTATTTACGCACAATACTGGGTCCTTTGCAAGGGATTAGACCATAGTTGATCATGGAGGCTTTTCCCTTAATTTAAGAGGTAAACCAAACAGGAATCAACCGGCTTGTGTGGAGACTCCGAGAAATTGCACGGGCAACAACCACTACCCACTAAAACCACCCTCCTCCCATGTGCCCCGCGCTTTTTATGTAGGAAAGGCTGAGACTTAGAACGTAGTTACGCCCAGTCCGATCCAGCGCAAAAAGTGGCTGAATGTGTCCCGGGAATCAGAACACATCCACTTCGTCGGCGGGGATGATGAATCCTTTGCTTCCTTGATCGGCGCACGATTAGCCTGGAGAAGTACACACTGGTCCAGCCGGATTGAAATCATTACCTCGCGCCGGTGTGTACGCGCAATTTTAACATTAGTCTATGAGAAACACTCGTAGTCTACGGCCAACGGCCAATATTCGAATATCAAGACGAAATATTGTACGCGCAACAACTATTTTATTTAAATTATTGTAAAAAATCGCAAATTATTGAAAATATACGCATTTCAAGCCAAAGGGTGCTTCATTGAAGACTTCCTACGCTTCATATGGACCTTCAGAGCCAAATTCAAGAAAATTTGGAATCAGCAAATATCAGGATGTACAAGAGACTTCTCCACGCAACACTCTTTCGTCAAAAATAAATAAAATAAGGAGAAACAGGACCTGGGAACCTAAAACGCGCATTACTGGTAAGACCAGCCATCCTGACTAATCCTACTTCATCATTTCCACTGTGTAATACCGTGCCCTTTATCAATTTCAGTGTACTTCTTTGTGTGCCTAAGTTCTTCGTAACGTAGTCGTTACGTTTGCAACATCGCCTATTTCTCAGGTTAGTACTCCAACATTCTACGAAATCACACATTTTTACCAAAATGAGCGTATCAAATGATCAAAATACAAATAGTTTAACTGCATCAAAATCTCGCGACAAATTATCTCCGTTTAAAGACAATGATAATAATAGCTTACTTATCGATCTCATTAAAAAACGCAACATTATTAAAGGTAGATTAACAAGGTTTGCAAATTACTTATCCACGCTCACCGAAACAGAATTGTCTAGCCAAGAACAAATTGACCTGAAACTACGGCTTCAGGGAGCTCAAAGCTTATTCCGTGAATTTCATGATGTTCAAAGTAAGCTGGATGTTACTGCGTCTGACCTGGAGGAACAGCTCACTCAAAGAGAATCGTTTGAAGACTTGTATTATAATACAATTTCGCAAGCTGAATGTCTTCAACTCAATCAGACTACTAGTAGTCTTAATAGTTGTAATCAGGCACAAAAATCTATCCAGTTACCTATCATTGCAATGCCTACTTTCGATGGTTCATGTGAGCAATGGTTAGAGTTTAGGGACACATTTACATCACTAGTACACAATTCTCGTGATCTCAGCAATATTGAAAAATTTCATTATCTTAAATCGTCTCTAAAAGGAAGCGCAGAACTAGTGATAAACTCTGTAGAATTCTCTAGTGATAATTATTTTGTTGCTTGGGAATTGCTTCTCAATCGGTATAACAACTGCCGGTTACTCATACACAATCACGTCCGATCTTTGTTTAACATGCAAGGTTTCAACAAAGAGTCGCCTATTTCGATTAGAGACTTGATAGATAACGTGTTAAGGAATTTACGTGCTTTAAAGGTTCTTGGGGAACCTACAGACTCTTGGGACACACTCATTATCTATATAATGGCTTCCAAACTAGATAGCAAAACAGAACGCGAGTGGGAGCAACATAAAAGTACCTTGTTCTCAAAGAATAGTGACACTAAAACTCAGATTAAAGTGGATGATTTGGTAAGATTCCTTAAAGATCGAGCAGACATGTTGGAAACACTGCAGTTGTCACATAATAAAACTAGCTTTGAGGTTAAAAAACCTAATACGCAACATAACACAAAAATACACTGCAATGTTTCCAGTACTAAGCTACCACATTCACGCGAGAATACTAAGACACTGTGTATTATGTGTAACACGACAAATCACCCGCTTTATTCGTGTCACAAATTCCTTGAGTTCGATTTAAACGCTAAACTAAAATTCCTTAACGACAAAAGGCTGTGCATAAATTGTTTACGCTCAGGACACACATTAGACTACTGTAGATCGGGACCGTGTCGCATTTGCAACAAAAAACACAACTCATTAGTGCATCCAAATGAACATTATGACAACATTCACACTGATAACAGGTCAGAGACATATCGTTCTTCGCCGTACACTAAAATGTCTAATGAGTCGATCCCATTGCTAGCGAAATGCCACCCGCTCCCGCGACCTACGCCCCGCAGTCGTCATCTTCATCATTTCACGCGCAACGTAATCGCACCATTCACGCAAACAAAGCGCATATAAATCTGTCTCATCCCGAGCCATCTGTCACAAAACCAGTTTTGTTATCGACCGCAGTAGTTGAGATTATCGATGGGCACAATAATACACACTTAGCACGCGCACTCCTGGACAGCGGCAGTGAACGCTGTTTTATTTCGAATCAATTACGCGACAAACTTCACACGTCATCCATACAGTCCGCTTACGAAGTTGAAGGGGTTGGTAACTCTGTTTCCAACACGACCGAAATATGTAACATTCGAATAAATTCTTGTACTAACCCTTACACTACACATTTAAATTGTTACGTTTTGCCTAACATTACGTCAGCATTGCCTGCAACGTCAATAGATAGTTCACAATTTATTATTCCCAAACATATTCAACTTGCAGATCCGCAGTTTGATGAGTCATCAGACATAGACATCTTAATCGGAGCTGACGTGTTTTGGGATTTAATTAATAACACACAAAAAATTAGATTAAAAAATGGCCCTTACTTAATTAACACAAAACTAGGGTGGATTATTTCCGGATCTATTACTTCTATATCTAATTAACATACATATCGACACATTAAGCAAAATAACACAATTTATTTCAATGTTTTAATCAACAAAACAAACACACATAATGTATAAATAATTTTGATACAGTAATGTCATTTGAGAACTTATAATAATAGGTATGTATATATTTAGGCAGGGATACGCGCATAGACATGTTATACTATATGCTGCTTTTCGTAAACACTATTACGCGCATTAGTGTCGAAAGGCACAGCATAGGCATAATATGAAGTCTAGCCCTGATGTAAGATAAATCATAATCGCACTCACAAAATTATTTACATAGTTCTCAGAACGATTAGTACGCAATTCGATACATATACAACTTCTATGTTTTATAAGTTTATTCACGCAAATGATAAACTTATATTTCGTTGACAGATGTATAGCTGTTACATAGTTACCATATTCACAAGTTATATAATTATAAGGAATCACGATATTATATTTTAATCTAACAAAAAATTATTTTATCATAACCTTACACGAAACACTGTGAGTAGCCAAATGCGCAGGTTATATTTCATAATTTGTTTAACTTAATATCTAATACACACATTTTAATTTGATCTCACCGCGCTTCGATTAATTTCAATTAGTTTTGATTTCCTTCTAAGCATTTAGTTTCTGTATATCAATTGAACCATTACTTTTACATAATTGTTAGTATATCATCATTTTCATAATCACATCACATTACTTGTGTATATTAACATCTTATATAAAGTAGACAGAATTCATGTGGATGGAGATATATATTTTGATTGTAAAGCACACATTGCTTTGCTGCAGAATACTTAATACAGGAAGGGATCTCGTCTTTTTTCTCTGCTTCTTCGCTGTCATCTTCTGCCTTTAACCATTGTTCACATGAGCAATAATATTAATGTTAAAATGTATACGCTTTGAACCCATTACATTTGAGTTTATTTTCAAATTATTGATAAGGGATTCGCAAACTGCCCTTTTTGTACTTACATTTTACATTTTAAAGTTCATTGTTTCACAACCATTTTTTTAACTTTGTCATATTAAATTAATTTAATTGAACTACGCAATTATATTTAATTTTCTAACAGTTTTATAAGAAATATTATTTTGGTGATTTGTGGAAGATTGGAGTACATTCTGTATGAGACAAATTCATTACACCTTGTAGTGTTTCTGGTACGCTATTTACAGTCTGTATCCACCCCCTTCTATCCTATTACACAATGATCCTCTCCTATAAGCTTTACCCTTTCCCGTTTGGTCGTCACCTACAGCGTAGTTTCCGCTACCAATTCGCTGAGGTTCCTGCCAACCAGCTGAGATCTACTGGAAGAGGAAGCCCGTGAGCCAATCATGAGTCATCATGAGGAAATTATCTTGAAACGCAAACTGTTGAATTATCTGGAGTGGCGACCTTTCAGTAAGCTGAAGCAAACAATGATACCACCAATGGGATCATTGGCAAGAAAGGAAGGAATTGCATCAACACTAATATCGAAACTACATTCAGGAGCTATGTTGCACATGTACCTGGATTTAGCTCTTCATATTTATCCACGCATCGAGGCTGAAGATACTACAACTTTTGGATGCTGCAGCATCCAAGGCCGGGGGTATGTCGGCGCACGATTAGCCTGGAGAAGTACACACTGGTCCAGCCGGATTGAAATCATTACCTCGCGCCGGTGTGTACGCGCAATTTTAACATTAGTCTATGAGAAACACTCGTAGTCTACGGCCAACGGCCAATATTCGAATATCAAGACGAAATATTGTACGCGCAACAACTATTTTATTTAAATTATTGTAAAAAATCGCAAATTATTGAAAATATACGCATTTCAAGCCAAAGGGTGCTTCTAAAGAAGTTTCACTTCAAAATTCTAATAGTTATAATTTCTTAATCTGCTCGTTTTCCAGTTCTTGACTCGGTCATAGTTTTGCTCAAATATTGCAATATCTGATTCAATAATTATTTTAAAATTCAACGCTATTATTAAAAAAGTGGAAAAACGAATGTCAACAAAATTTTAACCTAAAGTTTTACGGGCAGGTTTTCAAATTGGACAAAGTACATTAACAATCTACCTGTAAATCGTCAAGAAAAATTTTTTTTGGCATTCGTTTTTCCACTTCTTTTTCTTCTTTTCTCTATAATTCTTATCTTTTTAATACCTCTTCTTCCTCGTCTGACAGTAATGTAATCACTAGCACGTCTCAAACCATCATTTCATACATGAATGTAAGAAAGAAAGAAAGAAAATGTGTGCTGGGATACATAGGAGAAGTGGAACTTCAACGGACAAGTGGAAAAACGAATCGCAACACAATTTTAACTTGAAGTTTTACGAGCAGATTGTTAAAGTACTTGTCCAATTTGAAAACCTGCCCGTTTTGCCAGTTGTCCGTTGCGATTCGTTTTTCCACTTGTCCGTTAAAGTTTCACTTCTACTATGTGTCCTAGCACACATTTCGATTTTTCGCAGGTTTACTGCAAATTATGATTTGGTTAGGTTAGGTACATTTTAATTAATGCATTTTTTATTTAAACATTTTATTTTATCAAACAAAAAAACTGAATTCGATCCGGAACCAAAAAATGCATCCATAGTCTACTCTAAAATTATGCCACCTCTCACCACGTCTAGTCTAAATTTATGCCGCTCCTCCACGCGGCCGTAACGCTTTTTCGTGACAGAAAAATCCTAAAACCCCCCCGTCTATATAGAAGTTTCACTCAAAAAAAAATAAAGTGTATCTATTATCTGTTATTGCATTTCAGAAACAATGAGAAGGCACAAGCCTGGTGTGAGTTTTCATGACCCGAGTAACGTTGCCAATACCACGTCGTCTTCAGAAAACGTTCCCACCATAGATGTTACAGATCATGATCCTAAGGTAAGTGGATACAGTACGTGTAAACCTTTTTGAAGTGAAACTTCTTGAGCATCGTTATGATTTGAAACTCGATGAAACGAAAAAGCGACACTAAAAGAGATAAACATATAAATCTATAAGACTAAGCCTGCGATAGAGAATGAGATCGAATACATTATCTTATAATAATATATAAATCTGAAGAGCTTGTTTGTTTATTTCTTTGAAGGCGCTAATCTCAGGAACTACTGGTCTGATTTGAAAAATTCTTTCAGTGTTAGATAGCCCATTTATCGAGGAAGGCTATAGGCTATACATCATCACGCTAAGATCAATAGGAGCGGAGCACCAATGAACAATGTTTCAAAATAGGGTTTTTTTTTAACTATTCCACGCGGACGAAGTCGCGGGAAAAGCTAGTATTTAATCATTTAAACACTATGTTAATACAGATACAGTTGGAAATGTTTTGAAGTTTTTCTTTAATATATGAAATGTCACGAAATCACGAAATTTCGAATTTTTGTATTTTTAACGCGTTTGTAACGAATAAACTTAAAAACTACTAAACCGATTTCAAAAAATTCTTTCACCATTATAATGATAAATTATCCCAGATTAATTTAGGCTATATTTGTTACTAGAATACCTACTAAAACTTCAATAACGATGTAGCCCAAGGTGTAAAAAAACTAGTGTTTGTTTGCATTCACAGTTAAACCCGGTAGGTGGTGCTGGAATCGGGGTTTAGATTTTTATTTTATCAGGGCAGGACAGCTGCTGCCGGAACCGCTAGTAGAATATACATACATACATACATAACTTCACGCCAGTTCTCTTGTGGGGTAGGCACGAACAACAGAGCGCCATTCAGGCTTATTCTTACACACCTCACTTGCTTCTTTGACATTCATAACTCTTGTCATACACGCTCATCTGTTCTTAAGGCACCTGACATCACCTTCTGCTAGTACACGATCAATTTGATCATGGAAGGTGTGTCGTGGCCTTCCACGACTTCTGCATCCGTCCACTTTTGCATTGTCATTCTTTCATCATGCATTCTTTCCACATGCCCGAACCACCGGAGCATTCCTTTCCTTACCTTCACCCCGACACTCTTTTCCTCACTCTCTCTTCTAGATTATATTTATAAATAAATGACTGCTCGTCGTTTTCAGGAACTTCGCGAAATACTCGAGAAGCTCCAAGCGTCGAGACAAGCTGCCAAGATGGCAGCAATCAAGAACTTCCACCTGCCGGCACATCTGATGGCATTACCAGCCTTACATCGCCACAGAGATGCCAATGTTGACAAGAATGAACGAATGTGGTTGTCATTTGACGGTGAGTTGTTTGATATAAGATATTTGAGGCCCAGTTCCTAAACAACGCTGTAAATTTATTTCATGGCTACTTTAGGAACAAAATAAAATTTTACATACATACATAACTTCACGCCAGTTCCCTTGCGGGGGTAGGCACGAACAACAGAGCGCCATTTAGGCTTATTCTTACACACCTCACTTGCTTCTTTGACATTCATAACACTTGTCATGCACGCTCGTCTATTCTTAAGGCTCCTAACATCACCTTCTGCTAGTACATAAAATAAAATTTTGTTCCTATATTTCGCGTGGGATATCTTTTGAAATATGTAATGAAATATTGAATCTTGCATTAATGTATATATGTATTTGTGATTTATTTACCTGCAACATCGTATGTCAAAATATTATGTTAATTGGCTTGAATTTGATTTGATCATTGTACTTTTGTTTGTTTCATATGTAACATGTGTATATAATAAGGACTCTATTTCGGTTGCTTTAATTTCTTATATGTTGATTATAATATAATTTTATTTAACTTGCTTTTACCGTGGGTCACTTGTCTTTGTGATTAAGGAGGTGGGCACTGAAAATCAGTGCTGTGTCGGACTATGTTTCGGCACAGCACAAAACCGAGTGCCAACCTCATTTCGCGAATTGCGGCACACAATTTCAATGCTATTATTATTATTATAAATCACTGTTAAACTGTCGCATTTTTAGAAATAAATATTTTCTTTCTTTCTTTCTTTCTTTCTAATGTATTTGTATACAGTGTTATCCCTACAAATACATGGTTCAGTACATTTTATCAGTTTCAATGGTGTGCAAGTAAGCAGGATCTTAATCGTCATTTTGTACACTCGTATATTAATACAAGAAGCAAAAACTTTGTACCCCTTTTTACGAAAAACGAGAAGAAGCGATGAATGCTAATATTATTATTAAATTACGCATAAAAAATACATTAAATCCATTAAAAAAACAATACACACACTACCATGTATTTGACACACGCACGCATATATTCTCTTTAACCGACTTCAAAAAAAGGAGGAGGTTCTCAATTCGTCGGGATCTTTTTTTTTGTATGTTCACCGATTACTCCGAGATTTATGATCCGATTTACGTGACTCTTTTTTGTTCGACGCGGAACAGCTTCCATTTGGTCCCCTAAAAATTTGACATAGTTTGGCCTAGTAGTTTTCATTTTATGAACATTTTTTATGAAATTTTTTCTAATTTTTTTAAGGAGTGCGGCACCTTTCGTATGTCTACCCATACATAGCTAGACACTAAAAAGTAACAAATAAAATAAAAAACTTCGTTTAAAAAAACCGACTTCAAAAACTAAAAAACTAAAAAGTATAAACTAACTTATTTCTAAAGCTATTATTATTAATATATTATTATATTGTCTAAAACATCTTGAAGTCGGTGCAAAGTAAAACATAAAAATTACTATATTTTGAAAATTACTAATCACCGACTTTAAGATGTTTTAGATAATATATATTAATAATAATAGCTTTAGAAATAAGTTATTTTATACTTTTTAGTTTCTGAAGTCGGTTTTTTTAAACGAAGTTTTTTTATTTTATTTATTGTTAAAGTCAAATTAACAGTGTAGCCTTGGCGAAATCTGTGATTATAGAAATATAGTCTTTGACAACTGAACCTTAATAATCTTGAAACTTATAATTTAAACTAATTATGGTCGAATTTCGACCACTGGGCGACCACTAGTTTAAATAATTAGTTCCTATTTATTTCATTAAGTACCTTTTATGTAATTCGAATTTGATATATAGCTACTTCATACTATTCATTCACTTCCCTTAAAAAATAATAACAGCCCATAAACGCCCCCCTGCTGGGCTTGGGAGTCCCACTATTGGGGAACGGACAGTATACCCGCCCCGCTTGTCCAAGGCGGCTTGGCAGGTTTGATACATCGGTCATCTCGATGTGCAGCAGGTTGCATCACGATGTTTTCCGTCACCGTTGCTAGCACGTGGTAATTGTAACAATATGCACATTAGATCAGAAAACTGACTTCTGGCCAGAATCAAACCCTCGCCATTTGAGTTTGGGACGCGTGCGCTAGCCATTACGCTACCACGACTTACTCAGCTCATTGCTGTGCTAGGATTATATCCGACACAACCTTGATCAGTGCGAACCTTCTTGGTACCGTGTTATCAAAACTTGAATATGATTAAATATTGCGTATTTTCCAGACATTGACGGCAACACGAGCCAAATAACAGAGCCGACAATCTACACTAATCCAATCACAACAACTGGAAGTCCTAAAACAATAAAAAAAATACTATTAAGCATGACAAGTGAAAACAAAACCTATCAACAGGAAAAAAATAAAAGTGATTCCGAACCTACAAAGAAAATGGCGGATAAACAAATTACTGCAACAACTACAGAAAGGTTGAAAGAAGTTAAGATGGAGTATAAAACTTCTACAGTTAAACTAGTAAGTAAAATATTATCTATATATTAATACGTGAAGCAAAAACTTCGTACCCCTTTTTACGAAAATTGCGCGGACGGACGAGTATGAAATTTCGCACACTTATAGTTTATATAGAGAAGGAGCGACGAATGCTAATATTTTTAAAAAATATGCATAAAAAATACATGAAATCAATAAAAAACTTGAGAGGTGTCAAGGGACACCCGGATGGAACGAAGTTCCTTTCGATTAATTAGTGAAGGAATTGTAATTGGAATTGAGAGAGAGAGACAGACAGACAGACAGAGAAACATGCGACGCCGCACAGCTTACAATAGCTTACTATAGCAAAAAGTGTCGTGACAACTTTTCGTAAGAATTTTTTCCGTCTAGCCCCCTTTCACAACGCGCGATAAGGAACTTCGTTCCAAATGCATTACACACACTACCACGTATTTGATACACACACGCATATATACTCTTTTGTTTATTGTTCAAGTCAAATTAACAGCGTAGCCTTCGCGAAATCTGTGATTATAGAAGTATATATAGTCTTTGACATTAATTATTATGATCGAATTTCGACCACGGGCGACTAGTAATTCTTAAGAGACAGCAGACAAAAGGCGTTTTTTGATCGATTTCTCAGCCGTTGTTACAATAATTATACACACTTTATTGTGGTGAAAAAAATATATGTCAATCTTGATCATATTTCTGACGTCATTTTTGCACTCAAAACGCATTTTCGATAAATTTTCTCGATAGAAAATAATTGCAAAGTAACATCTAAACGTGTTCTTCAATCCTTAATATTGTTATTACTGTTAATCGTACATCCCTAAAATAAATAACAGTAACGTATTATATTATAAGAAATAGTTTTATTGTAGTTCTTTCATTCGGTTACTTAGCGAATTTAGAAGTAATTAATTATTTTATTATGAATAACTTCAAAAATGACGCCTGCCGGTCTCAATGTATGGGATTTGTATAAACCATTTCAATGATTATACTGAAGCTTGTCTACATTATAATCTTATCCCCCTTAGTGAAAGAAGGCATTACCTCGACATTACCTTTTTGTACGATATCGTAAATTCTATTATCGATTGTCCTGCTCTCACTTCGTCTTTGAATATCTATGTACCTGTGGCCTTCCGCCACATTAATTAATCACACCGTCGTCTCAGCATGTCATAGATACGCAAACGACGGAGATGCGCGAGCGCAGCCCGCGGCCGGGTGCGCTTGCGCGACGCGACGGGTATTGCCCGTGGACACGCACTCGATTCGTTCGATCGGCAGTGCGACGAAATGACCTTGTGTAGTCTCACGCGCATATACCGTCGTTGGAATTATAATAATTGTATTTTTGTCGTGTATTTTGTTGTGATGCACATTATATAATAAATTCATACAACTGGTTCATTTACTTGATATCCGCTAATAAACTTAGCAACCTTCTAATTTGTGGGCGTTATTAGTGTTGAGACCTTGGAAGGCTACCCCGACGCCGTACGACCTCAACACGCCACGGACCCCTACATACCACAGCGTTACCCTCGTAATTCTTCCTCACTCAAACTGTTTGCTACCCCTGTTTCCAAAACTAACTACGGACAAAATGAATGTCTACGTCGTTGTACAAATACCCACAACAAATATTTTAGTGACATAGACATTTTTAATTCTTTGAAACAAAGATTTAAGTCATTAGTAGTTAATAAACTTATTAATAAGATTCAAATGGAATGTAATGTTCGTATTTAGACTTAGTGATTTAGTTGTATTTAGTTTTCCCGTCAAAAGTTTCACAGTATTAGATATATCGAATAATTAATTTTAGTGTAATGTAGCTTACCATTTGTTTCTGTTCCTTTTTCTAAATTATAAGTATCCAGTTTTGGTTTAGATTTATTGTTAGGCCTTAAATTTATGGTTATACTGTCGGGATACTTAAAAAAAAAATTGTCATTACGCCAGACGGCTTCGTGCTTGACGGTCACGTCGCTTTTTTGTAGCTCCGTCCAGTCAGTCCAGTGTGCTTAGTGCGAGCTTTTCTACTACATGCCATGTATATCGTAATCGGCTGCTAGCCGATTCGACCACTTATTCACTATTCCGTATTCGACCAAATACTGTGTACTATTCGGCCGAGTAACTAATACAAAAAAAAACCCGCACATATTGCTCAAAATTACATTCAAACTGTATTTTAAGAGTTTTAAATGCGATTTTAATTAATTTTTATTTTAATATTACGTTTCGGTTAGTTTTTAAAATGTCAGCATCAAATAAAAACTTATTTAAAATCGCGCTTAAAACCGTTAAAACGTAGTGTTATGTGTACCTATCATTCACGAGAACTTAAGACAACAAACTTTTGTATTTATGTTAAAAAAGGACTCTGAGGTACATAACATATGTCTGAAGAAAGAGAATTTATATCTAGACGTGTTGCTAGGGAGTTTGTTGCTGCTTCTTCTCCTTTAGACAGCGACAACACGTCGCGAAGCGCTGTAAAGAGTATATAGCAGGGTTTCTAAGTAACAACTGCCCCCGTTTTCTACTTTTACTATGGGGATCGTTTTCTTATCAAATAAAAATAATTCACCCAAACTTTCAGCTTTTTATCTTAAGTACTTTTTGAGTTTTTTTTAAAAAAACCTATTTTTCCGTTTTTATTTTTAAATAAATACGTTATTCAACACAAAACAAGATTGCCATTTACATCATTCGATTTACCAATGAATATCTTAGGAGATATCGCAGTTTTAAAATAACATCGCAGCAAAATAAAAACTATTCCACGCGGACGAAGTCGCGGACAGAAGCTAGATTTGAATAAATACTTTTGAGTTTGCATTTAAGCTTAAGCTCCATCTGGGACAAAGTTATAATTATTTACCGTGGTCAAGTGTGACATACTTCTAGCCTTAAAGTAACTCCGTTACTGATTCACTACATTAGTGTATATATATGAATAATCTCTCAATGTTTAACGTCACTAACAATGTCGCAACTCAAATAACGCATTAAACCCTTAGCTGCATCTGCGTGACACAGTCAATAACATTATCCTAGGTATAGCACAGGCATAAGATTCATAAGAGCAAATTTAATCTTGCCATATACGATATCCGTACATAAACGGGGAAAGAATTCAATTTCCAACGGCCGGGCGGCCTGTCATAAAAGGCGATAAAACAGCCCACAGCCAGGTGGTAGGGTATTTGCCCGTCTGGATTGCTACCATCGCTGGTCTAAAGTATGCCGGCATAAAAACTTTCAGTTGTGTTCCGGCATTAGTGGCCAGTTTCCACCGCCTTTAGAGAGCGGCAGCACATTGGTAGCACTTTGGTGTTATAAATGTACTACAAAGGCAATGGTAACTGCTTTCCACCATGTGGGCCGTCTGACTGTCTGCTGAGCTCATGCAATAAAAAAAGTGTGTGAAGTTCACACGCAGTAGAAGTAAAACTTCAGAGAATATACTCACAGACAATTCTTCTCTAACTTTTATTAATATAAATATAATACCTTTAGCCTATATCCGTGAACATAATAATTCAAAATAAACTTCTTGAGTATCACTTTAAATTTTTCACTGATTTAGTCTAAAAATTATTATTATCAGTTTCGGTCCAAATTGGACCTATGTTTAATCATCGGCCTTGTTGAGTCTCTAATCTGTACTGCACAATGTAAAACTCGTATATCATTCTTTCGCCGGCTTAGTCCTAACTGCTATAGGTATAGATTTATTTTTATCTCTTTTTAGTGTCGTTTTTTCGTTTCATCGAGTTTCAAATCACAACGATTCAAAAGACGTTTCACTTCAAAAAAGAAGACAAACCGTGCTATTGTGTGAAAGCAATAAAATATAAAATTTCGATTCCGACCAATAAATATGTTAGTTGTCATGGAAATTTCCTTATCATGTTGGGATTCAGTTATCAATAAATTCCTCTCCAGGAGCCAAATTATCAACACATACGCACTGTTTATTTTTACGACATACATTTTAAGTTTATTGTCAGTAATAATCCATACTTTAAATATGAATGTGACAGTAATTATTTCGAATTTTGATGTGTTTTTTATCAGTGCAAGAACGGAGAAAGAATACAATTTCCTGCGGCCGGGCGGCCTGTCGTAAGAGGCGACAAAACAACCCACAGCCAGGTGGTAGGGCATTTGTTGTGTTCCGGCATTAGTGACCAGGTTGTAGTCTCCCTTAAGAGAGCAACAGCGCATCAGTAGCACCTTTGGTGTTGCAAATGTCCATAGGCGATGGTAACCGCTTTCCATCAAGTGGGCCGTCTGCCTAATCTCCTGCAATAAAAAAAAAGTCTTCTTAAAGTGACTTCTTTAAAATCGCAGTGATTTGAAAATCGATGAAACGAAAAAATGACACTAATAAGAGAACACATTTTTCTTTACCCGTTAGTACTATTTTTCAATTGAAATAATACATAAAAGGTTTCAAATGAATTTTAGCTCTATTAGTATATATTTAAGGTACATATTCTTTTATACGCAAATCAAAGTAAATTGTGCGTAACAGTGCATTGAATTTTGAACTTTATGCTAGTGTTTTAAAGTGTAATTTAGATTAAATTTTTTTAATTATATTATGTTGACGGATGTAGGCTATAAAAGTTAGAGAAGAATTATCTGTGAGTATATTCTATGAGGTATCACTTCCACTGCGTGTGAACAGCACACACATATTATTCTGTTTGTTCAAATGCCCAAGTCGGCTAAAACATTCTCGTCCGTCACTGCTGACGCCATGGCTTCAACTGCCGATCGGACAGTTTAAACTGATCGTGTGTGGTGTATATGAACGAACTGCAGATTGGTTCAAGCCTGCAGCGTCATGCCGATTGGACGATAGACAGCATGGTGTATGGCCACCTTTATTTACTTGTATGTTATAATGAAAAGTCTAAATTCTGTCGCTTACATTATTTTTACATATTTTTTTTTTTTTTTTTTTATTGCAGGAGTTCAGCAGACAGGCAGACGGCCCACTTGATGGAAAGCGGTTACCATCGCCTATGGAAATTTACAACACCAAAGGTGCTACAAATGCGCTGCTGCTCTCTTAAAGGAGACTGGAACCTGGTCACTAATGCCGGAACACAACTCAAGGTTGTTATGGCGACATACTTTAGACCAGGGGTCGTAGCCATCCAGTCGGGCAAACGCCCTACCACCTGGCTGTGGGTTGTTTTGTCGCCTCTTACGACAGGCCGCCCGGCCGCAGGAAATTGTGTTCTTTCTCCGTTCCTGCACGGATACATACATAGCTTCACGCCAGTTCCCTTGCGGGGTGGGCACGAACAACAGACCGCCATTCAGGCTTGTTCTTACACACCTCACTCGCTTCTTTGACATTCATAACTCTTGTCATTCACGCTCGTCTGTTCTTAAGACTCCTGACATCACCTTCTGCTAGTATACGATCAAGTACATTATTTTTGCATAACATATTCGATTTTGCGAACATCTTGTTTGTTTTCAACAACAAATTAGACTTTTTTATGTACATACACGTATCTGAATATGACTTAGTGACAACACAAAAAATGTAACAAACGGATGTAAATATTTAACAATGAATCTCAACAAACTGATTTGATAACGTATGACATTTATTTAATGTTCAAAACAAAACTACACAAGTATCTATAATATTTTCTTAAGTTGTCGCGACTTGTATACATAATAAAACTTTGTTTTAACGGTTTTAAGCGCGGTAATTTTATTTGATTTTGGTTTTTCCGACGTTTCGGCCACTTTTCAGTGGCCGTGATCACGGAAGACAAAGATGTCAAGTGTCAACGAGTATTGTTAAAGTTTTATTTAGCCTACCGCCAACTTATTAATTTTAATTATTTAATTTTAATTTTGTTTATGGTTATTATTTAATCTATGGGAGCCTAATCTAGTTTACTACCGCTTCGCAACATGTTATGGCTTGAAGAGAAGAAGCGGCGCAAGAAACTCTTCAGCAAACATGCCTAGCTCTAATAATTTTATATAATATTAAAATGGGTGGAAGGAAAAATAAAAGTAATTATCAGTCAAGTTGGTTTGTGTTCCGTTGTACGCAGAAAGAGCTCACAGTGTCTTGAGGTCTGGCAGCTGGTTTTTGCTGGGTTTGGGTCTTAATAGTTTTGATGATTGGATCCCAAACAGGTGGTACTTGCCAACCATCTTCTCTATTGAAATTTGGGTGTTTACTATTGAAATCAAAAAACCGTTAAAACGAAGTTTTATTAAGTATCTATAATAGCGAAAATAGAATCTTCTAGAGGAATTTCAATCGCCAAGTAAAAACCTTGGAAAAAATCCTAAATCCTAGAATTCTAATGTCAACCAGGGGATCCGCTTTACTCTCGCTTGCTTACACTGCCCGCAACGTACCTACTTCACTGGACGTATTAAACAATACTAGTTGTCGCCCGTGGTCGAAATTCCACCATAATATTTATCCGTCCAGGAACGGAGAAAGAATACAATTTCCTGCGGCCGGGCGGCCTCTCGTAAAAGGCGACAAAACCACCCACAGCCAGGTGGTAGGGCATTTGCCTGACCGGATGGCTACCACCCCTGGTCTAAAGTATGTTGCCATAACAACCTTGAGTTGTGTTCCGGCATTAGTGACCAGGTCCAGTCTTACTTAAGAAAGCAGCGGCACATTTGTAGCACCTTTGGTGTTGCAAATGTCTATAGGCGATGGTAACCGCTTTCCATCAAGTGGGCCGTCTGACTGTCTGCTGAACTCCTGCAATAAAAAAATAATTTAAATGATAAGTTTGAACATTATTAAGGTTCTGTTGTCAAAGACCACACTTCTATAATCACAGATTTCGCCAAGGCTACACTGTTAATTTGACTTTAACAATAAACAAAAGAGTATATATGCGTGCGAGTGTCAAGTACATGTTAGTGTGTGTAATGTTTTTTTTATTGATTTAATGTATTTTTTATGCATAATTTAAAAAAAATATCAGCATTCTGCACTCCTTCTCTATATAAACTATAAGTGTGCGCAATTTCATACTCATCCGTCCCAGTTTAGCGCGTGTAGTCCTTCCTTCACTGAACTGTTCACTAAACTTGTCCCTCAATTCATCTGTAAACTCGTCACTGTCTTCTATTAAACTTCGCTTCCAAGTCTTTCGTATCGCACTTGTCGCTTCGCTGTCTTGAACTGAACTCCAACTGCCCGGTAGGCGCGCATTGGGCTGCTTATATACCCGGAAGAATCTTCTGGAACCCACAATTTCGGTCTTCTTTTATTTACTGTCTATCCCTTTCTAAACATCTATCTATCTCTGTCTTTTCCTTCCCGAACCTTCTATTCTAGAACTTTCGTTCATCGTCTATCCCTTTCTCAAAAGTATCTGTCCTTGTCTTTTCCTTCCAGAATCTTCTACCTTTTTATAAAAGTCTTAAGACTGACTTACTCTGCCAGAAAGTTCTACTCTCGATTGCCACAATATATTATTATTAGTGAAATGTATAGTTAGCCCTAAGGATATGTGGCGCAAACTTGGGGAGGCCTGCGTCCAGCAGTGGACAGGGACTGGCTGAAGAAGATAGTCAGCCATGACCTCGCTCTAGGTTCAAGTAGAATTTCAGTGTTGGTCCAGTAGAACAATAATTCACAGAGGGCACTGTGTAGGCTACTTCAGGAAAAGTTAGGGCCGATAGACTCGTTGGAGAGCAATTCACAGCGATCCCCACCTTTTTTGAGTCATTTTAATGATTTAGAGAAGAGCATCGTCAGAACGCGAAGGAGAGGACAGTGCAAGCAGTTTTCGACTGTCGTCTATCTAATTAGACGGGGGTTTGAAAAAATCGTTTTGGATCCGGTTTCCCATTATTCGTAGTAGAGGGCCATTGATTACGAGGGTGTCGGTGGGATCACCTCTACTGTACGAAGTGGTACCGCCCTGCTTCACGCAATTTAGTACCAAATCGGCGCACTAGGATGTCAGAAGAATTTAATTACGTTATACATCAGTGGCATTCTAGATATTAGCTCTTATAGGTACCCTGGTAGATTTTGTGAGTAGTTTGTTCAGCCTTTTGGTCTTCCCCTGTATCTAAGAACCGTGACCAACAATTACGCTGAGTTTGATCAAATTTTTAGGACCCATTTTAAGATGTCTTGTTAGTAACTGGTCGTTTTTCTCTTGGTTTATTTTGCAATCTTAAACATGCTTGTTTTACTTATGTATGTTCGCCCTAAAAATAAACTTGTTCTGTTTCTTTCTTTCTTCCTATTTATGTAAAAATAACATTAAAACTTTCAACCAAATATCAATGTTTTTTTCAATTGCTCACAAAATAACACACACACGCAACACAGAGTTGCAAAGATTTTGAGGCTAAACCAGTCATAGATATGCCATCAGGCTAAGTAGACTGAAGATTTTAGAGGCGCCAAAGAAGCCAAAATTGTTTTTGAAGCATACATCCAGCAGAGGACGATGATAGACTTTTTTTATAAATAAGGTATTTGAGAAGAAATACCTCATTAATATTACCATCTAATCTAAAAAGACTAAAAAGTAATTTAAATATAACCTAAATTGACGGCCTCTGTGGTTGAGCGGGCTAAGCCTTTGCCGGCGTACCTCACTGCAACGCAGAGGTTCTGGGTTCGATTCCTGGTATAGTAAATTTCGGAAACGTATTTTCTTCGTTATTTACTATGGTCTGGGTGTCTGGGATCGGCCCTAGAGTAGTCCGTTGTATATTACCCATAACACAAGCGTAACTTGCTTAATTTGGGGATATACAATGTGTGTGTTTTTCTGCCGATTATTATTATTATTAACTAAGAGAGAGATACTAAGAATGTGTCCATTAACACTTTTCTTATTGTCTCTATTAAGGCAAAGACACTTTGTTCATGTGTTCTTTATTAATAGCTAGCTAGTGTAGTACACTTTTGTCTTGTTTATTACGATGATAGACTGACGACAAAATATACAAAAATATGATTAATTTCTTATCTACAGCCGTTAGAAGAGGAGCCTAACTCAAAGGAGGTGTTCGAAGATGTCCTGAAAAGGCTCCAGGCCTTGGGCGATAAAGGGAAAAGGGTGCTGGTGAAACTTCACAAAACTATGGGTGTTGAATATCATGAAGTAAGTAATTGTGATAATTTTACCAATTTAAATATGAACATAGCTGGGCCCGTTTCGATACTGTTTTCGCTGATCGACAGCTAATTCTTGACTTAAAATAACTAGATATAAGTTAAACTTTAAGAATGTGTCCAGTGACGGTTTTTATAATCTCTATTAAGGAGAAGACGCTTTGTTCATGCAGTTCGTGTGTTTGTTAAGTTGAAGGGACACCATTTATGGAAAAAATACAAATTATAGCGCCTATAACTTTTATAATAGCAACAAAAAGATAGTTGATGAGTTTACTATTAATTACAGTGAAAGCACAGAAAGTATCAACCATATCTTCCTATATATATATATATATATATATATATATATATATATATATATATATATATATATATATATATATATATATAAATCCCTATTTCTCTTGGTCACGCCATCACGCATGAACGGCTGGACCGATTTCGCTAATTCTTCTTTTGTTGTATTTGTTATTGGCAGGAGAAGGTTCTTATGAAAGAAAAAATTAGAAAAATTGCGCGGAAATATAATAAATATATAATATACGTAAGTATATTATAATATATAATATACGTAGGTATATTATATATTTATAATTCATATTAGAAACTCACAAACTACCTCTATATAATATTATTGTTAGTAAGTAAGTAATTACTTACTCATAATAATATTAGAACCTCAGCCAGAAGGCCCAGCTCGCCATACACAACGCGGTGCTGGTACCTACGCTCACGTATGGATGCGAGAGTTGGGTATGGAAGAGAGAGCATGAAAGTAGAGTAAACGCGGTCGAGATGCGAGCACTGCGCAAAATCTGCGGAGTGACGCTCGCAGACCGCGTTCGTAATACCGAAGTAAGAAAGAGAGTTGGTCTGAAAGAGAGTGTCGGGGTGAAGGTAAGGAAAGGAATGCTCCGGTGGTTCGGGCATGTGGAAAGAATGCATGATGAAAGAATGACTAAACAGATATACAATGCAAAAGTGGATGGATGCAGAAGTTGTGGAAGGCCACGACACACCTTCCATGATCAAATTAATCGTGTACTAGCAGAAGGTGATGTCAAGAGCCTTAAGAACAGACGAGCTTGCAATACAAGAGTTATGAATGTCAAAGAGGCAAGTGAGGTGTGTAAGAATAAGCCTAAATGGCACTCTGTTGTTCGTGCCTACCCCGCAAGGGAACTGGCGTGAAGTTATGTATGTATGTATGTATAATAATATTATATAGAGGTAGTTTGTCAGTTTCTGACGTTGTAGAGGGTAATCTTTGGATCTACTAAACCGATTTTTAAAATTATTTTACTGTTGGAAAGCTACGTTAACAGGGACTGTCATAAGCTACATAACATGACAGAGCGCGGATGAAACCGCGCCGGGCCGCTAGTCATAAAATTAAAGAGATATCGAATATTTAACAATAACATTTTAATAAAAAAATATTTATGATAATAATAATTATAACTCATTATAATTGAATTATTATTAAAATTTTATTCATTACTATTTTTATATCATAAAAAGTACGAGAGTTAATTCAAAGAGATTAAACATTGAAATATAAACCAAATAATTAAAACTAAAATACATTATGTAGCAGACTGCCACTGCCGACTATCAGTGCCGACATTGACTAATCCAGGAGCATGCCCATAAGACTGGCCGCATTGCCACGCTGTATTGCAATACTGTGCGAAATGTGAGTCAGCCTTCTGATCACGGGTAGTGTCAAAGAGTTTCTTATAGATGTCTTTAAAGAAACTCTGCCGATGGACTCCACGGACCTAATGTTTCAACCCTAAATGGCACAAATATGTAACCTTTTCCTAAGGCTCCATATTTGCCCAGTTTAAAGTTGCCAATCCCGGTCGGTGGAAGATGTGACGGGGCCAGTGTGTCAACATAAGTCGCACCCCACACTCGAAGCCACCCCATCTTTCAATAGATGAGTGATATTCCATCCGGTCTCTTGTGATCGTAATTGTGTAATTGTATAAGTGAGCGCCTTTAGTTTTTATTATAGCAACAAATCTATTGTTGATGAGTTTACTACTATTGTCGGTGAAGGCACAGAAGATATATGTATCATAATTATTCAAACATTTACTTATCGTTCTTCGTTAAAAATATTCATTGTATTGTGTATTTATGTTTGTATATAAAATTCTCTACTTCTCTAATATATTATATCAGACTGAGCAAGCGTTACCGGATTTAGTTAGTATTAATTTTAAAGAAAGATAAAAAATATTTGCCCAAAAGATGTTGTGTTGTAATTTTGTGTTATTGATTTTGAACGCGATTATTTCCAATACTTAGGATACGGGTAAATCAAAATCGGATATAATGTCAGCAGTGACTGGCAGTGGGGAGGAGCTGGACCGACTGCGGCAGGTGCTGGTGGAGGCAATCGACGAAGAGAAGACCAAGTCGCAGAGGCAGCGTAAGTCATTAAAAACATTAATAGTATAATTTCAGAAGAATATTGTAAAAATCGCATAATAAAAACTAACTTTACAAAAGATAATTAAATACTACACTTTAACGCCTAAACTTTTGTAATAGCAAGAAGTCGAGTGTTTTTAATTTTACTATTAATTAGAGTGAAGATATAATTTGTAAAATTATAATTAATTGTTTAATTTTATAAAATTAAAAAGTGTGTGTGTGTGCGTTTGTGCGTAGTAGTAGTGATAAGGGATGGGTGGGATTTTAAATTTCGTGACGTCACATTTCATCTATACTAATACTATAAACAGGCAAGATTTATATTTTTGAACTTTTGTGTTTTTGTATGTTTGACGAATTAAGTCAAACACTACTGGACCGATTTCAAAAATTCTTTCACCATTAGAATGCTATATTATCCCAGATTAATATAGGCTTTATTGATTACTAGAAAAAATTAGGGAATCCTACTAAAACTTCAATAATATAAACCCAAGGTGTAAAAAATCTAAGAATTGCATTTTCAGTATCTCGTAGTCCGAATTATCTCCCCTTTGATTTTTTTCACATTACAAACAGACACTTCAATTTTATTTACCTGTATGTATGTATAGAATATAGCGTGTAGTCATAGTAGCGTAATGTCTAGCGCACGCGTCCCAGACTCAAAAGGCGCGGGTTCGATCCTGGCCGGAACGCATGCACCACTAAGTCAGTCTTCTGACCGAATATGCATATTGTTACAATTACCACGTGCTAACAACGGTGAAGGAAAACATCGTGATGCAACCTGCACATCCAGATAACCGATGTGTGAAACCTGCCAAGCCGCCTTGGACAAGCGTGGCGGATATACTGTCCGTTCCCCCTATGACGGGAGGCCCGATCCCATCAGTGGGACATTAATGGGCTGTTATTATTATTATTATATGTATAGAATATAGATATTGTTCATAATATAAGCGTAATTTGTCTACTATGAGAATATACAACGGGTGTGTTTTTATGCCGGTTGATTTGTTATTGTTTTAACAGAGAAGCGCCGCGACGCCAGTGACCAGGCTCGAGCGAAACGCGAGCTGATGCTGGGTCAAATCCAATTGCAGAAGGAGCTGAACGAAGACGATGAAGCCAGGGATTATGCTGCTGAAGAGGTAAGAGCATAGTCTCTTTTGAGGCTAGTAATATAAAAATTATATGGTAGCATATACTGTATCCGTGCATTAAAGAAAACAATTTCCTGCAACCAGGCGGCCTGTCGTAAGAGGCGACAAAACAACCTACAGCCAGGTGGTAGGATATTTGCTCGACTGGATGGCGACCACCCCTGGTCTAGGTCTAACAGTCTACCTTAAGAGAGCAGCAGCGCATTTATAGCACCTTTGGTGTTGCAAATGTCCATAGACGATGGTAACCGCTTTCTATTAAGTGGGTCGTCAGTCTGTCTGCTGAACTCGAACAATAAAAAAAATTAAAAAAACCACCTTGTGTTGTGTTCGAGTATTAGTGACCAGGTTCCAGTCTACCTTAAGAGAGCAGCAGCGCATTTGTAGCACCTTTGGTGTTGCTAATGTCCATTGACGATGGTAACCGCTTTCCATTAAGTGGGCCGGCTGTCTGTCTGCTAAACTCCAGCAATAAAAAAAGAATTTATTTATAATGTCAGTTTTAATCAGTAAGAAATATTATTTCTATATTATATAGGTAATCAAGACTCATACCTTACTTAATGTGTCTAGCCTGACACTCACTTCATCCTGTTTAACCCCCAGGGTCTGGCACCAGACGGCTTCGCAGAACACCATGAGCAAATCAACGAAACCTCACCATTAGACATGAGCAACTCCGAGCTTTGGTCTTCCTTCAGCAGTAGCGAAGAAGCCCTGCTGGAGTGTGAAGGTCTGATCTTGAACTTGCCACTTACTCATCATTCCAAGTGTTATGCTGAAGCCACTGATGTAGAGACCTTCGCTGCTGCCAAAGCCAACGCGCTTACTTACAGGTAGGTTTATAGGCAAACTAGGGCAACTCTACTTTTAATCCTAGTTTGAGAGCAAGCATTGACACATACAAGTTACGTTGCATTAATTATTTACCTAGGCGCTACTTTACTTAAATTTTCTACTTTTAACCGACTTTAAAAAAACAAAAGGAAAGTTCAGAAAAGGTTCTTAATTCGTGGTGTATACATTTTTTATGCATGTTCACCCATAACTGTTTTGCTTCTGAACCGATTTTGATAATTCTTTCTGCATTGGATTCAGTAATGCTTCAAAATGCTCTCATATAATACACATTTTATTGCTATTGAACCTTGGGTTTTAAAGATATAGCGGATAAAAAAAATAATAGAAAAAAACTTCAGAAGGAACTAAAAGGCAATAAAATAAAATTCTACAACATCATTTCAGTCGGTGCCAAATAAAGCATAAGTAAACAACAACAAAACTAAATATAGTATTTTTTTGGTAATAAGTCGATTTTTTTCTATTTAAATAACAATGCAGGGTGTTTACAGTTTTAGTTTAGTAGGGAAGAGTAAAATGTAAGAAATACCAAACCCAACGAGCGCCGTAATGACACTGATTTTATAACCGAATATATACGAATATAAATAATTGTGTTGTTAAGCATTAAGCCGCAGTTGTTTACTTATAAAATGTTGACTATTGTACTAACAATACATAAAATTTAAAATTCTAAATTATCTTAAAAGCTAAACTACACTATAAAAAAGAAACCGAAAATTAAATACTAGAACCACATAAAAAAGAGGGTATAATTATAGATAAAATATTGGTCCTAAACCATTGTCACTTTATCATTTACCGGGAGCGTTCCCAAAAGGCTGGCGGCGTTACCACATTGAATAACAATGCTTAACCTTTGAGCAAAATAGACGCCAGCCTATTGGCCGCGTGAGGGGTCTACTTCGGCGACGTCTCGATAAAGTTTTAAAGCGTTAGGACCCAGAGTTTCCACGCCAAACGCCGCAAATATGTAACTATTTCCGATAGCGGCGTACGTGTGGCGCTTGAGGGCCTACTGTTCGGCTCCAGCGGAACCGGCGCGGCGGTAGCGCACGTACTTGAAAAGGCACGTATTTTTTGTTTTACTTGGCACTTCAAGATGTTGTAGAACATATTTATTTTCTGCTTTTAATCGTCCTCAAAAATGGAGGAGTTTCTCATGTTTGCTATATTTTTTTTGTGTGTGTCAATTGTGGATCGATTTTTTATTGAAGTGAAAACTTCTTTAGCCGCGTTGGGCACTTTTTGGTAGGGTAAAATCTTATGGGTTCGCGTCACCGGCATATTCATGACTGGCGCATGCGCACCGGCCGTATGCTGTGTGCGTTGGACGCTTTTTGGATGGATGACAATCTCGTGCGTTCGCGTAACCGACATGTTTATAGCAGTATATCTATAGCTATACAGCTGACGTATTCTGCAACATTAGTGCTGTGTATATCTTATAAGTGAAATTGAATGGATTTTGTGAAAAGTTCAATGTGTATATATTGTGCATTGTTGAAATAGTGTTTTAATTCAAACATTATAAAATTTCAAATTTTAATACTAAAAGTTTTCACTTCTATCGGCAGTCTCTATAACTACCAATTATTATTTTTTTAATTCAAAAGAGTCTACTCTCGATGTCGTGTTATCATCACCGAGTCGGGAACTGACCAGTGGATCACAGCGATATCGAGAGCAACCCTCTTTAAAGAGCGATGAGCGCCTGCACTCTACGACAGGGCAACTTGTATAATATACGCATATCAATATTACAATTTCTACAGGCGCTTGAAAAATTACTTGTATTGTTATTATTTGAGGATATAGTTATATATTAAATGGGATAGTTATATATAATAACAGATGGAGCCACTAATATCCTATATCACTGTTACATTTTATTCAATTCACTTATATATTATTAAATGTCTTTTAATTAATATAATTAAATATCTTGGATGTGCTTTTAGCAGGGATGGAAGGTACACCGCTGATATAGAAGAAAGAGTGAATTTTGGGAATAGTGTGAATGGAGCGTTAGGTAAACTTCTAGGCGCTAAGAACCTCAGCCAGAAGGCCCAGCTGGCCATACACAACGCGGTGCTGGTACCTACGCTCACGTATGGATGCGAGAGTTGGGTATGGAAGAGAGAGCATGAAAGTAGAGTAAACGCGGTCGAGATGCGAGTACTGCGCAAATTCTGCGGAGTGACGCTCGCGGACCGCGTTCGTAATACCGAAGTAAGAAAGAGAGTTGGTCTGAAAGAGAGTGTCGGGGTGAAGGTAAGGAAAGGAATGCTCCGGTGGTTCGGGCATGTGGAAAGAATGACTAAACAGATATACAATGCAAAAGTGGATGGATGCTAGCGGACTAGCAGAAGGTGATGTCAGGAGCCTTAAGAACAGACGAGCTTGCATGACAAGAGTTATGAATGTCAAAGAGGCAAGTGAGGTGTGTAAGAATAAGCCTAAATGGCACTCTGTTGCTCGTGCCTACCCCGCAAGGGAACTGGCGTGAAGTTATGTATGTATGTATGTATTATTAAATGTTCAGTGAAGTTGTATTGCAGCGCTCTCTAAGGAAATGTGTGTGTAGATCGAAGTTTCGGTCTAATTTTTGAGCGTTGGTAAGTTGATAAATAAGAAGACGAATATAAGTATTATTATCTCTCATTCGCGACCAACGCAAGTCTACTATTAATCGTGTCTCTTATCTTTCCAGGGTACCAGCAAACGGTTACTACTTCTTTGTCTTCAACTCTGAAAATGAGGTTCAGAAGAACTACATCCGTGCGAAGTTTGACCTTCAAAAGACCAGGTACGACGTGGCAAGGACGAAACTGAGGGAATGTACAAACAGCACTTCTAGATGCGATTTGCCGTTAGATATTTTTTCTAGTCAAAAGGTGAGTTAGTTAGTTGTAGTTGTTGGCAACACCAACATAATAGTACATTATGGTACTAGTGTGTAACATTGGTGATTACCGCCGAGGCGCCATTGAGACTCGAGCCGTAGGCGAGGGTCTTAAGAGAGCCGAGGACGGTAATCATCAATACACACGTGTATCATACGACGTTTTTCAACACACTTGTGAATAAAATAACAACAAAAACTCATTTTATTTAGTAGATAAAAAAAGTTATATATGAGTGAAAGTTTTATTTATTAAACACGTACGAGTTAAAATTATCTATTTAAATAAGAAGTTGCATGAAATGAGCAAGCAATAGGAACATTAATTTATTTGTTCTATAGAACACGATTTTTTTTTAATAAAAACTTTTTAAGAACAAAGCAACTCAACCAATAAAATTAAAAAAAAAACTATAACTCACTAGTGAGTTATAATGTTTTTTAGTCACAGTTTGATTATGGGTGTCATTCTGTGCCTAATTGCGGTGACCATAGAGCCACTTTATGAGCAAGTGTGTTGAAAAATAATTTTTATTTTTGAACTTGCAACATTGTTGTTGGATTTTTGTTCTTCTTCCGTTTGAGTTGTAGCCAAAGGCAGACGCTTTCGTTTGTAAAGTAATTTATTACAAGTTTCCATCAACAGTCTTTAACTTCTACGATTACATCGACCTGTTTATCCTAGGCCCACCACCATCAGCGTATACCAAATATATATTATACTAGCGGCCCGGCGCGGTTTCACCCACACTCTGTTCTGCTCCCGTGATATATAGCGTCATTTTATATAGCCTATGACACTCCCTGTTAACGTAGCTTTCGAACAGTAAAAGAATTTTAAAAATCGGTTTAGTAGGTCCAGAGATTATCCCCTACAACGTCACAAACTCACAAACTTTACCTCTTTATAATATTAGTATAGATGTGCGACGAACTGCGCACAGTAATGACTTTTTACCAATAGAGACTAAGTCCCTTGAATTTAGAGACAAGGCTGCCACCTTTTACTGAAGAGAATATAGTATTTTTGTTTTTAAGCTGTAAAAAAACAGTGCTTTTGAGTAATTTCGGAAAAAAAATAGTAAACATTGATTTGTCGTTATTTATTCTGTATTCTGTTTATTAACAATAATGACATTTCCATTATTAGTTTTTATTTGACCAGCAAAGTTTTATTATTTGTTCAAAACAATCCTAAGATCTGAACAAAAAGCGTGACAATTGAATTAGTGAAGAATATATAAAATTCTTATGTTTGTAACAAAACTCTTCCGAAACGGCTTGACCGATTCTTATGAAACTTTCTGGCTGTATTTCGTAGGTCCAAGAATAGGATTTTTTTTTAATTTCTTTTTGATTTGGGATTAAAAAATACATACAACTCTAAATTTTCACTTTTCTACCACCAACCCTACTTTTCAGTAGTGATATTAGTACTTTAATAATTTACTACTCTCGGCGGTCGATAATTGATTAGTTACCACTCGACCAGTTATTCCCGCCAGGAGTCTATCGGTGTCACTTCTCACCCCGTAAACAGCACGTTATACTTACTATATTTAAGCTTCTATCCGTGCAGTAACGGAGAAAGAATACAATTTCCTGCGGCCGGGCGGCTTGTCGTAAGAGGCGACAAAACAACCCACAGCCAGGTGGTAGGGCATTTGCCCGACTGGATGGCTACCAACCCTGGTCTAAAGTATGTCGCCATAACAACCTTGAGTTGTGTTCCGGCATTAGTGATCAGGTACAGTCTCCCTTAAGAGAGCAGCAGCGCATTTGTAGCACCTTTGGTGTTGCAAATGTCTATAGGCGACGGTAACCGCTTTCCATCAAGTGGGCCGTTTGCCTGTCTGCTGAGCACCTGCAATAAAAAGAAAAGCTTTAAAACACTAAATTTGAAATATTAACGAAAAATTTCAAACCATTTCCAACTCTATCTGTATGAGAATAGTGTTTAAATTATTAAATATAATGTATTCTATCTCATTCTCTCGCAGGCTTAGTCCTATAGATTTGTGTTTATATCTTTTTAGTGTCGCTTATTCGTTTCATCGAGTTTCAAACAGAACTATTCTAAAGTTTCATTTCAAAACTTCGTTTATTTGAAGTAATAAGGATGTACTTACATTGCTTACAAACATGTCTCTTAAATAAAGACACAAGCCTAATTTTCAGTGCAAACCTTCCTAATATAAAATTTTAGATTAAAAAGCAATCTGAACCCAAGATTCTGTAGTACTACTATACAGCAATTTTCATCTCCTATACAAATTAATGAAATTGAAGTGTCTGTTTGTAATGTCAAAAATAAAAATGTAAAAAGAATCGAACCGCAAGATTACAAAAATAAAATTTTTCGACTTTTGGCTGTCTGTCTGACTGGATATTCCGGCTAATCTCTGAAACGGCTGGACCGATTTTGACAGGACTTTCATTGGCAGATAGCTGATGTTCAAAGGAGTAACTTAGCTACTTTTAATAAATAGGGTACCGCGAAAAATAATTCCACGACGAACTCCCGGGCACAGCTAGTATTTAAATAAAACTTCTTATTCCTATTTAATTTTGAAATAAACATATACATACATACATACATAACGTCACGCCAGTTCCCTTGCGGGGTAGGCACAAACAACAGAGTGCCATTTAGGCTTATTCTTACACACCTCACTTGCCTCTTTGACATTCATAACTCTTGTCATGCAAGCTCGTCTGTTCTTAAGGCTCCTGACATCACCTTCTGCTAGTACGCGATCAATTTGATCATGGAAGGTGTGTCGTGGCCTTCCACGACTTCTGCATCCATCCACTTTTGCATTGTATATCTGTTTAGTCATTCTTTCATCATGCATTCTTTCCACATGCCCGAACCTCCGGAGCATTCCTTTCCTTACCTTCACCCCGACACTCTCTTTCAGACCAACTCTCTTTCTTACTTCGGTATTACGAACGCGGTCCGCGAGCGTCACTCCGCAGATTTTGCGCAGTGCTCGCATCTCGACCGCGTTTATTCTACTTTCATGCTCTCTCTTCCATACCCAACTCTCGCTTCCATACGTGAGCGTAGGTACCAGCACCGCGTTGTGTACGGCGAGCTGGGCCTTCTGGCTGAGGTTCTTAACGCCTAGAAGTTTACCTAATGCTCCATTCACACTATTCCCCAAATTCACTCTTCTTTCTATATCAGCGGTGTACCTTCCATCCCTGCTAAAAGCACATCCAAGATATACAATCTCACTCACTTGCTCCAGCATAACATCATCGACCATTATCCTTGCATTCGTTCTGGTTTCTTCTCTTTCAAACACCATAACCTTTGTTTTCTTCGCATTCAAATGTAAGCCTCTCGCCTGACAGTCATCTTTCATCATTGTGACTAGTGTTTGCAGTTCTGATGGCGATTCGGCTAAAAGCACGGCATCATCCGCATATAAATAAACATATGTATGTATTAATTTCATTCATTGGTCATCATATAACAATTTAACGAGTATAATTTCTTTTTCCTTTTTCTTTGTTGCTAAATCTTATATCTTATACTAATATATAAAGATGAAGAGTTTGTTTGTTTGAACGCGCTAATCTCAGGCGCTACTGGTTTGATTTGAAAAATTCTTTCAGTGTTAGATACCCCATTTATCGAGGAAGGCTATAGGCTATATATCATCACGCTAAGACCAATAAGAGCGGAGCACGAATGTTTAAAAAACGGGGGACGACGTCGCAGGCACAGCTAGTAACAGATAATTTGAGAGTTTCCTTTGAGTCAAGTCGCCTGGAAGAGAGAGTTTTACCAAGTAACTATTGTTATGTTGAGCATTTTTGTAATGTTTGTTTTGGTGAACAATAAAGTCTTGTCTATGTCTACTTTCAGGTTGTTTTGGAAGTACCATTGCGCGACAACGATTCTTTGTGGAACGAGCAGTTCGTGATAATATCGGAATGCGAACCTAGGACCTCGATTTACTTAGCGTGCGTAATCGCTGTGCCTGTACTCATACTGATATTCGCTTTTCAATGATTTCTATTGCTGCAGGCAGACTGACGGCCTGATGGAAAGTGGTTGTTACCGCCGCTTATTGACATTTGCAACAACAGAGATGCCATCAACGTGCAGCCGGCTTCGACCTGGCCACTGATGCTGGAATACAGCCCCGGATCTTGAACTTTTTCGAGGGGTGGGGGGGGGGGGGGCAAAAACTGAAAAATACCGCCCCCACTCGCATATATGAATACAATTTCCTGCGGCCAGGCGGCCTGTCGTAAGAGGCGACAAAACAACCCACAGCCAGGTGGTAGGGTATTTGCTCGACTGGATGGCGACCACCCCCGGTCTGGAGTATGCCGCCATAACAACCTTGTGTTGTGTTCCGGCATTAGTGACCAGGTTCCAGTCTCCCTTAAGAGAGCAGCAGCGCATTTGTAGCACCTTTGGTGTTACAAATGTCCATAGGCGATGGTAACCGCTTTCCATCAAGTGGGCCGTCTGCCTGTCTGCTGAACTCCTGCAATAAATAAATAAAAAAAAAAAAATATTTTTACCTTAATCGTCAGACGCCCACTGATGGACACGCGTGCGTCTGTGGTTTTTAACCTATGCGTACGCGCCCCGTGAAAGTAATTTATGTGCTTAAAGTTATGAACGTCACAGTGGTCAAAGTTGCTTTAATAATCTGAATTGAACTATATATAATTATTGTTAAAAGTCAAATTTACATTATTTATGTTACTTACTGACCAGTAAGTCAGGCCAGTAGGTCTTGGGGTCCCAAACTAGGCGAAGCCTGTATTTTGAAGACCAATGCCGATGTTTATAGCCAGAGCCGGGCAGACGTGTATGTGTGTCTGATAATGTCTGATGAGTTGAGTATTTGTGTGCGAAATTTTAATTTGCCGCCCTCTGTTATTATGGTAGCATAATCTAGACTGGTGGCCATCCCGACTGGCAAATGCTTTACCTAGCTGTGAGTGTTTCTGTCGCCTCTTAAGACAGACCGTCCGGCTGAAGGAATTAATATTCCTTCATAGTTTTTACTCGTATATCTGTTTTATTCAAAAACTTCACAAAGAAGTTTTATGAAAATCGGTTCATCAGTACTTATAACCATTCTATAGCCGAGTCTCTATATTATCTTATTATCCATTTTTGAACTTTATAATAGCAGGCAAGGCTTGGAACCGGTTTAAAATTAATCGCTTTTTAAGCGTTATAACCGGTTTTAGTAAACTCTTTCGTTTATATTGTAAACTTTAAATAGAGTATTAAGGTTTTTTTTATTGCTGAAGCACAGCAGACAGGCTTAAGGCCCAACCATGATGAAAAGTGGTTACCATCGCCTATGGACATTAGCAACACCAAAGGTGCTGCAAATATGCTGCCGGTCTTGAAGGAGAAACTGGAACTTGGCCACTAATGCCGGAACACAATTCAAAGTTATTAATGCACCATACTCTAGACCAGGAGTGGTAACCATCTAGTCAGGCAAATGCCCTACCTGGCTGTGGGTTGTTTTGTCGACTCTTACGACAGGCCGCCCGTCCGCAAGAATTAGTACTCTTTTTCCGTTCCTTCAAGAAAGAATACCTATATGATATATTCTGCGACAAATACTTGTTCGACATGACATCTGCTTCTAATATACATATATACATGTGTTTGTGTGCAACTGAAGACTTGGTGTACCGCATGTTTGCAGCAAAAATCATTACAAACCGGTTTGTTCGACAAAACTTATTTAACAAATTCTTGTTGTTAAAAACCGGTTATACGGCTTTTCGGATTCCAAACCCTGTTATTAGGAAACTGAGATTAGTTATGAGTTTTCGTTAAATTCCAACCAGCATTAAGGCAAAGAAATATATGATATATGAACCGGATAAATACGTACGTATAACTAAAAAACGTAATGGTCCGGCGTTCGATTCCCGTCAGGGTAAATATAAACGAACTATAATGTTGCACAATAATCTTTAAAATGTATTTACGGTTATTTTATTTAAATTAATAATTTTGAATATCTTTACATATCATAATTCTGTAGACTTTAAATTATTAAAATTTAAGTTATATTGTTTCCAAACGCTTATTTTACTTTTGACGTTTGCGCTTCGATCAAGTTATATATTTATTGACAGTAACCACAAGAGATAAATGACATAATTGTCGTACTTTATTGTTGTAGGTGACATAATAATGATGTTTTGTGAGTCATGTAACGCACAGACTATTAAACCATCGACACTATACGAAAAATAATACCGCAATTATTATAAGTGCTTATAAAATGGCTTATCTAATATAACATGTAATTGCGTTCATTGAAATGTGGGTATAATTATTACAGGATATAGTATTTCAGCAAAAATATATCGATTTAATTTTATTGAAGTCGATTTTTGTAATAAATCGAGTTGGTAACGCATTAGGACATTACTAATTGATCTGTCATCGAGCTGTCAAAAGCAAAATAAAAGCTTGGAAAGGCTATAAACATATAATAAGGTTGTGACTAATGGAAAAACAATGCTAGGAATGATATTTGTATTATATATTATTTTTATGTATATTTAAGTATTTAAATAAAAACAACTCTGTTTTGGCGGAGCTACGGTTTCCCATTTATTGTACCAAGGCTACGTTCCAGAAAGGACTCGCAACGACCACGTTCATGACCGCGAGTTTTCCCGTTTCACTTGCTTGCGAACGTTACAATCATAAACTCTAGTGGAACGGATTATGAACGAAATACACAAATGCCATTGGTTGATTTGAAAATCGCGCCTTTTTCAATGTCAATCGATAGAGGGAATTAATGCTCTGTGATCAACGCCTACTTCGGATCTCGGATCCACCTCTTGACATGGGTCGTTGTGAGCGTTGTGTGATCGAAAGTGATGACGTCATTAGTGACGTGTTCGCCACGACCACAACGACCGCGGTCGGCTTGTGAAACGGCAGATGGGGCATTTTGGGCCTGGTGAGATACTGAAGCAACGCGTCCCTAGTAATTGAAAGTTCATGAAGTTACAATTTGTCACTGTCACTCATAATGTTATTGATGTAGGCATTTTTTTTTTTTTTAATATGGCCCGTGTGGCCCTGCCTCCCCCTAACGTAGTCAGGGTCTTTGTTTAATATTATTATTATGTAGTCAGACCTTAGCTTATTTTTAATTGTAACTTAAAACTAATGTCTTACATAAAGTATTTTATATATTTTCCTGTGCGGTGTTCTCCAGCAAGTACGATGAAACTACCCATCACCTCGTCTTATTGCGTTCTATGGCCTCCTCGACCAGCCGCATGCAGAACCTCTCCAGGTACGGCCTCGAGTCCTTGCCCGAGATCAAATCAAAAATAGTCTCCTCGGTGATCTTAATACGCGTGGCCGTCTCGAGACCGCACCTGAGTCGATCATACATGGGGCACTCGAGCATGAGGTGTTGGATCGTCTCATCGCCTCCACTGTCACACACGCATGCCGGGCTATTTTTTAATTTAAATCGGTGTAAGTAGGCTGCGAACCCACCGTGTCCGGTGAATGCTTGAAGTTTGCATTTATATCGTTTTAAATACTATTCTAATACGTCTCAATCATAATACAGCGAATACATGTTGAAATACAGTCTAATATTTATATATATACGGTCTTATTCATAGAGTTACAGTAAGTTTGAACGCTTGTTTATGGTTCTTAAAAAAGCATTAAACCTTACTCTATCTCTCTATGCATGAAACCGGTATCATCCAACTCTTAAAATATTTATATTTTATTGCAAGAGCTCAGCGGATAGGCAGTCGACCCACCTGATGGAAAGCAGTTACCATCGTCTTTAGAAATTTGTAACAGTATAGGTGCTACCAATGTGCTGTCGCTTTCTAAAAGACTGGAACCTGGTCACAAATGCCGGAACACATGGTTGTTATGGCGGCATACTCTATACCAGGAGCGGAAGCCATCCAGACAGGCAAATATAATACCCTTCTATTCTTTCATACCTTAACTGTAGGCTTTGCTATTAAACGCTTGTATTTAAATTCCCGCGCTTCGAAAATGCTCGTCTAAACGTCACTGTAAATTCCTGAGTGTCAATCAAATCGACATTTCGACACGCCTACGAGTGGCGCCACCGTCCATACGATACTGTATTTCACTCTCTTCAAATCAAAAATTTACAACGAGCTATCGGTGAGTCGAATCTAATTATTTACAATATTTTTCAAACTATCAAACATTTTCCTACTCCATTATTTGATCAAAACCTTCTAATTAGCCATTAAAATCATTAAAAAAAATACATTTTAAACCTTCTTTACTTTGATATAGTGTTCAATATGAAATGAGAATCGATCCACAAAAGCTCGTGAAGGGAAAGTTAACTTTCATTGCAATTGTTCTGAATCAATGGTAATTGATTGTAACGATGTATATCACTTTCAATATTGCAAGAGTGGACAATTGCTTGGATTGTGTCAATGTAGCATTAAAATAAATTGAATTATATATATATTAGGGTGGCGCAAAAAACCGGCTTTTTTTGAGTCTTGAGTGAAAAAATGTTAGTTTTTGATGTTTTAAGAACTTTACTTTAGATTTTTTCGATCGCGTAACATACACTAGTAAATTTTAACAAATTATGAGCGACCTTTTAAAATAATAAATAAATACGTTTTAACGGTTTTAAGCGCGGTAATTTTATTTGATTTTGGTTTTTCCGACGTTTCGGCCACTTTTCAGTGGCCGTGATCACGGAAGACAAAGATGTCAAGTGTCAACGAGTATTGTTAAAGTTTTATTTAGCCTACCGCCAACTTGTTAATTTAAATTATTTAATTTTAATTTTGTTTATGGTTATTATTCACTCTATGGGAGCCTAATCTAATTTACTACCGCTTCGCAACATGTTATGGCTCGAAGAGAAGAAGCGGCGCAAGAAACTCTTCAGCAAACATTAATTTTATATAATATTAAAATGGGTGGAAGGAAAAAGAAAAGTAATTATCAGTCAAGTTGGTTTGTGTTCCGTTGTACGCAGAAAGAGCTCACAGTGTCTTGAGGTCTGGCAGCTGGTTTTTGCTGGGTTTGGGTCTTAATAGTTTTGATAATTGGATCCCAAACAGGTGGTACTTGCCAACCATCTTCTCTATTGAAATTTGGGTGTTTTTTGATTTCAATAGCCTCACCCATCATTCTAGGTATGAAACGATTCTCTTTTGCGAGGATTTGTGGGTTATCGAATCTGATGTAGTGGTTGGGTTTATCCAGCGTGTGTTCACTGATCGCAGACTTCGTAGACCTTGTGTGTTTCATGTCAGCAATGTGTTCTTTTACTCGTGTTTTTATGCTCCTCTTTGTTTGCCCAATGTATGACAATCCACACTCACAATCAAGCTTGTAGACCCCTGCATCCTGGAGTGGGATATTGCATTTCACAGGTCTCAGAAATTGGGTAATCTTTTTCTGCGGCTTGAAATATGTTTTGATTGAAGCTCGCCTGAGGATGTGGCCAATTCTGTCTGTGACCCCCTTGATGTAGGGTAGGGTAGCAGGGCACCGCTCAACTGAAGGTGGTTTGGGGCCTTTGTGACGTTGGTGTGGAGTCTTCAGCTGATTGCGTTGTAGAACTCGCTTGACATGCTGAAGTTCTCCAGTTATGTGGTTCTCGTCACAAATTTTCTGTGCTCTCTGAAACAAAGATTTGCCCACGGTAGCTAACTGACTAGGATGGTGGTGAGACGAACCATTAGGTATTTATCTGTATGGGTAGGTTTCCTATACACCGTATGACCAAGAGTATTGTCAGGGTTCCTTAGGATGAGCACATCCAGAAAATTTAATTTATTATTTGCCTCTAGTTCCATAGTAAATTTAATATTACTGCTAATGGAATTGATATGATCTAGAAATGCAGAGACTTTATCGTTTGGGAGGACGGCAAAAGTATCGTCTACGTACCTTTTATACATCTTCGGCTTAGCCGGAGCGGTATACAGTGCCTTCTGCTCGAAGTCTTCCATAAAAATGTCAGCCACGACAGGAGACACCGGTGAGCCCATGGCTACACCGTTGATTTGGTCGTAGAAGCCGTAGTCCCACACGAAATAGCCTGATGTGAGGTAATGTTTTAGTAGATCTGCATATTCCTCAGGCATGTTATTATCTATTAGCTTCCTTTTGACAATCTCAATGCAGTCTTCCACTGGTAAACTGGTAAATAAGGACTGAACATCAAAACTGACTAGTACTTCATCCTCAGCCAATGTCAAATTTTCAATTGCGCTGATGAAGTCGAAGGAATCCTTGACATGGTAGGGTGTGTTGCTACTGAAAAGTGGCCGAAACATCGGAAAAACTAAAATCAAATAAAATTACCGCGCTTAAAACCATTAAAACGTAGTTTTATTATGTATACAAGTCGCGAAAACTTAAGAAAAGACCTTTTAAAATTCAAATTTTGAACTGAAACTTTCAGAAACTTATTATTTTTTGGTCTGTAAAGTTATACCGTGACGAAAAAAAAATTGAATAACAAACATCTCATTTTTGGCGATTTTTGAAATCTTAAAAAATTTGCACCGACCTCTTAAAATTTTCTGAGCTTTCCTTTGAAGTGATTTCTTAAAACTTCAAAAACTAATATTTTTCACTCGAGACTCAAAAAAGTCGGGTTTTTTGCGCCACCCTAATATATATATATATATATATATAGGTATATGTATGTATATATTTGGGTGATTTTTATTTCGACTATTTTTTTGTCGGTCCCCACCGAAATTTTGTTTTATATGTCGGCTGGAAAAAACCCAGAAAGTTAAAGCCCTTAATATTAATTATAAGTACTTTCCCTCAGCGTGAAAAGAAATTCCATATAAAATACACATAAATCAAGATATATTTTAATTTCCATAACTCAGCCGCATTTTATCACATCGGGCTTGGTCGCGATTTACTCAGAATTAAACAATCTTCAATAGTGTCCACTGCAGCGAAAGTAACTTATACTAGTGAGTTGGTACCCGTAAGTGTAACTTATACTAGTTAGTTGGTACACGTAAGTGTAACTTATACTAATGTGTTGGTACCCGTAAGTGTAACTTACACTAGTGAGTTGGTACCCGTCATCGAAGTTGATTTTCACCTAAAATTCTAGTATTTTTGCTGTGTATTCTTCGAAGCAATGGACTTTACAAAAAAAATACAAATAGCAAATTTGTTCGAAATTTAATTTCCTACAAAAAAGTCTAATTGCTTAGATCAATATTTTCTGAGATATTGAATTTCTAACTTGCGCAACGCGTTATCGCTGTTTAAAGAAGCGGCAATAAAATTGCCCAGCAACACGTCAAGCTAAAAAAGTTTTTTTTTTCGTCATAATTATTTATCTATCTCAAGTTTTTTTTTCAATACACCTATAAGTCGATATACAATTACCTTTCCAAGAATAAATGGAGTCGCAACAAACAACAAATATTGTTACCGTCGCAATAATGACATAATAAAATTAATACTGCGACATATCTTTATCCGTGCAGGAACGGAGAAAGAATACAATTTCCTGCGGCCGGGCGGCCTATCGTAAGAGGCGACAAAACAACCCACAGCCAGGTGGTAGGGCATTTGCCCGACTGGATGACTACCGCCCCTGGTCTAAAGCATGTCGCCATAACAAACTTGAATTGTGTTCCGGCATTAGTGACCAGGTTCCAGTCTCCCTTAAGAGGACAGCAGCGCATTTGTAGCACCTTTGGTGTTGCAAATGTCCATAGGCGATGGTAACCGCTTTCCATCAAGTGGGCCGTCTGCCTGTCTGCTGAACGCCTGCAATAAAAAATAAAAAAAATCTTCATAGATTCATTACATGTTATGCAAAATGGAAATGCTAGACATTAACTCCATGTATGTAGGCCTAAGTTCTATGCCTCTGCATAGCTTGCCCAACGAGTTATAATTTTCATTATAAGATTCCGCATTATAATTTTGATTGATTTAATCTCTTTTTGAACTTAATTAATCAAAATATACATAACAGTTAAAAATAAACTAAGTTCTAAATAAATTAATATAAACTAAAATTAAACTATACTATAAATATAACTATACTTACAAAATAACAATCTATAAGTAAAAAGAGAGTTGGTCTGAAAGAGAGTGTCGGGATGAAGGTAAGGAAAGAAATGCTCCGGTGGTTCGGGCATGTGGAAAGAATGCGTGATGAAAGAATGACTAAACAGATATACAATGCAAAAGTAGATGGATGCAAAAGTCGTGGAAGGCCACGACAAACCTTCCATGATCAAATTGATCGTGTACTAGCAGAAGGTGATGTCAGGAGCCATAAGAACAGACGAGCGTGCATGACAAGAGTTATGAATGTCAAAGAAGCAAGTGAGGTGTGTAAGAATAAGCCTAAATGGCGTTCTGTTGTTCGTGCCTACCCTGCAAGGAAACTTGCGTGAAGTTATGTATGTATGTATGTATAATTAAATAAATAAACTCCAGTTCGCTGTCGGCGGGGAGCGAGCGCAAAATGCTGGCCGCATTTCCACGTTGGATGGTAACGCTGATACTCTGCCTTAGATTCAAGCCGGCCTTTTGGTCACACGAGACCTCAATTAGACGCGTTGAGAGGTCTTGATAGAGGTGATGAGCTCCAGGCCCCAACGGCTAGGATTTCAACCCTGAAAGCCATAAATATGTACTCATTACCAATGGTCACATATTTGGGGTGTTTTATTGCCTCCTGGTGTGCGACAGCAGCCCCGGCTGTCACGGCTATGACTAGAAGATGGGAAGCCGCCAAAGTACCAACACAAGTTGCGTCCCATACTAAGGGGCGTACCATCTTCCATGCCACCAACATTCCATATTTCTTTTTTAAATCTAAACATAAAATTAATTAAAATTCTCATCACATACTTGTCAATCGAGTAAAAGTCAATTTATTAACCAACAGATTTATGAGGTGAGATTATCACAGAAATATTCAATTCCTTTATGTTGAACGACGTTTAAGACCATCGCACAATTGAAATTTGCTCAATTACCTTGATTGATTGTCCATTGGTCTGGTATTAATATAATATTAATATAGATTTATGATAAGCTGTTGATTAGATTCTCTTTTATATAAAGCTCATGTTATGGAAAAACATCATAAGCGACAGAATTTAGGTATTTCACATTTTTATTGCAACACAGCAAAAAAAAATATAATTAGTAAAATAGCTCTCCTTTTAAATTTTTTATAATATGTCGCTTACGAAGTTCTTATAACAGGGCCCCCCAATTCTGCTGTTACAATTGCGTCAAAATATTCGATCACTGCCCTCATAATGGCTGTTTCCATTCAACAAAACAATTGACGCCATCGCATTTTCTGACGATACTGTAATAGCAGAATTAAGACCCAGAACTTCAGCGTGAGTGCAGGACTTGTAACTATATTTTTTTTGCTGATATTGAAATCTTTACATAATACCTATAATATATCATGGGTTAGAATAAAAAACATAAGGGTTCGATTTTTGGGAAAGTGACTATAGAACCCGAAAAGCAATAGTCGAATAAAACTTTATTTTCCAATTTATCAATATTTACCAATTGTATAATATCCCCCTCATCCACTGATGTTTGAATTATGAATTAGTTTCCTAAGATACAATTCCAATACCATCATAGGTTATACTCACGTATAAAATATCCAATAGACGCATGAGCAATGACCCATCAAACAATTCAATTCAAATTACAAGTCAAACAAAACTTTACTGCCCATTTTCCCAATGCTTACCAATCGTATCTTATCCCCTTCATCCACTGATTTATTAATTGCGCATTAGCGTCCTAAGACACAGGTCTAATACCATCAAAGGCTATACTCACGTACTGAATATCCAATAGATGCATGAGCAATGAATCATAAAACAATTCAATTCAAATTACAAGACAAATAATACGTTATTGCCCATTTTGGCAATGTTTACCAATCGTATCTTATCCCCTTCATGCACTGATGTATTCATTGTGCATTAGCGTCCTAAGACAGGTCTAATACCATCATAGGCTATACTCACGTATAAAATATCCAACAGACGCATGAGCAATGAACCATCAAACAATTCAATTCAAATTACAAGTCAAACAAAACGTTACTGCCCATTTTGGCAATGTTTACCAATCGTATCTTATCCCCTTCATCCACTGATGTATTCATTGTGCATTAGCGTCCTAAGACACAGGTCTAATACCACCATAGGCATAGTATAATAATACTCACGTATAAAATATCCAACAGACGCATGAGCAATGAACCATCAAACAATTCAATTCAATTTATAAGTGAAACATAACTCTACTGCCCATTTTGCCAATGTTTACCAATCGTATATTATCCCCGTCATCCACTGATGTATTCATTGTGCATTAGCGTCCTAAGACAGGTCTAATACCACCATAGGCATAGTATAATAATACTCGCGTATAAAATATCCAACAGACGCATGAGCAATGAACCATCAAACAATACGTTACTGCCCCTTTTGGCAATGTTTACCAATCGTATCTTATCCCCTTCATCCACTGATGTATTAATTGTGCATTAGCGTCCTAAGACACAGGTCTAATACCACCATAGGCATAATATAATAATACTCACGTATAAAATATCCAACAGACGCATGAGCACTGAACCATCAAACAATTCAATTCAAATTATAAGTCAAACATAACTCTACTGCCCATTTTGCCAATGTTTACCAATCGTATCTTATCCCCTTAATCCACTGGTATCTTAATTATGCATTGGCGTCTTAAGATATCTAAGACCTAATATAGATATTTTATGTATTAGATCCAGATGCATCTAATATATAATATAGCTACGCTCAAGTATAGAATATGTAAGTACATAATATGTAGATGCATCGGCAATGAACCGTCAAACAATTCAGTTCAAATTACAACCATTTAGCCTTGCTCCTTCAAGCAGAACATAAAACCACCATTGTAGCATAAAGGTCGTTGCAGACTTAATAGCATAAACGGTTTAAATTGCAATTGATTTATTCGTAATACGTTATGAATGTGAATTCTTACTGCTTATTGAATATTCTTGATTTTATTTACTTATTTATTTCAACAATACAACAGATAACAATCGATAACTCCTTAACGTAATATATTTTGTGACGTATTAGGTCTATATTGGAATTCAAGTGTTTTTTGGAACGAAGTTCCTTATTGCGCGTTGTGAAAGGGGGCTAGACGGAAAAAATTCTTACGAAAAGTTGTCACGACACTTTTTGCTATTGTAAGCTGTGCGGCGTCGCATGTTTCTCTGTCTGTCTGTCTGTCTCTCTCTCTCTTATAGAGAGAGAGAGACAACTTAATTTGTTATATTTGTTAATAATAAGTTTATATAACATTATATTTGTTAATAATAAAAAAAATATTATTATAACTTAAAAAAAAAAAAAAATATTACAATTCCTTCACTAATTAATCGAAAGGAACTTCGTTCCATCCGGGTGTCCCTTGACACCTCTCAAGTTTTTATTTTTATATTAAATGGGTTTGCGTTTGACCACGATCATGTCCAATGCCGGACGATGATGCGGTCGAAGATGGAGCACGCTTACCTAGTACCTATTCACACGAGACTCGAAGATAATCTGGATTGTACTTGTCGGGAAACACGGACTCTGCCGTACGTAGAAGTAACGTGGAGGCGAAACGTTTAGTACGTACTGGTAGCGTTTCCACTGTGAAACGATGGCGTAGACCAGAGAGCCTTGTTGTCCGAAAATGGAACGGTGTAGGAGGTGCATGCTGACACTTGAACGTCAAAATTATATTTTCACAAAGAAAATTATATTAATATGACCGCGACTTCGTCTACGCTTGATTTAAAATTCCCGCGGGATTCGCGGGACCCAAAGTATCGCAGCAATCCTTTTAGTGAAAACTGTGTCGGAATAAGCTAATTTTTTTGCACCCGAACAACTTCAAACCGCTCCCGGTAAAATTTCCGCGGGATTCCCGTCATAAAAAATATCAAACACTTTATTACATAAAATTTACTATCAAACAGTGATAAATCACATTGGAATTCGATTTTTTAATCTGGCTATTTTTTTATTTTTTTTTATTGCAGGAGTTCAGCAGACAGACAGACGGCCCACCTGATGGAAAGCGGTTACCATCGCCCATGGACATTCGCAACACCAAAGGTGCCACAAATGCGCTGCTGCTCTCTTAAGGGACACTGGAACCTGGTCACCAATGCCGGAACACAACACAAGGTTGTTACGGCGGCATACTTTAGACCAGGGGTAGACCATATTTTAAATAATTCCCAGAAAAATTCCCACGAGATCCCCGGGAAAAAAAGTAGCGCAAATTTTTAGTCTAAGAATTTGCTGTCAATTATCTAAAACCACATCGAAACTGGCCCAGTAATTTTACGTGAATCCTGAACAAACAGATAAGGAATCTAAATTTCATCGTGTTCTCCATCGTTAGTATAGTCTATTCCAGTAGTTTTGCGCTGGATCGGCTGGGCGTAACTATGTTCTAAATCTCAGCCTTTCCAACACATTCAAAGCGCAGGGTCGTCAGGGAGGAGGGGGTTTTTAGTGGGTATTGGGGTTGCTCGCCCGTGCAGCAACGCTCGGAGTCTTCCACACTATTCTGTGACGTCGATCGCGGACGGAGCGCTGCCAAGAGCATACTATTGCTGCAGTGTTATCGCCCCCGACCGACGCGTGTCGTTCCCCTAGCAACGACCCAGTTTGTGCGTAAATCGGTTAAGCATTTTCCCTCGCCTCAAAACCAAAAAAAAAAAAAGTCTATTCCAGTAGTTGTTTTTTATAAATAGCTCCAATATACACGTCATGTTTAGAATTTTATTATATTATAGATATTTGTAATAACTGGTGGTCGCCTGTGGTGGAAATTCGACCATAATAATTTGTTGTCAAAGTTTCACCAAGGCAACAATAAAAAATACATGGTAGTGTGTGTAATGTTTTTTTTTAAATTTAATGTATTTTTTATGCATAATTAAAAAAAATTGGCATTCGTCGCTTCGTCTCTATATAAACTATAAGTGTGCGAAATTTCACAAAGGTTTTGCTTCACGTGTTGATATATAAATATGATTTTAAAATGACAGTTGGTCTGAAAGAGAGTGTCGGGGTGAAGGTAAGGAAAGGAATGCTCCGGTGGTTCGGACATGTAGAAAGAATGCATGATGAAAGAATGAATAAACAGATATACAATGCAAAAGTGGATGGATGCAGAAGTCGTGGAAGGCCACGACACACTTTCCATGATCAAATTGATCGTGTACTAGCAAAAGGTGATGTTAGGAGCCTTAAGAACAGACGAGCGTGCATGACAAGAGTTATGAATGTCAAAGAAGCAAGTGAGGTGTGTAAGAATAAGCCTAAATGGCGCTCTGTTGTTCATGCCTACCCCGCAAGGGAACTGGCGTGAAGTTATGTATGTATGTATGTATGTATTTTAAAATGAGTTTATAAGAGTTTTGTACTGAAACAGTACTATGTATCAATGCAAATGAGGTTATAAGATTTGTATCGTTTGTACCACGGCAGTACATTTGAAGCGATCAGGCCGGTGAGGCAGTGAGTGTCATTCCCTCATTTGTCCCGTTCAAAACTAGTTCGGAAATGTTCGTTAAGAATCGGATGTGCTCGGCCTCGGTCACCTCATTTTACTCGCAGTCGTACATGTCATGTTGTCCCTCTTTATCATGTGAACATCCGTAGAGGCGTTATTGTACTGTTGTCCTCGTTCCGTCCGTACCTTGAGTAGTAGCGCGACAAAATATTTGAAGCATTATTTTTTTGATTTTGTACCGTACTAATACAAATGGATTTTGTACGCGACAAATGTATCGGCTCGTACGTGTCCGACGCAACTCTACCTCCACCCTATACGAATCACCCTAAGCTAGTAAGGCAATGGATTCACAAACATTCATTTACACAATGTCAGTTGCTAGGTTTCCAAATTGCACATCTGAGTAGTTTCTGCGAAAATATGATAGTATTATACGAAGACAAGAGAGACATGACGTTTTGATAGGGCTACTGTTTTATCCAAAATGGCAACAAAAGCTTCAAAATACGCTCCGTTTTCCCAGATGAGGTTGTACAGTCCTAAACGGTACTCATCGAAGCATAAATAGTGAGTAGATTGTGCATCGGTTCAGTTTCATAGCGGTAATTTAAAATCTTCCATACTTTACAATTTCCATTGGCGCAGCAAATATGGGTTAGGATCTGCTGTATTATTACCAGTTAATTTGCCTTACAAATGATATAAAATTGAGATGATTAATTGTTAAAAGTTTATATTTTTTTATCTGTGCAGGAACGGAGAAAGAATACAATTTCCTGCGGCCTGGCGGTCTGTCGTAAGAGGCGACTAAACAACCCACAGCCAGGTGGTAGGGTATTTGCTCGACTGGATGGCAACCACCCCTGGTCTAGAGTATGCCGCCATAACAACCTTGTGTTGTGTTCCGGCATTAGTGACCAGGTTCCAGTCTCCTTTAAGAGAGCAGCAGCGCATTTGTAGCACCTTCGGTGTTGCAAATGTCCATAGGCGACGGTAACCGCTTTCCATCAAGCGGGCCATCTGCCTGTCTGCTGAACTCCTGCAATAAAAAAAAATACAAGCTTCTGACCGTGACTTCTTTCGCGTGGAATAGTTTAAAAATGTTTGATCTTAGCGTGATGATATATAGCCTATAGCCTTCCTCGATAAATGGGCTATCTAACACTGAAAGAATTTTTCAAATCAGACCAGTAGTTTCCGAGATTAGCGCGTTCAAGCAAACAAACAAACAAACTCTTCAGCTTTATATATAGTACAAGATTTTAAGCAATAGTAAATGAAAACCCAGATTACGTCGTGTGAGGTAACGTTAGTCATATTTTAAAAATATTTAGTAGGTACATGGGCGCCGACCTAGTTACACTCGGCGGTTTTTAAATTTATATAACTACTAGCGGCCCCGGCAGGCGTTGTCCTGCTTTGAAAAAAATAAAAATCTACAACCCGATCTCAGCGCTACCTACCGGTTCTAATTGCGAATCTAAACCATCCTGGAACCCACTCAGACACACAAAAATAAAATCACCAAAATCGCACCAGGTGATTAGGAGGATTCTAGAACCCGATCTCAGCGCTATCTACCGATCCTAATTGCGAATCTAAACCATCCGGAAACCCACTCAAACACACAACAACAAAATCACCAAAATTGGTCCAGGTGATTAAGAGGATTCTAGAACATGATCTCAGCCCCACCTACCGGTTCCAACGGGATAAAAAGTATCCTATGTCCGTGTGGGGCGCTATAGCCTACGGAAAAAATGCTGGTTCAATTTGTAATGGACTGTATGAGAGAAATATGACCTAGATCCTTGCACTAGAAAAGTAGAAGCTCCACCAACCTTGAGATCCGCCCTCGCCTGGCTCGGTTCAGGTTACACACAGGAACAGCACACGGCACTAATCTCCACCTTAGAGCTAACACTTTTAACAAGTCTAAGTACATATAATAAGTTCTTGGCACGGCCAGTAATCACAATGAGTATAATGAATATTATTCAAAAATTATGAGCGCACGGCGCGTTGTAGTCTCTTTAAGACGTCGACAGTAAGAGTTCAAAAAAAGGCTGCTCCTACCCTGCTCTGTAGTGGCCGTCGCTTCACACAGAAGGAGGGTAGACAGCAAAATTGATGGAGCGATGTTCTACCTACTTTATACTAGGCAAGGACCGAACAGTCCGTCTCCTGGTTCTAAGCTACTTCCCCACCAATTTTCAGCCAAATTGGTACAGCCGTTCTTGAGTTATAAATAGTGTAACTAACACTACTTTCTTATATATATACATACATATATATATATATATATATATATATATATATATATATATATATATATATATATATATATATATATATATATATATATATATATATATATATATATATATATATATATAATATACAAACATATTTACATGAATGGCTCGTTTAAAGTTATGAGAAATATTTTTGAATCTTACCTCCATATTCGTATGTCCAATAGCACTATCTCACCATTTTTGGAGGTATTAGTAGATTATCATCTTTAGCAACATGCAAAACGCTACCGCAACAAGACAGATGTGACGAGTGTCTTAAAAGTATTTATTAACCGCAAGAACCGTTCAGTATTGTAACGATGTGGGATATATTCTATTAAATGTTTTGAAGTGAAACTTCTATTTAGACGAAGTGTCTTAGGATTTTTCTGTCACAATAAAGCGTTACGTACGTATAAATTTAAACTAGACGTGGTGAAAGGCTGCATAATGTTAGAGTAGATTATGGATGCGTTTTTTTGTTCCGGATCGAATTCAATTTGTTGTTTGATAAAATAAAATATGTTTAAATAAAAATGCATTCATTAAAATGTACCTAACTTAAACAAATCATAATTTGCAGTAAACCTGCGAAAATCGAAATGTTTGCTGGGACACATAGTAGAAGTGAAACTTTAGCGGACAAGCGGCAAAACGAATCGCAACAAAGTTTTAACTTGAAGTTTTACGGGCAGGTTTTCAAATTGGACAAGTACATTTACAATCTGCCGGTAAAACTTCATGTTAAAATTTTGTTGCGATTCGTTTTGCCACTTGTTCGTTGAAGTTTCACTTCTACTATGTGTCCCAGCACATATTTTTTTAGGATTAGACACTCTAGAACAAAATATTACTCGCCTGGGTGTAAAACTGCTGATTCAGAATCGTATTATGATCAAATGCATATCTAGGTATAATTATGTACCTAGCAGATGCGCGAGGTGAAAATTCGGCTAGCATAAGGCAGTTGAAAAACATAGCATATGATGCAAGCAGCCACTACACCGCTGTTGAAAAAACTCGCGATGAATTTTCTTACTACAATTTGTAGTTTTCATTTTGCAATGTGACTGCATATTTTGAAACAAAAGCCGGTGCCCGATCGGGTTATGAGTTGCTATGTCACCCAATATGTGTAGAAAGCCGCCAAGCGTAAGAGATAGTAATACAGTAATATATGCACGAATAAAAAACGTAGGTGCCAATTAATGGATGGCGCTTTCGACCTTTTGGTCGCAAGTTTCTTAAAGGTATGCTATGAAGAAATGAGTTGTATGAAGTCCATGCCTCTGGTACATATTATACGTTTTACATTTTAAAATACAGTAGTTGATATTTGGCAGTTGTCAAGTGTCAAAGTGACAGACTTATAATACGATTCTGCAAATGTGTCCCTATTTATCTTTTTTTTATTTATTTTTTTATTGCTGGAGTTCAGCAGACAGGCAGACGGCCCACTCGATGGAAAGCGGTTACCATCGCCTATGGACATTTGCAACACCAAAGGTGCTACAAATGCGCTGCTGCTCTCTTAAGGGAAACTGGAACCTGGTCACTAATGCCGGAACACAACTCAAGTTTATTATGGCGACATACTTTATAGACCAAGGGTGGTAGCCATCCAGTCGGGCAAATGCCCTACCACCTGGCATATCTTATGATATTGTCATGTATCTACTGGCAGGTGCAAGCCAGTGCGATATTCTAACACTTATCATCTACATTGTAGCGGCCAGCAGGCGGCCTAAGCGATATAACCGTGGCAAGCCGCCTTTACGTTATTCGCCGCCCGCGCCGCACGTACGTCGCCCCTCTTCCTCCGACAGCTAAACGCTGTCGACAGAGAGTCTGTCCCGGTCAGCGCGCGAGAGCAGTCTTGTCGCGGTTACTTTGAATGCGGTACGACTTTTACGCGCAGCAGCTGTTGTACCTTTTTTTCAAATATAAAATGTGCTGCAAAAAGTATAGTTTCATTACACAAACCGGCAACCATACACCACAACATGTATTTACGTTAATGTATATATTTGTATGTATCAAGGTATATTTTAAATAACACAAAACTTTCACGCATTTATAATATTTGAGTGGTATTTTGTATGTGATTTTTTTCAATTTTCAAGAAAGGTGCTCAGTTAGACTATTTTCACTCAATATAGACAGCGAAGATTTTTCTTAATCAATTTAATGTCTATAATTTGTGTCGAAATTGTGTAACGTATTTGATTTATTGAGAGCAAATGAATAAATTATATGTGTGTCGTACGAGACCACGGGCCATAAAGATGGCCCGAACATTTGGAGGGCTTGCGTGGGGCCATGGGAAGGCCAACACGTAGAGACAAATTTTAATGTAAATGTGGCGTGACACTGACCGGCGATTATCCCTGTTTACACCCAAGGACAAGCCCCGGCCAGTGTAAGACTATTGTGGGAAATGAGGACAAAAAGTACCGGGCTATTGGGGTGAATTGCTAGAGGTCTGGGAATATGGGGACTATGGCGTCTGCCCGTCGCAATGTTCGGGGAATATGGAAAAATGGGCAGACGGTGACTCACCACTCCCTGCATGGGCCCCTAAAAATGCCATAAAGACAGGGGCAACATGGGTGTGAGTGGCTAAGGGGTGTAGATAGGTGGTCTGCAGGTTCACCGAAGCTACTTCTGATGTGATGCTAGAATATTATTATTATTAAGTATCACATTCATATTAGTAATACGAATTTGCTAAACTGGCTGTTTTAACTCTTCATTATCTTTTAGTAGCATAATCTTTAAAGGATATTTTATTAAATAATAATACATTTTGTATAAAAATATTTTATTTAGTGACAAGACTTTTGTGTTTTATTAACTAAAGCAACAAGCTTATAATAACATTATATAACGAGTAATAATAGCTGCTAAGAAATCTAAGTGATTCTCTGGAGGTGAGTTTCACCATTTTCATAGCTTTATGATCTATTCAGATAACAGATGGCAGAATATTACTTACACAAAAATGTCGATCGCACAATAAAAAACATGACTCAAACACCTAGAAAACTAGAAATATAGATGGCGCCACAGTTGATTTTTGTTTCGATTTTCGATGTTTTATTATTGAAATCATATTTTTAGACTAATTAATAGTTAGAAATTGAAAACTGTAATAAGTTTTATTTCATCTTTTGATTGGTTTCGTAACAAACTATCAATGTTTACCTCTATATTAAAATTGTTTTATAAACCATCACTTCTCAGAAAAGTAAATTGTTTTTCTTATAATCGTTGTAACTTTTTTATTTTTAACAGATTTTTAGGTCAAGATTAACGGTTTTACAACCTTTAAGAATTCGGTTACAAAAATGAAAAATTTAATGATTAAATTCAAAATGAGAATGGTTTCTGAAAAATGATGGTTTGTACCTTATGACAATTGACATTACAAGTATATTTTAAACAATAAAACCTCAAAAAGCAAGAGAAAAATTACTTCTAGCGCCATCTGTGGTGAGTAGAATCTTTGAGCGCCAGTTACGTTTTTTAATGAGTGATTAAAGTTCCTATATCATTTTTTCAAGGTTATATCTATTGTTTAGTTAACCTACCGCTGATGGTGAAACTCACCTCCCATTATTTTAAATAAATGCTACACAAATTACAGTAATTATCTTAAATGTTACAGAGGCTGTTTATGTGATACTAGTCATAGTTACTTATTGTTACTATTCTTAAATATAGATCTATATACAAAACGTGCTGTTTTAATTATACACAGAATCACTTATGCTACAATAATTTATGTATATCAGCTGTGCAATTTCAAAACCTAGTAACTGCCATTGTTTTTCAAATTAATGTTTGTGGGCTATTGTCTGAGGCATTTGCTGACGTATTGTGCTTGTCAAAATATGTAAGCATTGTATCGAAAAATTTTGTGTGCAGTGTAAAGTTTCTTCGAATGCACTAGCTAGCTTTTAAAAGGCGACCGATAATATCGAAATTATTAAAACCTTAAAAACTCAATTTAAAAGTCACACTCACTCTCAAAGTTAGATCAAATCATATTTTTAATAAATAAGTACATTGTGTTTTGTAGACGAACCTTCCATGTCCATAACACAAAGCCAGTCTTTTTGGGAGCGACGTTATATTTCGATAGTTTTTGCTGGTTTTGGCAGGCACAAAATACTGGTTAATGTTTAGTAACATAATAAATGTATAGGTAACCACTAATTTAAAAAACAATGTTAGTTGCTTGGTTTTAAACTTGCACAGCTGATTTGTACTAAACAATTTGGAGACATACTACATTTAGCAACGAAGAACTTTTATCGAATTATTTTTATCGAATACCAGTTATGGTAAAGCGAACTTTGAACTAAGTATATACACATATAATGATCAAATCCCTAAGGACGCTGATCAATTTATGCGAGATGTTACAATCACAACTCTGTGGGTGATTTCCCTGAAGAAAGTTAGTGATTTCATCAAATCACTGAAATGTCTTAGTGAAGCTATGAAATGAACAAGTCAGGATTCGCACAGCTCTATATTTCGCTTATTTCCACTTCCCTTCACCTGACTGTGCCACTCCGGCGACCGCGTCAGCAGCGTCGCGTTTCTGACGTGACAACACTACCGCAGAAGTCGTGAGGGGCGATCGAAGGTCGAGACCAGTAACCAGTGCACAGTGAGTTAGGTTAGGTTAGCTTTAGACCCATATACCCGTCCCTGACATAAGGGCGAAGGACAGAACACCGAAGGGATTTTGTGGTATCTCCAGTGTTAGTGCTCCCTGCCGTGTTTCTCGCGCGGTGTATAGTCCACAAAGAGATTTACAAAACAAAGAGTTAGCTTCAGACCAAAGCGCACGAGCCGAGCGTGCCGCGGCAGCAGCCGGCGGGTGCCAGAATAGATTGGTCACCATTTATTCATTGATATTTATTTAAACGATGATTAAAAGTTGGTTGTGACACTCGCCGGCCGATGCTGTTCAGCAGTATCACTGCGACCTAACACTTCACTGCGTACCTACTATATATTTGACCATGATTTCCTAAATAAAGAGATTTGATCAAATCAGTTACTTTCTTTGGCGATATTACTCTACAGATTATAGTATTATTTCATTATAACAGTTGAGAATTTTGATCGAATCCCAGTTTTTGTCATTTCCCTGCGACATATAGATTGCTATTCAATGGGTAGAAACCAACTATTTTTTCACTTTACTATTCTAGTTTTCTTGATTTAAAACTCGTTAAAACTATAGACAACGGGAGCGACGTCGTTCAATCCATGCAGAGGAGTTTAAACGTCCGTTTGGGGACATTTAAACAAATGGATAATTTAATTAAAACTTTTGTTGGTCGATTAACTGTCATTGATATTGTATATTATATCTGAAATAAAATTAAGCCTAAACTCGGTTCTATAGTTTAAATTACCATTGATCATACGGGCCTTCTTCCATGGTTTTATTTTGTACCAATTTGGGACACTAAATAAATCAATAAAATTGTCGCGGCGATTATAACGTATATTGTGCACATAGGCTTATTAGTACGATCGCGACCTCATCAAATAATACTTAAAATTCAAGGTCTTTTAGAAGAATGGCGGCACAAAAAAATCTTGATATACTGTTATAAAATTATCATATAAAATTCACTTTTATATATGACACTAGCGGTTCCGGCAGATGTTGTCCTGCCTTGAAAAAATAAAAATCTAGAACCCGATTCCAGCGCCACCTACCGAGTCTAATTGTGAATGTACATCATCCCCGGACTCACTCAAACACATTTTTTTTTAACCTAGGTTACGGTAAGTTTTAGTAGGGATACCTAATTTTTTTCTAATAATAAATAGAGCCTATATTACTAAGGGGTAATGTAGCATTCTAATGGTGAAAGAATTTTTGGAATCGTCACAGTAGTTTTTGAGTTTGTTCGTTACAAACATACTAAAATACAAATCTTTCCTCTTTATAATATTAGTATAGATTAGTAATGCCTGATCAACTTCGTTCGCGTTGCCGGCTACTTTTGCAGCGCCAAAAAAACACGATCACAGCGCCACCTTTGAAGCTATATTCTGTTGCAACCGAAAGTTGTCCGAAAATTACAGGTTGAATCCTAGTTCGGAACTTTTCTTTTATGTTTGTTTGTAGGCCGACTGGCAAACGGATCACCTGGTGGTAGGTGGCTACCGTCGCCCATGGACATCTGCAACACTAAGGCAGCCAATGCGTTGCCTACCTCTTTGGTTACTTGACGGACTGCAAGTAATCGTATTTCATTCGTATGTGTTCTTTACATCTTTTCTTTTCTTTATTTCTATATTCATATATGTGGAAAGAATGCATGATGAAAGAATGACTAAACAGATATACAATGCAAAAGTGGATGGATGCAGAAGTCGTGGAAGGCCACGACACACCTTCCATGATCAAATTGATCGTGTACTAGCGGAGGGTGATGTCAGGAGCCTTAAGAACAGACGAGTGTGCATGACAACAGTTATGAATGTCAAAGAAGCAAGTGAGGTGTGTAAGAATGGACCTAAATGGCGCTCTGTTGTTCGTGCCTACCCCGCAAGGGAACTGGCGTGAAGTTATGTATGTATGTATGTATGTATGTTCTTTACATTCTTCGTCTTTATATACTATGGCTATGAATAAATGATTTTTTTAAATTCATCTATCCCATGGAGAAGATATCATATATCGGGATAAAAAATATCCTGAATTAACCCGGGATACAAGCTAGCTCTGTATATTTTTGAAGTAAAACTTCTTTAGAATCGTTGTGATTTGAAACTCGATGAAACAAAAAAGCGACACTAGTAAGAGATAAACACATAAAGCTAAAGGACAAAGCCTGCAAGAGAATAAGATACGAGTTTTACATCGTGCAGCACAGATTAGAGAGTCAATAAGACCGATGATTAAACATAGGTCCAATTTGGACCGAAATAAAACTGATAGTAATATTTTTTAGAATTATAATAATTATGTTGACGGAACCAGGAGCCGTTTGTCAGAAGCCTTAAGAACAGACGAGCGTGCATGACATGAGTTATGAATGTCAAAGAAGCAAGTGAGGTGTGTAAGAATAAGGTGTTCTGTTGTTCGTGCCTACCCCGCAAGGGAACTAGCGTGAAGTTATGTATGTATGTATGTTGACGGATGTAGGCTAAAGGAATCATATTTATATCAATAAAAGTTAAAGAAGAATTATCTGTGATTCTCACAGATAATTCTCTGAAGATTCACTTCTGCTGCGTGTTAACTGCACACATACACATTTTTTTATTAATTAAGAAGCTGGCAAATAAGAAGATGGCCCAGCTAATGAATTGTGGTTACCATCGCCTTTTACGACATCAGGGACGAGCCAAGATTTTGACAGTATTTGAAATGGGGTAAAGAGGATTGGGGGATGAGAAAGATGGATCAAACAAGAGGAATGGGAGAGAAAAATGAGACGGGGAGACGTCTCTCTCGATCCCCCGATCCCACTCTTCCTGTCTGATCCGTCGATGGTTACCGTCGCTCTGGAACGGGTCCATCCGTACCGTACCGTCGCTGATGGAAAATGTTACTGGACTTATAAATGGAACACATTTCAAGGTTGTTATGGCAGCACGCTCTAGACCAGGGGTGGGAGCGATCCAGCCGGCGAATATCCTACCACCTGGCTAGGATATGGGATATGGGCACCTGGGATATGGAAGATTGGATACGGGAAGGAGGGGGGTTGTGAAAAAAATGTTTTCTGCATGGCTTTACGAGTGTCGAGTTTTATTTACGACACAAGCAAGAGTTATTTAGTTTTTAATTAATAAATTTTAATTTTAATTATTTAACTGACACGTTGACCGCATCCCATTTCCCAAACACGTCTAAATCAGCCGGTTCAACGCCGGAAACAGCCGAATCACTCAAGCGGCGCAAATATGCAGCCCTCAGTGAGAGTTATATGTTGGTGCCGTTTGCTGTCGAGACGCTTCGACCATGGGGTCCTGAGGCCATGAGCCTCTACCAAAGAGCCGTTTGTCAGGATCCTTAAGAACAGACGAGCGTGCATGACAAGAGTTATGAATGTCAAAGAAGCAATTGAGGTGTGTAATAATAAGCCTAAATGGCGCTCTGTTGTTCCTGCCTACCCCGCAAGGGAACTGGCGTGAAGTTATGTATGTATGTACTTACATATTAATAATAAATATAGAACTATACTATATATACAAATATACACATAAGTTATATACATTTACAAGATATAGTGATAAAATGCAACTATTTAAACATATAGCAATATAATATACTAAATTTATCCCGGAAAGTATAATAGTTTTCGCCTATATAAATTCGAAATTTTCCACGAGCGAATCCGAGCGACAAGTCTAGTCTGGTATATAATACAAATAGTAAAACAGCTATGTTTATGCATAATTCAATGTTTGTTATTGGACTGGTCTTCCTACTTGGTTCAAAGGTCAAAACATTGATTTATAAATTTTCAATGTAATAATTTTTTTATTGCTGCTTTGCCTGAATTCGGTATAGTATCTCGCGAGAATTCTTGTCTAAATTGTATTATCGGCTTCTGTGGTTGAGCGGGCTAAGCCTTTGCCGGCCTACCTCACTGCAACGTAGAGGCTCCGGGTTCGATTCCTGGTACAGTAAATTTCGGAAACGTATTTTCTCCGTTATTTACTATGGTCTGGGTGTCTGGGGCGACCCCAGAGTAGTCTGTTGTATATTACCCATACCACAAGCGTGACTTGCTTAATTTGGGGATATACAATGTGTGTGTTTGTCTGCCGATTAGTATTATTATATATATCTGACAAATGTGTGCCAGAACTTTTACAATGGCATCGTAAAGATTATAAATATCCAAAAGGCGACTGCGCCTTTTGGGCCGAAGCAAGATAGCGATAAAGTGAGTAATGACAGGTCTTACCTTTGTTAAAAACAAATTATTACAAAATGGGAAACATTCTTTTGTATTCTCACAATTTACTCCCTTCCTAAACTTAAACTGAGCACCCCTGTGTGCAACTCAACTTTATACAACAACTAGTGGTCTCCCAGTGGTCGAAATTCGTCCATAATTAATTTAAATTATAAGTTTGAACATTATTAAGGTTCTGTTGTCAAAGACTATACTTCTATAATAACAGATGTCGCCAAGGTGACACTGTTCATTTGACTTTAACAATAAACAAAAGAGTGTATATGTGTGTGTCAAATACATCGTAGTGTGTGTAATGTTTTTTTTATTGATTTAATGTGTTTTTTATGCATAATTAAAAAAAAATATTAGCATTCGTCGCTTATTCTCTATATAATCTATAAGTGTGCGAAATTTCACACACCTCCGTCCGCGCAATTTTCGTAAAAAGGGGTACTTTATTTAATTAAACATGAGAATCTAAACAAAACAGCGCGACAATTGAATTGATCAAAGTACATTTCGTATTAGATTATTTTTCTACAGTATATAGTACATCTGAAAGAGAGTGTCGGGGTGAAGGTAAGGAAAGGAATGCTCCGGTGGTTCGGGCACGTGGAAAGAATGCACGATGAAAGAATGACTAAACAGATATAAAATTCAAAAGTGGATGGATGCAGAAGTCGTGGAAGGCCACGAATACCTTCCATGATCAAATTGATCGTGTACTAGCAGAAGGTGATGTCAGGAGCCTTACGAACAGACGAGCGTACATGGCAAGAGTTATGAATGTCAAAGAAGCAAGTGAGGTGTGTAAGAATAAGCCTGAATGGCCCTCTGTTGTTCGTGCCTACCCCGCAAGGGAACTGGCGTGAAGTTATGTATGTATGTATATAGTACATTTGCTAAAATATAGTACGATACTATATATTATATTACGGTTGGGAACCCTACCTTCATTTTTTTAATGACATAGGGGGATTTTTATTCATAAGACGCAATCTTCGGGCCTGGGAGGAAGGCCCGCCGATGGATATAGGACTCTTGATCGGCCGTATGCCTTGGTCTCCGAGCGGAGGACAGGAGAATGGTCGGCCATCAAACTATTCACTAACCTTACCTGCGCCCGTAGCTCACACGCTTTTACGGGGCGCCACATGAATTAGATCAATAGGTACTGCATGTGTAATTTTTTTTAAGGCAGGGTAAATGTATTTCGCACACTACTCTAATCCCTAGTAAAGGACCCCTTTACTAGGGATTACACCAAAGCGACGAGAGTTGAGACCACGAATGGGCACCAGAGTCAAACTGCATCTGTGATTTTTTTTTTTTAAGGCGGGGGAAATACTAATTACGCACAATACTGGGTCATTTGCAAGGGATTAGACCATAGTTGATCATGAAGGCTTTCCCCTTTGATAAGGGGCAATCCGAACAATAATCAAGCCAGCTTGTGTGGAGACTAGGAGAAGTTGCACGGGCAACACCCACTACCCACTAAAACCACCCTCCTTCCATGTGCCCCGCGCTTTTTATGTAGGAAAGGCTGAGACTTAGAACGTAGTTACGCCCAGTCCGATCCAGCGCAAAAAGTGACTGAATGTGCGCCGGGAATCAAAACACATTCTTTTCGTCAGTGGGGGTGATGAATCCTTTGCTCCCTTGATAGTTAAAGGCCCCCCGAAGTGGTATTATTTAGGGTGGGAAGTCATACGCATACCTGCGTCTCCGGATGCCAGCCAACCGCCGGCGTCCGCGTGGAGTCGCATTAGTACGCGCAATAATACTACTAGACTGCATCTGTGATGCCCCAACTCTTGTCGACGAACTCAGTCCTGCGGGGGAGGACACCTTCATCAACAACAGGGAGGAAGGAAGTTCGTGTGATCTCCCACTCATCCACGCGACCCTATCTCATTCTCCTTTCCCATCTTAAAGGTTGGCAACGCGTTTGCCTCCGCCCCTGGTGTTGCAGAGATGCCGAAAAGTGGAAAACGGACCCTGGGCGCACCGAACCCAACCGGGATTTAAATCATAAATAAATAATCGGCAGACAAACACCCATGCTGTATATCCCCAAATTAAGCAAGCTACACTTGTATTATGAGTACTATACAAATAATTACTCTGGAGCTTATCCCAGACACCCAGACCGTAGTAACGAAAAAATTCAAACCCAAAGCCTCTGTGTTGCAATGAGGTAAACCGGCAAAGACTTAGCCCGCTCAACCACAAAAGAAAAATGATGGGAGTAACTAGCTGGCTTACGCAAAAACAGAGCATTCAACGTAACACATAGATGGTGTCATGAGGCATTAAATCCACTATAATCGTATTACAAAACTTACAATGGCCCCATACAGATAAGATAGTAATAGTACACTAGTGTAGTAGTACAACCAGTGAGACAATGTTGCTCAAGGTCATATACCGTGTCTTAATATGTATACATATATATACGATACACAAAAACCATAGTACACTTGATAAGGAGAATTATCAATGAAGTAGTTCGCGTATTCTCTTTCCAAGTATTTATTTTACTTTTGACAGTTCGATGACAGATCGGTTAGTAATGTCCTAATGCGTTATTTGTTTTAAGAATCGACTTTATTTATAAATAAGTTTGAATCAATTTATAACTTACTAGCTGACCCGGCAAACTTCGTACCGCCTCGATATTTGCACAATGTTTCAACTTTAGTAAAAAATGTGGTCAAAACTTAACCGGGACGAACATCAAACGCTTGACATTCAAAACCAAAAAAAATAAAAAAACTTCGCTTAAATTTTATTTTATTTCTGAACGACTTTTATTTAATCGATTTCTAAACGACGGGACGAAAATCAAACGTTTGACAGGTAGGAATAGTTTCTAAGGGAAAGCGAAATTGTTGTTTTTACTATATTCCAAGCATTGTTTTTCATATTTACTCACCTTTTAAACCTTCCCTGGACTTCCACAAATAATTCAAAACCAAAATTACTTTAGCCAAATCAGTCCAGCCGTTCTCGAGTTAGCGAGACTAACGAACAGCAATTGATTTTTATATATATATAGATATATTTTACTAAAAATACTATATCTTGTAATAAAATATATATATATATAGGAGGAGCCTCAAGAACAGACGAGCGTGCATGACAAGAGTTATGAGAGTTAGTAAATGGCGCTCAGTTGTTCATGCCTACTCCGCAAGGGTACTGGCGTGAAGTTATGTATGTATTAAATAAGCCATTTAAAACGGCACTTATATTTTTTTTTCAAATCGATTACTTTCGATTTATTTACATTTTAATTTTGATTTTTAAGTTTAATATTCTGTACATTACATGACTCACAGAACATCACTATTACGTTACGCACTCCAATAAAGTACGACATTTATGTCATTTGTTTCATGTGGGCTTTACTGTCAAGAAATATGTAACTCAATAGACGTGCTAACGTCAAAAGTAAAATTAACGCTTGGAAACATCATAGACTTATGCAAAATGGCTCTCTAAAATAAACTCTTTTAAATACAAGCTTTTGTGATCCTGGATGTCTATCTTGTTTAATACAGGAGTTCCTATGACCACCTTCCGATTCGATCATCAGATCAGCTCCATGGTACCATATTATTGAATTGTCACGCGATATACATATGCGTGCAAAATTTCAGCTCAATCGGAAACCGGGAAATTGGTCAAATTTAACTTGCAAGATTCCACCCGACCTTACATACATACATAGGTACATCCATTGCAAGTTACAGACAAGCTTGTAAAATATAAATATATATCACTCCTTTAGTTCTTCAGCTCATTTAGCTCTACAGAGAATCGAAATTGGAACGACTCTTGCTCTTTCAAAAGCCGAAAGAGCTAGAGCGAGTCGTGTTGTGATATGCAAGTCAAAATCTTAAATCATATTTCAACTTATGTTTAAAAAAAATGGTTCTCACTTCAAAGGAAGTAAAGTTGATTATATAATATTTTGAAATGAAACTTCTATATAGACCGGGGTTTTAGGTTTTTTCTGTCACGAAAAAGCGTTACGGCCGCGTGGCGGGGGTAGAAGGTATATCGCGTGATGAGAGGCGGCAAAATTTTAGAGTATAATATGAATATTTTTTTTGGTTCCGGATCGAATTAAGTTTTTTATTTGATAAAATGTGTTTAAATAAAAAATGCATTCCAACCAAATCATAATTTGCAGTAAACCTGCGAAAAATTGAAATACATACATACATACATACATAACTTCACGCCAGCTCCCTCGCGGGGTAGGCACGAACAACAGAGTGCCATTTAGGCTTATTCTTACACACCTCACTTGAAATTTGAAATAATAATATAATAATAATCGGCAGACAAACACACACATTGTATATCCCCAAATTAAGCAAGTTATGCTTGTGTTATGGATAATATACAACGAACTACTCTGGGGCCGATCCCAGACACCCAGACCATAGTAAATAACGGAGAAAATACGTTTCCGAAATTTACTATACCAGGAATCGAACCCGGAACCACTGCGTTCCAGTGAGGTACGCCGGCAAAGGCCTAGCCCGCTCAACCACAGAGGCCGCCGAGGAAATGTGTGCTGGGACACATTGTAGAAGTGAAACTTCAACGGACAAATGGAAAAACGAATCGCAACGGACAAGTGGAAAAACGAATCGCAACGGACAAGTGGGAAATCGAATCGCAACGGACAAGTGGAAAAATGAATCGCAACGGACAAGTGGCAAAAGCACACATTTCGATTTTTTTTCATTTCTCATATTCTGAAAGTACCTGATCACAGGGATAAAAACAGTACTTTTCGTCATTAGGAAACGATTTTCCCTGCTGTCAAAAAATTCAAAACTATACGAACTATAGATAATACATGCGACTCGTTTAAGCGCGGTAATTTATTTGTTTTTTTTTTATTATTCCTACGTTTCGGCAATAGCCCCTGTACCTTTTATGTCATTAAGTTTAGGTATCCCACGGGAACTATCCATTTTTTCGATAATAATCCATGCCTAATTTTTAAGGAATATTTTGGTCAAAATGTTTCGTACACAGCACACTAGTGTATAAGTCGTGCGCAGAAGGTTTGCCGATGACAACCCCTCCCGCCTCCCACAACCGCGACCCGCGGTCGTCTAGTTCTTAGTACTAGAGTTGAGTAGGACACGATTTTAAAGTGAGATTGTAAGAGTAACATGACATTTTGTACTGAACTAGTACAATGTATACCACTTCAAATGAGGCAAGAAGATTTGTATGATTTGTACCGTGGCAGTAAATTTGAAGCGATGAGGCCGGTAAGACGGTAACCGGCATTCCCTCTTTTGTCCCGTACAAAACATCTAGTTCGGAAATGTTCGATAAGAATCGGATGTAATCGGCCTCGGTCACCTCATTTTACTAGCAGTCGTACATGTCATGTTGTCCCTTATGTACCTTTGTCATATGAATATCCGTAGAGGCATTATTGTACTATTGTCCTCGTTCCGTTCTTCCTCTTACATTTCACGCGTGAGTAATGGCGGAATAAAATTTTTGAAGTAGTACAAATTTAAATTTTAAGCCGTATCAGTACCAATCTATTTTGTACGGGACAAATGTACTGCCTCACACGTGTACTACTCATCACTACTTAGTAATACTTAGACAGGCGCCGCTCCCAATCGTAGGAAGCGGGAGGGAATATTGGCAAACCTTCTGCGCATGACTTATACAGTAAGAACAGGTAGATCGAATAAATTAATTAAAATTCAAATAAATTCATACATTTAAATATATGAATAGAATGATAACATCTATAATGTAAACTAAGCTATAAATAAACCAATAGGGCAGATAACAGTCAAATAAATTGGGTTTTATCAAAAGGCCACTATGACCTCATACAGTTGTGATATGAAAATGTATGAAACGAAAACGTGACACTAAAAAGAGATAAACACAAAAAAATCGAAATGTATGCTGGGACTCATATTAGAAGTGAAACTTTAACGGACAAGTGGAAAAACGAATCGCAACGGACAAGTGGAAAAACGAATGCCAACGGATGAGTGGAAAAACGAATGCCAACGGATGAGTGGAAAAACGAATCGCAACGGACAAGTGGAAAAACGAATGCCAACCAACGGATGAGTGGAAAAACGAATCGCAACGGACAAGTGGAAAAACGAATGCCAACCAACGGATGAGTGGAAAAACGAATCGCAACGGACAAGTGGAAAAACGAATGCCAACCAACGGATGAGTGGAAAAACGAATCGCAACGGACAAGTGGAAAAACGAATGCCAACCAACGGATGAGTGGAAAAACGAATCGCAACGGACAAGTGGAAAAACGAATGCCAACCAACGGATGAGTGGAAAAACGAATCGCAACGGACAAGTGGAAAAACGAATGCCAACCAACGGATGAGTGGAAAAACGAATCGCAACGGACAAGTAGAAAAACTTCAACTGACAAGTGACAGAATGAATCGCAACAAAATTTTAACTTGAAGTTTTAGGAAAAATGAAAACATAATTTCTCTTTACCCGTTAGTATTAATTTTCAATTTAAATATCCTGTAACTCGGAACAGTATGTTAGTAATATGATACAATTGTATTTTAAAGCCTTTTTTTACATGTCAATCATGTTAGGTAAAACGTGCCATATATATAATTGGAGAGAATAGGACCTCGGACAACGGATCGGTATGGGACGCCAGCGAGGAAACGTAGCCAGTCTTCTGGGCACCTTACCAGTGGTGGATTTACCAATAGACTGAGTAGGCTGGAGCCTAGGGCGGCAGATTTTGGAGGGGCGGCAAATTTGGGGCCAATTTTTTTGTATATTATGTCTTACACAATCTTCAAACTACGGTAAAACGGAGGTCTAATTCAAGACTAGTACACAAATCATAAAGTTACAATTTCATTGTCAAAAAAAATGATCTAATCATAATTAATTGTGAATGAGGGTATCGATTTATCGGTAGGGGCGGTAAAATTTGAATAGCCTACAGGCGTCATATTTCTAAATCCGCCGCTGCACCTTACTCATAGAAGATGGTGAGATAGACCCAGTATTCTACTGACACTCAAGTAATTATACGTTGAATACTATATCTATATATATAAAAATCAATTGCTGTTCGTTAGTCTCGCTAAAACTCCAGAACGGCTGGACTGATTTGGCTAATTTTGAATTATTTGTGGCAGTCCAGGGAAGCTTTAAAAGGTGAGTAAATATGAAAAAAATGCTTAGAATATAGTAAAAATAAGAATTCCGCTTTCCCTTAGAAACTATTCCTACCTGTCAAACATTTGATGTTCGTCCCGTCGTTCAGAAATCAACGTTTTTTATTTATTGATTCTGAGGCGGTACGAAGTTTGCCGGGTCAGCTAGTAGGTAATAATTTGCGTTTACTCGAGGTGAAGTTTTATTGGAATATATTATAATATTTTAAATATATTATCGTATTTTTTTATTACCGGAGTACAGCAAACAGGCGTATATGTGTGTGTATATATATATATACATATACATATATACATAGATGTATAGATAGATATAGATTTAGATTTTACTTTATTTTATCTTCACAATAAAATAATCCATCTGAAAAATGACCGCGTCTATGGAATCTCAGCTATTGCCCGAAAAATTGTATGGTGAAATCCCAAATAAACAAAATAAACGCAATTACCCCAGAGATGTAATTCCCCTGAGTCATCGTTGATAAAAATATAGTATATGTAAATCTCGCGAGACACGAGTGTTTACAATACACGTAATCTCAAAATTCGACCGATGGTAAGGCAAATGAATGAATAGTGATATATCAGTGATATATATAGTAATAGTGCCAGGTGGTAGGGCATTTGCCCGACTGGATGGCTACCACCCCTGGTCTAAAGTATGTCGCCATAACAACCTTGAGTTGTGTTCCGGCATTAGTGACCAGGATCCAGTCTCCCTTAAGAGAGCAGCAGCGCATTTGTAGCGTCTTTGGTGTTGCAAATGTCCATAGGCGATGGTAACCGCTTTCCATCAAGTGGGCCGTCTGCCTGTCTGCTGATCTACTGCAATTAAAAAAAAAAAAAAAAAAAAAATCTCAGTCTACCTATTTTATTCATCTGAGATCCTACTTTACGCAATTTTTTTTAAAATCTATAATTATTGGACAAGGTTTTAAATAAATTAAACCAACAGAACAATAAATTAAATCTATATATATAAAGATGAATCCCTATTTCCCTTGGTCACGCCATCACGCGTGAACGGCTGGACCGATTTCGCTAATTCTTTTTTGTTGTGTTTGTTATTGCCAGGAGAAGGTTCTTATGAAAGAAAAAAATAATAAAATGGCGCAGAAAATTAGAAAATTTAAGAATATTTAACCACCATATAAAATTATTTCTAATCTAACCTTAGCGCTTTGGACAATATAAACTTTTTAATGTAACCTTATGACGTTTGACATAGAATTGACAGAATGCGTGCTGCAAATATCGTCAAAGAGGATGCAAAATAACTGAATATCGTTTAAAACAAATCAAATTCAACATTTATTTTTGTTCAAGTGGATTCGAGAAAAGTTTACATTAACATTTGGTCCCGGTAGATGGCGCTGCAATCGGTTTCTGTATTTTTTTATTTTTTAAGGCAGGAAAACGTCTGCCGGGTACAGCTAGTTATAAATAAATTACACTACAAACAAAAACTTAGAAATTAAATACTGCTATAAACATATTTACAAGTAAAAGATGTAGTCCAGATCGCTGTCGGTGGGGAACGTTCCCAAAATGCTGGCCGCATTCCCACGTTATATGGCAACACTTATCCGTTGCCCTAAATATGGGCCAGCCCTTTGGTCAAGCGAGACTTCTGTCAATGGCCTTGAAATGTCTCGATAAAGTTAGACAATGTTAAATTTTATAATATTAATTTATTTATTACAGTAGTTATTTCTACCGAGTCATAAAATTAAGATTCTTGTACAGTAATATAATTAAACGAGTTTTTACAATTTTATTAAATCTCATTTGCACGTTATAAAGCTATAATGAATGTATGTATGTAATTTTCGTAATTGTAATACTTAACTGTAATACTTGTCAAAGAGGCAAGTGAGGTGTGTAAGAATAAGCCTAAATGGCACTCTGTTGTTCGTGCCTACCCCGCAAGGGAACTGGCGTGAAGTTATGTATGTATGTATGTATGTAATACTTAATAGTTATTAAAACATAATATTTTGTTTATGTGTCTTTGCTGAGAACGGGCTGTAAAAATGGTCCGGATTTCTATGGGGGCTTGCGTGGGACCTTGTAGAGGCCAATATTTAAAAGCCCCTTGACAAATTTAAAATAAATGTGGCGTGATACTACTAAATATTTATACTATGTCGCTTTTTATTGTACAACAAAATGACAGAGTAAAAAAAATCTATACATGTAATAAAACTGTAGAGGTCGAATTTTTGTACAATGAAAAAAAAATGCTATAAACCGAGTCACGAGGGTGTAAGAAGTGAAATAGAACTAATTTAGATTTTTTTCAAATTTTGTTTCTCTGTTTGTACCGGCTAATCTCCGAAACGACTGGACAGATTTGAATGAAATTTTGTACGGTGATAGCTTATATCCCTGGTCAATATATAGGATAATTTTGATCCCGAAAAATTAAAGAGTCCCCGTGGGATACTTAAAAAAACCGCCACCACGCGGACCAAGTCGCGGGCATCAGCTAGCACACAATAAACTTAAATATTATAAGGATGTACAGACATATATATTATGTATTAATACTATTATTAATATTGTATAGCTCTTGCTGTTGCTATACACATTTTTTTTTTTTTTTTATTGCAGTAGATCAGCAGACAGGCAGACGGCCCACTTGATGGAAAGCGGTTACCATCGCCTATGGACATTTGCAACACCAAAGTTGCTACAAATGCGCTGCTGCTCTCTTAACCTAACTGGAACCTGGTCACTAACGCCGGAACACAACTCAAGGTTGTTATGGCGACATACTTTAGACTAGGGGTGGTAGCCATCCAGTCGGGCAAATGCCCTACCACCTAGCTGTGGGTTGTTAAGTCGCCTCTTACGACAGGCCGCCCGGCCGCAGGAAATTGTATTCTTTCTCCGTTCCTGCACGGATAAATACACATATTAATGATGTATATATTAGTATATATATAATATTAATATGTGTTATTGTTTATTCTCTATTTTTTATTCATTGTAGGTATATGTATTGTGTGATATTTATATATCCTATTTATATATGTATTTAATTTGCACACCACCGTCATACACTTGCGAATCTCCCGTTGCTAAAATCCATAGCCCGGGTTGTCTGGAAGAGATCGCTCTAAAGCGATAAGGCCGCCCTTTGTTCCTACTTTCAATGGTTGAATGTGACTACTGTAAATTGTTTATTTTATGTGTATGTGGTGAACAATAAAGAGTTTTCTATCTATCTATCTAATTATCGACCTTTTGCGGCAATAGGAGCCTTAAATGTATCTCCCGGGTTAGAATATGTTTATCGCGATATATGACGTCATTTCTGTTGGTTATAAGAACATAGCCATAAAGGTGATGTACCGTTGTAATTCTTTGACAAATATATCGTTATGACGACGCGAACGAAGTTTCTGGCACTGCAATTAATCAAAGTGATTTCTTTTCAAGACGACATAAAGTGGAACATTTTTGTATATTTATATGTGACGCCGTCATTAAAGCGTAAACAAATGTCAAACATATATCATCCAAAATATAGGAAAATTATAATGCTAGTATTAGACGAATCAACCAAATTTAATCAATTTGGTTGAAAAGTACAGAACTAAAAAACACGAAGGTATTAAATGCTCTTAAATAATATATAAATATGGATCATTTTGCTAATGATTGTGTCTAATATTGGCTTCAGTTTAATGCTATTATGTCTAGGTACAGTCGTGGTGTGAAAAATTCCGCCAGTGTTCAAATTGATTAATTTAACGTTCCGCGAGTATATTACCTTTTCAAACTAAATGACATTGTTTTGACTGTTTGACACATTGTCTGTTCCACAGAAAATTATTTTAAGTGTTTGACGATAAAATTTAAAATTCCTTAGATTATAATATTTATATAATTTGTTTGATTTTCTATCTTGTCTAAGATTACTCAGGGATATAAAACTTTTTATTGGTTTTAATATTTATGATAAGCACAGTGATTATATCCTCTTTGTTTCTGATGACAAAACTATTGTTAATCTCAGGGTCTGTCATTATCAATATTGCATTTTTCTTTTTTCAAGTTTTTATATTTTATAAAGGTAACAAAACGCAGCATTGTACTTATACTGGTGCAAGCAAAAGTCGACTTTTAGGTGACGAACCTTTTCATACCGTGACTGTACAAATGATACAACACTATACAAAACGATATTTAAAAAGCTAAATTTACAAATGAATAATCTCAAATATTCCCCAGTTTAATTACTAATCTCTAAAATAGAGAAGGCGTAGAGTAAACGCCTGCATATAAAATAAATTCTGTTGTTCTATCAACAATTATGTAAGCAAATGTTTGATTCGCAACAAAATCTATCGTATCTTCGTTTCGAACCAGAAAGTTGGCTGTATCTTTTGCATAGACACCCTTCTCGTTAACTTCTATATGAGCTAACTGTGTCATAATAGATACATGTAAGTTATAATCGCTAATATTTCCTAATTCAGCTAATTTTGGATCAAAAATCCTTTTAATATCCATATCGTAAATAAGCTCTGGTAAATTGATTACATCAGTATGCGTTTTGAACCTTGGTAATTGAACAGACACTACTTGAGGCCCTTCTGACTTAAACATATTAAAAAGTGACGTCAGGGTTGTTCGTCGTAAATTGTAGAATAGCTCTTTAATAGGCCTACCTTTGACTGGTAAGAATACTAAGAAAGAAATCCTTCCATCAGCTACCGGTAGCTCCAGAACATTAGCATTTATTAACGGATCGTACGTGTAATTAAAGTTTCCAATCTGATGCATCATATTTACAGTACCAGTATACAATCCCGTAAAAAACTTAGCCTGTTTCGTTTCTCGAGGATCGAAAGGGCTTTTCCACAAGCTTTTGAAATAGTTCGCGTCTGCCAGCAAGAGTGATGTGTACAGGAAATCGTCGTAATAAACTGCGTCGTTAAATACTCCATTAGACCTTGACTCCAATATTTGATTCAGTTCAGCAGCCGATTTCTTTGGGTTGTCATAATTTTCTAAGAAAAGTTTAGTTCCGTACAGCCTTCTAATTTTATTTACATACGGCTTCTTCACGCCCATCAATTCATCGGCTATCAGCATACTTTTCCTTCTGTATTCTGATACCAAATCTCTATTCATCTTTCTCAGTAGATTACTGAGCTGCCTCTTAAAACATCCATGTGCCGTGTGCCTTGTCACTTTTCGTATTTCTCTCAAAGTCCTACCTTTCGCACCTTCTGCTAACGTTCCTAACTGAAGCCATGTAGACAGTGGAGAAAAAACGAAGTGTCCGTTGGTGTCCTGACTGACTCGTCTAAGTATCTCCATAGAGAAATTGTAGACATGTCTTTTAAGCAATAAACTTGTTGATTTCACTGTGCAGGGGTATTTACCTGCTTGGGTCAATTCGCACAGGAGCACTAATGTTAGTAATAACTTTATTTTAACAGAGAACATGATTTATTACTGTTTATTTGGGTTACGAGGCGCGTTGGTCGACGCGTGTGGCGGTTTTGCCCAGCGCTCGAGAACTGTGGGACTCCGGAGTAATGTCTATGAGTCTTGAACTTGTTCGAGTTATTTTTAATGAAAGTAAGCTGCGTACGGCACGCGCGGTTCTTCCTCTAGTTACTATGATTTACGTTTTTATTTTTACTTATGTAAAATAACTGCGTCCATTTATCTCTTCGATAGCAGCTGATACTGATTGAAAATTAGAAGATTTGAATTTGGCCTTAATAGTTTTGAATGAAAAGAACTATGTTTATTATTACATTGAAGGTTTTATTTTAAAATTTATGAATGAAGAGGAAAGTATTTTATTTTTAAGTAACGCGTTTACAATTTATGATGTTGAGATTGACAGGTGTATTAATGGAATTTAAACATTGAGAATTAATTGAGTACATTAATATAAAGAGAATCACTTATAGGTATATTCATTTGTAATACGGTATGTAGGCATTTATTGATTTAAAAAAAAATAAACACTATGAAAACATTTTTGTATAAAAAAATACATGTAGACAATATTCATTTACATAGATATATTTTTGTAATTAGTTATTTTGGTGTGCAATAAAGTGTTATTATAGTATATCTATATATATTAATACGTGAAGCAAAAACTTTGTACCCCTTTTTACGAAAATTGCGCGGACGGAGGAGTATGAAATTTCCCACACATAGTTTATATAGAGAAGAAGCGACGAATGCTAATATTTTTTTTTCTAATTATGCATAAAAAATACATTAAATAATAATAAAAACATTACACACATGTATTTTACACACACACGCATATTATTTACTTTTGTTTATTGTTCAAGTCAAACTAACAGTGTAGCCTTGGCGAAATCTGTGATTATAGAAGTATTATATTCTTTAACATTAATTATTATGGTCTAGTAGGTATAATTATATTATAGTATATTTAGAAGTTAACCTTCATTTTTCTTAGTATTAAGAATTTGTATATTGTATTTAGTTCTTAATGTTTATTTATTTTCCTTTTTTCTTAATATACAAATATTATAATTTCGAAAGTAATTTTGTTAGTTTGTTTATATAGATATATTTTTGTAATTGATTATTTTGGTGTTCAATAAAATGTTATCATAAATATAATTATACTGTTATGACCTGAACGTCGACAAAAGACAAATTCACACCTGCATGCACCTGTAGACAGTTTATTACCTTTCGACATTTGGACGTCTTTTGTTTACTTTGTGTTTAAAATTTGTGATTAGAAAAACAGCCCATTGTGTATTGTAATCTTTTATGGTAGTCATTAGCCGAGTGTGATTCTAGGAAATTCAGTCCACGCGACCAAGCAGACGTATTGCATTTGTACAGTATAAAGCAATGCCCCAATTGAGAGATGAGGCAGTCAAGCGATAACCACAAGCGAAGCAAGAAGTGTATCTATTTAGTGACGGACTTTGCGCGTGTTATTGAATCATGCATTACATTTGGACTGGTTGTGTTCAGTTATATGTGTACCTGTGTTATACGTGTTTGTATAGTTCTAATAAACTCTATAATAATTCCAACGGCATTTTAATTCGAGTCCTGCAACTCGTAACAATAGTTTGTGGACTGCCACGCACTTGTCCGAATTTTTATGTAAATATAAACACGTTACCTTCAATACGTTGCCTATTATAGAAGACCTTACAAACATTATGCAATAAGTAGCTATGTTGAAAAATTGTAAGTAAATACGATTATGTAAACGAAGCTATTCGAGTCAGCCAGTTATGGCATAGCTGCTAAATATTCTAACTAACTGCATTTGTACAAATTGCATTACTACGTATTTATACGTTCCATGAGGCGTGCTGAATTAAATAACATACATTGTAGATCTTTATTTAGTTTAGAACATTTGCCATAAGGTGCGTTTAGACCAAACGAACATAGAGCTAGAACAAGGGCATTCTTTCTCGATCTTTTAGTGTAAACAAAACTATTCGAGGGAACAAGTTGTGGTATAGCTGAAAAATATTCTAACTAACTGCATTGGTACAAATTGCATTACTACGTATTTATACGTTTCATGAGGCGTGCTGAATTAAATAACATACATTGGAAAGCTTTATTTAGTTTAGAACATTTGCCATAAGGTGCGTTTAAACCAAACGAACATAGAGCTAGAACAAGGGCATTCTTTCTCGATCTTTTAGTGTAAACGAAACTATTCGAGGAAGCAAGTTATGGTATAGCTGAAAAATATTCTAACTAACTGCATTGGTACAAATTGCATTACTACGTATTTATACGTTTCATGAGGCGTGCTGAATTAAATAACATACATTGGAAAGCTTTATTTAGTTTAGAACATTTGCCATAAGGTGCGTTTAATCCAAACGAACATAGAGCTAGAACAAGGGCATTCTTTCTCGATCTTTTAGTGTAAACGAAACTATTCGAGGAAGCAAGTTATGGTATAGCTGAAAAATATTCTAACTAACTGCATTGGTACAAATTGCATTACTACGTATTTATACGTTCCATGAGGCGTGCTGAATTAAATAACATACATTGGAAAGCTTTATTTAGTTTAGAACATTTGCCATAAGGTGCGTTTAAACCAAACGAACATAGAGCTAGAACAAGGGCATTCTTTCTCGATCTTTTAGTGTAAACGAAACTATTCGAGGGAGCAAGTTATGGTATAGGTGCTAAATATTCTAACTAACAGTGAGGTGAGCCCCGATAGGGTGAAGGAGCGAGATGGAATACTCCTCCGTCTCAAAGGAAGATCTTCCAGGGAGGCTAATGTTGTTCCTCGCAGGCCTAGGCCCATCTGTTATAATTGAAATTTTATATATATTGTTTGTACAGCGCCATCTATTGGCTTGTAAGTGTTCCACTACAACAGCATTTGTACAAATTGCATTACTACGTATTTGTACGTTTTACATGAGGCGTGCTGAATTAAATAACATACACTGTAAAGCTTTACTTAGTTTAGAACATTCGCCATAAGGTGCGTTTAAACTAAACGAATATAGAGCTAGAACAATGGCGTTCTTTTTCGATCTTTTAGTGCAAACGAAATAACGTCCTTAGCGTTCACACCAAAATATCAACGAGCAAGAATGAGAACAAAGAACTAGGATTCTTGCACGATAAATTAGATCAGCCGGACGAATGCTCATTGCCCATTCGTGTCAATTCTGTGATTGGTACTATTTCGTTATGGCCGATTCTGAAAGCAATGTTATAATTGCAAGTGCTGTTATTCTGTTTCAAAAACTCAAAAAGAAAAGAAGGAAGAGACGTTGGTGGGTGACGTTTTATTGTCTTCAAACGTCGGATCCTACAGACACCTGGAATTACGGTAGGCTTTTTTTTATTGCTGGATCACAGCAGACAGGCTTACGGCTCAACTGTTACGGAAAGTGGTTACCAGAGATGCTGCCAATGTGCTGCTGGCCTTGAAGGAGAAACTGGAACCTCTCAAAGTTGTTATGGCGGCATACTTTAGACCAGAGCTATCCAGTCGGACAAATGCCCTACCTAAGGTTTCTATCATAAATAGACATTTTTCTTAAGACCAATCCATAGTTGAATCGATGAGTGATTTAGATCATTAAACATTTAAATAATAGAGTAGAAAATAGAATATTTTGTTCAAAAACAATCGTTCCCCTTTGTTTGCCATTCTTTTACAGAAATTGGCCCTGACGAGTTACACTATGATCTTGTATATTAATACAGAATGTTTTTATATTTTCAAAATCAGCCGATTCGATTGCTGGATAATGACACAATTTTAGTTTTCGTCAAAATCGGCCTCTAGACTCCTTTGAGTGTTTTTCGCTATTTCTTTTACTTTAGGTTTTAGCCCTGAAGGCCCACTTGAAAATTCACCTGCATATTGCCCGTTGTCTACTTAATAATACTCATTGACTCTAAAATTTAATTGGAAATTCATAGACAAAGTGTATTATTACAACTACTGGCCATCTGTGGATGTAAAAGATATTTTTATGATTCTGTGAATGAAACTTTGCATGTTTGTTCATTGACCTGGTCCCGATAGCTGTAAGGGATTTCTAGGAACTTGTTACAAATGGCTCATTAAAACTAGTCACTATATCTGAAATCGACTCGAGCGACTCCGGGGTGGCTATAGGCTAATTACTTTCCTCTAAAATAATTCTTTAAGAAATTTAAGATCAAGGGACTTGATTGAGTTGAGTTTTCTGTTCATGCAGTCAAACTATGGAACACCCTCCCTCGTGTGATCCGGGATAGTCCGTCGGAAACAATCTTTAAAAGAAGAGCTAGAGAACACTACAACCTGAGCTACCTGTCCTATTTAACTGATCTATTATTTTATCCGTGCAGGAACGGGGAGAGAGAGTCGTAAGAGGCGACAAAACAACCCACAGCCAGGTGGTAGGGCATTTGTCCGACTGGATAGCTACCTCTGGTCTAAAGTACGTCGCCATAACACCCTTGAGTTGTGTTCCGGCATTAGTGACCAGGTTCCAGTCGCCCTTAAGAGAGCAGCAGAGCATTTGTAGCACCTTTGGTGTTGCAAATGTCCATAGGCAATATTAGTATTTTATATATGTATATACTAGTTATATATAGATTATAATGTAAAATATATTTTCAATAAGTACTTTTATGTAATTACTTTAATGTACACAACTCGGCCCTTTGTTTTCCCACTCTCGCTAGACCCATGGTTTGCTGGAAGAAAACTCTTTTTAGGGTTAAGTTCGCCTTTGTACATTGCCACTATTTTGTAGTTTTATTTGTTACTATTTTGTGTACAATAAAGAATAAAGAAAGATATAACCTTTACATTACGAATACCCTTTTGTAAAAACCTCTTTATAGCGATTTTTCAATATTTCAGCAAAATTATAAATCGAATGTATAATTAACCTCTGTATAAGGAGTTTTGGCTACCTACAACCCTTGCATAAAGTAGTCTGTCTACCAATCCACTTAACAATAATTTTCGTCTTGACAGTTTCATACATATTCGTTTACCGTAAGACAATCCAAGAATTTAAACTTTCATAACACATTAAAGTTTAGTGTTGTAAGGTAAATAAATAAAAAAAATACTTTCTATTTAAAGTTTCCCTTAAACTTGCCAAAACGAATTTTAGACCAAATTAACCTCTATATAACAAAACTCATTATAACGAACTTGTTATAACGAATGTGTTATATCAAGGTTACATGGTAATAAGCAAAGGGAAACTATATATAGTTTTTTTTAAAGCCCTTCAACCGCAGTATAGCATTCCAAAAAGCATTATCGTTGGATTATTTTTAACTTTGTATTATTATCGGTTGATTGAAGCCAGAAAAAGTATTTAATCTCGGTATGAAATTGCCACATGGCCCCGCGTGAGTGGCGGATACACTGACAAAGCGTAGTTATATTGCTGTTTACTGATTTTTTTACCAGGGTAAATCCGACTTCGGACGACCAGCCGCGTAAGGGGGAAAACTCGGGGTCAACGGATTGGGATTCACCTATTCGGGGAGGCAGTAACATCCCCGCAGGAATGCTATTATCGTCTGTACGACGGGAAGGGCTCTGATGAGCTATTTGCTTTGGTGCCTACGTCGCCATTCTATCATAGCACCACTCGCCGGCGGATGGGAGTTCATCCACACTTCCTAGACACTTGGAAGTCGTCCACGGCACGTGGTGGACGCTCCTTCATGCCATGTGTTCAAGTCCCTCCCGCGGTTTCCATCCGCTGAAGAGCTCCATATTGTAGGGCTCTGGGGCCCTACAATTTGGAGCTCTTCAAAAAGGGCGTGAACATATACTTAAAGTCTCAACGAGGTAGGCAACGCATCGGCTACCTTAGTGTTGCAGATGTCCGTGGGTGACGGTAGCCACTTACCACCAGGTGGTGCACAAGCAAACATAAAAATTAAGCCACGGTTTGGGATACCCTCTAAAACCCCTGGCTAATCCTGGAACGTCCCTTGTCCGGGCTGTGGGCTCGCTTGCGCATTCACCTCCAGCCCGGACTGAAGACAACCAGCGTCTTTACGGGCTGGGCCTCTCCGGCTACCTCGAGGTGAGAAGGAGCGCGCAGATCGGTACGCGTCCAGAGAGGGCGCAACACCCAGGCTGCACGAAAAAGGGCTTAATGAGCCAAGGCCGTCGGAGTTATCGGAAGTATCTTTGGTCCCCGAGACTCTGATATTACGGCGTTGAGATGGAACACCGAGGTAGTGTAGTTCGTAGGTCCGAGCATGTTATCGGGAGTCCAACACAGGTAGTATGTCCTATTCCTAGGCGGTAGGGTTACCATGACGAATTACAACTCGTTAAAAAAGGAGGGACGGAATAAGAGAATGGGATAGGGGTGGAGGTGTTTTAATTCCCCCCAAGGATCCCCTTGTGGCCCAGGGGTGGTATTTGAAAGACCCCGCTACTCCCTGAAGGGGTAGTATGGGTACGATCCCTTACCTGTCGCGGACTATAGGTATCTGTGAGTTTTTGTCACCTCTGCGTAACCCTTCATAGTTCTTGGGCTGACACGCACTTACCCGATACTTTATCTTTAGATATTTGTATGCTAAACAACAACGGGCTTGTTGTTACACATTGTGGTCACGTTCATTCAATATAGTATATTAAAATTTAATGAGTTTGTGCAGCTGGTAATGATTAATGTTTTTCAGGAATAATTATAGGCAAACGACCAAGTTTTATCTCGGTCGTTAAGCATCGTCGAGATATATAGGCACCGCTTAAGCTGCATCCACATCTGTTTCATTTAATTATTTTTTAATAGACGATTAATTTTTGTCTTTCAATTTTGATAAAAGTGATACATTGTCCATTTTAAAAATAAACTAACTTAACACTTCGAAAAGTATTTTTTTTTAAGAGTCACATATTAAACTTATTTTATTGCAGGAGTTCAGCAGACAGACAGACGGCCCACTTGATGGAAAGCGGTTACCATCGCCTATGGATATTTGCAACACCGAAGGTGCTACAAATGCGCTGCTGCTCTCTTAAGAGAGACTAGAATGCCGGAACGCAACTCGAGGTTGTTATGGCAACATACTTTAGACCAGGAGTGGTAGCCATCATCGGGCAAATGCCGCACTGGCTGTGGGTTGTTTTGTCACCTCTTACGACAGGCCGCCCGGCCGCAGGAAATTGTATTCTTTCTCCGTTCCTGCACAGATAAATTTTAACTACTTATTTGCAATTTAATGGTGTACACACACACAGTGCAGAGGACAAAGTGTTTAAAGTTTTTTTTTGTGTATACTACTTAATAATACAAGTACAAGGAACGACTATTTTTTTCTCTTTAAGTTCCTTATAATCGTTGTGGTTTGAAACTCAATGAAACGAAAAAAAACCGACTTCAAAAACTAAAAAGTATAAAATAACTTATTTCTAAAGCTATTATTATTAATATATATTATCTAAAACCTTTTAAAGTCGGTGCTTAGTAATTTTCAAAATATAGTAATTTTTATGTTTTACTTTGCACCGACTTCAAGATGTTTTAGATAATATATATTAATAATAATAGCTTTAGAAATAAGTTATTTTATACTTTTTAGTTTTTGAAGTCGGTTTTTTAAACAAAGTTTTTTTATTTTATTTGTTACTTTTTAGTGTCTAGCTATGTATGGGTAGACCTACGAAAGGTGCCGCGCTCCTTAAAAAATATAGGTCCCAAGAAACGGGTACAAAAAATGTTCGTAAAATGAAAACTACTGGGCCAAACTATGTCAAATTTTTAGAGGACTAAATGGCAGCTATTCCGCGACAAACAAAAATACGAACATAAATCTCGGAGCAATCGGTGAACATACATTTAAAAAAAAAAGATACCGACGAATTGAGAACCTCCTCCTTTTTTTGAAGTCGGTTAAAAAGTGACACTAAAAAGAGATAAATATATAAATCTATAGGATTAGACCTGGGGAGAGAATGAGATATGAGTTTTACATTGTGCAGCACAGATTAGAGAGTCAATAAGACTGATGATTAAACATAGGTCCAATTTGCACCCAAATAAAACTCATACCATTTTTTAGACTGTAACAGTGAAAAATTTAAAGTGATACTTAACTTTATGAACTAATACAATAAAAGAAAACTTAACTTAGTTATATTGTATTCTACCCATAGTAGTATGGGTACGTTCCCTTAGTTGGACAAATTAGTTTTGAATTTGAATTCACTGGCGGTTGCCCGCTAAGTAATAAACTTGTCGGTTATTTCATATACAATAGCTCTAGCTGTCATGTTCATGGTAGCGTAACCGTGGCTTTTTTCGACAGCCGCTATTTAGCCGGTTATTACAATAGTTACCCATCTCTAAGCTAAATTGGTTCTGTCCTACTAATGGAGGAGTTTTTGGCGGGAACTGAAAGGAGATGTTGTGCTGTGCAGTTTTATTTTCTAAAAATGTGTAAAATTACTCTAAAATGAACAATAGTTGTAGGATATTGCCAGTTTTTGAGTAGTAATTATATATGAGCTGTATAGTCAAATGTGGCCTTTTGAGTTGTAACAAGAACTCCGTTTAATGGCACTAGCTGATAACCTACTGTTCAGCTGTGCTACACATAGGTTTAAGAAAATGAAGAAACTACATCGAATCTAAGATCTGGCTTAAAGGCCTAGCTACCAAGCCATAAAATCCTTAAAAAAAAATCCTACTAATGGATGGGTGCGGTTGTAGTCACAACGATGATGCCATGGTACATGATGTAAACAAGTTGACATACCAGATCACCTCTGTATTGTTGTTGGCAATGATTTCTTATGGTCACAATATATACCTACGTATAATTATTCTTTTTGGGATTCCATAGCCATATCTATACGTATTGTTACATTTTATCCGTGCAGGAACGGAGAAAGAATACAATTTCCTGTGGCCGGGCGGCCTGTCGTAAGAGGAGACAAAACAACCCACAGCCAGGTGGTAAGGCATTTGCCCGACTGGATGGCTACCACCCCTAGTCTAGATTATGCCGCCTTGAATTGTGTTCCGGCAATAGTGACCAGGTTCCAATCTCCCTTAAGAGAGCAGCAGCGCATTTGTAGCACCTTTGGTGTTGCAAATGTCCATAGGCGATGGTAACCGCTTTCCATCAAGTGGGTCGTCTGCCTGTCTGCTGAACTCGTGCAATAAAAAGAATTAAAAAAAACCGCCAAAGAAATGCGCACACCTGCCTGTCGTAAAAGCGCGGTTTATTGCCTTCCGGATTTAGGAGTTTTGTTGTTTACTTTGTGTCTAGAATTTGTAATTAAGAAAACATGCTATTGTTTTTCTACTTCTTTTATGGCCGTCATTAGTATCGAACTAATTTTTATTGTTATTGTTTTCAACTTTGTTGGCCGTTCGCAGGTGTTCAAATTACATTTTCTTGGAAGAACCCAGCCCACGAGCTTCCATTGTGTATTTTACAGTTTACTATAAAACAATGCCCGAACGGAGAGGTGAGGCAGTCGAGCGACAATTACGATACAAGCAAGACGTGTAGATATACGATATAGTGACGGATTTTGCGCGTGTTATCGATCGTGCTGATTGTAACAAGTAGTGTCTAGTTTTATTTGTACCTGTTTTATACGTGTTTGTATAGTTCTAATAAACTCTATAGTAATTCCAACGGCATTTTAATTTCGAGTCCCACACTCGTAACAATATAAAACAAAGTCGTGTTAGTTACCCCATTTATTACCCAAGAACGGCTGGAACATCTTTTGTGTTTTTCGAATTGGAATTGTCTTCGTGCGAAATAGGATAAGAAATATTAAAATATGATATTCATCAATAAAAAAAAATTATCATTAAAAAACATCAGTCTAGTCATTCGTTTGTTATGATCTTTCCCGGCCGACTTCGGCAATGGTGACTGTATTTAAACTCATTTACATTTGTCTGTTTTTTTTTTTTTTTTTTTATTGCAGGAGTTCAGCAGACAGGCAGACGGCCCACTGGATGGAAAGCGGTTACCATCGCCTATGGACATTTGCAACACCAAAGGTGCTACAAATACGCTGCTGCTCTCTTAAGTGAGTCTGGATCCTGGTCACTAATGCCGGAACACAACTCAAAGTTGTTATGGCGGCATGCTCTAGACCAGGGGTGGTAGCCATCCAGTCGAGCAAATGCCCTACCACCTGGCTGTGGGTTGTTTAGTCGCCTCTTACGACAGGCCGTCCGGCCGCAGGAAATAGTATTCTTTCTCCGTTCCTGCACGGATAGAGATTTTAAACGCCTTTTCATTTGTTATAAATGGTATCGGGTAACCGGGACCTATTTTGATGAAATTTACTGTTTTTTCAAGTACCTTCGAGAATGGTTTAGATTATCAATCGATCCCGGTTGATGGCGCTGCAATCGGTTTCTATATTTTTTAAGGACAAGACAACGTCTGCCGGTTACAGCTAGTTGTTTCTAAAATAAATCCTTATGGAATTTTCATATCCGTTTCTCTGTCTTTATACGTTACAATCATTTTAAATTAATGGATACTAACTGTTGCTTACGGCTTCGCTCGCATAGATTAAAAATATTTATAGTTTGATCAAACTTTCTACGCCTTGTTAACCCCTTTAGGGGTTTAATTTCCAAAAACGGCGATACATCTGTACATTTATTTCTAACCAAAGGAGATATACCTGTATATCTCGACCATCTTACTTTGGAAATGACGGAATTTCATACATACATACATTATTATCTGTGCAGGAATGGAGAAAGAATACAATTTCCTGCGGCCGGGCGGCCTGTCCAAAGAAGCGACAAAACAACCCACAGCCAGCGGGTAGGGTATTTGCCCGACTGGATGGCTACCACCTCTGGTCTAGAATATGCCGCCATAACAACCTTGATTTGTATTCCAGCTGTAGTGACCAGGTCCCAGACTCCCTTAAGAGAGCAGCAGCGCATTTGTACCACCTTTGGTGTTACAAATGTCTATAGGCGATGGTAACCGCTTGCCATTAGGTGGGCCGTCTGTCTGTCTGCTGAACTCATGCAATAAAATAAATTAAATTAAATTACGAATAATCAGACAAAGAATAGTCACAGAATGAACTAAAAGATACATTTACTGCATTCACGCTTCCCGCTCCGCTGATCGCTCCCGCCTTCACTCAAACCCTACCCTTAACATAATCGACTATATGTTGTTGTAGTCTATATGTTGCTACGCATTGGTCATCGCCTACCAGGGCCTTCCGGAATGGTGAATGTACCCATAGCCCTGGCATTATGTGCGAAGGGTGGAACACAGAAGATTTTAGTAGGTATCCTATATTTTTTCAGACCAAACATTAAAGACATTAACCAACCACCAAACCATTTTATCCGTGCAGGAACGGAGAAAGAATACAATTTCCTGCGGCCGGGCGGCCTGTCGTAAGAGGCGACAAAACAACCCACAGCCAGGTGGTAGGGCGTTTGCCCGACTGGATGGCTACCATCCCTGGTCTAAAGTATGTCGTCATAACAACCTTGAGTTGTGTTCCGGCATTAGCGACCAGGTTCCAGTCTCCTTTAAGAGAGCAGCAGCGCATTTGTAGCACCTTTGGTGTTGTAAATGTCCATAGGCGATGGTAACCGCTTTCCATCAAGTGGGCCGTCTGCCTGTCTGCTGAACTCCTGCAATAAAAGAAAAGGACAAGATCACTTCCTGGAGGAATGTACGCAAGCTAATTTGGCAAGGCCCCGAGCTATCTTGCGTCTCGGAAACTCAGTCGATCCCGGCCGAGACTAGTTATTAATGCAGCCACTGGACATAGCCACTTTAACACACATCATCTCAATCTAGGTGTCACTGACAGCCCCCTGTGCAGAGCTTGCCTGAAAGCATAAAAAACAGCCGCCCATATCCTGCTTGAATGCGGAGGGGTGGCCCAATACAGGATGAAGAATCTACACGCCCCAGGTAGCCTCCGAGAAGTCTTCGACGACGTTAAGACGCTGGTGGACTTCCTGGAAGAGCTGGGCTGGTTGGAGTAATACTTTGTCGAGTTGCGGAAACCGACCGCTCGCAGAAGGAGTGGGTATCCCCAACTCGAGTAGCAATAACATTCCATAGGGGTGCTGTGTGCTAACCTCAGCGTGGCGAAGTGCACACATCCACACCCCAGCGGCGGTTTGTGCGATAAGACAAAGACTTCGTAAGAGTAAGGAAAATTCACAATGCAACATATCTACATAAATTCCTTGTGTATTTGGCATCTTTCTTATCTTAAAATTCTGAGAAATAATTGAGAATGCCGCTTAATTTTCCCTTAGAATTTTTCACTACAAAACCCACGAGTATTTAGGTCATTTAGCATATTCTGATAAAACCCAGACTGGAGCAAATATTGGGTCAATAGCGAACTGCCCATCGGGACTCTGACCCGGGATTTCTAGATCTATTGAACTAATCAACTGTAGTTAAGGCCAATAGACCAGAAAATAAACATCCGTTATTCAAATCAAAGCAAATTCCGCTCCTCGGAATCATCTTCGTCAGACAAATAAAACAAGATGTATTATTACCGCTTCCAGGTGAGCGATCTGCGGTTATCGACCTCTTCGTTCGCGTACTTTATACTTTTTGTGTGGTAAGTATAGAATATAAAGTAATGTAGAAGGAAAAACGCAAGTGTATTTAATCAATCAGACGCCAGAGGTAAGGACGGAGCGCACACGTGCACTGCGTCAAGCGTATGTGAGATACCAGTCGACATTTGTCAAGAGCACGTAAACTGTACATAATACTCGTATTATAACTTGGACATGAAGCAACACGGGAATGTTTTTGTATAAGATACTAGCTGACCCGGCAAGCTTTGTACCGCCTCAGAATCAATAAATAAAAAACGTTGATTTCTGAACGACGGGACGAACGTCAAACGTTTGACATTCAAAACTAAAAAAAAATGAAATAAAAAAAATTCACTTATAAATTTAATTTGATTTCTGAACGACTTTTAAATTTAATTGTTTGACAGGTAGGAATAGTTTGTAAGGGAAAGCGAAGTTGTTGTTTTTACCATATTCCAAGCATTTGTTTCATATTTACTAACCTTTTAAACCTTCCCTGGACTTCTACAAATAATTCAAAATCAAAATTAGCCAAATCGGTCCGGCCGTTCTCGAGTTTTAGCGAGACTAACGAACAGTAATTGATTTTTATATATATAGATAGATTAATATTTATTTCACAACGATACTACACTAAAAGACAAATATAGGATGATGAAAAAAAAAACAAAATGATGCTAACACTCAAATTATAAAAAAGGCAAACTACTGAAAAAAAATCCTTCCAACAATATTGCAATCATTATATTAATACGTGAAGCAAAAACTTTAGCAAGAACTTGAGGAGTATGAAATTTGGCACACTTATAGTTTATATAGAGAAGGAGTGCAGAATGCTAATATATTTTTTTTAATTATACGTAGAAATTACATTAAATCAGCAAAAAACACTTTAGACACTCTACCATGTATTTGACACACACATGCATATATACTCTTTTGTTTATCGTTAAAGTCAAATTAACAGTCTAGCCTTGGCGAAATCCGTGATTATAGAAGTATAATAGTCTTTGACAACAGAACCTTAATAATGTTGAAAATTATAATTTAAATTAATTATGGTCGAATTTCGACCACTGGGCAACCACTAGTTGTAATTAATATTCGTCAATTGCGTTCAGCATCACGTCAGATACAGCCTACAGCGTTTGTAATAGACTACCTTTGTTGAAACTTTTTAGGTTTTCTTTTGAAGTGAAATTTCTTTCGAATCGTGGTGATTTGAAACTCCATGAAACGAAAATAAAGCGACACTAAAAAGAGATATTTAATCATTTAAGCCCTATGCTTAGAAGGATAAAGTTGGAAATATTTTGGAGTTTTGAAGTTCATAAATTAAATTCTTATTGAAACTAAAGCATTTGTTTCCTATTTTAGTTATCATAAGCCTCTCGTGTCATTTGTTCAAAGAGAAAACATGAAATCTGAATAATATGTGTTATAATATATCTTAAATATGTTATTTATGAAATGTAATATTTTGCATTAAAATATAAAATAATTTTTTAGTTTGGTAAAAAAAATATTATAAAAATAATAAACCTTATAACACTGTATATTTATCTCATTCTCTCGTAGGCTACTTTTCTGAAGTTTCACTTATACCGTGTGTGAATTGCACACGCATATTTTTTTATCATTTTGATATTTAAAATTTTGTTACGTCATGTTTTAATTGTAATATTCAATTGTATTTGGATCTTCTATAGTATACTGTAAATGAAATTGTCATAGCATGTTCCTTCGTATAATGGATGAAAAATATATGAGAATGACATAATACTTAGCGTAACAATATGTCGGGTTGTAGGGTATTTGCCCGTCGGATGCTACCACCCCTGGTCTAGAGTATGCCACCATAACAACCTTGAGTTGTGTTCCAGCATTAGTGGCTAGGTTCCAGTCTTACTTCAGGGAGCGGTAGCACGTTGGTAGTATATTTTATGCTGCATATGTTCATAGAGGACAGTAACTGCTTTCCATCAGGTGGGTCGTTTTCTTGTCTTCTGTATTTATGGAATAAAAAAATAAATCTGTGTGCAGTTCACACGTAGTAGAAATGAAACAAAGTGTTACAGGGGATGGGAGGATTCTAAATTTGGTGACGTCACATTTCCTATATTATATTATTATAATATATTTAAGCTTTAAAACACGAAATTTGAAGTATTAAGGAAAAACTTCAAAACATTTCCAACTCGATCTGTACGAGAATAGTGTTTCAATTATTAAATATCATGTATTCTACCTCATTCTCTCGTAGACTTAGTCTTATAAATTTATGTGACTATCTCTTTTTAGCATTGTTATTTCGTTTCATCGAGCTTCAAATCATAACGATCCTAATAAAGTTTCACTTCAAAAAAATTTAAATACCATTTTTCATATTAATCTCTAATCGGTCTAATAGTCCGCTCTCTCTGCAGTTTACCATGTCTATCGTCTATGTAATGTTAATAAAATTCAAAAGAGCTATGTCTGTGCATTGAAGATATTCAAACACTTAGATTTAACTATGATGTTCAAGTAGAGTACAATACAATAGTATTCTGTTTGTTTGTTCGGATTCACATAAAAATTATGGACCAGTGTGAATTTGCTTTTCACTGATGAGTACCTAAATTTTCCGACTTAAAATCTGGAGTATTATTATGCCGATAAAGCTAAATTTTAAAACAATGTGCTGCCAGGCGAACTGGAACCTACCCACTGATACACTATACTAGGAGTGCTTGTCATACACATTCAAGTCAATTCAATATTATTTATATTTAAATTTTATATATATTCTCGCGTCAGAGTGCATCTCACTTGTACTTATACGCTTGAATAATGCTCTAATGCTCTCGCGCTTCCTCACACAGTGGTTGCGCCGAGAAACACCTCCTTGTAAATTCTTCCTCCCATCCCATCAAGAAAAGAATAAACTTTTAAACGAAGAATGTGCAGAACAAGAAACATTCAGGGAGTGTCACTGCTGTCACCGCAATATCTTTATATATATAATTCTTCTGTACGTGTGTTGACAGTGAACTCCTAAACGGCTGGACCGATTTGAATGAATTTTTTTTGTGTGTGTTCAAGTGGATTCGAGGATGGTTTAGATTCACAATTGGACCCGGTAGGTGGCGCTGCAATGGGGTTCTAAATTTTATTTCTTCAGGGCAGAACAATGTCTGCCGGGACAGCTAGTATACATATAAATTGTTGGAACACATTAAATAGTAAATAACCTGTTGTAACTGAATTTAATGCACGTTAAACCATAATCCTAGTGAGTGTGTGAACCCCCGGGGGACGAGTGCAGTGTGGCGGTGGACTGGTGGCGAGGTATGTCCTTCCTTGCTTCTTCTTCCACGTCCGCCTTCTCCCGGCCATCGCATCGCGCTCGTACACAGCAGAACTCTTAACGAGTCTGGGAAGATGTTTGACCCGTCAGATTTGTCTGGCTCATTGGAAAATATTTTAAAATATTGATAATATATTTATTATCCGTGCAGGAACGGAGAAAGAATACAATTTCCTGCGGCCGGGCGGCCTGTCGTAAGAGGCGACTAAACAACCCACAGCTAGGTGGTAGGACATTTGCCCGACTGGATGGCTACCACCCCTGGTCTAGCGCATGCCGCCATAACAACTTTGAGTTGTGTTCCGGCATTAGTGACCAGGTTTCAAACTCACTTAAGAGAGCAGCAGCGCATTTGTAGCACATTTGGTGTTGCAAATGTCCATAGGCGATGGTAACCGCTTTCCATCCAGTGGGCCGTCTGCCTGTCTGCTGAACTCCTGCAATAAAAAAATAAAAAAAGTATATAAAATTCAGCCTTACGAGGGCGACACTGATAGTTTTTAGAACGGGCCAGTTTTAAAGAATACAATAAAAAAATAAGTTTAAATTTTGAAAATAGAACTCTGCTAATATTATTGAGTACTAATTTCATTCATTTGTCATTTGTTTTACGATTTGGCGGCAAATTGAAATTTGTCTGTGTCACGCCAGTATGAATTTAACGCGAGAAATTTTTCGTACTATGATTTTTTATGACTTTCGATGTCATTTAAGTCAACAAGAATGTTATGACAGACTTCGATTGGCCTTTCACGATGAAGCCCCTTCTCGGGCCACTGTTTATAACTGGTTTAATTAGTTTAAACGTGGTCGCACCAATCTCAATGATGCTCTGCGTGAGGGACGGCCTTCTACGGCGACGATTGAAGATAACATCAGTGTTGTGCGGTGTATGATAGAGACTGATCCAAGAGTAACCTATCAGCAGATTCGGACAAGTTTAGGCATCGGTATGACTCAAGTGCACAAAATCCTCCACAAACATTTAGCCGTTAGGAAGCTTTGTGCCCGGTGGATACCTCATTATTTGACTGAGGCCCAAAAACTTCGTCGTGTTGATTGGTGCCGTGAAATGATACAAAGATTTAACGGAGGTGACTCAAAAGCTGTGTTCGACATACTTACGGGTGACGAAAGCTGGATTTATTGCTATGATCCGGAAACAAAAAGACAATCTGCTCAGTGGGTGTTTCCTTCCGAGGAGTTGCCAACTAAATTGAAGAGAGGTCGAAGTGTAGGAAAAAAGATGGTGGCTTCATTCTTCGGAATGACCGGTCATTATGAGACAATTGTTTTAGAAGATCAAAAGTCAGTTACTGCAGAGTGGTATACTAACAAATGTTTGCCACTTGTCTTGGAAAAGTTCGAGAGAAACGACCTCGCAGTAGGATCCTCCTTCACCACGACAACGCCTCCTACCGATAATAAAAATTTCATCTTTCCTAAAATGACGTAAGTCTGGGGTGACTGGGATCTCACTCTATACAGACAAGCAGATGCCTAAACATAAAGTCTTTTCTGAACATGTACAGAGTCGCGGTTAAATTCTAGTTTTAAAAAGAAAAATAAACATAGAATATTTCGCTTGTCTAATTGTGTTTAAAATAACAACTCTTCGGCAAAACAAACTTATTTATGTGAGATGAAAAACAAAATGTTAAGCTGTAATTTATGCTCGAACTGCGATAAACCACACTCACAGTCAAGATGGAGTGCACCTGCATTCCAGAGTGATGTTCACCCCCATTTCCTTGAATACATACATACATAGCTTCACGCCAGTTCCCTTGCGGGGTAGGCACGAACAACAGAGTGCCATTTAGGCTTATTCTTACACACCTCACTTGCTTCTTTCACATTCATAACTCTTGTCATGCACGCTCGTCTGTTATTAAGGCTTCTGACATCACCTTCCTTGAATACATGTGAGTATTAAACATGCACCACTTACCGACGATTGAGAGACAGGACTTGCATGTTGGAAATACCAGCTACAGAGAAATGTCCGAATTTAAATACCTGGACTGTACTCTAACAGACACTAACACCCGCGAGGAAGATATTGTTACGTGCGAGCGGGGATACGCACTTAGGATTGGAAGAAAACACCAGTTTTTTTAACTAAAGGCTTTTATTGACTTACACAGCTGTACGTACTAAGAGGATCTTTAAATGACAAAAATATAAAGCGGAAATTAAAAAACTGTTATTTAGAAAAATTGCAGTGACAGCCTATACGTATTAACGTTGGTGACTACGCATGTTATCTGCACATACGATGTGACTAGTTGCATGTGAATATGGATGTACAAATTTTTATTTTTATTTATTTCCTAAAATTTGAAATTGCGAAGGTGTGTTGCATCACACGCAAACCTCATAGGTTTAAGTGGTGCCTTATTTGTATTTATGATGTAAATTTTTACATACATACATACATAACTACACGCCAGTTCCCTTGCGGGGTAGGCACGAACAACAGAGCGCCATTTAGGCTTATTCTTACACACCTCACTTGCTTCTTTGACATTCTTAACTCTTGTCATGCACGCTCGTCTGTTCTTAAGGCTCCTGACATCACCTTCTGCTAGTACACGATCAATTTGATCATGGAAGGTGTGTCGTGGCCTTCCACGACTTCTGCATCCATCCACTTTTGCATTTTATATCTGTTTAGTCATTCTTTCATCATACGTTTTTAAATTATGGGGCAGATATCTTCAATTAATTGCTTTTATGTTAAATGAGCCCGGAAATCCATGGAATGACGTTTATCATCCCTCTGGAACGCTTTTATTGCGCAGACTGCTGACTAGTTACCCGATTTTTTAATCAATCTGCCTATGCTATTTTTAGCATGCATTTTTGACATGACAATATGACAATTATTATGACTAATGAAAATCTTAATTTTATGGCATGATGTCATTTAATTGTAAAATTGCACGCGTGATGTGTCCTGCATAATGCCGATGCCTTTAGATTAAAAGAGCGTAACGCTAAAATACGTATTTTCAAGAACGAAATATAAGTTGGGTTAGTAAGAGAAAATTTTATCCGTGCAGGTACGGAGAAAAAAAACTAATTCCTGCTGCCAGATCGCCTGTAGTAAGAGCTGACAAAACAACCCACAGCCGATGGTAAGAAATTTGTGCATCTGGATGTCTACCACCATTGATCTAGAACATGTCACCTTGAGTTGTGTTCCGGCATCATTGGTCAGGTTTCAGTTCCCCTTTGCAGGCTGGTAGTACATTCGCATCACCTTTGGTATTACAAATCTCCACAGGCGACGGCAGCGACTTTTTATATGGTATGACCGTTGGCCTCTCTGCTATAAAAAAAACCTGATTAAATGATATAGCATAAATAGTTTTAGATTCAATTCAAAAGTTTTTATACAAGCTAAGTTCCGATAGAATACATTTTTATAAGGTTATACATACAAGTTATAATTAAATCTACTTCTTATTCTATGTACACTTCGCAATGTGTTATTGTTGTTTAAGGAGAAGAAGCAAGAAACTTCGGAGCAATATATATAGCTAAAAATTATTTTACTTCATATTTGTCTATATCAGATTTTTTTTTAAAGTGCAAAAATATGCTATATATCATGATATACCGATTAAAAGTCATCAAAAACTAAGGAAGAGAGTAATTTATTTATTTATTACTAGCTGACCCGGTAAAATTCGTACCACCTCAGAATCAATAAACAAAAAAGCTGAATGACAATTGCAGAACGTTTCAACTTTAGTAAAAATGTGGTCAAAACTTAACCGGAACGAACATCAAACATTTGACATTCAAAACCAAAAAAAAACAAAAAAAAACTTCACTTATAAATTTAATTTGATTTCTGAACGGCTTTTAATTTTAATTGATTTCTAAACGACGGGACGAATATCAAATTTTAATGTTTGACAGGAAGGAATAGTTTCTAAAGGAAAACGAAATTGTTGTTTTTACTATATTCCACATTTTTTTTCATATTTACTCACCTTTTAAACCTTCCTTCTCGAGTTTTAGTGAGACTAACGAACAGCAATTGATTTATAATTATATATATATATATATATATATATATATATATATATATATATGTATATATATATATATATATATATATATATATATATATATATATATGTATATATGTGTGTGTGTGTGTATTTAATTTGCACACCGCCGTCATACACTTGCGAATCTCCCGTTGATAAAATCCACGGCCCGGGTTGTCTGGAAGAGATCGCTCTAAAGCGATAAATATATATATATATATATAGATTAATAGAATCTCCAACAAAGGATACACATAACAGATTTGTAAAAATAAACATAACCTTAAATTTTTTAACAATGTGCTCCTTCAATTATTGGAAACCAAGACATGAGTAAAAACTAATTATATAAATTAAACGTGTAATATATAATACGAATATAAAAATGTAAACCATATAATATTATAATTATATTCGTGATAGAATACACAATTACATATATAGATAAATTAGTTTACTTATAAAAATAAAAATTCGTATATGTCATAGGTACACAGATATCATCAGCCTTTATCAAGCAGACTCTGTAATACCTTTCTCAAGAATATAGTCTTTCTTCCCAAAAAAGGATGAATAATAATAATACCTCAATTGTACTTACAATAATGAGGGAAAGGAATTAGAGTCTAGTATTTATTTATTTTATTTTGTTTGGGAAACATACAATAATTAATATTCTTAAATATAAAACACAAAATTAATACATATATCAATCAAGTTTCCACTAAAAAATAATTTATATAATAAAAATAATAAATTAGCTCGAACAGTTAATTATAAAAGAAAATTAAAATTAAAATTATACGAAAAATAGATAAAATCTCTATTTAATTTAAATTAGGTCAATATTGAACAAAAACTAAAAGAAAAAAATGTCACCACAATAAAATAGAGACAAAAAAGGAAAGTATAAAAAAAAGTTTAAGTCATTGGATCATTCTTAATCACAACATTTTTAATTTGGGTTTTAAATTGACATAAATTACCTATGAAAGGATCTACATTAGTGAATATAGCATTGTATTGCTGACAAGTGCGGTATAAATCAAAAAAATCAAATATTGTGTTCCGGCATTAGTGACCAGGTTCCAGACTCATTTAAGAGAGCAGCAGCGCATTTGTAGCACCTTTGGTGTTTCAAATGCCCATAGGTGATGGTAACCGCTTTAAATCCAGTGGGCCGTCTGCCTGTCTGCTGAACTCCTGGAATAAAAAATAATAAAAAAAGTTAGTTTTTATAAATAAATTAAAATGAATTAAATAAATTTAAAAAAAGAGCCTAAGTTTTATTAAAATGGGGGTTACACCCTTTTAATGTAAAGGTAAGTTTACAGTATGACCTAAGTAATTTTATTTTTATTGTTCAGCAATAACAATCAGTAACCGTCCTTGCAATTCAAACCCGACGTATAAATCTATTATAGGAATGTTAATGGTACGACAGTTAGTTATGTTTTCATCGCCATAAATACCTTATCACGTTCTTAACTGACGCTGACGTTATAAGATATGACATTGTTCTATACTCAACTAGCTGAGCCGGCAAACTTCGTACCGCCTCAGAATCAATAAATAAAAATGCTGAATGATAATTGCAGAATGTTTCAACTTTAGCAAAAAATGTGGTCAAAACTTAACCACAACGAACATCAAACGTTTGACATTCAAACCCAAACAAAAGAAAAAAAAAACACTTTTAAATTTAATTTGATTTCTGAACGACGGAACGAACATCAAATTGTAATGTTTGACAGGTAGGAATAGTTTCTAAGGGTAAACGAAATTGTTGTTTTTACTATATTCCAAGCATTTTTTTTTTTTCATATTTACTCACCTTATAAAGCTTCCCTGGACTTCCACAAATAATTCAAAACCAAAATTAGCCAAGTCAGTCCAGCCATTCTCGAGTTTTAGCGAGACTAGCGAGATTTTTATAGGCATATATATAGATTTAAAGTTCCGTAGTCATGTATCGATCAAATCTATCAGTCGATAAAAAAAATCTAGCTAAAAAGAAACCGACTTAAAAGTAACTAAAAAGCAAAAAATAAATAATTTCTAGCAGAAAAGAAACCGACTTCGAAAATTAGTATAAAGAAAAAATAAAGTAATTTCTACATGTGGAAATCTGTGCTAAGTAAAGCATAAAAACTACTATATTTGCTTTGCTGTTGTTTTTATGTTTTAGTTCGCACCGATTTCCAGATGTAGAAATTATTTAATGTTTCTTTTTAGTAACTTATGTAAAACTATACTAAATCTAACGCAAAAAATCAAAATTGGTTAAAAACAAAAAAGTTATGGCTGGACAAAAGTAAAAACTATACATTTTTGTCTGATTTTAATATACTTTCTGCTATCTACGGAAATCAAAGTCCAATAGCAATCAAATTTATTTGGGACTATTTTGAAGCTTTACTAAATCCAAATTAGGTAAACTTCTAGGCGCTAAGAACCTCAGCCAGAAGGCCCAGCTTGTCATACACAACGCGGTTCTGGTACCTAGGCTCACGTATGGAAGCGAGAGCATGAAAGTAGAGTGAACGCGGTCGAGATGCGAGCACTGCGCAAAATCTGCGGAGTGACGCTCGCGGACCGCGTTCGTAATACCGAAGTAAGAAAGAGAGTTGGTCTGAAAGAGAGTGTCGGGGTGAAGGTAAGGAAAGGAATGCTCCGGTGGTTCGGGCATGTGGAAAGAATGCATCATAAAAAAATGACTAAAGAGATATACAATGCAAAAGTGGATGGATGCAGAAGTCGTGGAAGGCCACGACACACCTTCCATGATCAAATTGACCGTGTACTAACAGAAGGTGATGTCAGGAGCCTTAAGAACAGACTAGCGTGCATGACAAGAGCTATGTATGTCAAAGAAGCGAGTGAGGTGTGTAAGAATAATCCTGAATGGCGCTCTGTTGTTCGTGCCTACTCCGCAAGGGAACTTGCGTGAAGCTATATATGTATGTATGTATGTACTAAATCCAACGCAAAAAGAATGATCGAAATCGATTCAGAAACAAAAATGTTATGGCTGAACATACTAAAAAAATTTACAAGACGAATGGAGAACCTCTTCTTTTTTGTATTCGGTTAAAAATCTAACTACATGTATAATTATTTATTTATCTGAAAACATATTTAATTAACACTAGATTTGAAATTTCTAAATTCAAAAGTTCTATCCGTGCAGGAACGGAGAAAGAATATAATTTCCTGCGGCCGGGCGGCTTGTCGTAAGAGGCAACATAACAACCCACAGCCAGGTGGTAGGGCATTTGCCCGACTGGATGGCTACCACCCCTGGTCTTAGGTATATCGCCATAACAACCTTGAGTTGTATGTCGGCATTAATGACCAGGTTCCAGTCTCCCTTAAGAGAGCAGCAGCGCATTTGTAGCACCTTTGGTGTTGCAAATGTCCATAGACGATGGTAGTAAGTATAGATATAAGGCCAACACTGCACATGCACTTCCTCACACCACCAGCATGTAACAGATACACTCTACATTAGTATAAGTTTAGTATTAAAATTACAATAAATTAATATAATAAGTTATTCTTAAGGTACACCAAAACATAAAAATTACTACACATAGTGTCACATACACTAACAAAAATAAACAATAAGCGTGTATGGAGTCTCAAATTTTTCACAGAAATTAAATAGTAAAAAAGGGTACGGAACTCGAGTCCGTAGAGATATTAATAATAATATAAAAAAAAAACAAAAAAAAAGACGATGGCAACCACATTCCATCGAGTGGCCCGTCTGCCTGTCTGCTAAACTCCTGCAATAAAAAAAATAAGTTTTTATTCAAAATAAGTTCCGCTGGAGAACACTTATTGAAGGTCATATGTGTAAATCAAAATTTAAATCTACTTCCTATTCTATGTACACCGCTTCTCTATGTTTTCACGCTGTTCAATGGAGAAGAAGCGGCAAGAAACTCCCCAGCAACACGTCCACTTAAAAAAGATTATCAATCATAATTATTTATATATTTTCTCAGGCTTTTTTTTAATACATACAGAAGCTGTGTTATAATTACTTTGCAAAGAATAAATGGAGTTCTAACGAACAGAAAAATATTGTTATTTGATTGTATCATATAGTATTGTTACAACTCAGGTCCCGACAAACACAAAATCCACCTGCATATCTGAAACGAAGCACATTTATTACCCGCCGCCATTTGAATTAATAACATTGAAATTCTTTTATGGTCGCCTTCTTTTGTTTACTTATTGGCATATGGCCTATTGTTGTATTGTCGTCATTAGTCAGGTGTTACAGATTTAAAGTACAAGCTGATTCTAGGAAATTCGGTCCACGCTGCTGGGCGGACATGTTACATTTGTGCAGTATAAAGCAATGGCCCGATTGACTGAGCAGTCAGTCGAGCGAGACCACGAGCGTAGCGAGACGAGTGTACTACAATCGGGAATGTAATAAGTGACGGACTTTGCGCGTTTGATAGAATTACGACCTTCTGCATTACGTTTGGACTTGTTCTGTTCGGTTATATTTGTACGAGTGTTATACGTGTTTGTATAGTTCTAATAAACTCTATAGCAATTCTAACGACATTTTAATTCGAATCTCGCGACTCGTAACAGTGTCATTGATATGTTCCACGCATATCATGTATCACGATAAAATATGCGATGCACAATCTGCAGAGTGCTTTTAAATTGTCATTTTATTATGTTGGCTTTAATTCTTGGTAACAATTGTGTAAACATACACTGCAATGTAACAATGTTGTTTTGTTATGCTCAAGCGCAACAGGTGTAATGTAAATACAGTACCTGCTAAGATGACAATAATAGATTGTTACACAAGAGGAGAAAGTAACCTATTTCGGTATGAAATAGTGAGGGCGCTAATAGTTCGAATGCCTAATTAGGCCTTTCACCCGAGGTTAGCACTCTGATTTTTATTTCGAATATGATGAAAGTATATAAGAACTTATTAGTTAAACAAACTACTACTTTTCTAATGAAATCAAGCGTTAAATCCATGTCTAAATCTGATCAACTCATTTAATACATCACATATGAAACGTCAGATAAATTTCTTTTTCTGTGGCATTCTATCAGCCAGTATTTTTTGTCACTGATGATTGTAAATATTTAGCTCAAATTTATGTAAATTTATGTAATTGAGTGAAAAAAAAAATTAATTTATAAGTATAATATATGATGATACAAAATTGTTCATATTTTAATATTAAATTTATGCCGCGATTTGGCAGTGGCTGTGAAAAAACTTGGGACATGAGTCGCGTGTTAATTATCTATGGTTAGCATAGCTTTTAAATTGTTTGAGGAGTTTTTTGGCGGGAATTGAAAGAAGATGTTGTGTTATGCAGTTTTATTTTCTAAAAATGTGCAAAATTACTCTAAAATGAACAATAGTTGTAGGATATCGATAGTTTTTGAGTAGTAATTATGTGTTTTGTGAGAAATGTGAACTGCATGTATAGTCAAATGTGGCCTTTTGAGTTGTCACAAGAACTCCGTTAAATGGCTTTAGTTGATAACTTACAGTTCAGCTGAGCTATATATAGGCTTAAGAAAATCAAGGAACTATATTGTAATCTAAGATCTGGCATAAAGGCTTAGCTGCCAAGCCATAAACCGAAATAAGAATAATAATTAAATTGTTTGACAGCAGGGAAAATCGTTGCCCGGGGGACGCAAAGTACTGTTTTCATCCCTGTGATCAGGCAACTCCAAGCTTACTTTCAGAATATGAGAAATGAAATTACTCTTTTTACCCAACTACAGTTACGCCAAAAGGAAGTTCTATCCGTGCAGGAACGGAGAAAAAATACAATTTCTTTTGGCCAGGTGACTTCTCGTAAGAGGAGACAAAACAACCCACAGCCAGGTGGTAAGGGTATATGCTCGTCTGGATGGCTACCACCCCTGGTCCAGTATATGCTGCCATAACAACCTTGAGTAGAGTTGGCATTAGAGGCCAGGTTCCAGTCTCCCTTTAAAGAGAAACAGCGCATTTTATAATAGCATTTTTGTACTTTTTGTGTTACAAATGTCCATAGGCTATGATAACCACTATCCATCAGGTGGCCCGTCTGTCTGTCTGCTGAACTCATGCGATAAAATAAATTAAATTAAATTAAGAATCATCACAAAATAGTCACAGAATGAACTAAAAGATACATTTACTGCATTCACGCTTTCCGCTCCGCTGATCGCTCCCGCCTTCATTCAAACCCTACCCTTAACATAATCGACCAAATCGTGCGATATGACAGATTTTTTCGACCATTACCTTGAACAAAGTCTGGTGCCAATTGCAACTCAAATATACACATTTTTTGCTTAATTTTTTACCTGCATTCTCAATGGTAATGCCAGACGATGACTTCAATAAATTATAAGGTATGATGCTACATAAGAATTATTTTGAACGTGGTAAAGCCAGGCTAGAATAATTATTTACATTAATTATTGGGCCCGGCTTGATCTGTGTGATTCGCTATCATAAAATAGACTTCAGTAAATTATAAGATAATAGCTGACCCGGCAAACTTCGTACCGCCTCAGAATCAATAAATAAAAAAGCTTAATTATAATTGCAGCATGTTTCAACTTTAGTAAAAAATGTGGTCAAAACTTAACCAGAACGAACATCAAACGTTTGACATCCAAAACCAAAAGAACAAAAAAAAACTTCACTTAAATTTTATTTGATTTCTGAACGACCTTTAAATTTAATTGATTTCTAAACGACGGGACGAACATCAAATGTTTGACAAGTAAGGAATAGTTTCTAAGGGAAAGCGAAATTGTTATTTTTACTATATTCCAAGCATTGTTTTTCATATTTACTCACCTTTTAAACCATCGCTGGACTTCCACAAATAATTCATAATTAGCTAAATAAGTCCAGCCGTTCTCGAGTTTTAGCGAGACTAACGAACAGCAATTGATTTTATATATAGATAATATATTTCCTTTGATCTACGTATAAAATAATATCTGCCTTAAGAATATATACATAGAGCTAAAATTCATTTGAAATCTTTTAAGCTTTATTTAAATTCAAAATTAATACTAACGGCTAAACAGAAATGTGTTTTATTTATTTCGAATTAAATAAGATTGAATTCTATATCTTTATCTGTTTTTAGTGTCACTTTTTCGTTTCATCGAGTTTCACTTCAAAAATCGTTCGACGTGCGTATTCCGATACGCACTTCACACATTTTTGTGAACTTTTTTTTTTTTTATAACGCAAGGGGAATGTCTTTGGACACCATCTTCGGGTCCTTCGGGGGAAGGGCCAAAATGCAGGCATAAGACCTGCATCGAGGGTGTGTGGGACTCTCAGCGACCGGTCCTCCACGCTCTTCTAAAAGGAAGTTGTCGCGAGAAACGGCCGCCAAACTACCCACTAAACCTGCGCCCCATTTATAGCGCTTTTACGGGGCGTCATGGGATCTTGTACAGAGTAACTGCACCATGACGCCCCTACGCCCTGTAACTGGGCCACTTTGTCACTGTGAACTTTGTCAAGAGCTCCTAACGTTGCCATTACCTCAATTTTCAAAGACATTATAACTAAAATACATTATGTAGCAGATCACTGCCAACGGGGAGCGTGCCCAGAAGGCTGGCTGCATTGCCACGCTGTATGGCAATACTTATTTGTTGTGCAAAATATGAGCCAGCCTTCTGATCCCGGGTAGTGTCAAAGAGTTTCTTACATATGTCTTTAAAGAAACTCTTTGCCGACGGACCCCACGGGCCTAATGTTTCAACCCCAAACGGCACAAATATGTAACCCCTTCCTAAGGCTCCATATTTGCGCCGTTTGACGTCCTCAGCTGAAGCGGCAGCGTTGCCAGCCCCTGACTCGGTCTTTGGAAGATGCGACGGGGCCAGTGTGTCAACACAGGTCGCATCCCACACTAGCGGCCGCCCCATCTTCCAAGGGACGAGTGACATTCCGTCCGGTCTCTTGCCATCGTCACGCACCAGGCCATTTGGTTCCAGAATGGCCGGGACGCCGACGCTGACAAGAGCTCGGCGAATGATGTCGTTGAGGCTGGCATGACGAGATCTTCTTCCTGCGCTTTTTAAACATGACAACCCGTGGTGTCCAAATCGGTCTACCATAACTCCACATTGACAGTGATGTGGTACGCAACATGGTGCCCCCAGGCGTAAACTCGCGGCTAATCGGAATGTAGTGTTATCCAGAAGTATATATATATATATATACTTGTTGTATATGTATATATTTTCAAATATATTGATTCGCTTTGATAAATTTTAAGGCGTCGATTTGAAAATTTTCCAAGTTGATTTACGTGAACTGGAACTACAATGACCTACTGACATTACAGTAAAACATTAAACGAATTCGTTCTGGCAGATTACCAGAAAATTTGACTATGCAACGCAGAACATAGTTTTCTCAAAACGAATTCATAATAAACATTATTACAGTAAATAATGATTATTCAAACATTACAGACATAGTTAATTTACCGCAAAAAAAACTAATGTATAATCTATGCAGTAAATAAAATTGAACTTTCTGTTTGTAATGTCACAACAGCTTTTTACAAATGCTTTGTGTTCCGTTCAGGAACGGAGAAAGAATACAATTTCCTGCGGCCGAGCGTCTTGTCGTAAAAGGCGACAAAATAACCCACAATCAGGTGGTAGAGTATTTGCCCGTCTGGATGGCTACGACCCGTGGTTCAGCATATGCCGTGATAACAACCTTAAGTTCTGGCATTAGTAAACATTAAATAAACTAGAAATTTGTACTGGGACATATAGTAGAAGTGAAACTTCAACGGACAAGTGGCAAAACGAATCGCAACAAAATTATAACTTGAAGTTTTACGGGCAGATTGTTAATGTACTTGTCCAATTTGAGAACCTGCGTTCGTTTTTCCATTTGTCCGTTGAAGTTTCACTTCTACTATGTGTCCCAGCACACATTTCGATTTTTCGCAGGTTTACTGCAAATTATGATTCGGTTAGGTTAGGTACATTTTAACGAATGCATTTTTTTAATTAAACATATTTTATTTTATCAAACAAAAAAAGGAAATTCGATCCGGAACTAAAAAACGCATCCATAGTCTACTCTAAAATTATGCCGCCTCTCACCACGTCTAGTCTAAATTTATGCCGCTCCTCCACGCGGCCGTAACGCTTTTTCGTGACAGAAAAATCCTAAGACCCCGTCTATATAGAAGTTTCACTTCAAATGCTTTTTTAAAGTTCTGTGACATTTGAAAAACCAAACAGCCGACAGGAGTTTTTGGCGGGAACTGAAAGGAGAAGTTGTGCTGTGCAGTTTTATTTTCTAAAAATGTGTAAAATTACTCTAAAATGAACAATAGTTGTGGGATATTGATAGTTTTTGAGTAGTAATTATGTGTTTTTGCGAGAAATATGAACTATATAGCCAAATGTGGCCTTTCGAGTTTTCACAAGAACTCCGTTGAATGACGTCAATTGTAGCCTACAATACAACGGCGCCTGGCTTAAAGGCCTAGTTGCCAAGCCTTAAACTTAAAAAAAACAGCCGACATTCATAACCTGTACTGAACCCTACTTTGTATGTACTATTTGCTTTCGGCACCCAACATACTGTGCTAATTTCATTGAACTAATTAAAATACAAAGAACCCACATCGCGCCAATTCAAAGAACCCACAACGTTAATTAATTGCTACCGATTGTGAGTTTGTTTGAATAATGCCAATATTTTTAAAACAAGTCTAGACTTCTTCCTGGGATTAGATTATCGGCACCTCGAAAAGTCTAGATCGAACTATTTTCTAGATTTTTGTAACCTCCCACGCATTCCGTTGAAAACTGCATAGCAGCGATTTCTGAAGTCAATTTTCTTTTATTTAACCTGTTTGTTTCGATGTGAAAATATTACGCTTTAAATTGAGTTGTATATACAATTAGACAAATAAATTTATTAACAAATGTAGGAGTTTTTAAATTGCTTAAAACTCGTGACTTTCAGTAAGTCTATAATATTACAGAATTCTAAACATTCCGTGTCTTTACATAGAAGCTATTAAAAAAAAAACGACGGAGAACACGATGCAATTTTTTATAAAAAATAGTCTTTCTGTTTGCCAGTTTGTCTGTTTGTTCGGGATTCACGTAATAAGGTGAATGGAGCGCTAAACTCTTTTATGAGCAGCTAGAAAGTGTCTGTAAAGGCACGCTTGGCTGTCCATATAGCGGGGATGGTGCCAACCCTGATGTATGGCAGTGAAAGTTGAGTATGGCAGAAGAAGCAAGAAAGTAGGATAAACGCAGTTGAAATGAGAGCTTTGAGAAGTATATGTGCGGTCAGCTTGAATGATGTAATAAGGAACAGTGTGATAAAATGTTAAGGATTTAAAGAAGATGTAATAACAAGAATTGAAAAAGGAATGTTAAACTGGTTTTGACATGTAGAGAATGGATAAAAAGAGAATCACAAAACAGGTATATGACAGTATTGTGAATGATAGAGTTGCTGCCGGTAGACCGAGACGAACACACCATGATCAAATATCAGAAGTGTTAAAGAGAGGTCAGGTTAAAAGCATTTCAAATAAACGTGCATGTATGAAGAGATTAATGAATGTAGATGAAGCGAAAGTTGTTTGTCAGGATCGTCGCAAGTGGAGATCTATAGTCTTTGCCTACCCCCATGGGAAAGTGTCATTATTGTCTATAGAGACAGAAAATCGAGAAAAATTGAAATCATCTCCAGCTATATTGATGATGTGATATATAAATTTACCGAAAAAATGGCGACAAAAGTGTATCTTAAATTTGAATTGTTTTTCTAACTTAGCTCTTAGGAGCATTAAGTATAATTAATAACTTACAATCTATATATATAAAAATCAATTGCTGTTCGTTAGTCTCGCTAAACTCGAGAACGGCTGGACTGATTTGGCTAATTTTGGTTTTGAATTATTTGTGGAAGTCCAGGGAAGGTTTAAAAGGTGAGTAAATATGAAAAAAAATGCTTAAAATGTAGTAAAAACAATAATTTCGCTTTCCTTTAGAAACCATTCCTACCTGTTCGTCTCGTCCATCGTCGTTTAGAAATCAATTAAATTTAAAAGTCGTTCATAAATCAAATTAAATTTAAAATTGAAGTTTTTTTTTCATTTTTTTGGTTTTTAATGTCCAACGTTCGATGTTCGTCCAGTCGTTCAGAAATCAACGTTTTTTATTTATTGATTCTGGGACGCCGCGGTACGAAGTTTGCCGGGTCAGCTAGTCAATCTATAATTATTTTAATTTGTAGTAGAGGAAGTGTTTAAAATTGAAACAACCACTTACTTTATACTTTATGTATATTAAATGCGTGTTAACTAGGTAACAACACTTAAAAGTATAATGGAATGTTTAGCGTTACGATACATTAAAAATGTTCTTAATTACCTTGACGTATTATGGCGGCCATTACGTGCGACTCGTGCGACTCCTCTTTGCTACACCTATGTAGGCTAGAGGCAAGGAGAATCATCTCAAATAGGAAAATAGTTGAAGAAGTGTCCAGTTGCAAGCTGTAAATAACAGTTCAAAAACCGTCCAAAATGGCGCTGATGTAGACAAAGGGTATGGTATGAATGTAGCTGTTGTAGACGAATTGAAGTATGCCGAGTTAAAGAAAATAATATCTTTGGCGACTAGAGTCGTTGGTGACAGTACACTATTATAAAACGTCAATTATTTACGTAGTACAAAGTAATTTACTAAATATAACCTCAAATAATTGTTATATGAAAACGTGAATAGTGATTTTATTTCGTGAATTTTGAATAATTAATAATAATAATATGGAACCTGCAGCCCACCTCTCGACACCCCTTAGCCACTGACACCCATGTTGCCCCTGTCTTTATGGCATTTTTTGGGGCCCATGCAGGGAGTGGCGAGTCACCGTCTGCCCATTTTTCCATGTTCCCTAAACATTGCGACCGGCAGACGCCATAGTCCCCATATTCCCAGACCCCTAGTACCATTAGCAGTTCACCACAATAGCCCGGTACTTTTGTCCTCCTTTCCCACAATAGTCCTACACTGGCCGGGGCTTGTCCTTGGGTGCATTACTATATGGTGTAGACAGGGATAATCGCCGGTCAGTGTCACGCTACATTTACATTAAATTTGTCAAGGGGCCTCTACGTGTTGGCTTTCCCATGGCCCCACGCAAGCCTCTCAAAAGTCCGGGCCATTTTTATGGTCGGTGGTCTTGAAAGACATACAGTATAATAATATAAACTTTATTTCAGACCGGGGTCCATATTTCGTAAGTGTGTTAGTTACAATTATCTTCTAGATTAATGTTAGTAGTGTTAGTAATATTTATTCTTCGAGTATTTAAGAATTTTTTTTTTTAAGCCACTTATTTTAAGCCGATGACTACCCCTATCCAATGTTCTTGGAAGGGGCAGTCAAATCTGTCGGCTGGGCGTAACTATGTTCTAAATCTCAGCCTTTCCAACACATTCAAAGCGCAGGGTCGTCAGGGAGGAGGGGGTTTTTAGTGGGTATTGGGGTTGCTCGCCCGTACAGCAACGCTCGGAGTCTTCCACACTATTCTGTGACGTCGATCGCGGACGGAGCGCTGCCAAGAGCATACTATTGCTGCAGTGTTATCGCCCCCGACCGACGCGTGTCGTTCCCCTAGCAACGACCCAGTTTGTGCGTAAATCGGTTAAGCATTTTCCCTCGCCTCAAAACCAAAAAAAAAAAAAAAGGGGCAGTCAAATCTGACCGCAATAGCCTTCAGAAGGCTGTTGGTGCTGCCGCGCAAGCGTTGCATCAGCGAAGCGGACTTTTTCCGGATAATCGCCTTAAAACCATCTGTGCGCTAGTGATTTTGTAATATTTAATTGTATAACTGTAACTAAAACACTATAATACTACTCTAACAACATTGGACGCTTTCTTTAAAATTCACCCTGATACCAAAGTGGCGCCACCCTAATTTAATGCATTTCGACGAGGACTTTTCATACTTAATATACACAGATGATTCTCCTTACCTCTACCCACCATAGTTACACGCGACCGCGCCCCGCTCGCAGAATCGTGGTCCTGTGCGAGTCGCGGTCAAGGGCGAGTCGCTTTTAAGGGCAATTGCGCCCACAAATTCAATTCGAGTATTTATTATTTATTTTATAAAAAAACTTTACCCTTCCTTTGTGCCCCCAATACATGATACAAGACCCGTCTAAGGCAAGTTACGCCACTGAGTCATAAACCGTTTACGGTATACACCTAATATTACTATCTGAATACTAATCAACGTGCCTAATTAAATAGCATCAAGGATTTTTACCACACATGTGAATCGCCTAAACAAGCTATCGTGTTTACGAGAGAACAAACAAGGTAGTTTGTTCATATCGTTTACATTAATCCTTTTTTGTATGCATTGTAGAGTTAGTTTATAGGGGATATAAAAAACCGCCGCACGACATAATCATTAGAAGTAACTAAAAGGCAAAAATATTATATAACTAGCTGACCCGGTAAATTTCGTACCGCCTCAGAATCAATAAATAAAAAACGTTGATTTCTGAACGACGGGACGAACATCAAACGTTTGATGACATTCAAAACCCAAAAAATGAAAAAAAAACTTCACTTTTAAATTTCATTTCATTTCTGAACGACTTTTAAATTTAATTGATTTCTAAACGACGGGACGAACATCAAATATTTGACAGGTAGGAATAGTTTCTAAGTTGTTTTTACTATATTCCAAGAATTTTTTTCATATTTACTCACCTTTTAAACCTTCCCTGGACTTCCACAAATAATTCAAAACCAAAATTAGCCAAATCTGTTCAGCCGTTCTCGAGTTTTAGCGAGACTAACGAACAGCAATTGGTTTTTATATATGTAGATTATTTTCTACGTTATCTTTAATTCGGTGCAAACTAAAAATAACAAAATATTTTTCAATTTTTTTTTTAGTACCGTAGTAGTAAGACCAAAGGGTATAAGCAGGGTTTCCAAGTAAAAACTGCCCTCGCGGCGTTATCTACTTTTGCTATGGGGATCGTTTTATCTATACTAATATTATAAAGAGGTAAAGTTTGTGACGTTGTAGGGGGTAATCTCCGGATCTACTAAACCGATTTTAAAAATTCTTTTACTGTTGGAAAGCTACGTTAACAGGGAATGTCATAGGCTATATAATATGACGCTATATACCACGGGAGCGGCACAACGCGCGGGTAAATCCGCGCCGGGCCGCTATTTATCAAATAAAAGTAATTCATCCAAATTTTCAGCTATCTCAAGTATTTCTCGAGTTTTTTTTTTCAAAAACCTTTTTTCCGTTTTTTTTAATAGTACAATTACAATTTAGTCATGGCAAATTTGAATTTGATAACTCAAATTTGAGTTTATATGTGTATTTTCCGCTGGCTTATATGTTTCGTTGTAACCGCCTTTAATTCGGTCGCTGTCACTGCGCACGTGTACATGTTTTGAACCTACTTTAAAAAAGGAGGAAGTCCTTAATTTATCGTCTAAATAAATTTATGAAGTGAAACTTCTTTAGAAACGTTGTGATTTGAAATTCGATGAAACGAAAAGCGACACTAGAAAGAGACAAACACATAAATCTATAGGACAAATCCTGCGAGAGAATGAGATACGAGTTTTACATTGTGCAGCACAGATTAGAGAGATAACACCGATGTTTAGACATAGGTCCAATTTGGACCGAAATAAAACTGATAATATTTTTTAGACTCAACAAAATGAAAAATTGAAAGTGATTCTAAAGAAATTTATTTTGAATTAGTATATGTTGACGGATGTAGGCTAAAGGAATTATATTTATATTAATAAAAGTTAAAGAAGAATAATCTGTGAGTATATTCTCTAAAGTGTCACTTCTACTGCGTGTGAACTGCACACACACACTGTTTAATGTTTAAGGAGTAAAGTCCAGTCGTGTGTCGGAGCTGACACACACAAGTTTTTTAATGTTTTACTTGGCACCGAATTCAAAATGTTGTAGAGAACATTTATTTTTGATTTTTAGTTACTTCTGAAATCTTCTTTTTTTTGGTATTTTTACAATTTTACATAAGTTCACACTCGGTACCATAGGTACCTACTTATTTTGAGATTATCATAAGTTATAGTTATTTAATGTGTTACTTTATTTTTTTTCTAATATAATTATAATATGTCTTGTAATATCTTCTTGCCAAATAACTAAATTTTTTCTTTCTTTCCAGAAGAATTCCATTTTTTCCTAGGGAACGTCAAAAAGCAAAATACATGAAATCAGCAATCTCTGGCAAGTGGCAAAGCCAGATATTCGCCGGGCAGTTGCATTTCTAGAAAAAAATAACCTTGGCCTACATCCAACATCGATTACCTAATTTTATGTATCAACAAATCTATATATAACTTTAATGTGTGTATTTAAACAAAATGTCGGTTGGTGTGTATCGTCATATTTGTTTTTTGAATATTATAGCGCCGGTATTTAATCATTCGGTCATCTATGACTTTGGTCAGCCGCCATCGCGAGCTAGATGAGCACATCGGAGGATAGAGATATGTGGCGTACATTTTAGGAGGCCTAAGTCCGGCAGGCCTAAAGCCGGAGGCCTAAGTGGACAACGGTTAGATGACAACGACACTTCATATATCAAAGATAGTCATACTTTTGTATAATACTGTTACGTGCGAGCGGGGGTACGCACTTAGGATTGGAAGCAAACACCAGTTTTTTTTTAACTAAATGCCTTTGTTAACTTACATAGCTGTACGTGGTTCTTCTCCACAGGGTTGCCCCTTCACGCACAACTAACGACGCACTGTCCCGACGATAAGATGTCTCACTCACAAGACCGTCGCAGATATTGCGTAGACCACCTCCTGCTACTGCAGTGCTTACCTCTAAATTTACCGAGTGTAGTTCGCTTCTGGATCTTCTCTCAAACTACGCTACACTCCTCCTTCACTGAACTGTCCACTAAACTTTTCACTAAATTCACCACTAAACTCGTCACTGTATTCTATTAAACTTCTCTTCCAACTCTCTCGTATCGCACTTGTCGCTTCGCTGTCTTCAACTGGACTCTCTGGTAGGCACGCCTTACACTGCTTATATACCCGGGGAAGAATCTTCTGGAACCCATAATTTCGATCTTCTTTTCGTGATTCTTTTATTTACTATCTATTCCTCTCTAAACATCTATCTATCTCTGTCTTTTCCTTCCCGAACTTTCTATTCTAGAAGTTTTGTTCATCATCTATCCCTTTCTAAAATGTATTTGTCCTTGTCTTTTCCTTCCAGAAACTTCTACCTTTTTCTAAAAGTCTTGATACCGGCTTACGCTGCCAGAAAGCTTTATCCTCGGTCGCCATACTATTATAGAAAATTTATATAATACGAAAAGTACGTACTATATTTTCATCGCTAATTCAGTTTTCGCGCTTTTTGTTCAGATATTTATGATTATTTGAAAAATAATAGATCTTTGCTGGCCAAAGCAAAAAGTAGTAATAAATACATATAGAAAATGTAATTATTATAGTAAGAGCTCGATATGCAGTCTCTTCCCGGAATGACTGGTTTATCCTAGGTTTGGCCAAGGCCTTTCAACAAAACCCGAAATAAATTCCAATTTCGGCCCTTGACTAAAGTATTTTTAGTCAAATCTAGAAGTACCTAACTTTTTGGCAAACGTCGAACGTAAAATAATCTGTTTCGAGCTTTGCCTAGTCGATCCTAGAAGCGACTAAGGCAGACTCGGTCAAACATCGATTCGTACTGCACTTGTTACATGTTTAATGACTGTATAAATTAGTTTCTCCTAGGTTAGTCAAAGGCAGTAAAAAGTCATTTATTTGGACTTTGACTAAGACTTAATGTCAGACCTGAGGTTTGACTAGTCGAACCTAAGAGCACCAGAGCTTTGATGTTTGACTATAACACAATAATTAAATTAATAAAATATGTAATAAATAATAAAAGTAAATGTGTGTTTTTTTATCATCAAAATTTCCCAAAAGTACTATATATTTTCAGCTTAAAAACAAAAATAGGTGGCAGCCCTAGTCAGTGAGTTCAAGTATGTCTAGATAGAAAGAAGATAGATTTTCTAAAAAGACAAACACGGACTGTTAAATCAAGCTGTGATTGGAGTGCGTATTTCAAGTTAGATTATAAATATAATAATAATATCAGCCCATAAATGTCCCACTGCTGGGATCGGGCCTCCTATTATAGGGGGAACGGACGTATACTATACTCGCCACGCTTGTCCAAGGCGGCTTGGCAGGTTTGACACATCGGTTATCTCGATGTGCAGGTTGCATCACGATGTTTTCCTTCACCGTTATTAGCACGTGGTAATTGTAAGAATATGCACATTAGGTCAGAAAACTGCCTAAGTGGTGCATGCGTTCCGGTCAGGATCGAACCCGCGCCCTTTGGGTCTGGGACGCGTGCGCTAGCCATTACGCTACCACGACTGTTAGATTATGTATACTTAAATATAAGTTTAACACGAAGAGCAAAACTTAATCATTCGTTTAATTAAACTTTATTTTTTTTAAGCTGTAAGGTCATGACTGACCTTATCTTTATTATATATTATATCATCGCCTAAAACGTAAGTAAATTATATCAAGATTTCTATACCAAAAAACCACTATGTGACATATAATTGGGTTAAAAGTTTATCAGAAAAGGTCAAGAGATAAGAGCTTCAGCACGCAACCAAATCAGTACAACTATCATTTCTGTACGGAACGTACGATGGCTAAAATTCTAACTATATTTTTTGTATTCGCTACAATAATATCCATAGGGCACTCTCAGTGCACTTTAGAGAGAGCGATTTTGAATTTTAGAAGAAGTGTCTATGAATTTAACGCGCGATTAGTGTTTAGAATCAACCAAGATACCGAAGGCCACTTCATCGCTTCAGGATTATCACCATGGTCGCTAATATCGGCGCTGTCGTTTGGAGCTGATGGTAACACACTGTCGGAAATCGAGCGTGTTCTTCGTCTACATTCGCACAAATGTTTCAACGAGAGGTATTTCGAAGTCGCCCAAATTGCAACCACTTCAACTGATTCGACGATTTTGGAGCGAAGTGCTACTATATTCGTCGATGAAAGTTTGGAACTATTGGACGAATTTGCAAATAATGTCGTCAGAACTGGCCTATGTAATACCACCGAGCTTTCATTTAAGGACACCGTATCTTCTGCTAGTGCTATCAATGAATACGTTTCGAAAAGCACACATGAAACCATCGATGAGATTGTTACACCCAGTGATTTGTATGACGTTAGTATGGTCATGATAGATGCCCTATATTTTAAAGGTACGTGGAAAAATCAATTTCCATACGAAGACACTGAGACCAGCGCATTTTATAACGAAAGAGGAAACCAAATTGGCGATGTAAACCTTATGTTTACTAACGGTAATTTCAATGTGACAAGTATGAAGACAATCAAAGCAAGAGTACTAGAAGTGCCTTATGGTGAACGTGATAAATATTCTATGCTGATATTCCTGCCATTCGCTGATGTAACAGTCACACAGGTTCTAGAAAATCTTAAAAGCAGCAGTCTTAATGCAATATTCAATGCATTCGGAAGGAATGGAGCATCAAGCGTGGCTGTTCAGATACCACGGTTCAAAATTACGTCAGATGTAAGCAATTTGAAGGATCTGCTAATTGATATGGGATTGAGGTCAATGTTTGATAGTACTACAGCAAATTTCCCATTTTTAACGTTCAGTCCTCTATACGTGTCTAATTTTATTCAGAAAGCTTATATTGAAGTGACTGAAGAAGGTACAACGGCAGCAGCGGTTAGTGAAGCGTCGTTTTTAGCAAGAATGTTGCCTGAACAATTTATAGCTAATAAGCCTTTTATATTCATGATTGTCGACAGAAATGTTCCGATACCCCTTTTCACGGGAGCATATTCTAAACCTAACATATACTAGTAATCAATAAAGAAGTATCGAGGGGTGTAAAGCAATTTGAGCGACATTTTGACAACTACTTAAAATAATTATCAAAATGTATAAATAAATAATAATAGGTCTTCTATGGCATTTTTCCATGTTCCCCAAACATTGCGACGGGCAGAAGCCATAGTCCCCATATTCCCAGACCCCTAGTACCACTAGCAGTCCACCCTGATAGCCGGTACTTTTTGTTCTCATTTTCCACAATAGTCCTACACTGGCCGGGGCTTATTTTTGGATGCATTATTATATGGTGTAGACAGGGATAATCGCCGGTCAGTGTCACGCCACATTTAGATTAAATTTGTCAAGGGGCCTTTAGGGCCATATTTATGGCCCGTGATCTTTGAACACGTACATTATAATAAAAATAATTTTATACATAAAGATATGTTTATTATATAAAATTCTTCTTGTTTCTGTGTATGTCACTGAACACCTCCTAAGCGGCTGGAACAATTTTGATGAATGTTTTGAATGCGTTCAAGTGTGTCCTGGGATGGTTTAGATTCACAATTGGACCCGGTAGGTGGCGCTGGATTTAATTAACAATATCTATAGTGTTTTAATAAGAATTAACATTCTTTACGTTGTCATGAGATTCAAACATCATGTTGAAGTGTGCAATAATGTTGTATATCTCTCATAATGTCGCCTAAGCTTGATAGCCTTTCGCAATTGTTAATAAGTTTTCAAGGGGTTCAATGGAACTTCATGAAAATTGAAGATAGAACCATTACTAAGATTTTTATAGTGATGTATTAAATATATAAAACGTTATTGTGGTTTTATTTACGACTAACATTTGCCCGGAACTAGATATAATAATAATAATAATTATCGGCAGACAAACATAGACATTGTATATCCTCAAATTCAGCAAGTTACGCTTGTATGGGTAATATACAACGGACTACTCTGGGGCCGATCCCAGACACCCAGACCATAGTAAATACATACATACATACATACATAACTTCACGCCAGTTCCCTTGCGGGGTAGGCACGAACAACAGAGCGCCATTTAGGCCCATTCTTACACACCTCACTTGCTTCTTTGACATTCATAACTCTTGTCATGCACACTCGTCTGTTCTTAAGGCCATAACCATAGTAAATAACGGAGAAAATACGTTTCCGAAGTTTACTATACGAGGAATCGAACCCGGAACCTCTGCGTTGCAGTGAGGTACGCCGGCAAAGGCTTAGCCCGCTCAACCACAGAGGCCGTCAATAACAACCCATAAACGTCCCACTGCTGGGCTCGGACCTCCCACTATTGGGGAACGGATAGTAAACCCGCCACGCTCGTCCAAGGCGGCTTGGTAGGTTTGATACATCGGTTATCTCGATGTGCAGGTTCCATCACGATGTTTTCATTCACCATTGTCAAAAAGTGGTAATTATAACAATATACACATTAGGTCAGAAAATAGACTAAGTAGTGCATGCGTTCCGGCCAGGATTCGAACCCGCGCCCTTTAAGTTTCGGACGCGTGCCCTACCCATTACGTTACCATGACTTGCCACGTTGGATAGATAACATTGATTACACAGTTATTTTACCAATATTCAAAAACAAAGCATATTTACAGCATGGTAGTGCATTTTTAATATGAAAATACTGAATTCCGGAAATTCCTCACAAAATCCGGGATAAGTAATATTACTAAAGGCATAAACAACTACAACTGTTCTACTAAAGATGTCTATAATTCGGCCGCTGTGAGAATGAGTTTCCCATTTCGTGAACATACGGGTGGATAACATTGCATCATAATGACGAAATTTTTAAGATAAAAAATGTGTGCTGGGGCACATAGTAGAAGTGAAACTTCAACGGACAAGTGGAAAAACGAATCACAATGGACAAGTGGAAAAACGAATGGCAACGGATAAGTGGAAAAACAAATCGCATAAAAATTTTTACTTGCAATTTTACAGGCTTTCAAATTGAACAAGTACGTTAATAATCTACCAAGTTTAAGTTAAAATTTTGTTACGATTCGTTTTGCCACTTGTCCGTTGCCATCCGTTTTTCCACTTATCCGTTGCCATTCGTTTTTCCACTTGTCCGTTAAAGTTTCACTTCTACTCTGTGTCCCAGCACACATTTCGATTTTTCGCAGGTTTACTGCAAATTATGTTTTGGTTAGGTTAGGTACATTTTAATCAATGCATTATTTAAATATATTTTATTTTATCAAACAAAATTATTTAAACATATTTTATTTTATCAAACAAAAAAACTGAATTCGATCCGGAACCAAAAACGCATCCATAGTCTACTCTAAAATTATGCCGCCTCTCACCACGTCTAGTCTAAATTTATGCCGCTGCTCCACGCGGCCGTAACGCTTTTTCGTGACAGAAAAATCCTAAGACCCCCCGTTTATATAGAAGTTTCACTTCAAAATTTATAATATTAGTGACGATGTGTAACCCAATTATTTGAGAAACTCCTCCTTTATTGACGTTGGTCAAATGTTTTAATAATTTTATTAAAAAAAACCCCATTTACAAAATGGGAAACACGTATTATTTAAAGATAAGATTTTGACTGAATACAATGAGCGGTCAAATACTACTAATCATATTGCCATTATGCTACCGAAACGTGGTTTCTCTATAAAGCTGATATTAGGCGCCTCGATTCTTTCCACATCAAGCATTTAAGATCAATCCTTCATGTGAAGTGGCAAGACCGAATATCTAACACTAAAGCGCTGCGGCGGACGAAGCTAAGTGGTGTGGAAGCAATGCTTATACAGAGACAACTGAGATGGTGCGGCCACGTTGTACGCATGAAAGACACTAGAATGCCTAAAGTTATCTTTTACTCACAGCTTAAGGACGGAAAGCGCAAATCTGGCGGTCAATTTCTACGTTACAGGGACGTACTCAAGCGCCATTTGTCTGCATGTGACATCCCAAGTGACGGCTGGGAAGACCTTGCTCTACGAAGAAGGGAGTGGCGTAATTCTATTGATAAGGCTGTTGCTGCCTTCGAAACGCAGCGCGTAGAACACTTTGACGAGCAACGCCTTATCAAAAAGAACCGCCCTAAAATCTCCTACAACTATACATACGACTCATCAGGACGGCTGTATTGCGCTCCTTGCAAAAGAACTTTTAAAACCAAATTTGGTTTCGCTAGTCACCTGCGCTCGCACAGCCGGACTTGACAAGGTTCGTCGTTGACGGATACGTCAAGGACTATATATATATATATCATAACAAAGAGTTTAAAGGATTGTTACGTGCGAGCGGGGATACGCACTTGGGATTGGAAGGAAACACCAGTTTTTTAACTGAATGCTTTTATTAACTTACACAGCCGTACGTGATTCTTCTCCGCAGGGTTGCCCCACACACTATCCCGACGATAAAATGTCTCACTCACAATACCGTCGCCGATATTGCGTACTCCACCTCCTGCTGCTGCGGTGGTCACCTCCGAATTCACCGTGATAAACTCCTCCTTCACTGAACTGCCCACTGAACTTTCCACTAGACTCGTCACTGTCCTCTACTAAACCATTCTTTCAACTCAAAACTCGTCCCTGTCTTCTATTTTACTTCCTATGTTTAATCATCGGTCCTATTGGCTCTCTAATCTGTGCTGCACAATGTGAAACTAGTCTTTCATTCTCTCGCAGGCTTAGACCTATAAAACTACGTTTTAACGGTTTTAAGCGCGGTAATTTTATTTGATTTTGGTTTTTCCGACGTTTCGGCCACTTTTCAGTGGCCGTGATCACGGAAGACAAAGATGTCAAGTGTCAACGAGTATTGTTAAAGTTTTATTTAGCCTACCGCCAACTTGTTAATTTTAATTATTTAATTTTAATTTTGTTTATGGTTATTATTTACTCTATGGGAGCCTAATCTAATTTACTACCGCTTCGCGACATGTTATGGCTTGAAGAGAAGAAGCGGCGCAAGAAACTCTTCAGCAAACATGCCTAGCTCTAATAATTTTATATAATATTAAAATGGGTGGAAGGAAAAATAAAAGTAATTATCACTCAAGTTGGTTTGTGTTCCGTTGTACGCAGAAAGAGCTCACAGTGTCTTGAGGTCTGGCAGCTGGTTTTTTCTCTCTCTATCTCTTTTTAATGTCGCTTTTCGTTTCATCGTCTTTCACATCACAACGATTCAAAAGAAGTTTCACTTCAAAAAAATTGTGTGTGCAATTCACACACGGCAGAAGTGAAATTTCAGAAAAGTAGCCTACGAGAGAATGAGATAAATATTGAGTATTAAGATAATTAAAAAGGTTTTATTATTTTTATAATATTTTTTACCAAGCTCAAAAATTATTTAATATTTTAATGCAAAATATTACATTTCATATATTACATATTTAATACCGGTACCTACGCTCACGTATGGAAGCGAGAGTTGGGTATGGAAGAGAGAGCATGAAAGTAGAGTAAACGCGGTCGAGATGCGAGCACTGCGCAAAATCTGCGGAGTGACGCTCGCGGACCGCGTTCGTAATACCGAAGTAAGAAAGGGAGTTGGTCTGAGAGTGTCGGGGTGAAGGTAAGGAAAGGAATGCTCCAGTGGTTCGGGCATGTGGAAAGAATGCATGATGAAAGAATGACTAAACAGATATACAATGCAAAAGTGGATGGATGCAGAAGTCGTGGAAGGCCACGACACACCTTCCATGATCAAATTGATCGTGTACTAGCAGAAGGTGATGTCAGGAGGCTTAAGAACAGACGAACGTGCATGACAAGAGTTATGGCGCTCTGTTGTTCGGGCCTGGCGTGAAGTTATGTATGTATGTGTATGTATGTACATATTTAAGATATACTATACACATATTATTCAGATTCCAAGTTTTCACTTTGAACAAATGACACGAGAGGCTTATCTATACTTCTATACTAATACTAATAATATTATAAAGAGGTAAAGCTTGTGAGTTTGTGACGTTGTAGGAGGTAATCTCTGGATCTACTAAACCAATTTAAAAAAATCTTTTACTGTTCGGAAGTTTTTTTTTCAGGCGGGGGAAATACTACTTACGCACAATATCGGGTCCTTTGCAAGGGATTAGACCATAGTCGATGATGGAGGCATTCCCAGAAATGGCAATCCAAACAATAATCAACCGGCTTGTGTGGAGACTCGAGCCCAAATGGCTAATACCCACTAAACCACCGTCCTCCGATGCCCCGCGCTTATAGCAGGAAAGGCATGAGACTTAGAACGTAGTTACGCCCACGCCGATCCTAGCGCAATAAGTGCCAGAGAAAGCCCCTGGAAGAGCTAACTCACTTCGACGACAGGGGTGAAGACTCCTCTGCTCCTTTGATGCATGAGGGCACTGTTCGGAAGCTACGTTAACAGGCAGTGTCATAGGCTAACATGACACTATATACCGAGGGAGCGGCACAGCGCGGGTGAAACCACGCCGGGCCGCTAGTGATAAATAAAATACGAAACAAAAGCTCTAGCTTCGATTTGATTTATTAACTTCAAAATTTCGAAATATTTCCAACTATATCTTTTGTATTACTTTTTGACATAATATAATAAATGACAAACCAAGAATATAAACACATCAATGTAGCATCTCTATCTATGATAGTTCCAAAGAGTTTTCATACTACACCACATTCACCCAGCCGTCAGGTTTCATAATCTCTAAACCAAACTGGGGCTCTCTTTCCCTCGAGGATCGCCGAGGAGGGGTTTTTTTTATTTATTTTTTATTGCAGGAGTTCAGCAGACAGGGAGACGGCCCACTTGATGGAAAGCGGTTACCATCGCCTATGGACATTTGCAAAACCAAAGTGGCTACAAATGCGCTGCTGCTCTCTTAAAGGAGAACCTGGTCACTAATGCCGGAACACAACTCAAAGTTGTTATGGCGGCATACTCTAGACCAAGGGTGGTAGCCATCCAGTCGAGCAAATACTCTACCACCTGGCTGTGGGTTGTTTAGTCGCCTTTTACAACAGGCCGCCCGGCCGCAGGAAATTGTATTCTTTCTCCATTCCTGCACGGATAAAACGTCGTCGTTTGTCGTTGCATTTCGTTGTCTGTTTGTAAAGTCCCATCTCCCTCTATAGCCTCAGATCGATCCTGAGAATCAAATTGTTCCTCTCCTAATATTCGTTTCATCGAGTTTAAAATCACAATGATTCTAAACAAGTTTTACTTCAAACACCTTATCTGTATTAAAGCATTACTTATGTGTGCACTGCCAAGAACTTACCTAGTCTTATTCTGACCTCTCGGTCGTAGGGTTATCTTTCAACAATACGTATTTCCCTTTTTGTATTCAGGGTTTTTTCACAAAGCAATTCAATCACTTTTTTAACCACCTTTAAAATAGGTGGTTTTCAATTATTCTTTCTAAGGATCCTTTTCTCCACAAGCCAGCCTACCGGCAATCTAAGTTTCTTGAACAAAATATTTTACGATAAAAAAAATCCTACCTTCATGACAGGGGCCGCTGCAAGTGCCCGCGTACTGTAAAATTTTGGTCAACAGTGGACGGGACTGCGACTCGACGCTGGCGGGACGTTAAGAATTGTTTTCTATTAGCTAATATAGAATATGTCACATAGAGTCGTCGCGCTCTGTGCTCGACTAGCGGTCGCGTCACGTCGCCGCCGCGTCCGGCGGGACTGCGGCGGGTCGGGACGCGAGCGCGGCGCGGGCGTTATGATCTTGTTATATTTTATGAACATGTCCGATTCACACCGGGAGCGAACGAATGACGCTCCGAGAATAACACAATAGTAATCTGAAATATTATAATCAAAGTTCAATCAATACTAAAATTATTACAATTACGATATTAAACACTGCACTCTAATACACAAAAATATTAGGACAACTCCAAGAGTTGCATCCACGTTTGTCAGGTGTTGAGCAGCAATTTGCCCTCCAAGAACACTGCTATTATCAAGCAGTACATTGTGGTCGATAATTATCGACCACAATGTATTATCTGGTCCTCGTCCAAGACTGTCATTATAGACTGTCGTGTAGACTGCCGGTTCAAGGCTGCCCGAACACCGCGTATTTAAAAGGTCTTCGTAGTGCGCCGCAGTGACACCAACCCGGTGATGCTGTGGCGCCACTTCAGTTACACTTCCTTCATAAAACAACTTCCGCCATACGTATTAACTTCCAACATCCGGTTACTCCATTTCCGATATCCGTTTGCTTAATAATAAATGCTTCTACGTTGACATCCGGTTATACGACTTCCGATTACTACGTGAAAGAATACTCTATCCGGTTATCGACTACTTCCGTCATATGGTTACTTTATAATAACAAATACCAGGTTTGCCAGGTGGTAGGGCATTTGCCAGATTGGATGGCTACCACCCCTGGTCTATAGTATACCGCCAAAACAACTTTGAGTTGTGTTCCGACATTAGTGACCAGGTTCCAGTCTCTCCTAAGAGAGCAGCAGCGCATTCGTAGCACCTTTGATATGTTGCAAATGTCCATAGGCGATGGTAACCGCTTTTCATCAAGTGGGCCGTCTGCCTGTCTGCTGAGCTCCTGCAATAAAAAAAATACGATTTCTACAAATATTCATTTTAGTAATCAAACAGAGAGCTCGATGTAAGCACGTCACGTTCGACGTGACGCCATTGTTGCATTATTTTATAAAAATGGACGTGAAAAAAATGGAATACGCATCAAAATTGTTCGAGGCCACATTTGTATGTAGGACTCAAGCCATCAACAATATATAAATGCAAATCTGAAACCTGCGTTTTCGGAATCCATAGGTAGTCCAGAATCGAAAAATCGCGCCGAGTGCGACGGGGTTTTTTTTTTTTTTTTTTTGTTTTGAGGCGAGGGAAAATGCTTAACCGATTTACGCACAAACTGGGTCGTTGCTAGGGGAACGACACGCGTCGGTCGGGGGCGATAACACTGCAGCAATAGTATGCTCTTGGCGGTGCTCCGTCCGCGATCGACGTCACAGAATAGTGTGGAAGACTCCGAGCGTTGCTACACGAGCGAGCAACCCCAATACCCACTAAAAACCCCTCCTCCCTGACGACCCTGCGCTTTGTATGTGTTGGAAAGGCTGAGATTTAGAACATAGTTACGCCCAGCCGATAATCGAGTGCGACGGGTCAGCCAACGCCATGCAAGTGCCGTAAATAGCATTTTATACACCCTATGCGAGCTTCTATAACTGCGCCCTTGTTTTTTTTAGATATTGTAGCTACCGTAGCTAGAGCAATGCTGTGTATAGGCCTACTTTATTTCATGCAGGGTAATAAAATAACGCACAAGGATCTCGGTGTTGGTGGACCAATCACCTAATATTTTGGAAGAAAAGTCTATTTTTTTAAAGAACTAGAAAACAAATACGCTCATACGCTGCCACAAAAAATGAGCGCGATGTTTTGTCTAATTTAACAGAAGTTTTTGAGGATACTGGCATGTAGGTACATATGTGTTGGAATCGAGCACTAGGGGCGCAGCGGGATCTTATCAGGAGCAAACCGAAAAAACAATAGTCCTGCCTGGTCTGTCCATTCACGCGCCCTCCAGAGTCTACACCCTTCGCCTGGGCACCGGTGGCACCGCCCTATTGACGGCACTGCGCGATGCTAGCGGCATCATCACCCCCGCAGTGTGACATCCACGCCGCGACGCCGTCCCGCCCCGTCCGCTGTTTGACTAAAGCTTAAACAGAGAAAAGTCTCACTCGCTGCGAGACACCACGCAACGCCCCGCATTTCTGTAAATGAGATCTAAACACTTTCCATCAAATGGCCGTCTACCTCTTTGCCAGTTTGCCAAATAAAAAAAGCTTAGATTACTATAAAACCTCTAAAAAGCGCATAGCGGAATCTTTTCTTTTCGGACAGCCCTAATACGACGTTCAAGTGATCGTGGCTCCCTGGGGCGCAAACGTGAGTCTGCAGTCGATATTTTCCTTGAATCCGTAGGATTGATTGATTCAATGCTCTTGATATTGTAATTGAGTAATCAAGGGAGTCATCGGAATTCTTCGAAAATGATTGTGCAGAATTAGATTTCGTGCAATGGTTTCCGTGTGTTAAACTACATGGCTACATTCTAATAATAGTTAGAGATATCAAGTGTATACATATAATAAAACTGTAGAGGTCGAATTTATGTACAATTAAAAAAAAAGCTAAAAACCGAGTCAGGGGGATGTTAAAAGTGAAATAGAACTAATTTCCGGGAGCGGCGGTTCGCGGCGGCCTACGCTATCTTACTGCCGTTTCGTAACGTGTTATGGCTGGGAGAGAAGAAACGGCGAAAGAAACTTCCCAGCAACACGCCTAGTCTATCCTGTGGGGGGGCTATGTCTCCTAACGTCCCTCGCAGGGACGTGGAGAGATCTTGATTGGCGGCGCCTGAGACGCCGCCGTCTGTGTCTGTCTGTCCGTGCCTGCCAGCCTGCCGTCCTAACCGCGGGCGGGCTGATCCGGGCCAGCCGTTTTGTGATAACGTCGACCCTGTCCGTGAGGACGTTACGCGGTCGTCGTACGAGAGCCTTTCGCCGAGGCTTATAATCGGACGCGGACACGACGAGCGGATTTCGATGATGCGGCGCGAGATCGAAATACTTACGCGAGAGCGACGTAATGTAGTTTTTGATGGAGGGAAGCTCCAGATCGCGGTGGAGGTCGACGTTACGCATATAGAGGGGAGCACCGACGGCTCTGCGCATGAATTTATTCTGCACGATTTGCAGTTTATCTAATAGGGCAGGCTTGGCATGGCCGAATACCACACTCGCGTATGTCATGATCGGGCGGATGCATGTTTTATACAGAGTAAGCTTGTGTCTGAGGGACATTTTGCTTCGTTTGTCTATCATGGGTGCTAAACGACCCATCACAAATCGCGCTCTATTTCGGACTATAGTGATATGCTCGTTGAAGCGCAAGTTTCGATCTAGGGTGACACCAAGATATTTGGTGTACTTTGCCCAGGGGATTTGTTGGTCGTAGAGCGAAATGGTTTTTAGGCGAAGGCTAACGCGTTTGGGGGAGCGAAGCGTACCCGGGGAAAAGAACATTGCTGCGCTTTTCTCCGGGTTTACCTCTATCCTCCATTTGCGAAACCATTCGCCTAGCTCTGTGACAGCTGCCTGCAGCCGGACGCAAGCCATTTGTCGGTTGTGACCTGATGTATAGAGTGCGGTGTCATCCGCGAAGAGGGCCAACTCCACATCTGGAGTTTTTGGGATGTCGCTGGTGTACAGCGTGAAGAGTAGTGGTGACAGGGCCGAGCCCTGTGGTACACCGGCTGTGAGTGGGTGAGGGGACGAGCGCGTTCCCTCCACTCGAAAACGGAAGCTACGACCTAGGAGGAAGTCTCGCAAGATGAGCACGAGTCTGTCTGGCACACCGAACTGGTACAGCTTGTAAATCAAGCCGTTGTGCCAGACCTTGTCGAAGGCTTTTGCTACGTCTAGGAACAGTGCGGCTGTTCCTATAGGGCGGGGGCGATGGGCAAAGTGAGATAATATGTGCTCCGTGATGCGGTGCACCTGTTGGACGCATGAGTGTCTGGCACGGAAGCCAAATTGCTCATCGGGTATTAGATGTTTGCTGAAGGCAAAATCTCTAAGTCGAGAGAGGATGACCCTTTCGTAAAGCTTGCTGAGTGCGCTCAGTAGGCTGATTGGACGGTAGCTGGACGGTTTATTAGCCGGTTTTCCCGGCTTGTGAATACCGATGACATCTGCCTCCTTCCAGATCGCGGGAAAGGAGCAGTTTGTTATGGCGGCATTGAAGATGCTCACCAGGATTATAATTAGATGGGCGGGTAGAAGTTTTAAAACGCGATTGTTGATGCCATCGGTCCCTGGGGCCTTTCGCGGTTTGAGAGACTTGATCAGATCTTGCACTTCTTCGACCGTGATCGTGTCGAGTGTGGTTTCCGCTGGTAAGGAGGATCTACGTTCGACCTCGGAGTCTACTTCCGTCAGATGTGACTGGTCGACGTTTTGCGTAGTGGGGGAGCATTGAAGCTCTAGACTCTGAGCAAGGCACTCGGCCTTCTCCTCGTCATCGAACGCCTCGGTGTTGTCGGCTCTTTCTAGCGCGGGTATAACAGTAAGGGTGTCTGATCTGAGAGCTCTAGCCAGCTTCCAGTACGTCTGGTGAGTTGGTTCGATATCCTTCAACGTTCTGTCCCAACGTTGTTTCCTGACTTCCCGGATACGTAGTTTAACCTCGCGCTCTAGTTCGCGGAGTCGGACTCTATTATCCTCGGTGGGATATCTTTCGTGAGCTCTGGAGGCGGCTCTCTTTTCCCTCAGCAGTACCCTCACCTCGTCCGGCAGGCATAAGTGGCGGTCATCCTCTACTGGCACCTGCCTGGACGAGTTCCGCACTGCGGATTGAAGGTGGCTGGTGAGAGCCTCGATTGCCGTCTCCGTGTCTTGGCGGGACTCGATGTGGTCCGGGATGCGGTCCAGGTCTTCTGAGCTGGTTGCCTTGAGGAGGGTCTCAAGTCTCAACCAGTCCACAGAGGTCCTAGTTTCAGATGTCTGGTCTGTCTGTGGTCCTAATCTGAGTATAACCGGACGATGGTCCGAGTCTATATCGTCCATCGTTTCGATCGAATGGAACTGAAGGGTTACGCCCCTCAGTAATGCTAGGTCGAGAATGTTTGGGGTCCCCCAGTCGCGGTTGGGGGGGTATCTTGTGGGGGTCAAGGGAGTTAGTATATCAAACAAAAGACTGTCTGATATATTTATGAGTGCTCTGCCATTGGGGTTAGTGGTATTGCAGTTCCACTGCTCGTGTTTGCAATTCAGATCCCCGGCTATTATAACAGCCGGCCCTAAGTTGAATAGGGCTTCTAGGTCTTTCTTATTAAGGGGTTTTTGGCATGCGAGGTATGCTGAGACTATGACTAGGGGTTGGTGGACAGTCATTGCTAGTCTGCAGGCGGATACCTCCATACCTTCTAGTGGGGGGGTGACTAGGGGCATGCAATGTAGAGATCTTCTGAAATAGATCAGGGTGCCGCCACCACGGCCTATCCTGTCATGTCTAGTGACCCGATAGTTAGAGATCTTTGGATCTCTATCACTCGGTTTCAGGAAGGTCTCCTGCACTAGTAGTATATCTACTTGATTGGTAACCAGGAAGTCATGGACCAAGTCGCGCTGGTTTCGAAGACCGTTGGCGTTATAAGTCGCCAGAGTCAATGAGCGTGGTTTATTCCTACCTACATGCGCCATTTGTTACTGGTATCAAAATTTTAACTAGATTGTTTAGTTATAACGACCTAAGTATCTGGAGGAGGTACGCGTGATCCATTTCGATCACGAGTTGATCCCTGAGGGAGGGTTGACTTGACTCTGAAACTTGTCTCAGTTTCCGAGCCAAGAGTTGGACCTCTTCTAGGTTGAAGGGCAAGTTCTTGGCGAATTTAGTCGCCAAGGCTAAGTCCTCCGCTATAGAGTTGTGTGCTGAAGGCCCAGAAGGTGCCTTCGAAATGGGGGCGGGGGCGGGGGTGGCCGGGAGTAAGCCGGCCGTAGCTGGGGCGCGCGCCCTTAACGGTGGGAACGCTTCCATCGCGGGAAGACCCGTCCAGTGGTTTACCACTGGAAGGGGGGCCGCCACGAATGCGGGTTTGTTCGGCACTTTCTTAGTGCCTTTTTGGGCATTGTCCTTTCCGACCTTACGTTTGGGTCGGGGGGCGGCAGGGCAGCCTCTGTAGTTTGCGGGGTGACCTGCTTTGCCGCATAGGATGCAGCTCGGTGGCTCCGGGGAGTCCCGGGTGCGAGTGCACTCCGGGGTCCCGTGGTCCCCCAGGCACTTGACGCACCTGGGACGGGATTGACAATGTAGGGCAGAGTGCCCATAAAGTTGGCAGCGATGACACTGCCGCAACGCATGTTTTTCGTGTGGACGTTCCACACGAAGGCCAGAGAGGCCACAGACCTTCTGAAGTTCGAAGATCTTTTTCCCCTCTGGGGAGAGGTCAAGGATAACCAATACCAGGTTTAGAGGCGACTTTGTAGCGTCGCCTCTGTGCATACGGTGCACTTCGTGCACCGGTAGCGCTTGAGATTTAAGGTCCTCGAGAATGTAGGAACACTCGATTTCCTGTAGGAGTCCGCGGATTACAGCCCGAAGGCGTTTTTCTTCCGGCAAGGCATAAGTATAGTAACCGATTTTACGGTCACATAATAGAGATGTTAGGGCGCGGTGGTCACTTGAAGACGTGACCATAACTTTGATGCCGTGTTGGGTATCAGGGGCTTCTTTAATAGAAATTGCCTTACCTGGCAGTTCCGAAGCGAGTTGGAGCCAGTGGGCTTTTTCGCGGATAACTAGGGGTGGCGGTGGGCGCTGGGAAGGTGGCCCAGGGCGGCTGAAGGGTGCCGCTGTCGGTTTGCTGCCCTCAGTGGGTGCGGGGTTAGGGGGGACCTCCCTCTGGGTCTTACGCTTTTTCGAGCGATTGACGGTTATAAAACCGTCATCGTCTTCGCGGTCAAGGGGGATGTTCGCGGGAGGCGCGACATCCATGGGGGTTAATTCATCAGCCAGTGAGAGAGGGGCATCCCTGAGGTATTGCGGACCTTCAGGGGACAAGTCGATTTCTCGACGAGAATCGATTACTCGGTGGATAGGAGATCGCGAACGTGATGTCGCTGAACTCGCGGAGCTCGAACGCGGTTGTCCCGACGCGGAACCGCGGGAATACGAGGCGCGCGATTTTGGTGCCACACGGTGCGCATTGCTGAGCGGGGGTGCGGGCGGCGGGCGAACCGGTAACGTAGCGGGTACGGACCCGGGGGGGGCGAGCGCTATGGCGGAGCGCAGGTAGTCCGCGGTAAGCGCGGCGGTGGGGGTCGCGGGGGGTGCGATGGTCGCGGCAGACGCGGGCGCGGGGAGGGGGGCCTGCCCGGGGGCCCCTTGCAGGTGTATCAGTTTCTCGGAATTAAGTTCCGAGATAACGGACGCGATTGATTGGGACTCCGCAGTCCCCAAAAATTGATGTAGTACGTGAGGGAATTGCTGCCGTAAAAACGACAGCAAACCCTCCAACGGCGATGGAGAAGACTCCACGCCGTCCATTGTCCCTAAAGGGGACGAACGATTTGGTGGAAAAACCACCTGATGACGCACTTTTCACTGCACTGTCACAGAAAAAACACAAATCGACCGTGTGAGCGAACGAACACAACGAACACGAATAACGGACTGCCGAGGCGGAAGGGGAGACGTGCGCGCGCGACGAACGACAGCGGGCGAATGGTACATCACTAGTGGCTAGCATGACGCAACATGTCTGGTTATGTAAAAGTTCTAATTAAAGTCTATAAATAATTAACAGTGGTTTAATACAGTAGCTTATATCCCTGGTCAACATACAGGATACTTTTGATCCCAAAAAATTGCCGTCCTGAAGAGTTCCCGTGGGATAGTTAAAAAAACTTTAATTACTTAAACAGCTTATTATACAAAACTTAAACACCTAATTAAGTATTGATAAACCAACCTATTTGTCCATGGTCCGAATTAGTTTACATTGAATGTTGTCTATAAAGAAGCATTATAAGGCATTGCGATCTATAACATTTTAATTGAGGGAATAATAAATACCACGCGGACGAAGTTGCGGGCTTCAGCTAGTATTACAATATATTAGGGTACCGTCGCTATTATAGCAATTACAAAAAAACAAAACCGACTTCAAAAGTAGCTAAAAAGCAAAAATAAATATCTTCTACATACAATTGAACCCCAGATTGGGTGAAGGCCTCTTCCACAGACGACCATTTGCCTATGTCCTGAGCTATTTGACACCAGTTAGGGCCCAATTATTTAATATTCTCTTCCCAGCGTGTCTCTAGTCTCGCTTTGTATTTCTCGCCTTTTTACCGACCCTACCGATAAATCGATACCCTAATTAACAATCATATTAATTAGATAATTTTTTTATCAATGAAATTGTAACTTTATGATTTGTGTACTATAGTCTTGAATTAGACCTCCGTTTTACCGTAGTTTGAAGACTGTGTAAGACATAATATATTAAAAAAAGGCCCTAAATTTGCCAACCTAGGCTCCAGCCTACTCAGCCTATTGGTAAATCCACCACTGGTCCCCTCCACAGGGTTTTGTTACAGTCCATCTCTGATCTGTAAGCCTTATTACATGACCTGCCCATTTCCACTCTAATGTTTTTTGCGTATAGCTCAATGCGTTAGTATATGCACAATAGTGTTGTCATTCTATACATACATTCAGATAATTTGTCTGTCTGTCTTCTCTGAAACAGCTAGACCAATTTTGACGGAACTTTCACTGGCAGATAGCTGATGTCATAAGGAGAAACTTAGGCTACTTTTAGCTAGAAATAAGTGATGGCTCCCATCCGTATAACCGAGTCTTAATTTTTTTTATGATGTTTCATAATTCTAACATGAAAATTCTAATATATAAAATTCTCGTGTCACAGTGTTAGTTACCATACTCCTCCGAAAAGGCTTGACCGATTTTTATGAAATTTTATATGCATATTCAGTAGGTCTGATAATCGGCTACTATCTATTTTTCATACCCCTAAGTGATAAGGGTTGTCCACCCTTAATATTTTATTTTTTGAACATTTTTTTTATAGTGTTGCATTAAAAATTACATACAACCCTAAATTTTCACCCTTCTATCACCAACCCCTATTTTTTATTTGTTAATTATAAACTTTAATTTTTTGGCAAAAATTTTAACCTTATTTGGTCATGATTTAGAATTTAAAAAATTATATTGCTCTTTTAGATCCACAATTAGAACCGGTAGGTGGCGCTGAGATCGGGTTCTGGAATCCTCCTAATCGCCTGGAGCGATTTTGGTGATTTTGTTTTTGTGTGTTTGAGTGGTTTGGTTGGTTTAGATTCGCAATTAGAACCGGTACGTGGCTCTGGGATCGGGTTCTAGAAATTTATTTTTTAAAGGCAGGACAACGTCTGCCGGAGTCGCTAGTATAAATATATATTTGAAATTGCATAAATCTCAAATACGGCATACAGATGTCAATTACACGAAATAATTAGATGCAATGCACGATGGCACAGTGCCATTTATCTAAACCTTGTCACACATTGACACTTGGTACTTTTACGCTGTAAAAATAAAAAAGAAAAAAAATTGCTTTTTTTACTTTTGTATTATAATCAGCTAAACAAGGTTGCAAAATTGCTAAGCAGTAAGTTTAAAAGTCCTAATTTAGCTTGCAAGATTTGAACAAACATTCCAATTAAAATTAAAGCTTGTAGAAATATACACAACAATAGTACCTACTAGCAAAAAGCGGTCCTTTACAATGGCTTGCGAAGTTTTCTTCCTAGTAATAATTAATAAATTACTGTAATATTTTCTTAAGTTTTCGCGACTTGTATACATACATCTTTTACAAAACGTGGGAAAAACAAAAATCAAATAAATTACCGCGCTTAAAACCGTTAAAACGTAGTTTTATTAATTAATTACTGGTTATTTATTTGTGCTTAACCAACAGTCTTTTTTTTTTTTTTTTATTGCAGGAGTTCAGCAGACAGGCAGACGGCCCACTTAATGGAAAGCGGTTACCATCGCCTATGGACATTTGCAACACCAAAGGTGCTACAAATGCGCTGCTGCTTTGTTAAGGGTCACTGGAACCTGGTCACTAATGCCGGAACACAACTCAAGGTTGTTATGGCGACATGCTTTAGACCAGGGATGGTAGCCATCCAGTCGGGCAAGTACCCTACCACCTGGCATTTTTAAGTCTGGGGTATTTTTAACTAAACAACATTTAAGTTTACATCGATACTAGTTCTTTAGTTTCCGAACAGATGGCGTTAGTAGTAACAATCCAGTTGATATTACAGATGTCTTATTGGTTTTTCTAATGTGTATAAAGTAATTCAAATTAATTTATTATTATTATTATTACACGATCAAATTGGTCGTGTACTAGCAGAAGGTGATGTCAGGAGCCTTAAGAACAGACGAGCGTGCTTGACAAGAGTTATGAATGTCAAAGAAGCAAGTGAGGTGTGTAAGAATAAGCCTGAATGGCGCTCTGTTGTTCGTGCCTACCCCGCAAGGGAACTGGCGTGAAGTTATCTATGTATGTATGTATGTATAAAGTAATCTTTTTATGGTATTAATCATTATTAATTATAATATATATAATTAATTAATAATTATAAATTACTATGACAAAGCCCAAATCTGAAAGTTTGATAGTTTCTCAGTAAATTGTACTAGAAAAATGTATAGGTTGTGGGATAGTACCTTACTGCAACACAGAGGTTCCGGGTTCGATTCCTGGTATAGTAAATTTCGGAAACGTATTTTCTCCGTTATTTACTGTGGTCTGGGTGTCTGGGATCGGCCCCAGAGTCGTCCGTTGTATATAACCCATAACACTAGCGTAACTTGCTTAATTTGGGGATATACAATATGTGTGTTTGTCTGCCGATTATTATTATTATACTGTATGTCGTTCAAGACCACGGGCCATAAAAATGGCCTGGACTTGGGGGGGGGGCTTGCGTGGGACCATGGGAAGGCCAACACGTAGAGGCCCCTTGACAAATTTAATGTAAATGTGGCGTGACACTGACCGGCGATTATCCCTGTCTACACCATATAGTAATGCACCCAAGGACAAGCCCCGGCCAGTGTAGGACTATTGTGGGAAATGAAGACAAAAAGTACCGGGCTATTGTGGTGAACTACTAATGGTACTAGGGGTCTGGGAATATGGGGACTATGGCGTCTGCCCGTCGCAATGTTCAGGGAACATGGAAAAATGGGCAGACGGTGACTCGCCACTCGCTGCATGAGCCCCAAAAAATGCCATAAAGACAGGGGCAACATGGGTGTGAGTGGCTAAGGGGTGTCCTGCAGGTTCACCGAATCTACTTCCGACGTTAGGCCATTTATCACTTCCACCCCTGGAGCTTGAGTCTTAACTCTAGCGATCTCCACTCCGTGCCGGCTGGCTAAGTCAAGCACGGAGGCGGAGGCCTTGCCTTGGCCCCCGGGGTCAGGTACGAGGTGTCGCTACTCACCTAAGGCTTCGCCACAAAGCCCCCCTGCGGGTTATTGTATTAGGGCTCGCTTCACTGGCCCTGATTAATAAAATGTTTAAGGCGTAGGTATGCGTTGATCCTTTAATGTTTCTTTTAGAATTTTAAACGCATAACGTTTAAGAATTCTAAACAACACGTTGTAGAAGAATTCCATTGAATTGAAAATAAAAGTGTATGTGTGATTTCAATGTTAAATGGGTTTGCGTAACTAACAAATGCTAAATTTGTGTTGGTATCGAAAGATGAATGAGGAATTTGTGATGCCTAATCTCCAGAGTTCTGGCCCACGGCAAGATTCGTGTTTCTGGTGAGCAAAAAGTGTTTCGACGGACAACCCTGGCAAAAAAAAAAAAAAAAAAAAAAAAAAAAAAAAAAAAAAAAAAAAAAAAAGTTTGGTGTCAAATTGGGGGTTCTCGAGTACGCCCGATCGTTCTACGCTATCAGTTTTTCGATATATGCTGTATTTACAGAGATAGCTTTTTTTAATTCCGTGCTAATTACAGCACTAATTAGCTACTCATTTGTTTATTCTTTTGTTAATTACTATTTCACGTTCACTAATTACCCTCGTCCGATACTCCCTATTGTTCTTAATGACGTCAACAACGACTTCAAAACAAAAACAACATGTTCTTTTCTTCCTCAACCTTTATTTAAAACAGTATTTGTACAAATCGTATACTAATATATCATTAACGAGTGTTTCCTGGCTTTCGAATAAATTGGTCATATCCGTCATACTATATCCATGAAACTTATAGTATAAGTATACCAAACAGTATGCACCACATACTGAAGTCCAGTCATTTTGTATTCTCATAGTATTGAAATGCCATTTTCTACAATTCCTATTTAGAAAAGCCAAGTGGAATCCTACAGGTGACCGACCAAAGGAATCGAAGTATTGTCCAATGTTGTGTTGGTCTATGTGCATGGCTACCCAGTGAGAACCTGGCTGGGTGCTTGGATCCAGATTGCTCACTAAGAACGTAGGCGCTTCCATGTGAATTGGTAAATTGTTTGCTGCATACACGTTCCTCTCTAAAGATGGGTGAATTTTGCATAAACATTTCTGGATCTCGATTGTGTTCATATTTGTAACCAAAGTGCACACGTGCTACTCGATGAAGAATACTATTGTAAATGTTCAACATAATCTTGTGAACTTATTATGTAAAGGAAGTTGTAAATAAAAAATATGAAAGCTATGTTGACAGTTTTATTTATTGATATCTTTCTTATGATTAATACATATAATTCTATCTTAACTACTATAGTCTACGATTACATTGCGGTTCTTATCTATTTCAATAACATTATCGAACTCGGCATACACAATACAGTTAATAGTTTGTGAAAGAGCAGATTCAAAACGAATTTCTAATCTCACGCTACCATTCCTAATCAGATTCCAATGACTTGAGGAGTTAGCTGATAAATCAGGAGTTAAGTCAAAAGCTAGCAGACAGTAACCTTGAGCGTACTGTTCCCTAGATATCCCGTTACCTTCGTTAAGAAAATGTATACCCGTTCCAGAGAATAACGTATGATAGGCTGTAGTGAAAATATTACTCTCAAATGATGGTTGTAACGCTTTAGAAGGTATTTGCTGACCATCAATGTATAAACAAAATGAACTCATTTCATAATTCTCAAAATTAAAAGGATTTTTAGTAAGACTACCATTAAACGCTGCATTATTAACAAAACCAACTATGCATCTTTTAGGTACCTGTCCCAGGAATATATTATCGAGGGTCTTTCCTTGAACCCCTGATGGTATCGTTAAAACTTTGACTTCAGCTCGAGTAATAGGATATTTTGCAGTAGTAGAGGCTAAAACTTTTTGATGTGCGAGTAAAACAGTTGGGCTGATTCGAGATCTACGGACAATAAGAGTTGCATCCATTATGCATACTTTTAACTTTAAATCGTTCGAAGAAGCCATCAAGTTAAACGTTTCTCTCGATCGAACTAATTTTACAGACATATCAACACCGTTAATCAAAAATTTTTCCTGATTGAATAAATCACCATGCAAATGTCCAATCATTTCGATTTCCTTGCTTTCACTAGCCAACTCTTGTCGCTTTTTGAATCCCTCATTGGAATCATCAGTTGAATCCATCTTTCCAGATGTATCCTTATACCAAAGACCACAAGTAAGGTGGGAGTCTTTAGCTGCAGGAGCATAATTCAATAGTGTTTCTATATATGCACGATATGCATATGTGTTATTCGGAGGTGAAACAAGTTTTTGATTTAAATATACATCAAGTTGGTTGAAAAGTGAATGTAACCAATTATTAACTGGAGCCACCACTGTTGATGAATTCAATTTGGTGGAGTCTTGATGTAATATTTTCGCTTTTATATGTATTAATGTATGAGATAAATCTATGTAGTCATCTCCTCCTCCTGGTACTTGAAATTCTATCGGCCCATCATCAGCCAGAGATGAAATTGGTTTGTAATGTATCCATAATCCACTTTCGATACTTGTTTGTGTTGAAGGTAAAGCAAATAAATCTAATTCTGACTTAATGCACTCGCAAGAATGACTATGTAGAAAAGACATCTTGTTTTATTTTAAGAAAAAATGTCTTTTATTTTTTTCTTGTTCACTTTTATTTTCTTAGCAGCTTTTGCTTTGGCGGTTGATGGTGAAATGAATGAAGACTGATTTCTCCTCTTTGTTTTATACCCTGAACCAGACATAACGCTATCAATTTTGGCATCTGCTTTCCTTTTTAAGTTCGAACTGGCCTCTTTAAGCCGGGTTTTAATTGATTCTTCCATAGGCCGTGAACTAACCATATCAGATAGGAGACCTACACCAGCATTTAAAGCCTCTTTACCAATTACTCGGGCTCCACTGGACAGTAATGGTAAAACTGATCTAAATAGCCCGCCTAAAAAGCTACCGATTCCATGTCCACGCTGGTATGGGGCTCCTTTGTAAATAACTCCGATTCCAGATCCAGCTTGATGTGAATAATAGTGTTCGTAGGGGCAAGTTATTCTATTACCTTGGGAGGACATTATTATAATTTTCTAAAATGAAGCTTTATACACACTGTTCCAAACTGGAATGGTATTTTTTGACCAGTGCTTGTTCTTATATCTATTTCAATTGTATCAAACTCCCTCCGCATTACAGGTAAGTAGTGAGGTGGCGAGAATACATGCATTTTATTAGCTCCATAGATATACTTTGACGGATCCAATTGTATAATTCTCAACAATGGGGTCATAACATCCCCTACAATTTGTGGTTCAATTATATCACAGTAAACAAATAATTGCGGTGGTAAACCTAAATGCAAATTAGCTGGACATTTTCCAAGACCCTTTTCAACCAGATTTTTATTAGGTTCAAATCCAAGTTGAAGTGACAGCTGGGGTGATAATGATAAAGATCTGATATTTTCATCCATTACTGTTACACTGACAAATTTAGATAGTTCATCATAGTGAAATCTTACATTTTCTCCTATATTGTTTAACGCCATCAATATATGTTTAATATTGTCATAATTTGTAGCTGGAATACGAGTTTTGTAGTAGACAAGAGAAGTTGTTTCTTCGTTAGGTATTTGCATTATTTTAGTCACATAAACAACATTTTCATGTTCTTGAACAGTAAACATTGTACATGGATATTGAAATTCTACAACGCCCACGTACCACATACCTTCAAGTATTATGGACTTTGGTAACTTTGTTGAAAACAAAGTAGTTTTGTTTTCTGGAAAATATTCCATAGAACTATTGCTAAGTAATGTTAAATAAAAACTTTCTTTTATCATATTTGATTTAAACTAGATGCTAAAATCCAACTATTAAATTTTTCTGGATAACCTTTCCACTTGACTAATACTTCTTTTCTGTTACCAGACTGTCGAGAACGGATAATTTTATCTATTTTATAAGATGAAGTGGGGTCGTACGTAACTTTTTGTAATTCTCTTTCATAAAATGTCCCTACAATTGGCTCATTTTTTAGATCTTTTAACGTATAGACCACCCATGGTGATCTATCTATTTTTGAAGTTATAATGAATATTTCATCACTCCAATTAGATTCATAGCCTTTTTGAAATATATGTTTGTACTTAGTGATTCTTACATGATCTCCTACGTGAAATTTTGGTAATGAATTATTTGGGCTTTTTGCATTTTTTTTTCTATCGTATAGATTATTCCAAACGGTCATTATATTACTCGAATTAACATCACTTGGACACATTTTTATACTGGAGTGATAACTGTGATTATAGGCATTTATTAAATCTTGTAAAACATCGACATATTTGTAAGTGTTCTTGTGAGTAAAGTATCGCCACATTTTCATTTTTAGAGTTCTTTGAAATCTCTCTACTATGCTTGCCTTAATGTCAGGATTGTTTGTGGTATAATAATTTATATGTTTACTTTTAAAGTATCTACGAACATCTATGGAAACGAATTCGGTACCTTTGTCAGATTGTATGTGAGTAGGAGTAGTATTAGCTTCATTGAATACACTATCAAAACATTTTTTTATTGTTTCAGAATTTTTATTTTTTATAGCCCTAGCATAAGCGTATTTCGAAAACACATCAATAATACAAAGTATATAGTTATAATTATCATTATACTTAGAATAAGTTCTCATATCACTCAAATCAACTTGCCAGAGTTCGTTAAAGTTAGATAAAACATACTTATTCCTAGGAAATTTTCTATGTACAGGTCTATGCAATGTATATGTTTCTTGTGATTGCAACCAATTTTTAACATCACTTTTAGTAATTTTACCGTTCATCGCTTTAGTTAGTTTTTCTATGCTACTATAACCAGCAGGATGTGAAGCATCATAATATATTTCATTAATCATTTTTAATGGGTCTATTACACGATCGTCTAGTATGGCGTCCATTTCTCCCAATCAAGTTTTTTGCGAATCTTCTTTGTGTATTTGTTAGGAGGAGTAGAAAATTCTTCATCCGTAGAAATCTGACCAAGTTCATGCAATTTAAGTTTATTTATGTATTCTATTCTTTGTGGATTACCCAAGTAAGACAAGGGTATTTTTATATCATGCAATGCCTTGGCAAAAGCTTCCCATCCTATAGGATCATTTTTCTTAAGTGGACGTAGTAAATCATTGATCAAGTCTACAATATTACTCCCAGAAATATTCTTGTCATCAATAACCACTGTGCCATCTTTATTCCATCGAATTTTGTTTTCACTCAATGAAATCACATTTAACAATGATTCACCTTTTTTAGAATAGGTTTTGGGTATTAGACTCAGAATTTGATTTGTTGTGTAAAGAGGGTTACTCTTACTGTTGGTGTGCCCTTCACGTTTTTCTTCTATCTCTGATGTTTGAGTAGAGACTGGTTCTTTAATGTCAGCTTCATCGTTTATATTTAATTTTGTTCCAGTGATATCTATATTTTTAGATATTATGGGCAATTCAATAGGTCGTCGATTTTCTTCATGGAAGTGTAAATATCTTTGCAATATTTGTAAGTACAAAATACATTTTTTTCTATCATCCATATCACTGTTTAAGATGTTTTTCATTTCATTATCTAATCGGGATGTAGGGTTATTATTATCATTATTTTGATGATTTAATTTCTCTAAAAGACTTGGTTCAACGAGCAACATCTTTTTAGCATGCTCCATTGTTATTTTTTATTTTACAAGAGATTCAACTAATCCACTTAAGATTGCACCCAATATTATTGGTAGGAATGCACCACCTTTTTGTATTATTATACTTTTCCTTGCTTTATTTACCCCTTTGCGAACTAACTTACGAAGTACCGATTTGTAGTTTTTTAATTTTTTCTTATTCTTCTCTTCAATTGGTACCTTTCCTTGGAGAACGTTATGAATACATTCACAAATACAATTTATTTCATCTTCATCACAAGATTTTAAAAGAGCTGTTCTATATTTTGGTTTCAACTTATGTAACGCTGACAACAAATCTTTATGCGTGTTGAGACTTCGCGACATTATTAATAAATGATGGGGATTTGGCTGTTCTTGGTATATTTAAACCCTTTTGTTGGTATGTATACATGACATAACCCATCTGATGGAAAAATTTTGGTTTTGATTCGACATATATCACTTGTACCTTGTTTCAGATCAATCAATAAGTAACCATGTGCCTCTTTGGTTGCATCTCTGTAGGCATCTTCTATATACTTTGGATTCTCTGGAGATACTTGACGGGCCAAATACCGAATTTGTGTTTTATCACGTGGGTTTTTAAAATAAATAATATAACTTGAATTTAACGATATATCTCTTTGTCCTTTACCTTGGTGAAATAGATTTTGTGTTATGTAAAACACACTTAAATTTTTATGATGACTACCTTTAGTGAATATATCAACTATTCGTCCATCCGATTCTCTCATGAGATCATCAATAATTATAAGATTTGGATATTTGCCATCAAACATATTAAGGTCCGGAATGCCTTGATAGTAATTTACGTTTTCTAAATTGTACAAAGGTTGCATTTCATCAAAGCACCATGTTATTTGATCGAAAGAAGTGTTGCAAATATATTTAACATGTTTAATAAAATTTGTAACAAAATTTGATTTTCCACAGCCAGTTGGACCAGCTACTATGGAAGTGAACGGATGAACAAAGTGAAACATCCTAGCGTACGTGTCAACACTATGAGGTATGATAAATAAATAAAGTCATTTTGTATGAGACATTAATTTTATTTCAATTATTTTCTTAAAAATACACACATTATACATTAAAAAAATATTACTTAGAGTACACTAAGATAAGTTATTTACATTTAAAATCATTTTTAACCTTCTACAAAGATATTTTAGTTACATTAATATTACCTAAAAAACATTTGTTACAATTTTATGTTGTATAAAGTTTATAAAATTTACACCTTAAAATTATTTTAATCTTATACACTATTTACATTTATATATTATTTAAATATTTTATCTTAACTTATAATGACCCCATGCTAAGGTGTCAACATTATTAGGTAAAATAAATCTTTTTGTGTCATTATAAGATAAACATACTTTGTTAATTTGCTGGGTAAATATTGTATGTTTAATTGATCTAAATCTATACATGGTATCGTATTTAATATTTTTATCAAAAAGACATGATTTATAATTTTGCATTGTCATCCTTTTTGTGACACTTTTGTTGACACCTTTGGCTTTCGATATCAATTTGTTTTCGGTTTGAATTGCATACATTTTTGACCTTAATCCTACAAATTCTTTGACAATTTTACCATTACTTTCATCTTTGAAAAAACCTAGTTTCTTTTTATTGAGTTGTGGAAAACCAAATATATTATTCGTAGGATAATCAGATGTATCAAACCGTAATGAAAGATCGGATTTAATCTTGTCATAGAAATCGTTTGTGAAAATCTGATATATCAAGCTATCGGTATCAGTGTATAATAATTTTGTATTATTACCAAACTTAGTTAGAATGTAGTCGTAATGAAACTCATACATTAGAGTTTTTGATATATCTAAAATAGAGAAACCTAAATAAATGGGTTTATCATAGCAAACTTTTGTTTTTTGTAATTGGACTGCTACTAAATTTTCCGAAAAAATTGACAGATTGCTGAATTCAGGTTTTGCAATAAGATCCTGAACACCTAAAATTTTACCACGATTTTCCCAGTGGGTTAGTAATTTTACGTTTACTTTTATCAACATTTTCCATTGTTTTTCCAAAGACTGAGTTGTTCATTAATTTGTAAAAGTCTTTTTCAAAATCTGATGTTGCCTTTGTTCTGAGTTCAGTATTTAAGTCAATGTATTTTTTTAGCCAGGGGCTTTGTCGGAACTTTAATATTCGATGTATCTTGGTTAATTTGATACCCATTTTAAGACACTGTTTAAGATTTCTATAATGAATTTTATATTTTACTTTATTATTTAAATTTGGTATTAGTTTTTTTTCTTTTGTACCCCCTATTGATATATTTTCAGGACACAATGGTAAATCGGAATGTAAATCATGTAGTTTCTCAGGATACTCCAAATCAACCTCTAAAATGAAACCGTATTCAGATGTATCAGTAACTTCATAATTTGTCTCCGGACTCACCCATTCAAAAGCACCTTCAGGAAGGTACTGAGACATGGCCCAACCATAAAGATTGTTTGCATCAAAATAAACCAAGTATGATGGAGGTTTATTTTCATCAAAATCATCTAAATATTTATTGTTAGCTTTTGCATGTCGATTACTACATTGAGATATACCACCCCTGATACCTGCTTTAATGAAAGCAATTTGATCAATGTCTGTTAGTAGTTCCAATTCAACTTTTGTTTGTTTTAACATAGCATCCCAACTTAAACCCGGTGCTGTATAATAGTGGGAAGGATCCAAACCATATGTTTTGAGACAAAGGTCACGGAAATTTTCAAAAACATCAGCTAGCAATAGCACATCTGTTTTTAGATATAAATTTGAATAGTCTAACATGTTCTGACAACCAAAGTGTTGCCAAACATCCTGTGCACGATTGTAATCATTATCAGAAATTTTGGTATCCGTAAGCGAACTATAAAATTTATCTTGGCTTGGTAGAGAGGTTACATTTAGAGAGTCAAACGAAGTCATAAACTCATATGGGTAAACACCTTTCTTACAAAGACGATTGAAGTCTTCTTTATCAGGAAAGTGGTTTTTTAGTTCACGAAATTCTTCTACTTTTAAGTTTTTTGCTAACTGATCGAGGCTGCATGGTAAAAATTTAAAAGAATCTACAAATCTTAAGGTGACCTTTTGATTGTTTATTGTTACGTGTTTTGAGAACGAAATATATTTTTCTTTGTTTTGAGGAATTATATCGATTTCACCTTCAACAAAATTAAGCGCATGGACGATGAAATGTGCATCGTAATTACTTAAATTATGTAGAAAGACTGGAATATAACTAGGGTTAATGAACTTTTTCTTACATACTTCATGTACAACACCTAATTGCTTATCAATATCTAAAACTTCTTCAGCCTTTAAATCAGTTTCACAAATGTAACAAGTATTTGTATCTACAGTTAACAGTGATTCAGGTGGTTTTTGAAAACAATCGTTTCTGCAAATAGTTTTTAAATCATCATATAAACGATTCATGAATACTTGAGTGCAGTTTGGTCCAGTGTATGTTTCATACTTTGATAAGCTATCATCGAATGAGCATTTGATATAATAACCGAAACTATAAACCTCATGTTTCTGAATGTTGTTAGTATTTGATTTTGATTGATCGTTAGTACATGTTATAATGGGGTTTAAAAATGCCTCAAAGTCAGCGTATACAACAAAGGGAATTTTAATTTTTTTTTGGAACTTATCGAATTTTAGTTTATCGGTTGATATAGGTTGTCCGAACCAATTTTTTAATGTTTTTTCACTGCTAGGTAAATTTGTAGTGATGTGCGAACAATCATGTTGTTGATGGTTAATCAATCTGTCTCTAGTGGAAAAGCGCAACAAACACCCATCACATATATTTACAACACCGTTTGTATTCGATATTTGCTTACTTACTAATCGCGATAAGTTTTTTATGTAGCAATAGTGACCGACTGTTCCATTTTGTAAGTATAATAGATTTATATGTGTACTGTTACGGCATTTTGTAAAATAAAGCGGACCAACAACAGAATGTTTTTTTTGTTTGATATCATATTCCAACCCAAAAACATTTATACTTAAATTATTTTGTTTCTCTATTTTAGATATATCTTTCAATTTAACTGGAAAAGAAATACCGTGAAAATTTAGTTTATTTGAATGAATAGTGTAAGATGACAGTCGTCCTGAATTTTTGTTAACAGGGTATAATGCTGAGAGCAATGCCCATTTGAAACAGAAATTGTCTGAATTATTAACGTTTATAACGGCTTTTTTATCTTTGATATCTTTTGGTAAATCAATATATGAATTTCCACGTAGTGGATTATATTTGTTTATGTTTAGTTCTATAAAATTTATTTTTGTGAGACTCCATCCACTATCTTTCTTTTCAAAAGTACTTATTTTATGCACTAAAGTGTCACGCAAGGATACTATGAAAATATTTAAATCATCCGCTTGAGAAATAATGAAATTACTAGTTTGAAAATCGAATGAATTAGTTAGATTTTTTGATTCTTGAACAAAGTCTGCATGTAATATAAAATTTATTTTAACAGTAGAATGTTGTTTAAGTACTTCATCAATCAAAAAAAATATATCACTTTTAATTAATTCAAGAAACAATTCCGGTGTTTGGAACACTGAATCAGATTGATTTTTATTTTTAACTTTGTAAGATATGATACGCTGTCCAAAAGCTGAATCTACAACAGATACATTATCTAGAGAGCAATGAGATTTTAATATATTATTTTTATGTACTATGCTCTTAGTGTGATTAACAAAATATCTTCTATTAACTAGTATATTACACGTTTCACAATGTAACTTATCTGTACTGGTAGAAGGTTCATCGTGTCGTTGTCTCTTTGCGTCACTATTACTGTTGTCTGATTCAATGCTTCTTTTAAACACTCCTTGTCCTGTCTGTACTGAATGGGATGATGATTGACTGTAAAAAAATAAAAATTATATTTAAGCAAAATATAGATGAAAGTTAGCGAGTAAAAATGTAAGTATTTTAAGTTAAATAAGATAAGTAATTAAATTATACTTACATGACATTATTCTCAATCGTGGTACAAATTTCATAAAGGTTGGTGTCATATTCAGAATCGAATAAATTTTCATACATGGTACAAATTTCGTACAGCTCTTGATCGTATTCAGAATCGAATATATCCGTTTTTTCAACATTTTCACATAACTCCACCATATCCCTATCTTCACACATTTCGTCAAGTTCACGTTTCTTATCATTTTCATTGCTTTCAAACTCCGACGACACAAAAAAAGCACTGACACAAACACGTTCCATTTTGCGATGATGTAGCAACAAGATTGAAATTATAAATGGTTATCACTTTCGGATAACACAGACTACTTATATACCTGAGAAGTGGTATAAATCTGTTATTTTTAACTTAAAATTACACAATAATATAATTAGCTAAGTACTAGAGCAAGGTAGTAAACAATCTTTGTTATTTATTATCACTATTGTTATAATGAAATTTTTTACATGAATCAATCATGGAAATTTCTTTTGTGATATTGTATGCAGTCTTTTTGATGCTTTCAAAATGTTTGTTTTTGTCATCTGTATAATATTTAATTCTTATTGTGGCGTTTTTCCAATGCTCACTGCTGGGTATTTTTGCTAATGTTTTCAATTCATACACTTCAATTTTTATTAAGTGCGTTGAGGAACATGCATCTTCTCTATTAGTCGATAAATATGCAACACCACCGTTTGGTTGAGCTCGGGATACAGATGAACATTGCTTTTTCTTTTTATTTTTTGAAAACTCAAAAAACTTGTCAAGACTTTCCTCCTCGTCTCTTTTTCTTTTTTGTTTTGGAGAATCTTTAACAATGCTCAAATTATCGATATTGCTACTCTCTTCATCAGAAAGTGTTTGGTAATAATACTGTTTGAATGTATTTTCTTCAAATAGGTTCTGAAACAACAAAATTTGTAAGAAATTGTACTATCATTTTGAAGATAATTTAATAATTATAAAAAATATTAAGTGGTGATATTAAGTGACATATCTTACCTGCATTTCAGATCTGAAGTATTTAATTTCACAACACGAAAATACACTCCACTGACTACTTTACTACAGTTAACTGATAATATTTTATTTTGATTTTTAGTTTATATAGTTGGAGTCATCCCATTAAATCTAATTAACAAATGACATGCAAATACATCGTTATGATAAAATGATGCTTACAATAGTTTTCAAACAACTCATTACGATAAGTGTTAATTTGTAATTATTGACCAATAAATGGTTATGATACATAATTATTGTCAAATAAATCGTTATGATAAGTGTTGATATGTCTGTAAAATTAGTTCGATCGAGAGAAACGTTTAACTTGATGGCTTCTTCGAACGATTTAAAGTTAAAAGTATGCATAATGGATGCAACTCTTATTGTCCGTAGATCTCGAATCAGCCCAACTGTTTTACTCGCACATCAAAAAGTTTTAGCCTCTACTACTGCAAAATATCCTATTACTCGAGCTGAAGTCAAAGTTTTAACGATACCATCAGGGGTTCAAGGAAAGACCCTCGATAATATATTCCTGGGACAGGTACCTAAAAGATGCATAGTTGGTTTTGTTAATAATGCAGCGTTTAATGGTAGTCTTACTAAAAATCCTTTTAATTTTGAGAATTATGAAATGAGTTCATTTTGTTTATACATTGATGGTCAGCAAATACCTTCTAAAGCGTTACAACCATCATTTGAGAGTAATATTTTCACTACAGCCTATCATACGTTATTCTCTGGAACGGGTATACATTTTCTTAACGAAGGTAACGGGATATCTAGGGAACAGTACGCTCAAGGTTACTGTCTGCTAGCTTTTGACTTAACTCCTGATTTATCAGCTAACTCCTCAAGTCATTGGAATCTGATTAGGAATGGTAGCGTGAGATTAGAAATTCGTTTTGAATCTGCTCTTTCACAAACTATTAACTGTATTGTGTATGCCGAGTTCGATAATGTTATTGAAATAGATAAGAACCGCAATGTAATCGTAGACTATAGTAGTTAAGATAGAATTATATGTATTAATCATAAGAAAGATATCAATAAATAAAACTGTCAACATAGCTTTCATATTTTTTATTTACAACTTCCTTTACATAATAAGTTCACAAGATTATGTTGAACATTTACAATAGTATTCTTCATCGAGTAGCACGTGTGCACTTTGGTTACAAATATGAACACAATCGAGATCCAGAAATGTTTATGCAAAATTCACCCATCTTTAGAGAGGAACGTGTATGCAGCAAACAATTTACCAATTCACATGGAAGCGCCTACGTTCTTAGTGAGCAATCTGGATCCAAGCACCCAGCCAGGTTCTCACTGGGTAGCCATGCACATAGACCAACACAACATTGGACAATACTTCGATTCCTTTGGTCGGTCACCTGTAGGATTCCACTTGGCTTTTCTAAATAGGAATTGTAGAAAATGGCATTTCAATACTATGAGAATACAAAATGACTGGACTTCAGTATGTGGTGCATACTGTTTGGTATACTTATACTATAAGTTTCATGGATATAGTATGACGGATATGACCAATTTATTCGAAAGCCAGGAAACACTCGTTAATGATATATTAGTATACGATTTGTACAAATACTGTTTTAAATAAAGGTTGAGGAAGAAAAGAACATGTTGTTTTTGTTTTGAAGTCGTTGTTGACGTCATTAAGAACAATAGGGAGTATCGGACGAGGGTAATTAGTGAACGTGAAATAGTAATTAACAAAAGAATAAACAAATGAGTAGCTAATTAGTGCTGTAATTAGCACGGAATTAAAAAAAGCTATCTCTGTAAATACAGCATATATCGAAAAACTGATAGCGTAGAACGATCGGGCGTACTCGAGAACCCCCAATTTGACACCAAACTTTTTTTTTTTTTTTTCTGATACAAGATAAACCATAGTGACCAAGGCCCCTAGGCGAATGCAGGAACTTATTCTAAACGTGTTATCGTCTAGAAAAGTGCCCAAATTCGCTGAGGGGAGTGCCTGTAGCCACAAGCCAAACTCCCAACGCATGAATTATTTATTATTATTATTAATTTAGATTTTTGTTTAATATTTACTCTATGGACGCTTAATTTAATTTACGACCGCTTCCTTATAATAACAGCCCATAGACGTCCTGCTGATGTGCTCGGGCTTCCAACTATTGGGGAAAGAATAGTACTCGTATAACCGCCACGCTTGTCTAAGGCGGCTTGGCAGGTTTGACACATCGGTTATCTCGATGTGCAGGTTTCATAACGATGTTTTCCTTCGTTGTTAGCACGTGGTAAGTGTAACAATATGTACATTTTCCTGACAGGATTCGAACCCGCGCCGTTTGAGCTTGGGACACGTGCGCTAGACATTTCGCTACCACGAGTTTGTTGTATATTGTACTAGGTGCGCCCCGCGGTTTCACCCGCGTGGTGATGGAAAATCGTTATATTTTTCTGATGCGCAAGCTATATTATTGTAAAGTTTCATCAAAATTCATTCGGTACTTTTTGCGTGGCAGAGTAACAAACATACATCCATCAAACGTGTGTAACGTTTTTTTTATTGATTTAATGTATTTTTATGCATAATTTAAAAAAAATATTAGCTTTCTGCACTCCTTCTCTATATAAATTATAAGTGTGCGAAATTTCATACTCCTCCGTCCGCGCAATATTCGTAAAAAGGGGAACAAAGTTTTTGCTTCACGTATGAATATAATGATTTTGATTAATATTATGATTTTAGAAGTTGGTACCTCTGCGTGACAAGATAACTTGAATGAGGAGTATATCGACAATTAAGACTGAGCTCAGGCCTTGACCTTTTTAGTGGACTAATATCTCGCAAATTAGTCAAACCAATTCACAATTTTCAAGAGCAATTAATTAAAAACAATTAACATTTCATTGCCTTACACGTCATAGCCCATTTTATAATGTAGAGCTATTTTAAGGTATTGCTGCTATTTTAGCAAACATTCGACTCGTATACAATCATAATGTCTGTTGGTACTTTTATGTATACATTTTTAACCGACTTAAAAAAAAAAGGAGGTTCTCAATTCGTCTGTATGTTTGTTACTCGATTTCTCCGCCAATTGTGAATCAATTTTCAAAATGTTTCTTTTAATCGAAAGGTTATACTCCCGAATTGGTCTTATTATTACGATATCACGATCCGATCAGTAGATTCCGAGGAAGTAGACTCTCACAAAAAAATTTAATAATTTCTTCGTAACACGATATCTTCGTCAATTCTAATGTACGCCCCGGGAATTAAGCTAGCTAGCTTTTTATTCCGCCCCATCCCTAGAGAGCTCGAAGATGCCGGGAGATAAAAGCAGAGTCCCCCGGCAGTGGAAGAAGCCTCGCGAGGCCCACGCCTGCCAGGGCTGCGGAGAGGCTAGGTCATATACCCGTCGCCCTGGCATAAGGCGAAGGACGGAACACCCAGGGGTTTTGGAGGGTATCCCTAACTGGGGAGTAGCAATAGCATGGCACCAGTTCTGACTAGGCATGCTAGTGCCACCCCCGACCTGGCGAATGCCACACATGGGTCGCGAATTATCCCCCTAGGCCTCTGTGCTTATTGCGGCTTAGTCCTCAATCAGATTTCCCCTGGTTAAAAAATAAACTAGCTTTTATCCCAATAAATGAAGCCGTTTCCTTATAATGGACGGATGAGCCAAATAGATGCAATCGCGATTTTCAATTCACCAACAAATGCATACGTTGTCATAAACAACATGTCTATTACTTCAAATCAGGTTGGCTTCGACTCACCTCTATATTTTGTTGGATAGTTGTCTAGACTACATGGATTTAGTTTCTTTCAAAACCGAATTAATTTTTTATGTGCCTAAGTAAATTAAAGCCTAGGGTTTGAGGCGCGGCGTAGCCATGGGGCAAATACTAGTTCCAGTAAATAATTTAATACTATTATTAAACGTATCAACCATATTGAATCAATTTGCATGAAAGGCACGGAACTGCCTTGGTTAAACGCGAACTTATGCGAACGCAAGAAAATCGCTCTTACATGTTTACAACTGGTAGCGTTAGGCCATTTGGAATGCCGTCTCATTTTATAGATACTATAATAAAGTTAATGACATTGAATTACAACAAAGTTCACGGAAGTAGATCGCAAACCCAGATACATGGCCAGACCAGACGAGCCTCGCATCATAATTTATCGCCACTTTTATTTACACGTCGTCGTCAGTCATTTGCAGTCCACTGCTGGACGTAGGCCTCCCTAAGACGGCGCCACTCATCCCTGTCCTCCGATTTCCTCAGCCAGCGCCTACCGGCGACTTTGCATAGGTCGTCGGTCCATCGGGCTAGAGGGCGTCCGACACTACGTTTACCGAGACGCGGTCTCCACTCCAGGACTCGTTTGCTCCATTGGCCATCGGTCCTGCGGCAGATGTGACCGGCCCACTGCCACTTCAACTTGCTAATTTTGCGAGCTATGTCGGTTACCTTGGTTCTCTTACGGATATCCTCATTTCTAATTTTATCCATAAGAGAAACACCCAACATAGCTCGCTCCATAGCCCGTTGAGCGACTTGGAACTTGTGGACCAATCCTGCCATGCCATTTCTTACACGTTTACCATTAAATGTGGTGTTTTAGCCTTTATAAGAACTCGCTTTTTTCGCGGCTTCGTTCGCATTGAAAAAGGATAGGTATTTCATGAAGTAGGCACAAATACTTTAAAATGTTATTCGACAATAATTAACTAAACATTAAAATTCATCCACATCATTGTGTAATTATATAAACTAGTGGTCGAAATTCAATCATAATTAATTTAAATTATAAATTTGAACATTATTAAGATTTTGTTGTCAAAGACTATACTTCTATAATCACAGATTTCGCCAAGGTTAGTGTTAATTTGACTTTAACAATAAACAAAAGAGTATATATGCGTGTGTGTGTCAAAGAATGCATGATGAAAGAATGACTAAACAGATATACAATGCAAAAGTGGATGGATGCAGAAGTCGTGGAAGGCCACGACACACCTTCCATGATCAAATTGATCGTGTACTAGCAGAAGGTGATGTCAGGAGCCTTAAGAACAGACGAGCTTGCATGACAAGAGTTATGAATGTCAAAGAGGCAAGTGAGGTGTGTAACAATAAGCCTAAATGGCACTCTGTTGTTCGTGCCTACCCCGCAAGAGAACTGGCGTGAAGTTATGTATGTATGTATGTATGTGTGTCAAATATATGGTATTGTGTGTAATGTTTTTTTATTGATTTAATGTATTTTTTATGCATAATTTTAAAAAAACATTAGCATTCTGCACTCTTTCTCTATATAAATAAGTGTGCTAATTTCATACTCATCCGTCCGCGCAATTTTCGTAAAAAGGAGTACAAAGTTTTTGCTTCACGTATTAATATAATGATATGTATTAATCTTTGACATATGAATGTGATACTGAAATTGTTATAATAAATAATTAAACTACTAATGTCAGTATAATTGGATTAAATATAAAAATACTGTACATAACTATACATACTTATTAGTTTAAGGAAAAAATTGTATGCAAAAAAATGGCGAAACATGTTCGGCATTTTTTTGCATACAATTCACTCGACCTCATATTTAAGACCTTGTAATGAATACAATACAAATAAAGTGTTGTATGTGTCGGGTTCACGCCGGGAGCGAACGAATGACGCTCCGAGAATAACACAATAATAATCTGAAATATTATAATCAAAGTTTATTACACTAGAATGATTACAATTACGATATTAAATATTGCACACTAATACACAGAAATATTAGGACAACTCGCATCCACGCTTGTCAGGTGTCGAGCAGCGATTTTCCCTCCAAGAATACTGCTATTATCAAGCAGCTTAGACCTTGGTTGAATGGTCTAAGTCAAGCAATAATTATAGACCACATTATATTATGTGCTCCTCGTCCAAGACTACCAATGTAAACTGTCTGTCGTAGACTTGGTTGTAGACTGCCCGAACACCGCGTATTTAATAGGTCCTCGTAGCGCGCCGCAGTGACACTATCCGGTAATGCTGTGGCGCCACTTCAGTTACACTTCCTTCATAAAACCAACTTCCGCCATACGTAGAAACTTCCTACATCCAGTTACTCCATTTCTGATATCCGTTAGCTTAATAATAAATGCTTCTATATTGACATCCGGTTAAATAACTTCCGAATACTACATGAAAGAATACTCTATCCGGTTATTGGCTACTTCCGTCATATGGTTATTTTATAATAACAAATACGATTCCGACATATGTATAAAGGTTCCATACAAATAAAGATTTCATTTCATTTAGAAATGTCAAAAATTTTACTTCAAAGTCCCTAATGATAAATACCCGTAACACCATCTAGTGAAGCGAAGGTAACTATGATAGTAACACGTCAAAGTTGACGCTGTCATGTCACTGTCGTTGCCATGGCGATGCATTTGTTAGTGAATTGAAACAGTGGAGCCATTAACACCCAACTAGAGCTCCATTTCTTGTACATAATCATCTATCCCAGGGATTCCCAAAGTGGTCGACATGAACGACGAGGTCTAAAAATCGACCTCTATTAATTAACTAACTACTAACTAATTATTTGAAACTTTCATGATACTGTATAAGTTGTGTTATGTGTACAAATGCGTGTTCTTTTAAAAAAATAATTACCTACTTAAGTATTTTTAAGTAATTTCTATTAATAATTATTAATCAAGCTTGATATTTACTGAATTTTATGTCTATTTATTTTGTTACATTTTGATGAGATAATGATGTCAAGTTTATTCACTTAAGCAACCGCAAAGATTTTTAAAGTTATTTGGCTATAGGGGTCTGAGGTCAGTCCGTTCATTTCGGAAAAGGGGTCTCTTGCCCGAAATAGTTTGGGAATCCCTGATCTATCCCTTAAAAACAATACTTTTTCTGGATAAAACGCACCCTGTGTCGTATTCTATACCCCTTACAATGTCTTTAGAAAATTTCGTGGCGATCTTAATAATAAATAATATAACAAAAAAAAAAACTGCAGACAAACATATACGTTATTTCTTCAAGCTCAGCCAGTTTGAAGCAGAAGTTGTGGTACTGTAAGCATCCCAAACTCAAAGGGCGTGGAATCGAATCCTGACCGGAACGCAAGCACCTCTTAGACAATTTTTCTAACTGTTTGACGTATTGTGCATATTGTTAAAATTACCACGCGTTAACAATGGTAAAGGAACACATCGTGATGAAACCTGCACATCGAGACAACCGATGTGTCACACCTGCCCAGCAGCCTTGGACAAGCGTGGCGGGTATACTGTACGTATCCTAATAGTGTGGAATTATTATCCATATCGATTTTTTTATATTACACGTACTACATGCAGAGAAGGAAATATTATAGTTATATAAATTACGATACTTCATTTAAGTAAATAATATAAAAGTTGTAAAGTAAGAATATTATGAAGTTTAATTTTGAGTGTACGCAACTGCGTAATTCCTTGAATAAAACCAAGTGATATAACGGAGTTCATATATCCTATTCAAGTCTTCAAAAGATAGATTAGTTGAATTGGGAGATAGGATAGAGCAGTTATACCCAACTCGCGGCCCGCCGTGCTTTTGTAAGTGCGGTCTGACATACTAATAGTTGTACAAATTACAATTACATTGATAACACCTCTGGTGTTGTAAAAAGTCCATAGATTGCGATAACCAATTTCCATTAGGTAGATCGCAAGCCTCTTTTATACTCTAGCAATAAAAATACACCTAAATAAATTTATGTTGTTGCCCGCAGCACCTTATCTAATACATTTATGTGGCCCTTATAAGAAAAAGGTTGAGTAACGCTGGGATAGAGGGATTGGATACAAAACCCTTCTTTGTGCGAAGACTGACACGCACTTGCCGGACATACATAAAAATTTAAAGTGATTATACACATCATTGTTGCTTTAGTATGTATGGGTCTTAGTCATGCTTATTCATAAATTTTACACTATTTCGACATGTGTATTGTGTATCTAGATCAAAGGAATGTATTTTCCAGTTATAAAACTGTAGTCGAATAATGACTGCTTTATTACTCGACGTGACTCATATCAATCACATTGTGTTGTAGGTTTTTAGATGTTAGAGCCGTGCTGGGAGTACTATCTTGATCACAACCCTTAGGGCCGGCTGGATCGTGGTGATACCGCCTTCTTTTTTTTTATTGCAGGAGATCAGCAGACAGGCAGCCGGCCCACTTGATGGAAAGCGGTTACCATCGCCTATGGACATTTGCAACCTACAAATGCGCTGCTGCTCTCTTAATGGAGACTGGAACCTGGTCACTAATGCCGGAACACAACTCAAGGTTGTTATGGCGACATACTTGAGACCAGGGGTGGTAGCCATCCAGTCGGGCAAATGCCCTACCACCATCAAAATAAAGAACACAAACATCTACATATATTTTAAATCGAAAATATTATTATACATGTTATAAATTAAACTATACTATAATTACTATAAATTAAACTAAAAACTAGTACAGTGAAGGAAACCTATAATCCCTTAGGACTATAAGTAGCATATTAAGCCTAGGTCATCTAAGTCAACGGGTAAGGTTCCTAGAAGGCTGGCTATATTAAATAATATTATTATTTAATATAGCCAGAATTACTAAACAGATATACAATGCAAAAGTGGATGGATGCAGAAGTCGTGGAAGGCCACGACACACCTTCCATGATCAAATTGATCGTGTACTAGCGGAGGGTGATGTCAGAAGCCTTAAGAACAGACGAGCGTGCATGACAAGAGTTATGAATGTCAAAGAAGCAAGTGAGGTGTGTAAGAATGGGCCTAAATGGCGCTCTGTTGTTCGTGCCTACCCCGCAAGGGAACTGCCGTGAAGTTATGTATGTATGTGTTGTTATTTAATATTTTCTTCCTTAACAAAACTCGTCATTTATACGCAAGTATTCGTAAATCTATTAATATTTTATCAGGCGTTATACTTTAAATATTTTCAAGAGAAACGGATGGCTTCATGGCTACCAAAACATTGCAAAATGGGCTGTTATCAATTTCAATGCTTTTTAGCCAAATGGTAATCTCTAAAAAACCCTGCGTTGTATATAACAGAAACGGAACCATAATAAAGACAATATCTTATTGTTATTAATTGTATCAGTGTGTATTTAAACAAAAGTCATATTTTCACAATAAGTTGAAATTTTCAACACAAATTAAGATCAATTAACATCGTAAAATTATGTTTTTCACTTTTGTCCGAGATTTTATTTATTAAAATATCAAGACATCTTTCAAATTCTCGCGAGTAAAAATGCGATTGTATTGGTGATTAATACAAACAAATCTTCATGCCTGAAATTGTATTTTATTATCTGTTTTTCAACTCTGAAATCAGTAAAATTAGTACCTATCGAATGCTTTATAATTTTTAAAACGATATTTATATCAAACGATGTTGCCAAAACGTCGTAATATTCTTAGTGTGACCAGATTTAGCAGAATTCTACGTTTATAACAAAATTAAATGCGCTTCGGAGTTTAACAGATAACGTTGCAGACAGGGCTGGAAATACCGGTAAAAATGTGGTATCGTTATTTATGCTAATTTCAAATCACTATAAAAAATAAGTAGCGTTATAAAACTTACCGTTATTTCTAGCCATTTTACCGGTAAAAAATATAACGTTAATACTATTTACATCGGTTAATTTACCGTTATAACCAAGAAGCTTTAATTACGATGACGGCAGGAGAGTGACGATGGATGATGATGATGTGGTTCTAAATAACTGCCGTTTCTTATGTGATAGTAAGTTCTTGCGTTGTTGATAAATAATAGCACATATTTATTTTTAATTAACTTTTAATCAGTTTACACGTTATTGGCTTTAAATAAATAGATTCGTATGAATGTTTCTAACTTTATGAGTAGGTTCAAATCCTATTGTTTTGTGATGTATTACTGCAAATTTTTGATGACGGTTTTGGTGTCCAATCTGTTCGTCCTGTAGCTACAATCCAATTCCGACGTAAATTATCAGGTTGAGGATACCTGCAACAAGCCATTAAATTTTTTTAAATATATCATAAATACACGATGCAGAATACATATTAATATTTGCTATAATAATGGGATTAATTTATAGATAGTTGGCCACACTACAAGTTTTTAGGTTAAAATTTATAATCGTTATTTTTGTTCCTTGTTCAACAAGAAGCTTACATACAATTTTAACGATGAATTTATGTCTAGAGTACATTATACGTAATATATGAACATTTTAAATGTTACTGAATGCCTAATAACTGATAAACAGTAGTATACTTACGAATGGAAAGACAATTCTGGAATTTTCGTTCCGCTATCTTTTTTTAAAATATATTTATGGCTTGGCAACTAGGCCTTTAAGCCAGCGTTCCTCTATCACTTCTACACCTTTTAAGGCTACATCACACCATATTTAAAAAAAAAAAGGTTGAAATGGTAAATCTAAATTGTTCAAAACAAAGTATAATATGAATTACTTAACATAAACTACGTAAAAACTGTATTTTATAGAACGACGGTACCTATCTGCACTTCAGGTGGCAACTTTATTTAGCAAACCTGTGTGATAAACAGTGGCACGTTCGTGAAACATAAATTATGTGTCTCTGTCGACACACAGTGTTGCTAGAAGAAAGCATAGTAAATATTTGCCTCTTTACACTATCTATGGTCTAAGACTTACCCATTTGTCCTTGGTTTTATACCTTTCTCTTTCACTCACCAGCATGACATCTCTTTCCTTGATATGATAGATGTCAGATAGCTGTCAAGTCATATGCATTGTAAAATTTTGCCGGTAAAACATTGCAAAATTTGTAAATTATTTCAAAGTGTTAAAACTATTCAATATTAATAGAATTTTGAAGTGTTGACAACACAGTGCCAAGAAAATAATATAGTACTTCATTATAACACTTACCATTCGTCTTTTAATTGTGTTATAATAAGTACAAACTACGACAAGTAAGTGTTCCAAGTGGAATGTGCAACATTCGAAATCTTTAAGCCTTTGGTGATTTCTGTTATTACGAGCACATCGAGTGAAACCAATTACGATAAATTATCTTCGTTTCTCAAGTTCGGATGAAGGGGGAAGTATTTTGCTTTATTCTACTGAACATGAGATGTAAGTACAATTACGAGTTTTCAAACAGGATTGAACTTGTTTTAACACCTAACTGAAAATCTCAGTAGGGGAAATAAAACACCGAGGTTAGTAAACCGGTTGTTTACTTAAGCTAACCAAGAGTTAGTGTCAAAAATTAAATTGATTTTTAATTAATATGATTGAAAGGACATTTATCACAAACTTGTCTTGCTAATAGTGTTGTACTAAGACATAACATTTGTCATTTCACTGTAAAAGAAGACCACTTATCGGTGCAGAACCATTGTGGACAAATTTGTTTTTTATAATATTCTAGAACAATGACAATTTCTGAACAAAGGCTATAGCTGGATAAACATCCAGCTGCTGCTGGCTGAAGTTGAACAGCTTCTTTAATTCAGTGATAAAACACTGGGGTGTGTATAGATAGTCGGCCCATTTATTTATTATTTGAGATATAAAGATAACTTTGGGTGGTTATAGCCTTCTAACCTATATTAAAGAAAGTTTGGATCTGTTCATGGTACATAGATGTGCCATGTGACTATAACCCACCTGAACATTGGTCTTGTAAACGAGGGCTTGTAAATTAAGTCCTCACAGGAGGCACCACAACTGATTTTCACCAAAGCCTAGTAATTTTTACATTACTTATTAACAGGATTAATAAAGTCAGTGGGACCAATGTCCCATAATTAAATATTAGAGACTACATTGCAAATTATTTGTAGTCAAGACTATATTTTTGTCCTGATGTTGTACAACTTATTAAAGCATCATTGAGTGGCTTACAAGGGTGATTAAAATTTAAAGACAAGTACGTACTTTAAGTTAAAAAGTAACACATCTAATGTCTTATATGACAAGTGATCTAAGCCTTACTAATTATACAGCCAAGCCTATAAATCTTAGTGTAAATTGTTTAGACTACACAATACACATAATGAGAAAAGAGATAGTTGTTGTCAGTCAAAGTCAGATGTTGATTTCTGCCCTCTTGGACCTCAGAGGTCTCAATTCATATGTAATATATTGTAAAACATTTTATATTACAAATAAAGAGATTAATTAAAGTTAAGACACATTGGTTAGTGACAACAAACATTCAACAGGCACATTTTCACTTACCAATAGCTAAACCTCATCCGGACATTCCTCCGAGTGGTTTATAGCAAGATTTTCAGCAAACATTTAGTTACACATTACAATAAGTAATTGTATTAATTACATATAAGAGAGCAGGGGTTAAAACAACAGCTTATCATCTTACTATTATAATAACATAAGAGATAGTTTGATTAATCTTAAGACAGCAAAGTAGTGGTCTATTTGTATACTAATTTTAAACCTTATTTATACAAACTTATAATATCATAAGTGTCTATGCTATGAGACTGTGACATTCTGTAAGATGATAAGAAGTATCTCAATTGATGTTTAAAGACTGGAAACTCCCCTCTTTATTGCTCTTGCTTTGTGGCTTAACATTTGGCACAAAAATATTTGCTATTATAGCAAATTGGATTGCAGAAATCCTATAGACACCATATCCAGTTACTCTAGAATCAGTCAGGACGGAAGGTCCTTGATTCTCAAGTTGCAGAAACTCTGAGAATGTTCGATACGAGGATGGCATATAAGTTATCAAAAAGTCTATCTTACAATTGCCATCATGTGAGCATTAAATCTCAGGTGTGATCAAATTATTTGCTCCAATGTCTAAGGTCTGTTTTCCTATTGTTATAACTGTCTGGGACACCAGGCGAGGCAGAGTGAAATTGTCCTAAAAACCATAACTAAAAATAACATTTCTGATTTCAAACATGTGGAATAGATATATTACTACTCCTAAAGGGGTTATGACTAAATTGAGATTTTGCATACTATGCAATTTTAAAGAATTGGCTTCACAATCACTATGCAAATGTTCCTAAAATTATTCAAACAGAGCAGGCCAAGAGGGAATATCTAACCCTACTGTTTAGCAAGACCTGAAATAAAGTTGATCAAAGGAGAGCAGGGCTCAGAACCAGTACTCAAATAGCTGTATTATTCAGTCTTTTGACCTCAAATTCAGGTTGAGGTGCTCAGCTAAACAGGATTTGCTCACTGATTGGAAAGTGGGCCTGTAACCAATTTCTTGGAGTTCAAAGAGGAACGAGATGTATACTATGTTTGTAAGAATAAATAGTCAGTGTATGACTCAAAGAGGTGCATATTGTACATACATGGTGAGAAAAGGACGTAATCCCTTTACCTAAAAAAGTAAATAAATAAAGATGCTTACCATATTGTTGAATCTCACAGAACAATGGAGCATAACTCTCTTTCTCTGCCACTTAGCTCTCGGGGAAGCTAAACTGAACGAGAAGCCAGATGCCAAATGGTCCTAAAGTTCTGAAGTGGCTTCTTCTGCTCCAGGCCATGAAGGCTATGTTCAAAATTTGGAGCGTCCAAGGCATGAACTTATTTTCATCAAAGTATGTGATGAATGGCCCCAGACAGGTGTGCTCATTTTTCTACAATGTATTCGGTAGAAATGAGACTTTCGGCTGGGCTTGGCAATTTTCCCCACCCAGCCTAATAGAATACTGTCTTACTTGAACCAGGTTAAAGGAAATTTCCTTTTATTAATACCAGAATAGACCAAGGGCTTTCGGAGGCCAAACTTGAAAGCAAAGATTATTAACAATTCTCATTTAAGACAGGAGGAAGATCTCAGTAGATGGACAGACAGACAGATTGCCCCTTTTTGCTTAAAAAGTTAGAGTTTGAATGATCAAGTCTCTTACTGAATCACAAATGGCAAGACTTATCAAAGTAGTTGGCAGACACCTACTTAATAATACTTACAACTACAATTACTATATATCTACAATAGACATTGCCAAAAATAAATTTTAAAAGGCTATCATATATTACTAGTTCTTAAGTTTTTTGAAATGGTGTAAATTAAAGTGTTTTCTATCTATCATATAATAACATTATCAGAGATGTAAGATGATCATCAAATACTTAAGACCATTTCACTTGTTAAACCAGAAATTTAAAATGCTATTTGTCTAGAATATTAGCATTTCTATTTGACAAAATTAAAATAAATAAATAAAATTATATATATATATATAAGTATATATAATTTCATATTAGTAGCTGGATAGTCACTACTATTACTTGCCTCAGGCTGTAGAATCTATGATCTGTTGACACCAGGGCATCCCCAGACAATCAAAACAATCGGCTGGTAGCCACAACTTTGTGTAATAACAAGATTATAAATAAAATAATAAGCAGTCTAGCTGGATGTTACGGAAACACCGAAATTATTGTTTTGTCCTGTAACACACATTAAACATTTTATAACAGTATCTGAAAGGTCAAAAAGCCTAGATAGAGAATGAGTACAAGTTTATACATTTCTATCATTATCTTGAAAGATAAAAATTGCTTAAAGAACCATAATTACTGGTTTCAGAGACATTGTATATAATATTTTTTGTAAAGATACAATATAGTACTCTATAAAAAAATTAAAAAAAGGGGGGGGGAGAGATTAATACTACTCTACATATATATCTATTAGCTAGATGTTGATACAAGATGTTAGTTATAAAATGACCAGTACAAGAGATATTAGAGGAATCTTATAAGTATTGAAACATACAGATGTTTCTATTAATGATATCAGACCTAGTCAAGATTAGCTATAAACTAATTTTAGTTATTATTAAGGCTCTTTAGTTATGTTTACCTTTAGGTTTTCCATTTTTAATGGAAGATTCATAAGATAAGTTCTTTACCAAGGAACCTTGAGATCTTATCATCTAATCAACATTTTCTTTAAAATAATAATTGATTTCAGATAGGAGGATTATTATTTTTTCTTTCTTTATTGTACACAAAGTAGTTACATATAAAACTACAGAGAGTGGTGATGTACCAAAACAAGATTAACAACTCCAAAGAGAGTTTTCTTCCAGCAAACCTAGGGAGACAGGGAGAGACTATTATCCATATAATAATATAAATCAATATTGTTGGAAATTGATAAATTGTGAGGTTATTAGTATTAATTTTTTTTTATTTTCCTTCACAGACAAATTAAAATTCTTAAAGTAAATCGGATATACTTTGAGAAATATTTTAAATCTCTAATCATCATATGCATTGTATTACTTGTGTTTTCACCAGCAGATAACAAACAGGTCTTCTAGCAACACTGTGTGTCGACAGAGACACATAATATAACTGTTTTGCATTCCAACAAAACAGGTATTATGTGTTGACTGAGACACACAGTGTTGCAGCAAGTTTCTTGCTGGTGTGTGGAAGACTATATGAATTGACAGCTATCTGACATCTATCATATCAAGGAAAGAGATGTCATGCTGGTGAGTGAAAGAGAAAGGTATAAAACCAAGGACAAATGGGTAAGTCTTAGACCATAGATAGTGTAAAGAGGCAAATATTTACTATGCTTTCTTCTAGCAACACTGTGTGTCTCAGTCAACAAAGATAACAATTTGTCTATAGGTTTCTCTGTCTACGGCTATAACTATGTTTTGTTACCATCGTCGCTCTCTTTCACTCGCGAAAATTGTCAAACAGCTCAGTCCTAAGAGCACGCGTAATATTTAGAGTTGTGTTGGTCAATTATTTCTAATAGTAAAGCTAATTCATAAAAATGGCAACGTCGCTTGAAATAGCGTAAAAATTACCGATATGTATAACGTTATACATACGATTTTTAAAGTTATATTATAACGTTAAAATCATAAAAGTTACCAAGTAAAAAATATATTGGTATGGCAGTACCTTTTTATTACCTACTAGGTAGCTAGCTCGCGACGTCGTCCGCGTGGAATTTGCTTTCAAAATCCTCCTATTTTGAAACATTCTTCATTGGTGCTCCGCTCCTATTGCCCTTAGTGTGATGATATATAGCCTATAGCCTACCTCGATAAATGGGCTATCCAACATTGAAATAATTTTTCAAATGAGACCAGTAGTTCCTGAGATTAGCGCGTTCAATCAAACAATATTAGAATATTTGGCTACAACACTAATACTTACATTTTAAATATCGCGATATCTTTTGAATGAAACGTCCGAATTGAATAACTCAAAAAGTTCTAGAAAGATATTGAATTCGTCTTGAATATGGAGTAATTTATTTTGATAGGGATTAATACCAAGGTACAAAATAAAGAGTTTTTGAAGCGACGGCATGTTAATTATTTAAAAAAATAAAAGAAAACACTTATTGTGAGATAACTACAATAGTTAGACATATGGTTACGCGATATTTTTTGTACACAATTATATGTTCTGCAAAGTGATAGTACATTGATTTTTTCTATAATCAATTGTTTTCGCAGCTCACGCCGTGTAAGGATTTTTTCGGGTCAATTTTTTACACCTTGAGATACATTATTGGACTTTTAGTAAGGATCCCTATTTTTTTTGAAAATGAATTATAGCCTATAGCCTTCCTCGATAAATTTACTATTCTACACTAAAAGAATTTTTCAATTCGAACCAGCGGTTCCAGAGATTAGCGCGATTAAACAAACAAACAAACTCTTCAGCTTTATAATATTAGTATACATACATACATACATAACTTCACGCCAGTTCCCTTGCGGGGTAGGCACGAACAACAGTTTTAGTTTTACAATATTAGTATAGATATGTTTAAAGGTAATTGATAACGTTTTTAAACCCTGGTTGCAGATTAGCAAAAATAATATTTTTAGCAAAATCTTACAAGAACTCAAATATCAGTAGTATTTGACGTTTAACAAACATTAACTGAATAGTTGCACTAGAAATTATTACCAACTTGTATAGTTTAAATTATATCAGTTTCTTTACTTTGCAAACTACATTTAGTACAGATCGATAAAATAATCGTCCCTAAGCTCAGGATATTAAGCTAAATCAAGAAATCAAAACATTCCTTGAAATTCTCAAATAATCTTTTAATTAATTTCTTGACCAACTGTTTTTTTTTTTAAATACAAACGTTTTCGCAAATTATGCCAAAATTATTTTTATATTTAGCAATTTCGTTATACGGAACGTGCACGAACTATAAGTGGCAGAATAAATCGACACGAGAGCCACAGTGAAGTTTAAAAAGAAACTTTTTGGATATATAAAGAATAATTTATTCGGTAAAAACATGTACAAGTAACAGAGCATAAAACACAATAAATTTTGCACTAAAACTAATATGCGAGGGCTTCAACACCTAAAACCAGGTAAGAACCTGTAGTGTATTAAGTGTCGGTGTTCCTCCGATGCTCTTTTTTATAACTTTAATAAAAACATTATGTTAACCTTGCATGCACATGTATACGCGTATCTATTTTCGTGTGTGTGCGTGTGTGTTGTGTGATTTATCATTATTACTTATCTTACCATTTTGAGTAGATTCTTAGTTTCTCACTATTGTCTTGTCTTTGCAGCCAATTATAAACTTTAGATTTAAATTCATTATTATTTAAAGCATCAATAGCTAGTATTTTATTTTATTATATAAATTAAATAAAATTACTGAAGAAAGAAAGAAGAGAAGTAGCTCGCGGTTAATAAATCTGTTCCCTGTGTGACCAAGAACTACAAAATCGAGGCCGTCAGCCGAGACCATATCACCATAAGCCGTATTCCTTAATATGTTTAGAGTTTAGAGCTTTGTAATGTCATTGTCATTGTCAAAGATGATAGAATTCATAGGATAGAGATATTTGAAATTTTTGCAAATATTCGATAATATCTATTTAGAAATTAAATACACTATTGTGTGTGTTTGAAAAGATAAAGGAAATTAAATAAAAATATTGAAGACTATACATAACGTAGTGAATACTTTGTCTTTTAGAATTCTATATAACAATAAAAAAGTGAACGACTTGTCATCATATATAAACCAGTGGCATCGCCAGTGTAATGTTTGTTGTACAATGTACTTTGCGAAACAAGATATAGTATAATCAGATTTGAATTGTTTTTTATCCGCTCACGTAGTGTATAATTTCAGAATTCATAATTGAACATTGGTTTCATACTGCAAGAAATATGTCCATAAAAGGCTTCAAAGGTACAAAAGTTGTTCCAAAAAGGTATGTATTAAGCATTAGTGTTAGCAATAGTGTATAATTATTATTTTATTTCATTTGGATGGCTAACAGCTCACTTGTAATAATTTAAAAACTTAACAACTGTCATTGTTTTTAAAATTAATGTTGTGCATTCAAAAGTTTTTATTCAAAATATGTTCCACTGGAGAACATTTTTGGAAGGTCATATATATCCAGAAACTCCCCAGCAACATGCATAGCTAAAATTGTTTTTCTTATTTATCTAGCACAGACTTTTTTTAAATAAAATTTATACAAAAATATGTTACACAATTACTTTTCGAAGAATTAATGAAGTTGCAGCAAGCAGTGCATACTCGATAAGACAAAGACACAATAAAAGGAAAGAAAAATATTACTATAATTATGACATGACATACTAAAATTTTATACGGCAACATATCTCCATAAATTCCTTATATGCTTAGCAAGATAAAAATGTTATACAAAAGATAATATAAGAGGCTGGAGCAAGGTGCTATGTAAATGAAGTTTTGTCATTTAAGTATTCTTCAATAGTATTGTATCCCTTTTTAAGTAAGATACTTTTTATGGTTTTAAATTTAGTAAAAGGCAGATCTAACATTTAATAAAATAAATTGACATTACTCCACTATTAATTCATCGAACTGAAAGAGACCAAGTTTATCTCTACAAAATTATAAATAATTGCGTTGATTCCCCATTTCTTATCAATAATTTACTCCTGAAAGTGTCCCCGTTTGAGCTCATGTGATAAATCCCTTTTCTCAGAACCCTAAAAAAATTAACTATAGAAAACACATGTTTTTATACCGCACTTGTCAGCAATACAATGCACTATTTACTAGTATTGATCCTTTCATAGGTAACCCATATCAATTTAAAACCCAAATTAAAAAAAAAGTTGTAATTTAGAATGATTCAATGGCTTACAATTTTTAGAATAATAACATAATATACTTTTTTTATACTTTCCTTTTTTTATCTCTATTTCATTAGTAATTATTGTGGTGCCTTTTATTGTTTCTGCTCAATATTGACCTAATGTAAATTAAATAGACATTTAATGTAATTTTCATATAATTGTAATTTTTTTGTAATTAACTGTTCGAGCCAATTTTTATTTTTATTATATAAATTACTTTTTAGTGGAAAATTGATTGATATATGTATTAATTTTGTGTTTTATATTTAAGAATATTAATTATTGTATGTTTCCCAAACAAATAGAATAAAATGTATAAATTCGGAATCTTATTGAAAAAGCATATACCAACCACCAAGAAAGAGTACAATACTTTTTGCAATCTAAAAGATGGCAATATCAGTCTATTTCTATGCTATACATACATACATAACTTCATGCCAGTTCTCTTGTGGGGTAGGCACGATAAACAGAGCGCCATTCAGGCTTATTCTTACACACCTTACTTGCTTCTTTGACATTCATAACTTGTCATGCATGCTCGTCTATGCTATATATATATTTATTACCTTACTACGCATTTGCATAGGCATTTCATATATTGTTTGGCAATACATATAAAAAAACACTGTATTCCATTAAAGTTTGTGACATTTTTGTGCTGTGGTGTAAAATTTTTTGGAATGCGCTTACTAGGTTTTGAAATATTCACTGCTGATTTTCTTTCTATTTCATTACAAGCCTTTTCGGACATAATTTCAGTCATCATGCTGTTGACGTTGTCCCAATTTTGTTTTTTCTTTAGCATTCTATCCAACATTGCTATGTTGGATAGAATGCTAAAGAATATGTTGCAGTTATGTTGGCATATCAACAAATGAAACCCTATCCACTTAAGTCTAACCAATTGTTTAACCCAAGTAGGTGTATTGGCTGAAATCAATTTTTTTATTGCTGATTCACAGCAGACAGGCAGACATTCCAACTGTTGATGGAAAGTGGTTACCATCGCCTATTGACATTAGCGACACCAGAAGTGCTGCCAATGCGCTGTTGGCCTTGATGAAAACTGGAACTTGGCTACTAATGCCAGAATGCAATGTAAAGTTGTTATGGCGGCATACTCTAGACCAGTACCCATCCAGGCGGGCAAATACCCTACCGCCTGGTTGTGGGTCGTTTTGTCGCCTCTTACACAGGGTACCCGGCCGCAGGAAGTTGTGTTCCTGTAGAGATAAATACATTATTACTGTATTACTATCTCTTACGCGGTGGCTTTCAACATGTATTATAGCTACTTATAACCCAGATTGTATGGCTTTTATTTCAATATATGCCGTAAGATTGCAAAATTAAAAATTTTAATGAAAAATATAGAGTTAGACATTTTAGACATATAGGAGTGGAACTCATTGCCGGAGTCTGTCTTTCCGGATACATATAACCTGGGTGTCTTCAAGTCCCGTGTGAATAGGTACCTTCTAGGCAAGCGTGCTCCATCCTAGACCATATCTTCGTCCCACATAAGGCAAGATTGTGGTCAAACGCGAACCTATACTACAATAAAAAAAAAATTATTTAGATATGTAAGGTTTATTTATAAAGATAAACCACTATACTGTGGTACACAGTTTTTATTTGTTTATTGAGTTGTTGTTCATGGATTTTTCTTAGTTCTATGTTCATTGCAGTGAGTTTTATTTGCTAAAATCGCATTAATTCATTTGGTATGCTGCTCCATTGACTACTTGCTTTTTTGTATGCTGATAGTCAGGCCTTAATTTTTACAGCACAGGTGTAGTCGGTGCTTGTATGCGGTCTGTTCTTTCTGTTCTTTCAACCGGCTTACCCTAGTCGAATTTCCAACCCCGCTCCACTGTTAATGTGTTAGTTTTGTTTTTATCGTAATTTACAAATGGAAGAACAGGACGTGCACTTCAGACATGTTTTATTGCATTATTTCCAAAGAGGCAAGTTCTGTTGATTTTTCAATGGAAAATGTTCGCCGATCTGGCCATCCAGTTGAAGTCCATAAGACCCATTACAAGGCCATTATCGATTCAGATCGCCATAGAACAACACATGATATTGCAGAGATGCTCAAAGTATCAGATACATTGAAAAAAAGTTATATCTTTACGCAAACATGTTGAATTTTTATACTTATTTGAAATCTGCAATCACTTAGTTGCCAAACCAGTTTTTAAAAGAATCGTCAATGCATAATTACAACTAGCACATGGCCACTTGATTTTATTAGAGACTAACAACTGCCCGCGAATTCGTCCGCATGGAATAGTAAAAAAAAAGTAAGTTAAAAAAGCCCCCCGATTTTGAAACATTCTTCATTGGTGCTCCGCTCCTATTGGTCTTAGCGTGATGATATAGCCTATAGCCTTCCTCGATAAATGGGCTATCTAACACTGAAAGAATTTTTCAAATCAGACCAGTAGTTCCTGAGATTAGGGTGTTCAAACAAACAAACTCTTCAACTTTATATATTAGTATAAAATAAGATAGATTCTTGAGATAAATTATATCCCATGGATACTAAATATAAAAAAATTATTTAAAAAATATGCTAACATACCCATTCAAATCAGTCAAGCTTGCATGATACAAAAGAATTGTTTTACCACATAATTTTTATTATTTTTACATTAATGATCTGTAGGTTTTTTTATTTAAAATGTACATCATAAATGATTTATTATGAATAATAAATATAAATGTGTAGAGGCCGCTTGCATAAGGTTGCTTAAATTTATTTAAGAAACACAAAACGTATTTAACACCCTTAAATACAATTGGCGTCTTGCACAACGCAAAATATGCCGCTAAATACGTTTAAAGAACTGTCAATACGTTTTGTGTAAAAAGTATTTAGGCAGTTTAATATGATTAACTAATTTTATTTAAAGGCGATTGTTATGCAAGCGGCCCTAAGTCTTAGTATTTCAGTTGCATAAATTTTCTCATTTCATGTTGAATGTTTGATTCTTGGACGGAGAACATGCACCGCTAGGCTTTTTTATTGGTATTAAAAAGAAAATTTCATTTTCAATATGTAGTCTATAAAATTCTAATTTGAAACAAATACACATAGCACCGGCACAAATAGAGGAAAAGAAAAAAATTAAGACAACGGTACTTATATTACTAAATAATATAGGTTCTATTTAAAATAATAATAATTAGGCACTAACAGTAAGTTACAACTAGATTAAAATACGAGGAGGTATCAAAAAGTAGTGAGAATGACAAACTCCTTGGTAAGAAAAAAAAAATACTGGCAGGCATAGCTCATATTTGTAATATTAATAAAGAAAAAAATCTTCGATTCTCTTTTGTTTTTTTCTGAATGTAGTTATTTGTTTGATTCGTGTCGGAACGTGTTCTCGAAAATGGAGAAAAACGAAGTGCGAGCCATTATCAAATACCTCTGTTTAAAAAAGTTAACGACGCAAGAGATTCATTGCGATTTGTTGCGGACAGAGAGCACCCCCCAGACTCGCCCGCCGGAGTACAGCTCTCCGCGCCCCGTATACCGCCGATGCCCATAGCTCATAGCTCGCACAATTAGCAGCTAGGCGTCGGACGGGACGCGGGATATATAAGCGGCCTTAGAGGCCGGAAAAAAGGCTATTAAACCACTCTCACTCGACTCTCTCGCACAATTACTTGGTCATGCGTACTTCTTTTATGTATAATTTAATTTATGTAAATAGTTTAATAATAATCATACAGTCCAGTCCATATCGAGTTTCATATTTAAAAAAAGCAACTGCCACCAGTAATATTCATTAACCGAATCCCAAAAGGAAAAATTCGTCAATTCGAATCTGTGTACTTTTTGTATGTTTGTTACGTAATATCTCCGTCAATTGTGGACAGATATTTCATTTTTGAAGTAAAACTACTTTATAATCGTTGTGATTTGAAACTCGATGAAACGAAAAAGCGACACTGAAAAAAGATAAACACAAAAATTTGTAGGATTATGCCTGCGAGAGAATAAGATACGAGCTTTACATTGTGCCGCACAGATTAGAGAGTTAATAGGACCGATGATTAAACATGGGTCCAATTTGGACCGAAATTCTAATTTTAAATTCTCTGAAGTTTCACTTCTACTACGTGTTAACTGTATACACACACACACAAAGTTTTTGATATTTTTTTATTGTAACACTCGAAAGCAAGCGAGAACGGGAAAAATCGCCTTCGTGAGCGTGGCTGTTCTGAGTGCTTAGTGGAACGCGCCCCAGGTATTTGAAAATCGAAATAATTGAGTTACTTCTATCTTTGCAGCGTATTCGCGGAACTGCCCCAAACTTATCCGCTGTCTAAAGAGCAACTAAGATTCTATGACGCCAATGGATATCTGGTGTTAAAAGAGCTGATCGACTTCGCGTCACTTTATGCATTCAAGTATGTACATTAATTTTATTATTATTATCTATACATCCATATCCTTATCAATATTGTCAATACGAAAGTAACTCTGTCTGTTACGTTTTTACGGAAAAACTACTGGACCGATTTGGCTGAAACTCAGTATGTATATATTAATATATATATATATATATATATATAAATATATATATATATATATATATATATATATATATATATATATATATATATATATATATATATATCGTGTTAGCGTAATGGCTAGCGCACGCGTCCCAAACGCAAAGGGTGCGGGTTCGATCCTGGTCGGAACGCATGCACCACTTAGTCAGTTTTCTGATCTAATGTGCATATTGTCACAATTACCACGTGGTAACAACGCTGAAGAAAAATATCGTGATTCAACCTGCACATCGAGATAACCGATGTGTCAAACCTGCCAAGCCGCCTTTTTTTTTTTTTATTGCAGCAGATCAGCAGACAGGCAGACGACCCACTTGATGTAAAGCGGTTACCATCGCCTATGAACTTTTGCAACACCAAAGGCGCTACAAATGCGCTGCTGCTCTCTTAAGGGAGACTGGAACCTGGTCACTAATGCCGGAACACAACTCAAGGTTGTTATGGCGACATACTTTAGACCAGGGGTGGTAGCCATCCAGTCGGGCAAATGCCCTACCGCCTTGGACAAGCGTGGTGGGTGTACTGTCCATTCGCCCTATAATGGGAGGCTCGAGCCCAGCAGTGTGACATTTATGGGTGGAATATTATAATAAATATATATATATATATATTCATCCTATATGTGTATATATACATATATACGATAACGTAAGACACTTTTATCCCGAAAAATGGGATAGTTTCCGGGATAAAAATATATTTGTCTCTCTGTTTGTTATGCTTTTACTTTATTATCCTTTTTAAATGAATTATTATCCGCAAGAGTTAACTTGAGACCTGAGCGGAATGCTCACGCCTCCCGACCCCCACCTTCCTACCGCTCTCGCCATCAACGCGTACGATTGAGTCAGTACCTCGCGCTTACGTCATCCGAGCGAAGTCACAGGTTAACTCTTGCGGGTTCTACACTATTTAATGACGTTCGAATGTTTAGCCTGTCAAATCACTGTTTAGCCATATAGTTTCAGCGATTATTTTATTTTAACCATTGGTTAAATGTCTATGCATACCAGCCTTAGAGTGCCTTTCCACCAGAGATGTGCTATGCAACATTGCTATGAATGCGAGCCATCTCTATTATCGATACGTCGCTTAGCTCGCGCTGCGCATCTTCATCGCCCGGCTATCTTTTGATGGCGCATTTTGATAGCACATCTTACACGCTCCGCTACATACCTTAGCATCAGAGGAAATGGTGATATAGTTTCGTAGCTTAGCTTTTACATTCTAGCAGCATAGCTGCATGGCACATCTCTGGTGGAAAGGCACCCTTAGTCAGGTGTACATAGACTTTCCATCAGGTGGACAATATGCCTGACTGCCAGCTACGCAATAAGAAAATTATGTTTTCAGACACAGATTTGCACAAATATGCAACGGACTAACAAAAGATTATTATGCGCAAATCATCAAAGACTCCGTGCTTATGGCGAAAACTCAAAAACCCGAAGAATATGTTAATAAGGTAATTTTTCCATTGCCATTAACCATTTGACGACTAATTGCAGTTAAGTGCGCTAAGCCTTTGCTAGTCTACCTCATCGCAGTGGCTCTCACTGAGGCTCCTGATTCGATTTCTGGCATGATAAATTTCTTAAACGATTTTTCCCTTATTTCCTATGGTCTGGGTGTCTGGAATCGACCTCAAAGTGGTCCGTTGTCAAGTTCTCCAGATTGGGGATTAACCCCATTTTGGCGAATTATTTTGTCGTTGGGGACTTTGGGAGCGGAGCGGAACGTTCGCTCCGAAGCCCAAGGTCCTTTCCTACTATATCTACTCCACTTCACGTGATCTTCAACATCCCCCGTTTTGAGACCATTGGCCTAAGGAAAGATCACTAGTGCCACTCCTACGATTATGGTGAAGGATGTAGTGTCGTCAAATTTTGTTATATTTTATAGTGACATGTCGAATATTTCAGCTCCAAGATATCTTATACGATGATGTGTTCTCCCAATACTCTGAAAATCCTCGGTTGCTGCATGTGGTCTCGCAGCTGCTTGGCGACGATATCACGGGCATGCATAGCATGTTCATCAACAAGCCTCCCGGTACTGACAGGCATCCACCGCATCAGGTAAATTCTTACCGGTCCGTAGCTATTTTGCTATATCCGTCCAGGAACAGATCCGTGCAGAAGAGCCAAAACACGTTTTTAGGCATGAATGAATATCATTATTACAATGCCTTCTAATCTCATAATTAGTATTATGAATGTGAATAATGTAGTAGCTATTTAGGTAGTACGGTGTATAAGGTTATTTTTTCAATTAATATGAGTTACGCAATTTGCATTCTTTTAATCTTGAATGAAGATTGGTAATAAATAACGCGTTGGCACGTAGTTTTTGATATTGCTGCGGACGTAATTTTTGTTTTATTTGTCGGTAGAGGCCTATCCACAAATTAGGTCAACGAATTTCATACTTTTCTGACAAAAACACACCCCCCCCCCCCCCGTCCTTGTCACAGGTGGTCACATTCGTGAAGCTCCTCCCTCCCTAATATAACATCATATATTATACAATCTTATTGCAATCTGCACTTAGATCGCGGCATAAATTGTATTAAATCAACAATGTTGTAAAATGATTTTCTACTTATAATTTAATTTTTATTACATTATTATTTAATTTACATAAATTTGAGCTAAATATTTACTATCATCAGTGACAAGAAAATACTGATTGGTGAAATATTATCCTAAACCTTATACAGCCTCCCCCCGTCTATATAGAATTTTCACTTCAAAAAGTGGCTCCTGAATAAATTATATACTTTCTTGTTGTAAATTTATGCTGTACGGTTTGTTTGATGTTACCAGGATATGTACTACTTCCCGTTCCGTCCAGCTGATAAGATAGTTGGCACCTGGACTGCTGTGGACCACGTATCCCTGGACAATGGGTGCCTGTATGTGGTGCCAGGATCGCACAAAGCTAATATCTTGTATCCACATGTAAATCAGTTGGTAAGTTTAAATAGTTTTTGGGGGTATTTCTCGATCACGAAACACAAAGATGTCAAGTGAAAAGTGTCAGTTAAAGTAGTTATTTAACATTCCTCGTGTTAAGCTTAGACGTCATGTTGGGGTTAGGTTAACGGCTACTGAAAAGAGGCCGAAACGTCGAAATAAAAATCAAATAAAATATTAATCTCATTTCGTTGCGTATTGAAAAAGTTGTCGGCATCGACTACCTGGGACCCATTCTGCTTCTTCATTGTCTTGGCGTTGCGAAGATATTCAAGTACGAATCTATTGCAATAGCGTGAAATATTCGTATCCTACTAAATCCAAAATACCTTTTCGATATCGTCGCGACAGAATAATAATAATAAAAGACATTGGTATTACAATTAGCAGAAATGGCGTTAGCCGAAATGAATATTGAAAGCTACCAAAAATTTTAACATTTATTTCGCGAGTTTTTGCTTCTAACAAAATATTTATAAAGATAGGGTGGCGGACCACGGTCACGTCATTGAAATTAACAGATTACTGAAATCAGGCAAACCTACGATTGAGACGAGAGTGTCCGGCGATTTTGACGAGAGAATAATAGCAGAATTGGACCCCTTGTATGTTACGTCACATTACTATAAAATTGCCATGTCGACCCGTCGCTAACTAAATAATAAAAACCTATGTTGCCTCTCGCCAATCTTATATGGCATTTTTTTGGGGTCCATGCAGCGCCAATTTTGTACGGAATTTTTTTGAGTCCATGCAGCGCGAATCTTGTGCCGCATTTTTTTGGGGTCCATGCAGCGCTAATCTTGTACGGAATTTTTTTGAGTCCATGCAGCGCCAATCTTGTGCCGCATTTTTTTGGGGTCCATGCAGCGCCAATCTTATACGGATTTTTTTTGAGTCTATGCAGCACGAATCTTGTACGACATGTTTTTGGGATCCATGTAGCGCTAATCTTGTACGGAATTTTTTTGAGTCCATGCAGCGCGAATCTTGTGCCGCATTTTTTTGGGGTCCATGCAGCGCCAATCTTATACGGATTTTTTTTGAGTCTATGCAGCACGAATCTTGTACGACATGTTTTTGGGATCCATGTAGCGCTAATCTTGTACGGAATTTTTTTGAGTCCATGCAGCGCGAATCTTGTGCCGCATTTTTTTGGGGTCCATGCAGCGCCAATCTTATACGGATTTTTTTTGGGTCTATGCAGCACGAATCTTGTACGACATGTTTTTGGGATCCATGTAGCGCTAATCTTGTACGGAATTTTTTTGAGTCCATGCAGCGCGAATCTTGTGCCGCATTTTTTTGGGGTCCATGCAGCGCCAATCTTATACGGATTTTTTTTGAGTCTATGCAGCACGGATCTTGTACGACATGTTTTTGGGATCCATGTAGCGCTAATCTTGTACGGAATTTTTTTGAGTCCATGCAGCGTGAATCTTGTGCCGCATTTTTTTGGGGTCCATGCAGCGCTAATCTTGCACAGCATTTTTTTGTGTTCATGCAGCGCGAATCTTGTACAGCTTTTTTTTTGGAGCCCATGTAGGGAGTGGCGAGTCATCTGCCCGTTTTATCTATATTCACCGAACATTACGATTGGCAGACGCCGATCTCTAGTTCCACTAGCAGTTGATCCCAATATCCCGGTACCTTTTGTTCTCGTTCCCTACAATAGTCCTACACTAACCTAGGCTTGTCCTTGGGTGCATTTTTATATGGCATAAACAGGGATAATCTTTGGTCAGTATCACGCCACATTTACTTTAAACTAGCTGTGCTCGCGACTATTTCCGCGTGAGTTTATTTTCGCGGATCCCTAAAAAAAATAACCAAGTTACTCCTTATAACATCAACTATCTTCCAGTAAAAGTCCCGTCAAAGTCTGTCCAGCTGTTTCAGAGAATAGCTGGAACATCCAGACTGGCAGGTACTGGCAGACAGTCAAACATTCTAAAAATTGCATTTTTGGAGTCTCCTGGTCCGAATTATCCCCCTGATTTTTTTCATACTTTTATTTTGACATTACAAACAGACATTTTAATTTATTTATCAGTATAGATTTGTCGATGGGGTCTCTACGTGTTGGCCTCATCAAGGCCCCGCGCAAGCCCTCCAAAAGTCCGAACCATTTTTATGGCCCGTGGTAGAGACATACAAGCCTTACATCTGAGGTGAGATATTTTCATAGGTTTCCTCTAGATCGAGTCTCTCTTCTCAGAGTGCCTCCTGGCAAAGGACTCCTCCAGCTCATGCCAGGGCAACACGTCGTCAATAGGGTCCAGCAGCAAGCCTGATCTCGTAGTGCCTTCTCTGCCTTCCCCTATTCCTTTTACTGACCCTTGTGTGCCACCAGTGGGTCATTAGTATATTCCTTTGGGAGCTTACTACTGAACATACGCTCTGTCCATCCCTATTTCTGAGAATCGATTCTCGTATCTGTTAGTTTAGTTTTTGCTCGTATGTTTTCACTTTATGTAACAACTAGTTGACCAGTGTCCACTTCGCTGGCCGTCATTAAAAAATATTATTAATCACAAACAAATGTCTATGTCAATGAGGAATAATGTAACTTTCTACTGGTGAAAGAATTTTCAAAATCGATTCAGTAGTTCAATAGATTACTTCCAACAAACTTTACCTCTATAATATTAGTATAGATTTGATACTCGGGATAGTATTCATCAATGACCATAGATTGTAAAATTTTGACAGATCTCAATTGTGCTGTACCACGGTATATTGGATGAAGAGACGGTGGCGCCCGAAGAGAGAAGAGTACACTTGGAGATGAGTCCGGGGGATACGGTCTTCCTCCATCCGATGCTTGTCCACGGATCGGGACCAAATATCACCACGGTAAGTGATCGCCTGGAATTGAAGAATCCACGGGAAAATCAAATAATGTAAAAAAAAGAAAACAGTAATTCCACTGCTCCACCTGCTCTAGGGTTTGGACTGAGACCAAATGCGGTTTACTTATAGCGGTACATAACGCGTTAACGATTATACTACTTTAGTGTATATACTAGGATCTCACAAATAGTGATTTGGCCGAATACCGAATATTCCGCCACGCTCTTATCCGAAGCATTCACGCGTAAAAGAATTACAGTGTAAACTCCATGTAACGTCACTCGATTTAACGACAAACTCCCTTAAGCGTCGAAATCACTTGGCTTCGGTTGGTTTGGCTTATCTTCCATACACTGATGCACTCTATATAGCATTATGCCCATACTCAATAACGACAACAATTAAGTAATAAAAATCTGCGCAGCTGTGTACATTCTTTTATCGCTTTATTATCCTAGCCCGTAATAAACTCGACTGTCGGCATCATGCATACCGAAATTTCTAAGTACTTCCTTTATCACCAAGATGCCTCAATATCACAAGATATGAATAAAATATGTGGATGGATGCAGAAGTCGTGGAAGGCCACGACACACCTTCCATGATCAAATTAATCGTGTACTAGCAGAAGGTGATGTCAGGAGCCGTAAGAACAGACGAGTGTGCATGACAAGAGTTATGAATGTCAAAGAAGCCAGTGAGGTGTGTAAGAATAAGCCTGAATGGCGCTGTTGTTCGTGCCTACCCCGCAAGGGAACTGGCGTGAAGTTATGTATGTATGTATGAATAAAATAAGTATAAACAATACAACAAAATTACTGGTGCAGCAAAAGAATTTAGACTAAAATTCAGACTTCACTCCATTTAACGACAACTCTCTATAACGCTATACAATGCCAAGTCCCTTCAGTGTCGTTATATGGAGTTTACGCTGTATTTTTAAAATAATGGTGAAGGGGGTGACCTGTGTAGGGTGGAGGAGCGAGACGGAATGCTCCTCCGTCTCAAAGGAAGATCCTCATCTGTTATAGATGAAAATGTGTATATATTCTTTGTATGTTTCGGGAAACGTTTGTGACCTCAACTATTGCACAGCGCCATCTATTGGCTTGTAAGTGTTCCACTACAATGGAATTGTAAAAACTGGCTGAAATGTAAAATTAATCAATTGAATTCCGTCTCTATTTAACAGAATTACAGGAAAGCGATATCAGTACATTACGCCGCCAGCAGTTGCGAGTACGTTGATGTCAGTGGCACCGTCCAGGAGATGGCTGCCAAGGAGGTGGAGGAGATCGCCAGGAAAAAGGGATTCAATAATATCAAGTTCCAAGTACGTAAATGTTTTTTTTTTGATAGAGTACACATTGATACAAGTTACCATGTGGTAGCGATGAAGGAAAACATCGTGATGAACCCGCACATCGAGATAACCGATGTGTCAAACCTGCGAAGCGTGGTTGGTATACTGTCCGTTCCCCGATAGTGGGAGGCCCGAGCCCAACAGTGGGACGTTGATGGGCTGTTATTATATATTATAATAGAGAACAAATCTGTACAGGTAAAGAAAATTTAAGTATCTGTTTGTAATGTCAAAATAAAATGTGAAAAAATCGAGGGGAGTAATTCGAACCAGGAGATTCCGAAAGTGCATGCTTGTCTTCAAATTCCTATGAGATTCTTAGCGTAAAAAATCACACATTTTATTACATAAAATTTATGGTATTCATTGTTTTTTTAAACTCCGTCATATTAAATAATTCCCAGAAAAGCTCCCGCGCGATTCCTAGGATAAAAAGTTTTAAGTCGCAGGTTTTAAGTCTAAGAATTTGCTGTCAATCAGCGAAAACCGCAACGAAAACGGCCAAGTAGTTTTTACATGCATCCCGAATAAACAGACAGACAAGAAATCTAAAAAAAGAATCGTGTTCTCTAGCCTTTATATAGTCTATTCCTGTTTTTTTTAAATAAATTTTAAAAATAAATTGCTTCAATATACAGACACGGCATGCTTAGAATGTTATAATATTATAGATTTTGAGTGCGTAGAGAACGACCGAATGCACACGAACTTCGCCCGAATGCACACGAACCTCATCCGAATGCACACGAACTTCACCCGAATGTACACGAACTTCACCCGAATGTACACGAACTTCACCCGAAGGCACACGAACTTCGCCCGAATGCACACGAACTTCACCCGAAGGCACACGAACTCCACTCGGGATCGGCCCGAGCCAGTTGCCCTCGAGAGCTGAACGCAATACACGTGCCCTACGATCGTTTTGTCTCCGAGCATTCAACGGCTAACTTTCAAACATAAAAATAATAATAAAAACTTGAGAGGTGTCAAGGGACACCCGGATGGAACGAAGTTCCTTTCGATTAATTTTATTTTTTATTATTTATTATTTACAAAAAACCTGTATACACTCAACAAAAATAATCGTCGCGACACCACACTGTTCAATGCGAAATAGAAATGAAAATATCTGGCTTGCTTTCTATAAGAGAGAGAGAGACAGACAGAGAAACATGCGACGCCGCACAGCTTACAATAGCTTACTATAGCAAAAAGTGTAGTGACAACTTTTCGTAAGAATTTTTTCCGTCTAGCCCCCTTTCACAACGCGCGATAAGGAACTTCGTTCCAAAAATCCGCCTTAGACTGCATTTCCAATTGACATCAGGCGCAATGTCAGTCAAAAATCGCGAACCTATTCAACATTTTAAAAAATCCTTTGTTTTATTCTCCTACGCACATTTGAACGTTGTGTCCGTTACATGCGTTTATGCTGCCACTAAGATTTCGCTTGCTCAATCAATTCTACTACCCATCCTCGACTATGCCGATGCTTGCTATCTTAATCTCACTCGAGAGCAACTCATTAAGCTCGGTCGTCTTCAAAATGTTTGCATATGGTTCGTATTTGGTTTCAAAAAATATGACCACGTTTCTGAATGTCGCAAAAAGCACTTCGCCGGAATGCTCATCTTCTCAACTTACTATTGGTACGTTCCATTAGGAACTCACAACGACCACGTTCACGAGCGCGATTTTTCCCGTTCCACTTGCTTGCGGACGTTATAATCATAAACGCTAGTGGAACGGACTATGGAGCGTCGATGTCATTAACGTCATACGCATTACGCAAATGTCATTGGTTGATATGAAAATCGCGCCTTTTCCAATGTGTTGACAAGAGAGAATTAATGCTCTGTGGTCAACGCCCGCTTCGACCCACCTTTTGACATGGGTCGTTGTGGACGTCGTGTGATCGAAAATGATGACGTCATTGGTGACGTTTTCGCCACGACCACAACGATCGCGGTCGCCTTGTGGAACGGCTAACTGAGCATTTTGGGCGTTGTGAGTTACTAATGGAACGCCCTATATATCGTATACTGTTTATACTTTATACCCCTTCTTATCTTAAGGAATGTTTCCACTTCCTTTATACGTCACATACGCTCAATTTGCGCTCCGCTAATAATCTCCTGTTAATGGCACCTGCACACTCGTCAACATTTTATTCCAGCTCCTTCGCCATGCAGGCTGTCTTACTTTGGAACTCTTTGCCCACTGACGTCAGAAAAGCTAAATCTGCCATATTTAAAAATTCACTCAGGAATCATTATGTTAGGTCTTACGCAATAATGTATGTGCTAGTTTACAGTAGACTGTAATCTCCTGTCCATGTATGTCATTTTTTTTCCTTTTCTTTGTTGCATAATAATTATAGATCCCTATTAATGTTATAAATGCGAAAGTAACTCTGTCTGTCTGTTACGTTTTCACGGAAAAACTATTGGACCGATTTGGCTGAAACTCAGTATATATATATTTTCGATGCCGAGAATGAACATAGGATATTTTTTATCTTGAAAAATGGGATAGTTTCCGGGATAAAAATATATTTGTCTTTTTGTTTGTTATCCTTTTATGGAAAGACTATTGGACCCATTTGGCTGAAACTCGGTACATATATAATTTGAATACCGAGAGTGCCCAAGGAATCCTTTTTATCCCGGATAATGGGATACATTTTGGGATAGATTTATGTAAAGTTTATCCCAGAAACTAGGACAGGTTTAGTGGTTTTGTGATTTTGTCCATTTCGTCCACTGGTTCCACTGGGTCCACTGGGTCCACTGGGTCCACTGGGTCCACTGGGTCCACTGGGTCCACTGGGTCCACTGGGTCCACTGGGTCCACTGGGTCCACTGGGTCCACTGGGTCCACTGGGTCCACTGGGTCCACTGGGTCCACTGGGTCCACTGGGTCCACTGGGTCCACTGGGTCCACTGGGTCCACTGGGTCCACTGGGTCCACTGGGTCCACTTGGTCCACTTGGTCCACTTGGACCATGTTATCTATTTTGTCATTTTTGTCAAGTTTTGTCATTTATGTAGTTTACATATAGACGGGGGTGGTATAGTTTGCGATATAAAATGAAGTGAATATTTCAGGGGCAAATACATACAAATTTAATACAATGTAACCTGTATCACTTGCTTTTTAAACAAGAGACACGCACTAGGGGTTGAACCGCGGCGCAGTCGCGGGGTAAACTCTAGTAATTTAATAATTTCCTTTTTGAGTCGGGTTGTCTGGAAGAGATCGCTTTTAGCGATAAGGCCGCCTTTTGTGTACCAAGTAACTATTGTCTTGTTATGCATTTTTTTGTAATTTTTGTTTTGGTGAACAACAAAGTGTTGTCTATGCCTGTCTATGTTTACAACTCGTTTTATTAATGAGTAGCGGTCTCGGCAGACGTTGTCCTGCCCTGAAAAAAATAAAAATCTAGAACCCGATTCCAGCGCCACCTACCGGGTCCAATTGTGATTCTAAACCACCTCATCACCCACCCAAACATAGATAAAATTTCATCAAAATCGTAGAACCCGTTGTTTTTTATTGCATGAGTTCAGAAGAAAGGCAGACGGCCCACCTGATGGGACATTTGGAACACCAAAGGCACTTGGTCACTAATGCCGGAACACAACTCAAGGTTGTTATGGCGACATACTTTAGACGAGGGGTGGTAGCCATCCAGTCGGGCAAATGCCCTACCACCTGACTGTGGGTTGTTTTGTCGCCTCTTACGACAGGCCCAGGTCTAAAGTATGTCGCCATAACAACCTTGAGTTGTGTTCCGGAATTAGTGACCAGGTTCCAGTCTCCCTTGAGAGAGCAGCAGCACATTTGTAGCACCTTTGGTGTTGCAAATGTCCATAGGCGATGGTAACCGCTTTCCATCAAGTGGGCCGTCTGCCTGTCTGCTGAACTCATGCAATAAAAAAAATAAAAAATATAGCCTATATTAGTCAGGGATGATGTTTTTGAAATCGGTCCAGAAGTTTTTGAGTTTATTCATTACAAACATACACAAATAGAATTTTTTTCCTATTATTTAGGTAGGTTTATGGCTTGGCAGCTAGGCCTTTAAGCCAGATCTTAGATTCAATGTAGTTTCTTCATTTTCTTAAACCTATGTGTAGCACAGCTGAACTGTAAGATTATCAGCTGGTGCCATTCAACGGAGTTCTTGTGACAACTCAAAAGGCCATATTCGACTATACAGTTCCCATTTCTCACAAAACACATAATTACTACTCAAAAACGATCAATATCCTACAACTATTGTTCATTTTAGAGTAATTTTACACATTTTTTGAAAATAAAACTGCACAACACAACATCTCCTTTCAGTTCCCGCCAAGAGCTCCGGAAATTTTTCCTCTTCGTAATATTAGTATAGATAATATTTTTTATTTACAGGATGTATGGAAGCTCAAGAGCAAGCAAGTCAAAGGTGTCAGGTCTAATCTATAAATCGAAATTTTAAATCAATACAAAAATCTCGGTAACTTTTTACATACATACATACATAACTTCACGCCAGTTCCCTTGCGGGGTAGGCACGAACAACAGAGCGCCATTTAGGCTTATTCTTACACACCTCACTTGCTTCTTTGACATTCATAACTCTTGTCATGCACGCTCGTCTGTTCTTAAGGTTCCTAACATCACCTTCTGCTAGTACACGATCACTATCACGGTAACTTTTTAGGGTATTATATCCGTGGCTGGCGGGAATACATTGATATCTCGACATACATCTTTTTTTTTTATTCGTTTAGACGCTTCCTACGCCTGTGTTTTTATAGGGAAAAAATTGACAGTCCGAAATGTTCATAACTTTTTAAGATTTTTCCTTTGGTAATAATAGAATAACACGATTTATCATTACTAGTCAAACTGTAAAATTGACGGTGATGTCAGGAGCCTTAAGAACAGACGAGCTTGCATGACAAGAGTTATGAATGTCAAAGAGGCAAGTGAGGTGTGTAAGAATAAGCCTAAATGGCACTCTGTTGTTCGTGCCTACCCCGCAAGGGAACTGGCGTGAAGTTATGTATGTATGTATATATGTAAAATTGACATTTTGAACATCCCTATTGGACCGATTTGGCTGAAACTCGGTACATATATAATTTGAATACCGAGAGTGCCCAAGGGATACTTTTTATCCCGGATAATGGGATACATTTTGGGATAGATTTATGTTAAGTTTATCCCGGAAACTAGGACAGGTTTTGTGATTTTGTCCATTTCGTCCACTGGGTCCACTGGGTCCATTTGGAACACTTAGCCTACTAGGTCAACTGGGTCCACTGGGCCCACTGGGTCCACTTTGACCACTGGGTCCACTAGGCCAGTTGGGTCCACTTTGTCCACAGGATCCACTGGGTCCAGTTGGTGAACTTGGACCATGTTATCTATTTTGTCATTTTTGTCAAGTTTTGTCATTTATGTAGTTTACCTATAGACGGGTGTGGTATAGTTTGCGATATAAAATGAAGTCAATCTTTCGGGGGCAAATACATACAAATTTAATATAATGTAACCTGTACCACTTGCTTTTTAAACAAGAGATACGCACTAGAGGTTGACCCGCAGCGCAGCCGCGGGGTAAACTCTAGTATGTATATGTGGGAAAATATGTTTTTATTGCATACCAATTTAACAAAAACAAAACTAAATTATAACCTAAACCATTTTAAAAATAAAACTACAATAAATATAAACTGAAAAATCCATACATACATACATAACTTCACGCCAGTTCCCTTGCGGGGTAGGCACGAACAACAGAGCGCCATTCAGGCTTATTCTTACACACCTCACTTGCTTCTTTGACATTCATAGCTCTTGTCATGCACGCTCGTCTGTTCTTAAGGCTACAGACATCACCTTCTGAAAAATAGACTACTAATTATACTATAAGGTAAGTGACAGTGGTTTGGGACCAATAACTTATCTTTAGATATTTTTCCCCTCTATACTTAGTTTTTATATACAACTAGCTTCTGCCCGCGACTCCGTCCGCGTGGAATAGTTACTTTGGGCTAACGCTAACTTTAATCCGCAACTTTGTTTACGTAGAAGGTGAAAATGTTTTTTAAATCTTAATGACTGCCCGTCGGCCTTGCACATCATTAATGCGCGCGCAGTACTTGATCATTATTTTTCTGCGATGTTATTTTAAAACTGCGATATCTCCTAAGATATTCATTGAAATCGAACGGTGTAAATGGCAATTTTGTTTTAAATTAAATACTTGTGATGAATAACGTATTTATTTGGATAAGGATTAATATCATGTTTATAAAAACACCTTCGCAAATAATGCAATATTTTAGAATAAATTTGGTTAGCATAAAAAAGGTTATAGTAAGCCAACCTTAAAAGATAAACATAGGCTGTCGCGGACTATTTTTTAGACCTTTTAAAGGGGAACAATTCTGTCACACATGGTTTTTGCGAAACTTTAACCGTTTACGCAGCGGAAGATCTCAAAAGGAAAAAAACCCCGATTTTGAAACATTCTTCATTGGTGCTCCTCTCCTATTGGTCTTAGCGTGATGATATATAGCCTATAGCCTGCCTCGATAAATGGGCTATCTAACACTGAAAGAATTTTTCAAATCGGACCAGTAGTTCCTGAGATTAGCGCGTTCAAGCAAACAAACTCTTCAGCTTTATATATTAGTATAGATAGTTTGTAGTTTATATTTATTGTAGTTTTATATTATGCAATAAAATCATTTTTTCCCACATACATACATATATAATGTAAAAAAAACATATATTTTTTATTTAATAGACCTTTATTATAATATTAGTATTATAGAAGATTGCAATTTTTTCACAATTTAGTCACCTTTTATGTCAAAGTTTATTACTACTTAAAATAAAATAAGTATAGTGTTACGAGTTACAGGACTCGAATTAAAATGCCGTTGGAATTACTATAGAATTTATTAGAACTATACGAACAAGTTTAACACAGGTACAAATATAACTGAACACAATCAGTTCAAACGTAATGCGCGATTCAATAACACGCGCAAAGTCCGTCACTATATAGATTATCGAATGTACACACGTCTTGTCTCGCTAGTGGTTATCGCTTGACTGCCGATCTCTCCATTGGGCCATTGCTTTATACTGCACCGGTACAATATGGCTGCCCGCCCGTGTAGATCGAATTTCTTAGAATCAGCTCGACACACCTGTCTAATGACTGCCATAAAAGATTACAATACACACTGGACTGTTTTTCTAATTACAAATTTTAAACACAAAATAAAGAAAAGAAGACAGTCATAAATAGTTTCAATGTTATCAGCTCAAACGCCGGCAGGTAGTAAATGTGCTTTGTCTACAGGTGTGCAGGTGGCCCAAATTGTAACAATAGATAAAAAATGAAAATATAGTCGTAGAAGTTTTGCTTCGCACGTGTAACATCCAATTGATTTTTAAATTTAAAATTTGGCATACAATAAAAAATAGCTCTCAAGTATTTATTTATGGGGTTAAGATTATATAATATACTGTGATAATATAGCTGGATAGGTTAAAGGTTACAGGGTTACTTTATAAGTTAATATATTTTATTCTAGATTTATTTTCTTGTTATTTCATATGATTAGTCATGTTAAATGAAAATTTCCTACTAATACACTAGGGGGATTAAGGGATGAAAAAATAATCCAAAAAAATTTGCGATTATTCAAATGGCTGTATATATTTAACAAACATACAGCCATTGGTTGATGGGATATCCATGATTAGAGACAAAATGATTAATTTCCAACAAATAATTTTTAATAAGTTCTTGTCCGTCCAAAGGTTGTCTGGAAAAGATTGCTTTAAGCAATAACGCCGCCCATTGTACTACCTTATAGTTAAGACAATAAAGTGTATTAGTTTTATTATGTTGGTGTACAATAAAGAGTATTGTTGTTATTGTTGTTTTTGTTTCCATTCAAAATCGCTTAGTTCGGCGAGAAATATCGTATCAAGGCTTACTAAAAAAAACAAAATAAAGCTGGATAAACAAAATGTCATTTTCACCCACTTCCCAACTTGAAAATTTGCACATGTGGCAACAATAGGGTTGCCATCTTAACAATTCGGCAACCAGGACAAAACGTGTGAAAACCCCGGATTTTGGAGCTGAGAACCTGGACATGCCGACAGGTTCTTTTTAAATTTAGTATAAATAAAAAAGACGTTACAATTGTCATAAATCCACTTTTTATTTTGCAACTCACTGCCAGTGTCACTGCGGCGAAGTCGACTTTTTTTTTTGTTAACTCAGGGGCGGGGGGGGGGAATGTCTTGTGACACACACACGGGTCTTGGATACAGGAGAAGACCAAAAACGCCACCTAGTGCCGCGCGCTTCGTGTGCGTATGGGGCTCTTGTACTAAACGGCAAACGAGGTCTCCTCCATTAAAGGAGGAGGCCGAACAAACTACCCACTAATTATACCTGGGTCCCTATAAGAGCATATATCTAGAATGCAAGGGATGTATAACACTCTTCTGACATCCTTTTTTTTTTTGACAACGCTGGGGGAATGCATTTGCGCATATCCTCGGGCCCCGGGGGATGCCACAAGGGGTATGTGGGACTCCTGGCTGCTGGTGTTGCACATAAGCTTCAACGTTATAGCTTGCAAGCACCGGCCGCCAGACTACCCACCAAACCTTCCAGCGTCCCTCCGCTTCATAATGAGGCGCCACGGGACCGTAGCCATGGGTATGACTGCCGTGACACCTCGATGCAAGCCGACAAGGAGGGGTGTCCCTGCGAATAGAACACCCCACGGCACTGGGTGTGGCTCGTCGGGAGGGTCCGCCGACCCCCCCCCCCCTCGTCCCACTATGTTCCTCTTCTGACATCCTAGACGGTAAATCTAGCGAGTCGCTTTGCCGGCTGATCGCAGCGCGGCGCCCGTATGTGCTCCCGGCGTGTCCCCTGGCGGCGGCCCACGACTTGATAAATGGCTTGTAACTAAAACTACAAAAAAATTGTATACCTGTTTGTCAAAGGCGAAACTGCAAAAATGTCCATGTTACAAACAAAATTTCTATCCGTGCAGGAACGGAGAAAGAATACAATTTCCTGCGGCCAGGCGGGCTGTCGTAAGAGGCCACAAAACAACCCACAGTCAGGTGGTAGAGCATATAGCTCGACTGGATGGCGACCACCCCTGGTTTAGAGTATGCCGCCATAATAACCTTGTGTTGTGTTCCGGCATTAGTGACCAGGTTCCAGTCTCCACTAAGAGAGCAGCAACACCTTTGTAGCACCTTTGTTGTTGCAAATGTCCATAGGCGATGGTAACCGCTTTCCATCAAGTGGGCCGTCTGCCTGTCTGCTGAACTCCTGCAATAAATAAAAAAATGCTTTGACTTTTTTGACCACGAGTCGAGTTTCTTGATTATACTTAATTACTTTTAGTTTCTTTCGAGACTAAAAAATTTGAAATTAGGGCAACGCCCATTTGGGGCCTTCCATAAATTCCGTGACACGGGTGTCAACGAAGTGTAACAAGGGTGAGACGGGGCCTAAACGTGACATAACAATTGAAAATGTAACAATTTTAAGCCGATTACAAAACTTCTGCTTTAATTTAGTAATCTCTTGGTGTAAAATTGCAAAATATGATGTCACACTAGGAGTGTCACGAATGTGACCAGCTGTGACGAGGACGAGATACCAGTGGTGGATTTACCAATAGGCTGAGTAGGCTGGAGACTAGGGCGGCAAATTTGGGGCCAATTTTTTTATATATTATGTCTTACACAATCTTCAAACTACGGTAAAACGGACGTCTAATTCAAGACTATAGTACACAAATCATAAAGTTACAATTTCATTGACAAAAAAAATGATCTAATTAATATGATTGTGAATTAGGGTATCGATTTATCGGTAGGGGCGGTAAAAATTGAATAGCCTACAGGCGTCATATTTCTAAATCCACCCCTGCGAGATACGAGTCAGAAAATCATGAAATATGTAAGTTGTGGATGGCCACTGATACACCACGTATCGTGTTTTGAAGTGAAATTTCTATATAGACGGGGTATTAGGATTTTTCTGTCACGAAAAAGCGTTACGGCCGCGTGGAAGAGCAACATAAATTTAAACTAGACGTAGTGAGAGACGGCATAATGTTAGAGTAGACTATCGATGTTTTTATTAGTTCCGGATCGAATTCAGTTTTTTTGTTTGATAAAATAAAATGTTTAAATAAAAAATGCATTAATTAAAATGTACCTAACCTAACCAAAACATAATTTGCAGTAAACCTGTGAAAAATCGAAATGTGTGCTTTGAAAGTTTTAACTTGAAGTTTTACGGGCAGGTTTTCTAACTTAGTTGCGATTCGTTTTCCCACTTGTCCGTTGAAGTTTCACTTCTACTATGTGTAATCTTGCATTATTATAGTCTTTCCACGCAAACAAAATAGCAATAACAGTTAACAGTACATAAATCATGGGATCATTAATTTTTCTACAGGTCTTTTTTGTTTCACACAAATAATAAATAGTGCTTATTTAGAATAGCACATAAATCTTTGATGTCAAACTTTGCCAACTGTATTTAAAGGAAGTTCACACTTATCTGATTTGCCCGACTTTCAAAAAGAATTAAAATATTGGGGGTTTCCCAATTCGACGGAATATATTTTAATTGATGTTACACAATTTCTCCGTCAACTGTGTAATATTTGTGGCTTTCGAGGTTGAAACCCTGGGGCCGTGGGGGCCTGCAGCTCATCACCTCTATCGAGATCTCTCAACGCGTGTAATTGAGGTCTCGCGTGACCAAAAGGCCGGCTTGCACCTTTTTTTTTTTTGATAACGCAGGGGGAATGTTTTTGGACACCATCCTCGGACCCTTCGGGGGAAGGGTCTGAATGCAGGCATAAGGCCTGCATCGAGGGTGTGTGGGATTCTCAGCGACCGGTTCTCCTCGCTTGCTTCTAAAACGAAGCTGTCGCGAGAATCGGCCGCCAAACTACCCACTAAACCTAAACCTGCGCCCCATTTATAGCGCTTTTACGAGGCGTCACGGGATCTCGTACAGAGTAACTGCACCGTAACGCCCCTACGCTCTGTAACTAGGCCACCCCGGGGAGCAGAGTGACCCACTTCGTACAGCAGGGGGGGGAAGTCCGCTGTCACCCCCGTGACAGCGGCCCCCTGTGACGGTAACTAAGGGAGGAGAAGATGCGCGTAGCGGCGCCTACGACCTCCGGTCCGTCTCCTCCGGACGGGGTCCGCGTACGCGTCTTCCTTCCTCGCTCTTTCAGCGGCCTCCTTCTGCGACATGACGGATTCACAGAAGGAGGAAACCGCAAGCCAGGAATGTTGACCCTGGAGCATCGCTTCGACCATGCTACGAAGCGAGTCCACAGGGCCAACGACGTTCTCTAGGAGGGCCCTCTGGGGCCCCCAGGCTGCGCACTCCACAAGCGTATGAAACGCCGTGTCTATGAGTGCGCCGCACTCGTGGCAAGACGGAGAAGGTTCCCGCCCCACGATTTGATGCAGATACTTACCAAAGCAACCGTGCCGGTAAGTATCTGCACCATCCTGAACGTCAGGGTCCCGCATTTCCGCGAGACCCAACGAGCCTGGTGGGGGCGGACCGCCTCCACCGTCTCGATTCCGGCTTCTGGGGACCCTAGGTCCCTCTGCCAAGAGCGGATCAGGGCCTCGGTCGCCTGGACCCTGATCATTCTAGTTTCTGCCGGGCACGGCACTTCTTCTCTCGCCCGCGCATCCTGACGGGAGCGGTACACTGCCGCGAGTACCTCCGCCTGGAGATTCCAGGGCGGATCACCCGCCAGCAGTGTCGCCGCCGTCCACGACACAGTACGGTACCCCCGGATGGCCGGCTTGCACCTAGGGCAACACATCAGCGTTGCCTTCCAACGTGGAAATGCGGTCAGCATTTTGGGCACATTCCCCTCCGACAGCGACCTGGAGCCTATTTTTTACTTACAGATTGTTATTTTTTAAGTATAGTTATACTTATAGTATAGTTTAATTTTAGTTTATATTAATTTATTTAGAACTTAGTTTATTTTTAATTGTTATGTATATTTTTGTTGAGTAAGTCATCTTTATTAAAATCCAATTAGACTATGGATTGATTTTCAATTTTATTTTATTTTATTAGAAAGAGCATACTACTGAGGTGGTCCCATTATCACCAAGTAAGGATCTGATGAGTGGATCCCAGAGAAATGGAGATCAACCTTTCTTGAAGAGCACCGAGCGCGTGCGTAGTATCATATAATTTCTACAGACACTTAAAATATTTCTGAACTAAGAAGTAGAAAATATATTTTTTTCATTGACTTTAAGGGGTTGTAGAAAATGTTTATTTTTTGCTTTTTATTTTAAAGTCGATATTGCTTGTTTAAAAACAATTGAATATACATACCTAAGGCACTGATTGGAGTACAGCAGCCATGTAAACAGCCCAGCTAGAGGTAAGCGGTTACCGTTGCCTATAGACATTTGCAACATCAAAGATGCCATCAGTCTGCAACCGGCCTCGAACGCCGAAACCTGGCTACTAACACAACATACAGTGGATTTCGGTTGTAACCAGGATGAAGGGACCACTACAATTCTGTCGTTATACCCGGAAGCCGCTATATGCAATGGTAGAAAAACAACAATGTTTTATTTATTGTTAGACAATACCTAATTATACCATCGAAAAATATAGTATTCTTCTTTCATCATAATACTGATAGTCAGTGGATTGTGAATCCAGAACCAACCAACAAAGTAAACAAGAAATCCAAAAAAAAAACATTGTGCCCTCCGTCGTTTATATAGTCTATTCCAGTTGGTTTTTTTAAATAGCTTCAATGTACAGACAATGCATATTTAGAAATTTATAATATTATAGATTTGTTCCTTTTGATACGTTCTAATAAATCTTGAGTCGACAAAAATAAAATATTGATGAGTGTAAACAACCCTTAACAAATTTAATTAATTAAAAAACTTGCATAGTATAAAAGCATTGTGTTATTTCATAATAATATAAAAAAAATAATATTATAAAACATTCTTATTCAAAAATATTCTCATTCTAAAGTCTGTTGTTCATAATGCGGCTGAAATTGAAAAATATTTTGTTCAACCGTTTAAAAAATGTACACAATATTTCAACAAAAAGGTAAGCACAAGATTTTTTTTTATTGCAAGAGTTCAGCAGACAGGCAGACGGCCCACTTGATGGAAAGCGGTTACCAACGCCTATGGACATTTGCAACACCAAAGGTGCTACAGATGCGCTGCTGCTCTCTTAAGGGAGACTGGAACCTGGTCACTAATGCCGGAACACAATTCAAGGTTGTTATGGCGGCATACCAGGGGTGGTCGCCATCCAGTCGAGCAAATACCTGGCTGTGGGTTGTTTTGTCGCCTCTTACAACAGGCCGACCGGCTGTAGAAAATTGTATTCTTTCTCCGTTCCTGCACGGATAAAAGATTTAGGATAAAGTGACAAACTTGGTATTTTCTTGTTTAATTGTTGTTTTGTAAAATGTCTATCTGCGGAGTGACGCTCGCGGACCGCGTTCGTAATACCGAAGTAAGAAAGAGAGTTGGTCTGAAAGAGAGTGTCGGGGTGAAGGTAAGGAAAGGAATGCTCCGGTGGTTCGGGCATGTGGAAAGAATGCATGATGAAAGAATGACTAAACAGATATACAATGCAAAAATGGATGGATACAGAAGTCGTGGAAGGCCACGACACACCTTCCATGATCAAATTGATCGTGTACTAGCGGAGGGTGATGTCAGGAGCCTTAAGAACAGACGAGTGTGCATGACAAAGGTTATGAATGTGAAAGAAGCAAGTGAGGTGTGTAAGAATAAACCTAAATGGCGCTCTGTTGTTCGTGCCTACCCCGCAAGGGAACTGGCGTGAAGTTATGTATGTATGTATGTCTATCTAGTATACACATAGTATAATAAATCTGTAAAGAAATCACGGGGGCTAATTTACACCTACAGATTCTGATTATGCTTTATTTATATTTTTTGTCTGCTTGTTTGTGAGAGCAACACCTGAAAACTAATTAACGGATTTAAATGAAACTCGCCACATAGCTAACTTATATCCCAGGTCAACACATAGAATACTTAATATCTCAACAAATGACGTCGCTTCTGTGGGAAGGACAATATACGTAAAAAGTTGGTGTTGAGGCTGCTTTTTTTTTGTACCGCCGCAACATTGAAATTGTCTAACAAATACGTTATCCTCATGGCAACGCGGGCATGTTATGCTGGCACATCTTGCTCTAAATAAATTCATTTCTTCCCTTCATATAGCATAGACTGATACACTTGATTATTCACTTATTCAAGTGGATATCATTCTTATGTGTTTTCCTATTTGTATACAAATGCTTATCTAATTCTAATATATAAAATTCTCGTGTCACAGTTTTTGTTGCCATACTCCTCCGAAACGGCTTGACCGATTTTGATGAAATTTTTTGTGCTTATCCGGTATCTATGAGAATCGGCCAACATCTATTTTTCATCCCCCTAAATGTTAGGGGTAGTCCACCCCTAAATTTTTTTTTTTTTTTTATGATTTAGTATTAAAAAATACATACAACCCTAAATTTTCATCCTTCTACCACCAACCCCTATTTTTTAATAGCGATATAAGTACTCTAATAATTTTCTACTCTGTTTGTTCAAGTTGTTTCGAGTTTAGATTAACATTTGGTCCCGGTAGATGACGCTGCAATCGGGTTCTAGAATTTTATTTTTTAAAGGCAGGACAACGTCTGCCGGGTACAGCTAGTAGTCTATAAGTACTGTTGGAATCTCCAACAAATAGTTTTTATTTACGGCATAGTACTGGCCACCAAATATACTGAACGTTTGAATTTAGAACATAGATGTTCTTTTGGTACGTTATATTTTTTTTTAAGTTTAAGGCAACTAGGCCTTTAAGCCAGGCGCCGTTGTATTGTAGGCTACAATCGACGTCATTCAACGGAGTTCTTGTGAAAACACGAAAGGCCACATTTGGCAATATAGTTCACATTTCTCGCGAAAACACATAATTACTACTCGAAAACTATCAATATCCTACAACTATTGTTCATTTTAGAGTAATTTTACACATTTTTAGAAAATAAAACTGCACAGCACAACGTATCCTTACAATTCCCGCCAAAAACTCACGCCATATTTTTCTCCATTAAAATCACAGAGTACTTTATATAATAGGAGAATTTAAATCGTCGTAGATTACGCACTTGCCGTATTTTTTATTTAGCTATTTACAGTCCACTTATTTATTCAATATTTAAAGAAGTGTTGGCTGCGCTTTTTTTACACAGAGTGGCATGAGATTAAGGGAAATTGAGTATAGGGGTATACATACGCCTTATACATAGACACTAGACCTGTTATTTGGGTTAGGAAACACGTTTTTAGGGTCCATCAACAAGTTTTGATTGAATAAAGGGGAAAAATAAAAATACGTTCGATAAACAAGTTTATGCCACTTTCGTTGATAACCAAGTGTGATTTGTGTTTAGGATTACACTTACTTTTAATATATAAACACTAAAACTCTTTTTGAGCTTAATAAACCAGGTTTGAATTAGTTTATTCAATAATAAAACTACGTTTTACGTTTTAAGCGCGGTAATTTTATTTGATTTTGGTTTTTTACAACGGAACACAAACCAACTTGACTGATAATTACTTTTATTTTTCCTTCCACCCATTTTAATATTATATAAAATTATTAGAGCTAGCCATGTTTGCTGAAGAATTTCTTGCGCCGCTTCTTCTCTTCAAGCCATAACATTTTGCGAAGCGGTAGTAAATTAGATTAGGCTCCCATAGAGTAAATAATAACCATAAACAAAATAAAAAATAAATAATTAAAATTAACAAGTTGGCGGTAGGCTAAATAAAAACTTTAACAATACTCGTTGACACTTGACATCTTTGTCTTCCGTGATCACGGCCACTGAAAAGTGGCCGAAACGTCGCGTTAAAACGTAGTTTTATTATGTATACAAGTCGCGAAAACTTAAGAAAATGTTATAGTTTATTCAATTTTAAATACGTAATGTACGTACGTACGACATGGAGGTTGCAGAGGGGACAACCCCCCCCCCCCCCCACTACTTAAAATTCAGTGACCACTAATTTAAAGTGTAACCGAAGTGTTCAACATTTGCTACCACTATATTACAGTAAAACCTGAATAAGTGGTCGCGTGATATGTGAGAAACCGCTGCTATTGTTGTCCCGACATTTTTGCAATAAAATACCTCTATTACGGAAAATTTTCAAACCTTTTTAATTGAGACTTGATTTATTAGATTTTTTTTATGTTTACCTCTATAATTGGGACTTTGCAACTCAGTAACCCGTATAGGTGAGATAATTTATTACGTTTAGAATAGTTATTAGGTACACGTTTGTTTACAAACAGTCTAATCTCTTTCTTTACTTTTCCATATTCGTTAAATATAAACTGACGGACTCATAAACTGCATCAAAGTTATAGCACTAATATAAACCCCAGAGGTTTTCTATGCTATGTATAAAATCAACGAGTTGTAATCATTTTGTTGTCTTGATAAATAAATAAAAAATAGACGACTGAAATAAATATTTTAACCAAGTATGCAAACTTTCTATACAGATTTAAATTGAAACCTCTAGATTGGTTCGTGAACTTTAAAACAGCGTAGGGTCATATCCTTAAGTTTAAGTTTGTGTACTGGAAAGGACCTTAAGACTTTTTTTGAAGAAAAAACAGAAATTTAAGGAAAATTGGTTTAATTAAAAAATTGGTTTTAACAATAGACACAAACTTTATGCAAGGGTTTATTTATGTTTTAATAAGGTGTAGAGACAGGTTCTTACAGAAGGAGACGTGGTACAGGCAGGACTCGAGCAGCCACCGGTCGTGATGACCGATTTATTGTTACAACTTCCCTGCGAAATCGTTTCCTCACGTCTGTTAACATCAAAACAGAGCTTAATGAAGTGCGTGGAGTAAACGTGAGTGCACGGATAATAAGAAGAAGGTTAAAGGAAGCGGATATCACCCCTTTTAGACCAGCAAATGGTCCAAAGTTGTCTGTACCCCCAGACAAGCTCGCTTAAGATTTGCGCGTGATCACCTGAATTGGACAGAAGAGCAATGGACCTCCGTATTGTTCACGGACGAGTGTAGGACATGTTTATATGGTGCAGATGGTCGCAGAAGAGTCTATCGTCGACGTGGGGAGCGATATGCTCAAAGTTGCATTGAGGAGCGTGTTCCTTTTGGAGGCGGTTCGTGTATGGTCTGGGGTGGCATAGCGATGAACGGGCGAACAGAAATTGTGTTCATAGACATGGTCTGTCAAAATGGTAATAGAGGGGGTTTGACTGCACATCGCTACATTACATAGATCTTAGAAGATCACGTGGTGCCTTACATAGGATTCATAGGCGAAAATTTTACTTTAATACAGGATAATGCCCGGCCGCACGCTGCTGCACAAGTTCGACAATATTGCGAAGAGGTTGGGATACGTACAATTAATTCGGATGGAACGCCGTCTCCTCCTTCTGCGAGCGCGTTATGCTTGCGAAGGAGGAGGCGGAGCGGGAGCGTGAACGCACATCACTGCTCCGCTCCCGCCAAAGGAGGACGCGTCGGCGCCGGAGGGCCAGCCAGGACCTTCAGCCACCGTAAGCGGGCGGCGCGGGTGGGGCCTCTTGGGGTATAGAGGTTCTCACTCACCTGCACATGCCGTCGAGATGGGGGCGCGGCGTGTTCCGCGCGCGCTCACCTCTCCTCCCGTGGGGCGAGTTACAGACCGCCCCACGCCTTGAGAGCTCGAAGATGCTGGGGGACAAAAGTAGTCCCCCGGCAGTGGAAGTGGCCTCGGGAGGCCCACGCCTGCCAGGGCTGCGGAGAGGCTAGGTCATATACCCGTAGCCCTGGCATAAGGCGAAGGACGGAACACCCAGGGGTTTTAGTGGGTATCCCTAACCGGGGAGTGGCAATAGCATGGCACCAGTTTTGACTGGGCATGCTAGTGCCACCCCCGATCTGGCGAATCCCACACTAGGTCGCGAATTATCCCCCCAAGGTTCTGCCCTTGTCGCGGCTTAGTCCTCAAACGGATTTCCCCTGGTAAAAAAAAAAAAAACGTACAATTAATTGGCCAGCACGCAGCCCGGATCTTAATCCCATTGAGCATGTTTGGGACAATTTAAAAAGAGCTGTATATGCGAGAAACCCTTTGCCCACGACAGTGGCAGCACTAAGAACAGCACTTTCAGAAGAATGGGACAATATTCCGCAAGATCTTTTAATAATCCTAATATAATCTATGCGGAACCGATTAGAATCCGTAATATGGGCACGTGGAGGTAATACACCTTATTAAAACATAATAAACCCTTGCATAAAGTTTGTGTCTATTGTTAAAACCAATTTTTTAATTAAACCAATTTTCCTTAAATTTTTTTTTTCTTCAAAAAAGTCTTGAGATCCTTTCCAGTACACAAACTTAAACTTAAGGATATGACCCTACGCTGTTTTAAAGTTCACGAACCAATCTAGAGGTTTCAATTTAAATCTGTATAGAAAGTTTGCATACTTGGTTAAAATATTTATTTCAAAGTCGTCTATTACTTTGATGCAGTTTATGAGTCCGTCAGTGTACATTTCCAACTCTTTACATTAAAAAATGGTACATTTCGACCTCCCACAGAGGGACCCTCTATAAATAAGACAACCTTTATGTTAACTTGCCTATTGCGGAAACTAGGTAAATGCGAAGCCTCTTTAAATGATAAAAAATGTAGGTAGATCTCTTCAGTTTAGAGTTGCCAACCGTCCTGTTTTCCCAGGACATATCCTACTTTGTAGTGTCCTGGATAATGTTTAAGCAGCGTCCTGGATTTGACATATTTTTGAATCCAGTGTATCTATAGCCATTAGAGGTGTGAAATATATTTAGGAGCATCAGAAAACAGTCAAGCACAAGAAGAGATTACAACCCCAGGGACTTCTAAAGCCTTAGACACTTTTATAAAGAAACTAGCTGCGCCCCGCGATCTCACCCGCGTGGTGATGGAAAATCGTTATATTTTCGATAATTCACACTATATCTTTATAAATTATAGCCTATGTGTTATTCTGATGTGTAAGCTATATTATTGTAATGTTTCATCAGAATCCATTCAGTAGTTTTTGCGAGAAAGAGTAACAAACATACATCCATACTTAAAAACTTTCGCGTTTATAATATTAGTAGGAGAGTCAATTAATGAGAAAACCGTCGTTGCTGAACGGGCTGCATCTTACCATTCGATTCATCAACATATGTCTTTTACTCCATTAATGCGTCTTGTTTTTAAATTGAATTGTCCTAGTGTTTCCAATTTCAAATCCTCGTTTTTTAAATTTGGGGTTGGCAGCCCTACTTTAGATCCCAGTTATACAGGTCTCTACGACAAGGTGTCGCGAGATGACACTAAACCATTATTCAAATGGCAACACTAAAAAGTTGTGCAATTTATGTCTTCTTAGAGTGGCAACAACAAAAGGGTTTACGCAATTTATTATTCTTAGAGTGGTAACACCAAGAATAAAAGGTCTTCTTGAAAACGTATCCGTGTTGACAGTTTTCTAACAAGCTAAATCCACGCATATCAAATTAATCGCCGAACCACGTTTCCTAATTAACAAAAGCAAACGACAGATTTCACCGTTCTTGATATATTAATCTTTTTTCAGTGCGTTATCTACGACTGTATCCACCAACACTAATAGATATAAATTATCAGAGGATCAAATGGATTTCTACAGCAATAATGGCTATTTGATAATCAACAAATTATTCGATACCCCGGCTTTGGATTCGTTCAGGTTAGATCATAATTATACAGGGTGAAGAGGCTCAAGAGTCTCGAAGCTGATTTTAATGAAAACTAAAGTGGTATATCTCCAGAGACTACGGGCCATAAAAATGGCCCGAACTTTTGGACGGCTTGCGTGGCGCCATGGGAAGGCCAACACGTAGAGGCCCCTTGACAAATTTAATGTAAATGTCGCGTAATACTGACCGACGATTCTCCCTGTCTACACTATATAACAATGCACTCAAGGACAAGCCCCGACCAATGCAGGACTATTATGGGAAATGAGAACCAAAAGTACCGGGCTATTGGGGTGAACTGCTAGTGGTACTAGGGGTCTGGGAATATGGGGACTATGGCGTCTGCCCGTCGCAATGTTCAGAGAACATTGAAAAATGGGCAGACGGTGACTCGCCCCTCCCTGCACGGGCCCCTAAAAATGCCATAGAAGACAGGGGCAACATGGGTGAATGGCTAAGGGGTGTAGAGAGGTGGACTGCAGGTTCAGCGAAGCTACTTCTGACGTTATGTCATTTATCATTTCCACCCCTGGAGCTTGAGTCTTAGCTCTAGCGATCTCCACTCCGTGCTGGCTGGCTAAGGCAAGCACGGAGGCGGGGGCCTTGCCTTGAACCTTGAACTCTTTAATTTTTCGCGATCAAAAAAAAAAAAATATATATATATATATATATATATATATATATAAATATATGTATATATATATATATTAGGGTGGTCCTTATTTAGGGTTTGTCCGAATTTTTTTTCACGATAGTCCTAAATCGGTTCTAAATCTATTTAAAAAATTCATGCAAGTTATAGCTCTTAATTTTAATTTTAACCCGGCCCTCCCGATAACCAAACTTTTAAATGGAAATAACAGGGGAAAAAATCTGTTATTACTTTGGAATTTTTTACGTCATGAACGGATGCACAGATCATGTCGAGAAACAATAATTCTTGTAGAAAATTTAACGCTCTACAAAAAAGGTCTCTTATGATTTTTTGCTAACTCTAACGGTTTCTAAGTTATTTAAGGTCATAGTTGAAGCTTAAGTCAATTTTACTTTAGGGGGATCACCCTAATATATATATATATATATATATATATATATATATATATATATATATATATATATATATATATATATATATACATATATATATAGTAAGATTAGCCGGTACAAACAGCCAAACTAACAGAGAAACAAAAAATTTGAAAAAAATCTAAATTAGTTCTATTTCACTTCTTACATCCCCCTGACTCGGTTTTTAGCATTATTTTTTTCATTGTACAGAATTCGACCTCTACAGTTTTATTATATGTATAGATTATTATGCCAACTGATAGTGTAGCCTGTAGGGACCAATATCTGTGAAGGGATGAATGAATGAATCGTTATTTCTAAAAATACAGGTAATAGCTATAGCTGATAATAAAGTCAAATGTTCTCACTGTATTTGACCTACATACACATGGTCATACATATATTTGAGTGCACGACAAACAAAAAATCACAATTCTAATATTATAAACTTAAACCAATTAATTTGTTATATTAAAAACAGAAATAAAAAAATGGCAAGAAAACAAAATAAATGAAATGTCAGAAGCCAAAAATATAAACAAAATGTGTCGTCTGTGTAGACCTCTGACGCGACCAAAAGGCTAGCGTCTATTTTGCTCAAAGGCTAAGTATTGCTATTCAACATGGTAACGCCGCCAGCCTTTTGGGAACGTTCCCGGTAAGTGACAGTGGTTTGGAACCAATATTTTATCTATAAAAAGAAGAAGTGTAAGAATAAGCCTGAATGGCGCTCTGTTGTTCGTGCCTACCCCGCAAGAGAACTGGCGTGAAGTTATGTATGTATGTATTTTATCTATATTTTTTTATTTAGTCTAGTTTTTAATTATAGGTTTATTTTTCATACTATAGTTTAGTTTTAGTATTTAATTGTATTTTTCTATTAAATAAAATGTAAAATAGTATTAAAATAACATTTTTGTCATATTTAAGGAAATCATTAATTGATTATATCATTTTTTCCAGCCACCATATTTTTAGCTTTTTCACAATGCTTCAACGGCAGTTCGTTGATCGATGGAGGTAGTTTATTAAACATTCGTATGCACATCGCGTAACAGTTCATAAATAGGGATGTCATTCAGCAAACCAAGGAAAAAGGTGGTTTTTGAACGATATATTCCATTTTCCGTAGCGTCCGTAGTTCCGTATCGTAGCTGCTCTTTTTTTGAAGTGGTAACTTCTTATGGGAGAGTAAGCCGCTTCGTTACGTGACGCTTTACGGCGCCAGTCTGTCTGGCTTCCCTTTCCTTCACGCATACGGCAGTGGTATGCAGGCTCCTCCTCTCTCACTCTAACCCACAGCGTTTGCCGTCTTTCGGTAATTAGATTAAATAATGATACTAATACTAATAATGTACATACACAAAATTCTAACGTACATACTCAAGAATTGTAACTAAGAATAATAGTACATTATGGTACTAGTGTGTAACATTGGTGATTACCGCCGAGGCCCCATTGAGACTCGAGCCGTAGGCGAGGGTCTTAAGAGAGCCGAGGACGGTAATCATCAATACACACGTGTATCATACGACGTTTTTCAACACACTTGTGAATAAAATAACAACAAAAACTCATTTTATTTAGTAGATAAAAAAAGTTATATATGAGTGAAAGTTTTATTTATTAAACACGTACGAGTTAAAATTATCTATTTAAATAAGAAGTTGCATGAAATGAGCAAGCAATAGGAACATTAATTTATTTGTTCTATAGAACACGATATTTTTTTTTGAATAAAAACTTTTTTAAGAACAAAGCAACTCAACCAATAAAATTTAAAAAAAAATATCTATAACTCACTAGTGAGTTATAATGTTTTTTACTCACAGTTTGATAATGGGTGTCATTCTGTGCCTAATTGCGGTGACCATAGAGCCACTTTATGAGCAAGTGTGTTGAAAAATATATTTTATAAAAAACTTTTTTTTATCTACTAAATAAAATGAGTTTTTGTTGTTATTTTATTCACAAGTGTGTTGAAAAACGTCGTATGATACACGTGTGTATTGATGATTACCGTCCTCGGCTCTCTTAAGACCCTCGCCTACGGCTCGAGTCTCAATGGCGCCTCGGCGGTAATCACCAATGTTACACACTAGTACCATAATGTACTATTATAATCAATAAAAAAAATTATTAATAAATAACCTTTCCTTACATTATCATATTAATATACAAAACATTTAAGTAATAACCTAAGATTTTCTCTAGTTAAATAATTTCAATATTAAATAGTTCAACTTAGATTACTTTAAGTTATCACTTCTGTTGGGCGTCCCGAGGCGCACGCGTTTTTTTTTATTAGACCAAAGCGATGAGAGGTAAGCCACTGAAGGTAGCGCAGCCACCAAAGTCAATCGCCGGCGTATGTGGAGAATTAGCAAGTTACCTCCGTCTATATGGAGATTTCACCCATGGTCCATTACTCCACTAAAACCACCCTCCTCCCATGTGCCCCGCGCTTATGGCAGAAAGAGCGCGAGACTTGGAACGTAGTTACACTCTCGCTGATTCTAGCGCATCAGTGCTTGAGAATGCACCGGGAAGCAGTGCAGACTCACTTCGTCAACAGGGAAAGACTCCTCCTAGATGTTGGTGAGCCCCTGCTAGTATCGTAGCTGCTTGGGCCAAGTGGCGTGAGGTAACTGGTGTCATTTGGGACCCCAAAATACCGGTTAAACTCAGGTCTGTAAATCTATTATTAGGCCTGTCCTTTTGTAGGACAGTGAAGCGTGGCCTGTACTTGAACGATACAAGTAAAAGCTGCCTGTCACTGAGATGAACATAGACATGTAGCATCCGCGGCACCCTATCCGGGACATAATGTATAAATTACAAGAATGTCGCCTACGTTAGTACGGCCATATTTTACGGAAACGAATAATATCTTATGCAACTGGGCGGCCATTACGTGCGACTCTTTTGTTCCTTTTACACCCGACCGCACCTCATGGAATCGTGGTCCTGTGCGAGTCGCTTTTAAGGGCGAATTACGCCCATAGGTACCTGCTAGATAAGCGTGCTGCATCTGCTTAGATCATATTTCCGCTCGAAATAATGGTCAAACGCGAACCTATATCGTAATTTAGAAAAAGTAACGCTGGGATGATGATGATGATGAGTAAATAGCAGAATTGGGCCCCTGAGATATTTTTTTTTATTTTTTTATTGCAGGAGTTCAGCAGACAGGCAGACGGCCCAATAGATGGAAAGCAGTTACCATCGCCTATGGACATTTGCAACAACAAAGGCGCTACAAATGCGCTGCTGCTCTCTTAAGGGAGACTGGAACCTGGTCACTAATGCCGGAACACAACACAAGGTTGTTATGGCGGCATACTCTAGACCAGGGGTGGTCGCCATCCAGTCGAGCAAATACTCTACCACCTGGCTGTGGGTTGTTTAGTCGCCTCTTACGACAGGCCGCCGGGCCGCAGGAAATTGTATTCTTTCTCCGTTCCTGCACGGATAGATAGATAATAAGTAATACAATATTACTTAGCTGAGATTATAGATGAGAGATACTTAGCTAAGTTTTGTGTAATACAGGTGTGACGTAAGCACATTCTGTCAATGTAAATTTTCAACCATTTGCTAATAAGCTAGGGAGATTGTGAACTGCATTTTAGATATGAACTGTTAATTTCAGAAAACGTTTTGAAGACTTTTGTTTGGGTAAAGTCAAGAATGGATCGATCGTAAAGGATAAAGCTCTTATATCTAATTCAAACACCCCCGAAGAATATATTCATAAGGTGAGTTTCGAATTAAAGGAACTGTTCAAAATGGTACCTTCGTCCTCTTCCGCGCGACCAATTAGTTGGGGTATGAATTCTTATAACCACCCAAAATTCATTTTAGATAAAAAATATATTAGAACCTTTTCACGGCTCAAAAACCTAGTTGACAACCATAAACTTCTTAAAATTATGCAGGTTGTGGCGTAATTAATGGATAATCCAACAGAAAATCAAAATTTATATATATAGTAAAAGTGTCGTAGTTTTTTAGCTGTCGGCCATTTTCAAAATTTTTAAAAAATATGCACCTTAAATATGTAACTTAGTTCAGACTTATTGGTGCCACTTGCACAAATCTAGGACTTTTTTCGGTCTGTTTTTTGGGCGCTATTTTTAAATAGCTAAACTACATAATGTGCTTCAATATTTTTGTGCTACTATTTAATTTACATACATAACTTCACGCCAGTTCCCTTGCGGCGTAGGCACGAACAACAGAGCGCCATTTAGGCCCATTCTTACACACCTCACTGGCTTCTTTGACATTCATAACTCTTGTCATGCACGCTAGTCTGTTCTTAAGGCTCCTGTCATCACCCTCCGCTAGTACACGATCGATTTGATTTTTGTGCTACTGTTTGATCTAATAATAAAAAATAACTTTAATCAAATGTTTTGAATATTTAATATTCTTTTCTCGACTTTGGACTCTTGTGGTATAAAAAAATTGTACTGAGACCCGACTAACTAGTTAAAAAATAGTTTAAATAGTTAACTTCATAGTAAAAATGCTAATGGGAATGGTAGTCTAAGATAATCATATATTATAATGCTCGAACTTCATCTGGGATAATGTTATACTTATTGACTGTGTCCAAATGAGTCTTATATGTAGCGGTAAAAATAACGTCCTTAACGAATAAACGACTTTTTTTAGTACTGGCAGCCCTAATTCGTATGAAATTTCAATATGACGGCTGTAATATTTTCTTAAGTTTTCGCGACTTGTATACATAATAAAACTACGTTTTACTATTAAGACCCAAACCCAGCAAAAACCAGCTGCCAGACCTCAAGACACTGTGAGTTCTTTCTGCGTACAACGGAACACAAACCAAGTTGACTGATAATTACTTTTATTTTTCCTTCCGCCCATTTTAATATTATATAAAATTATTAGAGCTAGGCATGTTTGCTGAAGACTTTCTTGCGCCGCTTCTTCTCTTCAAGCCATAACATGTTGCGAAGCGGTAGTAAATTAGATTAGGCTCCCATAGAGTATATAATAACCATAAACAAAATTAAAATTAACAAGTTGGGGGTAGGCTAAATAGAACTTTAACAATACTCGTTGACACTTTACATCTTTGTCTTCCGTGATCACGGCCACTGTAAAGTGGCCGAAACGTCGGAAAAACTAAAATCAAATAAAATTACCGCGCTTAAAACCGTTAAAACGTAGTTTTATTACGACGGCTGTAGTTCAATTTTTTGGCCACTCCACAAATAACGGCTACACACTTATCAGTCGCGACTCGCGTCCGATAATTTGTTTACGCCTTCAGAATGGACTTATTTGAATTCCAACTGCTACTAAGATTAACTTCAACTTTCAGATCCAAGACGTAGTCAACGACGAGGTGTTCATGAGTTACAGCGAGTGCCCCCGAATGCTGGACATAGTCTCGCAGTTCATTGGCGGTGATATCACCGTGCTAAACCTAATGATGATCAACAAACCTCCAGGCACCACTATACATCCCACCCATCAGGTAAGCATCGTATTTCGGATATCGAGAGGTTTTGGAGGAGGCTTTCGGGCTATATTTTATTTCTGTTCGTGTATATATCACCAGTGACATTTTCTTTTTTATTGCTGGAGATCAGCAGACAGGCAGACGGCCCACTGGATGGAAAGCGGTTACCATCGCCTATGGACATTTGCAACAACAAAGGTGCTACAAATGCACTGCTGCTCTCTTAAGGGAGACTGGAACCTGGCCACTAATACCGGAACACAACTCAAAGTTGTTATGGCGACATACTTTAGACCAGGGGTGGTAGCCATCCATCCAGTCGGGAAAATGCCCTACCACCTGGCTGTGGGTTGTTAAGTCGCCTCCTACGACAGGCCGCTCGGCCGCAGGAAATTGTATTCTTTCTCCGTTCCTGCACGGATAAAATGGACACGGACATGACGGTCCAATCGTATTAAGAGGACTCCAGAGTCCTCCTATACGATTGGACCGATTTTTATAACATTTTCCGTGAATGAACGAATGGAAACACTTTATAGGTTGTTCACCAAAATTAAAACTACATTCTTAAAAACTAGATACAGTAAATGTTGAACAAAGGGCGGCCTTATCGCTTAAAGCGATCTCATCCAGGCAACCCCCTAAACCGAGGAAAACATTAAAACATGACATTGGCGGCGTAGACAATAAATAATATAAAACATTCAAAATATATGAAATAAGTAAATAATTTTTTTCCATGTCTGTGTTTGAGAAGATCCCGGAATTATTTAGATTCACAATTGGATCCGATAGGTGGCGCTGCAATCATGTTCTAATTTATTTTGTTTCAGGGCAGGACAATGTCTGCCGAGCTCGCTAGTCTATGATATTATAAAATTCTGAACATGTCGTGTCTGTACATTGAAGCTATATAAAAAAATAACTGGAATAGACTATATAAACGATGGTGAACACGATGCAATTTCTTTTAGATTTGTTGTCTGTTGTCGGTTTGTCTGTTTTTTCGGTATTCATGTAAAAACTGCTCGGCCGATTTCGATGTGGTTTTCGCTAATCGACAGGAAATACTTGGACTTAAAATGTGCGCTACTTTTTGTCCCGAGAATCCCACGGGAATTTTCTGGGAATTATTTAAAATGACTGCAAAAAAATCCAATTCCAATGTGATTTTTCTCCGATCGATAGCGTTGTAATAAAATATGTGATATTTTTTATCTCAGGAATCCCGCGGGAAGATTCCCGGGAGCGGTTTTTAGTTGTTCGGGTTGTTGCGGGGTTTTCACTAGGCCAACGCCTTACATTCTTTTTTCAATGCTGTATGTAGTACTTTGTGTCCCGAGATACCTGCGAGAATTTCAAGTCAAGCGTGGACGAAGTCGGGAGCATATCCTAGTTATTATATACTAGCTGATACCCGCGACTTCGTCCGCGTCATGATCGCGATGTAGAATACTATCATCTAGTATATTTAATATGATGATGAAATACGCTATGCTACACACTGTTTTTGTAAGGTTTTACTTTTTCGCGGCATGTCGTCTTTTTAATGTATAAATTGTTTTATTGTATGACTAGCTGTGCCCGCGACGTCGTCCGCATTGAATTTGCTTTCAAAACCCTCCGATTTTGAAACATTCTTCATTGGTGCTTCGCTCCTATTGGTCTTAGCGTGATGATATATATCCTATAGCCTTCCTCGATAGATGGGCTATCTAACACTGAAAGAATTTTTCAAATCGGACCTTATTTCTTGAGATTAGCGCGTTCAATCAAACAAACTCTTTCAACTTTATATATTAGTATAAGATTATTTTAAATTATTCCAGGACATATTTTACTTCCCTTTCCGGCCCGTTGAGAGCATAATAGCAGCGTGGACAGCCGTCGACAGAGTTGTAAGAGAAAACGGTGGCCTGTATATAGTACCAGGGTCACACAAGGCGAAGAAGATATACGAACATGAGATCTATAAGGTACTAGTCTTTGCCCCCAGCTTCGATAGCGGTAGCGTAAATTTTGTCAATCGATTATATTTAAATTACTATACTTCAACAGTCAGTAGGTCCAGTTTAACACACTAATAAAACTGTACAACTAGCATATAAGTTAAGAAAAAGTTAAAAATAAATTTAAAAAAATAAAAACCCTTACCTATCCCATTCCAATCTCCATACCATACCCGTCCACAATCACTACCCCACCAAACTTACAGCCTTTTTTTTTATAATGCAGGGGGATGTCTTTTCTTGGGACACTACCTCGGGCCCGGGGGGGGGGGGGGTTGACCGAGGGGTGTGTGAGACTCCCAGCGGCCGGAATCCCCACGCATGACTACGATGTGCGTCGTATTTGCGAGATTCCGTCCGCCAGACTACCCACTAAACCTAACCTGCGCCTCTATCCCTCACGCTTTTACGGGGCGTCACAGGATATAGATCAGAGGTACTCCACTGTGACGCCCCAACGCCTGGCTAAGACCCCAGGATGGCCCTCGGGGAAGGCTACCCTCTTCACCAGTAGGGGGGGAAGTCCCGTGGGTGCCCCCGGATCCACGGGCCCCTACCAGCCTGGGGGAATAATTCGCGACCCGTGTGTGGGATTCGCCAGATCGGGGGTGGCACTAGCGCGCCCAGTCAAAACTGGTGCCACGCTATTGCCACTCCCCAGTTAGGGATACCCACTAAAACCCCTGGGTGTTCCGTCCTGCGCCTTATGCCAGGGCTACGGGTAATTGGGATACCAAACTTCCAACCTTTTTTTTTTTTTTTTTTTTTTATCCAGGGGAAATCCGTTTGAGGACTAAGCCGCGACAGGCACAGAAGCCTGGGGGGATGTTCACGACCCGTGTGAGTGTGTGGGATTCGCCAGATCGGGGGTGGCACTAGCGTGCCCGGTCAGAACCGGTGCCACGCTATTGCCACGCCCCAGTTAGGGATACCCACTAAAACCCCTGGGTGTTCCGTCCTGCGCCTTATGCCAGGGCTACGTGAATGCGGGCTTCCCAACTCCGCGTGCCCTGGCAGGCGTGGGTCCCCCTCACTGGGCCTCTTCCTATGCCAGGGGACGTGGCCCCTGGCTACTTCTAGTTCTAATCCGTGCGTGGGGCGGTCTGTAACACGCCCCACGGGAAGAGAGATGAGCGCGCGCGGAACACTCGCGCTTTCATCTCGACGGCCTGTACGGGTGAGTGAGAACCCCTATACCCCTAGGGGCCCCACCCGCGCCGCCCGCTTACGGCGGCCGAAGGTCACTATCTGACCTCCGGCGCCGGCGCGTCCTCCTTTGGCGGGAGCGGAGCAGGGAATTACGCTCACGCTCCCGTTCCGCCTCCTCCTTCGCAAACATGACTTGCTCGCAGAAGGAAGAGACGGCGTCCCATCCGGTGGAGCTCCCGACCATAGTGCGTACCACGGCCGGGAGCGAGGTGTCAAATCCGGTATGGGCGACGAGCTCCCGGCGCTGCTTCGTCCAGGCTGGACAATTCAGGAGTGTGTGCAGCGCCGTGTCCACGTCGCCCGTGTCACAATGATGGCACCCTGACGTGGCCTCGCGGCCAAGGCGACACAGGTACCTTCCGAAGCAACCATGCCCCGTCAGGACCTGCGTCAGCCTGAACGTCAGGGTGCCGTGACTTCGTCCAATCCATTCTTGCAGGACGGGCCTCACCGCCTCAATGGTGGCGGGGCCCGCGCTGGGGCGTCTTAGGCGATCTTCCCAGACCCCCATGGCTACCTGGTGGAGCTCCGACCGGCACGCCTCGGTCTCGCGAGGCGCGGGTCTGGTGCCCCTGGCCAGGGCCTCTTTACGCCACACATACAGTGACGCCAGGACCCTGGCTTCCAGGTCCCATGGGGGGGATCCGGCGAGTAGCGAGGCCACTTCGAAGGACACCGTACGGTATCCTCTTATTGCCCTGACGGCCAATATGCGTTGCGCTTGACGTAACAGCGCCGCGTTTTTGGCCGTCAGGCGGTTCGACCAAACTGGGGCCCCGTAAAGGGCCATCGAACGTACGATGCCTTCGAAGAGTTTCCGGCACGTGGTATTGGGCCCCCCGATGTTGGGGAGCAGGCGCGAGAGCGCACCGGCTGCCCCCTTGAGTCTGGGGAGCAGCTGCCGAAAGTGTGCCGAAAAATCGGCTATCGAGGACCAATCCCAGGTATTTCATGGTTCCACCGATGCCAATGCGGATGCCTCCTACTGTGATGCAGCTGTCCGGAGGTGGACGATTACGAGGACCGTGAAACATCACGGCCTCGGTCTTCTGTAACGCCACCTCCAGACCAAGACGCCGGATCCTGCCTACTATTGTTGACACCCCAGCCGTGCCTAGAAGGCACGCCTGCCGATGGGTCCTCCCGCACGCGGCGATCAGCGTGTCGTCTGCGTAACATACGACGCTGACGCCCGGGAGGACCCGACACCTCAAGGTCCAGTCGTATGCGATGTTCCACAGGAGGGGACCTAGAACCGACCCCTGTGGAACACCGCACACCATAGCTCGCCGATTCCAACCCTCGTGGACCGGGTAGATGACGGCTCTACTATTTAGGTATGCCCCGACTATACGGCGGAGGTAGGTCGGCACCCCGAAATACCGGAGTGCCTCCATAATGCAAGGCCAGGGCAAGGAATTAAAGGCGTTGGCCCAAACTTCCAACCTCAACCAACCTAAACCAACCCACCCCAAAAGCGTAAAGTTATTTGTTTTAAAAAAAGTAATCTCTAGAAAACTAGTACATAAACTAGTAAATAGATAATTGACTTGGGCATATCTCGTTCGCCCAAGCTAGAAAATTGAAAAAAGAATAACAAAACATACTAATAATATTTTCTGTAGTGAAAATGTGATTTGCATTACACAGTAAATTAATTCAATAAAAACTAAACAAACTTTTAAATAAGCTTTTTTTTGAAAAGGTTTTTAAATACAAGCTTTTGATTTCCTGAATATCATGTAGCCGCAGAGTGCTAGCCTAGACAAGTAAAACGAGCCCAAACACGACGGGTCTATCTTGTTTAGCACAGGAGTTCCTATAGCCACCTTCTGACTCCATCATCAGATCAGCTCCATGGTACCATATTATTGCATTGTCACGCGATATACATATGCGTGCAAAATTTCAGCTCAATGGGAAACCGGGAAGTTGGTCAAATTTAACTTGCAAGATTCCACCCGAATTTACATACATACATAGGTACATCCATTGCAAGTTAAATAAAAGCTTGCAACTTGTAAAAATGGTGTGTGTGCAATTCACACGCAGCAGAAGTGAAACGAAGTGAAACAAAGTGTGACAAGGGGTGAAGGGATTCTAAATTTCGTGACGTCACATTTCATATGTTATATCGTTATAATATATTTAAGCTTTGAAAGATGAAATTTGAAGTATTTACGAAAAACTTCAAGACATTTACAACTCTGTCTGTATTTTTATCCGTGCAGGAACGGAGAAAGAATACAATTTCCTGCGGCCGGGCGGCCTGTCGTAAGAGGCGACTTAACAACCCACAGCCAGGTGGTAGGGCATTTGCCCGACTGGATGGCTACCAACCCTGGTCTAAAGTATGTCGCCATAACAACCTTGAGTTGTGTTCCGGCATTAGTGACCAGGTTCCAGTCTCCCTTAAAGAGAGCAGCAGCGCATTTGTAGCAACTTTGGTGTTGCAAATGTCCATAGGCGATGGTAACCGCTTTTCATCAAGTGGACCGTCTGCCTGTCTGCTGATCTCCTGCAATAAAAAAAAATGTGCATAGTGTTTAAATGATTGAATAACGGTAATGTATTCTATCTGATTCTCCCGCATGCTTAGCCCTATGGATTTGTGATTATCTCTTTTTATTTTTAGTGTCGCTTTTTCGTTTCATGGAGTTTCGAATCACAACTATTCTAAAAAAGTTTCACTTCAAGACGATTAGATACTAAATATGAAGTAAATTATAAAGCTGTGCTAAAAAATCTAGTAACGAAGAATGATTTGTATTTTTTCATGTTTATAACGAATAAACTCAAAAACTAATGGACCGATTTCAAGAATTATTTCACCATTAGATTGCTACATTATCCTAAAGTGACATAAGCTATATTTCATTTAAATAATTGGTTTCTACATTTTCTTCAAGGCAGGACAACGTATATAGTTACACTATCCGGGCGTAATCTCCGAAACTACTAAACCGATTTAAAAAATTCTTTCACTGTTGGCAAGCTACACTATTCCCAGTTGACACAGGCTATATTATATTTTCAATAAAATTAGGGATCCTTACTAAAACTCCAATAGTGTAAGGTGTAAAAAAAATACCTAAAATCGCGTGCGCTGCGAAAACTATTGATGATAGAATAAAATAATGTACTACGACTTTGCAGAACATATCATTATTTACAAGAAGTCTCGCGACAGCAAATGTCTGACTATTATAGTTATGCCACAATAAGTATTCTTTTATTTTAAAAATTTAATTGAAATGCCGCTGCTAGAAAAGACTCTTTATTTGTATTTTGGTATTCATCCTTATCAAAATAAATTACTTTATATTCAAGACTGCTTCAATACCTTTATATAACTTTTTGAATGATTTAATTCGGACATTCCATTCAAAAGATATCACGAGTTTAAAAATGTAAGTATTAGAAAAAAGTTGCGTGGCCACCACTCACCCTGCTCGGCTAGCTAGGCAGCGCCTTATGCGATGTAGACGTTATTGAAGTACAGGCCGTACGGGAGGGGAAATATTTTGAATTCGTTTAGTAGGTAATTAAACTCAACAAAAAAGTTATTTTTAGAGACCCGTACGAAGCCGGGGCGGACTGCTAGTAGATCATATAAAATGTAACAAATCGCTGCCAGAGGAAAGCGTGCCCAGAAAAATCGCTGGGCTGCGTTGCCACACTGTATGGCGATGTTGATTCATTGCGTGAAATACAAACCAGCCTTCTGATAACGGGTGGCATCAAAGAGTTTCTTACAAATTTCTTTGAAGAAACCCTTTACCAATGGACCCCACGGAACTAAAGTTTCAAACTCCCAACGGTACGAATATGTAACCCTTTCCTAGGGCTCCATATTTGCGCCGTTTGAGGTCTTCAGCTGTTGAAGCAGCATTGCCAGACCCTGACTTAGTCATTGGAGTGTCGACGAGTGTCACAACTAATTAAGTTTTCGCGACTAGTAAATATAATGAAACTCCGACGTCTCTTCCAGTAGCCGTGATCACGGGAGACGAAATTGCGAATTGTGAATGAGTATTATTAAAGTTTTATTTAGGCTACCGCCATTTACAAGTTGGCATAAGGCTACAAATTATTCACAGGGGCCCGCTGTATACGGGGGTAACATCGGACCCCGGGGTGTACCAAGCTAGCGCTCAGGGGCAGCCGCTGAGAAAGCAAGGGAGAGCTGCATACGCGCCCCTCGGACGTCGTCGTCAGACTGGCCTCCGGAGACACACGTATGCGCAAAATCTCCTTCCATGATTTCATCGCAGGAGTTCGGGTGACCTAAGCTTGTTGCGCGGTTGAACAATGGGTGTAGCTTCGCTCGTCATCTTATGTTCTTCCACACAAGCCCCGGGTGTGAGACGCAGGTTTAGGTTTAGCGGAGTAGTTGGTTCCGCCCAGTCTTCGCAAGCGCTGCGCGGCGCCTATCACCGTGGTCCGGTTCCACCCCCACAGTCGAGAGGGGGTGTCCAAAGACATTCACTTGCGCGAACAAAAATTCACACATGGCAGAAGTGTAACTTCAGAAAAGTAGTCTCCGAGAGAATGAGATAAATATAGAGTATGAGGAGTATTAGGATAATTATAAAGATTATTATTTTTATAATATTTCTACCAAGCTCAAATGTTATTTATTCATTTTTCATATTCTGAAAGTACGCCTGGAGTTGCCTAATTATAGCGATGAAAACAGCACTTTTCGTCCCTGGGAAATGATTCTCACTGCTGTCAAAAATTTAGATATTTTTTTTGGATTTTATGGCTTGGCAGCTAGGCCTTTCAGCCAGATCTTATATTCAATGTAGTTTCTTCATTTTCTTAAACCTATGTGTAGCACAGCTGAACTGTAGGTTATCAGCTAGTGCCATTCAACGGAGTTCTTGTGCCAACTCAAAAGGCCACATTTGACTTACAGTTCATATTTCTCACAAAACACATAATTACTACTCAAAAACTATCAATATCCTACAACTATTGTTCATTTTAGAGTAATTTTACACATTTTTAGAAAATAAAACTGCACAGCACAACATCTCCTTTCAGTTCCCGCCAAAAACTCAAAAAAAGTTTAGAAAATTAGACGAACCATAGATAATAACACATGCGGCTTATGTCCCAACTTTTTATACAGCCACTGTTAAATCGCGGCATAAACTGTAATAAAAAATATCAACAATTTTGTAATATCATTTTATACTTATAAATTACTTTTCACTAATTTATTATTTAATTTGCATGAATTTCAGCTAAATATCGTAAAAGCAAAAGTCGACTTTAAAGTGACATTTAATTCCGCGACTGTACTTTTTAGGATTCCAAGCAATTTTTCCACGTCGTAGTGAACCAGGAAACTGTAGCACCTGACCACAAGAAAGTATACTTGGAGCTGGACCCAGGAGATACTGTCTTCTTCAACCCGTATTTACTCCATGGATCACATCATAATATATCAAAGGTAAGTTTTTCACATTTCGTCGTAGATTAGTGATCAGCACGCGTCCCAAATTCAAAGGACGCGGGTTCGCAACCTGATCGGAAAACATGCACCACTTACTTGCAGCTTTCTGACCTCAAAGTGCATATTGTTACAACTATCACGTGCTATCGTTGAAGAAATACATCGTGATGAAACCTGCACATCGAGGTAACCGATGTGTCGAACCAGCCAAACCACCTTAGACAAGCGTGGCGGGTATACGGTCTGTAACTCCCCCCCCCCCCCCTAAAGTGACTAGTCTTAAAAATAATAATCCACTGCTGGGTCCGAGTCTGCTCTTTTACCGAATTAGTAAAGTGACTATGAAAAACATTTCTTTCATACACCTCGTATAAACCTTCTGTAAACTGATTATTTTTTAATGCAGGAGTTCTGCAGACAGGCAGACGGCCCACTTGATGGAAAGCGGTTACCATCGCCTATGGACATTTGCAACACCAAAGGTGCTACAAATGCGCTGCTGCTCTTCGCTAATGCCGAACACAACTCAAGGTTGTTATGGCGACATACTTTAGACCAGGGGTGGTAGCCATCCAGTCGGGCAAATGCCCTACCACCTGGCAAAATAATAAATAAAGCAGTGTATAATAGATAGTAAGAAATTTATTAAATAGTAAGAAAATATAGTAAATAGTTAAAAAACTGTAGACAGTAGGAATACCTTGGATAAGAAAGATTATGTATAGAGTCAGATCCCAGTCACCCCAGACTTACGTGATTTTAAGAAAGATGAAATTTTTAGGATCGGTAGTCTGACATAAACTTAGAAAGGAATGGATACTTGCTAAGCTGATAGTGGGGCCGTTTTTCAGGTAGCAGGTATCAAAGGTGGAAAAAACCATGCTAACTTAAGTCAAAGTAGCAATGCTAGTTTTTACATATGTCATATATGATATTGTTATAAACAAAGATATACAGTTGCCAGACACTTCCTGTGGGCCATAACTTTTGACAGACACTTTAAAAAAATGTGGGAACTTACGTCATTTTAGGAAGGCAGAATTTTATATATATTATCAAGTATAATATTTTAAAATATTTTCCAATGACCCAGACAAATCTGACGGGCCAAACGTCTTCCCAGACTCGTTAAGAGTTCCGCTGTGTGAGGAAGCGCGAGAGCATTAGAGCATTATTCAAGCGTATAAGTACAAGTGAGATGAGATGCACTCTGACGCGTGAATCTTATACTAATATATAAAGCTGAAGAGTTTGTTTGTTTGATTGAAAGCGCTAATCTCAGGAACTACTGGTCTTATTTGTTGATAGCCCATTTATCGAGGAAGACTATAGGCTATATATCATCACGCTAAGACCAATAGGAGCGGAGAACTAGTTAAGGATATTTCAAAATCAGGGGGTTTTGAAAACAAATTCCACGTGGACGACGTCGCGGGCACTGCTAGTATACATACTGTATATAAAGTTTAAATATAAATAATATTGAATTGACTTGAATAATGCTGACACGGCGGAACTCTTAACGAGTCTGGGAAGACGTTTGGCCCGTCAGATTTGTCTGGCTCATTGGAAAATATTTTTCAACACACTTGCTCATAAAGTGGCTCTATGGTCACCGCAATTAGGCACAGAATGACACCCATAATCAAACTGTGACTAAAAAACATTATAACTCACTAGTGAGTTATAGATTTTTTTTTTAATTTTATTGGTTGAGTTGTTTTGTTCTTAAAAAAGTTTTTATTAAAAAAAAGATCGTGTTCTATAGAACAAATAAATTAATGTTCCTATTGCTTGCTCATTCCATGCAACTTCTTATTTAAATAGATAATTTTAACTCGTACGTGTTTAATAAATAAAACTTTCACTCGTATATAACTTTTTTTATCTACTAAATAAAATGAGTTTTTGTTGTTATTTTATTCACAAGTGTGTTGAAAAACGTCGTATGATACACGTGTGTATTGATGATTACCGTCCTCGGCTCTCTTAAGACCCTCGCCTACGGCTCGAGTCTCAATGGCGCCTCGGCGGTAATTACCAATGTTACACACTAGTACCATAATGTACTATTAAAATATTATACTTGATAATATATACAAAATTCTGCCTTCCTAAAATGACGTCAGTTCCCACATTTTTTTTAAGTCTCTGTCAAAAGTTATACCCAATGGGAAACAGGTGTGACAATATGTATGTATGTATATACATCCGTCAACATTATCATAATTCACAATGAACTTCTTAAGTGTCACTTTCGATCTGTCACTATTTTAGTCTAGAAAAATTATCATCAATTTTATTTCGGTCCAAAGTGGACCTATGTTTAATCATCGGTCATATTGACACTCTAATCTGTGCTGCACAATATGGAACTCTTAACTCATTCTCTCGCAGGCTTAGTCGTATAGATTTATATGTTTATCTCTTATTAATGTCGCCTTTTGGTTCTTCGAGTTTCAAATCACGATACTAAAGAAGTTTCGCTTCAAAAAAAAAAAATTCAAATATGTTGGAGCAGATGGTGATTAAAAAAAAGGAAGAAAGGAGTGTATCTGCCAGCTGATGATTTGTTTTATCATTTTAGAACAATCGTAAATGTATGTCGGCGCATTATGTGAACAGTAATTCCCGTTTGATAAGCCTCGAAGGCACTATACATGAAGGGTTGTCAACGCAATATGAGAACGAGCTCCGCAAAGACAAACTACCTGACATAAGTTTTACCGTAGGTATATTATTTTATTTAGGTTTATTTATATTTTTTAGCTACTTTATGTTTTACTAGCGGCCCCGGCAGACGTTGTCCTGCTCTGAAAAAATAAAATCTAGGACCCAACCTCAGCGCCACCTACCGGTTCCAATTGTGGATTTAAACCATCCGGGGACCCACTCAAACACACAAAAACAAAATCCCCAAAATCGCTCCCGGTGATTAGGAGGATTCTAGGTTAACAGGTTAAAAAGTATGCTATATCCGTCTCCTGGTTCTAAGCTACCTCCCCACCAATTTTCAGCCAAATCGGTACAGCCGTTCTTGAGTTATAAATAGTGTAACTAACACGACTTTCTTTTATATATGTATATAGATTTATTAATTATGTTATCATTGTTTTTTATTATTTTTTCTTTGTTATTATTCCTTAAGAGTATACGTCTACTAAAATTTTAATTTTGCCTATTTTATCGTAGGTCGAATGACTTTTGTCATAAGGGTGTGGCAATGCCCTACCTTAAAAATACCAAAACTGAGATAAATTATTGTTTGTATTTTTTTACAGATATACAATGGAAAAGTGGATGGATGTAGAAGTTGTGCAAGGCCACGACACACCTTCCATGATCAAATTGATCGTGTACTAGCAGAAGGTGATGTCAAGAGCCTTAAGAACAGACGAGCGTGCATGACAAGAGCTATGAATGTCAAAGAAGCAAGTGAAGTGTGTAAGAATAAGCCTGAATGGCGCTCTGTTGTTCGTGCCTACCCCGCAAGGGAACTGGCGTGAAGTTATGTATGTATTTTTTTTAATCTCATAGTTTGAGATAAAAAAATGTAGCGATAGGTATGTAAACTTTTCCCAACATACCACAGTTGGTGATATTCATTTCATGTTATAATAATTCTTTGTTCTGTGTATAGATGGCACTTGAAGCGCCATCACATGAAGCGATGGGTCTATTTAATTGTAATATTTGTGATGCAAAGGGGATTCCCCGTACCATAGATTGCAATATGGGCTATATTGCAATATATGGTACGGGGAATCCCCTTTTAAACTAAAATAAACATAAACTAGATATTGATTATGATTGTTTATAGTTTGGTTAAGTGAAGTCTACGATAAAGAGTGTTTTAGTCAAACATCGATACAATTGTTTTTTACTTCCGCCCTACCTGGCTCTAGCTACAGCTCTGGGCGGTGGGCACTGAAAATCAGCGCTGCATCGGACTATGTTTCGGCACAGCTAAATTCTGAGTGCCAACCTCATTTCGCAAATTACGGCACACATTTTTAACCGACTTCAAAAAAAGGAGGAGGTTCTCAATTCGTCGGGATCTTTTTTTTATGTATGTTCACCGATTACTCCGAGATTTGTGATCCGATTTACGTGATTCTTGTTTAGTTTGATGCGGAATAGTTATCATTTGATCCCCTAAAAATTTAACATAGTTTGGCCCAGTTGTTTTCATTTTACAAACATTTTTTTGTTCCCGTTTCTTGGGACCTATATTTTTAAGGAGCGCGGCACCTTTCGCAGATCTACCTATACATAGCTAGACACTAAAAAGTAACAAAAAAATAAAAAACTTTTAAAAAAACCGACTTCAAAAACTAAAAAGTATAAAATAACTTATTTCTAAAGCTATTATTATTAATATATATATCTAAAACATCTTGAAGTCGATGCAAAGTTAAACATAAAAATTACTATATTTTGAAAATTACCAAGCACCGACTTTAAGATATTTTAGATAATATATATTAATAATAATAGCTTTAGAAATAAGTTATTTTATACGTTTTTAGTTTTTTCACTGTTATTATAATATATGTCTTTGAAGACCACGGGCCTAAAAATGGTCCGTTTTGGAGATGGGAAGGCCAACACTTAGAGGCCCCTTGACAAAATGTAAATGTGTAAATGTAAATCCCTGTCTACACCATATAATAATGCACTTAAGGACAAGCCTTGGCCAGTGTAGGACTGTTGTGGGAAATGAGAACAAAAAGTACCGGCTATTGGGGTGAACATGGAAAAATGTGCAGACCGTGGACGGACAATACGGCCCCAAAAAATGCCGTTGAAGACAGGGGCGACATGGGTGTGAGTGGCTCAGGAGTGTAGAGAGAAGGGCTGCAGGTTCACCGAAGCTATTTCCGATTATTATTCCATTTATCACTTCCACCTCTGGAGCTTGAGTTAGCTCTAGCGATCTCCACTCCGTGCCGGCTGGCTAAGGCAAGCCGGAGGCCGGGGTCTCGCCTTGTCCCCCTGAGTCAGGTCCGAGCAGTCGCTCCTTATCTAAGGCTTATAAGGTTAAGTATCGTATTTTTGAAATGAATATTTTTTTGAAGTGAAACTTCTATATAGACGGAGGGTCTTAAGATTTTTCTGTCACGAAACAGCGTTACCGTCGCGTGGAGGAGCGACCTAAATTTAGACTAGACGTAGTGAGAGGCGGCATAACTTTAGAGTAGACTATGGATGCATTTTTTGGTTCCGGATAGAATTTAATTTTTTTGTTTGATAAAATAAAATATGTTTAAAAAAAAATGCATTCATTAAAATATACCTAACCTAACCAAATGATAATTTGCAGTAAACCTGCGGAAAATCGAAATGTGTGCTGGGACACAGAGTAGAAGTGAAACTTCAACGGACAAGTGGAAAAACGAATCGCCACAAAATTTTAGGCGGGGGCGTCTATATAGAAGTTTCCCTTAAAAAATCTGTAATCTTCTTCTAATATATAAAATTCTCGTGTCACAGTTTTCGTTGCCATACTCCTCCGAAACGGCTTGACCGATTTTGATGAAATTTTTTGTGCTTATCCGGTATCTATGAGAATCGGCCAACATCTATTTTTCATCCCCCTAAATGTTAGGGGTAGTCTACCCCTAAATTTTATTTTTTATTTTTTAGACAAAATTTTTAATTTCTATTTTTTTATGATACATACACACATACACACATACATAACTTCACGCCAGTTCCCTCGCGGGGTAGGCACGAACAACAGAGTGCCATTTAGGCTTATTCTTACACACCTCACTTGCCTCTTTGACATTCATAACTCTTGTCATGCAAGCTCGTCTGTTCTTAAGGCTCCTGTTTTTATGATACAACATACAAAAATACATACAACCCTAAATTTTCACCCCTCTACGATCAACCCCTATTTTTTATTTGTTAATTATAAACTTTAAAATCTTTAGGCAAGATTTTTAATCTTATTTTGTCATGACCTTGAATTTAAAAAAAAATATTACTCTTTTAGATTCACAATTAGAACCGGTAGGTGGCGCTGAGATCGGGTTCTGGAATCCTCCTAATCACCTGGAGCGATTTTGGTGATTTTGTTTTTGTGTGTTTGAGTGGGTACCGGGATGGTTTAGATTCGCAATTAGAACCGGTACGTGGCTCTGGGATCGGGTTGTAGAATTTTTTTTTTAAAGGCAGGACACCGTCTGCCGGGGCCGCTAGTAGTCTATATAAACGATAAATTTCTTGACACTTTACACGGTATTCAGGTTTTTTTAACAACTCTACGGACTCGCGTTTCGTACCCTTTTTTACAACTTAATTTAGGTTTTTTTTTAAAGATTTATACACGCTTATTTTTTATTGTGTGTGACATTTATTGAATGATGTTTATGCTGTGGTGTACTTTACGAATAACTTATTATATTAATTTGTTCTAATTTTAATACTAAACTTATACTAAGGTAGAGTGTATCTGTTACATGCTGGTGTTGTGAGGAAGTGCATGTGCAGTGTGTGCCTTATGTCTATACCTATATATATTAACCTAAGTGCCGTGTGTGTGTTGTTTTTTCTTTTCTGTGCCTGGGTTATTAATTTTTATGCTCTTTGTGTGTCTTGGTTTGTTTGTGAAGTGTGCGTGTAATGCAATGTAGTCGTAGCGCGTTGGTGTGAGTATGTGTGTAAGTTTTGTTGTTGGTTGTGTGTTTTTGACTTTGTGTGGTGTTATAATTTATTCACGTTAAAACTGCTGGGACGATTTCGATGCGGTTTTCGCTGATCAACAGCTACCTAATTCTTAGATTTAAAATCTGCGCTGCCACAGGAATTTTTATAGGAATTATTTAAAATGGCCAGATTAAGAAAAAATCGAATTCAAATTTCATTTTTCACTGATCGATAGTGAAATTGTATGTAATGAAATGTGTCACATTTTTTATCCCGGGAGTCCTGCGGAAAAATTCCCGGGAATACCTTGTAGCTGTTCGGATGCATAAAAATTAGCTTATTCTGACACAGTGGCACTAAACTGATGCTTATATTCTTTTTTAATTGCTGCGGTACTTTGTCCCGGGAATCCCGCGGGAATACCAAGTCTAACGTGGATGAAGTCGCAGGCATATCCTAATCTATATATATAAAACAATGTCGTGTTAGTTACACCATTTATAACTCAACAACAATTTTTATGATTTTTGTGTTTTCGGAATTGTCTTCGTCCGGAATAGGATAATAAGTATAAGTAATATAATATATCAATAGGTGAAAGGCTATATGATTTAAACGACATTTTTAAAAATTGTCAGGAGAAAAGTTTGAAGTTACAAATGACCCAGAAAAACACATCACCAACGAACTATGTATCGTACTTAAAAAAAGAACATCTATAGATTGAAACTAGACATCAGGTTCTTTATATTTCATTAAGTTTAGATATTAGGATATAAAAACCCACAGTGTTAAGTCTCACACAAAATGTCGCTTAAAACAAATAGCCTTTCAACAATGGTGGATTTCGGCAATGGTGATTGCATTTAAACTCATATTCATTTGTCTTATATAGGTGAATTATTTTTGTGTCTTTTAAGTTGATCCCGGGATGATTTCGATTCAAATTTGAACCAGGTAGACGGCGCTGCAATCGGGTTCCAGGATTTACGTGAAATAATTTTTGTGTGTGTTCAAGTGGATCCCGGGATGGTTTAGATGCACGATTAGATCCGGCAGGTGGTGCCGCTGAGCACCTCTTTAACGATGGGACCGATTTTGATGTAATTTTTTGTGTTTTTTTCAAGTAGACTCGAGAATGGTTTGGATTAACAATTGATCCCGGTTGATGGCGCTGCAATCGGTTTCTATATTTTAATTTTTTTAAGGGCAAGACAACGTCTACCGGCTCCAGCTAGTAATATAGTTTTAGTGAAATTTGTTATTAAATTATTTTTTAAGACATCGCGCCACCCCTTATCTGGGTTTACTAGAAAATAATTTAAATAATCGACGGCCCCTGTGATTCAGTGGGCTATGCCTTAGCAAGCTGGCCTCGCTGCAGCGCAGGGGCTCCGGGTTCGATTCCTGACATGGTAAATTTCGTAAAAGAATTTTCCGTTATTTACTATGGTCTGGGTGTATGGGGTCGGCCCCGGAATAGTTCGTTGTATGTTACTCATAACACAAACATAACTTTCTTAGCTTGGGGATGTACAATATGTATTGTCTGCCGATTTATTTATTCTCTTTGTGGACGATAATGAAATAAGTTTGAGAACCTGTGCCTTACAGAATTCTTTTAATACCATGTTCTTTTCAGGATTTTTTGAAAAGAAGAATGAAATTAATCACAGGAAGAAAGTACATCGCATAGTTCTATTCTGAAAGAGCCCAGCCGTGGGACAATTATGGTCTGGTATTATTATTATTTATTATACAAAGTGTCTATTAATGGATATTTAATAGACTATTTATTTATTTCTCTAATTATGTTACTATCCATCCTTTTGCGTTAAGCCAATATTAGACGATTCATTTATCTTTCAATTTGGGTCATCCATAAGTTATGTCACACGGATTTTATGATTCTTGACCCCTCCCCGGGCCTTGAGAGAGACTCCTTCCTCCCTAGTTTTTGAAGTGATAACTTCTTACGGGAGGGTACGCCGCTTCGTTACGTAACGCGTTACGGCGCCAGTCTATCTGGCAGCGGTAGGCAGACTCCTCCTCTCACACCCTGACCTACAGCGCTTGCCGTCTTTCGGTAATTAGATTAAATAATGATACTAATAACATATATAAACAAAATTCTAATGTACCTATTCAAGAATTGTAACTAAGAATAAAATATATTTTATAATCAATAAAAGATTTTATTAATAAATAACCTTTCCTTACATTATCATATTAATATACATAAAATTTAAGTAATGAACTAAGCTTTTCTCAAGTTAAACCATTTCAGTATTAAGTAGTTCAACTTAGATTAGATTAAGTAATCACTTCTGTCGGTCGTCCCGAGACGCACACGTTTGTTTTTTATTGCATGTGTTCAGAAGACAGGCAGACGGCCCACATGATGTAAAGCGGTTATCATCGCCTATGGACATTTGCAACACCAAAAGTGCTCTTAAGGGAGACTGGAACCCGGTCACTAATGCCGGAACACAACTCAAGGTTGTTATTGCGGCGTATTCCAAGCCAGGCAAGCATCCAGACGGGCAAATTCCTTACTAACTGGTTGTGGGTTTTTTGCCGCCTCTTACGGCAGGCTCCCTGGCCGCAAGAAATTCTATTCTTTCTCCGTTCCTGTACGGATGAAAAAGTTTGACATCACATATTTTGCAATTTTACATCAAGATATTATTAAATTAAAATAACAGTTAGGTACGTTAAAACAGTTCTTTAAATATTAATTTGTTGTAGATTGTAATTAGTTTAATTATTATTGAATTATATTATGAAAAAACAGATAAAAAAACAAAAGCACATCTATGTTCTAAAATTAAATTTAGTATGTTTGGTGGCCAGTATTATGCCGCACCAAATTAATAAAAACTTTTTGTTGGAGATTCCAACAGTTACGTACATATATACATACAAAACTTCACGCCAGTTCCCTTGCGGGGTAGGCACGAACAACAGAGCGCCATTTAGTCTTATTCTTACACATCTCACTTGCTTCTTTGACATTCATAACTCTTGTCATGCACGCTCGTCTGTTCTTAAGGCTCCTAACATCACCTTCTGCTAGTAAACGATCAATTTGATCATGGAAAGTGTGTCGTGGCCTTCCACGACTTCTGCATCCATCCACTTTTGCATTGTATATCTGTTTAGTCATTCTTTCCACATGCCCGAATCACCGGAGCATTCCTTTCCTTACCTTCACCCCGACACTCTCTTTCAGACCAACTCTCTTTCTTACTTCGGTATTACGAACGCGGTCCGCGAGCGTCACTCCGCAGATTTTGCGCAGTGCTCGCATCTCGACCGCGTTTACTCTACTTTCATGCCCTCTCTTCCATACCCAACTCTCGCATCCATACGTGAGCGTAGGTACCAGCACCGCGTTGTGTACGGCCAGCTGGGCCTTCTGGCTGAGGTTCTTAGCGCCTAGAAGTTTACCTAACGTTACGTAATTAGTTTTATTTCCATTTGAATTATTTTTTAAGAATTTAAACACTAAACTTATAGAGATAGAGTGGGAAATATTTTAAAGTTTTACGTTAACAGTTTAAATTTCGCGTTTTAAAGCTTAAATTTTGAAATGTGTCGTCACAAAATTTGAGCCCTTTGCACCTTTTTTCACACAACGGACGCGTTCCTGCAATAGCTAACAATGCTCAAAATGCACCGTCAACTGACGACGACCACGGTCGTTATGGTCGCGCTGAAAACGTCACAATTTTCGATCACAGAGCGCTCACAACGACCTATGCCAAGAGGCGGGTCGAAGTGGGCGTTGACCACAGAGCATTAATTCTCTCTATCTCTTGACATTGAGAAAAGGTGCAATTTTCAAATCACCCAATGACATTTATATATTTCGTCGTTTATGACATAAACGCCCCATAATCCGTTCCACTAGTTTATGAATGTAACGTTCGCAAGCAAGTGGAACGGAAAAAGTCGCGGTCGTGAACGTGGTCGTTGTGAGTCTCTTCTGGAACGTGTCCAACAACACTTTTTTTTTGGCCAGGGGAAATCCGTTTGAGGACTAAGCCGCGACAGGCACAGAAGCCTGGGGGGATGTTCGCGACCCATGTGAGTGTGGGATTCGCCAGATCGAGGGTGGCACTAGCGTGCCCGGTCAGAATCGGTGCCCAGCTATTGCCACGCCCCAGTTAGGGATACCCACTAAAACCCCTGGGTGTTCCGTCCTGCGCCTTATGCCAGGGCTACGGGAAATGGGCTACCCGACTCCGCAATGCCCTGGCAGGCGTGGGCCCCCCCTCACTGGGCCTCTTCCTATGCCAGGGGACGTATCCCCCGGCTACTACTGTGTCTCATTCTTGCGTGGGGCGGTCTGTAACGCGCCCCACGGGAAGAGAGATGAGCGCGCGCGGAACACTCGCGCTCTCATCTCGACGGCATGTGCGGGTGAGTGAGAACCCCTATACCCCTAGGGGCCCCACCCGCGCCGCCCGCTTACGGTGGCCGAAGGTCGAGTTCCGACCTCCGGCGTCGGCGCGTCCTCCTTTGGCGGGAGCGGAGCAAGGACGTACGCTCACGGTCCCGCTCCGCCTCCTCCTTCGCAAACATGAGTCCAACAACACTTCGTCGAACGTGACGTAACCTATGGATGACCCCTTTGGGTGAATCAATCAAACTGATCCACGTAAACATAAACTTGAATCATTCAATGTCGTTGACCCAACGGGTTTCTTTCCTAGTACTGTTTCAACCAAATTTATTCAATTTGATCGATCAGACTAAAACCAGCGTTACGATTGTTAGAAATCTGACATTACGTGTATGGGTTTTTTGTCATATTTTAACCAGTAATAAGACAAATGAGTGCATAGTAAAATATACTTATATGCATCGGATATGTTCAAATTGTTGGTTCGGATATGTTCAGATTGTTGGTTCGGATATGTTCAAATTGTTGATTCGGATATGTTCAAATTGTTGGTTCGGATATCTTGAAATTGTTGCTTTGTACAAGTGTGGACGCAGATTAATCCGTTTCTAATAATTTAATTTGGTTTAATAAAAAGCATTATAATCAACGTACTGTGTTTTATTTTATCGTATTTTGTGAATGCTGGGGCTTCATCTGCGATAGTGTTACGGATATGGAACGTTCCAAGCAGATATGGCGATGGTTTTTTAATACAACGTTGTTATAAAAATTGCATTGCTCCGAGTTTCGTTTCAAGACTACCCTCACATATTATAAATTAAAAAATAATTAATAAATAAAACACTCAGTATAACATCAAAAAATGGACAGATGTGCTAATAGGGCTAAATTCTTTTGAGCAATAAAACTTAAGCCTTAATTATGATAAATAGTGACAGATAACGTATCTATATACACTAATCCATACCTACTATACTATATGTAATGTGTATAACAAAAATAGCGCTATAAAATTACATTAAAATATTATTATTGCATGTCTTTTGAGACCACGGGCCATAAAAATTATTTTTATTACACTTCAGATACATATTTATTTATTCTTTTCTAGGTTTTTAATACACACACATATATATATATATATATATATATATATATATATATATATATATATCTTAATATATATAAATTACGTGTCATGTTGTTTGTTCGCGATGGACTCCTAAACTACTTGACCGATTTTAATCAAATTTGCACATCGTGTGCAGTTTGATCCGACTTGAAAGATAGGATAGCTTACATTTGCACCCGGTAGGTGGCGCTGGAATGGGGTTCTAAATTTTATTTCTTCAGGGCAGAACAACGTCTGCCGGGACAGCTAGTATATATATATATATATATATATATAATAGATACATATTAAAAAATATAAAAAAGATGACGTCCGTCGGCAGCGGGACCTAAGGGCCAAGCTACCGGTGGTTAAGCCTCCAGGGACAGGAACTTCCTCACAATGCGTGCCGTGCTCAGGAGAGCCGCCTTCTGTATCTGGCGCTTCACCCATTTACCGAGCGAGAGCCTCTCTAGGTATCCGTCGAGGCTCTTCGCTATCAAACCGTTAACAGTCACCACCATCGGTATGATGATCATTAACTCCATATACCACATGGCCGTAATCTCGTGCGCGAGGTCAAGGTATTTCCTTAATTTGTCAGTTTCAGATTTTACGAGATTACAGTCATGTGGGATACTTATATCAATAAGCGTCGTACGTCTCGCAGATCGATCTATTATCACAATGTCAGGGTTATTGGCAACAATAGCCCTGTCTGTGATAATAGATCGATCCCAGTAGAGCGTGCTATGACTATTTTTGAGAACTGTCTCAGGGGTATATTTATAATACCTCAGTCGCTATCAGACCGTATCGAACAGCAAGTTGCTGGTGGATGATCCTGGCTACTAGGTTGTGCCTGTGCAAGTACTCGGAGTTAGCAAGATGAGAATAACAGGAAGTAACATGCCTGTTGGATTCGCCGGGTGGTGACACGCCCGGCATACGTCGAGCGTGCCGTCTTTCAGGATGTACTTCCTGTAGTTGTTAGTCTTGATAACCTCGTCCATAATTGCACAGACAAACCCTTCGGTTTCCGCAAAGAAGTCACCGAAACGTAGCTACTTCAACGACGCCAGCAAGTCTGTCTGGCCCATATAATGCCTGGTAAAACCTGCCGTGCAGCTCCTTGCTCTTCCATATGTCTATCCGCTCTAAGGTACTCAATACCATAGGTCTGAGCCAGTTCTCTTTTGCAAGAGAGAGCGGGGTGAATCCCTTGTCTACTGACACCATATCTCGATGCAAACTGTCGTTAGTTTTCAGGAAGTATTCTCGTAGATTATACACCTCACGCTTGTGTAAGTCTTTAGCATTTAGAAATCCTCGGCCCCCACACTTCCGTGAAATATACAATCTCATCAGCGATGATCGTGGATGGTACATCCGATATGTTGTAAGCATACAACGGACCCTACGATCTAGGGCGTCTAGCTCTGTTTGGGTCCACATTAGTATACCAAAAGAGAAAGCTAAAGGGGGCATGACTCAACTGTTAAAAACAAGAATCTTGTTACCACCCGAGAGAAGACAATTTAATACCTTATTATTATTATAGAAAGCGGTTACCATCGCCTATGAACATTTATAACACCCAAGGTGATACAAATGTGCTGCCGCTCTCTAAAGGGAAACTGGTACCTGATCACTTATCACTGAACACAACTCAAAATTGCAAAATACTCATTAGAGTAGAGGCTTTAGCCTAGACCAGGGTTGGTAGCCACCCAGACAGGCGTATACCCTACCACCAGTGGCGGATTTACAAATTTGCCGCTAGTAGGCTTTTCAATTTTTGCCGCCCCCTACTAACCTTTGAAATGCAATACGCTAGTTTAGTTCACAATCATATTTATTCTGAAATTGCAACTTTATGATTTGTGTTCGTCCTCATTACGTCGGCTTTTTCCCGTTATTAGTATGAATGTGAACTAGGGGACAGTTGTGTCAGTTTCTAGATAATTTTTGCAACCCGCGATTTAGTGAAGAGTATACTGTTGACCTAAAAACAGCAGCATTTATCCGTGCAGGAACGGAGAAAGAATAGAATTTTGCTGCGGCCGGGCGGCCTGTCGTAAAAGGCGACTTAACAATCAGGTGGTAGGGCATTTGCCCGACTGGATGGCTACCACCCCTGGTCTAAAGTATGTCGCCATAACAACCTTGAGTCGTGTTCCGGCATTAGTGACCAGGTTCCAGTCTCCCTTAAGAGAGCAGCAGCGCATTTGTAGTAACTTTGGAGTTGCAAATGTCTGTAGGCGATAGTAACCGCTTTCCATTAAGTGGGCCGTCTGCCTGTCTGCTGATCTCCTGCAATAAAAAAAAAGCATGTACTAATTATAAGGTGAGGAAAGGTAAGCCTTAAATATACTTACATCATATGAACACAGCTCATACAAAATAATGTGTAGTCAGTAAACGTTGTTTTTGTTTAATATTTTTTATTGCACTTACAGTTTAAAAACAATACAATCAATTTCTATTAAATAATTTATAATCTATTAACAATCCGGTTAATGGTGACAATGAAAGCAATTAAGTTTTACATTATCTTTTTGCTAGATTTTAAATTCGCAATATCATTAATTATATCGTCGTATGAAATCTTGTTTATTAGTTCTGACTTTATGCACAAAAGAGATAAGGCGTAAAGCTTTTCTTAACTTAAAGTAAATCGTAGATAGTTTTTTATCCGCTTTAAGCAAGAAAAGCTCCTCTCACCTGAACAATTTGTCACTGGTGTACATAGAGCTTTGCGAAGTTCTATATCCAAGTTTGGATTAATGTTCTCCAAATACTGCTTTCGCAGGAACAGAGATATACTTTTTAATGATCCAGAATCTGGTTTTATCAAAATTCTTTGAGAAGAAAGGTGGCATCGAAAGTGTACGCATTCCTGAACTAAATCAGTTTGTAAATCATTAGGATACATTTTTTCCAACGAAATGGCTTTTCCCGTCAGGGTCGATGGTAACAACTCACTCATTTTGGTTAACTACAAAAAAAACTTCTCTTTAAATCCGTTGTAGCCCTTTTGCCCTTTTTCTAACTCGGACACGAGTCTATCTATGAGGACGAGAAACGTATCAAGCCTGAAAGTTCACTCGCAGTCATTGTAATTACTTCTTCAGATATTTCATCAAATCTTTTTTTCTTGCCGCTTGTCTTTTTCCGATCTCTGTTGTGTATTGTTTTGATACGCTTAATTCCATCGCCTTTTCTTCGAAATAATTGAAATTCTCTCGTTCAACTAAGAAAAACTGAGTGATTCGTAAAGAACGGTAACGGTGATCAAATCTACGGTGGAAGCCTGAATTTAAACATTCACTTTGTTTATTCTTTCCAAAAAAACATTCTACACAACAACCATTACCGCCGTTTCCAGTTTCATCAAATTCAAAAGTATTCCCACCGCTTCTTGTCGCGTCACATTCTTTTCAGTACAATCATCTTTGATTGATTCCAAAGTCTTGATTTCAAAGTCTTAAGACTTTGAAATCAATCAAAGATGATTCTTAAGAACTTCGTGCCAAGAATCTCTCAAACTTTTACACGCGTCCTCTTTCGCTGACCAACGTGTCAGATTCGCTCTCTTCAGGGTTTTGCCTTTCCCGATTTCATTCATTAATTTAAGCCAGCGTTGTGTCGAGCTTACAAAAGAAACGTAAATTTCCTGTAGCATCATGAAAAAGCGACAAGCTTCTGTACACGATTCAGCAGCCGCAGTTGCCACTAAATTCAAAGAATTGGCAGAACAAGGCACGTAAAATGCAAACGGTGCTTGCCTGCAAGCCATTGTACATGCCAGACATGTTCTCGGCATTATCATATGACTGACCACAACAGTCTTCAGTATTTATGCCCAGTGTTTGGAGTTCCTAAATAATGACGTAAAGCATTTCTTCAGCTTTATGTCCCACTGACGGCAAAAACTTGAGAAATCTTTCACACGGTTCACCCGATTCCAAAACGTATCTAATGACAAGGGTAAGTTTATCTACGTGTACTATATCTGGTGTTGAATTTTTGTCCCGTCTCCAATCTGTTTTAAGACTTTATGACCCATCAAGAGAATAAACTCAGCCTCTCCTTTACAACATGGCGATATTGAAACTTATTATAATTTTCTACTAGTTTCATTCCGAATCGCAGAGTTAGTTTATAAATGTCATACAAAGCACCCCACGCTTTTATTATAGTGACATTAATTATCTCACCAGTAATAGTATTTTTATCCGTGCAGGAACGGAAAAAGAATACAATTTCCTGCGGCCGGGCGGACTGTCGTAAGAGGCGACTTAATAATCCACAGCCAGGTGGTAGGGCATTTGCCCGACTGGATGACTACCACCCCTGGTCTAAAGTATGTCGCCATAACAATCTTGAGTTGTGTTCCGGCATTAGTGACCAGGTTCCAGTTTCCTTTAAGAGAGCAGCAGCGCATCTGTAGCAACTTTGCTGTTGCAAATGTCCATAGGCGATGGTAACCGCTTTCCATCAAGTGGGCCGTCTGCCTGTCTGCTGATCTCCTGTAATAAAAAAATATTTCTTATGCTAAGAATTATTTCTTACTTTTTAGCTTGATTATTGCTAAAAGCGTGTTTTTTAGTTTTTTTTAAACTATAATTTATATAGTTTAAAGTAGTACCCATTTAATTAAAAAAAGGGTAAAAGTTATTAAATTTAAATTGTAATTAATATTAAAACGCTATTTAAATATTTTAAAAATTCATGATCTCATAAGTACCTATATTTTACAGTGCGTTTACTTTTATATACGGATTACGGACGTAAGAGTATTCAGGCATTACTAAAATATTTAAATTTTTGTCACTTGTCTTTTATGTATTAGGTTGGGGAAAAAGTTTCTTCGCATTTTATATAAATATCAAAAGGTTTTTTTATAAAGTTTATTTACATTTCACTAAAGTATGTAGGTGCCATTTTGTTGGATAACTTTTTGCCATCTTGTAGGTAGGGACGTGATCCCATTGCTATAAAAATTTTGGGGCTTCTGATCAAAAAACTGCGACAAGTGATTTGGCAGTCCTCTCGTGATGTTAACCTAACACTGCCTAAGGAATTCTGTACAGACCGAAACAGGTGAAAATCTGAAGGTGCAAGGTCAGGACTATAGGGCGGATGCATTAACGCCTGCCAGCCAAACTCTCGTAATTTTTGCTGAGTGGCTAAAGATGTGTGAGGTCTAGCGTTATCATGGTGAAAAACCACACCCCTTCTGTTGATTAATTCCGGCCGCTTTCTCTCAACTTTTTGCTTTAATCTCATCAGTTGTTTGCAGTACAGTTCAGAATCGATGGTCCTGCCTGGCGGTAACAGCTCATAATGAATAATGCCCTTCCAATCCCACCATACACACAGCATCACCTTGTTGCGAGTTAACCCGGGTTTCGCCACAGTCTGTGAAGCCTGACCGGCCTTTGACCACGATCTTTTTCGCACGTTCTTGTCGTACGTGATCCACTTTTCATCACCAGTTATCAGCTTCTTCAAAAAATGGTTCGGTTTCATTACGTCGTAATAAAGAATCACAAATGAGTACACGGTTCATTAGGTTTCTTTCAGTGAGATCATGAGGCACCCAAATATCGAGCTTTTTTGTGTACCCAGTTTTTTTCAAATGCGCCAAAACCGTTTTGTGATCAATTCCCAGTTCTCCAGATACATCGTAACTACTAATATGCCGATCTTACTCCACTTTTTCAAAAATGGCATCAATTTTGTCCGTAACAGGGCGACCAGAGCGACGTGCATCTTTGATATCAAAATTTCCGGATTGAAAACGCTTAAACCAAATTTGCGCTACTCTCACAGATACTGCATTAGGTTCATAAACATCACAATTTTTTTCGCGGCTTGTGTTGCATTTTTACCTTTTTTGTAGTAAAATTTTAAAATGTATCGAATTTCTTCATTAGATTCACTCATTTTAACAATAAGAAAAACAAATGAAAATCACATATTTTCTAATTTGAATTTGGAATGTCTTCTTTAAAATTAAAACTTTTTAATGATACCAAAACCAGCCAGATACAAATGGTACAGCCAAAGAGATCTTATTACAGGTTCATACATACTATATGCGAAAAGACTCTTTCCCCAACCTATTAGTTTAGAGAGAAATGGAGGTCTGTTTAGGAGATAGTGCACAAACAATACAGTTACAATTACAGACTACAAATAGTTTAATTTATATGATTGTGGACTAGTGTTATGAAGCTAAAATGCGACTAAATTTACATAGTCGACGTCATATGTCAAGACCTTTACATAAAAATGATTTCCTGAAACTCAAGGCTGGGGATGCTAACCGTTCTATATTTTTGCCAAGTGCCAATATACATTATAGTTTTTTTTTTATTATTGCAGGAGTTCAGCAGACAGACAGACGGCCCACTTGATGGAAAGCGGTTACCATCGCCTATGGACATTTGCAACACCGAAGGTGCTACAAATGCGCTGCTGCTCTCTTAAGGGAGATGGAACCTGGTCACTAATGCCGGAACACAACACAAGGTTGTTACAGCGGCATACTCTAGACCAGGGGTGGTCGACATCCAGTCGATCAAATACTCTACCACCTGGCTGTGGGTTGTTTAGTCGCCTCTTACGACAGGCCACCGGGCCGCAGGAAATTGTATTCTTTCTCCGTTCCTGCACGGATGAAATATTATATAAAAATTATATAGTACGAACTGTACCATATTTTCATCGTTAATTCAATTGTCGCGCTTTTTGAAGTGAAACTTCTTCAGCGTCGTTGTTATTTGAAACTCAATGAAACGAAAAAGTGACACTAAAAAGAGATAAACACATACATTTATAGGACTGAGCCTGCGAGACAATGAGATAGAATACGTTGTATTTAATCATTTAAACACTATGCTTATACATTATACCTATAGAGTTGGAAACGTTTTGAACTTTTTCGTTAATACTTCAAATTTCGTATTTTAATAACTAATAATAATAATAATAAATAAAAATAAGATATTGTAATTAAAAATAGTTTTAGAAGTAAGTTATTTCATACTTTTTAGTTTTTGAAGTCGATTATTTTAAACGAAGTTTTAAATAAAAGCATAGGTACTCATTATTTATAAAGAAGTCAAAACACCATATCTAAAAAATGTTAAGCATATCTAAGGTCCTCTTTCTGTGATTGTAGTAAATATTTTTTTTTATGAAATTTGAAAGTGAACAATGATTTTAGGTCTCTGATGGGTGGAGGAATATCGTTTCAGCATTTCGTGGCAGCATGTTTAAAGCAACCTCTAAATGCAGCTGTTCTGTGCTTGGCTGTTATTAACGGCTTGGTAACAGATCGAGCGAGCAAGCGCTTGAGTTCCAAGGAACTCCCCTTACCACCTCCAAAAGTATTGGGATCCTCGGTGTCGACATCACGAACGATGGGATGATACAGTTCAGGGGCCATCTTGAAGGCAAGGCAAAACTTGCCTCCAAGAGGCTGGGAGTGCTAAACCGGTCCAAGCAGTACTTCACATCGCGGCAACGCCTTGTGCTTTATAAAACCCAGGTGAGGCCGCATATGGAGTACTGCTCACACCTTTGGGTTGGAGCACCTGCCTACCAACTTAATCCCCTGGACAGTATTCAACGTCGAGCCCTTCGCGTTGTTGATGATCCCATACTCACAGACGGTTTAGATACGCTTGGCCTTAGGAGAGACTTTGCTTCTCTCTGCGTATTCTACCGACTGTATAACGGGGAATGTTCCGAAGAACTGTTTAGAATGGTGCCTTCGTTCTCTTTCTACCATCGCACCGCTCGCCATCGATTGGGAGTTCACCCCCACTTCCTTGAGCCGCTTCGCTCATGTACGCAACGGTTCTGTAGAACGTTTCTCTCGCGTACCGTGGAATGAGCTCCCGGCCGAGGTTTTCCCACAGCGCTACGATATGGAGTTCTTCAAAAAGGGTGTCATAAAATTTCTTCGAGGCCGGCAGCGCGTTGGTGACATCTCTGATGTTGCAAACGTCCATAGGCGACGGTAACCGCTTTCCACCAGGTGGCCCGTCAGCCTGTTTGCTGTACTCCAGCTATAAAAAAAATAAGAAATAAAAAAAGATCGAATAGGAGATTCTGTGTTATCCTTTTATGATCGTCTTCTTTTATTCACTTATTTATTGGCATACGTTTCTAGTTATTGAGGAGAACAGCCTATGGTCCTATTATACTTGCTCAGGAGCATATTAGCCATGTGTTGCGGATTATAAGTACAAGCTAATTCTAGGAAATTTTGTCGATGTTGCCGGGCGGGCACATTTGCATTTGCGAAGTATAAAACGATAACTTGATTGAGAGAGGGGGCAGTTGAGCGACAACTACGATTTAGGCGTGACATGTGTACATTCGGGAATCTAATAGTGACGGACTTTGCGCGTTTTACTGAATTACGACCTTCTGCATTACGTTTGGATTTCTTGCGTTCGGTTATATTTGTACCTGTGTTATACGTGTTTGTATAGTTCTAATAAACTCTATAATAATTCTAACGACATTTTAACTCAAGTACCGCAAACTCGTAACAATAATAAGCAGTAACAACCCTATATGAAAATTAATTAACGTACCTACTCAGTGCAAAACCGAATATTAGCATACAATATAGAACCAAGTTCCAAGTGTTTAGTCAGAATAAGATTACTATAGGATACAGACAGTTCATGCATATTTAGACAAACTTTTAAAAAGGAATTTGACATATTTTATTCTAATTATATTATGGCTGGAACGTATAAAATCATTTCTCATAAGTAAGTATAAATTTAAAAAATAATGGTTTTTAGAATAGTTTAAATTTTTTGGAATTAACGTATTATATTACTCATTAAGAACCGATTTTCATATAAGGCAGAATAAGGCCATAGATATGGAAAAGGTATAGCAGGGTTTCGAAGTAAAAACTGCCCCCGTGGCGGTTTCTACTTTTACTACGAAGATCTTTTTGTTATCAAATACAAAGAATTCACCCAAATTTTCAGCTTTTTATCTTGAGTATTTATTTATCGAGATTTTTTGAAAAACCTATTTTTCGGTTTTTATTTTTTTTTCTCAATAGTAAAATTGTATATTAACTCGTGGCGAATTTTTTTATCAATACTTGGGAGCAATAGGCATGAAAAAATATTCTTGTTGTAATTCCTGGATGAAAACCCGATTTTTTTTTATTAAATAAAACTAAAATATTTTTTATGGAAGCGAAAGTTGGGTATGGAAGAGAGAGCATGAAAGTAGAGTAAGTGTCGGGGTGAAGGTAAGGAAAGGAATGCTCCGGTGGTTCGGGCATGTGGAAAGAATGCATGATGAAAGAATGACTAAACAGATATATATTACAATGCAAAAGTGGACGGATGCAGAAGTCGTGGAAGGCCACGACACATCTTCCATGATCTAATTGATCGTGTTCTAGCAGAAGGTGATGTCAGGAGCCTTAAGAACAGACGAGCGTGCATGACAAGAGCTATGAATGTCAAAGAAGCAAGTGAGGAGTGTAAGAATAAGCCTGAATGGCGCTCTGTTGTTCGTGCCTACCCCGCAAGGGAACTGGCGTGAAGTTATGTATGTATGTATGTAATTTTATAAAACTAAAACACTATAATACTACCCTAATAACTTTTGGCGCTTTCTTTAAAATTCATCCTAATGCCAAAGTGGCGCCACCCTAATCTAATGCATTTCGATGTACACTTCTTCATATACAGAGATGATTCTCCTTACCTCTACCCTCCATACAATAACTTATATATTAAATTTTAAATAATGAACTGGCTAACAAACTAGCCTTCTTTGAGGCTGGCTCTGCCAGAATTTTTGTAAAAATAACTACATCAAAGCGATTCAGTCCCAACGGCCTCATCAGTTCTCTGCCATCTTGATTTTAAACTAAAGTGTAGAATATAATTTTTGTAACTGGTTGTTTGAAGTCTTTTTAAGTATATAATTACAACTTTTTGAGGCCGATATGCGTTGGCAAAGCCTCTTGTATTCCAAGTGTCCGTAGGTGACGGCAATCACTTTCCATCAGGTGGGCCATCAACAAGTTTGCTTGAGGCATTAATATACAGAATTTTGTTTTCTCTACTTTTAGAACGTCAACATCGGAAAGACCTCTATTACCCGAGCAACTGAAATTTTTTGATGATAATGGCTATCTACTAATAAAACAGGTGTTCGATTTGTACACCCTGAATAAATACAGGTGAGGATTCATAAGACTATGCACTAGCTGTGTGCGCGAATTCATTCACTGTACATGCAGAACTTCAAAAATATTTTTTATATTTAAAATATGATAAACTAGAGTTGTCAAACCCTGGTACATGCCTCTAGTTTAAAGTATACATATATACACACATAACTTTACGCCAGTTACCTTGCGGGGTAGGCACGAACCACAGAGCGCCATTCAGGCTTATTCTTACACACCTCACTTGCTTCTTTGACATTCATAACTCTTGTCATGCACGCTCGTCTGTTCTTACTGTCCTTACATCACCTTCTGCTAGTACACGATCAATTTGATCATGGAAGGTGTGTCGTGGCCTTCCACGACTTCTGCATCCATCCACTTTTGCATTGTATATCTGTTTAGTCATTCTTTCCACATTCCCGAACCACCGGAGCATTCCTTTCCTTACCTTCACCCCGACACTCTCTTTCAGACCAACTCTCTTTCTTACTTCGGTATTACGAACGCGGTCCGCGAGCGTCACTCCGCAGATTTTGCGCAGTGCTCGCATCTCGACCGCGTTTACTCTACTTTCAAGCTCTCTCTTCCATATCCAACTCTCGCTTCCATACAGTATAGTTTAGTTTTAGTATTTAATTGTATTTTTCCATTTAATTTTAAATGAAAAAAACATACTATATATTCATATTATATTTTATAGAGTAATTATTCATTCACGTCCTGAAAAAATAATTATTTGTCTGTATGTTTGTCTGTCCACATTTTTTTTTTCATAAATATACATTCCGTTTCACAGAACTCATTTTACACAACTGTGCGAGGGTTCGGTGGGAAATAAACACGTGTCATTTGTTAAAGACCGGTCACTGTACGAGGAGGGTTTAAAAGCTGAATATTATATTAATAAGGTAAGTAATTATAATTAGATTCCTTTATTGAAGTGAAACTTCTATACAATCGTTGTGATTTGAAACGCGATGAAACGAAAAAGCGACATTAAAAAGAGATTGTAAGGATAGTAAAAAATATGGCAACAATGACAGATAAAAATGAGCATGAATGTGCCTTGTCATTATGCTGCGTGCCTATATTAAAAATGGCTCTTGTAAAACTAAATTAATATAATTTTGGATTTAATAAAATACAAACATAAAGTTGTTGTTGTTTATTATTATATACTAGCGGCCCGGCGCGATTTCACCCGCGCTCTGCCCCGCTGCCGAGGTATATAGCGTCATGTTATATAGCCTATGACACTCCCTGTTAACGTAGCTTTCTAACAGTAAAAGAATTTTTAAAATCAGTTTAGTAGATCCAGAGATTACCCCCTACAACGTCACAAACTTACAAACTTTACCTCTTTAAATATTGGTATTATATATAAAACACAAACAGAGATAAACACATAAAATCCAACTTTATTTAATTCGAAATAAAGCACATTTCTCTTTACCCGTTAATATTAATTTTCAATTTAAATAAAACTTAAAAGTTTTCAAATGTATTTTGGCTCTATCTGTATGTACTTAAGACTGCAATTTCTTTACACGTAGATACACATACGTGCGTAAACGTGCATTGAATTTTGAACTTTATGCTAGTTTTTTAAAGCGTATTTTAGATTGAATTATTACGAACTAGCTGTGCCCGCGACGTCGTCCGCGTGGAATTTGTTTTCAAAGCCCCCCCGATTTTGAAACATTTTTCATTGCTGCTCCGCTCCTATTGGTCTTAGCGTGAAGATATATAGGCTATAGCCTTCCTCGATAAATGGGCTATCCAACACTGAAAGAATTTTTCGACTCCGACCAGTAGTTCCTGAGATTAGCGCGTTTAAACAAACTGTTAGGCCATATATATTAGTAATATATATATATATATTCAAATACTATAATTTGATTTTTTTTAATTACATAAATAGTTAAGCTTAGTAAAAGATCAAAAATCAGTGTTGACACACTGGCCCCGTCACATCTTCCAATGACCGAGTCAGGGGCTGGCAACGCTGCCGCTTCAGCTGAGGACGTCAAACGGCGCAAATATGGAGCCTTAGGAAGGGGTTACATATTTGTGCCGTTTGGGGTTGAAACATTAGGCCCGTGGGGTCCGTCGGCAAAGAGTTTCTTTAAAGACATATGTAAGAAACTCTTTGACACTACCCGTGATCAGAAGGCTGGCTCATATTTTGCACAACAAATAAGTATTGCCATACAGCGTGGCAATGCAGCCAGCCTTCTGGGCACGCTCCCCGTTGGCAATGATCTGCTACATAATGTATTTTAGTTTCAATGTCTGAAGAAAGAACAAATAATATTTTAGATACCCCGCAAGGGAACTGGCGTGAAGTTATTTATGTATGTATGTATGTATAAAAATCAAAATAGCTAAGAATAAAGACGTCTATAATAGTATAGAAATGCGAAAATGTGTGTGTGCAGTCCACACTTGTCAACTAAGTATTGTAGATATAAGTATAGCGGGCTAGTATAGCGGAGCGGCGTGCGTCTAATACGTATCGTTCCTGCGGACGACTGTTTTGTATCGGCCGGTGGAATGCCGTGCGAGTGTGCTGTGACGCAATAAGCGCTGTGCCGCGCTGATTTCATTGCAGTCCGGCGAAACAAGACTCATGCCGCGGGTTTGATCGTCCAATTAAATTAATTATATTTTTATCGATTTTGATGTGGTTCCCACATAAGTATATTGTGTATTGTTTCTACAATGACAATATTGTAATTGTGTATTTTTGAAAATGTATACTTGGTGAGCAATAAAGTGTTATCTGTCTATCTATATTCGCCTGTATATTGTATGAAGTTTCACATCTACTGCGTGTGAACTACACACAAATATTTTATTTATATGGAATTATTTGCTTGGGTAAATCTATTTATAAGGATATGGTTTTTTGATGGAATTATAGACACGAAACCTTTGCCTCCGTTTTGTTTCGCCGCGCCATCGCCCCTTCCATTCGTTCATCCGCGGTCTACAACATGTACTCCCAATTATAATATTGTAATTAATCATTTAAAGTAATTAAAAGGTATATCTGAATAAATCTTTTTATTCCCACATTTTTATCATGCAGAAACGCTGTATAAGTGCTACATTCTGTCAAAAAAGTATCGGGAATGGATTATTTGTTTACGGTTCCAAATTCAATGTTTTTTTTTTATTGCAGAAGTTTAGCAGACAGGCAGACGGCCCACTGGATGAAAAGCGGTTACCCTCGCCTATGGACATTTGCAACACCAAAGGTGCTACAAATGCGCTGCTGCTCTCTTAAGGGAGACTGGAACCTGGTCACTATTGCCGGAACACAACTCAAGGTTGTTATGGCGGCATACTCTAGACCAGGGGTGGTAGCCATCCAGTCGGGCAATTGCCCTACCACCTGGCTGTGGGTTTTTTTGTCGCCTCTTACGACAGGCCGCCTGGCCGCAGGAAATTGTATTCTTTCTCCGTTCCTGTACGGATAAAATGTTGGATGTTTTGACGTGATTCGTTTAAATGCAAACATAGATTATTAATCTTTTTTTTTCTTACAATACATTTTTTTACAAATCTTCTTTTTTGCCATTTAATTAAAGACATTAACTTAGAATAAGTCGTGGTAGCGTAATGGCTAGCGCCCGCGTCTCAGACTCAGAGGGCGCGGGTTCGATCCTGGCCGGAACGCATGCACCATTTAGGCACTTTTCTGACCTAATGTGCGTATTGTTACAATTGCCATGTGCTAATAACGGTGAAGGAAAACATCGTGATACAACCTGCACATCGAGATAACCGATGAGTCAAACCTGCCAAGCCGCCTTGGACAAGCGTGGCAGGTACACTGTCCGTTCCCCTGTAGTGGGAGGCCCGAGCCCAGCAGTGGGACATTTATGGGCTGTTATTACTATTACTATTACATTAACTTAGGTTAATGTCCTACAATTTGCAAAAATTGCAATTTTTCTTAATTTTTACAAAATATAGGAATAAGTTGTTAACTTAAACATAGGGATCAAAGTAAGAAGCCAGTCTGGAAGACTGGATTTGGTAAATATTAATTGGATAATTGGTTATAGTTGAAAATGTACTAGATCCACAGACACTTTTAATATTTGTATAAACAACCTAATAAAGTCTTTATGTAAATAAAAAACCACAATATTTTGCAACCGAGTCGCCGAAGACGCACTTGATCAAAATTTTCTGCAATATTACTAGCCTTCGCCTCGAAGGAAACAACAGTTTACAATAAGATAATTTATTTTTAGCTCTTTGGAAAGTACCTCCCAATCTTTTTTTAATTCTATTGCATAGCTTTTATCGCGGGCTTTGAGCGCGGCGACCGAATCAAGAAAGTCCGTAGCGAGAATAAAAGCTAACACCCCCCACTCCGCCACTCCGCCTACCATGTAGCTCGGCCGAGCGTTCGCTTAACGTGTATGTATATCGTACGACTGTACGAAGCTCGCACGGATCGAGACGAGCTGATGCGAAATAAAAAAAAAAAAAAAAAAAAAAAAAAAAAATTAGAATGATCCAATGACTTTTAGAATAATGACATAAACTCTTTTTTAAATACTTATTTTATTTTTTTAATCTCTACTTTTTAGTAATTAATGTGACATTTTTTTAAATTTTATTCAATATTGACCTAATGTAAATTAAATTTACATATTATTTATGTAATTTTTCATATAATTGTATATTTTTTTTTGTAATTAACTATTTGAGCCAATTTTTTATTTTTATTATATAAATTATTTTTTAGTAGAAACTTGATTCATATATGTATTAATTTTGTGTTTTATATTTAAGAATATTAATTATTGTATGTTTCCCAAACAAATTAAATAAAATAAATCGGACGAATACGTAAGCAACTGTTTGTGAGAAAGTTTTTTTTATTTTATTGTAAATAGGTTTGCGTTTGACCACAATCACGTCCAGTGCCGGACGATGATTAGTATATAGGTATATAGGTATTACCGCATGTGCGCCCCGTAAGTATACATGTAGGTATATATGTATACATAGGTGTACTTATGTACAACAGTGAATTTGTTTTCTTAACGGTCACCACGCTCAAAAAGTGTAAATTGAATTAATATCAAGGAAAAAAAAAAAAAAAAAAAAACTGCATAAATAAAAAATAAATAAATAATTATAATCGCATACATACATACATAACTTCACGCCAGTTCCCTTGCGGGGTAGGCACGAACAACAGAGAGCCATAATTGCATAAGTTGATAACAAATGCTATGCAATATCTTTACCGCGGCAATCCCCGAGTGCCGAACGTTTTTTTTTTTTTGCTGAAGCACAGCAGACAGACTGATGGCCCAAATGTGATGAAAAGTGGTTACCGTCGCCTATGGACATTAGGAATACCAAAGGTGCTGTCAATGTGCTGCCGGCCTTAAAGAAGAAACTGGAAGCTGGCCACTGAAGCCGGAACACAACTCAAAGTCGTTATGGCGGCATACTCTAGACCAGGGGTGGTAACCATCCAGTCGGGCAAATGCCCAATCACCTGGCATCTAGCGCTGTTTAAGTCAAAGTCAAAGTAATTTATTTGTTTGAAATATGAACATTTTTGCAGATAATAAAATTACGTTTTAACGGTTTTAAGCGCGGTAATTTTATTTGATTTTGGTTTTTCCGACGTAAATCAAATAAAATTACCGCGCTTAAAACCGTTAAAACGTAGTTTTATTATGTATACAAGTCGCGAAAACTTAAGAAAATATTATTTTTGCAGATGTTAGTACTAAGTGATAAAGTTACATGTTTCGCATTGACAGGCATAATCTTTTTTGCTTTGTAGTTTTGGTTACAAGCCATTGGTAGTCCTTATGACTACATATAGATATTATGATTATATTATTGGTTAAATTATTGGCGCCTGAAAGGCGCTCTGTTGTTCGTGCCTACCCCGCAAGGGAACTGGCGTGAAGTTATGTATGTATGTTATATTATAGTACTATATATACTCACTCATTTATTTATTTCAATGTAATTCTCATAGAGTATAATCTAATCAATTCCTCTCGTTTCAAATCACGTAAACTCACAAACACATTTACGTACAATATATACATATAAATACATAAGTTATGTATGTATGTATGTATTAAATGATTGATTATGTTACTGATTATGAAGCTATTAGAATTACAACAAATAATTAATATACAATTTATTATGTCTCTTTCAGTTATATATTATTCATAAAACAATTTAATTAAGTTAATGTCATGACTAATTTTATATAATTTAGTCAATATATTATATTACGTTCTTATTATCCGTCTGTTTAAAATTATAGCACTGCGCAAAATCTGCGGAGTGACGCTCGCGGACCGCGTTCGTAATACCGAAGTAAGAAAGAGAGTTGGTCTGAAAAAGAGTGTCGGGGTGAAGGTAAGGAAAGGAATGCTCCGGTGGTTCGGGCATGTGGAAAGAATGACTAAACAGATATACAATGCAAAAGTGGATGGATGCAGAAGTCGTGGTAGGCCACGACACACCTTCCATGATCAAATTGATCGTGTACTAACAGAAAGTGATGTTAGGAGCCTTAAGAACAGACGAGCGTGCATGACAGGAGCTATGAATGTCAAAGAAGCAAGTGAGGTGTGTAAGAATACGCCTGAATGGCGCTCTGTTGTTCGTGCCTACCCCGCAAAGGAACTGGCGTGAAGTTATGTATGTATGTATGTTTAAAATTAAAATTATAAAATAAAAAAATGTGTATAAACAATTTAGATAGCGCATTTTCTTTGTCAGCCGCGGCTTATGGATGCCTTCAACAATTTGTTTCGGCCTTACATAGGACCACTTGTTCTATCCCAAATTCAGAATTCATTTCCTTCATCCAGATACAAGATTTATTCTACGATGAGGTATACACGACGTATATAGAAGACCGTCGTCTATTGGACATCATCTCACAGCTTATTGGTGACGAGATAACAGCTATAAATAGCATGATTATCAACAAACCACCTGGAACCATTGAACATAGTTCACACCAGGTAAGCCGACAATTTTTTTTAATGAAACTTCTATATAGACGGAGGAGTATTAGGATTTTTCTGTCACAAAAAGCGTTACGGCCGTGGTGAACGGCGGCATAATTTTAGAGTAGACTGGATGTTTTTTTTTTGTTCCGGATCGAATTCAGTTTTTTTTGTTTGATAAAATAAAATATGTTTAAATAAAAAATGCATTCATTAAAATGTACCTAACCTAACCAAATCATAATTTGCAGTAAATCTGAGAAAAATCGAGATGTGTCCTGGGACACATAGTAGAAGTGTAACTTCAACAGACAAGTGGAAAAACGAATCGCAACAAAATTTTAACTTGAAGTTTTACGGACAGATTGTTAATGTATTTGTCCAATTTGAAAACCTGCCCCTAAAACTTCAAGTTAAAATTTTGTTGCGATTCGTTTTGCCACTTGTCCGTTGCTATTCGTTTTTCCACTTGTACGTTGCGATTCGTTTTTCCACTTGTCCGTTGGAAGTTTTTTTTTAAATAATCCGTAGACACACACATTGTATATTCCCAAGCTAAGCAAATTATGCTTGTGACATGAGTGTAATAGGTTATGTGAAAATATTTAATAAACGTAATGATTATTTGCCACATTGTGACTTTGAGTTGTGACAGTACTTCTGTTTTTCTTAAAATAACTACACTTGATTTATTGAGTAATTAGTGTGTTTTACCATATTAAAAAATAGATTGAACGAAAAAGATGTCTGAAAACCGCAACAAGTATATTACATTTTCTGTCTGATTTTAATGAATTTTCTGCTATATGTTTGGGACCTAAAATCCAATAACAATATGGGTCTATTTTATAGCTTTACTGAATCCAACGCAAAAATAATTATCAAAATCACTTCAGAATCAAAAAAGTTATGACTGAACATACATAAAAAATATTTACACAATGAATTGGGAGCCTCCTCTTTTTTTATCTCTTTCTTTCATTCCTTTTTTTCCAAATGTACCTTAATTTTTTTGGCAGGACCTTATGTACTTCCCAATACGGCCTGCAAACAAAATAATTGGCGTATGGACTGCAATCGACCCAGCAACAATTGACAACGGGTGTCTGTACGTGATACCAGGATCACATAAAGCCGAACTGCTTTATAACCATGTTGATGTAGAATCTGTAAGTACGCTACCTTGACTTATCTATACATATATGTCGGAATTGAGGTAGTTATTGTGGAACATCGCGACAGAAGATCCTTTATCCCTGCAGGAACGGAGAAAGAATATAATTTCCTGCGGCCGGGCGGCACGGCCGTAGTTGGTCGGTACCTTGAAATCACAATGCTCTACCTTAAAAATACCAAAAACTAAGATAAATTATTATTATTACATTGTTTCTTCATAGTTTAAGATAAAAAAATTGTAGCGATAGGTATCTAAACTTTTCCGAAAATACCACAGTTTGTGATTTTCATTTCATATTGTAATTCTTTGTTCTGTGTATAGATGGCATTTGAAGCGCCATCACATGAAGCGATGGGTCTATTATTATGACACTTGTGATAGATTGCAAAATGGGCTATATTGCAATCTATGGTACGAGGAGTCCATTTTTAAACTAAAATAAACATAAACTAGAGTTTGATTATGATTTATTGTAGTTTGGTTAAGTGAAGTGTATGGTAAAGATTAGTCAAAAATCGATACAAATTATTTTTTTACTTCTGCCCAACCTGTAACCAATGCTGCCCTACCTCAAATTCGACTCTAACTACAGCCCTGCCGGGCGGCCTGTCGTAGGAGGCGACAAAAGCACCCGCAGTCAGGTGGTAGAGTGATTGCCCGACTGGTTGGCTACCAACCCTGGTCTAGAGTATGCCGCCATTGACATGGCGGCATACTTTAGACCAGAGGTGGTAGCCATCCAAACGGGCAAATGCCCTACCACATGGCTGTGGCTTGTTTTCTTGCCTCTTACGACAGGCCTCCTGGCTGTAGGAATTAGTATTCTTTCTCCGTTCCTGCAAGGATAAACCTCTTCATTTTCATCCGTGCAGGAACGGAGAAAGAATACAATTTCCTGCGGCCGGGCGGCCTGTCGTAAGAGGCGACAAAACAACCCACAGCCAGGTGGTAGGGCATTTGCCCGACTGGATGGCTACCACCCCTGGTCTAAAGTATGTCGCCATAACAACCTTGAGTTGTGTTCCGGCATTAGTGACCAGGATCCAGTCTCCCTTAAGAGAGCAGCAGCGCATTTGTAGCGTCTTTGGTGTTTCAAATGTCCATAGGCGATGGTAACCGCTTTCCATCAAGTGGGCCGTCTGCCTGTCTGCTGATCTCCTGCAATAAAAAATAAAAATTCTATCTGTCTTTGTATCAAGTAGAATCATTTGTGTAAGACTACTGATTCTATAAATATTTACTACACGTTGGTTATAGTAAAGCCGTGAAACAAACGAAATATTAGGAGTGGCTGCCATACATAATTAACTAAGAGATGAAATGCTTTTTAATGGACTTCTATGGGGTGTTGTTTGTGAAATTTTAATTCATCAATCAGCTTGCGCTCTCTAAGTCCCAGCACCCGGGTGCCACGCATCCCTTGCACCTCCGAGTAAAGACGGTCTTGTTCATATCCAACCTCCAAGTCCAATAATAGTACACTGGCGCGAAATCCTAAAGATAGAACGGCATACAGTATAGGGTTAATATCCAGTGTGGGCAGATGTTGGTGGTAAGTCACTATTTGACAGACACAGAGCAGTATTCTTGGAGGCCAATTACTGCTCGGTACCTAACAAGAGCGAATCAGAAATCAGCTTTTATTTTACACGTAAACTAGCATTTGCCAGCGAAATTCCCTTATGTGTTCCATAACGACAACGTGTTTTTTAGTGAATTCAAACGGCGGCACCAACTTTTTGCTATATTTCGTCTACTTTTTGCTATCTATCTCAAGGAAACGATGACATCTCTCATGATAAAAAAGTATCCTGCGTGTTGGGTATAAGTTAGCTCTGTGTAGAGTTTAATTTAAATCCGTACAGTAGTTTTAGGTGATGCTCTATCAGACACATAGACAGAATAAATCTAAAAATCTGCTGCTCCGGAAAAAATCATGGGGGCTAACCATGATTTTTTTGAATTTGTTGTAACATGTGTCGGCATCCTAATTCTGGGGTCGAGCCCAGATATCTTGCCCATTAGTAGCTGAATTCTTTATCTTACTATTCACTTACCAACGGTTAAATTTTGACATTACTTCTATGGAGCTTATGTCAAATTTTAATCATAGATGCCCATAGTGCAGATGAAAAAGCAAATGAACAATCTGTAAGATATACGATATATAGCATAGGATTCTAGGCGATAATAATTCACTTTTACTTCAATGCTTTCAGAAAAATAAGCTTCTGTTTCACGGTATACAGCGTGAGGAATATATAGCGCCCAAAGAAAAGTGGGTGTATATCGAGATGGAACCTGGTGACACGTTGATCTTCAACCCGTACTTGGTTCACGGATCAGGAGCCAACAACACTCAGGTTCTGTTTTTATTTATTGCTGAATGAAGCACAGCGGACAGGCTAACGGCTCAACTGTGATGAAAAGTGGTTACTATGGAAATTAGCAAGCAATACCAGAAGTACTGCGAATGTGCTGCCGGCCTTGAAGGAGAAACTTAAACATGGCCACTGATGCCGGAACACAACTCAAAGTTGTTAGGGCGGCATACTCTATACCAGTAGGGTTATTCACAAACTTCGGAAACGTTTCTGTGTACGAACGGAAAGCTCCTAAACGAATCAATTTGCAATCCTACGGTACGTGAAAAGAATACATTCGAGAATGTGTTACCGACAGGATTTGTTAATAGCGTTTCACGTTCAGTAGGATTGATTCGCTCGAGAGCTTTCCGTTCTTACACGAAAACGCTTCCAACGTTTGTAAATAACCCTACTGAAGGCTGGTCGAACGAAAACGTTTCCCTGTAAGAACAAAAACGAAAAACAAACGAATCAGTTTGCATTCCTACGGTATGTGAAACGAACACATTCGAGAATGTGTTTCCGACAGGATTTGTTAATAGCGTTTCACGTTCAGTAGGATTGATTCGCTCGAGAGCTTTCCGTTCTTACACGAAAACGCTTCCAACGTTTGTGAATAACCCTACTGAAGGCTGGTCGAACGAAAACGTTTCCCTGTAAGAACAAAAACGAAAAACAAACGAATCAGTTTGCATTCCTACGGTATGTGAAACGAACACATTCGAGAATGTGTTTCCGACAGGATTTGTTAATAGCGTTTCACGTTCTGTAGGTTTGATGATTGATTCGTTCGGGAGCTTTTCGTTCTTACACGGAACGTTTCCGACATTTGTGAATAATCCCACAGGGGTGTTAGCCATCCAGTCGGGCAAAAGCCCTACCACCTGGCTGTGGGTTGTTTTGTCGCCTCTTACGACAGGCCGCCCAACGCAGGAATTAGTATTCTTTATACGTTCCTGTACGGATAATGGATTATTACTTATTTCCAGTATTTCCGAAAAGCTTTGACCTGCCACTACGTGAACAGTATGTGCCATTATGTGGATGTAACTGGCACTTGCCAGGAAGAAATCAAATCTATTGTGGAGGCTGAAATCAAACGGCTCGGGGGAGAACTCTCCTTTATTGTGAGTGCTATGTTTTACTTCATTATCATCCGAGCGTTAAATCCGAGTTGCGTTTAGAACGTCTTTTTTATGCTCGACTTCAGAGTGTAGACCATAGACGCAAGGTCGTGGGGCTAACTGTCTTCTATCGGATACATTTTGGGGAGTGTTGCTTAGAATTGCACGAGCTGATTCCTCCATCTCCATTTTACCATCAGACAACCAGACGCACCAGTTTGCGCTACCGTTGCATGGTGGAAACACCACCAGTCAGAACCAAGCGTTTCGCTTCATCTTATCTGATGCGCACTGCCGAAGAGTGGAATAATTTGCCGGGGTCTGTCTTTCCTGACAAATACAATCTCGAAGTCTTCAAGTCACAAGTTAATAGATATCTTCTGGGTAAGCGTGCTCCATCCTAGACTTGCGTCATCACTCAGCATCAGGTGGAACAGTGGTCAAACGCAAACCTATACTTCTATAAAAAAAAGTCCTGTTATAAAATTGTATCATCGGCACTTCTAATTTGTTTTATTCAATTGTAAATCGATAAAAGTCGATTTGCCCGCAGTCGTAGTAACACGTCCTTATTAAACATTTAGTCGAAAACTGTGTTTCACTTGCGAAATCATCATCCACAAACCTTATCTGCTTCTCTACTTTTTCTTCTCCACTTCACACGATCTTCAGCCTTAGATCATGCCATGCCTTTATGTCTTCAGAATACCCTATATTGAGATCATTGTTACGCATGTCATCTTTCACGACGTTGAGCCAGCATATCGTGGCCCTAGTCCTTCAACCAGGTGGAAGCCACTAAGTATTTGTTCCCTACATGACTTGCTCGTCTCCGTAAAACGTGGCCGTATGCAGAGTCTCTTGCAGTTCGTCTGCTATGTCACGGACTCACGGACATAAAGATTATCGCGGAAACGAGAGTTCTTGATGCGGTCTCTTCGCATGTACTGCATACATTCATCTCCAGCATGTAGCATATTAAACTCCGTGATACGCAGTTCTTGCCGTGGTATGGTTTGCTTCTCAGGATTTAAGATAATTAAGAGAGCAAAAAAAAGGCTAAGAGATTGGCAGTTTGCGTACAACGAAAGGTTATTCAGAAATGACAAACATCTGTTTCCATTATTTGCCTACGGAACCATAAAAATATAATACACTGTACAAAGTACATTTAAAGCTCTACATCTGGAAAAACCTGGTAGTTGCCAGATGCTGTGGTCTTTTGAACACTCAACAAACGTCCGGATTTATTAGAATCCCTATTAATATTATAAATGCAAAAGTAACTCTGTCTGTCTGTCTGTTGCTCTTTCACGCAAACTACTGCACCGGTTTGGCTGAAACTTAATATATATATGTATGTATATATATATATATATATATATATATATATATATATATATATATATATATATATATATATATATATATATATATTCGGTGTCTAGGATGAACATAGGATACTTTTATTTCGAAAAAATGGGATAGTTTCCGGGACAAAATTATATTTGTCTCTCTGTTTATTATGTTTTTACGGAAAAACTATTACAGCGATTTGGCTGAAATTCGATATATATATAATTTTAATAGCGAGGATGGACAAGGGATACTTTTCATCCCGAATGGGAATGGGATAGATTTATGTAAATGTTTTTTTTTGCCATTTTCGTAATTTTGGTTATTGTGGTAATTTTGGCCGTTTTGGTAGTTTTAGTAGTTTTGGTCGGTTATTTAGTTTATGGATAGATAGACGGGGATAGATAAATAAAACTAGAACCGGTTGAAATAGGGGATGAACGTTTGTATGGATGAATATCTTGTCGTTGCGAAGATTTTCATAGTACTATTCCATTGCGATAGTGTAAAAACTTCGTATTCTACTATATCCACAATGTATTTTAGATATTGTCGCGGCGGAATAATATTAGAAAGGATTGGAATATTAAAAAGATAGTTTCGTGCCACGGGCACGCCATTGCAATTAACAACATAAGAAATCAAGCAAACCTACGATTTTGACGACAGCGTCTGGCGAGCTTGATGCTATGATAAAAAATCGAAATGTGTGCTGGGACACATAGTAGAAGTGAAACTTCAACGGACAAGTGGAAAAACGAATGACAACGGACAAGTGGCAAAACGAATCGCCACAAAATTTTAACTTGAAGTGTTACGGGCAGATTATTAATGTACTTGTCCAATTTGAAAACCTGCCCATAAATATTCAAGTTAAAATTGTATTGTTTGTAGTTTCACTTCTACTATATGTCCCAGCACACATTTCGATTTTTCGCAGGTTTACAGCAAATTATGATTTAGTTAGGTTAGGTACATTTAATTAATGCATTTTTTATTTAAGCTTATTTTATTTTATCAAACAAAAAAACTGATTTCTATTCGAAACCAAAAGAAACAACCACAGTCTACTCTAAAATTATCCCACCTCTCATCACGCGATATACCTTCTACACCCTCCACGCGGCCGTAACGCTTTTTGGTGACAGAAAAAATCCTAATACACCCCGTCTATATAAAAGTTTCACTTCGATACCAGAATTGGCATTTATAGTACATAGAAGTTAGATTAAAATTTGTATTTTTTATTTTTCAGGACTTATGGAGAGTGAAAAGCAAAAAAGTGAGAGGTGTTAAATCTAATCTGTAGTAAAAATAACCCTTATTTATATACTATGAATATGTGTGGGAATTTTATTTTATTGTATTTGGGGGGCTAACAGCTATAATCTGAAAAACTAGGGTACATATATGCGAGATGGTGGCTGGCAAGAAAAACAACATTACGAATTTACGAATTGCCGCGATGCACGTGCTTTTATTCTAGTAATTTTAAGATTAACACCGTACAATATTTTAAATAATACTCAGAGCGTCTTTGTATTGCGTCGTGCGTATGTCGTCCATTCGTTATCTATTCTCTTCTTTCACTTGTCATCTCTTTCACACTATGGACTCGTTCAGAAAAATCGCCTTACATTCATCACATCATGCGTTCAAAATACATCATTCCCATTTATATATAAACAAGGAGAAGCCATTGACAAGCCTCCACAGTTGGCAGCAAAAATTCAAAGGAATGTTTAAAATAAGGTTAAAGGGAGAATTATAAACTAAAAATATGTATAATTGTCAAGCAAGAAACTACAGTGTAAACTGCATGTAATCATTAAATCACTTGGCTTTGGTTGGTTTAGCTTGTTTTCCATACAATGATACACTCTATATAGCATTATACCCACTCTCAATAACGACAACAATTAAGTAATAAAAAGTATCTTTTAAGTTAGCAAAACTAATGAAAACTGCGCATCTATGTATGTTCTTTTATCGCTTTATTATCCTAGCCCGTAATAAACTCGACTGCTGGCATCATACATACCGAAATTTGTAGGAAATTACGAAATAGCGAATTTTTTAAGTACTTCCTTTATCGTCAAGATGCCTCAATATCGCAAGATATGAATAAAATAAGCAAGAAAATACAACAAAATTACTGGGGTAGCAAAAGACGTCAAACAAAAATAACAGCCTTCTCTCCATTTAATGACAACTCTCTATAACGTCATGAGATACAGTTCCTTCCGTGTCGTTATATGGAGTTTATACTGTAATTATTATCAGTATGGAAACGCCCACGAAAATCATACATTAATCAAGTCGTCATCGCAAGTTCACACAATATAATCATAATACTATATATGTCTTCATTGACAACTACAAAACATAAATCTTTAAAATTAAGTTGAGACAATAGGCTCGACAATGTGCGCATGCGTCTCGCGGGTTCTGACGTCAGTCGGGGCCCCGGAGACGCACATATGCGCAAGATCTCCCGTAATTCCGCTACAGGGGTCCTCCAGCATCTGGGAAGCGGAGGATCAAACCTCTGTTGACGAAGTGATTTTGCCTCTCCCGGGGCATTCTCAAGCACTGATGCGCAGGACCAGTGTGGGCGTAACTACGTTCTAAGTCTCCGGCTCTTCCTACCATAAGCGCGGGGCACATGGAAGGAAGCGGGTTTTAGTGGAGTATTAGCCCATGGGTTACCTCTTTAATGCCCCTTTCACACGGCAGTCCAGTTCTTTGTAGGATCCCGTGTTCTGCAGGATTTATATGCTAGCGTTCACACGAGCATCCCGCATGCGGGATCCTGCAAAAAACCGATCCGGTCGAATTGTGTCATTCAATTCTGTCACTTGAAACTGAACCCGTCGTTTAATCACACATATATTTCAATAGCAGTGTCCACACGGCTTCCTGCGTGCGATTTTTTGCTGGACACTGTTTTTTGTGGAATAGTGGAGTGGTAGCAGCCCCCGGCCCGCGCCCGCCACGCCACCCAGCGCGTGTGTAGCGCTCGCGCATTGCATTGCAATTCGAGCGTTGTGTCAGAATAGGATGAACCCAGAATCTTCTATATCGCTGTCGACGCCGAGAATACCAATAGAATATTAGGAAAGTATTAACGTCCATTTCACCGGATAATCGGCGTAGGAATGGTCAAAAAACAGGATGCAACTGTGCTCATACGGCAGTCCAGTTTTGCGGGACCAGCTTTTTACTGGATCCTGCAAAACTGGACTGCCATGTGAACACAGCGTCCAGTTTTGCAGGATACAGTAATAAGACGTTCCTACAAAACTGGACTGCCGTGTGAAAGAAGCGTAAGGTACCTAGGGGTACCTTGCTGAGTCTCCACACAAGCCGGCAATCGACTCTGTTATCTGCGCTATCTTCAGTGGATAACTGTCATTGCTTTGGTCTAATTGTCGTTTGATCTTTCAAACGTTTAAAACGCTGAAAATTATGCTGTTTGCCTAGTATCTTGGCCTTTGATAATAACATTTTACTTGTAATGATAAGGTGATCATTTACGAATATTCTTTCAGCTCCAATCGGGCCAATATCGCTAGCTGTGAGGATGTTCTTGCGTAAATGAACTGCGCCGAAGAAGTCTTCTTTCTCATATGTGTTAGTAAATGAAACTGATATTGTTTACACCTGGTTGTGATGAGTAGGCACTCTATGAATGAAATTGATTTTATGCTTATCAATAGGGTAAGATATATTAAATCCGATCTTGGCTATTATATCGAAGAGATTATCTCTCTCTCTCTCTCTCTCTCTCTCTCTCTCTCTCTCTCTCTCTCTCTCTCTCTCTCTCTCTGTCGCACGCCTTTGATTTCCAAATAATTGCTTCGTAACCACTGTTCCGATATTTGTTGGTCAGCTTCCAGTTTAGTGATAATTTTTCTCAACACCAAGATGTCATCTTGAGCCTTCTCAATTTTGACTATTCTCTCATCTAGGCTACGTTCCATTAGAGACTCACAACAACCACGTTCAAGATCTCGATTTTTCCCGTTCCACTTGCTTGCTAGCGTTTCAATCGTAAACCCAAGTGGAACGGTTATTCGACCCACCTCTTGACGTGGGTCGTTGTGTGATCGAAAATGATGATGTCATTAATGACGTTTTCACCACGACCACAACGACAGCGGTCGCCTTGTGGAACGGCTACCGGAGCATTTTAGGCGTTGTGAGCTACTAATGGAACGCGTTGCTAGAGTCTGTACCTTAATTGGGAACTCCAAGACTAAAGATTTGAAGTCGCTTAGTTTGTTGAGAAGCATTTGCACCTCGGACCACAGATATACCAACGGAGCCAGTTTAAGGTTGATATGCATCAACTCATGCCTAATTGAGTCGAGAGATACTGAAGGAGAATTAGTTGGAGTGGAGCTTATGCTACCATGAGCACCAGCATTTTAGAATTGGCACATCTCCGAGTGGCTTGGTGATCACCAAGTTTGCTTTTTTCGGTTATACCGAAACACGAGAATTCAAAATATGCGTGATAACATAGTATTTAGCGTAACGATATTTCATTCAAATACATTTTCTATTCTATTCGTTTAGCGCCAATGCCACTTGTCTACAGGGAGAGTGGTGATGCGTTATAGGATAATAGGAATAAATATGGAACACTCACTTGTTTGTTGGGTTTGCTGGTTCGTTTTTGAATTTAATATTTTTTGTTACACGTTAATACCTATATACTTAGAAAGAAAGAAAGAAAGAAAAATATTTATTTCTAAAAATGCGACACTTTAACAGTGATTTATAATAATAATAATAGCATTGAAATTGTGTGCCGCAATTCGCGAAATGAGGTTGGCACTCAGTTTTTTGCTGTGCCGAAACATAGTCCGACACAGCACTGATTTTCAGTGCCCACCTCCTTAATCACAAAGACAAGTGACCCACGGTAAAAGCAAGTTAAATAAAATTATATTATAATCAACATATAAGAAAAAACAAAACAAAAAATAAGTACCTAAAAAATTAAAGCAACCTAAATAGAGTCCTTATTATATACACATGTTACATATGAAACAAACAAAAGTACAATGATCAAATCAAATTCAAGCCAATTAACATCATATTTTGACATACTTCAAGCGGTAGCATTGCAAGACGGGTGACACTTGACAGCTACGGAAGCGCAGCGCCATAGAGTATGTTTCTTCTTATTGTGCGTCTCGTGCGCGCGAGTGTTGTGGCGGATAGGACAGACAGGGAGAGAGGACTATGGGAGGATATTATTATTTTTTCTTTTTGCGATTATATGTATATGGTGCCAACAGACAGTTTTACTATTTTCTGAGAAAAATGTTCAAATACACTGACAGAGGGACAGACGAACATTACTATTGTGTAACGGTACCAATTTTATGAAAATTGCAACGGCCTCATTTATCTTACAAAATAAGTCTGGATTAAATTTTATTTAAATTGTGTCTGTAGATGATTAATAAATATAAAATATTTTCTACTGTATTACCTAAATTCAGATGTGGCTAAGTTGTCTAAGGCTTGGTTCCTATATTTTACCGACCGTTCATTTACCTTAATATTTTGTTGCGATTCGTTTTGCGACTTATCCGTTGCCATTCGTTTTTCCACTAGTCCGTTGAAGTTTCACTTCTACCATGTTTCCCAGCAAACATTTTGATTTTTTTACAAGCTTTTATTTATCTGGATGTACCTGTGTATGTATGTAAGTTCGGGTGGAATCTTGCAAGTTAAATTTGACCAACTTCTCGGATTCCGATTGTGCTGAAACTTTGCACGCATATGAATATCGCGTGACAATGCAATAATATGGTACCATGGAGCTGATCTGATGATGGAGTCGGAAGCTGGCTATAGGAACTCCTGTACTAAACAAGATAGACCCGTCGTGTTTGGGCTCGTTTTACTTGTCTTGGCTAGCACTCCCGCTGCTACATGATATCCAGGATCTCAAAAGCTTGTATCTAAAAACCTTTTTAAAAACGCTTATTTTCTTTCTTAGGATAGATATTTTTTTCATAATACTCATTAATTCATTTTTATTTATTACCTACATTGTTCTGTTGCTTTTGCTTTATATTTTAATCTTTGGTACTTATATGCTTTATAATAAATTTTTTTTTTATGTTTAGCACGGGTCGCATGCCATATGTGATTTAGGAGGTGGGCACTGAAAATCAGCGCTGTGTCGGACTACGATTCGGCACAGCAAAATGCTGAGTGCCAAACCTCATTTCCAAAATGCGGCATACAATTTCTGTGTAATTATATCTATACTCTGTTATAATATTTTCTTAAGTTTTCGCGACTTGTATACATAATAAAACTACGTTTTAACAATTTTAAGCGCGGTAATATTATTTGATTTTGGTTTTTCCGACGTTTCGGCCACCTTTCAGTGGCCGTGATCACGGAAGACGAGGATGTCAAGTGTCAACGAGTATTGTCAAATTGATCACGGCCACTGAAAAGTGGCCGAAACGTCGGAAAAACCAAAATCAAATAAAATTACCGCGCTTAAAACCGTTAAAACGTAGTTTTATTATGTATACTCTATTATGTTATGTAAATCATCCAAATTTAACTTCTTATTTGACATCTTACAATATATGACATAATGCATGATGTGACCACCTATAATAGGGAGTATATTTAGCATGAGCATTGTTTAGATTTAAGACGGATGTATATGATGTATCTCCTGTTGATGGTCCATAATAAATAAATAAATGTTAGTACTATTTTGTGTTGTGTGTCGCTATTAGAAATAAAATAAAAAACTTTCTTTCTATAAAGAGTTCTTTGAATTGAAGATTTTTTATTTAAACACTCATGAAACAATCTAGTTTCGCAAACAACTGCTGTGGTACATAGTATTGTGTTGCAAAGAAATTATACAAACATATTTGTTTTTCCGCTTTAAACATATATGGATGAACAAACAAACTATTACACAATTTACGCCCCACAACTAAATACAGAATAAACACACCTGTACATACGTTTTGTTTCTACAATAACTCTTTTACCGTCCAGGCTGTGCGTCTTTGGAATGAGCTACGTATTGCTATAAGACAAGCCAAATCCTTACAGTTTTAAAAATCAGGTTCAGAAGCATTACTTCTCTAATCATTCTTAACACTGTTTTATATATGTATGTATGTTTGCAATATCATATGTTTATATATTTGTGGCGTTCCGCCTCTATTAGTTATTTTTACTTATATAAAGATATTTTTAAGATTGGCAACATTGCCAAAAATTCACTCTCTGTATCCCTCGCACGGATAGTCGCTAACTACCAAAGTTAAAACTGACATTGTATTGATATAAAATATAAATGTGCCACTTGTACCGTATAACTTGGAGAGCAGTAGAAGCCTGATCAAGGAAGCTCAGTGTTCTTTATTCATCGCCCTTACACTCGGAAGAAACACGAAACTGCGGGAGACTAATCGCCAAATATTTATATTCTTTTTGTACTTATATGTATTGTGTATACTTATCATTTATCATTATTTATAAACTGCATCACCGTCAGTATTAAAAATTCATTAATCCCTGCCAAGGGTTGCCTGCAAGAGATCGCTTTTTAGCGATAAAGCCGCCCGTTGTACATCTCTTGTATATTTCATTGTCAGTATTTGTTGGAAAATCTTTTAAGTAAAAAGATTGTGCTCTCAGTTAGACATTTTTTATTGAAGTGAGTTTAAAAAATGCATGCCACGTAATAATGAAATGTTTGTCTATGACATTAAAATAAATGAGGTTTTACAAAAGTTTATCTATGTTTTCGTGTACAATAAAGTGTTGTCTATCTATCTATAGATAGACAACACTTTATTATACCCCTGGAATGCCGGTCATTTTTTCGTAAGATGAGGTAAACAAAAAGAATTTAAAATATTTTTTATAAAATAATAATCAAAAATGCTTTCGTCGCGACGATGGCAAGAGACCCGATCATGCATGCAAAAACACTATTATTTTATGCTTGTCTATTTATTATGATTTTATGTGCATGTAAGGTTTTGTAATTTTTTTTTTACGTACATGTAAGGTTTTGTACTCACGGACTGATATGGACGCTAGTCCAAATGTTCTTAAAATAAATAAATAAAAAAAAAAAAAAAAAAAAGAGACCCGATAGTATGTCATTGGTGCCCTGGAAGATGAGTCGCCACTTAGTATGGGACGTGTCTTGCGTCGATACTTTGGCATTGTCCCATCTTCCAGCCACTAGCATATCTGCCGGTACAGCTACTGCACAACAGGAGGCCCTAAAACGCCGCGAATACTCAGCCATCGGAAATGTCTGCATATTTGGGGCGTTTTCATCAGCTGGGCCGTCTGCCTATCTGCTGAACTCGTGCAATGGAAATAAAAATATATTTTTATTTCCATTGCATTTAAATGATTACAATTGGAAATATTTTAAAGTTTTTCGTTGATAGTTCAAATTTTGTGCTTTAAAGCTTAATTATATTACAGCCGAATCACTCAAGCGGAGCAAATATGCAACCCTCTGTGAGAGTTGTATGTTTGTGCCGTTTGCTGTCGAGACGCTTGGACCCTGGGGTCCTGAGGCCATGAGCCTCTACCAAAATTTATCGAAACGACTCATTGACTCTTCGGGTGATCAGAGGGCTGGTGCTTACCTCGGCCAACGGATCAGTATGGCGATCCAGCGAGGAAACGTAGCCAGCCTTCTGGGCACCTTACCCATAGAAGACGGTGATCTGGGCTCAGTATTCTACTTATAGTCTTGAGGGACTATGAGTAGAATACAATACAAATAAGTTAAGTTTTCTTACATTGTATTCGATTATATGTAATTTTATTATATTACTTACATTTTGAAATATACCCTCACGAAGTTTAGGACCTCTCCCCCTTAATGCGTGCGTAAGACGTTGAGCCAACAGTTAGTGGGTGGTTTTATGGCCGATTTATATATCTTACTATTCATTGACTTGCTGTCCATCGGTTGAAATTTCGAGATTACTTTTATGCTTATGGATTATGTCAGATTTTATCTAATAATAAGGCAAATGAAGGTCGGTAAGATATAGGAACCAGCTATTAATGAATCCTCACCTGTATTTGTCCAGGGTGTTCAAATCTAATAGGTGTTTTATTATTAGATAGCCATTATCCTCAAAAAATTTCAGCTGCTCCGGTGAGAGAGGTTTGTCTAGTGATGACGTTCTAAAAGTAGAGAACAAACAATTGGATAATGTATTGCCTCAAGCAAACTTCCTACCTGATGGAAATTGGTTACCATTGCCTATAGGCGTTTGCGACAGCAGGGGCGTAGGCAACGCGTTGCCAGCCTTTAGGACAGGAGGCACGTGATAGGTATAAATAAATATTAGAGGTTATGCAGTTACTTACATATATTTTATTTATTTATAAACATATAAGTATGTAAAATATTATATAAGTAAGAATTATACTTATTAGACATATATAAATACACTTATTGATATCACATACATAAATATATACATACATATATATACATATACATAAATGTCTTATTGCTAAGAAGGGTCGGGGTGAAGGTAAGGAAAGGAATGCTCCGGTGGTTCGGGCATGTGGAAAGAATGCATGATGACAAGAATGAATAAACAGATATACAATGCAAAAGTGGATGGATGCAGAAGTCGTGGAAGGCCACGACACACCTTCCACGATCAAATTGATCGTGTACTAGCAGAAGGTGATGTCAGGAGCCTTAAGAATAAACGAGCGTGCATGACAAGAGTTGTGAATGTCAAAGAAGCAAGTGAGGTGTGTAAGAATAAGCCTAAAATGGCGCTCTGTTGTTCGTGCCTACCCCGCAAGGGAACTGGCGTGAAGTTATGTATGTATAGATATACGTAAAAATATCAAATATCACTATGTTGTAGGTAATGCTTTTTTGTCATGTTCTTAAATATTGTTAGTGATTTAGCTTGTGTAACAGTTTAAATGTAATGTAAAACTTAATTTAATTTTTAATTGATTAAAATAAACATACATACATACATACATACATAACTTCACGCCAGTTCCCTTGAGGGGTAGGCAGGAACAACAGAGCGCCATTTAGGCTTATTCTTACACACCTCACTTGCCTCTTTGACAAATAAACACATTTAATTAAAATAAACACATTTAATTAAATTTTATTTAACTACAAATAAACAAATTAGGTTAAATTTTATTTAATTAAAACTATTCTAAAAACCATTTGATTTTTAATATTATACTTGCTTATGACAAATCACTTTGTACGTTCCAGCCACAATTAGATTGATTTTTAAAAATTGTCCTATTTGGCCGAAATTTCTGCATACGAATGTAGCCTTATGCAAACTAAAAGGAACTTTTGGACGTTGTGTATTGTATGCTAAATTGTTTGTGTGGTACAGTAATTAGATTGAGTACAGTAATTAGATTGAGTACTTGCTTGCACGAGTACAAAAAACAGTACTGCCACTTAATAAATGTTACGTTTATAAAATAAAGAAACGTCAAAAAAGGAAATTGAAATATTGGCAATGACAGACACTGAGATTAACAATAAAAAATAATATGAAGCGAGTGCCTCGTGTAGGGTGGGGGAGCGAGATGGAATGCTCCTTCGTCTCAAAGGAAGATCTTTCAGCGAGGCCATCTTTATTCTTCGCAGATCTAGACCTGTCTATTTATTTTTTTATTGGACTTGAATTTATGTTGTTGGTCCCAATTAACGGTTTTAAGCAAGGTCATTTATTTAATTTTTATTATTCCGAGGTAAATTAGATTAGGTTCCCATAGAGTAAATAATAACCACAAAAAAAATTAAACTAAATAATTAAAACGAACAAGTTGGCGGAAGGCTGAATAATACTTTGACAATAATCATTGACACTTAACATCTTTGTCTTCCGGGATCACGGCTACCAAAAAGTAGCCGAAAAGTCGGAATAATTAAAAATAAATAAATTACCGTGCTTAAAACTGTTAAAACGTAAAATTCAAAAGTTTTTCTTCAAAATAAGTTCCACCGGAGAACACATTTTGAAGGTCGTACATATAAGTTAAAATTTAATTTTACATCCTATTCTATGTACACCGCTTCGCAACGTGTTATTGCAATTAAGGACAAGAAGCGGCAAGAAACTCCCCAGCAACAGACGGTTTATACAATAAATGTTTACTCTATTTTATTCAACACGTCTAGCTAAATATTGTTTTTCTTTATATTTCTAAGGCCGGGGTTCCACCAAAGCGGAGACGAGATGAGCGGAAAGGAGATGTTTTTTAAACAACTAATAGAATTGCGTTATTGAGAGATCTCCTCTTCGCTTAGCTTCAGTGGAGATCGCTGTGCGGAGATATGTAATATTTGTATGGCGCGATGGAAGCGAAGATGTGAGCGGCGTGCAGTGATCGATGTCACTTCCCCCCCCCCCCCCCCTGATTACTGACTGACTGTAGTTCTTCTTCTTCAAGTAAAAGAAGATAATTTCTTTGTAATAATAGCGACATCGTCAACCTTTCGTGTCAGAATGCGTACTGAGCACTCAATGCCTCGCACACCCGCAAGGCTAGCTAGCACACATCTCTGCTACACTACGTATTTCTGCACAGCTTCGGTGGATTCACCCGAGTTGAAAAACATCTCTTCTCGCACAGCACACAGCACACCGCACACATCTCCGCTTTGGTGGAGTCCCGGCCTTAAAATCTCAAGTTCTTTTTTTTATAACTTTTATACAGAAGTATGTTACAGAGTTACTTTTCGAAAAATTAATGGAGTTGTAGCATACAGACTCAATAAGAGAAAGACACAATAAAAGGAAAGACAAATTATACTATATGTCTTTCAAGACCACGGGCCATAAAATGGCCCGGACTTTTGGGGGGCTTGCGTGGGGCCATGGGAAGGCCAACACGTAGAGGCCCCTTGACAAATTTAATGTAAATGTGGCGTGACACTGACCGGCGATTATCCCTGTCCACACCATATAGTAATGCACCCAAGGACAAGCCCCGTCCAGTGTAGGACCATTGTGAGAAATGAGGACAAAAAGTACCGGGCTATTGTGGTGAACTTCTAATGGTACTAGGGGTCTGGGAATATGGGGACTATGGCGTCTGCCCGTCGCAATGTTCAGGGAACATGGAAAAATGGGCAGACGGTGACTCGCCACTCCCTGCATGGGCCCCAAAAAATGCCATAAAGACAGGGGCAACATGGGTGTGAGTGGCTAAGGGGTATCGAGAGGTGGGCTGCAGGTTCACCGAAGCTACTTCTGACATGATGCCATTTATCACTTCCACCCCTGGAGCTTGAGTCTTAGCTCTAGCGATCTCCACCCCGTGCCGGCTGGCTAAGGCAAGCACGGAGGTGGGGGCCTTGCCTTGGCCCCCGGAGTCAGGTACGAGGTGTCGCTACTCATCTAAGGCTTCGCCACAAAGCCCCCCTGCGGGAATAGTTATAATATGGCACTCTGTTGTTCGTGCCTACCCCGCGAGGGAACTGGCGTGAAGTTATGTATGTATGTATGTATGTATAGTTATAATAATGACATGACGTACTAAAATTTTATGCTGCATCATATCTCCATAAATTCCTTACAGGCTTAGCAATATAAAAAGGTTATACAAAATGTAGTATAAGAGATTGGAGCGAGCTGCGATGTAAATGAAGTTTTGACATTTAAGTATTCTTCAATAGTGTAGTATCCTTTTTTTAGCAAGATACTTTTTAGTTTGGTTTTTAATTTAGTGAATAGTTTGATTATGTAGACTAGTCGGGAAAACTTAAGAAAATCTTACTAATTATGTAGCAATCAATTTATATGTAACGTAGCGTATTTCAGATGTGATGTATTACATTTGAAAATATAAATGACCAAAACAAATATAATGGTTTTTAAAAACGAATTCACAAAAAAGACAGATCATTAAATTATAAAAGACTAGCTGTGCCGGCAGACGTCCTGCCATGAAAAAATAAAAATCTAGGCCCCGATTCTAGTGCCACCTACCGGTTCCAATTGTGAATCTAAACCATCCGGAGACCCACCCAAACACACACAAAAAGTTTAATCAAAATCGGTATAGTCGTTCTAAAGTTATCTGCGTACATACATTTCTACGATTCATTTTTATATATAAGATTACAAGTACAATCAGTATCGAATACATTTTTTTAAGAATTCACATAAATAGTAACATAAATTAGAAATATCATTTACAAAATCTAAGGTCAAAACTTAACAATAAAATAAAAAAAACTTCGTTTAAAAAAACCGACTTCAAAAACTAAAAAGTATAAAATAACTTATTTATAAAGCTATTATTATTAATATATATTATCTAAGAAAGAAGCAAGTGAGGTGTGTAAGAATAAGCCTAAATGGTGCTTTGTTGGTCGTGCCTACCCCGCAAGGGAACTGGCGTGAAGTTATGTATGTATGTATATTATCTAAAACATCTTAAAGTCGGTGCTTAGTAATTTTCAAAAAAATATAGTAACTTTTACTTTGCACCGACTTCAAGATGTTTTAGATAATATATATTAATAATAATAGCTTTAGAAATAAGTTATTTTGTACTTTTTAGTTTTTGAAGTTGGTTTTTTTAAACGAAGTTTTTTTATTTTATTTGTTACGTTTTAGTGTCTAGCTATGTATGGGTAGACCTACGAAAGGTGCCGCGCTCCTTAAAAAATATAGGTCCCAAGAAACGGGAACAAAAAAATGTTCGTAAAATGAAACTATTCTCCCAAACTATGTTAAATTTTTAGGAGACCAAATGGCAACTATTCCGCATCAAACTAAACAAGAATCACGTAAATCGGATCATAAACCTCAGCGTAATCGGTGTACATATGGAACGGAATGGAAATTTTTTCATAAAATGAAAACTACCGGGCCAAACTATGTCAAATTTTTAGGGGACCAAAAGGCAACTATTCCGCGTCGAACAAAAAAGAATCATGTAAATCGGATCATAAATCTCGGAGTAATCTGTGAACATACATTAAAAAAAAAGATCCCGACGAATTGAGAGCCTCCTCCTTTTTTGAAGTCGGTTAAAAACAAAGCACATACTTTGCGAATACTGCCTAAGATTGCTGGTATGTCTACTATAATTAGGTACCGCTTATAATGAAAATTTCATCTCAATTTTGCAATAAAGGATTCAATTTTGAGGTAACTTCAAATTATGTGTAAATCACAAAAAATGCATTAAGGCAATATTCAATATTCAATTTAAAACGAATTGCCAGTTGTAAACCATATTTTTTAAACTAAACACTGACTGTGCCCTGTTTATACATTCATAAAGTAATAATGTTTGTTAGAAGTAATAATATGAGACTCTTTAATACATATAATAGTAATCGCCATAGAAACAAAATACGCTGTCCACCTAATAATATGTTCTGCTTTAACAGTGACAGTAACAGTAAGTCGTGGAAGGCCACGACACACCTTCCATGATCAAATTGATCGTGTACTAGCGGAGGGTGATGTCAGGAGCCTTAAGAACAGACGAGTGTGCATGACAAGAGTTATGAATGTCAAAGAAGCAAGTGAGGTATGTAAGAATGGGCCTAAATGGCGCTCTGTTGTTCGTGCCTACCCCGCAAGGGAACTGGCGTGAAGTTATGTATGTATGTATGTATGTTTAAGAGTAACTAAAATTGCTTTGGAAGCGATGGTAGATTTATCACTTTCAATGAGTAATTTGTAAAATATCATATTAAATACATTCATTTTCAGTACTGCATATCTGAATAACAGCATGTTTTGTATGGCAGCGAAAATTTACAATCATCTTCCGAATAAGAATGATCTTACCATGCAATGCCAATATCTTGTATTTAGTTCGAAATTGTATTTGATAAAAAACGGCGCGTAAATAATCCTCTTATATTAAATACTCTATCACTTTTGAGAGCATAATCCGAAACATTTGGCCAGGTGGTAGAGTATTTGCTCGACTGGATGGCGACCACCCCTGGGCCTTTACTCTCCAAGTTAATCTCAATACCAATACAAGACCAATTCAATCCCAATGTCAATTTTGAAGTGACGTGATTCGGTACTACTGAAGCAACATTGGATTAAAATTAAGATTAGATTGCGATTGTTTAGGACGCGTGAAGTTAGTTCCATAAAGCGTCGCATTGGTGTTGGTCAACACATCAAAATAATTCGCTAGTAAGACTTTAAAATAGTTAATCTTTTAAATAACACGAGTAATAAATTGATATATTAGTAAAGATTGTTTGACTGATTATTTGTAGCATTTTAAATTAAAATCTGAAAAACAACATTGTTTAAATCATAAATACATTCATGACTTTGACTGTATGTGTTGTGGCCGTTGTCTACACTATCATAATACTCAAAGTTCTCTCAGTTCTCTGTCGAATTTCCAAATGTAAGTGGAATTAGATTTTCAGAGATATATTGTGTGCCAGCCGTGATTTAAGACAGTTATACAAGTGGAATCCTACTGTAATAAAGGATATTGTATCAATTATCTAATAAGTCGTAAGTACAAACTCAATCCGTTTTAATATATTAAAGTAATACTAATATCGTACTTCAAAGCAGCTGTTAGTTGTTTGTGTTTCTTTCTTATTTTGCCGATATTATTGTTTATTTGTCACTTGATGAGAGTACAATACTGCTGAATGCCAAACATAAATAACAACCCATCGTTCACAGAACCCAATTAAGTGTGCATAATTGAAGTGTTTTGTGATAAATATTTAGGTCGTAACAAAAAAATACGCTTTAGTATTTTTTACTGAACTTTTGATTTGTATTAACCAATAAGTTAACCAACTAAGATTCTACATTATTGTTTTTTATATTTTAGATACACCAGCAACCACTCCGCTTCGAGGCACAAGACCACAATCCTGGCGATGTTACCCTTCAACCCCTTGCAGATATTTAGATAAAGATAATGTGCTGCAATTTGTGAAAACAGAAGATGAAGCAGTTTGCACAGGAATTTCTACAAATGTCTGAAAATCTGGGCATTGTAGAAAATGCTCTCGTATTAATCTCCAATACCATTTTGGAAATTGCCAGGAAAATGCCAGAGCCTTGATAATTGCTAATTAAATATATTTTTTATCTTAAATAACTCTATATATTGTTTCATTATAATTATTTAAAAATAGGTAGTTTAATTTATACTTTAATAAAAATATGAATGTCAAAGAGGCAAGTGAGGTGTGTAAGAATAAGCCTAAATGGCACTCTGTTGTTCGTGCCTACCCCGCAAGGGAACTGGCGTGAAGTTATGTATGTATGTATGTAATAAAAATACAAATAATTGAATTATCTCAATTATAATATAATGTTCAGGACGTGTTAAATTTAATTGTATACAAGTAGTTAAAGTTTAGTAGCATAATCCCCTCTGTCTACCCCGTAAGGGACATGACAATATAAATAGGTGATTAGAGTAATAGTTTTGAAATTGAAAAATATTTTTGTTTTATCGTATAACATAATCTCTGGAATTGTTGAATCCATTCAAAAAGTTCTTTATTAGGGTAAAAACTAGTTACTATAATAAAACTACATTTTAATTTAAGCGCGGTATTTTATTTCTTTATTAATTCTAAAACATATATAATATTAAAGTAAACACTTACAAACCAGGATAAGTACTGTATTAAATACAAAGAATGTTTTGTTTCATTAGATAAACTACAATGTGGGCTTTGTGTTCGTACTTCATACACAAGGACAACAAACCTACTTGGCGGTATATCACTTCACTTCGGAGTTGACAAAAAGGGTTTTATGTTTCATATACTTCCTCAAATAAGTCCTAGCTCACTCTATAATTCGCTATAAATTCGTCTTCAATCATTGAAAATACGCTATTTGTATAACGCATTATACGAGGCTCATTTCTTCTTTCTTGTAGTTTTTATTGTGCATTTTACGTAAAATGTGCGATATTAGTACTAATTTAGCCATATTAGGAACTTATTATTTATTAAAAACCACTTAAAACGCAAAACAATTTCTAAAAAGTTACACTTTTGTTATTGGAAAAATCACAATAGTCAACACAATATTGTCGCAATACACAGCTGTCAAAATCAACTCGAGAGTAGCGATAAGATCCCGATTCCGATTTCGTTTAGTTCTCCAAATTGACACGCAATCTCAAATCAATTTGGCGCTAGTGTTGAAATCAAGAGTAAGAAACGTTCAAATTTCAATCCCGATCTGTCGGAATTAGATTCGAGGGTAGAGCGGCAGGTCTAGAGTATGCCGCCATAACAATCTTGTATTGTGTTCGGGCATTAGTGACCAGGTTCCAGTCTCCTTTAAGAGAGCAGCAGCGCATTTGTAGCACCTTTGGTGTTGCAAATGTCCATAGGCGATGGTAACCGCTCTCCACTAAGTGGGCCGTCTGCTTGTCTGCTGAACTCCTGCAATAAAAAATAAATAAAAAAAACACATAAGAAATGACCAACAATTTCGAAGAGAGATTTCAACTTAAGAATAGAGAAATAAACAATGTAATTGTAAGTATAAGATTAATATGGAAGTTATAATGATATTATATTTAAATTCATCTATAAACATTTTCTAATAATTTCTTAGATATAATCTAAAAATAAACTATATATACAAACTAAAATTAAAGTATAAAATGTATTTAGTTAAATTCAATTGTATTAAAGTCCACAATACAAACCAAATCCGTTAAACTCGTCGCCAGTATTATGTTCGGAAGTAAAGACCGTATTAGTTTCACAATTTTAATGACCGACTGACAACTTATGTGACAACTTCTAAATATATATTAAAGTAATGAAACCTTTAGAGACAAACAGCATATGTAAACATTCATTATACCGGTTGACATTCATTATACAGGTGACATTCATTATACAGGTGACATTCATTATACAGGTGACATCCATTATACAGGTGACATCCATTATTCAGGTTGCAAAAGCAATAGTTTTGTTTAATATTGTTAATTTCCTTTTTTATAATAGTATTAATTTTATTAAACTGTACTATGTATGTTTAGGTTTAAAATATTTTTTCTGTATAAATAACTAGCTGTGCCCGCGACGTCGTCCGCGTGGAATTTGCTTTGAAAACTCCGCTCCTATTGGTCTTAGCGTGATGATATATAGCCTATAGCCTTCCTCGATAAATGTACTATTCAACACTGCAAGAATTTTTCAAATCAGACCAGCGGTCCCTGAGATTAACGCGTTTAATCAAAACAAACAAACTCTTCAGCTTTATATTATTAGTATTCGTATAGATATCACCTATTTGTTGTCTGCTGTTGTTTTACTTTTTTTTTGTACTCATAGTTACTTTTATCATCCCTATTAATATTATAAATGCGAAAGTAACTCTGTCTATGTGTCCGTCTGTCTGCCTGTTCCGTTTTCACGTAAAAACTACTGGACCGATTTGGCTGAAACTCAGTATATATATATTTTCGATGCCAGGAATGAACGTAGGATACATTTTATCCCGGAAAATGGGATAGTTTCCGGGATAAAAATATATTTGTCTCTCTGTTTGTTATCCTTTTATGGACAGACTATTGGACCGACTTGGCTGATACTTGGTACATATATAATTTGAATACCGAGGGTGGCCAAGGGATACTTTTCATCCCGGATACTGGGATAGACTTTGGGATAGATTTATGTAAAGTTTATCCCGGAAACTAAGATAGGTTTTTTATTTGTGGTTTGCCATTTTCGTCATTTTGTTTATTTTGGTCAATTTGGCCGTTTAGGTAGTATTGTTTGGTAGTTGTGATTGTTTTGGTAATTGTGGTAGTTTTGGTTGGTAGTTTTGCTATTTTCGGTAGTATAACGCTGGTAGTTTTGGTAGTTTCGATTCTTTTGGTAGTTGTGGTAGTTTTGGTAGTTGTAGTAGTTTTGGTAGCTGTAGTAGTTTTGATAGTTGTGGTAGTTTTGGTTTGTAGATGGTAGGTGGATTTGGTATATTCGATTGTTTTGGTAGTTGCGGTAGGTTTGATAGTTGTGGTAGTTTTGGTAGTTGTGGTAGTTTTGGTAGTTGTGATAGTTTCGGTAGTTGTGATAGTTTTGGTAGTTGTGATAGTTTTGGTAGTTGTGGTAGTTTTGGTTTGTAGATTTGGTAGTTTGGGTAGTTGTGGTAGTAGTGGTAGTATTGGTAGCTGTGGTAGTTTTGGTTTGTAGATTTTGTAGTTTTGGTTGGTAGATTCGGTTATTTTGCTAGTTATGGTAGTTTTGATAGTTGTGGTAGTTTTGGTTTGTAGATGGTAGGTGGATTTGGTATATTCGGTTGTTTTGGTAGTTGCGGTAGGTTTGATAGTTGTAAGGAGGACGCGCCGACGCCGGAGGTCGGATAGTGACCTACGGCCGCCGTAAGCGGGCGGCGCGAGTGGGGCCCCTAGGGGTATAGCGGTTCTCACTCACCCGCACATGCCGTCGAGATGAGAGCGCGAGTGTTCCGCGCGCGCTCATCTCTCTTCCCGTGGGGCGCGTTACAGACCGCCGCACGCACGGAATAGACCTAGTTGTAGCTGGGGGATACGTCTCCTGGCATAGGAAAAGGCCCAGTGAGGGGGGCCCACGTCTGCCAGGGCACACGGAGTTGGGAAGCCCGTATACACGTAGCCCTGGCATAAGGCGCAGCACGGAGCACCCAGAGGTTTTAGTGGGTATCCCTAACTGGGGCGTGGCAATAGCGTGGCACCGGTTCTGACCGGGCACGCTAGTGCCACCCCCGATCTGGCGAATCCCACACACACACACCGGTCGCGAACATCCCCCCAGGCTTCTGTGCCTGTCGCGGCTTAGTCCTCAAACGGATTTCCCCTGGCCAAAAAAAAAAAGGTTTGATAGTTTTGGTAGTTTTGGTAGTTGTGGTAGTTTTGGTAGTTGTGGTAGTTGTGATAGTTTTGTTGGTTGTGGTGGTTTTGGTAGTTGCGGTAGTTTTGATTGGTAGATTTGGTAATTGTGGTAGTTTAGGTAGTTGTGGTAGTTTTGGTTGGTGGATTTGGTAGTTTTGGTTAGTAGATTTGGTAGTTTCGGTAGTTTTAGTACGTTTGGTAGTTTTGGTCGTTTGTGTAGTTTCCACAATATTTAGTTATATAAATAAAACTAGAACAGGTTGAAATAGGGTATTAAAGTTTGTATGGGGGACCAATCATTTATCAAGTTTATTGATATAAAAATTCATAATCTTTAAAAAAATGCGACTTTCACTCGATTTGTCTGTCTGAATACCGAAAACGGACATAGATTCATCCCGGTAGATGGGATAGTTTGCGATATAAAATGAAGTAAATCTTCCGAGGGCAAATAGCACCAACATAAGAGTACAATACAATATATCCTGTAATAACGCCTTCTGGTGGGAAATAAAATCACCATTTGATTTTGGGGGTTTTTGTGGACTGTATAGGTATAATTTGGATTGGAAGGAACTCACCGGATGCAGCTGCTCTGGTTCTCTTCTGCTTCAAAGTCAGCAACAGGTCCGAAGAGTCCTTTTAACTTATTTATGTATTTATTTCGCGAGACGTGCGCACAGTCTTATTTTTAAGAGCGGTTTTTTATATACAGCGGAGCGATCAAATCTTTGCGTGTGGTGCGAACGACGTACTGAGACGGAACGGGCGGATGCGGCTCTTGTCGTGCGTTTTTAGTATAATATTTTACATCAGTTTGATGCGGCGAGAATAGGACGGGTGGGAAGGTTTTGTGGAATGAAGGAAATCAAACCAAAAAAAAATGCGATAATTAATTACCACCTTCTCTTAAAACAAGAGATACGCACTAGAGTTTGGCGCGCGGCGGAGCCGCGGAGTAAACTCTGGTGTCTATATAAAAGGACTTACAACAGCAGGTTAGAGAATTGCAAAGACAATTGGCGTTGTTATACACA